>CM061550.1:60697618-61998451 GCA_030864225.1 Capsicum baccatum var. pendulum | reverse complement strand
TGGAGAAGGAGTGGAAAGGACATCCAAGGGAATGGGTTTAAGACCTAGGACAAGTCAGCATGGCGGTAACTCTACCTAGAGGACTGGAGATCCCAAGAGCTAGGTTCAAGGAGATCAAACAAAATTGTGTTCGACAGGTTCAACATTATCAATTACCCAACCCATTCTCATGATGTAGACAATGTTTAGTAAACAAGGATAAGACTTAAGGTGAAAAGTCTTTTAATGATTATCTAAATTTGGTAGATTTGACCAAATAATTCAATCTATAAGATTGAATGTTTATAAATCACCTATGTGAGGGCGAAGTGGAAGCCGCTTCAAGAAGAATGTTAGTAAAGGCCTATTCTCTAAGCTCTCATGAAACCGGGACGTGTTCATGACTGAAAAGAACAAAACCGTGAGAACCATAAATGATAAAAGGATGGTTGTGTGATATATGTTGTCTAGGTGTACACTAAACCTTGATGGTTCAAAGTTATCAAATCTATCAATTGACTGAGTTCATCCGATGCATGTTCACTATGAAAAGTTCAAAGGAAAACCCATTTATCCAGATGCTATCAGTTTTTTCTTAATGATCGCATACTTGTCCATAAAATTTTTACAAACAAATAGACATTTTCCATTCATGTGGGGGATTGTTGGGTTCAAAGTATATGAAAAATTTTGAATGAAAAATAGATGAAAAATGGTGGAGTGTACTCCCAAATTTAAAAGTTCACTCTTTCTCCCACATTATGAAAGAGGAGAACTTGTGAGTGTTTAAAATAAAGAGCACTTACTCCACATGGTAAGCGAGGCAAGAAATAAGAGATTCTTTGCACCATCATCGTCCTCTCTTGCTCAGCTAGGCTTCGGCTTCAGCTTCGGATTTGTCAAATGATTCATGGATGAGATCTATCTTTTTGGAGAAAGTTTATTTGACAAAAATTAGAAATTCAATTTGCAAATACCTAAGGGAAAAACATAACTTTTTTATGTTTTTTGATACTCCATTTATATGCATGCATGCAGATTCTGAAATAGTGTTTTGAAATAGTGTAGTACTAAAATGAAGGGATGCAACCCTTCAACGAACTGACACACTGATTTATGAAATGGTATGCTAGTTCAAAAATGACACATTCTTTAGATGAACAGACATGGCTTTTCCAGAAAGATCACACCTTTTAAGTGAACCATTTCCACTTTTTAGAAGAGGCACATGTTGTCTATATAAACCTGCTTTCATCCACAGGTTTAGGAATGAATTTTCTAAAATACAAACTCTCTTCTAGTCTTGAAAAACTTTCTGTCTGATCTATCAAACCGTTGAGTGAGTTTGCTGAATCCAATAATTTGAGGTACCGCTATTGTTCGGATTGAAGGCTATTTTATCCTGGGTGAAAGATTCTAACATCTCGGGTACAGTGAGGAGAATTATTCCTTAAGGATACTCTGTGAATTTGGAGGGCTTGGTCTTAAATTATGTTTTATCTCTTTTCTGAATCTTAACACACTTCTTAGATAGATTATTTGTAATCTAGTGTTGAATGTGTTACAGAACTTCATAAGTGTTCTTGTTTATACATGAACTACTTTTGAAGTTGGTATTGCAATCATACAATTCTTGTACCCGAAAATACATAAAAGATAACACACTTACCCTAGTTTGTTATTTACATCAAGTTAATCTACAATTATTTGTACATAAACTTGTTTTATCAAATTATTTGATTATGATTTGAGGTAAATAAAGCGTTGCGATAAAATTTTTAGCCTCTTGGAAGGTTATACATGCCAATTGAATGCCCAATTTTCCTCGATATTTTACACAGTGGCTTTTAACCACGATTGAATCAATAATATCAAAACCATTGAGAATATACATATACTATTGAGAAGAAGAAAGACGTTACACATCATTAGCATAACAAACACATATTAGTTAATAGAGATCGCATTTCACAAAGTTAGTTAGTAGAATCTAAGTTAGTTAAAACAGTTGTTGCAGTCAACTAACTAAGCAACATCTAATTCTCATGCTAACAGACCTATAATCCCACTATATATACATGTATGTACTCATTGATTAAAGCAAGGAATAACCAATCGTTTGACTACATTCTTCTCCTCTTTCTCCCTTTTTTCTCCTCTCTCATTTTTATTCTCATTTCCTATTTGTTTTGTATTGTGAATTACTCTGCATTTTCAATGTTGTTTGATTACCTTGTAGAAAGATCTTAGCTATGGTTTAGCTTGATACTAGATTGTTACATGGTACCAGCACATTGCAATCTAAAGGTCAAAACTCCACAACAATCATCTTGAGTGGTTATTACTCTACATTTCTCATTCTTGATTGATCAAATAATCAATAACTATTTTGTTTCTTTCTTTTCCTAAAATTTCTGTAAGCTGAATTTGTCTGTTAATTGTTCTTGTATTGCAATAATGGCATCTGATGGAAGTACCGAGCCTGTTAAAGTTGTAATTTATGTTGATCCAAGTTCTACAAATGGCACATAAGTTCTTGATCATAATCATCCTCTTTATCTACAAAATAAGGTATACAGACTCATCAAATCATTATATGGTCTTAAGCAGGCTCCAAGGCAGTGGAATGCCAAGCTAATAGAAGAACTAATGAGACTTGAATTCAATCAAAGCAAGTGTGATCACTATTTATTCATCAAGAAGACAGGAAAAGAAATTACTATAATACTCATTTATGTTGATGACATATTAATAACAGAAGACAATCTTGAGTTGATAGAAGAAGCAAACAAAGAATTACAATTATATTTCCAAATGAAAGACTTGAGAGAACTAAAACATTTCTTAGGAATAGAGTTTTCCAGATCTAAGAAATCAAGCTTAGATCAATTCATTCTCATGCAATAAAGAAAGTATGTAATGGGGTTAATTTATGAGCTTGGTCTGTTAGCCTCAAAACCAGCTAATGCTTCTATGGATTGCAATCTAAAACTCACTACCAAAAAGTATGATGATCATGTTTCAGACAAAACTATAGGTGATGAACTACTTGATGATTAAGGATATTATCATAAACTTATTAGGAAATTATTATATCTGACTATTATAAGATCAGATATATCCTACTTTGTACAAATTTTGAGTCAATATCTATAACAACCTAAAAGATCTCACATGGAAGAAGCTAAAAGAATAGTGAGGTACCTAAAATGCAACTAGGACTTGGAGTACTATTGTCAAGCAAACCACATACTACAATCACAACATACTGTGATACTTACTGGGAAGACTATGCACATATTCAAGAAAGTCAGTAATAGGTTTCCTAGTGAATATTGGAGAATCTATGGTATCTTAGAAATTAAAGAAACAATCTACTATATTGATAACGCCCAAACTACAGCTCTAGTAAGAGTGTAAGCAGTCGCTGTCAAATATAGAACCCAAGTGGGTTGGGTTTCGAATCCCACAGGGAATACTCGGTCACTAAGTGTTGTAACTATTATTAGACTTTTGGTATAAGGTTCAGTGGAAAGGGGAGATGGTTTAGGCGTGAATTAAAAGTATCAAAATAGCAAAGTAAAAACGGAATGCTTTGTTTAGTAGGTTTTAATCAATGAGAATTGTAAGTTTGGGTTATGTCCACCTTATGAGTTCTACGTATCTATTGGTTATGAGTTATGCAGAATTCAGACATGCATGCGCTTATAGAGTTTCGTATTCTATGGTAAATCCTAGTGTCTTTAGACCATCAAGGATTATCTCACTTTAACTCTTTCGATCTTAAAGCGTATAACTAATGGTACGAATTCTCCAATAGATTAATCCAGTTACGGTACTAACTTTTAAACAGGGGTTGGTAGCCCTATTTCCTTGTCACTCTCCCTTTTCCAGACATGTACCTTTTCTTTCGAACAAGTTAATGCTATACTGGCGTATTCTATATGTTTGTAACCACAAGAATTCAATTAAGATGAAGAGAGTAATGATATAAGCAGCATACGTATCAAGAATTCACAAACTCATAGCAATAGATAGTATCTCATAAGGCTTCCATAACCCTAACAGAGAAGTTTAGCTACTTATGAGTGCAACGGAAATCACAATACACATCATCATCATACCAAAGCTTGAATGATCTCACGTTGGTCACAAGAGCCATACTTTCTCTGTCAGAAAGTAACGTGAATAATACTAAATGTCGAATAAAATAAAAATAGAATTGAATAGAAATTAGGATGATTGAATTGAATTGAATCGAATGCTGAAAAATTCAGCAAATAAGGGTTTTTACAACACCCTTGTCCTAGTCCTACTGAAATAGGGTTTTTATCCTTGTCCTACTGAAATAAGGTTTTTATCCTTGTCCCAGTCCTACTGGGTTACTGCTGCACCCCTAAGTATTAAGAAATACTGATTTTTCTCGGGACAGGTTTTCCATGCATCACATTTAGTCCTCAAGCTTCCAAAAGCTGCCTTTCTTCTTACGTGAAGTTTCCTTTGGCGTCCAACAGTCCATAAAATGCTGAAATCTTCATTTTATACCTGAAAACTTGCTAATCACGTTGGTTAGCTCACTTACAGGAAAAAGGACTAAATGTGTAGGAATTATATATTTTTTTCTTAAAACTTAGCTAAAATATGGGTAAATTATAGTACTTTAGGCGTGTAAATATGCCCAACATCAACACACCACACATAAAGCTTTGTTCGTCCTCGAACAAAATATTATTTCCATGTAAACATCTACTTAGGGTTTCACAGTAACAACACAAAATATTCATCAAGACAGGCACGTCAATTATTAACAAATAGTAGTTTTCTTGATCACTACTAGAAATAATTCAACCTCCAACATAGAATCATGATGATGGTTAATTCGTATCCACAAGTTAAGTCACAAAAAATCATACAACACTACCCAATAATCATTAACCATGCGTGTCTTACACAAGATATCACCGATAATCACTCATAGTTTTGCATTTTTTGAAACATGGGTATAAGATTCTCCTTGCTCTCACTCTCACATAGAATTCATATGTTGCAACTGATGAACATAAGCTTTCCCTTAGTGTAATGCTCCACTAAATATCAGAATGCTAAGCTTAGGATCAAATAGGTCTTTTATAGGTTATAATGTAGGCTAAGGGACGGGTAGGGCTATTTTGGCCAGAAATAGTGACTATGTTCCTAAGCGCTTTAATACATCACATTATGCCATTAACACTCTCCTTTAATCAACCCTACTACCTTTCTTTCATCTATCACCCCTTTTCACCTATTTTACCATTCAAACATAACTATCTTTTTATTTAATTATAAACACAATTTACCTTTTTGTTTTTCTATTTCTTTTTCTTTTCTTCTCTTTTTTTTATAACACACATCTATGATAGACACTCTTTTTCATAACAAATTCAAATACCAATACACTCTAAGGCACTACTCTCACCCAATTTCCACTTATTTTGTCACATGACTTTACAATTTAAATCACTTAGGAATTTGGATCAAATTATGGTCTTGAAAAAAATGGATTAGGCTTACATATGAGGCTGTCAAAGAAAATAGCTAAAGGCTCAAAGGGGGTTAACTAGGATAATGTACACGGGTAGGTAAAAAGAAGGTAAACAATCACAGGCTGCCAAAGAAATGCCTAAATCATCTCCTAAACTTGCACTCTTTATTTCGCTTTACACACACACCAGGCAAGTTCTAGCATCATCCACAACACAGAATATACTATTACCACACACACACAAGGCACATGGTCAACTTTATTGGGAGCAGTATAAACCCTTGACCCAACAAATAAATTTATAGCATACAAATATAGCACCCCACACTTAGATGGGACACACTGCCCTTAGTGGAAAATAAATACGGAAAACCTGATTAGTCGGACTCCTCCTCTATGTCTGGGGTCATACCCCCTGTGTCAAAATCATCATCAGAGTCGTCATCCTCAGAGTTTCCTCAAATTGTACCCCAATTGATCCGAAAAGTGTGTCACGGTATTTGTAGCAAGGAAGACCTGGCTTGCTCTTTTCTTCCCCTTTTCTGACCTTTCTGTGAGGTGGACACTTTTTGTTTTCCTTGTCGTCCTCTTTGAGGCCATTCTACCTGAGATCTTAATAGAGTCATGTTAGGTTCATCTCGGAAGATTCAATTGATAAACAAGCAATAGTGGCACCACCCCATACTTAATTTGTTGGTACAAACTAATTAAGTGAGTGATGTCGATTACTCAAACTTCATCGACATACATGTAGGCGATATGTTCCAACAACACGTTTAGCACAGTCATACTTTCATGTCATCTTTAACTATCATTTCCAACTCTATTTCATGTAATCTTGATAATGCTTTCATGTTTGGATTAATACCCCTTCTGAACAAGACTACTATATAGAGATCGTATCAAGTTATTGCATAGGAATAATCACAACATCTCATGCTTGTATTCAATCATGATCTTTATCTCGATGAATGAGTCATTCAAACATTCAAGCATTCAATTTTGAAGATTTTACAATTAACTTCACCATGTCGACTCAGCAAAAGTATGACAGTGCATCAAAATCAAATACAAGTTGGAACCAAGTCAAGAATACCCACATGTATTCTTTCACTCAATTAGATGTATCATAACAAACCAAGAACATTCAAATCACCAACACCAATTCAAGATCTAAAAAATCATTATAAGCGTAGTATCGTAACACTTACGGAGTATAAAAGAAGAACTTACTTGGTGATGGATTCAGAATATGATCTTGCAAGGTTAGATGAGAAAAAAGAAAAGTTTTGAGAGATTTGGAAAGTAAAGGCGGCGCCTAATGCTTTGTCTAGTTGAGCATAGGAGGCACCTATGCTATGACATTGTAGATTCAGAGACCAAAGGCATTGGCATAGGCGGCGCCTATGCTATGGCATTGTTGAGCATAGGAGGCGCCTATGCTATGGCATAGTTGGGCATAGGCGCCATCTATGCTATGGCATTGTAGATTTAGAGAGCTTAGGCCATAGCATAGGCCTTGCCTTGTCCGTTGCCTAGATTTACATAGGCATTGCCTTGTCTATTGCCTTTACTGCTTCATTCCTAACTTACCACCTTTAACATGGCACCTTTCCAAATCAAAATTTAAGACCAATCTCCTCCTTTATACGTATTGCACCTACACTTACTCAAAAACAACAAAAACAATTAGAAAGATGGGTTGCCTCCCACCAAGCGTCTTAGTTTTGGTCGTGGCTCGACTACAAAAACAAACTCCTAGTAAAACAAAATGATTAAAAATGATGGGTTACCTCCTACCAAGAGCTTGATTTATTGTCGCGGCACGACATGGCTATCTCGATTACTTAGACTTCGTCGAGATAGATGGTGAATCATTTTTTGAATAGATTCAGACGATGTTGATGCTTACTTGTGGGCATGCAATCTTCTTTGAGATGACTCTTGTGCATACATATCCCAGGTGGGATACCAATTATATCATCAATAGTCCAACCCATAGCTCTCTTGTACCTCATCAGAGCAGAGATGAGAGCCTCTACGTGCTGTTCTCATAAATCAGCCGCAACACTCACCAAAAGTGTATTTCCACTTCCCAAGAACTCATACCTTAGGTGACTGGAGAGCTCTTTCAATTCTAGCACTGGTGGCTCTTCAATGGAAGTTTTCGCTGTAGGTGAAGATTGATGCTTAAGATCAAGGTCCAGCTTCTTAGGAGCATGAGAATAGGACCCTATTCCTGTTAGAGCACAAATAGTTTCTTCATGATCCTCAACATCTTCACTCTCAAAATTCAAAAGCACAGTAGACAACGGCTCAACAGTAAGCTGCTTCTCTATAGATAATTCTTTCTTATCCTCATAATATGCATCATCTACAGAGAACACATTCATATCGCTGGGCTGCTTCATTGCTTTGCATACATCAAAATGGACCACTTCGTCATTCAACCGAAATAAAAACTCATTAGCTCTCATGTCAATAAGCACACTTTCTGTTGCAAGGAATGGACGTCCTAAGATTATGGGAACTTCAGAATCCACCTCGCAATCCAAAATCATAAAGTCTGCAGGAAAAATGAAGGTAGACACCTTCACCAACACATCATTCAAGATACCCACAGGTCGTTTTACCGACCTATCTGCCATCACGAGCGGCATATTGGTTGGTGTAGGGTTGCCCAACCCCAACTTTTTGTAGACGGATAGTGGCATCAAATTGATGCTAGCTCCCAAATCGCATAATGCTTTAGCAACATTCATATATCCAATCGTGCAAGGAATAGTGAAAGCACCAGGGTCTGTCTTCTTCTGTACTTAGGACCTCGTGGCAATTGTACTGCAATGATGAATATTATCTGTTGGCTCATAGATTACTCCCCGCTTCTTTGTTAAAAGGTCCTTCATGAATTTAGCATACCCAGGAATCTGTTCCAGCGCCTCCACCAAAGGAACATTAATAGTCAGCTACTTCAACATAGTCATGAATTTACTGAACCTTGTGCCATCAGCTTTCTTCTTTAGTCTCTAAGGAAAAGGTGGTGGTGGAAGAGGAATCGTTTTATCCACCACTTTCCTTTTATCTTGCTTCTGATCATCAACCTTTTCAGGAGTATCATCATCCTTCTTCTTCAATCTCTGAGAAAAAGGTGATGGTGGAAGAGGAATCGTTTTCTCCATCACTTCCCTTTTATCTTGCTTTCGATTATCGCTCTTTTCAGGCTGGTGACGTCTAGGTGTAAAATCATGGATGCTCTCTTCAGTTTCTGCATCATCATCAAAATCAGCTTCACTAACATACTCTGCTATATCATCAACTACCTGCTTGCCTTTGGATGGATTTTCCAACACTTTACCACTCCTGGTAGTAATAGCCATACATGATCCATCATTCCTTGGATTTTGCACTGTGTCACTAGGTAGCATTCCAGCCTTTCTTTTGGTTGAATGCCACTGATAGTTGACTCAATTGTTGCTCCATCTATTTTATTGAAGTGGAATGCGAGTCAACCAATTGCTTCATTGAGGACAAATCATTTATTACCTCAGTTACTCCTGTGCTGGTTGCCTCCACTCCTTTCAATAGCTTAGCCATCATATCTTCCATTGACATCTTTGTCGAACTAGATGCCGCGGCCTCATGATTTCCAAGAGGAATATACAAGCCACTCCTGTCAGTCTTGTTCTTCCAACTACCTTGATCACGGTCCTTGTTTCTAGATTTATCATAATAGTTCCGACCTTGGTTTACTTGGGTATTGCCTCAGAAACCCCCCTGCCTATTCAAGCCGTTAGCTTTTTCCTCAGAATCAGATTCATCTCTTCCTTTTGACGCAACTGCTTTGACTTTTTCGGTCTTCCCAAATAATAAATACTTGGTAAGAATATCCATCTGCGTTTTTATGTGCGCCATATCTTGATGAAGTTCCTCCTCTCTTCGCCTTTGTTCTGCAGCCATGCCAATAGATACAGTAGAGCTTGCTACCTCAGAATACCTGGTATTCCAAGCTCTACTCTGCTTTGTCATATGATCTAGCATATCACTTGCCTGAATAAAAGTAAGGTCCATAAATGACCCTCCTACAGTATTATCAACCACTAGCTTAGTCACCGAATTGAAAGACCTGTATAATATCTCCATCAAGTGGACATTAGTCATATGATGATTTGGGCATCGTATAAGCTTCGTTTTGAACCTCTCCCATTTTTCATGGAGAGCTTCAGTTAGAAGTTATCGAAAATTGCTGATCTCATCTCTCAATTGTGCTCTCTTGGATGGCAGAAAGAATATTTCTAGGAAAGCGTCTCTCAGTTGCCTTCAATTAGAAATAGAATCAGGAGTCAGTACATTCAACCATAGAGTTGCCTTCCCAGATAGAAACAACGGAAATAAGCATAGTTGAATTGCATTCTGTCCAACGCCAGGATTGTCGAATGACTTGCATGTAGAAATAAAGTTGATCAGATGCATATTCGGATCATCGCCTGCAAGTCCACCAAATAGTCCCTTGAGCTGCAATAATTGAATCATGGTTCTAGTGATATTGAACTTTGCTCTATATGCCAGGGGTGGAGGAATAATAGCTCCTGTGGTACCGGCTCCATCCAGATCGTCATCATCATCATCAAAAGAGATCTACATAGCTCGGTGTCCAGGTCTAAATCTAGATTGACGATCTCTTCTGTTACCAGGTGTCGCCACCTCAGTATCACGCCTGGGGTTTAGTAGCTCCTCATCGCCTAGGTCCTCATCGTTAGGATTTGTTGCTCGCCCAGGGTTATTAATATTCTGTTGATGTACTTGGGCAGCGGCCAACACAGCTAGTCTAGCCTGCTCTTGTTGAGCAGCCCTTCTTTTAATGTCACGTTGGGCCTCCATTCTGCCAATATGATGTGGTTCAGGATTGATAGGTAATAACGGTTGTCCCGAACTTTGAGTATGGGGCATGCAGTGAACAAAACCTGAATAAAACAAAAACAACAACTAAAAGTAAAATCTGAGAATCTTTGACCAAAGGTTCTAGTAACTATCACAAACTTAGTTGACAACCGTATTCCCCGGCAATGGCGCCAAAATTTGATAACGCCCAAACTACAGCTCTAGTAAGAGTGTAAGCGGTCGCTGTCAAATATAGAACCCAAGTGGGTTGGGTGTCGAATCCCACAGGGAATACTCAGTCACTAAGTGTTGTAACTATTATTAGACTTTTGGTATAAGGTTCTGTGGAAAGGGGGGATGGTTTAGGCGTGAATTAAAAGTATCAAAATAGCAAAGTAAAAATGGAATGCTTTGTTTAGTAGGTTTTTATCAATGAGAATTGTAAGTTAGGGTTATGTCCACCTTATGAGTTCTACGTATCTATTGGCTATGAGTTTTGCGGAATTCAGACATGCATGCACTTATAGAGTTTCGTATTCTATGATAAATCCTAGTGTCTTTCGACCATCAAGGATTATCTTACTTTATCTCTTTCGAGCTTAAAGCATATAACTAATGGTATGAATTCTCCAAGAGGTTAATCCAGTTACGACACTAACTTTTAAACAGGGGTTGGTAGCCCTATTTCCTTGTCACTCTTTTCCAGACATGTAACTTTTCTTTCGAATAAGTTAATGCTATACTGGCATATTCTATATGTTTGCAACCACAAGATTTTAATTAAGATGAAGAGAGTAATGATATAAGCAGCATACGTATCAAGAATTCACAAACTCATAGCAATAGATAGTATCTCATAAGGCTTCCATAACCCTAACAGAGAAGTTTAGCTACTCATGAGTGCAACGGAAATCACAATAGACATATACTAAATGTCGAATAAAATAAAAATAGAATTGAATAGAAAATAGGATGATTGAATTGAATTGAATCGAATGCTGAAAAATTCAGCAAATAAGGGTTTTTATAACACCCTTGTCCTAGTCCTACTGAAATAGGGTTTTTATCCTTGGCCTACTGAAATAGGGTTTTTATCCTTGTGCCAGTCCTACTGGGTTACTGCTGCACCCCTAAGTATTAAGAAATACTGATTTTGCCCGGGACAGGTTTTCCATGCATCACATTTAGTCCTCAAGCTTCCAAAAGCTGCCTTCCTTCTTACGTGAAGTTTCCTTTGGTATCCAACAGTCCATAAAATGCTGAAATCTTCATCATTTATACCTGAAAACTTGCTAATCACGTTGGTTAGCTCACTTACAGGAAAAAAGACTAAAAGTGCAGGAATTATATATTTTGTCCTTAAAACTTAGCTAAGATATGGGTAAATTATAGTACTTTAGGCGTGTAAATATGCCCAACATCATATATCTAGAAGCCCAGCTGAGTTAGAATATAGAAGCCTAGTTTCTACTACAGCAGAAGTAATCTGGTTACTGAGAATGTTTCAAGAGGTTGGGTTCATTGCTGATCGACCTGTGACAGTGTATACAGATAGCAAAGCTACAATGCAAATAGAATCCAATCCAGTGTTTCATGAGAGAAAAAACACATAAAGAGTGATGGTCATTTCATCAGATAAAAAGTCCAACAACGCATTATGAATACTGAGTATATAAACACTAAGGATCAACCTACACAAATACTAACTAAAGGTCTAAGCAAGGCTCAATGTATTTATCTAAGATCCAAGCTATGTCTGTTGAATATCATCTCTACACCTAGATTGAGAAGGAGTACTGAGAACAAGGAAGAGGTTACACATCATTAGCATAACAAACACTTATTAGTTAATAGAGATCACATTTCACAAAATTAGTTAGTAGAATCTAAGTTAGTTAAAATAGTTGCAGCAGTTAACTAACTAACCAAATTCTAATCCTTATGCTTACCAACCTATAATCTCACTATATATACATGTATGTATTCATTGAAAGCGAGGAATAACTAATCGCTTAACTACATTCTTCTCCACTTTCTCTCTTTTTCTTTTTCTCCCTCTCTCATTCTCATTTCCTATTTGTTCTGGATTGTGAATTACTCTGCATTTTCAGAGTTTTTTTATTACTCTTGTAGTAAGCTCTTAGCTATGGTATTAGCTTGATACTAGATTGCTACATATACTATCCTCAAGTAGAGAAAATAACATGACCCAATTAAGGAAGAGAAATGAAAAAGGGTAGAATCTCGAAATCAAATTAGACATATCTATAGGTAATTTGGTTGCAATAACCTATTTTCAAGCAAATATTTTTTCCTTTTTTGTTTATTTTTCCGTCCTATTAAATTTTATTATAACGGCCCAAAAATAAAGGTCATGCTGGCACTTGTGGCTGCGTACCATGACATGTGAGCCTACTACCCAAGCTGGTACAAAAAAGGAAAAAGGAAATATAGAAAACCCAAGGTAAGACTTCAAGAATGAAGCCGAACCATACAAGTAATTATAACAATGCATAAAGAACTTATCCAATATACCAATCATGCCCAAAACCTGGTGTCAATAATGTAAGAACTACTAATACATTACAGAAGTCAAATACATCAGAAAAATAACCACAAACAGATAATATTTGTCTCTGAATACTAATAAAGACATAACTAACATAAAAAGATAGAGGTGAACTCTGGATGCCTGAATTTCCAACTACTACCTTGAGTAATCTAAAGGAGCCCAAAAATTAACTAGTCTGAGGTGCACCCGAATGTGAAGCTGGAACAAAAGAGTAAAGTAGGAGTGAGTACGGTCCACTTATACCTAGTAGGTATCATAGGCCGACCGACCAAAGTAGAAAATAAAGCATACGAAATACACACTAAGGGTACGTTACCTGCAATCAGAAAATGTTCCACAATGATAGTCCACACCATTTGAGCTACCAGTTCTAATATATTACATATATTATAAAATCACATCAAGATAGGACACAAGTATGTATTATATCACATATAGGTAGAACAAGGGAGAATATGTATATACAAAATCATTAAATACAAGTAAAGAAAGATACAATAAATACATAGATGACAAGTCAATATGGCAATACAACACAACATAACACAATAAAGTAAGTACAATGTATGTGATGATGATGATGATAATGTTGATGGACGAGATCGTCGCACAGTCTTCAAAATCATTGCATAATCTCCGTATACACCTACAAAGCTAAAGATTTCTGACAAAGGACCCATGGGGGATTCGTTAACCCGTATACAATCCACATATCTCATATCTACTTTTGGGTACATCCCTCGAAAGGGGTTTTATAAGGTGTTACAATATCTCTTCCTTGACACTTTCCTCGGGGAGGATTTTATAAAAGGTGTTGCCAGTGTTTCTCAGATATTGCCACGGTGGTACCAATATTTCATGAATGAGGATATATTACTCATAACTAATCATAATGAGTATTTGCATAAACAATCGCAATAATATATTTCCACAACCAACCACAATTATACATTTCTACAACAACGTGAGCCAATATGCACTCATTATTTTTATTTCATCTCTGAATTTCTACATGTCTCATATAACAACAAGTATTAATATATCATAATACACCAATGGTATCACATTAGGTATTTCAACCACAATATAATTATTCACATATATTCAAGGCTATCAACATCACATAGGGCCCCACACAGTCACACATATTACATAATATCTCAATTTCAATAATTACATTACATATAGGTCCCAACATGGTCATAATACATAGATGGTCATTTTTTATGATTAGTTCCCGCCCTTAACAAGCATTTTGTACCATTATTTACTACACAGCCTAGTTTGAAAGAGTTAAGCCATAACCTACCTAAAAAACCGAAATACTACAATCAAGACTTTGCTTCCAAATCCTTACTCCTCACGAACGTTTCCGAACTCTACTAAAAGTATCAAATATAGAATCTACATATTAAAATAAAACCAATTACACCCATATTGGTTGATTTTGATTCGGGGTCAAAATGGACCCCCAAAATGGTTATTTCAAAAAAAGAGGCAAAATCATAATTTTACTTCAAAAACGTGTTCTTCATACTTTTAGGAACCTGCATCTAAAAACCAAGTCAAATTGAGTAAAACTGAGGTTTGAATTGAAGAAAAACCATTTTCAAGCTTTATCGGGTAAAATCAAGAGTCAAAATTATTTTGAAGGTTAAATTGATGAAAAACTAGTAATTATAAGATTAAAATATTGTTCAAGTGAAAAGGAGTGACATTGGGGTTTACAATCAAGTCCTACGATTTTTGAGATTTTGATAAATTAATCAAGAAATGACAAAGAAAAATGGAGAATTTTTACCTTAAATTTGTAATAGTACAAGAAATAGATGTTAATCTAGCTTCCTAAGCTCCCACAAGCTTCACTTTTAAGCTCTCACACTATTTTAGGGTTTAACTCTCAAGAGGTAAGATGAAAGAATGGACAAAATAGGCCAAAAAAGGAGTAAAATCTGCTATACATTGCAGTTGCAGATTTTTCCAAGTCCTAACAAACTTCGGCAGGGTGCTCGAGGTTGGTTCGGAGTCCGATTTATGCAAATGAACTATATAACCACACTAAATTCGATGCTTCTAAGTCAATGGCGATATTAGATTTTTGAGAAAAATATCATTTTCACATAGTTGACACCCAAAATCCAAAATTATAATTTTCCAAATCGAGGGTCAAAATGTGATTTAAAAGCTGTAAAATCACACTAAATATGTTACCACTCTAAATCAACGTTCTGGATCTACTGGCAAAGTTGGATTTTCCATCCGGGGTTATTTTGACCAAATGTGGATCCTATACCCATATTTCTAATTTTCCAACATTCCAATCGATAGGTCGAAATGAGCTTGGGTGCACCGGACCCTAACCAATGGTCTACCCAGTCTAAAAATAATATTGCAGAGCTGTTGGTGTTGTCTGTTCGGCTATCTGTAACACGGATCAAAAGATATCTATATAAGTGCAAAATAAGGGTCTTGAAGCCATCAAAAACTACAATATCACATAAATGGTACAAAATGCATCGAAAACCATGCCAATCACCCCCATATTGTAGAAATATCATAATGCAACTACGAGAAGGGGTGAAACAGTCAAATTACACAGAAATACATAATTTACATATTTCATCAAAAAGCTAATCGTTATGTCATCCACCACTTAAAATCTAGTTCATCCACGAAATAAGGCAAATGAATACCTGAATCAACGAAGAGCTAGGGATAAGAACTACGAGTATCAGACTCGACCTCCCAAGTAGTCTTATCT
Organism: Capsicum baccatum var. pendulum; assembly: GCA_030864225.1. Lineage (NCBI taxonomy): Eukaryota > Viridiplantae > Streptophyta > Magnoliopsida > Solanales > Solanaceae > Capsicum > Capsicum baccatum. The sequence goes on along the minus strand of CM061550.1, from coordinate 61,982,740 downwards.
CTAGGTCGATGTCGCCACTGGACCTTAACCATAGAGATTACTCTAGAGCGTAACTGCCTAACATCCCTAACCAATATGGTGACTAGCTCCTCAACAAAAAATAACCACTCATCTAACTGAACTGACTCCCAAAATAACATGTGACCAATTCGCAATGTAACATTGAAGCATAGAAACTTGAGAAATTGGATGAACAGATGATAGATCAAGGGAAAATACCAACTCATAAGCCACATCACCAACAGTTCAAAGAATCTCAAATGGACCAATATACCTGGGGCTAAGATTTCCCCTTTTCCCAAACCTCATGACACCCTTCATGGTTGAAACTTGAAGGAAAACACGATGACTAACACTAAATCTCAAGGCACGAAGTCTACGATTAGCAAAGAACTTTTGCCTACTCTAAGCCGCTCTAAGTCTAACCTGAATGACCCAGACTCCATCCAAAGACTCACAAAGCAAGTCTTTACCTCAAGGTCTCACTTATAAAACATCAAACCGACCCACTGCAAAGCGATAACGCCTACCATATAATGCCTCAAAATGAGCCATATAAATATTGGAATGGTAGTTGTTGTTATATGCAAACTCACAAAAGCCAAATGCTGCTCCCACTGGCCATCAAAATCCATCACATATGTGCATTGCATATCCTCCAAAACCTGGATAGTCCGCTCTGACTGGCCATTATTTTTGGGGTAAAATGGTGAGCTAAGATCAACCTGAGTACCCAACTCATCCTAAAAAGACTTCCAAAAGTGAGATGTGAACACAAACGCTGATTTGAAATAATGAACACCGGCACACCATACAGACGCACAATCTCACAAATGTAGATACGGGCTGACCTCTCAGCATTGAATGAGACCTGAATATAAATAAATAGAGTTGACTTGGTCAATTGATCCATGATGACTCAAACACTATCAGGACCATAAGATATATGAGGCAAACCAATCACGAAGTCCATGGTGATCTATTACCACTTTTATTCGAGAATGGATAACCTATGAAGCAATCCACCAGGTCTCATATGCTTGGCCTTCACCTAATGACAACATAGGGAATGAGATACTAGATCCACTATATCTCGCCTCATACTACCCCACCAGTAGTGTTGCCTCAAATCATGATACATCTTAGTCACACCTGGATGGATGGAATATCTTAAACAATAGGCTTCCTCCAAGATCAATATAATGCAATCACCCACTCTCGACATATAAACTCGACCTCTAATCCATAAAAATCTATCTGAATCAAGTGAGGCTCCCTTAGCCTCCTCGCTCAATACATTATCTCGAATCAACCTCAATCCAATATCATCAAACTGATGAGCTCGAATCTTCTCCATCTAAGAAGATCTAGCCTCCACAAATGCCAAAACATGCTAGGTGTCAAAATATGAAGACTAACCATCTGGTTAGATGAAGACTGTACCTCTAAGGCTAAAGGCCTCTCCTAGTTCAAAAGATACGCCAAGCTACCTATACTAGTCGACTTCTGGCTCAAGGAATCCACAACCACATTAGCCTTACCTGTATGATAGAGAATGATCAAGTCATAATCCTTAAGCAACTTAAGACAATGGTGCTACCTCATATTAAGATCTCCCTAGGTGAAGAAGTATTGAAGCCTACGATAAGTTGAGAAGATCTCACAAGGGACTTCATACAAGTAGTACCTCCACAACTTCAAGGAAAACACAACTGTGCACAACTCCAGATCATAGGTAAAATAATTCTTTTCATAAGGCTTCAACTGACAAGATGCATAAGCAATCACCTTACTCTTCAGCATCAACGCAACATCTAACCCAACACCTAAAGCATCACAAAAGATGGTAAAACCTATGCCCTTTCTAGGTATAGTCAAGATAGGAGATGAAGTCACCAAATCCTTGAGTTATTGGAAGCTCACCTTATAAATATTGGATCACTAAAAGGTAATCTTTTCCTAAGTTAACTTAGTCAAATGAGCTGCAATAGAAGAGAAATCCTTAATAAAATGCTGATATAACCTGCTAAGCCAATAAAATTCTAAATCTCAATGGGGGAAGTAGGTCTATCCCAATCATGAACCACAAAAATCTTGGCTAAATCAACCATAATATCTTTCTTAGTCACCACATAACCCAAGAAAGAAACAGACTCCAACCAAAACTCACACTTAGAGAACTTGGCATACAACTTATCATCCCACAATCTCTTATGTAGTATCTGCAAATGCTCCTCATGCTCAGCCTCACTCTTGGAGTACACCAAAATATCACCTATTAATACAATAACAAAAGAGTCAAGATACGATCGAAACACCTAGTTTATTAACTTTATGAATACGGCAGGGGCATTGGTCAAACTAGAAGTACATAACTAAGAACTCATAATGACCATATCGAGTTCAAAAAGCTATGTTCGAAACATCTGAAGCTCTAATCCTCAATTGGTGATAACCGAACCTTAAATCAATCTTTAAAAGAACCGCAACATCTTGTAGCTCATCAAATAAGTTATCAATATAGGGAAGAGGATACTTATTCTTAACCATCACCTTATTTAACTTTCGATAATCAATATATATACAAATAGACTCTCTTTCTTCTTCACAAATAAGATAGGTGCACCCCAAGGTGATACATTAGGTCGGATAAATCTCTTATCCAACAACTTTTGTAATTGATACTTTAGTTCCATGAAATCTATTGGGGCCATCTTATATGGAGGAATAGAAATGGGATTGGTGCCCAGCTCAAAATCAATAGCAAAATTAATATCTCGATCTGAAGGCATACCAAGCAAGTTCGTAGGGAACACATCCATGAACTCACGAACATCATAAAATGAATCCAAGGAAGGAGGCAAAACAATATTGGTGTCATGAATATGAGACAAGTAAGATAAATATCCCCTCAACCAATTTACGAGCCTGAACATAAGATATAATTCTCTTAGGACCTGAATACAGAACACCCTTTCAAGTTATCCTTAGCATACCTGGTGAAGCTAAACATAAAGTCTTAGCACAACAATCTAGGATAACATAATACGGATCCAACCAATTCATACCCAAAATAATATCGAAATCAATTATATCTAGCACAGGAAATTCTATCAAAATTTCATGCCCAGCAAAAGTCACAATACAAGATCGGTACACCCGATCCACCACTAAAGAATCACCTATCAGAGTAGATACACGAATAGGTATGGCAAGAGGCTCACTAAAAGAATCAAATACAGAAGCAAAATACACATATACATAGAAAAAAGTTAATCTAAGATCAAATAATATAGATACAGGTCTAAAGCAAACAGGGACGATATCTGTGACCACCATATAATAAGCCTCTACCTCAGTTCTGGTTGGTATAACATAGCACTGCCCGCAACCACCAACTTCCTAAGTGTCCCCATGACCACCAACCATTTGAGTGGTCCTACGACCACCCTCACAAGCTCCACTATATTTGTCTGTCGCACCTCTGGTAGCGCCTCTACCCCTCACAATTGAAATAGAAGTATCCCGATTACTTGGTTGGGATAGTCCCTAGACACATGAAAAATCTCTCCACGCACATAACAACCTCTACAACCAACCTTAACAAGAAAAGGTACAACTGGAACCGAACAACCACCCTGAACTGCTGAACTAGAAAATCCACCACCTGAAATCTATAAAGTTGCCTGTGTTGGCCTAGCATGGTATCCACGAGAAACTCTAAAATATTTTCCTCGAGAGGTATGACTCCTAAAAGGATACCCAATCACAACCATCTGATATATAGCCAACTGAAGAGAGACATCCAAACCCTTCACAAACTTTTAAATCTTCTCAGACTTGGCAGAAATACTATCGTAGAAATATTTGTACATGGCATAGAAGTGTGCCTCAGACTCAACAACTGGCATGCAGCCTTTCTTCAAATGATCAAACTCATCCCTCATACGGTCTCTCAAACTAAAATACCCAAATCTCCCTATAAAAAACTTGGCGAACTTATCAGGACCCAAACTAAGGCCTAGCTATGATGGGTATCTCAACTCCATTGAGGACCGAAAACCACCCCAGTTGCCTAGTCAACCAGAACATAATATAATATAATAATGGAATTCCAAACATAAAACAGATAGATAAGTACGACTCAAAAAACATTTAAGAATTCAACAACCACTTCCATGCCCACAGTAATATCCACAAAACCTATATATAATCAAATACTAATATTATCCAGGACATGCCCCTAGCAATAGAGAAAAATAATTCCAAAGGAAAAAGTCAATAACATAAAGAAACACAAAACATGAAATATGCTCTTTCAAAGTATGGAAGCCCTCCACTTCAATTTGACTTACAAGTTATCCCACGATCACCTAGTCATTGTATAGGAAAAGTAAAAGTATGGCCAGTCCCTGCATCATATGAGGATACAATATTTGAAGATGGTTAGCGGTTGGAGCACTAGCATGTAAATCAGGGATAAAAGATAAAATAATACCATGATCCATAATATAAAACCCATTAAATATAATGAACAATATCATATGCAATACATACATACATACATATATATGCCGGGAAAGGAAATAAGTTTTAGCATATATTTTTAAATTATTAACCTGGACTGTGTAGCTCTGCCATCATAATAGCACCCACAAGCTATATGGGTCCAGCTGCCCCTGCTGAAAGGGCCCCAGTACGTGTTAGCCATGCGTACTTAAGAAAACTCGAGAAGGCTAACACTATCCCTAAAATATAAAGTGTCTCTTTCACACGGTCACTATGACCAAATCTCACATCGGCAAATATGAGTTTCTAGTATCGATCACCCCGGGACTCCACCTTCCATGACTTTGCTACACAATCCCGTTTAAGACCATGTTAAAATCATTTACACATTCCCAACCATTTGCCAAGGATTCTTTTAATTAGGCATTTCCAGTCGGTATCGTATTACCAAAACTAGAGCTTGGAAGTCTATCCCTTTATACCATATGAAACCATTAAAGTAAATTTGACTCCAAAGTTTCTAATTAAACCAAAAATGTGGTCACTAAGGCCTTTCCAAAACCATTTGAAAATCAAACCAAACCAATTCATGTTCCATTTACCATTTATGCAATGCAAGGATTCCAAGAATAGTCAAACTATGTGACAAAATCATATTCAAAGTTAATTTCACAAACACGTTGAGGGAACATAATTTCCAACACCATATAATAAAGAAAAATCATTAAATTAGGGGTTAACTATGACGTTTCAATTTAATTACCATTCCCATGTACCCCCCCAATGTTCCAAATCATAAATAAAGCATAATTATTGCATAATAAACCATAGAAAAATAATTAAACTAATCACATTCACAACCCTCAACCCATAGTTCAAAACCCATTAAAAATCCATGAATAATAACCAATTTCATGCCATTAATAAAATACAAGTATATGGAAAGAGATACATGCCTTAATTATCAAGAAATTTGAAGAAGATATCACCCTTAGAACCCTAGATAACCACCTCCTTAAAACTCTAGCCTTGACTTGAATGGGAAATATAAGAGAGGATTTTTAAGAGTGAAATAATCAATATTGTGTCGTAAAAACTGATGGAAATAGAATAATATAGTATTTAAAGGTTGTTCCTAGGTGAAAGGACCTCAATACCCCTCATCCCAAGTAACCAAAATCAAAAACTGCCCGAATTTTGAAGCATCAGAATGTCGCAGAGATAATCTCCACGATAAGCTCCGTGCCATGCTGAAAACGCAGACCCTTACTGGTTCCTCATGAGAACACTCATAACTTTTTGCTCGAGTATTGGATTAAGGCAAAATCGAATGCGTTGGAAAGAGGACACTTGTATATTAAATTTGGTGGGTCTTAAGGTCCAAAGTTCTACATATTCAAGAATTTATACTCGTTTAAAGTGGACCATTGTAAAATCAAATTCTAAAATTTGGTTGAATCAAAAGTTCTTAGCCCCACTTCACTCTAAGTGTTTACTACGAATATTCTTTCCCTCAAAAGTATTTTTCACACTAGGATAATGATCATGACACTTAGGGGTGCACATAGATCGGGTTGGTTCAGTTTTTATTAGAAAAAAAAATCAAACCAATCATGTCGATTTATTAAAACTATAAACCAAATCAAACCAACATAAAATTAGTTTTTTCGATTTAGGCTTTAGTTGGGTTTTTCGGATTTTTTGTTTTTTTTTTTTTGGCTTTTTTGGCTTTTTTTTAATAATCTTTAGTTTTTACAATTATATTATGATCGAAGACTATATCAAATATGTTTTCACTCATGTGCTAATGAAAAACCATAATTATGAAAAAATGAGGGGCGAAAAACTCTCTTGAAACTAAAAAGAGAGATGAAGAGTGAAAAGTTTAGGTTTTAAGTTTATATTGGATTTTCGATCATTTAACTAGCAATTAATGGACAAATATTACAACTTAAAGGCTCAAATCTAAATATATACAGGGCAAAATTCAGAAATAGCATATTTATCCCCTTAATTATGAGTTTCATAGCAATAGTTTCATAATTACATAATATAGCAAGTTGTATTTTGTATTTTTGGAAACTGTTGCTACAAAAATACAAATACATATGATTTTTACTACCCTTATGATTGATATGTATTTTATATTTTTGCAAACTGTTGCTACAAAATACAAATACATATGCTACAAAATGTAATTTGACAAAAGTTTTGCTATTTTTTGTAATTTAATACTTAAGTATGCTACTTTATGTATTTTTTCTAATATATATCTACATCTACTTTTAAATTATTGAAAATTACTAAACCTAGTTGAAAAAGTATTTAAAAAGTAGATTATAATTAATATTTTATGTATAAAAAAGTTTGATTTTATATATATATATATATATATATATATATATATATATATATATATATATATATATATATATATATATATATATATATATATAATATATTATGTCGGATTGATTCGGGTTTCTTTTGACTTATTTTTTGTTAACACCAAACCAAACCAAGAATGATCGATTTTTTTTTTCTAACGCCAAACCAATCAAACCTAACCATAAGTTGGTTTTTTTTCTCGGTTGGTTTAGTTCGTCGGTTCGGTTTGACTTGACGGTTTGGTTTGTATACCCCTAATGACACTTATATTTATATAGAAATAATTGGATTCAAGTTTATATACCTAGAAATAATGGTTCATATTCTAGAACAAAAATACGGGATGTCACATTATCTTACCCTTGGATCATTCATCCTCGAATAATGGGTAGGAATCCTTTGAAGCTTTAGAAGTATGGAACAAAGAATGGAAATTCACATTAAGAATTCTCCCTCAACAAAACACACATCAGGATCCAAAAGAAAAGGTCTTTATGGCATCACCAAGTAAATTATGTAAGCGTGAATCATAAGACAAAGAGGCTAAGGTCATACAAGGGATAAAAGACCCAAAGGCCCTCACCCTAAGTTAAATAAAATAAAACAACACAGTTTTTACGTAGGTCCGTGGCACAGATCTTATTACGGAGGCTTACGTCCTTGCCACGGAGCCTAATGCAGATATTATCCTCTATGTCACGGACCTTAATGCAGAGTTTATCCTCCATGACAAGGGGATATTGCGAAGGCTCACTACCTCTGGGGTTCAAAACCACCCCAAACCCCGTTCAAAAATGTTAAAACTCCCCTGGATGATCCTATTAACATACCCAAACACCATTTAAGTCTAAAATTGATGTTTCAAATACAAGAGGGTCAAAAATAAAATGATAGGAATTTTTTAGAGACTTATACTAATAGCCCTCAAATATCATAACTCTACTCAACTATGAATACCACACTTCACCATTTCAATCTTACAATTTCTCCACAAAGTACATTCCTACAAAAGATGGAGTCTAACTATACATTGCTTCCAGGTTAGAGCCTAATCCTGAAGTTAAAAGGTGCTAACTTAAGCTACGGGGCGCTATACCTTATATCCATCCAAGACTAGTACTCGATACTATTACTATAATCAAATAACATCATGTCTTATTAAGAGTCCTAGCCACTTAACACAATGACTTGTGTATCTATCAATCAAGACATTCAAGCCTATCTTTACTACACCCACTTTACGAATCCCCTCATCAAAACTAGTGATTTCACATAGTAAAAGTTTCATCTCACTCTTTCTGTTTCTCCTATAACCTTAGTAAAATAGCTACACCAAAAAATTTTACAGTAAAGATCAAACACTCTCTAATGTAAAATATTATTATGCTTCTATATCTGCTAGAATCCTGACATAGGGAGAGTAACTAAGGGAATAGAGTACGAGCTTCGGAAATAAAAGTAATAGTATTCAAATATAACATATATTTGTTGCACCACTCAAGGTGGGTTATGTGACGTAAGATATGATCTAATAAGCACGAAGGGCCTCACCCATCAAAACACTTAGATCATAGTTAGAGGGCCAAAACACGGATAAAGATTGTATAGAGAACTAGAAACTTACACATAGACACCATTTGAATACGGGGGATGTTGGTAGAATGTCCACTTAAATCAAAATAGGAGGAATTTTCTAGAGCAAGAATAGATTTATCATGACTCATCCCTGAAACTCACCACCATAAGAAAATTTAAGATTTGTATTTTCTCCCCCTTAGCTCAAAGGTCACTATCCTAATCTTGAAAGTATATCCCCTATCTATACGCACAACACTCCACACAAGAATACCAAACTCCCCTTAACAACTTTAATATGAAGACACTAAATTCTTTATAGTACATCCCTTCAAGGATACTAATCATAACTTCCTCCATCCCCCAAAGTCACTGCCTTATAAGTAACATTTCTATGGGAATAGACATCCGTGCTTCTGAACACTTAACACTCCATTTTCAACTCCTTAGAATACTAGCATTACACCTGTAATATCATAACCTTAAAATATTAACAAAATCTTAAAACTGTACCAAGAGTTCTCATAGTCTATATATTTCTCCCTCAATTCAGCTCTACATAGCACCATATAACAACCCCCTAGACTTCTCTATACTAAGGAATTTAAGAACATAAGCTAGGCATACATGGCACTCATAACTCAAGACCAAGCGTACTTTATTCCTATAACCTAAGGACCTTATTCATCAAATTATTTAGCCACCATTCTACTTCAACACTAGACCTCATGCATATATCACAATTACACACTCCAATGTTTTATAAGTCATCAACCTAATTTCGGTAACACATTATAACAAGCCTACTAATTTACTCCCACTAATCTTGCATCATAATTCATGGGCTAACATTCTTATCACCATAATTAATATCTAAATTCAAACTTAGTAGCTAACAACAATCATATACCACCAATGAAATACCCTATACAATATATTAGTCCATCGAATAGAGAAATCAACGTAAACTCCTTATTTCACTTAACTATAGCCCACAAGCACATTATTCTTCACCATATTACTATTACACCTTATTATTCCTTACACGTCTTCTGACATACCAAACCAACTTACAACTACTAGATAAAAATCAAGGGGCCTTTAGCGCATTAAAATTGCCTACTAAGGATAGTCGATCTTATTCTTATTATCTAACCCATCATAGTCTATAGAACATTCACCTCCCTCATATCATATGTAAATACCCATGCATACATCCCAATCACCTTCAAAATTCTATAAACATTATTGAGTCCCAATATTCTATGATCTCCCCAAGTGAAAGATAAATCCATAAATTATTAGCCGACCATTTCTTTCATTCACAACCTATTGTTTATTTTACTACTACGATAACTATCCAACATAAGATCCTTCCCTATTTCAAAAATTCTAAAGTAGCATAACTAATCACTTCCTCTACTAACTACCATAAACTCTACAAATCTTTCTACAACCATAACTAGTCCCCATACTAGCATACCACAAAATCAATCACCATAATCGCATATTACCCTTTTTTCACTAAGGAGTTACCCTTGCTCTAATTTCTATATATAAGACTTCATATCACTAACCTAGGGATCACCTCACTACTCATAGGTTATAACACCCCAATTTATATCACCTCTTGGGATTGAGATACTACCTCAATATCTAGATGCATATCCCCCCTTAAGCAAGACATTTGCAACAAAGTTTTTGAAAGGGATAATTTACGCATCTTACCTAGGGCTGAAAAGCATGATTCATGAAGTTAGAGGTATCCGCCTAAACCAATACACCTTGATGAACTAATGGACTCCTTTCGAGTCCCTTTAACCATCCTATGACTTTTGATAGCTCACTCAAAAAGGACCACACTTTTAGAAAGCTAAGTCTTCACACTTGTATCGTCTCAACAAGGAGACATTGCCCTTGAATTAGACCAAAGAAGTATGTTGGATAAATTTAATATGGACAACATAATTGCAGGGTCTAGAGTATGAAAGAATGAGAAACATCTCCTAAATGACTCGTAGCCTCCTGATTATAAGTGTGGTGGATAACACACCCATAAGAAAGACTCTAATAGACACGGCTTTGTGGATATCCAATAACCCTAAACTTAGGCTCTGATACCAACTTTGTCACTACCCAAACCAGGGTCTAGCCGTGATGGGTTTCTCAAGTCCACCGAGGATCGAAGACTATCCCCTTTTCCTAGTCAACAAGAACACAATATAATATAACAGCAGAATTCCAAACGTAATACATAGATAAGTACAACTCAAAGAAAATCTAAGAATTCAACAACCACTCCCATGCCCACAATAATATCCACAAAGCCTCTAGACAACCGAATACTAATATTAGTTGCGATATACCCCGACAATAGCCAAAATTAAGTCAAAAGAAAAGTGTCAATAACATAAAAAAAAAAACCTAAACATGAAATAATATCTTTTAAAGTATGAAATCTCACCACTTCAATATGACTCATGAGCTATCGCACGATCACTTAGTCACTGTGTAGGAAAAGTAAAAGCAGGTACAGTCCCTACATCGTGTTGGGATACAACATTTGAAGATAGTTAGCAGTTGGAGCGCTAACATGTAACTCAGGCATAAAAGATAAAATAATGCCATGATCCATAATACAAAAACCATTATAAATAATGCACAAAATTATATGCAATATATATATATATGTATATATATATATCATATGTCGGGAAAGGGAACAAGGTTTAGCATGAATTTTAAAATCATTAACCTAGACTGCATAGCTCTGCCGTCCTAAAGGCACCTACGGGATATATAGGTTCTGCTCCCCCTGCTGAAAGGACCCCAGAGTGTGTTAGCTGCACGTACTGGAGAATACTAGAGAAGGATAATGTCATCCCCAAAATATAAAGTTTTTTCTCATACACACGGTCACCATGACCAAACCTTACGTCGACAAATATGATTTTTCAGTATCGATCCCCTTTGGACCTCTACCTTCCACGAATTTGCTACACAACCCCCTTTAAGCCCATATTAAAATCATTTACACATTCCTAACCATTTACCAAGGATTTTTTTAATTTGACATTTTCCATTGGTATCATCATTCCAAAATTAGAGCTTACAAGTCTATCCCTTTATACCATATGAAACAACTAAACCAAATTTTACTCCAAAGTTTCCAATTAAACCAAAACCTTGGCCACCAAGTCCTTTCTAAAACCATTTGAAAACCAAACCAAATCAATTCATGTTTCATTCACCATTTATGCAATGCAAGTATTCCAAGAATAGTCAAACTATGTGACAAAAATATATTCATTGTCAAATTCACAAACAGGTTGAGGGAACATGATTTCTAACACCATATAACATAGAAAAATCATTAAATTGGGGGTTAACCATGACCCCTTAGTTTAATTACCATTCCCATGAGTCCCTCAATATTCAAAATCACAAATAAAGCAGAATTATTGCATAATAAATCATAGAAAAACATTTAAATCAATCACAATCACAACCCTCAACACATAGTTCAAAACTCATTATCAAAACTATGAATAATAACTACGTTCATGCCATTAACAAAATACAAGTATATGAAAAGAGATACATGCCTTAATTACGAAGAAATTTGAAAAAGATAGCAACCTTATAACCCTAGATGACCACCTTCTTGAAACTCTAGCCTTGACTTGAATGAGAAATATGAGAAAGGATTTTTTAGAGTGAAATAATCGATGTTGTGTCCTGAAAACTGATGAAAATAGGCTAATATAGTGTTTAAAAGTCATACTTAGGCGAAATGACCTTAATATCTCTCATCCCAAGTAACCAAAACCAAAAACTTCCTGAATTTAAAGCATCAACGTGTCATGGAGGATAATCTCCGTGATAAGCTCTATGACACGCTGAAATCACGGACGCTCACTGGTTCCTTAGAAAATGCTCATAACTTTTTACTTGGGTATCGAATTAAGGCAAAATCGAATGTGTTTAAAAGAGGATACATTTATCTTTAATTTGGAGGGTCTTAACCTCCAAAATTCCAAATATTCCAGAATTTATACATGTTCAAAGTTGACTCTTGTAAAATTAAATTTTAAAATTTGGTTGAAGCGAAAGTTCTTAACTCCACTTCACTCTAAGTGTTTACTATAAATATTTTTCCCCTTAAAAGCACTTTTCACACTAGGATAATGATCATGACACTTATATTTATATAGTAATAATTGAATTCGAGTTTTTATAGGTAGAACCAATAATTTTAATTCTAGCACAAAATATGGGGTGTCACTAAACTAATCCCAAGTCATCTCGGGAAAATCACAGGTTCTACAATGAACATAAAACCTCCACCAATCTCTTGCTGCATCTCTTAACTGATAAGAAGTAGTATAAGCCACACCATCCGTGCAGAAAGAGTGAAACACAACCTAGAGCACAAGGTATGAACAACTTTTACAATAAAGAATAAAATGAGGAAAGTTCCTTAAAGACGTCATATAGCCTCTTAAAGATAGATACGTATATCAACATACCGATCCACGAGACTCTATTAGATCCATTCTTACACTGTTGAGACCAACGAAACCTGGTTACTCTGATACTAATTTGTCACGACTTAAAAATAAGGGTGATCATGGCACTTGTCATGGTGTACCCTTACTAGTAAGTCTATCACCCAAACTGATACCAAAAGGAAAAAGAAAAGATAGAAATACCAAGGTAAGACTTTTAGAATGAAGTCAAACAATACAAGTAATCATAATAATGCATAAAGAACTTATCTAAAATATCAATCATACCCAAAATCAGGTGTCAATAGTGTAAGAACTACTAATACAATTCAGGAGTCAAACACATTAGAAAAATAACCATGAAAGAATAATATTTGTCTCTGAATACTAAAAAAGATATAACTAATATAGAAATATAGAGGTGAACTCCGAACATATGAATGTCCAACCGCTACCTTGAGTAATCTAAAGGCGCCCAAAAATCAACTAGTTTGAGGCGCACTCGAACCTGAAGCTGCACCAAAAGGGTGAAGTATGAGTGAGTAGAATCTACTTGTACTCAGGAGGTATCATAGACCAACCGACCAAAGTAGAAAATAAAGCGTATACAATATATACTAAGGACACGTTACGTGAAGTTAGAAAATATCCCATAATGGTAGCCCACACAGCTTGCACTACGAGTTCTAATATATCACATATATTTCAACATCACATCAAGATAGGACACAAGTATGTATTATATCACATATATGTAGAACAAGGAGAAGATGTATATACAAGATCATCAAATACAAGTAAAGGAAGAAACAACAAATACATAAATGACAAGTCAATATGGAAATACAACACAACATAACACAATAAATTAAGTGCAATGTATATGATGATAATGATGATGCATGAGGGCATCGCACAATCTCTGAGATCGTCGCACAATCTCCGTATACACCTACGGAGCTAAAGCTTCCTGACGTAGGACCCATGGGTTTTAGTCAATCCATATACAATCCACATATCTCATATCCCCTTTCCGACACATTTCTGAAAAATGGTTTTATAAGGTGTTATAATATCTCTTTCCTGACACTTTTTTCTGAGACGATTTTATAAAAAGTCTTGAGACGATTTTATAAAAGGTGTTGTCAATGTTTCTCAAATGTTGCTACAGCGGTATCAATATTTCATGAATGAGTATGATATGAGGATGTAATGCTCACAACGAATCACAATGAGTATTTCCACAATGATATATTTCCACAACCAACCACAATTATACATTTCCACAACCACATGAGCCAATATTCACTCATTAGTTTCATTTCATCCATGAATTTTCACATGTCTCATATAACAATAAGTATGAATATATCACAATATGCCAATGGTACCACATTAGGCATTTCAACAACACAATGCAATTATTCATATATAGTCAAGGCTATCAACATCACATAGGACCCCATACGGTATAGTCCCCCAAACGGGCACAACACATTGATGGACACTTTTCATGATTAGTTTCCATATTTAACATGCATTTTGTACCATCATCTACTACCCAACCCAGTCATAAAGAGTTAAGCCATAATCTACCTCAAAAGTTGAAATACTACAACCAAGAATTTACTTCCAAAGCCTTAATCCTCAAGAACGGTCTTGAACTCCACTTAAAACATCAATTATAGAATTTACGAGTCAAAACAAAACCAACAACACTATACTAATTACTTTTGGTTCAGGGTCAAAACGGACCCCTGAAATAGGTTTTTTGAAAAAGGACAAAATCATAGCTTTACTTCAAAAATGTGTTTTCCATATTTTAAGGAACCTACAACTGAAAATCCAAGTCAAATCGAGTGAAAAATGAGGTTCAAATCACAGAACAACCATTTTTAAGCTTTCCCAGGTAAAATCTTTGAAATTCGGGTTAAAATCAAGAATCAAAGTTGTTTTGAAAGTTAAATTGATGAAAAACTAGTAATTATAAGATTAAAATATTATTGAAGTGAAAAGAAGTAAAATTGAAGTTTAAAATCAAGCCCTAAAATTTTTGGGGTTTTGAGAAATTAACTAAGGAATAACTAAAAAAGGGTGAATTCTTACCTTAAATCCGTAATAGAATGAAGAAATAGATGTTAATATAGCTTTCCAAGCTCTCACAAACTTCACTTTTAAGTTCTCACACTATTTTAGAATTTAACTCTCAAGATGCAAGGTGAAAGAATGGACAAAATAAGACAAAAAAGGAATTAAAATCTGCTATATATTGCAGAAAAATCTGCACTATAGCAGATTTTTATTAGTTCTAAAGGACTTCGATGGGGTGCTCGGGATTCGTTCGGAGTTCGATATACGCAAACGAACTATGTAACCACACTAAATTCGGTTCTTCTAAGTCAATGGCGATATTAGATTTTCAAAAAAATATCGTTTTCACAGAGTTGACCCCCGAAATTCGAAATTATAATTTTCCAATTCGTGGATCAAAATGAGATTTAAAAGCCGTAAAATCACATCAAATATGTTACCACCCTAAAATTAACATTCTGGGTCTATTGGTGTAGTCATATTTTCCATCCGAAGTCCTTTTAACCAAATGTGGGTCTCACACCCATATTTTAAATTTTCCAACTTTTCTACTAATAGGTCGAAATGAGCTCGGGTGCACTGGAATTAGAACCAAAGGTCAACCCAACCTAAAATCGATATTCTAGAGTAGCTGATGTAGACCATTAAGTCATCCGTCAGACGGATCAAAAGATATCGACATAAATTCAAAGTAAGACTTTCAAAGCCATTAAAAATCACAATATCACATAAATGGTACCAAAATGCATCGGGAACCATGTCAATCACCTCCACACCCCAAAAGTATCATAATGCAACTACGGAGAGGAGTAAAACTGTCAAATCACATAGAAACACACAATTTACATATTTGGTCAAAATATCGATCGTTACATCTATCTCCTTCAACATGCATATTTTGTGCCATCCGTCAATAGAGGTAATAATTCAATTTGTTATGTTGAGGCCTAATGCCAGGAAGTTAGGGTTCATGCCTCACCAATTTGAAGGCATCTGTAGATTTCAAATATTTTCATTTTATTTAGAATTTATGGAGTTGAAATAGAAGATATAGTTGTATTTTGTTATATTTTTGTAAAGAACATGTGGAATAGTGTTTATGTTTGAATATTTAATACAACTTTAACTTAGATTTAAAATTTTCATGATCAAACACTGATTTATCAATAAATTAAAAAAAAATCTCAAAAAAATAAATAATTTTATGACCAAATGGATCCTTAATATCATGAAGTATACTCTTTGCGCTCCGCCTCCGTATCATCTGGCTCGCTATTTTGTGATGTTCTTGATAAAATATGACATAAAATGAATATCTTTGAGCTCGATTGATGATGACTAACCCAATAGACCAATAGATAAATTAAATTTGCAATTTCTGTTAGATTGAAACGAATTATATTACGACTAATAATTTTAGGCTGCGAGCTGTGACACAGCTAAGTCTACGAAAACTATAAACATCAACTCCTATGACACAATTTACCTTATACCCCCAAAATCCAAGAGAGGAAAATGAAAAAAGAAACAACAGATACTGATTCTTACAAGCCAATTGTGTAAAAAATATTCATCGAAAAAAGAAAAATCTAGCAGAACTATTCGGTATAAATGTTTAAAACATCAAATGTCATGATATCCATTAAATAATACGACCTCCAAATGAACCCCCATTTGCAGCACAATATCAAAAGGATTTAAAAACTTGATAAGAAAAATAAAAAAATTGAATTGACTTACTTTGCGTGAGGGCCAAGTACACATCTTATTAAAAAAGAACTTATAAAATTAAATAAAACTTTTATTTCTAACATCCTTTTAAGGTCGATAATATTGCATCATTTTCTTCATATCCAGAAAATAAACCCTTCTGCCTATGATAGCATTTTACTGAATACTAAATTTTGAGAAAGAACGGAACACTTTGCATGAAATGTAATTTTTAGAATTTATTTCCTTCGTCCAATAGTATTTATTTATTTTTTAACTTGTCACAAAAATTAAGAAATAATGAATAATAAGAAAAATTTTACTACATTACTCTAGAATATAATTAATTCAATACATTGAAAAATGTATTGAGTAATGACTATAATAATAACTAAGGATAAAATGTTTAGAAATGGGTAAATTATTCATTTATTTTTCAAACTGGAACACATATTAAAATAGTCTAAAACACCTCCAACCTTTACCCGAAATTTCAACTACACATTCGAACTTTACGGGGGTCCTATCACCCCTTGAACATTTTAAAAATGGAATTATGACATTCTAACGTCATAACCACACCCATATTGACCAGTAAAACTCATATCCATTTGACACTGAAAATTTATTTATTTTTTAATTCCTTAGCCTTATGTTCAATCATATTCACTTCTCCAAATCCACAGTCAAATTTTGTCTTCTAAAGATCAAATTTTTCATCTTCTCACCCAACAAACATCGCCATTCTTGAACCACGTCTAATGATACGAGAGAAACATAGAAGCAACAAGTCAATACGGACAATTTTGTGCTCTATGTCGTCATCTGATAGTATTCATCTCTATTCTTAAATCAAATCTATATCATCAAATAGAATCGAGTGGAGTGAATAATTAAATGGTACTATATTGTTTGACTTGAGATGAAGAAAAAAATAAAAATAGGATTGGTGGCGGCCAATGAGATGGTGGTGGTAGCGATGGGTGAGATGAGACCATCTATTTAAATTAAAAGTGGGGTTTGACTTGAATTGATGTGGGTAATGCAATGTTTCCTTAAAAATTCTTAATTTTTATGTTTGATTCTTGATTCTTGAAATTTTGGCAAGATTTGGAGAAATGGGCAATGGAAGAAGCAAAAAGGGCAAAAGATTAATATAAGGAGGAAAAATGAAGGAAGGTGAAAAAGAATGACATGTGGTAGGTACTAAATACAATGGAGATGGTGGTTGGCAGTGGCGACAACAACGACAATATATATATACATACATATATATATATATATATATATATTATGTGTGTGTAAAAATAAATATAAAAAATAAATTTTTTTGAATCTTCACTCTCTGTAATGACCCTTCAGGTTATTTTCCATCTTGTTCGATTATTTTCGCAGTTAGATATTTTTCATAGCTGCCTCAAGTCATTTATGATTTGTTGGAACTGATAGTTCAGTTACTAAGAAGTTCGTTTAGTTTAGGACCAATTCTCTGTTTAGAAGTCTTTGTTGGTTTCGAATAATCACCGAGCAACAACTTTAGTTAAACAACCTCGGATGCAAATTCTGACTGCACCAACAGCTCTGGAATATCGGTTTTAGGCTAGAAAGACCCTTGGTTAGGGTCCCAAGACACCCGAGTTCATTTCAACCAACTGATTGAAAGTAAGAAAATCAGTAGACATGGGTGTGGAGCCCACAAGTGGTCTAAACAACCTCCAATGAAAATCCAACTTGACCAATGCATCCAGAACGCTAAATTTAGTAGGTTTATATAGTTTGTTTGTAAAAAATAGAGTTAGAATGAGTTCTGAAGGTCAAAAATAAGTTTAGACCTTGCGGACCCCATATAAACGCGACCGTGGTACTATAAAAAGCCCCCTAGGTCGAATTTTGGTCATTTTTCACTTTTCTGTGAATCCGATCAGCCCAATAATGACTTGGTAACCTCAAATTGTATCTTGGGGTGAGTTAGAAGCTTGATTAACATATATATTTGTGATTAACAAAAGATTTAAGGTATGAATCCTTTATTTTCATGCTTTAATTTCTTGATTTTTTTCGTCAAAATCTCAGATTTCTTGAGGGATTGATTTTAGCTCAAATAATTTTGGGTTTTACTTGATTTTTGAGGGTTATAATTCCTTAATGGTGTATGAACATTGGGTTAAACTCGAAAACTATTTCTCTTATGTGGAACCCACTTGGGGTTTTTTGGTGTTGTTATTGAATCCAAAGCATAATGGTGCAATATAGGCATTGAAATTCTTGTAATGATGTGTAGATTGTATTTTTGATAGCTTGACACCTTGAAAAATCTTCTTGGAAAGGAAAAGAAAAGGTTTAGCAGTTCATGGGCTTTCTTTGGATTTGAGGTAGGCTTTGCCTACTCCTTGTTAGATTGAGCTATGTTTTGATATAATTGTGATATCTTGTTAAATTAGTATGGATTTTAAGTATTGGTTTGATAAAATACAAAGCTTGGGTTAGTTAGACCAATTAAGTTATGTGAATTTTAGAGGTTGAAAAGTTGACATGTTTTCCCTTTATTTTTAGGTGGAATAGACTTCATTGCTCGTATTTAGCATGAGAACTCCTTAGAACACTTAAACTTAGGTAAAATACTCTAGTTTCTCATACTTAGAGTAAATTAGCCATAATTGTTGATACTATAGGAGGTTGCGTTAGTTCTAATAGACTTGGTGAAAATGCTTGAGTGAGAACATCTACCTTACGGCTTATAGTGACTTCATATACATGTAAGAGTTGATTTATATAACTTAGCCTAGTCCCGGGTAGAAATTAACTTAGAATGCATTTTGGGGAACTATATGTGGGCTTGTTGACCCACCTCAAGGCAAGATTAAGGATTAGTTCCCTTGAACCCTAACGCTTAGTAATTGACTAGAGATGCCCTTTTGAGGCAATATTGATTATTCTTGGTACTTGTTGATCATGTGGAATGGCATTGAGAATAAGGCCAAAACGATTATGCCCTTGTATGCCTTGTTAGCTAAAAGCTCGTTTCAAGCCAGTAATTATGTTATTGTGATTATCTAATATATGGGCTAATGAATGTGCTATTAAATGAGCCTTTGACTATAATATGACTTAAGCCACAAATGATGTTATTGACCTTGCTATGAATAAGCTATAAATATATATATATATATATATATATATATATATATATATATATATATATATATATATATATATATATAATGTCATGCTTTAACCGCCGTTCATACGAATGATAAATTATCTTTAGGCTAATAGTAGGCCAACAAATACACTACTAATGGGTCATTGTTTATGACATTACTTATGGTTATGTCCAAGGACTAAACGACTAGATTATGGATTATGTAAGGCTGAGTCATTGATTATACGTTTGATTAAGCCATTATTTGAGCTAGCATTCGGACCGTTAACTATATTATTGCCCAAATTATGATCATGTTTAATAATTATGCTAATAAATCATGTTGAAAATCTACCTTATTGTCGATATTAGAAACGATGATGTAAATGGTGATAGAAGGCACATTAATTGACTATATACAAGAATGCTATATAGATTATGTTTGGACTCATGTTATGA
Organism: Capsicum baccatum var. pendulum; assembly: GCA_030864225.1. Classification (NCBI taxonomy): domain Eukaryota; kingdom Viridiplantae; phylum Streptophyta; class Magnoliopsida; order Solanales; family Solanaceae; genus Capsicum; species Capsicum baccatum. The sequence continues at coordinate 61,962,358 of CM061550.1, read as the reverse complement.
TTTTGTCTAGTAACCAAACTAGTGATTATACTAGAAATTTTTCTTGATGCTAATATTTTGGTCTCATGTTTTGCTTTTTTTAGTAACCAAACTAGTGATTATGCTAGAAATCCTTCTTGGTGTTAATATCATGATACTAAGAGTTCTAAAAGGTATATTTATTGACTACATAAGAAGCTATGCTACTAAACCATGTTGAACCCATTAATGCTTTGTAATATTCATGCTATATATATTCATATATTTATGGATAAATTACCCTTGACGGTGAATGGTGAGATATAACGGTATGTTTGTCCTTACTTATCTTTACTTTAGCCCTCATGGGGTTTATCATTTACTTTAGATCTCGTGGGGCTTGCACTTTACTTTAGTCCTCATGGATCTTGTCATTCACTTACTTATCATTTACTTTATCCCTTGTGGGGATTGTTCTTTATTATTGATATATTGATGTGATGATAATTTCTGACAAGTTCAGAAGATATATTATTGTGATGATAATGCCCGACAATGCCGGATGATATATTGATGATATGCTAATACCCGACAAAATAGGAGGATATTATATTAATATGATGGTACCTGATAAGGCTGAAGGATATTATGATGATATGATGATATATCCGGCAAAGCCAAAAGATATTATGATGATATGATGATACCCAACAAGGTAGGAGGATATTATAATGATATGATGATACCCGGAAAAGCCAGAGGATATGTTAATGATATTATGATACCTGGCAAACCCAGAGGATATGATAATGATATGATGATACCCATTGTAGTCGGATGATATATTAATGATATTATGATACCCGAATTGGCTGGAGAATATATTTATGTTATGATGATACTCTATTCGAATCCGGCTAGCCTTATGTATGGCAATTATATATTTATTTATGTTCTTGTGTAGTTGTCTATAATAATTATATTATATGTGTCAGTTATGGTCTTCTAATGAGTTAAGGTATAAAGTGGTATAGTTGTTGACTTAAGGCGGAAAGATGCTTAGTGGTGAATATTACCTAAGTGGCTAATATTGACTAGTAGATTTATGAATATTAGTGATAAAGAAGACTAGTGGCACTGATGGCTATTAATGGTGATGGATATTTTATTATGGTGGTTAGTGATAATGGATTTAGCAATGGTGATGATTAGTTGTTATTAATGTCTCATTTTATGATGTTGATTAATATTTAATAAGGATTTGTGGATTAATGAGGCTAGTTGATAAAAGGTGTTAATTGATAGATGGATAGTGTATAAATGATGATTTGTAGCCTTCTATTAGATGGTGTCTAGTGAAATTATGATGCCTAGATATAAATATTGATTAATTAATAAATATGGTCTAGTGGTGAATCTTGACTATATGGTAGATATTGGCTAGTTAGTGAATAATGGTTAGTCATTGACCCATGAATAATTATTATGTGAATAATAATGAATAGGCGAATAATTAGAGATCATATGATGACTAGTGAATAAGTGGTTTAATAATAAATGTTGCCTAGCTAATAAGGAGCAAATAGGGTGTATTAGTGAGATAGATACCAATATGGTGGTATGATTAGGGTTATGATTATATTGGTGTATGTTATTCAATTATGACTATTGATGATAATTATGAATATTGGCAAATGGTCATTTGATGGAAATTGCCGAAAACCTCAGATAATGAGAAGTTGGTCATATATAGATATATATTGGAGAATTAATTCTTTTACGTCTCTTTGATGTGTTATTCGGTGGTATGAGACACCGTGATGGGTTCTTTACTTTATGCTCTCTTGGATGTACTCTCCAGTTGTATGGGATGTCGTGATTGGTTCTTTTACTTATGCAGTAGTTGGGGTATGGGCACCAAATTTTTACTTGTGTTTGCTTGTAATTACACTTATGTTGATTTATAATTCTAAATTATTTATTTCTTATGCACGATGGTATGGGCATACATTGATGCCCCATGTTAGATTGTTATTTCTGTATTTAATATTTGTTATGTACGACGATACGAGCATGCATTGATGCATTATGTCATATTATAATTATGATATTTCATACTTGTTATGTACTTCAATATTGGCATGTGTTGATTCCTTATATTATATTGTTATTCTGAATTACTTACTAATTTTATACAGTGATAATGGATATGATTTAAGTTTGATTCTATACCTTGACTTAGTTATGATTATCTTGCATTTTATCATTTTTATATCATGATTTAGCTTAATTAGTCGATGATGCCTATTGAGTACCTATTGTTTTGGTACTCATACTACACTTCTATACCTTTTTGGTGCAGATTCGAGATTAACTAACGCTATTGATCATGGATTGTATAGTGATTAATTTTTGGATATAGGGTGAGCTCTTGGAGTTTGAGTCACCTGATTTCGTTCCATATCCTGTATTCATTCTTTAGCATTCGAGACATATGTTTTAACTATTCTAGATTTGGAATTGTATTGATACTGTTAGTTGCTCTTATACTAGATCTACTAGGTTTTGAGATTGGTATCTCATTTGACTATTTATTCTATCTAGAATCCTTATGTTCATAATTGTTGTCCTTGGATTTAGACTATGTTGAGCCTTTTTTACCTAATTAACCCATTATGTTAGCTCCGGGGTATGGTATTGGCTTACCTACTAGTGGAAATTAAAATCATGACTTGTAAATTAGGTCGTGAAAAATTGGTATCGGAGCTAGGTTTCACCGGTATTGTTGGTACAAGAGCAAGTGTCTAATAGAGTCTTGCAGATCTGAACATTGATGTACATTTTCTATCTTTGGGAAGCTATGTGAAATTCTTAGGAGTCCTTCACTTCTTTCATTCATATCGTGCTAAAAGTTTGAGTTGGTTTGTAGAATATTTCCTTGACTTTACCATTTTGTAGATGCCAAAGAAACCTTCTACCTCTATGTGAGATGAGGGTCCTGAAACTAAGCCTTAAGAATTCTACTCTTGTTATTGATCTTGGATAACCTAGAGGTCATGGACAGCCTAAAGATGTGTCCTCACTTAGAGGCCAGAATAAGTCATCCTTTCCAGACCCTATTCCTAAACCTGAGCCAGACATTCCTCCGCCACAGCCAGCGGTGGACTAGGATCATCCTAGGCTCCACCAGGGTTCATTTCCTTAGCAGTGCTTAGAGACGTATTGGTTTGTTTGTTTAGTATTATCTATGGTATGATTTTGGATGGTGCATAGTCTGCGAATTTGAGTTGTACTGAGGTAGGGGCGCAGCCAGTAGCTTTTGATCCCAGAGTTAAGATCCCCCCTACACTAATATTTTCTCATTCGATAGCTTCTGAGTTAGTGGTTGCTTAGCCAGCTACTTTTATTATGACTTTTGAGTACGGGAGAGTTCATTGTTTTGTTAGAGGAGTGGGATTTCCTATCCACTTTTTGACTCAAAGTTTGGTTATTGCAGGTGGTTTGTTACTGAGGTTTTGAATCATACTAGGGTGATGGAAGAGATACATTATGAGTTTCACAAGGGTCGTGATAAGAGGCCTAGATTTCAGGCCATATTTGGTGGGAGCTGTAATAGTTCCTAATTCAGAGTTGGTAGTTCTCATGTTGGGTATCCTCTGCATAAATCTTTTTTGCCTTATAATCGTCCTAGTCGAACAGTTCAAGTAGCTCTTTAGAGTACTGATGGAGTTCAGTCTGATGCTAGTATTCACCATAGTAAAGTTAGTATCCAGTCTTCGAAGATTTTATTTTTTGGTCAGTCTAGACATGGTGGTCATTCTAGTTCAGCTGAATCTATTGGTTCTGGTTCCACTTATGGAATATGTTATATTGATGGGGTTTGTAGTTACTATTCTCAAGAATGTCCTCTTTTGGGGCGATTGTGGCTTTAGGTCAGAGTGTCCCCCTATTAGAGTAGTTCACCCTTGAGTTGGAAATAGTTATCTGGTAGTTACTAGGGTGCTCGGGGATGTCCTTAGATAGGCAAGATGCCCAGCTAGGTAGCAGGCATGGTCAGCCATATACAATACCTACTAAACCTGAGGTTGAGACTTTAGATGTTGTAGTTACAATTATAATTTGATGTGCCGCAAGTCGAACCTTTCTTGTTTGATTCGAGATCCACTTACTTTATATATATGTGCTTATTATGCACCAGGGTCTGAGTCATTCATTTATTTATTATCTATGCTTTTACGCGTATCTATTCTTGTGGGATTTCTTAGTGGTGGATTGAGTATTCTGATCATGTGTTGTGTCTATCATTGATGCTGATACTTATGTTGACTCTATTATTCTTATTATGATGAATTTTGATGTGATTTTGGGCATGGAATGATTATGCTACTATCATGTAGTCATGGACTATTTTACCTAGATCATCCCCTTATCTACGCTCGATGTATCCCCAGTCGTATGGTTGTCAGTGGTTAGCTATGAGCTAGGAGGTTTATATCTTATATTTATGCTAGGAGGCTTATCTCTGAGGATTGCGAGTCTTATTACTTATGTTGTGATACTAGTGTTAAGAGTTCGTCACTTGGCTCTCTTCTTATTGTTATGAATTTCCTGATGTGTTCCCTACCGACCTTTCTGGTATTTCCCTGTCTGTGATATTGAGTTTACTGTTAATTTCGAGCCTAGAAACTCAACCTATTTCTATGGCACCTTACAGTATGGCTCCTACAGAGCTTAAGAAGCTAAATTCTCAGTATCAGAATCTTACTGACGAGGGTTTTATTAGAATGAATGTGTCCCCTTGGGGTGACCCTATATTTTTAATGAATAAGAAGGATGTCCCTTTTCGTTTGTGTATGGATTATAGGCAGCTTAGTAGGTGACGAGGAAAAACTGTTATCCTATGCCTCGCATTGATGATTTTTTTTACCAATTTCAAAGTGCATCCGTATTCTTTTGAGATTAATTTGAGGCTTTGAATGGTGAGATGTCATTCTCTAATTGGATTTGTGGATACTCCTGAGGTTAGACCCCTGTGATGAAAATTTTCTTCAGTAGTTATTGGATAAAGTCAGGGTGATTCGGGGTAGACTAAGAGCGGCTTAGAGTAGGCAAAGGGCCTGTGCAGATCACTGGTTTTGTGCCTTGAGAGTTGGAGTTGGTAATTATGCATTTATCTGTATTTTTCCCATGGAGGGTGGGTTCAGGAAGAAGGGTAAGCTCAGTTCGAGATATATTAGACCCTTTAATATTCTCTGCGTTGTTAGTAAAGCAGCTTATGAGTTAAATATACCTTCAGATTTTGTTGTTGTTCATTCAGTTTTCTATGTCTCTACATTGCATCGATTTAGCCCTGATCCTTCTTATGTGGATAGATGGGACTCGGTCCAGTTAGGTGAGCATTTGACCTTTATGGAGGAGCCCATTCTTACTTTGGCTAGTGATGTGAGACGATTGTGCCACAAAACAATTCCAGTTACTAAGGTTCAGTAGAGACACCACCCAATGGAGGAGGCCACTTGGGAAATCTAGAGCATGCATACCAAATATACTCACCTATTTTAGACTTCAGGTACTTCCTTATCCTTAAATTTCGGTGATGAAAGTTCCTTAGTAGTGGATATTGTAATTACCCTTTAGGTAATTTTCTGTATTTTCTATTTATTTTAGCCGTTATAGCTTTTTCATAGCTGCACCAAGTCAATTATAACTTGCTATAACTAATATTCGGTACCAATCAGTTCATTTGGTTTTAGGACCAACTCCCCATTTAGAAGTCTTCGCTGGTTTCCAATGGCCATCAAGCAAAAACTTCAGTTAAACGACCTCAGATCCAAATTTTGACTGTGCCAATAGCTTTGGAATATCAGCTTTAGGCAAAAAAAAAAGACCCTTGGTTTGAGTCCCAAGACACTCGAGTTCATTTCAACCAATTGGTCAAAAAGTGAGAAAATTGATAGACATGGGTGTGGGGCCCACAAGTAGACTAAATGACATCCAATGGAAAATATAACTTCACCAATACATCCAAAATAATAAATTTAGTGGGGTTACATAGTTCTTTTGCAAAAAATGGAGTCTGAATGAGTCTGGGAGGTCAAAAACAAATTTTGACCTTGCGAGCCCCATATAAGTACGACCGTGGTACTATAAAAAGCCCCCTTGGTCGAATTTTTGCCATTTTGCACTTCCCTTTGAACCCCAGTAGACCTAGAATGACTTGATAACCTCAAATTGTTTCTTGGGGGAGAGTTAAAAGCTTGATTAACATATATATTCATGATTAACAATGGATTTAAGGTATAAATCCTTTACTTTCATACTTCAATTTCTTGAATTCTTGGCCAAAACCCTAAATTGCTTGAGGGCTTGGTTTTATCCCAAATAAGCTTGGGTTTTACTTGATTCTTCAAGGTATGATTCCCTAATAGTGTATTAACATTGGATTTATCTCGAAAATATATTTTTTATATGTGGGACCCACGTAGGATTTTTGGTGTTGTTTTTGGATCCGAAGCACAATGGTGCAATATGGGTATCAAAATTCTCATATTAATGTGTAGATTTTATTTTTCATAGCTTGACACCTTGAAGAAACTTTTCGTAAAGAAAAAACAAAGGTTTAGCGGTTCATGGGCTTTCTTTGGATTTGAGGTAGGCTAGGCTTACTCTTTATTAGATTGAGCTATGTTTGATATAATTGTGATATATTTTTAGATAGGGATGGGATTTAAGTATTGGTTTAATAAATGCAAGACTTGGTTTAGTAGAACCAATTAAGCTATATGAATCTTAGAGGTTGAAAAGCTGACTTGTTTCCCTTTTATTTCTAGGTGGAATAGACTTCATTGCTCGTGTTTAGAATGAGAATGCCTTAGAACACTTAAGTTTAGGTAAAATTCTCTAGTTGGTCATACTTAGAGTAAATTGGCCATAGTTGCTAATACTAGAGAAGGTTTCCTTAGTTCTAATGGGCCTGGTGAAAGTACTTGAGTAAGAACATCAACCTTAGGGCTTATGGTGGCTTGATATACATTTAAGAGTTAGTTTAGATACCTTAGCCTAGTCCCGGGTAGAAATTGACTTAGAGTGCATTTCAGGGATTAGATGTGGGCTTGTTGACCCGCCTTAAGGCAAGATTGAGGATTAGTTCCCTTGAATCATTATACTTATTACTTGACTTGAGAGTGCCCTTTTGAGGCAATTTTGATGATTATTGGTACTTGTTGGTCATGTGGAATGATATTGAGAATAAGTCCCAAGTGATTATTCCCTTGTTTGCATTTTTGGCTAAAAACTTATATCAAGCTAGTAATTATGTTATTGTGATTATCTAATGTTTGGGCTAATGAACGTGTTATTAAATGATCTCTTGACTATAATATGGCTTAACCCACAAATTATGTTATATACCACGCTATGAATAAGCTAGATATATATATATATATATATATATATATATAGAGAGAGAGAGAGAGAGAGAGAGAATATATATATATATATTATGTCATGCTTAGACATTGTTCATACTAATGATAAATTATCTTTAGGCCAATAGTAGGCCACGAATTCACTACTAATGGCCCATTGTTCATGATATCTCTTATGGTTATGCCCAAGGTCTAAACTTTTAGATTATGGATTATGTAAAGATGAGTAATTGATTATACATTTGATTAAGCAATTGTTTTGGCTAGTGTTCGGATCGTTAACTATACTATTTCCCAAGTTATAATCATGCTTAATAATTATGCTAATAAGTCATATTAAAAATCTTCCTTATTGTTGATATTGCTAGAAGGCATGCTTATGGACTATATACAAGAATGCTATATAGATATTGTTTGGACTCATGTCATTCTTTTGTCTAATAACTAAACTAGTGAGTGTGCTAGAAAATCTTCTTGATGCTAATATTATGATTCATGCTACTAAGAGTTCTAAAAGGTATATTTATTGACTACATGAGAAGCTATGCTACTAACCATGTTGAATTCGTTAATGCTTTGTAATATTTATGCTATATATATTCATATATTTATGGACAAATTATCCTCGATGATGAATGGTGAGATATAAAGGTGTGTTTCTTCTTACTTCTTTTTACTTTAGCCCATATGGGGCTTGTCATTTACTTAGCCCTCGTGGGTCTTGTACTTTTCTTTAAACCATGTGGGGATTGTTATTTACTTTAGCCCTTGTGGAGCTTGCTTTGTATTATTGATTTATTGATGTGATGATGATGCCCGACAAGGTTGGAGGATTTATTGATGTGATATGATGCCTTACAAGGCTGGAGGATATATTGATGATATGATAATACGTAGCAAGGCTGAAGGATATTATGATGATATGATGATACCCGAAATTGATGATATGATAATACGTAGCAAGGCTGAAGGATATTATGATGATATGATGATACCCGAAAGTCTGGAGCATATTATGATGATATTATGATATCCAATAAGGACGGAGGATATTATGATAATATAATGATACCCGATAAAGTCGGAGGATATTATGATAATATTATGATACCCAACAACGCCGGAGGATATATTTGATGATATTATGATATCTATAAAGGTCGAAGGATATAATGATGATGTGATGATGCTTAGTATGGCCGATTATTATGTTGATGATATTATGATACCCAATTCATCCGAAGGATATGTTGATGTTATAATTAAACCTGGTTTGAATCAGGCTAGCCCTATGTATGAAAATTATATATTTATTTATATTTTTGTGTAGTTGGCTATAATATTGATATTAGAGGTATCAGTTATAGTCTTCTAATGTGTTAAGGTATAAAGTGGCATAGTTGATAACTTAAGGTAAAAATATGCTTAGTGGTGGATATTACTTAAGTGGCTAATAGTTACTAATGGATTTTTTAATCTTAGTGATGAAGAGGATAGTGGTATTTATGACTATTGTAAGACCCTGTAAAATTTTAAGCCTAGCTCAGTCCCTTATATCATGAAAAGAGTCCCGACATAGAAAATTTTAAGCTAAGTATTGACACTTAGACTTATTTTGACCTCGATATTTCCATGAACTTATTATCGACCCTTTATACCTTAACATGTCGATTTTTAGGTTGAATCATGATCAGGTGTATCAATAGGTCACTTCGAGAGAGTTTTGGATTTTCTCAACCTCATTTGAAACGTGTTTGGGTGACCAAAATATTGGATCGATGTGATGTCAACGTCGCATAAGCTATCACATCGATAGAAATTTTCCCCAGCTCATAGTGCGAATTCTAGTGAGCTGATGGGATCTCAACGTGTCGCATCATCATTGGATTGACCCCATCAACAGGCACATCGATCTGTGCGTTGCTGGGCACATATTCAGTACTTAAAAGTCTGCGTCTAGGGGAGTATTTGGATCATTTTCCCATGCTTAATCAGCCCTAAAAATAGGAGATTAACCTATTCTAAAGGAAAAATCCCTCTTTTTCTCTCAAATTTACTCAAGAACAAACCCTAGGGCATTCAAATTTCAAAACCAATCTTCAAGAACACACCATCAATCTTCACAAATTTAATTACCAAGGTATGTTAGGTGTTCATTTATGGGTTCCTTTAAACCATGAAGTCCAAGAACCCTTTTTAAAATCTACAAGCTTATGATTTCATGATTTACATGTTCGAATTGGATTGTGTTCATTTGTGAATTGGTGTTTGGGGTTTAATTTCATGATTTATGACAAGTTTCATGAGAACTAGATAATTTTGGGTTGATTTATGTGATCTTCATGTTGAACGGTTGAACTACAAGTTGAATGTAGTAGCCATGATATTATTACATGTTTATTGCTATATGAAATAACCATACTCCCCAAGTGTTTGTTAAAATGCTTATGTGAATTGACTAGTGAAATCATGACATGTTGTTATGTGATTCCACTCATGCACAAGCTCATGTATATCAAGTGTTTGACAAAATACATAAATAAATGCATTGTTAGTAAGCAAGTATTATTATGCTTTTAAGGTTATGCAATGTTTTACTTTCCATGCTATCAAGTCCTAGGGGTATTCAATACCCAAAAATCTAGCGGTTAACCTAGAGCTACAGTAGTTACAAAATAGTCTCAAAAATATCATGATCAGTAGTATTCAGTCAGTACAGAACTCAGTGTATTTAGTCAGATATTAGAATTTGGTGAACTCAGTCCAGCTCAGTTAGTTAATACGATCAATAATAATTCAGTCCAGTCTAGTACAGTTTAGAAATCAGTCCAGTATCAATTCAGTTGCGAGTAGGATTCAGCACTAAGTTAACCCAGGGATGGGGGCTCACCTGCAAGTAGAGGGTGTGATCCTTAGAAGTAGTCCTTGCATTACAGAACTGTGTAGACAGCGTAGGTTGAGACATCAACCTGCCAGTTGAGGTTGATGAGGTGTCTTACCTGCTAGCTGAGGGTACCACCATTCTTATTCAGAGCACCTGCCAGATGAGGGTGACTCAGCAACTTGTCCTTGCCCGTGGAACATTACTCATACCTTTACAACTGGGGTTATAGGTTGGACCCCAAATCAGTTCAGAGAGGAGCATGTTGATTAGATGATTACTTTTCACAGTTTCAATTTTAGTCTTAGTATAGAACTTAGTCCAGTTCTATAGAACCAAGACTATCATAAACAGTCACCCAGCTCAGTATAGAACTCAGATCAGTTTTACAGAATCAGGACTATCAGAAATAGTCACCCAGCTAACAGTAATTAGAGTTATTAGTGAACTCAGATATTAGTCTTTCACTTATCAGAACTCACTACCCAGTGTTAATATTAACTTAGTTATAGTATATGTAGTTATGTGCATAGTATTGCATAATCAGTATTCACAGCAGTTTCGTATATACATTTGCTCTTATTTAGATATATTCATGTTACTCGATCAGTTATTGTTCATACATATGAACCCATGCATTCAGCCTTGCCTCGCTTAGCATAATAGTACATTCAAAGTACTGACACATATCTTTGTTTTGCTATGATATCTTATATCATAGGTTCAGACGCACGGGCTCCTAATCGTACTTAGCATCCTAGATTATCAGTAACAGACTTAGTGGTGAGTCCTCATAGTTCGAGGACAGATTTATTATTTTAGAATATTTTCAATAGTTGGAGTTAGTTGGGGGCTTGACCTATCAACTCCACCTTCAGATAGTTAGAGTCTTTCAGACTAGACTATTTCAGATAGATACTCAGGTTTCAGTATTTATATACTAGTATTTGATTTCAGTTATAAACCTTATGGAAGATTCAACATAATTTTTTTATTATTATAGTATTATTACTCAGTTATTGCCCAGGTACTAGTCATGGGTTACCTTGTGATCCTTTGGGATTATGAGCACTGTGTGATGTCCGGGTGCAAACTCGAGGCATTAAAACTATTAATGGTGATGATTATTTCATTATGGTGGTTAGTGATAATGGGTTTAGCATTGGTAAGTATTAGTAGTTATTGATGTCTAAGTTTATGATGTTGATTAATTGTTAAATAAAGATTTATGGATTGATAAGGCTAGTTCATAAAAGATGTTAGTTGATAGATGGATAGTGTATAAATGATGATTTGTGGCTTTTTGTTAGATGGTGGCTAGTAGAATCATGATGCGTTGATATAAATATTAGTTAATTGGCGAATATGGTCTAGTGGTGAATCTTAACTAGTGTTAGATATTGGATAGTTAGTGAATAATGGTTAGTCGTTGATCCATGAATAACGATTATGTAAAGAACAGTGGATAGGCAATAGAGGTCATATGATGACTAGTGAATAAGTGGTTTAGTAATAATCATTGCCTAACTAATAAAGAACAAAAGGGGTGTATTAATTTAATAGATACCTATATGGTGGTATGATTATGGTTATGAGTATATTAGTATATATTATTCAATTATGATTATTGGTGATAATTATGAATGTTGGCAAATGATCGTTTGACGAAACTTTCAAAAAACCTTGGATAATGAGAAGTTGGTCATATATAGATATATATTGGAGATTTGATTCTTTTATGTCTCTTGGATGTTCTCTCTAGTGGTATGGGATGCCATGATGGGTTCTTTACTATATGCTCTCTTGGGGTACTCTTCGGTGGTATGGGACATTGTGATGGGTTCCTTTATTTATGGAATAGTTGGTGTATGGGCACCAACTTCTTACTTGTGTTTTCTTGTAATTGCACTTGTGTTGCTTTATAATTTTGAATTATTTATTTACTATGCATGATGGTATGGGTGTTCGTTGATGCCCCATGTTAGTTTATTATTTTGGTATTTAATACATGTTATGCATGGCGATACGGAAATGTGTTGATGCCTTATATAATAATGTAATTTTGATATTTCATACTTGGTATGCACTTCGATATTGGCATGTTTTGATGCCTTATGGTATATTGTTATTCAAAATTACTTACTAATTTTATACAGTGGTGATGGAGATGATTCAGGTTCAATTATGTACCTTGACTTAGTTATGATTATATTGCACTTTATCATTTTTATATAATGATTTAGCTTAATCGGTCCATGATTCTTACTAAGTAGCTATTGTTTTAGTACTCATACTATACTTTGGTACCTTTTGGTGCCGATTTGAGTTTTAGATATCATCATTGATCGTGTTTTGTGCAGTGGTTGATTTTCAGAGATAAGATGAGCACTTGGAGTTCGAGTCACCCTATTTCCTTCCATCTCTTACATTCGGTCTTTAACATTTAAGACATATTTATTAATTATTCTAGATTTAGAATTGTATTGAAACTATTAGTTAGTCTTTTACTAGCTCTACCATGTTTTGGGTTTGATATCTCATTTGACTATTTATTCTATATAGAACCCTTATGTTCACTATTAATGTCCTTGGATTTAGCCTATGTTGGTCCTTTCTTACCTAATTAACCAATTGTATTAGCTTTGGGTTATGGTATTGTCTTACCTACTGTTGGGAATCGGTAGGTGTCATCATGACTTATAAATCGAGTCTTGATAAATTGGTATTAGAGCCAGGTTTCATCGATATTACTGGTACAAACTAAAGTGTCTAATAAAATCCTGCATATCAGAATGTTGACATCCGTTTCCTATCTTCAGGAGGCTATGTGACATTCTTAGGAGTCCTTCACTTTTTTCACTTATATCATGATAAAAGTCTGAGTAAGTTTTTAGAATATTTCCTTTACTCTTTTGCAGATGCCGAGCAAATGTGCTACCTCTATGAGAGATGAAGGTCATGAGACCTAGCCAGCGAATCCTACTCTTTTTATTAAACTTGGATGGCCTAGAGGTCATGGACAACCTAAAGACGTGTCCCCAGTTAGAGGCCAGAATAGGCCACCCTTCCGAGTCCCTATTCCTACACCTAAGCCTAAGATTCTTTTTCCACAGCCAGTGGTGGATCGGGGATCAGCCCAGGCTTCACTAGGGTTCATTTCTTCAATAGTTCTTAGAGATGCATTGGTTCGGTTGTTGAGTATTGTCGGTGGTGTATCATTGGATGGTACACAATATACAGATTAGAGTGGTACTAAGGCAAGGACTCATCCAGTAGCTGCAGCTCCTAAAGTTGAGATCCCTCCTACTCCGATAGTTGCTCAGCCGATAGTTTCTTAACCAGTAGTTGCTCAGCCAACTACTTCTATTATGACTTGAGTATGAAAGAGTTTGTTGTTTTGTCAGAGGAGTGGGTGTTCCTATCCACATGTCAACTCAGAATTTAGTTATTATGAGTAGGTCTTTTGTTAAGGTTTTAATCATGATAGGGTGATGGAGGAGATGCACCGTGAGGGTCGCGAGGGCCATAGTAAGAGACCTAGATTTTAGTGTAGATTCTTTAGGAGCCGTAGTGGTTCTCGATCTAGGGGTGGTATTTCTCATGTTGGGTATATTTTGATTCCATCTTTTAGCCTCAGAGTCAGCCTAGTGGGCCAGTTCAGGTAGCTCTTCAAACTACTGATGGAGGTCAGCATAGTGATAAGCGGCCAGTCTTCGAGGGATTCATTTTTTGGTCAGTCTAGATGTGGTGGTTACCAGTCCCATCAATATTCTATTTGAAAGCTCCATGTTTAGAAGAAAACCATCTAACATAAATATTAATTGATCACATTTGGTTACTAGGGTTAAGTGTATGATTGGTGTATTCTAAAGTTTTGTCACGTACCAAAGCAACAGAAAGCTAGTTTTTTATTGAAAACATTATTATTATGATTGAGCCAAATATTTTGGAAAGAGAAAGGGAGGAAGATAATCCAATCTAAGAATGCATCTTGAAATGGAGGGGATAGAGATTTAAGAGTATTAAGACAATGTTGATTAATGGTATCAACTAGAGAGATATGCAGTCCTATTTCCAACCAAATTTTTTCCACAAAACAATGAGTAAAGATATAAGCAAGTGTTTTGAGTTCTAAGTGGCAGAACGAGCATCTAGGGTCTAGGTAAACTCCTATGAAATATATGTAAGCAGTTGTAGAGAGCCTACTATGTGAGCAAAGCCAAAGAAGATGTCTACTTTTTCCCATAGTTTTCAACTTCCAAATCCATCAAAACTCATAAGTAGAGGTTGTATTTTCAGTGAGATTCTCATAGATAGATTTTGTAGAAAACAGTTCACTTTTATTATAGGTCTTATCCCACATGCTAATACAAGGGTTAGGTCGAATGTTATTTGTTTTTTCAGTGAAAAAGCAGGGAATTTCAAAGAAAAGTTTCCCCCAATCCCAATAATGTCCAGACCAAATATTAGAAAGGCATAATTTAGCTTCATTAAGGGTAAGATGAACATGGATACGTTGTTGAAGTGGAGGAAAATTGAGAACCCAATATTGGTTCCATAGGTTAGTAGTTCTGCCCGAGGCCAGAGCCTAAGCAGTAACTTGACTACAATTTGGCCCCCAAAGAGAATATTATTCCAAATAATAGAGCTTGAGGAATGATTATGTTTGTGACTATATTTATGGAGAAGTTTTTCACACACAGAGCATTGGGGTTTCTAAAAAGTCTTCAAGAAAGCTCGTAACTAGTCTGATTCTTAATATTAGTTGTGTGAATACCCAGGCCCCCACATTTTTTCAAAGAAGTAACATTATTCCAATTTATATAATGAAGTTTTTGCTTCTGAACACTCGAGCCCCAAAGAAAGTCCCATTGAATTTTATCAATGGTGTTACAAGTTTTTTGGGGAAGCTTGAAATATTACATTATATAGGCTGAACTCGTATCAAGAGTAGACTTGATAAGAACAAGTCTACCTGCTTGGAGAGGAAGTTGGATTTCGAGAAAGAAAACTTCATCTGCATATTATCAATAAGGAATTGTAAGTCGGCAGGGTAAACCTAAGTATTTTTCAAAATTAATAGATGGATATATGTCAAAAAGATCTTTTATGAGATTCCTAATACCTTCTAAGCAAAGAGGAGAGAAGATAGCCTTTAATTTTGCCACATTAATATTTTGGATAGAAATCACACTAAAGACAATGATACAATCATGAATATTACGAATATATTTAATAGTGGCCTTAGAGGTAAGAGTTAAATCATCAACAACGAATAAATGAGAAAATGGAGGACCGTTCCTACTGAGAGTAACAGGATCCCAGTAGCGGCTACCCACTTGGTGAGTAATATAATTGGAAAAAAGATCCATACATAGTATAAAAATATAGGGAAACATAAGGCTGCCTTTTCTAATACCTCAAGAAGGAGAGAAATAGTTAGTTTGAGTGTCATTGATAAGAACAGCTATATTACTAGTGAAAATACACTTCATAATTTGGGTCGTAATTTTTGATAAAAACTTAAAGAATAAAAGAATGTGATAAACAAAAAACCTCACTCAAAACAATCAAAAGATTTTTCCATGTGAAGCTTAAGGATAAAACTACTACTTTTATTCTTAGACTTACTAATATTATTGATAAGTTCTTAAATCAGAATGACATTATCATAGGTCCGATGACCTTTTAAGAAACTGGCTTGATTATTACTAATGAGATTTGATAAACAAGGTTTAATCCGGTTGGCAATAATTTTAATAAAAATTTTATGAGTAGTGCTACAAAGACTAATTAGCCAAAAGTTCTTTAAGTGGTTTGCATTAGAAAATTTCGGAATGAAACATAGAAAGGTATCATTAATGGAATTAGGAAGAGATTGAGTATTAAAAACTGTATGGCATATATTTTTGATCTAATTTTCAATAATAGTCCATTGAGTTTGGAAGAGGTGAGGATAAAGACCATCCGAACCAGGGACTTTAAAAGTCTTGAAAATAAATAATGCTTGATTTATCTTAATGTCCTGAGGAGGATTATCTAAGTCAGAAAGTTCAAACATGTGAAAACTAAGGGTTGAATTTATTAAATGGGACCAGCTGGTAGAAGGTTTGTAGTAAAGAAATCTGAGAAGTAGGTAAGGCCATGGTCAAAGATTTTTGCAGGATTGGTTATCCAGTTATCATTATTGTCCTTAAAGTTGCAAATCTTATTTATTCTTCGCCTATTGATAATTTGTAGATAAAAATATTTGATATTAGCATCCCATTACTAAGCCAATTAATTCTAGATCACAATTTTCAATAGTCTCCTCCATTTTGAGGATATTATTAAAATCATTTTAAGCTTTTGTTTCAGATTTTGTAGGAAAATATTAGATGGATACTTAGGAGAATTTTGTATCCCTGTGAGTCTGGCAAGGATACGCTTCTTATTTTAGAAAATATTGCCAAATGTATGATTACTTCAGTGTAGAACAGTTTATTTCAAAAATCAGGAATAACTTTAGAAAGGTCTTTGTTACCCCAACTTTATCCAACAGTTTTACTAAAATGTGGGAGATTCATCCAAAACTTTTTCAATATAAAGGATTTTATACTATTTTCAAAGTATCTATTAGACAGAGAAATAAGAAGGTGATTGTGATCGGATTAGGTTTTTGAAAGATGAATAACATGAGCATTTGTTTAATTTTCAACCAGTCATTAGAAAGAAAAACCCTGTTTAGTCTTTCCAAAATAAGGTTTTTTATTCTTTTCTAATAATTTGACCAAGTATGTTTGCAATATTTATATCCTAAGTCCATAAGATTACGAGAGCTAATACAGTCCCAAAAGTCAGAACTTCTAGTATTGTTTATAGTTCTACCACCCTACTTATCATTTTGGACAAGAATTTCATCAAAATTTCCAGCCACTAACCAAGGCCACTAAAAGATTGAGCATAATTTTTAAGATTTTGCCAAAGGATTTTTCAATTCTAGTAATCAGTACTAGCATAAATGGTAGAAGATTGTCAGGCTAGTTATTCGGGATTACCTTAATCATTGCATAGAGTTTTTGGGAAGTTTGTCTTTAGTGAGTAACATAGACAAAGTTTGTTTGCCAAATAAGAACTGTACCATCAAAGCTCCCCATAGTAGGAATTTCCTAATAATAATCAAAACCAACTCATGTATGAGTCACAAATGATCAAACAATTTTGTCTCTAGAAGCGCAACAAAACAAGGGTTGCGAGAATTGAGAAGGTCCCTAAAACTCCTCCTAAAGTTTTCATTATTCATGCCACTAGTGTTATGGAAAATAAAACATGTAGCTATAGGAGTGAAAAAATTGAAGGATGGTTGAGAGCTTTTACCAGTAGAAAATTGACTACAATGAAGAGTCAGAGTCATAACAACTGCACACTTCGCCAATGCATTGTTTATGGTAGGCCTTAGATCAATGGATCTCTTAATAAGTGACAATGGGAATAGATGAATGTAATTATTTTCCTCATATCCTAGAAAGATCATGAGTGTTGCATTTTTAAAGTTTGAGATTTCTGTGAAGGAAGTCCTCCTCATTGGCATGGCCCCCGATTTCTCCTAGTGTTGGAGATACTGGTGTTATTGGCATTTCAAGGTTCACAAACTGTCCTTGTTGCATAGGAAGGGAATTACAAGGAAATAAGAGTGAGTTGGCATTGACTATCTTGTAAGAAGTAAGAACGGCGTTTGAGCAATCTCGTTCAAATTCAATAATTTGTCCAAATGATGTCGAAGGTTTCACAATGACTTCATGGTGTGAATAAATTGTGGAGCCATTGATTGCACTAATGGGTCCATGATATTGGAAAGCACATTTGATTCACAATGTATTCTATTTCTTTTTTAATGCCCTCCAAAATCAGCTAAGCCAAGAAATTTGAGTTTTGAAGGACGATAAGTGTCTCTATCCAATTTATGTCCATCGAGAATAGAGCCACATGTATTGGTATAGCTCATAAATGGTTATGTGTCATATAACAAAGGGTGATGATCCACTTAGGAGGGATAGAAGGGGGATTTTCATTGTTAAGTTTCAAAATGGATGAGAGATTGGTGATAATTTAACTTTTCGGCAAAGAGGCATGTAATACCCCGTATTTCCCTAACTTAATTTAAATCTCAGTATATGAGTTATTCCATATAAATTTTTAAAATACTCAGTATTCTTCATTTTAGATCTTAGTATTGCATAGGAAATTAAGTCAGCTTTCCAACAAATAAAGTTCGCCCAAATCTGATACCCGGGTGAAGAGTTAGAGCCATTTTTTAAAGCAGTATGCCAACTGTCACACCACCGCATAGTGGAGGCCATCCAAATGGAAATTGTCTATTTCTAGTATTGCACCACGATAATGGTGCGTCGCACCAAAGGCCAAAATGGCATTCGTCATTTTTCAGTGAGGCAACGCGATATCACTGCATCACGACAAGGGTTAAATTCTCATGAAAAGGGGTACCGTGATTCCACCACGTCGTGCCAAGCCCTTAGTTCCCATTGTCAATTTCCAGTGACACGATAACGCTGCGTAGCGCCAGGGCCCAATATTAAATTTTTCGGTGATGAATTTTACATTATTCCTAGAGGTAGTTTGGTATTTTTCCACGGCCCTAATCAGTCCTAAACATGATATGTAGCCCTAAAAGAGCACTAATTGCTCATTATTTCATTATTTACTCAAGAATTAAAATATTCTCTCTCAAAGGGTAAAACCCTAGCTTTAACAAACAAGAACAAAGCTCAAGAATTTCCTAAAAAACCTTCAAGAATCATTATACCCAGGTATGTTAGGTGTTCATCTATGGGTTCCTTTCACCCATAGAGGCCAAGAATCCATTTTTTAAACTACTAGATTATTGATTAATGATTTACATGCGTCAAATTGGATTGTATTCATGTTCATGACATTAATTGAGTTTCAATCCATGATTAATTATAGATTCCATGAAGTTGAAATAGTAAGTATATTAAATTGTGTAAGTCCTATGTTATAACCCTTGAATTAGAAAGTTTGGGTGTTGTAGTTACAATGTTTACATGTTTTCCATGATTATATGAATTAAATTGTACTCCTCATGTGTTTGATGGAATGTCCATGCAAACTAAATGGTGAAATCATAACATGCTAGCATATGTACAAGCTTATGCCCTACAAGTGTTTGATAAAATGTCTCTATGAATGAATTATGAACAAGTAAATATTGTTATACTTTTCAAGATCATGCTATGCTTTACTTTTCATGTCGTCGAGTCCTGGGGGTATCTAATACCCAAAAATCTAGTTGTTTACCTAGAGCTTCAGTAGTTATAGAGTAGTCTCAGTAGTGTCACGATCAGTAGCACTCTCAGTTAGTTATAGAACTTAGTAAACTCAGTCAGTTATAGAACTCAGTAAAACTCATTATCAATCTAGTTCAACTCAGTATAACCAGTTTCATGTCTATTCAGTTGGGAGTAGAATTTAGCACCGAGTGAACCCAAGGATGGGGGTTCAGCTACTAGTAGAGGGTATGATCCTTAGAAGTAGTACTTACATTCTAGAACTACGTAGCCAATGTAGGTTGAGATATCAACCTGCCAATTGAGGGTTAACAAAGTGTTTTAAGCTGTCAGATAAGGGTTCCACCATTCTCATTAGAGTACCTGCCAGATGAGAGTAAATCTTCAGATTGTCTTTACCCGTGGCATGGTACTGACACCCTTCCAGCTGGGGTTACAGGTTGGACCCCAATCTATTCAGAAAAGGGGCATGTTTATTAGATAATTACTTCCCACAGTCTCAGTTTCAGTTTCAGTCTCAACAAACAACTTTATTCAGTTCTACAGAATTAGGACTATCACATACAGTCACTCAGTATTAGTAATATCAATTATCAAAAATCTCAGATTATCAATTATACAGTTATCAAAACTCAGTACTTATCTTCATTAAAATCTCAGTTACAGTATTCACGTATATGTACATATTGCATACTCAGTATTTACAGTAGTTTCAGTTACTCTATATCATTCAGTCAGTTACTATTTATGCATATGAACCCTTATATTCAGCCTTACCTCATCTACCATACCAATATATTCCATGTACTGATGCATACTTTATCTTTGGGCTTGATGTCTTATATCATAGGTTCAAACGCTCAGGTTTCTGACCACGCATAGACAAATTTAGCCAGCAGTATCAAATTTAGTAGTAAGTCTTCATCTATTGAGGATATGCTTTTATTTTAGTATTTTTAGTAGCTTTATTATTTCAGTAGTCAGAATTAGTTGGGGGCTTGTCTCATCAACTCCACTTTCAGGTAGTTCAGTTAGAGGTTTTTCAGACAATATTTAGTTTGTAGATTATTATTATAGTTGATATTCTTTATCAGTATTTCAGATTTTGAACCTTATGGCATTTCAACCTCTTTTTTGCATTATTTCAATATTATTTTCCAGTGCTCACAGTAGGAACCAGTCATGGGTTAGCTTATGGTCCTTTGGGGTCGTAAGCACCGTGTAGCATCTGGGGTATAGACTCGAGTCATTACAAACTTAGTATCAGAGCCTAGGTTCAACAGAGTCCTACGGAGTCTAAATTCGTGTCAAGTAGAGTCTTGTACATGTGTGTGTAGTGAGACACACTTATGGACAAGAGGCTATGATGTATTTTTAGAAAAAGTTTCCCTTCTTTCAGTATTTATATCATACGAGTGAGCATAAGCTCAAGTTAAACCGCCAGTCTAATCCTTTCTTGCTTCTATTTATAGAATATGCCTTCCAAAAAGACCAACAAAAGAAGAAGAGAGAATCAGTCTGTACCTTAGCCCATTTAGAAAGATCCCCTAGATGAGCATGTCTCTGATGCAGATTCAAGGTTGTATTTACCACTCTATCCAATTCAGTAACAGCTCATAATGAATGGCCAGATGTTGTTCAGGCTAACCCAGTGGCCAAGACTACTGTAGTTAGGATTTGGGACTTTACCCAAATGAATCCTCCCTTATTTTCAGGATCTAAGATTGAAGAGAATCCACAAGAATTTCTCAATCAGGTTTAAAAAGTCACAGATATTATGGAAGTGACTTTAAGTGAGGGTGTTGAGTTATTTACCTATCAACTATAGGATGTAGCTAATACATGGTTTAAGCAGTAGAAGGTAGATAGAGGTATAGATGTAGAGCCTATAGAGTGGGAAGAGTTTGCTACTGTCTTTTTAGATAGATTCTTTCTCTTAAAGCTGAGAGAAGCCGAGGTGTTAAAGTTCATCAATCTGAGGTAAGGTAACATGAGCGTGAAAAATTATTCCCTCAATTTTACTTAGTTAACAAGATATGATCCCAATGTAGTAGCAGACAGTAGGTCTAGAATTAGCAAGTTTGTGTCTAGGGTGTCTAAAAATGTGGTTAAAAAGTGTAGAACTGGGATGTTAATTAAGGAGATGGATATATCCAGGCTTATGTTCTGTGCTCAATAGATAGAAAAAGCTAAGAATAAGTAGAGAGAGAGAGAGATAACAAGAGAGCTAGAATAGGTAGCTTTAATTTCACTCAACCTAAGTCAGAAGGCGGTAATCATTCCCAGTTCCAACCAAAGTCTTTAGTTCCAAATTTTTCCTTAGCCAGTGCTCCAGTCCCTAAGTTTAAGAATGGTAACAAATATAGGGCGCTAGGCTCTAAATCTCAGGGTAGTGTCAATAGTTCTCGAACAAATCCTCTTTTCTAGAAATATGGCAGAAACCATCAGGGTATCTGCGGAGCTAGCAGTGATGTATGTTTTGGGTTTAGCAAGCCAGGCCATAAAATAAAAGATTGTGCTTAATAAGGTTCTCAGTGTTAGTATAATTGTCCTTTAGCTCAGTCCGATCGCCCGAATCAGCAGGGTACCACTTCCAGTACCACCAGTAGTTAATGCCTAAATAGGCTTTATGCACTTCAATCCAGAAAAAATCAGGAAAGTTCTCTTGACATGGTAACTATTATGTTATAAATCTTCTATTTACATATTTATTCTTATTTATATCAAGAAGCTTATTTGTCTTTTGTAACTCCTTACATAGCAGTCAATTTCAAAGTCAAACCAGTAGTCTTAACAGAATCTTTCTCAATCTTTACCCTAGTGGGTAATTCTATCATAGCCCGGTGGGTATACAAGAACTGTCTGGTTATGATAGCTCAGAAGACCACTTCAGCAGACTTATTAGAGTTATAAATAATGGATTTTGATGTCATTCTCAGCATAGATTGGATCCATTCATGCTATGCCTCAGTTGATTGTAGAAACAGAATTGTTCATTTTTAGTTTTCAAATGAACCAGTCCTTAAATAAAAGGGTAGTACCACAACCCTTAAGGGTCAGTTGATTTCATACCTTAGAGAGAGAAGAATGATATCCAAGGGATGTGTTTGTCATATTGTGCGAGTCAAAGACTCTAGTTTAGAGACTCCTAGTCTTGATTCAGTTGTAGTAGTAAATGAATTCTCAGATGTGTTTCTCGAAGATCTTTCTGGAGTTTCTCCCGAAAGGGAAATTGACTTCGGAATAAATCTTCTTCCAGACACTCAGCCTATATCTATTCTGCCATACAGAATGGCACCA
Organism: Capsicum baccatum var. pendulum; assembly: GCA_030864225.1. Taxonomy (NCBI): domain Eukaryota; kingdom Viridiplantae; phylum Streptophyta; class Magnoliopsida; order Solanales; family Solanaceae; genus Capsicum; species Capsicum baccatum. The sequence goes on along the minus strand of CM061550.1, from coordinate 61,939,487 downwards.
GTAGAACTCAAGAAATTAAAAGAATATTTAAATGACCTTTTAGATAAGGGGTTCATCAGACCTAGCATTTCCCTGTGGAGTGCACCAGCCTTATTCGTGCGTACAAAAAATGGTTCTCTCAGAATGTGTATAGACTACTGTTAGTTGAACAAATTCATAGTCAAGAATAAATACCTATTTCTCAAAATTGATGACTTTTTTTACCAACTTCAGGGTGCCAGTTACTTTTATAAGATAGACCTCAAATCAGGCTATCATCATCTCAAAGCCAGAGAATATGAAATTCTAAAAATAGCTTTTAGAACTTGGTATAGTCACTTTGAATTTATAGTCATATCATTTGGTCTCACAAATGCCCCAGCAGCTTTCAAGGATTTAATGAATCGTGTTTTCAAACAGTACTTAGACATGTTCCTTATAGTCTTTATAGATGACATTCTTGTCTACTCTCATAGTGAAAAGATCATGTAGATATCTCAGAACCGTACTTCAAACTCTTAGAGTCCATCAGTTTTTTTTCAAATTTAGTAAGTGCGAATTTTATCTAAGATCAGTAGTATTTCTTGGTCATATTTTTTCCTATGATGGAAATAGAGTTGATCCTCAAAAGACCGGGGCGGTGAGAAACTGGTCTAGACCCATTTCTCCATTAGATATCAGGGATTTCTTTGTTTTAGCTGGCCATTACTATTGGTTTGTTGAAGGGTTCTCATCTATTTCATCCCCCATGTATAGATTGAATCAGAAGAAAGTCAAGTTTCAGTGATTAGATTCTTATGAGAAAAGCTTTCAGGAGTTGAAGACTCGACTCACTACAGCCCTAGTTTTGACTCTACCAGATGGTTCAGATGGTTTTATGGTGTATTGTGATGCATCCAGAGTAGGTTTGGGTTGTATCCTCATACAGAGCGGTAAGTCATAGTTTATGCCTCTAGACAGCTTAAACCCCATAAGAAGAATTAGCCGACTCATGATCTTGAGCTAGAAGATGTAGTATTTACCTTAAATATTTGGAGGCACTATTTATATGGGGTACATATGTATGTGTTCACAGGTCACAAAAGCTTGTAGTATTTTTTTCTCAGAAAGATTTGAATTTGCATCAGAGAAGGTTGTTAGAGTTATTAAAAGATTATGATATAAGTGTTCTGTATCATCGAGGGCAAGGCTAATGTAATGGTTGATGCTCTCAGTAGATTGTCTATGGGAAGTGTAGCTCATGTTGAGGATGGTAAGAAGGAGTTAGTTCAGGAAGTTCATCAGCTTGCCCATCTACGTGTCTACTTAGTCGATTCTGCTGAGGGTAGTGTATGGGTTTAGAATAGTTCTGAATCATCTCTAGTTTCCGGAGTAAAGGAAAATCAGGATAGAGATCCCAGCCTTGTTAAGTTGAAAGAGTCAGTTAGAGATTAAAAAGTAGAGGTTTTCTCCCAAGGGGGATATGGTGTGTTGCGTTGCAAGGGTTGGTTATACGTGCCAAGTGTAGATGACTTAAGGCAACAAACTCTTGCAGAAATGCATGGTGTGTTTTACTCTATTTATCCAGGGGCCACTAAGATGTACCACAATTTGCGGGAGATCTATTAGTGGAGTGGAATGAAGAGGGATATCACAGATTTTATAGTTAAGTGCTCTACATGTCAGCTGGTTAAGATTAAGCACCAGAAACTTAGTGGTTCCATGCAGGAGTTCAGTATTCCTACATAGAAATGGGAAGAAGTGAACATGGCCTTTGTGAAGGGTTTACCTCGTACTCATCGTCAGCATGATTCTGTTTGGGTCATTGTAGATAGGATGACCAAATCAGCTCATGTCTTGCCAATTCATAATTCCTATTTACTCAAGGACTACGCCAAACTCTATATCAGAGAGTTGGTCAGGTTTCACAGAGTCCCAATGTCTATCATCTCAGATAGAGGTACCCAGTTTACCTCTAACTTCTGAAAAATATTCCAAAAAGGTCTTAGTACCTAAGTTTACCTCAGTATAGCCTTTCACCCTCAGACAGATGGTCAAGAAAAAAGGACCATTCAGACTCTAGAAGTTATGTTAAGAGCATCCGTTGTTGATTTTAAAGGTAGTTGGGATGATCACTTGCCTTTGATTGAATTTGCATATGATAATAGCTATCATTCCAGTATTCAGATTGATCCGTTTGAGGCTCTTTATGGTAGGATATATAAATCTCCAATTGGTTGGTTTGAGGTAGGTGAGGCCTCAATAGTAGGGCCTGACGTATTGTTTGATGACTTAGAGAAGATTCAGTTGATCAGAGAAAGGCTTAGGGCTGCCCAAAGACGACAAAAATCATATGTAGATGTGAGGATAAAGGATCTCGACTTTGAGGACGGTGATTTTATGTTCTTAAAAATCTCACCCATGAAGGGGGTAAAAAGGTTAGTCAAGAAGGGAAAGCTCAGTCCCCGATATGTCGATCCTTATAGAATTCTCAGTTATTTTGGAAAGGTAACTTACGAACTTGAGTTACCTTCACATCTAGCTTCAGTACACCTAGTATTCCACGTCTCCTGGCTAAAGAAATTCATTGGTGACCCAGCAGTCATAGTTCCCTTAGAGGCCGTATATATTCAGAATGGTCTCTCTTTCGAAGAAGTTCCAGTCTAGAGTCTTGATCGCCAGATTCGCAGATTGAGGAGCAAATAAGTTCCCTTGGTCAAATTTCTTTGGCAGAATCAGTCCATTAAGAGAGCTATTTGGGAAGTAGAAGCAGATATGCAAACCAAGTATCATCACCTTTTGTTCGCAAATTCAAACTCGGTTTAAGGTAACAGGCTTCCTTAGATTTGCTCAGTTCCTTGTTCAATGATAGTTATAAACTCTGTATTCTTTACTATTGCATATCTGATAACGCTCAATCTACAGCTCTCGTAGGAGTGTAAAGCGGTCGTTTTCAAATATATAACCCAACTGGGTTGGGTATCGATCCCACAGGGAATAGCTTGGTCAACAAGTAAGCAAAGATTACTAGACTTTTAGTGCAAGTCTCATAAAAAGGGGGGAGTTTGTTATGCAAGTAATGTAACCAAAATATTAAAGTAAAAACTGAAAATAGCAAAGTAAAAAAAAAGAATGTTTAGTAGGTTGTAAAATAATGAGAATTGAGGAGTTGGGGTTATGTCCACCTTGTGAGTTGTACGTCTCTATTGGCTATGAGTTATGCGGAATTCATACATGCATGTGCTTATAGAGAATTGTATTCAATGGTAAATCCAAGCGTCTTTCGACCTCAACAAGGACTATTTCACTTTAACTCTTTCGAGCTTAAAGCATGTCTAACGGTACAAATTCTCCAAGAGGTTAATCCAATTACGGCACTAACTTTTTAATAGGGGATGGGACCCTATTACCTTGACATTATCTCTTTTCTAGACATATAACTTTTCTTTCGAACAAGTTAATGCTATACTGGTGTATTCTATGCGTTTGCAACCACAAGGAATTTAGATTAAGATGAAGAGAATAATGATATAAGCAGCATACGTGTCACGAACTCACAAAATCATAGCAATAGATAGTATCTCATATGGCTTCCATAACCCCAACAGAGAAGTTTAGTTACCCATGAGTGCGAAGGAAATCGCAACAGACATTGTTTTTATACCACAATAAAGATTTCGTGTAGCAACGTGTGGTAGGCGTCAGGCGTGACATCTTTGCAAAGTAATGTTTCTCTTGTTGCGGAATTTAAGAATTGAATAGATGAATAGAAAAAAAATAAAAAGTATGAATATTAGAATTGTTGGAAGAGTAGAGGAATGAATTAAAAGAAGAATGAGAATTGTTGTAACTAATGGAAGAATTAAAAGTATTAGTCAATGCTTAAAATCTCTAGCAAAATAGGGTATTTATAATACCCATATCCTATTCCTACTAAGCTAATGAATTACCTAACCCAATCCTACTTGGTTAATGTATCATTATCCTAATCCTAATAAGTTACTGCTAGTCCCCAAAGTCTTCAGAATTGTTGTTTTTGCCCGGGACAGATTTTCCATGCGCCACTTTTGGTCCTTGACGTCCAAGATTTGCTTTCCTCCTTTCGTGAAGCTTTCTTTGGCATCAATTATCCATAAAATGCTGAATTCTGCATCATTTATACCTGAAAACTTACTAATCATGTTCGTTAACTTACTTATAGGAAAAAGGACTAAAAGTGCATGAAATATATAATTTGTTCTCAAAACTTGGCTAAAATATGGGCAAAATCTAGTGCTATAAGCGTGTAAATTCACCTATCATCAACACCCCACACTTGAAGATTTGTTCATCCTCGAACTAAATATCATGTTCATCTAAACATCAACTTAGGGTTTCACAGTAACAACACAAAATATTCGTCAAGACAAGCACAACAATTATCAACAAAGAGTAGTTTTTCGATCATTAGTAGAAACAATTTAACCTCTAGCATAGACTCGTGATGGTGGTCAACTTATATTCAAAAGTTAAGGCACAACGAATCATACACAACTACCCAAAATTCATCAACCATGTGTGTCTCACCATATGTTACCCATAATCACTCACAAGCATAGTATATTTTTCAAAACATGGGTATAAAAGTATCCTTGCTCTCGCTCTCACAAAGAATTCATTTGCAGCAACTGATGACCATAGGCTTACCCTTAGTGTAATGCTCCACTAAATGTCAGAATACTAAGATTAGGATCAAATAGGTCTTTTGATGGTTGTAATGTAGGCTAAGGGACGAGTAGGACTATTGTGGCCAGAAATAGTGACTATGTTCCTAAGCGCTTTAATACATCACATTGTATCATTAACACTTTTTATTTCAAACAACCTTTCTACGTTCTTTTATACTACCACCCTTTTTCTCTTCTTTTGTTTTTCCATTTTGAACATAACTAACTTTTTAGTTTTCCTTTCCTTTTTCTTTTCATAACATACCTCTTATGATAGCACTTTCTTTTTCATAACACATCCAAGCACCAATACATTCTAAAGAATCATACTCACCCAATTTCCTCTTATTTTGTCACATGACTTTACACTTTAAAGCACTTAGGAATTTGGATCAAATTATGGTCTTGAAAAAATGGATTAGGCTTACATATGAGGTTTGTCAAGGAAAATAGGCTAAAGGCTCAAAAGGGTTTAACTAGGATAATGTCCATGGGTAGGTAAAAAGAAGGTAAATAACCATAGGTTGCCAAAGAAATGCCTAAATCATCTCCTAAACTTGCACTCTTTATTTTCGCTTTACATACATACCAGGCAAGTTCTAGCATCAGCCACAAGCATAGAATATACTATATCCTCACACACACAAGGCATATGGTCGACTTTATTGGGAGTAGCATAGACTCTTGACCCCACAGATGAAGGAATTAAACCAAACAATATCACATAGTGAGTCACAATTAGAGCCTAAATATCTCAATAGTCATGATTTTAGCACAAACTCTTGTTATAATCTCATGCTTCCTATTAGAATAATTTCATGCGAAGTTAAGTAAAAGAAATTTTAACTACAAAAAACGAAAAAAAAAACTTTAAAAAAAACTTTACGTCAACATAAATGCAAATGCGGATAAAGGAGTATAGCATGCAAATACCACCACCCCACACTTAGACGGGACACACTACCCTCAGTGGAAAATAAATAAGAAGAACCTGGTTAGTCGGACTCCTCCTCTATGTCGGGGGTCATACCCCCTTCGTCGGAATCATTATAGGAGTCATCGTCATCAAAATTCTCCTCCACGTCGGAGTCTGGCATTCATTGATCATCATCAGTCAGCACATCATCATCAAGAGGTTCCTCAAAGTATGTACCTACTCCACACTTCTCCCTTGCATGCACATTCATTGGATAGTCATGATCCGGTTGTTGGAGCTCTGCAGCAGCTGGAACACGACCTCCGCTCATTATTGTAAACTGTTTATGCCATAAAAATGATGAAAGAAACTCGTATCCCGAGCATGTCTCTCTACCGTAGTAAGGTTGACGCCATGTGTTAATTCAGCATCTTTGACCTTTGTGAGGTCAACCTTCTTCAGATTGTATGGCAGTTTATGATCAGCCGGTTCCTCTTCGATGTCTTCCTTCCTCAAGATTGCAGTCAACAGGTTGCCGAAACTGAAACGGGACCGCTTATATAGCCTAGCTTTCCCCATTGTGGAGCAAATGATTGCCCCAATGTTGATAGGGACATTCGTCATCAATGCGTATACCAGGTACACTCTATCTCTTATTATCTTGGTGTACTGGGTCCCTGGAATGAGGCAAGAGTTGACTATACGCAACCATATCCTTGCTTCCCTATTCAAAGGAGCATATGGGAAGGTGTTGTAGCGACCGGTGTCCTTATGTATGCTCCATCGTGCCATGGATCTTGTGCCACAAAGTGTGTGTCAAATTGCTATATATGGAGGTCTACTGTACAGCTCTTTTAATGGTGATGGATCGACTGAAGGCAAGCCAAGAAAGGAGTTGAAGAAATCCGCATTGAGTTGTAAAATTTGGCCCCGAATCTTGACCTTGCTTCCTGTGGTTTTTGGCGACCAGTTGGCATAAAATTCTCTTGTTAAATCGAGATTGCATTCTCCCATGTCTCGGAAGATGAAATCAAGATGTAATGCCATGATCTTAGCCAACATGCGTGGCTCCTTCTTCTCTAGGCTTTCCTTGTTTATCAAGTCCACATGAACATATTTTCTTTCCTTGTTGTTCTTATACCATTCCTTCACTTCCTCCTCAAGAACCCATTTTATGCCAAATATGCAATGTGGTAATTGCATCAAGGATGATTCTCCTTGCTCTTTTCGGCCTCTTTTCTTGCCTTTTTGTGAAGTGGTAGCCTTATATTTGCCTTGTCTTGCTTTGGGTGCCATTGTACCTGAGACTTAAAACAATGTTCATGTTAGCATCATCTCGGTGGATACAATCTATAAACAAGCAGTAGGGGCACCACCCCACACTTAGTTTGTTGGTACAAACTAGTGAAGTGAAAGTGGTCGATTATTCAGACTTCATCGACTTACGTTTTAGGTGCTATATTCCAATAATAAGATCAGTGCAATCATACTTCTTGTAATCTTTGCAATACTTTCATGTTTGACATATCAAGACTACTACATAGGGATTGAATCAAGGTATAGGATCTATCAATAATCACAACCTCCTATGTCGGTAGGCAACTATGTCTTATTCTAATGAACAAGTCATTCCAACATGTAAGTATTCAAGTGACAAGATTATGCAATTTTAGTGACCATATCAATTCCGCAAAATTATGACAATGCATCAAGATCAAATTCAAGTTGGGAATAAGTTAAAATCATCCTTACGTATATGTTCACTCACTTAGTTGTATCACAATAATTCAATCTCATTCAAATCATCAATACTACTTTCAAGATTCAACAATTCATAATAGGTGTAGTAATGTAATACTTACGGAATATAAATGAAGAACAAAGTAGTACTTACTTGATTGATGCCTTTAGATGATGTTCTTGTGAAGAAAAAGAGCAAAAGGAAAATTTTTGAGAGGATTTGGAGACTATAGGCGGCGCATAAGCTAGGTTTCCAATGTGTTTTTGGTTCAAGACTAAGTCTCATATTTATAGGAAAATGTTGGGTCGGGTTTTGAACCATTTAAAATCGGATTTGGAGATAAGAAGTGACCATAGGCGACGCCTTTTGCTTTGCCTATGCTTGGCATAGGCGGCGCATTTTGCAAAGCATTGTCTAGCATAGGCGGCGCCTATGCCATGGCATTCCTAGGCATAGGAGACGCCTTTAGCATGGAATATGATATTCAGAGACAAAAGGCATTAGCATAGGCGGCGCCTATACTATGGCATACTTGGGTATGGGCGGCGCCTATGCTATGGCACACTAGATTCCGAGACCTTAGGCCATAGTATAGTCTTTACCTAGGCCTAGCCCTGTTCGATGCCTATATTTTCATGAGCAATTCTCAATCCATAGCCTTTTGCTTCTTCATTCCTAACTTACCACCTTTAACATGCAATACGTCCAAATCGAAATTTGAAACCAATCTCCTCATTGTATACCTCTTGCACCTACATTTGCTTAAAACCAATAAAAACGATTAGAACGATGGGTTGTCTCCCATCAAGCACCTTAGTTTTGGTCGTGGCACAACTCTTATTTTTGGATTTTTATTTATCAAAAGCAAACACGTAATAGAACAAAAAAATGAAAAATGATGGGTTGCCTCCCATCTAGCGCTTGATTTATTGTCGCGGTACGACATAGTTACCTCGAGTACTTAGACTTCGTCGAGATAAGTGATGGCCATATAGTTTATCGAATCAAGAGGACCGATATATGGTTTTACTCGTTGGCCATTCACCTTGAAGACAACACCATTAGTGTCTTCCAACTCAACTACTCCAGACGAGTAGACTTGGTTAACTTTGTATGGACCAGACCACTTGGACTTTAAATTACCTGGGAATAACTTCAGTCTGGAATTGAAGAGAAGTACATCCTTTTGAAAGTTTCGTCGAACAATCCACTGATCATGATACTTTTTCATCCGCTCCTTGTATAGGTCTGATCTTTCATAAGCATGGAGACGAAATTCGTCCATCTCGTTCAGCTGCTCCAATCTCAGATTCATTGTATTATCCTAATTCAAATTCAATCGCTTCAAAGCCCACAATGCCTTATGCTCAAGCTCAATGGGTAAGTGACAAGCCTTCCCATAAACTAGTTGGTACGGGGACATGCCAATGGGTGTTTTGAATGCAGTCTTGTACGTCCATAGTGCATCGTCCAGCTTCCAAGACCAATCTTTCCTATTAGCATTTACCGTTTTAGCAAGGATTTGCTTGATCTCTCGGTTGGAAACCTCTACCTGTCCGTTAGTTTGTGGGTGGTAAGGTGTGGCTATCTTATGTTGCTTGACACCATATTTTGCCAACACGGATTTGAACAGCTTGTTGTAAAAGTGAGATCCTCCATCGCTTATGATAGTGCGTGGTACTCCAAAGCGAGAGAAGATATTTCTCTTTAAGAATGCTACAACACCGCTTTCCTTCATTGTTGGCCAACGCGACTGCTTCAACCCATTTCGAGACATAATCTACAGCAACTAGGATGTACTTCATTCCAAATGAATTTACGAATGGACCCATGAAATCAATACCCCATACATCAAAGAGTTCTACTTCAAGGATTTTCGACATGGGCATCTCATGGTGTTTCGAAATAGCACCTTGTCTTTGGCATTGGTCGCATCTTCTAACATAGTTGTAGGCATCTCTAAATATAGAAGGCCAATAGTATCCACTTTGCAATACTTTCCTTGCCGTCCGATTACCTGCGTGATGCCCCCCAACTTGGGAAGTGTGGCATGCTTCCAATATATTAGGCACCTCTACATGGGATATACATCGTCGAATAACACCATCCGCGCATCGACGGAACAAATATGGCTCATCCTAAAAGTAGTGTTGTACATCATGCATAAACTTCCTCCTTTGATGGTAAGATAAGTTGGCACGTACCACATTACTCACCACAAAATTCGTAAAGTCGGCATACCATGGTAACCTTTCCATTATTGTGGATAAGATCTCCTCATCAGGGAATGCATCATCAATCTCGATATCAGGGTGCGCCACATGCTCGTTCTTGAGTCTAGATAGATGGTCAGCCACTTGGTTCTTGCAACTTCTTCTATCTTTAACCTCAAAATCAAATTCTTGCAGCAGTAAAACCCATCGAATTAGTCTTGGTTTTGCATCTTTCTTTGTCATTAGATATCTTAGAGCTGCATGGTCTGTATGAATGAGCACTTTGGTCCCCAACAAATAAGCATGGAACTTCTCAAACACATACACAACCGCTAGGAGCTCTTGTTTTGTGATAGTATAGTTCTTTTGGGCTTTGTTTAGGACCTTGCTCGCATAGTAGATAGGATGAAATAGTTTCTCCTTCCTCTGGCCAAGTACAGCACCGACGGCTACTCTACTAGCATCATACATGACTTCAAACGGTAAGGACCAATCTGGTGCTACCATGATAGGAGCTTTAATTAGTTTTCCTTTGAGGCATTCGAATGCCTTTAAACAATCTTCATTGAAGTCAAACTTAGCATCCTTCTCCAAGAGTTTGCACAATGGACTAGCGATTTTGGAGAATTCTTTAATGAACCGCCGATAGAAGCCTGCATGACCGAGGAAACTACAAACGCCCTTCACAAAAATTAGAGGTGGTAGCTTCTCATGACCTCAATTTTAGCTCGATCAACCTCAATTCCTTTTTCGGAAATTTTTTGCCCAAGAACGATACCTTCTTTAACCATGAAGTGACATTTTTCCCAATTTAACACTAGGTTGAATTCTACACATCTTTGCAATGCCATACTTAGGTTTTCCAAGCACGCTTCAAAGGACTCACCAACAACTGAAAAATCGTCCATGAATACCTCCAAAGTGTCTTCAACCATATCAGAAAAAATGGACATCATACAACATTGAAAGGTGGTTGGTGCGTTACATAGCCCGAATGGCATACGTTTGAAGCAAACGTGCCATATGGACATGTGAATGTTGTCTTCTCTTGGTCTTCGGGGGCAATACAAATCTGATTATAGCCTGAATAACCGTCTAAGAAACAAAACCATCCTTTCCCCGCTAATCGATCTAGCATTTGGTCCATAAATGGCATTGGAAAGTGATCTTTGAGCGTCCATGAATTCAACTTTTGATAGTCCATGCATACTCTCCATCCGGTGACGGGTCTAAGTGGAATAAGCTCATTCTTTTCATTCGCGACTACCGACATGCCTCCTTTCTTGGGTACACATTGCACCAGGCTTACCCATGTACTGTCAGAGATTGGATACACAACTCCTGCATCTAACCACTTGATAATTTCTTTCTTTACCACTTCTTGTATTGGTGGATTTAGACACCTTTGATGCTCAATGGTGGGTGTGCAATTTTTTTCAAGCTGAATCTTACGTGTACAAATCCCAGGTGGAATACCAATAATATCCGCGATGGTCCAACCAATGGCTCTTATATACTTTCGTAGAATAGTAATGAGAGCTGCAACTTGTTGCTCACCCAAATCTGCTGCCACAATAACTGGAAGTGTGCTTTCGCTTCCTAAGAATGCATACTTTAAATGACTAGGCAGCTCCTTCAGTTCTAATGTGGATGGCTCTTCAATAGATGGCTTAGCTGGTGGTGTGGGTCAATTTTTTAGATCAAGGTCCAGCTTTTGGGGGGCATGGCGATATGTCCCTAATCCTAATAGAGCACAAATAGTTTCGTCACAATTTTCATCATCCTTACTCTCCCCATTCATGAGCACAATCGCCAATGGGTCATCAATAATTTGCTCTTCTTCAAGTAATTCTTTCTTATCATCAAAGTAAACATCAGGAACCGAGAATACGTTCAGTTCTTTGGGTTGCTTCATTGATTTGCAGACATCAAAGCGAACTACTTCATCATTTATTTGGAACGAAAGCTCATTATCTCTCAAATTAATGAGCACACTTCCTGTAGCAAGGAAAGGGTGCCCCAAGATTATGGGAACTTCTGAGTCTGCCTCACAATCCAAAATAACAAAGTCTGGCAGAAAGATAAATGAAGAAACCTTTACCAATACATCACATAGAATACCAATAGGTCGTTTTACCGACCTATCCGCCATTACGAGCCTCATATTGGTTGGAGTAGGATCACCCAACCCCAACATTTTATAGATAGATAAGGGCATCAAATTGATGTTGGCTCCTAAATTGCATAATGCCTTGGCAAAATTTAAAGATCCAACGGTGCAAGGAATAGTGAAAGCACCAGGGTTAGCCTTCTTCTGGACTAGTGATCGGGTAGCGATTGCGCTGCAGTGATGAACATTATCTTTCAACTCATAGCTTGCTGCGCACTTCTTTGTCAATAGATCCTTCATAAATTTTGCATACCCAGGCATTTGTTCAAGTGCTTCTACCAATGGAACATTATGGTCAGCTGGTTTAACATAATCATAAATTTGCTAAACTTTGTATCATCCGCCGCCTTCTTCAATCTTTGAGGAAAAGGTGGTGGTGGATAGGGAATTGTTCTCTCCACGGCTTTCTTCTCCTCTTGCTTCCATTTTTCAGCTTTTTCAGGCTGTAACATGCTTAGTGTGACATCATAGATGTCGTGGGTGGCTTCCGCAGATTCCTCTCCTTTTGCGTTATCATCAATTTCCGCTACTTCATCAACCACTTGCTTGCCTTTTGATGAAGTTTCCAGCACCTTACCCCTTCGGGTAGTAACAGCCATGCATGACCCATCATTCCTTGGGTTTTGCACAGTGTCGCTAGGTAAAGTGCCAACCTTTCTTTGATTGAGTGCTGCTGAAAGTTGGCTCAATTGCTGCTCTATTTGGTTGATTGAAGTGGAATGTTAATCAACTAATTGCTTCATAGAGGAAAAATCATTTATTACCTCCGTTACTCCCGCGCTAGTTGCTTCCACTCCTTTCAATAGTTTAGCCATCATGTCTTCCATACTTCCAGAACTAGATGTGGTGGCGTCACGTCTTCCTGGGGGAACATACAAACCACTCTTTTCATTCTTGTTCTTCCAACTACCTTGGTCCTTGTTTCCAGATTTATCATAATAGTTCCATCCTTGGTTTCCTTGGGTATTCCCTCGGAAACCCCCCTGATTGTTTAAGTAGTTGGCCTCTTCTTCCGAATCAGATTCATCTCTTCCTTTCGACGCAATAGCTTTGACTTTTCCGGTCTTCCCTGATAATAAATGCTTTGTAAGAAGATCCACTTGTGTTTTCATGTGCGCCATATCTTGATCACGTTTTTCCTCTCTTCTCCTTTGGTCGGCGGTCATGCCAATAGATAAAGTGGGGCTTGCTACCTCAGAATCCCTGGTATGCCAAGCCCTACTTTGTTTCGTCATACGATCTAGCATATTACTTGCTTGACCAAAGGTGAGGTCCATGAATGATCCTCCAGCTGCATTATCCACCACTGGTTTAGTTATTGAATTCAAGGCTTTGTATAATATCTCCATTAGGTGAACATTGGTCATATGATGGTTTGGGCATCTCGTTAGCTTTGTCTTGAACCTCTCCCATGTTTCATGAAGAGCTTCAGTTGGAAGATGATGAAAGTTGCTGATTTCATCTCTCAATTGTGCTCTTTTGGATGGCGGAAAGAATCTTTCTAGGAAAGCGTCTCTCAATTGCCTCCAATTTGTAATAGAATCAGGAGTCGGCCCATTCAACCATAGAGTTGCCTCCCCAGACAGAGACAATGGAAATAAGCGTAATCAAATTGCATTCTGACAAACACCAGGATTGTCAAACGACTTGCATGTAGAAATAAAGTTGATGAGATGCATATTCGGATCATCGCCTGCTAGTCCACCAAATAATCCCTTGAGTTGCAATAACTAAATCATGGTGCTCGTGATGTTGAACTTGGATCCGGGCTCTAATAGTTGAGGAATAATGGCTCATGTGGCTCCGGCTCCATCAAGATCATCATCATCATCGTCGAAAGATGGTTGTACAGGTCGGCGTTCATGCCTAAACCTTACTTGACAATCTCTTTTGTTGGCAGGTGTTGCGATCTCAGCAGCATGCCTAGGGATTAGTAACTCGTCATCACCTAGGTCCTCGTTGTCAGGATTTATTGCTTGCCCGGGGTTATTAATATTTTGTTGATGCACTTGAGCGGCGGCTAGAGCAACTAGTCTCGCCTGTTTTTGTTGAGCAGCCATCCTTTTAATTTCATGTTGCGCCTCCATTCTGCCAATACGTTGTGGTTCAAGATTGATAGGTAATAACAGTTGACCAGAACTTCGAGTAAGGGGCCTGCACTGAATAAAAACCTGCAGAGAATAAAAACAAAAACTAAAAGTAAAAGTACGAGAATCTTTGACCAAAGGGTCTAGTAATTATCACGAATTTAATTGACACTCGTATTCCCTGGCAACGGCGCCAATTTTTGATAACGCTCAATCTACAGCTCTCGTAGGAGTGTAAAGCGTCGTTGTCAAATATATAACCCAACTGGGTTGGGTATCGATCCCACAGGGAATAGCTTGGTCAACAAGTAAGCAAAGATTACTAGACTTTTAGTGCAAGTCTCGTAAAAAGGGGGGAGTTTTGTTATGCAAGTAATGTAACCAAAATATTAAAGTAAAAGCTGAAAATAGCAAAGTAAAAAGAAAGAATGTTTAGTAGGTTGTAAAACAATGACAATTGAGGAGTTGGGGTTATGTCCACCTTATGAGTTGTACGTCTCTATTGGCTATGAGTTATGCGGAATTCAGACATGCATGTTCTTATAGAGAATTGTATTCAATGGAAAAACCAAGCATCTTTCGACCTCAACAAAGACTATTTCACTTTAAATCTTTCGAGCTTAAAGCGTGTCTTACGGTACAAATTCTCTAAGAGGTTAATCCAATTACGGCACTAACTTTTTAATAGGGGATGGGACCCTATTACCTTGACATTATCTTTTTTCTAGACATATAACTTTTCTTTCGAACAAGTTAATGCTATACTGGCGTATTCTATGCGTTTGCAACCACAAGGAATTTAGATTAAGATGAAGAGAATAATGATATAAGCAGCATACGTGTCACGAACTCACAAAATCATAGCAATAGATAGTATCTCATATGGCTTCCATAACCCCAACAGAGAAGTTTAGTTACCCATGAGTGCGAAGGAATCACAATAGACATTGTTTTTATACCACAATAAAGATTTTGTGTAGCAACGTGTGGTAGGCGTCAGGCGTGACTTCTTTGCAAAGTAACATTTCTCTTGTTGCAGAATTTAAGAATTGAATAGATGAATAGAAGAAGAATAAAAAGTATGAAGATTAGAATTGTTGTAAGAGTAGAGGAATGAATTAAAAGTAGAATGAGAATTGTTGTAACTAATGGAAGAATTAAAAGTAGTTGTCAATGCTTAAAATCTCTAGCAAAATAGGGTATTTATAATACTCATATCCTATTCCTACTAAGCTAATGAATTACCTAACCCAATCCTACTTGGTTAATGTATCATTATCCTAATCCTAATAAGTTACTGCTAGTCCCCAAAGTCTTCAGAATTGTTGTTTTTGCCCGGGACAGATTTTCCATGCGCCACTTTTGGTCCTTGCCGTCCAAGATTTGCTTTCCTCCTTTCGTGAAGCTTTATTTGGTGTCAAGTTATCCATAAAATGCTGAATTCTGCATCATTTATACCTGAAAATTTGCTAATCATGTCTGTTAGCTCACTTACAGGAAAAAGGACTAAAAGTGCATGAAATATATAATTTGTTCTCAAAACTTGGCTTAAATATGGGCAAAATCTAGTGCTATAGGCGTGTAAATTCGCCTATCATCAATATCATCTTCATGACTGTTATGCATTTGTGAATTAGTTCATTCATGTACCCATGCATCAAATATGAATGTTTAGTATGAAAACTCAACTTATCAGTAGCTTCAATCATGTATTCCATGCATTATACATGCATGTTCAATGTGTAATCTCAGTCTATCAGTGTTTCTCAACTTAATCAGTCTCATTCAAGGATGAATGTTCTCAAGGGGGAGATATTATAATACCTTGTATTTCCCAAGCTTAATTTAACTCTCAGTATATGAGTTATTCCATATAAATTTTTAAAATACTCAGTATTTATCAGTTTAGAGCTTACTATTGTGCAGAAAATTCAATCAGCTTTCCAACGATATAAAGTTTGCCTAAATTCAAAACTCGGGCGAAGAGTTAGAGCCATTTTTGTAAAGAAGTGTGCCAATTGGCACACCACCGCATCGCAGAGGCCAGCCAAATGGCAATTGTCTATTTCTAGTGTTGCACCGTGATAATGGTGCATCACGCCAAAGGCCAAAATAGCATTCGTTATTTTCCAATGAGGCAACACAATCCCACCGCATCGCGCCAAGGGTCAAATTCACATGAAAAGGGGTACCGCGATTCCACCGCATCACGCCAAGCCCTCAGTTCCCAATTGTCAGTTTCCAGTGACACGGCGCGATAGCACCGCATCGCACCAGGGCCAAAAATTAGGTTTTTCTAGTGATGAACTTTACATTATTCCCAGAGGTAGTTTGGTATTTTTTCACGGACCTAATCAGTCCTAAACACGAAATCTAGCCCTAAAGGAGCACTAATTTTCTATTATTTTCTTATTTACTCAAGAATTGAAACATTCTCTCTCAAAGGGCAAAACCCCAGCTTCAAGAAATAAGAACAAACCTCAAGAATTTCCCAAAGAACCTTCAAGAATCAATATACCCAGGTATGTTAGGTGTTTATCTATGGGTTCCTTTTACCCATAGAGCCCAACAATCCATTTTTTAAACTACAAGATTATTTATTCATGATTTACATGTGTGAAATTGGATTGTATTCATGTTCATGATATTAATTGAGTTTCAATCCATGAGTAATTGTAGATTCCATGAAGTTGAAATAGTAAGTATATTGAATTGTGTAATTCCCATGGTATAACCCTTGAATTAGCAAGTTTGAGTGTTGTAGTTACAATGTTTACATGTTGTCCATGATTATATGTATTAAATTGTACTCCTCATGTGTTTGATTGAATGTCCATGCAAACTAAATAGTGAAATCATGATATGCTAGCATATGTACAAGCTTATGCCCTACAGGTGTTTGATAAAATGTCTCTATGAATGAATTATGAACAAGTGAACATTGTTATGCTTTTCAAGATCGTGCTATGCTTTACTTTTCATGCCATAGAGTCTTGGGGATATCTAATACCAGAAAATCTAGTTGTATACCTAGAGATTTAGTAGTTACAGAGTAGTCTCAGTAGTGTCACAATTAGTAGCACTCTTTGTCAGTTATAGAACCCAGTAAACTCAGTCAGCTATAGAACTTAGTAAAACTCAATATCAGTCTAGTTCAGCTCAGTATAACTAGTTCAGTATGTATTCAGTTGAGGGTAGGATTTAGCACCGAGTAAACCCACGAATAGGGGCTCACCTACCAGTAGAAGGTGTGATCCTTTGAAGCAGTCCTTGCATTCCAGAACTACGTAGCCAGTGTAGGTTGATATATCAACCGGCCAGTTGAGGGTTGATGAGGTGTTTTAACCTGCCAGATGTGAGTTCCACCGTTCTTATTAGAGTACCTGCCAGATAAGGGTAACTCTTTATCTTTTCTTTACCTATGGCACGGTACTGATACCCTTCCAACTAGGGTTACAGGTTAGACCCCAAATCTATTCAGAAAAAGGGCATGTCGGTTAGATAATTACTTCTCATGGTCTCAGTTTTAGTCTTAATAAAGAACTCAGTTCAGTTTTACAGAATCGAGACTGTCAAATACAGTCACTTAATATCTATAAAATCAGTTATTATAAATCTCAGATTATCAGTTATACAGCTATCAGAACTTAGTACTCAGATTTAGTAAAAGAGCAGTTACAGTATTCACGTATATGCATAGTATTTCATACTCAGTATTTATGGTAGTTTCAGTTACTCTATATCATTCAATCAGTTACTATTTATGCATATGAACCCTTCCATTCAACCTTACCTCATCTAGCATACCAGTACATTTCACGTACTGAAGCATACTTTCTCTTTTGCTATGATGTCTTATATCATAAGTTCGGATGCTTAGGTTCCCGATCGTGCATAGACAGATTTAGCCAGTAGTATCAAATTTAGTAGTGAGTCCTCATCTATCGAGGACATAATTTTATTTTAGTATTTTCAGTAGCTTCAGTATTTCCATAGTAGGAGTTAGTTGGGGGCTTGTCCCATCAACTCCTCTTTTAGAGAATTTAGATAGAGGCTTTTCAGACTAGAATTTCAGACAGTATTCAGTTTGCAGATTATTATTATAGTTGATATTCTTTATCAGTATTTCAGATTTTGAACCTTATGGCATTTCAGCCTATTTTATGCATCATTATAGTATTATTGTTCAGTGCTCACAGCAGATACCAATCATGAGTTAGTTTGTGGTCCTTCGGGGTCGTAAGCACCATATGGCATCCGGGGTACAGACTCGGGGTGCTACAAGGCAGTAGATGAACTTTTTTCATTCTTTGAGGAATTAGACATATTTAATTCAGGAGAGAAATTGTAGAGTAGTGGAAGAGTAGACTTTGAATTAAATGCATAAAGTGTGACAGTGGAGTTAAAATCATTGTAATTTCTTAAAATAATAGAAGAATTAGATAAAAGATTTGTGTTGGGATTCTGCATAAGCTGTATGTCATCACAGTTGAACAGGTGTCTTAACAACTGGAGGGGTTTGTCATTTTTATTAGGAAGATATGGTGGATGTCGAGATAACTCAGCCCTAGTGGAAAAAAGGACAGTTAAATTATTAGTAGGACTTATATTAGGGTTTTGTTAGGGCGCCTCTATGTAGTCTAAGGGTTGACAAAATGGTCAGAAGAATTATTCTTACTTTGTAACGGACGTCATAAGTAAAGTAATTTTTAATTTTTGGTCAGACTTCTTTTCCCTAGAAGGGTCTTCCACTTTGTTGTTCAGAGCCTTCAAATTTTCTACTTTAGAAACAGAAGGCTCACCATACAGAGCATCAAATTTATTGGAATTAAGGAGAAAAAAAGCTAACTCATTAGTTTCTCGACTTCTCTTTTTATAGAACTTTGGACTACTATTAGTTTGTTTTCTGGAGTAGATAATAGTTGCTTTAGAATAATTATTGTAATTTGCAGTAAAATTAAATAATGGATTTTGAGGTGTACTGTGTTTGTACTACAACTTTTATTTACCTTAACTCCGTCGTCTGAATATTTACGTGGCACAGCTAGGTCAGTGGTTGTTAATGCTGAAGATTGGGACTTCATCAAGTTATTTTTTATTCATAAAGGAAACTTGACAATGTGCTATTCTCGTTGAATTAATTTTGATGTATCTGGTGAATTTGGAGATTTTTCAGAGGTGGATTTCGATTAAGGATTAACTTGTTAATGTGGGCATCCTTTATTAACATGGCCAAATCGGCCACATCTTGTGCATAAATAGCCCTCCCCTTCATATGAATTTCTTATTTATGCTTGCCTATTTTGATGCTACTAAGAACTAGCTCATCTATTGGATTTGAACACATAATTGTGCATAATGACCTCTAAAAGTTGAACTTGTGCAAGCATCTACCTTCAATAACTTGCCAATTGAGTTACCAATCATTTTTAGAAGAACATTGACTTATCTTATTGTTGTTCAATCTCCAGTGGGTAAGTGGAGAAGACACACCCAAACTGCTTAATAAGTCACTTTTTGATTTTTTGGAACAAAATTTGTCTCCCAATTCTTGATTGACCAATAATGTCCTTTTAAAGACCTAGAACCGCCTTAAAGGACCTGAGATACACTTTCCGCTTGTGTGAATTTAGCAATGTAGAATCCAAACCAAGGTTGATTAGTGGAAAAGCTTTTGATGCTTTCCATAGAGTCACAAATTTTTCACGGAGGTATTGATGGGTAGGTTTCTTTTCCAATAATTTAATAATTAAAGACTGTCTCCAAGGAGAACAAAGTCTGTCGATATCTTCGTTGAAAAGTATAATGGTTTTTATCCCATTGATCATTTACCCAACTTCATCATTAATGGTCACCTCAGGACAAACTCCGTCATTAACATCAACACAATCTTTCATCTGCAAATCTGTCACTAGTTCTAATGCAAGTAATTTTGATTTGAATGTTTCTACAAAGTTTGGTAGGAATCAGGTGGTTTAGGCGGTATTATTGAAGAATCTTGCTTGTTTGGAAATTTGTCCTTTATTTTTAGACATTGGAGGGAAGGGGGAGCATATCCCTATAAGCCAAGATGTGTCAGTTCTCCTCAAAGAAGAATGATATATAATCTAGGCATACAAAAATTATGCTAAAGGCTAGTTTTACTTTTTATTTATTCGTCTTGTATCTGTATTATTTACTTAAATATTTTTTGTTTAATAATATTGAATTTAATCTCTATATTTTCCTAACATTTTATATTTGACATGTATGACATTCCAAAGGAATTCATGTAATCATAATTGCCATTAATTTTACTAATTCCTTCTTATAATTGTAATCATAATTGTCAGAATGTAGTCGGATAAGTATTTTTTACTTCGATAATTGACGAAGCTACTACCTCAAAAATATATAGTTAGAAGAAAACAGAGAAAAATTTCTTATGTAACATAATATATTTGGGAATAAAAGTTTCCTATTTTAGAAGAAGAAGAAGAAGAAAAGAAGTTCGATGAACCTTTATTTGTAAGATGTTTATTTCCATTTCTTTTACTTTGATTCAAAGGCTAATTGAATAACTTTGCCAATTTAATTAGTAATTCTCCTTTGTTGATGACAGATTAGGACTTTGTGTTGCAAGATACAACATGGGGATAAAACTTTAGCTGATGAAAAGAGGATTTTCAAGGAAATGAGAAGAGCAAAAGAAACAGGAAAGGAAATTATATGTCCTAACGACAGAAAAATGAATCAAAATTAGGTAACAATAATATGTAGGAATTTTTTTCAATATGTGTAAGATTTTTAAAATTGTGGCTTTTCTGTAAAAAATTTTATTTAATCTGGTCTTATTGTTCATTTCATAATTTTGGTATTATTAAACAATCAATTAATCGGACTATTTGATCATTTAGTTATCAGTACTGCCATAAATATGTAACTTTTAAATACTTAAAGAGAACTTGAATGCTGACTGCTTATATGTTCTACGGTGAAAATAAATGAAAGAAGTATTTAGTCTTGCTGACTGCTTATATGTTCTACGGTAAAAATAAGTGAAAGAAGTATTTAGTCTAACTAGATTACAATAAGAATTATGACTTCAATTTCATTACTCACTTTCAGTATTGTTTTCCTGGTTTTATCCATTTATGTATGTGAAGAAAAAATTGAGTTTTCTTTTAATTACAATACATAACATAAAGCGTTTGGTGTGTAATCAAGCTATTCAAAAATCAAATTCACATTTCCAAGTTCTTCACTTCATCTGCAATGAAGCTTTGAAAAGCTACTTCACATCCTTAACCCCAAACTTTTAATCTTCAAAGAGTATAATTTAAACTATAATTGTTATTGTGATAAAAAAGAGATCGAATATGTTTAGTTTTATAGATTGAATAAAAAAAGAAAGAATCACATAAATTGATATCGATGTTATTGAGCTACACCAATTTAAATGCATTTGTTTTTCTATGATTCCTTTGAAAATAAATTCTCTTATAATTGGATTATTGCAGGTCACATTTGATGAAATGCAGAATCTGAGGAGACAAAAGAGAAATTTCAATCTCAATGTTGAGAATCTCAAGAGGGAAATGGAATATATTAAGAATAACATTAAATCTTTGGAAAATAGTTTAAATGGCATAAATCAAAAGAAAGAGGCAATATATGCTGCCATTCTTGAGCTCAATAGGAAAAACTATATTTCTTAATTAACGAATTACTTGATATGTAGTCTGTTAACACCAGCGATAAAGAGGAGAAGAGAAAGCAATGCAAAAGGAAGACCTAGAAGAAAGGCCAAAGGCTTACATCCACCATCTCAAAGACACATTATTACTTAACTAATTATTCCTGAAAATTTTGAGTTAATTACTACTGCAGTTTTCTCTTCTACTCGTTCTTCTTCTTATTGTGGAGAATTAATTTGTAAAGAATATGAAACCTGTATGTATACTAACCATCTATTGCACGTAATAGATTTAGATTTTATTAATATTTTAGTCAAAAGAGTGTGTGTGTGTGTGTGTGTGTATGGGTGAACACCATTTTGATTAAACAAGAAGATTGAACACATTTATTTGCTTTATCCTTTATGTGAAAGTGATGCTTATGAATTATTATTAAAAAATCCCAATGTGCTTTTATATTTCTCTCTTCTCTCTCCTAATATGTGTCAAACCCTAATCAAAATGTCAAATTCGCACGCCCACAGTCATCTTTGATGGCTGGTCAACATCTCGGTAGTACTAAATATCCCAGAGAATGTCAATTCTACACCATTGGAGAAGTCTTTTTTTTGAATCAGTGGCTACTATAATTCCTAACATGGAAAATATTTCTTGTAAGGAAATGACCATGGTAGAAGGTGTCCCTCAGGTTAAATAGACGAAAGAGTAACTGACATCATGAGCCGAATGGAAAATCTGCAGTTTGCAGTCATAGGTAAATTTACCCTATGAATGGTGAGATCTTAATAAGTTAAGGAAGATTACCCTGCAACAATGTGATATTAAAGAAGACTGCCAAATCAAATTATTTCAAAATAAGCATATCCTTATTTATTTTTGTCCCAGAAAGTTGACTTCATAAACGTGATTTCAAAGGGAGTATTATATTTGTTTTGTAAGAATGGAATGGGTACTCATATTTAATGTGTACCCTTTGTTAACTCCGACAGTACGGGTATGTAGAATTTGTATAATAGAATAACAACTTCAACTCTTGAGTTCAAGTAAGAACAAGAACACAAAGAGGTTGAACAAATACCCTCAACACAAGATCAAAATGATCTTTCAAAGAGGTGTATTTTGTTTTTTTGTTTTTTTTTTCCAAAAAGTAGATGAAACAGAAAGTTGTTAAGGCCAAGTCGTCCGAATTCACGGACTTTCCTTAAGGAAATAATTCCCCTCACTGTACCCGAGGTTGTGGAATCTTCCTCCCAGGATAAAATGGCTTTCAATCCGACTATAGCGGTACCTCAAATAGGCAGATTCTTCGAACACACTCACTGTTAGAATGATCACACTTAGAGTATTTTAAGACAAGAAGAGAAGCTTGTAATCAAAAATAATGATATTAAAAACCTGTGGGTGAAACCAGGTTTTTATAGCCATACCATACCTTTTCAGAAAGGTGGCATTGGTTCAATTCAAAGGTGTGTCTTTTCCTGAAAATGCATGTCTGTTTACTTAAACCATTACAGTAATTTTTCTGAAACATTATACCATTTCGTGAAACAGTGCATCACTTCGAATTGAAGAGTTGCATCAGTTCAGTCGAACCAGTGCAACTGTTCACTCGTAATAGTGCAACTGTTCACTCGTAACAGTGCACCAGTTCACTGTTACTACATGCATAATAAATTAATGGAGCATTACTGTTTTGGATTGATTTTCAGTCTGGATTTCTTTTCATCAAATAAACTTTGTCCAAAAAGAAAGATCTCATCGATCGATCATTTGACCAAATCCAAATCCAAAGCCGAGTCGAGCTAGCGATGACGACGACGGCACGAGGCATCTCTATTTCCTTGCCTCACTTACCATGTGAAGTAAGTGTTTCACTTTATAAACACTTTAAAGTTCTCTTCTTCCACCAATGTGGGAGAAGAGTAAACTTTCCAATTTAAAGAGTACACTTTCCAATTTGGGTGTCTCCTTCCCTTCACTTGATTTCTCCATTTTCTATTCAACACACTATGAACCCAACAATCCCCCACATGAATGGGGAATGTCTATTTTTCGTAAAACGTTTACGGACAGTATGTGATCATCAAGCAAAGACTATTTGCATCTGGATAAGTGGGTTTCCCTTTGAACTTTCTGTAGTGAACATGTATCGGATGCACTCGGTCAATCGGTAGATTTGATATCTTTGAACCGTCGAGCTTTAATGTACACCTAGACAATACATGTCACACAACCAGCCTTTTACCGTTTATGGTTCTTACGGTTTTATTCTTTTCAGCCATGAACACGTCCCAGTTTTCATGAGAGCTTAGAGAATAAGCCTTTACTAACATTCTCTTTGAGGCGGCTTCCACTTCACCCTAACATAGGTGATTTCTAAACGTTTTAGTCCTTTAGATTGAACTCTTTGGTCAAATCTGCCAAATTTAGATAATCATTAAAAGACTTTTCACCTTGAGTCTTATCCTTGTTTACTATACATTGTCTATATCATGAGAATGGGTTGGGTAAATGACAATGTTGAACCTGTTAGACATAACTTTGTTTGATCTCCTTGAACCTAGCTTTTGGGATCTCCAGTCTGCTAGGTAGAGTTACCGCCATGCTGACTTGTCCTAGGCCTTAAACCCATTCCCTTGGATGTCCTTTCTACTCCTTCTCTAGATAGGCTTTTTGTAAGTGGATCTGACACATTATCCTTTGACTTTACATAGTCTATAGTGATAATTCCACTAGAGAGAAGTTCTCTAATGGTATTATGTCTTCGACGTATGTGACGAGACTTACCGTTGTACATCATGCTCCCTGCCCTACCTATTGCCGCTTGGCTATCACAGTGTATACATACTGGTGCCACTGGCTTGGGCCAATAAGGAATATCTTCTAAGAAATTCCGGAGCCATTCTGCTTCTTCACCGGCTTTATCTAATACGATAAATTCAGATTCCATTGTAGAGCGAGCGATACAAGTCTGTTTCGATGATTTCCAAGAAACTGCTCCTCCACCGATAGTAAATACATATCCACTTGTGGATTTTACTTCGTTTGATCCGGTGATCCAATTTGCATCACTATATCCTTCAAGTACCGCGGGATATTTATTATAATGCAAAGCATAGTCTTGAGTGTATTTAAGATAACCCAAAACTCTTTCCATTGCCATCTAGTGAGTTTTATTGGGATTACTCATGTACCGACTCAATTTACTGATAGTGCATGCTATGTTTGGTCGTGTACAGTTCATTATACACATTAAACATCCCAATACTCTTGCGTACTCCAACTGAGAATCACTTTCACCTTCATTTTTCCGAAGTGCAAAGTTCACATCCAATGGAGTCTTGGCAATATCGAATTCCATATACTTGAACTTGTCAAGTACTTTTTCGATATAATAATACTATGACAGTGCTAACCCTTGTGGAGTTCGATGGATTCTTATACCTAAGATCACATCTGCAACTCCGAGGTCTTTCATATCAAACCTGCTCTCGAGCATTCGTTTGGTTGTATTTATGTCACAAATGTCTCTACTGATGATCAACATATCATCCACATATAAACATACATTGACTTGGTGATTTGGTATGTCCTTAATATATACACATTTATCACATTCATTTATCTTGAATCCGTTTGCCAACATGGTTTGGTCAAACTTTGCATGTCATTGCTTAGGTGCTTGTTTTAGTCCATTTAGTGACTTAACAAGTTTACACACCTTATTTTCTTTTCCTGGAACCACAAAACCCTCAGGTTGTTCCATGTAGATTTCTTCCTCCAATTCTCCCTTTAGGAATGTGGTTTTCACATCCATTTGATGGATTTGAAGATCATATACTGCAGCCAAGGAAATTAACATTCGAATTGAGGTTATCCTTGTCACTGGCGAGTATGTATCAAAGTAATCAAGACCTTCTTTTTGGTTGAAGCCTTTTACTACAAGTCTTGCCTTGTATTTGTCAATAGTACCATCCGTTTTCATTTTCCTTTTGAAGATCCATTTAAAACCTAAAGGTTTATTTCCTGGAGGAAGATCAACCAATTCCCACGTATGGTTACTTAAGATTGAATCAATCTCACTATTGACTGCCTCTTTCCAAAAGGATGAGTCTGATGATGACATCGCTTCTTTAAACGTTCGAGGCTTATTTTCTAAGAGAAATGTTACAAAATCCAATCCAAACGAAGTTGACGTTCTTTGACGTGTACTACGTCTTGGATTTTCTTCATTATGTACATTCTCACTTGGTTCATCTCGGGGTCGTTTAGATCCTCCACTAAACTGTTCATGTTTAGTTTTATACGGATAAATGTTTTCAAAGAATTCAGCATTATCTAATTCAATTACCGTATTTTTATTTATATCCGAATGTTCGGATTTATGAACCAAAAATCGACATGCTTTACTGCTTTTAGCATATCCTATGAACACGCAGTCCACTGCTTTAGGTCCTATCTTAACCTTTTTAGGTATAGGAACTTGAACCTTCGCTAGACACCCCCACACTTTGAAATATTTTAAGTTGGGTTTCCTTCCTTTCCATTTTTCATAAGGAATTGATTGTGTCTTACTATGGGGAACTCTATTGAGTATACGATTGGCCGTAAGGATAGCCTCCCCCCACAAGATTTGCGGTAAACCAGAACTTATTAGTAAGGCATTCATCATTTCCTTCAAAGTTTGGTTTTTCCTTTCCGCAATTCCATTAGATTGAGGTGAATACGGGGCTGTAGTTTGATGGATTATTCCATTCTCTACACATATTTGGTCAAAGGGAGATTCATATTCTCCGCCCCTGTCACTTCTTATCATTTTGATCCTTTTGTCTAATTGATTTTCAACTTCAGTTTTATATTGCCTAAACGCATCTATTGCTTCATCCTTACTATTTAGCAAGTAGACATAACAATATCTAGTGCAATTGTCAATAAAAGTTATGAAATACTTTTTTCCACCACGTGATGGTGTTGACTTCATATCACAAATGTCAGTGTGTATTAAGTCTAAGGAATTGGAATTCCTTTCAACAGACTTATAAGGATGCTTAGCATACTTTGATTCTACATACGTTTGACACTTAGATTTATTGCACTCAAAATTTGGCAAAATTTCTAAGTTAATCAGTTTTCGTAATGTTTTGTAATTAACATGGCCTAAACGTTCATGCCATAAATTATAAGACTCAATCAAGTAAGAAGAATTTGAATGTTTATTTATTTCAACAGTCATTACATTCATCTTATAAAGGCCTTCGTCGAGATAGCCTTTTCCTACATACATTTCTCCTTTGCTAACTACTATTTTTCCAGAAACGGTTACACATTTGAAACCATTTTTATCTAGGAGTGAAACAGAAATTAAGTTCCTACATAACTCCGGAACATATAACACATTATTCAGTGTCAAAACCTTTCCGGATGTTATCTTTAGGCAAACTTTTCCTATTCCCTCCACCTTAGCAGTCGCGGAGTTGGCCATGTAAATTGTTTCTTTCGCTTGAGCCGGAGCATATGTCGAGAACAACTCTTTGCTTGCGCAGACATGGCGTGTGGCCCCTTAATCCATCCACCAAGCGCGTGGATTGCTGACCATGTTGCATTCCGTGAACATAGCACACAGGTCGTCATAATCCTTGTTGGACTCAATCAGATTCGCTTGGTCCTTTTTCTTCCCTTTTTTCGGGGCTCGACAGTCTGTTGATTTGTGGCCAACTTTGCCACAGTTGAAGCACTTTCCCTTAAACTTTTTCTTGGGATGATTGCTTCCATGTTCAACATTCTTTCTTTTCTTCGAGTTGTTTTGGCCATCTTCTACAATATGTGCTCCACTCATTGTAGAATTTCCCTTTGACCTTCTTTCGGCAGCTTTATTGTCTTCTTCAATACGAAGTCGGACAATAAGATCTTCAACGGTCATCTCCTTGCGCTTATGCTTTAAGTAGTTTTTGAAGTCTTTCCACAAAGGTGGTAGCTTCTCAACTATTGTTGCTACTTGGAAAGCATCATTCACAATTAAACCTACAAAACAGTTTATGTGAGTATTATGAACATTTTTAATTTGTTCAACTAAGGTATTTTTCAAAATTATACCTTCTGCTAGGAGATCATGTATGATAACTTGCAACTCCTGTACTTGAGAGACAACAGATTTGCTATCAATCATTTTGAAGTCCAGGAATCGTGCAACAAGGAATTTCTTAATTCTCGCATCTTCCGTTTTATATTTCTGTTCAAGTGCCTCCCACAGTTCTTTTGATGTCTTGGTTCCACTATAGACATTATAGAGGTCATCTTGGAGACCACTCAGAATATAGTTCCTGCAAAGGAAATCTGAATGTTTCCAAGCTTCTACAATAACAAAGCGGTCCTTGTCTGAGGTTCCCTCGGGCACCTCGGGAGCGTCTTCGCTAGTGAACCTTTGTAGACATAACGTGGTGAGGTAAAAGAACATCTTTTGTTGCCACCACTTGAAGTCGATGCCAGAAAATTTACCGGGCTTCTCCGCCGGGGCCATCGTTGGCGGAGCATTTGTGCGACTTGATGTGGCAATATTAGTTGCCCCCATAGACGTTGTCGCATCCATCATTTGACTTTCAGTTGTCATTTTTCCTGTCACCACAAGACAGAAAAATTAGTATTTTTCAGAATACTATTAATAAAGTTAAATAACTTTACAACTTTTCCTTCTTGTTTCTAATTAACGATGAAGTTTTTATAACTTCAAATCATCAATCGAGTGAACTTCAACTTTTGATGAAGATTTTATGTCTTCTAATCACAAGTTAAATTCAAACGGAGTAGAAAGCATAAGCTTTAATCTCCAAAAACAAGTTATACAGATTCTGTAGATTATTTCCTTAAGATTGTTAACTCCGACAGTACGGGTACGTAGAATCTGTATAATAGAATAACAACTTCAACTCTTGAGTTCAAGTAAGAACAAGAACACAAAGAGGTTGAACAAATACCCTCAACACAAGATCAAAATGATCTTTCAAAGAGGTGTATTTTGTTTTTTGTTTTTTTTCCAGAAAGTAGATGAAACATAAAGTTGTTACGGCCAAGTCGTCCGAATTCACGGACTTTCCTTAAGGAAATAATTCCCCTCACTGTACCCGAGGTTGTGGAATCTTCCTTCCAGGATAAAATGGCTTTCAATCCGACTATAGCGGTACCTCAAATAGGCAGATTCTTCGAACACACTCACGGTTAGAATGATCACACTTAGAGTATTTTAAGACAAGAAGAGAAGATTGTAATCAAAAATAATGATATTAAAAACCTGTGGGTGAAACCAGGTTTTTATAGCCATACCATACCTTTTCAGAAAGGTGACATTGGTTCAATTCAAAGGTGTGTGTCTTTTCCTGAAAATGCTTGTCTGTTTACTTAAACCATTGCAGTAATTTTTCTGAAACATTATATCATTTCATGAAACAGTGCATCACTTCGAATTGAAGAGTTGCATCAGTTCAGTCGAACCACTGCAACTGTTCACTCGTAATAGTGCAACTGTTCACTCGTAACAGTGCACCAGTTCACTGTTACTACATGCATAATAAATTAATGGAGCATTACTGTTTTAGATTGATTTTCAGTCTGGATTTCTTTTCTTCAAATAAACTTTGTCCAAAAAGAAAGATCTCATCGATCGATCATTTGACCAAATCCAAATCCAAAGTCGAGCCGAGCGAGCGACGACGATGACGACGCGAGGCATCTCTATTTCCTTGCCTCACTTACCATGTGAAGTAAGTGTTTCACTTTATAAACACTTTAAAGTTCTCTTCTTCCACCAATGTGGGAGAAGAGTAAACTTTCTAATTTAAAGAGTACACTTTCCAATTTGGGTGTCTCCTTCCCTTCACTTGATTTCTCCATTTTCCATTCAACACACTATGAACCCAACAATCCCCCACATGAATGGGGAATGGCTATTTTTCGTAAAACGTTTACGGACAGTATGTGATCATCAAGCAAAGACTGATTGCATCTGGATAAGTGGGTTTCCCTTTGAACTTTCCGTAGTGAACATGTATCGGATGCACTCGGTCAATCGGTAGATTTGATATCTTTGAACCGTCGAGCTTTAATGTACACCTACACAACACATGTCACATAACCAGCCTTTTATCATTTATGGTTCTTACGGTTTTGTTCTTTTCAGCCATGAACACGTCCCAGTTTTCATGAGAGCGTAGAGAATAGGCCTTTACTAACATTCTCTTTGAGGCGGCTTCCACTTCGCCCTCACATAGGTGATTTCTAAATGTTTCAGTCCTTTAGATTGAACTATTTGGTCAAATCTGCCAAATTTATATAATCATTAAAAGACTTTTCACCTTGAGTCTTATCCTTGTTTACTATACATTGTCTATATCATGAGAATGGGTTGGGTAAATGACAATGTTGAACCTATCAGACATAACTTTGTTTGATCTCCTTGAACCTAGCTTTTGGGATCTCCAGTCTGCTAGGTAGAGTTACCGCCATGCTGACTTGTCCTAGGCCTTAAACCCATTCCCTTGGATGTCCTTTCTACTCCTTCTCTAGATAGGCCTTTTGTAAGTGGATCTGACACATTATCCTTTGACTTTACATAGTCTATAGTGATAATTCCACTAGAGAGAAGTTCTCTAATGGTATTATGTCTTCGACGTATGTGACGAGACTTACCGTTGTACATCATGCTCCCTGCCCTACCTATTGCCGCTTGGCTATCACAGTGTATACATACTGGTGCCACTGGCTTGGGCCAATAAGAAATATCTTCTAAGAAATTCCGGAGCCATTCTGCTTCTTCACCGGCTTTATCTAATGCGATAAATTCAGATTCCATTGTAGAGCAAGCGATACAAGTCTATTTCGATGATTTCTTAGAAACTGCTCCTCCACCGATAGTAAATACATATCCACTTGTGTATTTTACTTCGTTTGATCCGGTGATCCAATTTGAATCACTATATCCTTCAAGTACCGCAGGATATTTATTATAATGCAAAGCATAGTCTTGAGTGTATTTAAGATAACCCAAAACTCTTTCCATTGCCATCCAGTGAGTTTTGTTGGGATTACTTGTGTACCGACTCAATTTACTGATAGTGCATGCTATGTCTGGTCGTGTACAGTTCATTATAGACATTAAACATCCCAATACTCTTGCGTACTCCAACTGAGAATCACTTTCACCTTCATTTTTCCGAAGTGCAAAGTTCGCATCCAATGGAGTCTTGGCAATATCGAATTCCATATACTTGAACTTGTCAAGTACTTTTTTGATATAATGAGACTGTGACAGTGCTAACCCTTGTGGAGTTCGATGGATTCTTATACCTAAGATCACATCTGCAACTCCGAGGTCTTTCATATCAAACTTCTCTCGAGCATTCGTTTGGTTGTATTTATGTCACAAATGTCTCTACTGATGATCAACATATCATCCACATATAAACATACAATGACTTGGTGATTTGGTGTGTCCTTAATATATACACATTTATCACATTCATTTATCTTGAATCCGTTTGCCAACATGGTTTGGTCAAACTTTGCATGCCATTGCTTAGGTGTTTGTTTTAGTCCATAAAGTGACTTAACAAGTTTACACACCTTATTTTCTTTTCCTGGAACCACAAAACCCTCAGGTTGTTCCATGTAGATTTCTTCCTCCAATTCTCCATTTAGGAATGTGGTTTACACATCCATTTGATGGATTTGAAGATCATATACTGCAGCCAAGGCAATTAACATTCGAATTGAGGTTATCCTTGTCACTGGCGAGTATGTATCAAAGTAATCAAGACCTTCTTTTTGGTTGAAGCCTTTTACTACAAGTCTTGCCTTGTATTTATCAATAGTACCATCCGTTTTCATTTTCCTTTTGAAGATCCATTTAGAACCTAAAGGTTTATTTCCTGGAGGAAGATCAACCAATTCCCACGTATGGTTACTTAAGATTGAATCAATCTCACTATTGACTGCCTCTTTCCAAAAGGATGAGTCTGATGACGACATCGCTTCTTTAAATGTTCGAGGCTCATTTTCTAAGAGAAATGTTACAAAATCCAATCCAAACGAAGTTGACGTTCTTTGACATGTACTACATCTTGGATTTTCTTCATTATGTACAGTTTCACTTGGTTCATCTCGGGGTCGTTTAGATCCTCCACTAGACTGTTCATGTCTAGTTTTATACGGATAAATGTTTTCAAAGAATTCAGCATTATCTTATTCAATTACCGTATTTTCATTTATATCCGAATGTTCGGATTTATGAACCAAAAATAGACATGCTTTACTGCTTTTAGCATATCCTATGAACACGCAGTCCACCGTTTTAGGTCCTATCTTAACCCTTTTAGGTATAGGAACTTGAACCTTCGCTAGACACCCCCACACTTTGAAATATTTTAAGTTGGGTTTCCTTCCTTTCCATTTTTCGTAAGGAATTGATTGTGTCTTAGTATGGGGAACTCTATTGAGTATACGATTGGTCGTAAGGATAGCCTCCCCCCACAAGATTTGTGGTAAACCAGAACTTATTAGTAAGGCATTCATCATTTCCTTCAAAGTTCGGTTTTTCCTTTCCGCAATTCCATTAGATTGAGGTTAATACGGGGCCGTAGTTTGATGGATTATTCCATTCTCTACACATATTTGCACAAAGGGAGATTCATATTCTCCGCCCCTGTCACTTCTTATCATTTTGATCCTTTTGTCTAATTGATTTTCAACTTCATTTTTATATTGCCTAAACGCATCTATTGCTTCATCCTTACTATTTAGCAAGTAGACATAACAACATCTAGTGCAATCGTCAATAAAAGTTATGAAATACTTTTTTCCACCACGTGATGGTGTTGACTTCATATCACAAATGTCAGTGTGTATTAAGTCTAAGGGATTGGAATTCCTTTCAACAGACTTATAAGGATGCTTAGCATACTTTGATTCTACACACGTTTGACACTTAGATTTATTGCACTCAAAATTTGGCAAAATTTCTAAGTTAATCAGTTTTCGTAACGTTTTGTAATTAACATGGCCTAAACGTTCATGCCATAAATTATAAGACTCAAGCAAGTAAGAAGAATTTGAATGTTTATTTATTTCAACAGTCATTACATTCATCTTATAAAGGCCTTCGTCGAGATAGCCTTTTCCTACATACATTTCTCCTTTGCTAACTACTATTTTTCCAGAAACGGTTACACATTTGAAACCATTTTTATCTAGGAGTGAAACAGAAATTAAGTTCCTACGTAACTCCGAAACATATAACACATTATTCAGTGTCAAAACCTTTCCGGATGTTATCTTTAGGCAAACTTTTCCTATTCCCTCCACCTTAGCAGTCGCGGAGTTGGCCATGTAAATTGTTTCTTCCGCTTGAGCCGGAGCATATGTCGAGAACAACTCTTTGCTTGCGCAGACATGGCGTGTGGCCCCTTAATCCATCCACCAAGCGCGTGGATTGCTGACCATGTTGCATTCCGTGAACATAGCACACAGGTCGTCATAATCCTTGTTGGACTCAATCAGATTCGCTTGGTCCTTTTTCTTCCCTTTTTTCGGGGCTCGACAGTCTGTTGATTTGTGGCCAACTTTGCCACAGTTGAAGCACTTTCCCTTAAACTTTTTCTTGGGATGATTGCTTCCATGTTCAACATTCTTTCTTTTCTTCGAGTTGTTTTGGCCATCTTCTACAATATGTGCTCCACTCATTGTAGAATTTCCCTTTGACCTTCTTTCGGCAGCTTTATTGTCTTCTTCAATACGAAGTCGTACAATAAGATCTTCAACGGTCATCTCCTTGCGCTTATGCTTTAAGTAGTTTTTGAAGTCTTTCCACAAAGGTGGTAGCTTCTCAACTATTGTTGCTACTTGGAAAGCATCATTCACAATTAAACCTACAAAACAGTTTATGTGAGTATTATGAACATTTTTAATTTGTTCAACAAAGGTATTTTTCAAAATTATACCTTCTGCTAGGAGATCATGTATGATGACTTGAAACTCCTGTACTTGAGAGACAACAGATTTGCTATCAGTCATTTTGAAGTCCAGGAATCGTGCAACAAGGAATTTCTTAATTCCTGCATCTTCCATTTTATATTTCCGTTCAAGTGCCTCCCACAGTTCTTTTGATGTCTTGGTTCCACTATAGACATTATAGAGGTCATCTTGGAGACCACTCAGAATATAGTACCTGCAAAGGAAATCTGAATGTTTCCAAGCTTCTACAATAACGAAGCGGTCCTTGTCTGAGGTTCCCTCGGGCACCTCCAAAGCATCTTCGCTAGTGAACCGTTGTAGACATAACGTGGTGAGGTAAAAGAACATCTTTTGTTGCCACCGCTTGAAGTCGATGCCAGAAAATTTTCCGGGCTTCTCCGCCGGGGCCATCGTTGGCGGAGCATTTGTGCGACTTGATGTGGCAATATTAGTTGCCCCCATAGATGTTGTCGCATCCATCATTTGACTTTCAGTTGTCATTTTTCCTGTCACCACAAGATAGAAAAATTAGTATTTATCAGAATACTATTAATAAAGTTAAATAACTTTACAACTTTTCCTTCTTGTTTCTAATTAACGATGAAGTTTTTATAACTTCAAATCATCAATCGAGTGAACTTCAACTTTTGATGAAGATTTTATGTCTTCTAATCACAAGTTAAATTCAGACGGAGTAGAAAGCATAAGCTTTAATCTCCAAAAACAAGTTATACAGATTCTGTAGATTATTTCCTTAAGATTGTTAACTCTGATAGTACGGGTACGTAGAATCTGTATAATAGAATAACAACTTCAACTCTTGAGTTCAAGTAAGAACAAGAACACAAAGAGGTTGAACAAATACCCTCAACACAAGATCAAAATGACCTTTCAAAGAGGTGTATTTTTTTTTTCCAGAAAGTAGATGAAACAGAAAGTTGTTAAGGCCAAGTCGTCCGAATTCACGGACTTTCCTTATGGAAATAATTCCCCTCACTGTACCCGAGGTTGTGGAATCTTCCTCCCACGATAAAATGGCCTTCAATCCGACTATAGCGGTACCTCAAATAGGCAGATTCTTCGAACACACTCACAGTTAGAATGATCACACTTAGAGTATTTTAAGACAAGAAGAGAAGCTTGTAATAAAAAATAATGATATTAAAAACCTGTGGGTGAAACCAGGTTTTTATAGCCATACCATACCTTTTCAGAAAGGTGGCATTGGTTCAATTCAAAGGTGTGTGTCTTTTCCTGAAAATGCATGTCTGTTTACTTAAACCATTACAGTAATTTTTCTGAAACATTATACCATTTCGTGAAACAGTGCATCACTTCGAATTGAAGAGTTGCATCAGTTCAGTCGAACCAGTGCAACTGTTCACTCACTTCACTCGTAACAGTGCACCAGTTCACTGTTACTGCATGCATAATAAATTAATGGTTCAGATTGATTTTTAGTCTGGATTTCTTTTCGTCAAATAAACTTTGTTCGAATCCGAAGTCGAGCCGAAAGACGACGACGACCGCGTGAGGCATCTCTATTTCCTTCCGTCACTTACCATGTGAAGTAAGTGTTTCACTTTATAAACACTTTAAAGTTCTCTTCTTCCACCAATGTGGGAAAAGATTAAACTTTCCAATTTAAAGAGTACACTTTCCAATTTGGGTGTCTCCTTCCCTTCACTTGATTTCTCCATTTTCCATTCAACACACTATGAACCCAACACCCTTATCTATGATGCTCGATTCAAGATGAATAAAGAAACTAAAAAAATGCTAGCATGGATATCTTTTCCTAATCTCTTACCCATGTATTTTGCTAAAGATTGTCTTTTTACATTAGCAGCAGTGGTGGGTAAGTCTTTGCAACTCGATCTAGCCATTGTTAACAAGACTAAATAAAGTTGTGTATGACTTAACGTTTTGGTGGATTTAAATGGTGAATATCCTAAATCAGTAGTTATGAATATTGTAAATGAATCTACAGTCAGTATTAGTGCACATTAAATACAATTATATCCCTAAGTATTATAATAAATGTAAAATGCAAGGCTACAACAAAGATGAATGCAAACATATGACTAGGCCAGAGGATACAGGGACAATAGTAATGGAAGAAAAAAAGGAAGAAAAGATACAAAAGCAACAACCTCAAGACCCCACCATTCTTTATGTGCACAAATTCCAAAAAAGCTAAAAACTCTCAAGTGGTCTAATAATTAGAGATCCAAATAACAAGAAAGTAGTAAAGAATAGCATGCAAAAGGCTAACACCTCCCAACAACAACCAATGATTGAGAACAAGTTTGATTTTCTAGAAAAGGATACTCAAAAAAAGCCTATCCCTACACTTGAATTAGCTAGCATCTTTAACAATGATAATTCAAACCTTATGGCTGATATAGACAATTGTGTTGATACTAACAAAGAGAATGGAGGAAAAATGGTTCAGCAGCAGCTTGGGGAGTCATCTAAAGTTTGGATCGCAATAGCTTTTGAGAAGCAAAGTGAGGTTTTTGGCCTTGTAAAACCTGCACATCAACAAGATAATATTTAATAACATGAGCAAATGAATGGAAATAAAGCTAAGATGAATAATAATGCTAATAAAGAGAGTAGTAAGCAGTTGTCCAGTTCTTCTGTGGTCAATGAAACAATGTTGTTGACCTAAGAAAATACAAATATAAGATACCAAGAACAACTCAAAACTGATTTACAAGATAATCAATATTTCTTTATAGAGAAACACAAACAGGGATGAATGGGAGATTCCACTTAATGACAATGATTTAGCAGTTATGGAGGTACCACAAATAGTGCATACAGTTTCAAGAAAGATTGAACAAATTAATAAGGCTTCACAAAAGTCAAGTAATTTCTTAAAACAGTAATAATAATAGTGATAATGGAGAGTTTACAGTTGTTGCCGATAATGATAATTCAGTTACCTTAGAATAAAGGACTCTTTATCAATTATGGAAGTGCCAAAGTCGGTGTAAATCAATGAATCTTTAATGGTTCAAATGATTTCTCCTAATAAAATTCTTCATGATATTGTCTCCCATAAGGCAGGAGAAGTAAAGGGTATTCTTGTAGAAGACACCCACAGAGCCAGAGGGGTTATGGATACAGAGGATATTGATGAGGTGTGGGTTCCTGTACCACTAAAAATTGATGTGTCAGTGTCACCAAAGTTATTGAAAAGTTCTATAAGAGGGTAAAAACATGGTGATGGAGAAAAGTCACAACCCAACATTGTTGGCCTAAAAAATTTAAATCAGTGTCTAATAGTCAATGAAAGCTCGTATTCAAAGTATTACGTCCGTTAAATCTCAACAAGCACTTTAAAGAGTTCAGATGATTCATAACTATCATAAGCTCACATATGTTGGTTTGTTGGAGCCTTTTTAGAATTCTAGATATATCAATAAGTACAGGAGAAGACTGAAGATGCAAAAGGCCTTCACTAATTACAATGGCAAAAATTGATTTTGTACTAACCAAAATATTAATTGCACAGTAATGAAGGATACCAAACAGAAACTTATTGCTCCACTACTAGATCAAAATCAAAGTTTGAATTTCTATGTCACTCTTATCTATGCTAAGTGTTTCAGATATGAGAGAAAAATGTTATGAAATTATATTGTAGGATCCTTAAAATTTGAATCATTTTATTTTTGACCTTTCCGTATTTGTAATATCGATTTTCACTTGTAATGTGTTTAGGGATGTTAAAAAGTTAAATTGGGAAAGTTTTGAAATTTTCGAAAAAAGTTTGGGGTCATTTTGGGACTCCAAGGTAGGAAAGGTCCGTGATATCAACATGTCACGGAGGCTAACCTCTGCAATATTGGCATGGCATGAAGGATAACCTCCGTGATAATGACATGTCATTCCAAGGAGTAAATTTTATTTAGTTTTGTTTTTTTACTTAGGGGTGAGGGTCTTTTGGTCCTTTCACCTTTTTTATGACTTATAAGCATAAAAGGAACCCTTTTTATTCAATTTTCAAAGATCAAAATCCACTTTACTCATCTTTAACTCCCTCACCAAGAAATCTTAAGGGTTTCATCGTGTATTCATTATCTGAGCTCCAAACTTTAAATTGATTACAATTCATGTATGATTCAGGTGTGTTTCTCTTTCCTAAACTTTAAATTTTCATTATGACACAAATTTAATGGATATTCATGAGATTAAATTATGGATTTTGAAATTGGGTTGAGAGGTTTTGGTTATTACTGATTGAATTATTTATCCCATATTTTGAATTGATTATTCATGCTTTAAATTAATGTTTTTGGGAATGAATTGGTATATTATTCAAATGGTTGGAATGGAGAACATGGATTTCCCTAAATTAGATGAATTTTGACTTGAAATTGCATGAACCTCAACCTTCATTGTGAAATTGATCTTTATTATGGAAAATGCATAGTTTAACTTGCTTTTAAACCCAATGTGTTGCATTAATGGATAATTGGATATAAAACTATTTTGGATGGCCTTGGAGTCCATGGTTTCGATTTTTAGAACCTGGGAGTTCAGTTTGGTTGTGTTAAATGATTTGGCATTTGTGATTTTGCTTGCAAGCATAATGGTATAATGATACCAAGTGATAAATACCCTAATGAATGACTCCTAGTCTAATGGTTGAAAGAATGTGTAAATTATTTTAATTTGGGCTTAAAGGTGGTTGTGTAGCTCACTATGAAAGTAGAGGTCTCAAGGGGATCGATACTGAAAATCAAGTTTTCCAGTGTGGAGGTCTATATGACTGTGTACATAGTTCACACAAGATATATTTTTGGAATGGTTATATCCTCAGTGAATTTAACCTTTCTCCAATAGGGGGAGCTGGACCCATATAGCCTGTGGGTGCTCTTAGGATGGGGAGAGTTATACAGTCCAGGTTAATGATTTTAAAATCTCATGTTCATGACCCTTTACCCTATCTTGGCATCCTATATATGTATATATGAATGTGTGTATGTGTTTTTGACTGATATTAGATACGACATTACTTTATCACTTTTCCTGAGTTATAAGTTAGTGCTTATCCCACTGATCCTCCTAGGACGCTACATTATTTCATAATGTAGGGTTCAAAGATACTTCTTTTACCCCTGTGCAGCATTAGGTGGATTAGCACATTTGTCGAGTAGTTGTGAAGTGGTGATCCTCCATCCTTTGAAAGGCCTTATTATTTTCATATTCTTTTATTTTGATTTAGTAATTTTTAATTATTTTATTCATGGTCGGGGGCATGTCCCGACCTATTTGATATTCTAGTTTTAGAGGCTATTGTGGACAGATATGGGTTGGTTGGTTATTATTTTGATTCTTAGTTCATTTGAGTTATTCATTATCTCTTAATTTTTATATTGAATTGACTTCTGCATTATTGTTATTATTATCATTGTACTCATGAGGTTAGGCGAAAGGGGTGGTCTCTGATCCATAGTGGGCTGAGATATCCATCATGGTCAGTCCCTAGTTTCGGTCATTACAAGCTTGGTATCAGAGTTAGATTTTCGTTTGGGTCGTTGGGTATCCACAAAGCCATGTCGAGTAGAATCTTCTTTATAGGTGTGTAGTGCGCCACATTTATAAGGAGGAGGTTACATGGAATTTAGGAATATTTTCCTTTCTTGTGTTCTATTTTCGGGCCGTAGAGTCTAGTTTTATGAAATTTCTCAAACTCTTGGCTTCTTCGCATTTCAAATCATGCCTTCTCAAAGATCTGATGTTCGTAGAACTCTGTTGAAAACTCTGTCCTACTTAAGAACAATGTGGAGGGGACCTGTGTATGGAGTGCAAACTCGATCTAGGGTCCCTGCTCCTGATTATTTTATTCCATGAGGCATTCCACTTATCCCCACCAGTCTTCTTTAGTCTTTTTAGGGTGGTGATGCTTACGATCATCTGCCTCAGGGGGACATCTCTAATGCGAAGTGACTTAGTTGGTGATATCTCAGTCTCATCAGTCAGATTGTATTGGTTTTGTTTCTCATTCATCTAAGGTCACTCGAGTTGTCCAGTTCATGAGGTTGAATCCCTCAACTTTTACGAGCTCTAAGGTTGAGAAGGATCCGTAAGGGTTCATTGATAAGATGAAAAATATCTTTAGGGTGATGCATGCTACTGAGGTAGAGGTTGTGGAGTTTTTTTTATATCAATTTAAGGATGTATCTTATCAGTAGTATGAGGAGTGGAAATAATTTAGGGGTGATGATGCTAAGCGACCTATATAGGATGACTTTTTAGGGGCCTTTCTTTGTCACTTCTTTCCTCAGGTGTTGAGGGAATCTAGGGTTGAGAAGTTTATGAATATGAAGCATGGTAGTATGAGTGTGTAAGGAGTATGCTCTAAAATTTTAGCAATTGTCTCATCATGCCTCGGAGTTGGTGTCTAGTTAGAGATCTAAAATAAGAAAGTTTGCTTTTGGGTTATCCCGTGACTTGGTATTGGAGTGTAAGGTTGCTATGTTGAACAATGATATAGATATTTCTAGTCTTGTAGTTTATATACATCAGGTTGAGAATGAAAAGAAGAGACAGACGGAGATTGGAGAAAGGCAGAATAAGAAGTTAAGGTATTCAAAGCATGTTGGGGGGTCAATAAAATAGTGGGAGAGATGGTAGACAGTGGACCAAGAAGAAGAACTGGGGAAATTCGTACTCTTCTACTTATTCTTCCTATCCTAAGACTTTGGGTGATTGTTATTTTTAAGCTAGCAGTAGTCCTAAGGCACAGGGTGCCCAGTCTCAGGCTAATAGAGCTCAATCAGCCCCACCTTATCCTTTTTGTTATTTTTATGGGTAGCTTCATTATGGTTATTATGAGGAAGGGGAATTAGTGTTATAATTGTGGCCAGCTGGGTCATATGCGGTGGGATTGTCCTTCAGCCAGGGTTGCCGTGGGAGCTAATAATGTTTTATTTGCCATATCTTCAACTCCTACGCCAAAGGGAGATGCTTCTAGTACCGGCGATGGACAAAATTG
This sequence comes from Capsicum baccatum var. pendulum, assembly GCA_030864225.1. Classification (NCBI taxonomy): domain Eukaryota; kingdom Viridiplantae; phylum Streptophyta; class Magnoliopsida; order Solanales; family Solanaceae; genus Capsicum; species Capsicum baccatum. Next base: position 61,899,011 of record CM061550.1, on the reverse strand, counting down.
ACATTATCCTCTTGCTAATTTCTAGGAATCTGAGGCTTTTTCGGATGTTATTACTAGTATATTATAGATCTTCTCTCATAATGTCTATTATTTGCTTGATCAGGTTCTACCCTATCTTAAGTGACCCCTTATGTGGCTGTACATTTAGGTTTTTGTCCTGAGTGTATTTTTTATCACTTTTCTATGTCTACTCTGATGGACGATTCTATAGTTACTAGAAAAATCTATAGAGGTTGTGTGGTGTCTATCTTTCGTAGAGAGGCCTTGGTGGATTTGATAGGGTCGGGTATGGTAGATTTTGATGTTATTTTAGGGATGGATTGGCTCCATTCGTGCTATACTTCTTTGGATTTTAGGACTCAAAAGGTCAGTTTTCACTTTCCTAATGTGCCGGTGTTAGAATGGAAAGAGAGTTCCTTAGTACCCAAGGGGAGGTTTATCTCTTACCTTAGAGCTCAGAAAATAATTTCAAAAGGGTGTTGTATCATTTAGCTCAGGTTAAGGATACTAACTATAAAATTCCTTCCTTGAAATCCGTTCCTGTGGTTAATAAATTTCCTAAAGTGCTTCTCGGTGATCTTCTTGGAACTCCTTGTGATAGGGAAATAGATTTTGAGATTGATCTTCTACTGAATACTCTTTCTATTTTTATCCCTCCTTATAGGATGGCTCCTACTGAATTGAAGGAGCTTAAGGAGCAATTGAAGGTTTTTTTTAATAAAGGGTTCATTCGTCCTAGTGATTCTCTGTAGGGTGCTCCTATGCTTTTCGTGTGAACTAAATATGGGTCTCTTAGGATGTGTATAGACTATTGTCAGTTGAAAGAGGTGATAGTGAAGAATAAGTATCCTTTACCTAGGATTAATGATCTTTTTGATCAGCTTCAGGGTGCTAGATGTTTCTCTAAAGACAATCTTTACTCGGGTTATTATAAGTTGAAGATTAGGGAGGTTGATATTCCCAAGACTACTTTTCAAACTTGGTATGGTCACTATGAATTTTGGTTTATGTCATTTGGATTAACTAATGCTTCAGCTGGTTTCATGGATCTTATAAATTAGGTTTTCAGGTAGTTTTTTGATGTGTTTGTTATTGTCTTTATTAGTGACATCTTGGTATATTCTAAGAGTGCAGGGGATCATGTCAATCACCTCAAAATTATGTTACAGACTCTTAAAGATCAAAGGTTGTATGCTAAATTTTCAAAGTATGAGTTTTGGATGAATGTTATGACTTTTCTTGGGCATGTTGTTTTTAGTAAGGGATCAAGGTAGATCCACAGAAAGTTGAGGCAGTTAAGAAATGGCCTAGACCCACAACTCCAACCGATATTCATAGCTTCTTAGGTTTGTCTAGGTTTTATAGGAGATTTTTTGGAGAGTTTCTTATCTATTATTGCTACATTGATGAAGTTGACTTAAAAGAAGGTTAAGTTCCTGTGGTCTGATGCTTGTGAGGGTAGTTTTGAGAAGCTAAAGAATTAGTTGACTTTTACGCCAATTTTGACCTTGCCCAGGGGTACTGATGGTTTTGTTGTGTTTTGCGATCCGTCCCGTGTGGGATTGGGCTGTGTTTTGATACAACATGGTAAGGTTTTGGCTTATACTTCTGGACAGCTTAAGGTTCATAAGAGAAATTACCTGACTCGCGACTTGGAGTTAGTAGTTGTGGTGTTTGCTTTAAAAATATGGTGCCATTATCTGTATGGGGTGCATATGGATATATATTGAGATCATAAGAGCTTGTAGTATGTGTTCACATTGAAAAATTGAAACTTAGGCTGCTTAAGTACTATGATATGAGTCTTCACTATAATCCTAGTAAAGCTAATATCGTTGTTGATACTCTTTGCAGGTTGTCTATGGGGAGCTTATCCCATGTTGATGAGGATAAAAAAGAATTGGTGAAGGACATTCACAGGTTGGCTAACTTGGGAGTTCGTCTTTTAGACTCTGAGAATGGAGGAGTTATTATTCAATAAGTGGTCAAATCATCTCTTGGTGCTGAGGTGGAGGAGAAGCAGGCTTTAGATCTCATGCTCATGCGGATTAAAGATGATGTGGGTCAACAAAAGGTTATGGATTTTAAGATTGGAGGATAGATCATCTTGAAGTATCAAGGTAGGTTGTCTGTTCTTGATGTTGATGGGTTGCGGGAAAGGATTTGACTGAGGATCATGAGTCTAGATATACAGTTTATCCGGGTTTAACTAAGATGTACCATGAATTGAAGGAAATTTATTAGTGGAACAACATGAAGAGGGATGTGGAAAATTTTGTTGCTAAGAGTATCGTTTGTCAGTAAGTTAAGGTTGAACACTTAAGGCCTGGTGGTATGTCTCAAGATATAGAGTTTCCTATATGGAAGTAGGAGATGATCAATATAGATTTCATTATAGGTTTTCCACAGTCTCCCAATCTGCATGATTCAACTTGGGTCTTTGTGGACAGGATGATTGAGTCTGCTTACTTCATGCCTGTGAGGATTAACTACTCAAGAGAGGATTATGTGAAGCTGTTTATTTAGGAGATTGTGAAGTTGCATGGTGCACCAGTGCCAATCATTTCTAACTGAGGTACACAGTTCTCTTCTCATTTTTAGAATTCATTTTAGAAAGGTTTGGGTACACAGGTGAACCTTAGTACCGCTTTCCACCTTTAAACTGATAGACAAGAAGAACGAACTATTTAAACTTTGGAGAATATGCTAAGGTCCTGTATGATTGATTTGTAGGTAGTTGGGTTGATCATTTACCTCTTAGTGAGTTTGCATATAATAATAGTTATTATTTGAGCATTCGATGGCTCCTTTTGAGACTTTTTATGGTGGGAGGTGTAGGACCCCTATTAGATAGTTTGAGGTTGGTGAGACTAGGTTATTTGGTCCTGAGTTGGTTCACCAAGCCATGGAGAAGTTGAAAGTGCTTAGAGTAAGACTTATGTCTGCTCAAAGTCTCCAAAATTATTTTGAGGATGTGAGGTAAAGAGAGTTAGAGTTTGAAGTAAGAAACTGGGTATTTTTGAAGGTGTCTCCTATGAAAAGATTTATGAGGTTCGGGAAGAAGGTCAAGCTCAGTCCCCGTTATGTTTGTCCATATCAAATTTTGAGAAGGATTAGGAATATTTCTTATGAGTTGAATTTGCCTATGAGTTTGGGTTCTATGCATCTCGTGTTTCATGTGTCCATATTGAAAAAGTGTGTGGGTGATCCTAACTTGATAATACCTATTGAGAACATTAGTATTACAAATTCTTTGTCTTATGAGGAAATCCCGATTGAGATATTGGATAGGCAGGTTCAGAGATTGAGAACAAAGGACGTAGATTCAATAAAGGCTCTTTGGATAAACCAAAAGGTAGAAAAGGCTACATTGGAAACTAAGGATGATATGAAGGCCAAGTATCCATTCTTGTTCCATGGGTTGATGAAAGTGTGTAAGGTATGAGTCTCGTTTTCTTTTTGTCATTTTCTGATTTTGTCAATAGATTCTGGTATATTTTTGTTATCCTTGTACTAAAAGTGTGCTAGCACATCATTCGGGATGAATGATCCTAAGAGAGGGGATAATGTAAGACCCTTAAAATTTTGATCATTTTATTTTTGACCTTCCCGTGTTTGTAATATCATTTTTTGACTTGAAATGTGTTTAGGGATGTTAAAAGGGTAAATTGGAAAAGTTTCAAATTTTAAAAAGTGGTTCAGGGTCATTTAGGACCTCAGGGCAGTGAGGGTCTGTGATATCACCGTGTCACGAAGGCTACCCTCCGCGATATTGACGTGGCATGAAGGATAACCTCAATGATAACGGCATGCCACACCAAGGTGTAATTTCATCTAGTTTAATTTTTTTCACTGAGGGATGAGGCGGCTTATAAACATAAATGAAATCCTTTTTCTTTGGTTTTCAAAGATCAAACTCCACTTTACTCACCCTTAACTCTCCAACCAAGAAAGCCTAAGGGTTTCATTGTTTATTCATTGTCCGGGCTCCAAAGTTCAAACCGATTACAAATTCTTGTGTGATTCATGCATGTTTCTCTTTCCTAAACTTTAATTTCTCATTGTGGCATAATTGAATGGATTTTTGTGAAATTAAATTGTGGGACAAAAATTAAATTGTGGGTTTTGAGTTGTTACTGATCGAATTACTTATCCCATGTTTTGAATTGATTATTGATGCTTTAAATTGATGTTTTTAGGACTGAAATGGCATAGTTTTAAATGGTTGTAATGGGGAATGTGGATTTTTCCAAATTGGATGAATTTCGGCTTGGAATTGCATGAACCTCAATCCTCATTGTGAAATTGATCTTTATTATGGAAAATTGCATGGTTTAACTTGTTTTAAAACCCAATGTGTTGTATTAATGGATAATTGGATATAAATATGGTTTTGGATGGCCATGGTTTGGAGTTTAATGAAACTTGGGAGTCCAATTTGGTTGTGTTAAATGGTGTGGTATGTGTGATTAGCTTTCAAGCATAATGGTATGACGATACAAAGTGGTAAAGGCCTTAATGAATGACTCCCTGGTTAATAGTTGGAAGTATATGCAAATTTTTCTAATTTGGGCTTAAAGGAGGTTGTGTAGCTCACCACAAATGTAGAGGTCCTGGGGGGACCGATACTAGAAATCAGGTTTGCTGGTGTGGGGGACTATATGATTGTATGTATGGTTCATACACTATATATATATTATTTGGAATAGTTGGAGCCTCAGTGGCTTTGGCCCTTCCTTAAATTTCTCTGGTTCATGTGGCTAACACGTACTAGGGTCCTTTAAGTAGGGGGAGTTAGACCCATATATCCTGTGGGTGCCTTTAGGACGAGGAGAGCTTCACAGTCCAGGTTAATTGTTTTAAACTCCCATGTTCATGACCCTTTACCCTATCCCTGCATCCTATATAAGTATATATGAATGTATGCATGTGGTTTTGACAGCTTTAGGACATGGCATTACTTAATAACTTTTCCTGAATTACATGTGAGTGCTTATCACCCTGACTATCCTAGGACACTGCATTGTTTTATAATGTAAGGTTCGAAGACACTTTTTTTGTATTAGCACGTTTGTTAAGTAATTGTGAAGTGATGAGCTTCCATCCTTCGGAAAGCCTTATCATTTTCATATTTTTTTATTTTGATGTAATACTTTTTGATTCTTTTGGTCATGGTTGGGGGTATGTCCCGACCTATTTGGTATTCTAGTTTTAAAGGCTATTGTGGACAGATGTGGGTTGGTTGGTTATTGTTTTGAATCTTAGTTCATTTGAGTTATCCACTCATCTCTTTCTTTCTATCTTGAGTTGGCTTCCGCATTATTGTTATTATTATCATTGTGCTCATGAGGTTAGGCAAAGGGGTGGTCTCCGGTCCATGGTGAGCTTGAGATACCCATCATGGCCAAGCCCTGGTTTGGGCCGTGAGAGATACGTATCAAGTTGCAGCTGGTATGTCAAGACCATGGATTGTAGGAGGGAATTTTAATATTTTGTTAAATTCTAAGGAAAAGATTGGAGGTCGACCTGTCTTTGGTGCTGACCATGAGGACTTTGATAATTGTATATCTTCATGTAATTTGCCTGAAGTCCCTTTTAAGGGAAGTCCTTTCACTTGGTGGAATTGTATAGTAGGTAATTATTGCATCTCTAAAAGGTTAGATAAAATTCTTTCTAATCATGATATGCAGGAAAAGTTTCACATGGATGTGGAACATCTAGCTAGAATAGATTTAGATCATGCTCCAATGTTTTTAACCTGTGAAGGCAAAGTTTCCAGTTACAAGAAACCTTTTAGGTTTCTCAAATTTTGAATTGACATTTCTGATTTTACTGAGGTAATGAAGCAGAATAGGTATTATTTAGGGTCCCATAGACTCTTTTAGAGTTTAAAGTAAATATCAAGAGAGCTAAGTCAATCGTAACAAGATGGAGCAAAGATCAGGGAAGCATTGTCAAAATTGATCTACACCTCCAAAAAAAGATAAGCGTCCGATGTCAAATATTGTAACCGAACTAGGTTAGGGTCAATCCCACAGGGAATACGTCAAAAATCTTGCTTGATCTTGTTGAAATCACCAGGTAGTACAGAAAAGTAAAAGGGGGGATTTGTAGTTACTAGCAAAAAGTAAAAATAATTGGATGCTTGATGTTGTAATTAATCTAAGACAAACACTAGGCTCGTATTTCCCCTGGCGTCTAACTCCGTATATTTATCATGCACTATCGAACTATTCTAATACCTAACTTGTAGAATCTGATAAGTTATGTATCATCAAATGTCTTATGGACATATTGATAGATTTCACCCTTTACCTTTTGAGTCTCAGGATGTCTCCTTACTAACCATTATTATGGATCTCAGTGTAACTATTACCTTTTGAGTACCAAGTTATTAAATGAAAGATAATTCTCTTAAGTAGATAGTGCATGTAAGCTTATTTTAGTAATTAACTCTAAATCACTATTGTGATCTCATGTTCCCAATATCTACCTCCCTCTCGGGTTCATAGTGAATACAGGTGGGATCCTAACGTGTGCACCCATTAAGAAGACAATCAAATTGAATAAAACCACAATACATGCAATGATCTTTATCTAGACAACTTGGCACTTTCTCTACTTCGTTATCTGACAGGGTTCCCATAACCCTAGATAAGGGAATTAGCCTCTCATACTTGCAAGGTAATTCATGGAATTCACAGACAAAATTACAGAAATAATCTCACAATAATGATAAAAGAAAACTCAAAGTCTCAAATTAAAGAAAAAACAATAAAAAAAACAATAACAATAAGATCCCAAAATCACAATTCAATCTAAGAACTAAAATATGTTTGTGGATGATGTAAACTTTGCCTCAATGGCCTATCTAGGCTAAACTCCCCCTCCCCCCCCCCCTCCCCCAAGAAATGTAAAAAGGGTATCTATAGATTACATGGAAACCCTAGAATTCAAATCCTAAGCAAAAGAGAAAAACTTGACTAAAAGTACATAATAATTACTAAAAACATCATAGGAGTGTATGTAGGATACATGTAAACCCTAATAAATCAATTCAAAATTGTAACGCCTCAATTCCCGAGAACCAGAACGCCACACGGTGCTTATGATCCCGAAGGACCACAAGCTAACCCTTTTTCTGATATATGTACCTGTTCACTGCATATTATAATAAAATACATGTGAAAACTGGCTAACACTTGCCATAAGGTTCAAACATCTAGAAATATACAATACCTTAAACCACACACTAATACATCTGTCTAAAAAGCCTCTACACTGCCTGAACTATGGAGTTGAAGGGACAATTCCCCCAACTAACTCCATCTACTAAAATCAAATACTGTAATAACAACATCCTCGGATGATGAGGACTCACTGCTGCACCCACTGCTGCTATACAAGTGACTTCTAATATGCTCCAAGTTTAACTCTTCTAAACCTATGGTGCCCCAAAATAAAAGAACACCATAGCGCGAATGCGTCAGTACTAAGATGTATGAGTATGCAAGCAGGGAAGGCTAAATGCAAGGGCTTATGCATGAACATTTAATCAACAGAATAATCATGAGAATAACGAATGAGTACATATATATGAATGCACAGTTCACAACCACTATAACAATTATAACGACTCCAGATACCACAGCTCAGATACCACTTTACTGTCCTTGGAACTCACTAATATACTGGGGTACTGCATTACTGAATTACAGGATACCAACACTGATCAATCGAATACACTCACACCCCTGAATCCTGAAGATTTATACTGACAAAGAAACCGTGGGAAGTAGTTACATAACTCACTGTGACTCCTCATAAGCAACTGAATATGTGGGGGTGCACGCAATAATTTGAATAATATCTTTGATTTCGTAAAACATGTGTATTGAAAATGAAGACTCACATGGCTTGAATTTCATTATCCATACTTCTCATAATTTTATAGAGAGGAAAACATAAGTAAAATCCCATAAATCATCATAAAATCATCAATATTCATCATAAATTCTCATGACTCATCGTAGACAACCAAACTCATCAACTCAAGACTCGGAGCAACTCGATAGTTCAAGAAACATACTCTTATGGACAGGGGAGTTTCTTATAATCGACAACCCCACGTAAGTCGCATGGAATACAAATGTTTGCCCTCCTAGGGAGAGCACTCCCATTGGCGAGAGTATTGTACTCTTGCTAGGGAGTCCAACCTTAAAGCTTTCATAATCACAATTCAGCTCCCTGGCCAACAATATCATCATCAACAACCCTACGGTGGCACATAGGTTTGGGAAAATACCAAATTTCCCTCTCGGTGCTAAGTAATACTCCCCGACTAGCTCAGAACACGTTAGGAAATCCACCACAACATCGCAAGGGTCTATCATAAAGACCAAATCAAATCTCTTTCTCATTTATCAAATCATATCAATTTGTGGATTTCTAACTCAACATATTTTAGCTCAAAACATTTTAATTTTCCTCAACATCAACATGGTATCAATAACACAGCATTTCGTCTCTGCGAGCTTAAAATTAATATAAATCATCCCGACTCTGTGGATGCAAATCAATATTCTCAAATGATCATTCTTTCATTCCAATATTCAAATCATGACAATAGCTTTTGAAAAGCATTTAAGATCTTCAAATCATAGTAAGATTTTGTATGTCGTAATGTAACTCAAATCATGGCTCTTATATCAAGAATCCTCAAAAAATAATTTCATAGTAGTGGTATGCAATTTATGGAATGAAATCTCAATTCAAGAAAACAAGATAATAAGGTTATTATGTATACCAATATTGGACGATTCAAAGTTCCATAAATCATATCTTGAAAACACTTGAAATATCAACTCATGGTAGAAATATGAAATTCACCATATCAAATCATAACTTGGGAATAATAAAGTAATCATGTACATCAAAGCTTAAACAATTTTTATTTTTAATAACCTCATAATTTGTCATTAAAACATCTTGGGTATTTACCCACTTTATAAAATCATGAAATTCCAATGATAAAATCAATTCTTTGGGCACAAGAATGAAAAGATACTCTTGTTCAAAACCCCACATACTAAGTTCTCACGGAATTCATGTTAAGTTCTCAAATCATCATAAATTCATCGATCGTATCACGACTAAGATTATCGCCAAACTGACTCAACTCTAGACCAGCAGAATATTTTGGGCATACGTACCCCCAGCAATCAATAACATAAGTAATACGTAGTATACAACAACTCATACTCACATGCGCACAGGCCATCATGCACCATGCTTTCATTAACACCTCACACCAATCATTTGAAGATCCTATTCATATACAAGTATTGGGATCTTATGCCATTACATCGTAGATCATTCAACAAGGATGCATATGGTTAAGGAAGAATACAACATAACATAGTTCATCCAATCAGGATACACACAAATAACATACATTCAACACATCATGGTTCACTTCTCAAAGTTCTTTCCTTTAAGATCTTGATATATGCAATTCGACCCATAATTAGACATTTCACACTTAGCGTGGCCTAATGGCCTTACCATTTCCCTCAAGCATCATAGTAAACATGTAGCATGCAAGTATGGTATGAACTCATCACTTCGATCACAAGGGGTCATACGATCCATTCTTCTTCAACTAGGCATTTCTACAATTACCTTGCATGCACCATTTAGGCATAGGTCAGTATGAACAATTACATGTGCTACAACACCATCATTCATCTTAATTCCACCAACTAAATCCCTCGTCCGCACTTACAACCATATCATAAGCCTTCCACACAACATCCTCAATTTTAGGCAATAACATGGAGTTCATGTTGAACGTATACATAGAAAGTATTCTAGTCATTTAGAACTTATTATATCCAAAGAAGGTAAATTTATAGCCTCTTAGACAATTCCACAAACACCTTACATGCACTTTTAGGCATTGGTGGATTCGTCAAATTCTCATGTTTTCCGCCACCCCATATATCTCATCCAACACACATAATCATCATATATATATATATCAAGTAACATACATAATCCTCATATATATCTCAACCATCAAATATCAATCAACATATATATATATACATTATCAAAGTCTAGAAAATATATATATATATATATACATAACTTGAACTTTCAAAAAGGGATTCGTGGACTCTATGGACGAAAGGAGTCCATAGATAAACACTTGCATACCTTAGATTTCGTGGCCGGAAGAGATTGATGGAAGAAATTCTTGAATCAAAGCCTCCAATTAATTTCCCCCAATTCAAAACCCTAACCCTAACTTGATATATATATATATATATATATATATATATATATACATATAAGAGAAATGAGAGGAAAATAATACAAGTTCTCAGTTGAATGGGGTATTTATAGAGGTTTAAAAGAGTGATGAAAAACCAAAATGCCCCTAAGAAACAAATAAAACCCGAATCTTTCCTTCAGTGATCTATCCGATAGGCTGAAGTAAATTGGTCATAACTTTTTACTCCGATGTCCAAATTGGATGAAATCAATTTTATTGGAAAGAAGACTCTCAGGGATTTCCGTTGATATATAGCAGCTCACACAGTTCATTATGTACAAGGAGTTATGATTGTTTGAAGTTGACCAAAAAATTGCCTAGCTGCAGTATTTTTTCCCTGTACATTTTACTGTTTACAGTTCGATCTGAATGGTCGTAGTTTGACCGGAATGGTCGTAACTCATTGCTCGAGTGTCCGTTTTGGGTGATCCATATATCGTTAGAAATCTTATTCGATGCTCTACGAAATGATGGGTTGAAATCCAAGAAATGACACACAGAAAAATTATAAATCATTCTCAAAGATAGGATCCAATACGTTTACGCACAAAATTTCGACGCTGGGGTATTACAGAAATGATTCGGGAAAAGTGTGTCGATGACCACCTATAGGCCATAGGTGGTACCTAAGCCCCTTAGGTGGGGGGCCGTAGCTATTCCTCCAAAAGTTGATCTCTGAATCTTATTTTCTGACACCTACGGACCCACCTACGCCCAGTAGGTGGTACCGACATGGCGTAGGTGCCAAAGTAAGTGGTCATTTTTTGGATTTTCATTTTGTTTTCTTCTAGTTAGCTTCCAACACCTAGTTTCCTGCAAAATCACTCCAAAAACACACCAAATCCAAAAAATAGCATTAAGTTCCTGCATATTCTCCAAGTTTAAGCATCGTAAGTGTCATTAAACTATGGCACATCAAGACCCTTAATTTAGAACGTTGCATGTCCTTAGGTAAGAGAAACATTAGTTGTCTATGGAAATCAATCATCAACTTTAAGCTCAAGAACATTAGCCCTCTCTTATTTTAATACTTGAAAATCAACTGTGTGTATCAATGAAGACAATAATGTAACACAAGAGAATTAAGTTATGGCATTGTATTATCAACAAACAACCATGTATATGTACAATTTACACTACCCAAACAAGTAAGCAGCTAGAAACATAAATCATACACCCTAACATTAAAGAAGTCCTGATCACTCATATGAAATCAGGAATGTCAATGTAGGGACTATCATAAGACACTCACTATCAAAAAGATGTTCCAATCCATGTGCTCAGAATACCATAGAATTGCCCTTATTTTAGTTACCTTAGCTTTTAGACAGTCAGGTTAAGATCATTGTAGGTCTTTACTTAGCTTGTAATGTAGGCTTGAGGCTGGTATGATACATATGGACATTTTTAGTGACTAAGCCTCCTTGGCACTACACTTACTTTGGGCGTCCACTACTCAACCAATTTCCATTATTCCACCCTTATTTCTCCTTTTTAATTCTTTTATTGCATATTTAAATTGGGTATGGTTTCTTTTATTCTTTATTTTTTTTATTTTTTCTTTTGAATTTTGAATTTTTTACCACACCTAGCCCTACTTTCTTTTCTCTTATTTACCCTTTTTCTTACCCACTTCACATTACGAACCTATATAATAGTCACCCTCTACATAGGCAATTTGCTTGAGTTGAGGTGTGTAATATCCCAGGAGGATCAGAGCTAGAACAAGTTCATTGTAACAAAAATAGGAAGGTGAAAGGTGTAACAAGAAAAACAGGCTATACAGGCTCAAAATAAGGATCAAGGGTTACTTATTCACATTTAGAAGGTCGTTTAGGCTAAAAGTGGACTTATTTCAAGAACGGACTATGATCTTTTCCTAACCGACTATCCTACAACCTAGGTAAGACTACCCGGGCAGGTTCTAAATTCAACACACAAAGGGAACACAGTAGTATTTCACCCATACTTAGCACAAGTTTGCATCACAAAATACTACCTATCTAGTTCATACAACTATTAACTATGATTATCATGCCACTAATTCTAATGCCATAACGAGATTTGTAATGGTCACATATATACATCACACAGTTCAAAACGAATTCCATCGGAGGGGTATCATTTGTATCAAAAATCAAAACAAACTACATCAACTGCCTTGGATACTCATTTTTATCATTAGATAAACATAAATACAATACAATACAAAATAAAACACAATACATCTTAAACATGTCGGCTCTACAAGGAACAAACACCAGAGAAAAGAGACACGACAACAAAAACCCCAAGAGGACATCAAGACCCACAAGCATCCCCTCCCTCAACATAAGACATGCATTGTCCCCAATGCATTAGACTTTTATAAAACAAAAGAGTTAGGAACATACTTATAGAACCATAGGTGCAGAGATCTGACATCAATCATAATAACACGTACAAATAATAAAATACCTTGGGTTTCCTCCAAAGTAGCGCCTGATTTAACACTGCGGTATGATGTGACTATATTGGTTACTCAGACATCACCAACAATCCCATAGGTACCTTGATTACATAGACTTCATCAAGGTACCCCGAGCGTTGGCCTCCAGTTTTCTCTTTCTACTTTTAACTAATGAATTACACCCCTAAATGTTTTTTTGATTTCCTATTATGCTTAATAGGCGGTGGTATAAAAATAAAAGACTCAAGTAATAGATGAGTCAAGTTGTACTTCTTAGCCCTTATGTGCGAAATGCAATTCTTTGATTCTGGATCAACAAAGTCAAGAATATAGAAATATGTTTCCTTCTTCTTGCACTCTTCTTTGGGTTTGGATGGCTCGATGAAGATCTGACTATCTAAACATAATATGGAAAAATTTTACACTAAGGTTCAATACACCCAACTCGGGAATTGCATTTGAATATACATCCCCATATAACTATAGTACTCTCTCCTTAATAGTGACATTATCCATAAGAGTATGAATAATTGTTGACTTCTTTATTTTCTACTCCTCAAGTTGGCTCTTAAGAATCTTCTAAGCCTCACACAACTTATAGCTAAGTTTTTGGGCATTACACGTATCAACCTTTGCCTTCATGTCATCTATCAAGTTGTTAATATCCTAGCCAAAACTAAAAACCTTTTGAATAAGATCATGTCTTCCTTCTTTAAGGAGTATAACTGTGTCTATCAAGCTCTCCTTATGTTCCCATACTATATCAGTCACACTTCTGCAATAATGCACTATATCAAAAGGGTAAGGATCAATAAATAAGGAGTCATCAACACTCTACCCTTTCTCTTATAAATATGTCATATCCAGAAGAGTAGCAAAATATACGAAAATAAAACCCATAAACTTTAACAAATCCAATCAATAACTCCAAAACTGTATTCTTTGACAACGGCATCAAAAATTTGATATCGTTCAAATTACACCACCAAAGAGGATAACGTGGCCGATGTCAAAATATAGTAACCCAACTAGGTTGGGGTCAATCCCACAGGGAATACGTTAGAAATCTTACTTGAACTTGTTGAAATCACCAGGCATTTCAGAAAAGTAAAAGGAGGTATTTGTAGTAACTAGCAAGAAGTAACAATAACTGGATGCTTGAGGTTGTAATCAATCTAATACAAACACTAGGCTCATTTTCACCCTGGCTTCTAACTCCATAGATTTATTGTGCACTATTGAATTATTTTAGTACCTTGCTTGCAGAATATGATAAGTTATGTACCATCAACTGCCTTGGATACTAATTTTTTTATTAGTTAAACATAAACACAATACAAAAAAAACATAATACATCCTAAATATACTGGCTCTACAAGGAACAAACTCTGAGGAAAAGAGAGACGACAACAAAAACCCTAAGAGGACATCAGACCTACAAGTAGCCCAACTTTTTAATTTTAGTCTACTTATTAGTGGTGAATATCCAAGCCAAACATATCAACCTTTTGAATAAGCTCATGATTTTTGTTATCAAAGTGCGTAAATGTTTTTATCAGGATTTCCTTATGTTCCTACACTATATCTACCACACTCCTGCAATAACACACCATATTAAAAAGATAAGGATCAATAATAAAGAAGTCTTCATCACTCTGTACTTCCCCTGGATAGGTTGTCATATCAAGATGAGTAGGCATACACTAGCGTATGCCCAATGATAAATAGAAAAGAAAAACCTAATAACTTCAACAACTCTAACCAGTTAATATACAACCGTATTCCTCAGAGTATGGTAGATATGGTATGGGAACACAAGGAAGTATGGAGTGCAAAAATAGCCTGGATATATCTCTCGAGATTGCTGAAATCACCAGGCAGTATAGAAAAGTCAAGGGGGTAATTTGTAGTAACTAGCAAGAAGTAACAATAATTGGATGCTTGAATTTGTAATCAATCTAAGGTGAATACTAGGCTCGTGTTCCCCCTAGATTCTAACTTCTTAGATTTATCAGCACTATCAAACTATTCCAATACCTTGTTTGTAGAATCGGATAAGTTATGTAGCATCAAGTGTCTTATGGACTCAGTGATAGATTTCACACTTTACCTTTTTAGTCTCAAGGTATCGCCCTACTAATCCTTATTCTGGATCCAGTTTAACTATTACCTTTTGAGTCTCAAATTATTAGATGAAATTTAGTCGTCTTAAGTAGATAGTACAGGTAATCTTATTTTGGTAATTAACTCCAAATTACTATTGTGATCTTGTTTTCAAAATATCTACCTCCCATCTCGAGTTCGTAGTGAATACAGGTGGATCCTAATGTGTGCACCCATTAAGAAGACAATCAAATCGAAGAAAACCCCAATACATGCAAGGATCTTTATCTAGAATGACTTGGTACTTCCTCTACTTTGTTAATCTGCCAGGGTTCCCACAACCATAGCTAAAGGAATTAGCCCTCATAGTCTCAAAATAATTCATGGAATTCACAGACAAAATTACAAAATTAAGCTTACTATATTAAAAGAAGAAAACCCAAAGTCTCAACTTGAAGAATAGACCAAAAAAGAAAACTAAGAACAATAAGATCTTAAGATCACAAGTCAATCCTAGAATCAAAAGATGTTTATGGATGATGTAAACTTAGCCCCAAAGGGCCTATCTAGGCTATTCCCCCCACTAAGAAATGTAAAAAAGGTATTTAAAGATTATATAGAAACCCTAGAATTCAAATCCTAAGAAAAAAAGAGGAAAACTTGACTAAATGTACATAATAATGCCTAAAAACATCATAGGAGTGTATATAGGATACATGGAAACCCTAAGAAATCAATTTGAAACAATCAGGGAAAGGTATGTTGGTGACTATCTACAGACCCACCTTCGGGCCGTAGGTGGTACTGTTACGCTCAAGCGCACACGTAAGTGTACATAGTCTCACCAAGTAATACAGTGGCCTTATAAAAAGCCTAATATCGATCCCTCAGAGAATTGTGTTGACAACTATCCAATTTTAGTTTACTATTAAGATTAATTTAGTGCAAACATAACCATGAGAGTTTGAGAGTTATAACTAATAGTTAAGTAAACAATGCAGAAAAGTAAAGTTCTTGGACAATCAATGGAGAGAAACCCAGGGTTAAGGCTCTACAAACATCATACTACGCCATTGAACTTTGTTGGTTATATTAATTATCTTGGTTCTTGATTCACGGGATTGATATTATGATTATGGTCTTCCAAGCCTCTAATCACCTATCTAACTTAAACCCACAACTACATCGTTGAGCACGGATGTGAGAACTTAGTTAAATTCATTTATATTTCATCCCCTAAGTGAACCAAATAGGTCATTTAGGTATATTCCTATCCTAAGTGCAAATTATAACTTCATTCTGTAGAAGTTTACAATCTTATTCTAACTACCCCACGTTCTATCCTCTTGTTCCTCCTTTCGGACTCACAAGATGACAATTGATGTATTCTATGGGTATAAAATCCTTAAAATAGTGATAAAAGGGATTAAAAGAACAAATATGATAATTAATCAAAACCAAATCAATTCATAGAAATAGTAACCATGTTCTTCGCCTTAACCCCAAAAGGGAGCTTTTAATCGCTCATGGACATAATCGTAATTACGATAGATAAATAAATGATAAAATCTGTAAAAAAAAAATAAACTAACTTAAAGGAATAAAAACCATATTTTATGTATCATCCAGACTCCCTCAAAGTTTCAAGGCCATCCAAGGTGTTTTGCATCATGTTCAAGTGTCCTATTTATAGGAGGACAAAATGGCTGAAGCTAGCATAGATCCACGACGCGCCATCTATAGCGAAGCCTAGAGTATGTGTCATCCCAATATCATTGGAACACACTGTTTTGTGTTACCTTACAAATCTCCCAAGTCCATGGTGCAGACCATATAGCAATGGATAAGGTCTGCAATGTGCTATCACTCCAAAACATCCATTTTACGTCAAATCTTGTCTCGTACTCTTGTCCATCCATTCCAATCCTTGTGATGTTGTTTCCAATTGATTTACAGCTTTTGTATCATCCATATCATCATAACCAAATCACCAAGAATCCTATATCATCAAACACCATGAATTAGAGCTCAAAACAACACACAATCCTCAACGGTGAAGTAGAAACCTTAGCTAAGAACTAGTTTCGCCCTTTTGATCTTTAACTTAGTTTTGAATCTTGGCTTGATTCAATTGAACCTTAAACACTATAAACAATTTTTTCCACACATAATTACACAATCAAACCGTTAGTACCTCGTTACACACACTAGAGTTCATCTAGATCAACTAGAATAATACATAGCTCAAGCTAGTAACTCTAGTTTTCTCGTCTAAACTCTAAGTGACCAAATTAAGTACAAACTTGTTTAAAAAACATATTAAACATTTAAATCAGGTAATTTAATACTTAGATGCTCAGTTATATCAATATTAACACATTAATCATACAAGAAATCCTCAAAACAAAGCTAAATAAGAACAGATAATAATACAGAGGTGCATAAATCCACCTCAGATCGCAACCCCGCACTTTAAGCCTTGGTCGTTCTCAAACAACTTTTCAATCATCATAATCAGAGATGAATCCATGATAACGCTCAATCTACAGCTCTCATAGGAGTGTAAAGCGATCGTTAGCAAATATAGAACCCAACCTGGGTTGGGTATCGATCCCATAGGGAATAGCTTGGCCAACAAGTAAGTAAAATTACTAAACTTTTGGTGCAAGTCTCGTAAAAAGGGGGGATTCTTGTCTTGCAAGTAATGTAAACAACGGCTGAAAATAATAAAGTAAAAGGAGAGAGATTGTTACGTTGGTTGTAAACAATGAGAATTGAAGCGTTGGGGTTATGTCCACCTTCTGAGGTATACGTCTCTATTGGCTATGAGTGTGTAGAATTCTGACATGCAATTGCTTATAGAGAATTGTAGTCGATGGTAAATCCAAGCGTCTCTCGACCTAAACAAGGACTATTTCACTTTAACTCTCTCGAGCTTAAAGCATGTCTAACGGTATGAATTCTCCAAGAGGTTAGTCTAGTTACGATACTAGCTTTTTAATAGGAAAGGGTGTCCTACTACCTTGACATTATCTCTTTTCCAGACAAATAAACTTTCTCTCGAACAAGTTAAATGTTAGACTGGCATATTCTTGCATTTGAAACCGCAAAGAATGTGGATTAAGATGAAGAGAATAATGATATAAGCAATATACGTGTCTCGAACTCACAAACTCATAGCAATAGATAGTAACTCATTCGGCTTCCATAACCCCAACAGAGAAGTTTAGTTACCCATGAATGCGAAGGAAATCACAATTTGCGTTGTTGTTATTATACCACAAGATTGATGATTTTCGTGTAGCACAAGTGGTAG
This sequence comes from Capsicum baccatum var. pendulum, assembly GCA_030864225.1. Classification (NCBI taxonomy): domain Eukaryota; kingdom Viridiplantae; phylum Streptophyta; class Magnoliopsida; order Solanales; family Solanaceae; genus Capsicum; species Capsicum baccatum. The sequence continues at coordinate 61,880,807 of CM061550.1, read as the reverse complement.
GCGTGAGGCGTGAATTCCTTAGAAAAAGTAACGATTCTCTTGTTGTGGATTTTAAGACTAGAAGAGTAGATTAGAAGTGTTTGTAGTGGAAGATGAGAGGGATGGAAGAAAATTAATTGTAGAATTAAGTGAAGAATAGAAAGATTATTCTCTCCACTAAGGGAGGATGTATAGAAATCTCTAGCATGATAGGGTATTTATAATACCCATATCCTACTCCTACTACGCTAATGAAACAAATAACCAAATCCTACTAGGCTAATGGAATACTTAACCCAAATGTACTAGGTTAATGTAACATTATCATAATCCAAATAAACTAATGAAATACATAACCCAATTGTACTAGGTTAATGTATCATTGTCCAAATCCAGCTATGTGTCTGTAAGTACCCAAAGTCTTCAGAAATGTTGTTTTAGCCCGGGACAGATTTTCCATGCAGCAGTTTTGGTCCTTAGGCGTGTAAACTCCTTTTCCTTTCTTCGTGAGCTTTCTTTTGCGTCAAGTAAGCCATAAAATGCTGAATTTTGCATCATTTATACCTAAAACTTTACTAATCATGTTCGTTAGCTCATTTACAGGAAAAAGGACTAAAAGTGCATGAAATATATAATTTGTTCTCAAAACATGGCACAAATATGGGCAAAATATATTGATATAGGCTCGTAAATTCGCGTATCATCAACACCCCACACTTAGAGCTTTGTTCATCCTCGAACAACATATCATGTCCTTCTTCACATCAACTTAGGGTTTTACAGCAACAACACAAAACATTCTTCAAGACAAGCACAACAATTATCAACAAAGAGTAGCTTTTTGATTATAAGTAGAAACAATTTAACCTCTAGCATAGACTCGTGATGGTGATCAACTCGCATGCAAACGTTAAGGTGCGTAGAATCATATACAACTATCTAAAACTCATCAACCATGTGTGTCTCACAATATAGTACCCATAATCACTCACAAATATATCATATTTTTCAAACATGGGTATCAAAATATCCTTGCTCTCGCTCTCCCAAAGAATTCGTATGCAGCAACTAATGACCATAGGCTTGCCCTTAGTGTACTACTCCACTAAATGTCAGAATGTTAAGATTAGGATCAAGTAGGTCTTTTGATGGTTGTAATGTAGGCTAAGGGACGGGTAGGACTATTTTGGCCAAGAATAGTGACTAGGTTCCTAAGCGCTTTAATACATCACTTTGTATCATTGACACTTTTTTTCTTTCAACCTTTCTTTCTTTTATTCTTCCACCCTTATTCTCATCTTTTGTTTTTCAATTTTAAGCACAACTCACTTTTCAGCTTTCTTTTCCTTTTTCTTTTCACAACATACCTCTTATGATAGAACTTTTCTTTTTCATAACACATTCAAGCACCATTACAATTTATAGCATTATACTCACCCAATTTCCTCTTATGTTGTCACATGACTTTTTCACTTTAAAGCACTTAGGAATTTGGATCAAATTACGGTCTTGAAAGAAAATGGATTGGGCTTGCATACAAGGTTGTCAAAGAAATAGGCTAAAGGGTCAAAAGGGTTTAACTAGGATGATATCCATGGGTAGGTAAAACTGAAGGTAAACAAATATAGGTTGCCAAAGAAATGCCTAAATCATATCCTAAACTTACACTCCTTATTTTCGTTTTGCATACATACCAGGCAAGTTCTAGCATCAGCCACATACATAGAAGATACTATTAATCTCACACACACAAGGCACATGGTCGACTTGATTGGAAGTAATATAGACTCTCGACCCAACGAGTGAAGGAATTGAACCACAAAATATCACATAATGAGTCACAACTAGAGCCTAAATGTCTCAATAGTCACAATTGTAACACATACTCTTGTTATAATCTCATGCTGTCTGTCAAAATAATTTCATGCGAAGCTAGAAAAAATTTACTCCTAAAAAAAATTAAAAAAAAAAAAACGAACTCAAATAAACAAAGTAAAACTCTAATAAACAAAGTAAACAAACAAACATAGGTGCAAACAGAGAAGTATAGCATGCGATACCGCCACCCCATACTTAAACGGGACACTGCCCTCAGTGGAAAATAAATACGAAGAACCTGGTTAGTCGGACTCTTCCTCAATGTCGGGGTTCATACCCCCTTCGTCTGAATCATCATAAGAGTCGTCGTCAGAGTTCTCCTCCTCGTCAGAATCAGGCAAGCGTCGATCGTCATCAGTCGGCACATCATCATCTAGAGGTTCCTCAAAGTATACGCCCACTCCACACATCTCCCGTGCATGCATGTTCATTGGGTATTCGTGGTCCAGCTGTTGGAGCTCTTCAGCAGTTGGAACACGTCCACCACTCATCATAGTGAATCGTGTCATGCCATAGAGATGACGGAAGAAACTCTCATCACGAGCATGTTTCTCCGCAGTAGTAAGGTTGACACCATGATTTGTTTCAGCATCTTTGACCTTGGTGAGGTCAACCTTCTTTGGGTTATGTGGGAGTTTGTGGTCAGTTGGTTCCTCTTTGATATCCTTCTTCCGCAAGATTGCTGTCAAAAAATTTCCAAATGTGAAGTGGGACCTTTTGTGGAGTCTGTCCTTCCTCATGGTAGATCAAATTATTGCCCCAAAGTTGATAGGGACATTCGTCATCAAAGCATAGACCAAACACACTCTATCTCTTGATATCTTGGTGTATTAAGCCCCAGGAATAAGGCATGAGTTGACAATGCGCATCCAGATTCTTGCTTCCCTATTTAGTAGAGCATAGGGGAAGGTGTTGTGTCGGCCGGTTTCTTTATGTCTGCCCCACCTTGCCATCGATCTGCTTCCACAAAGTGTGTATCGTATTTCTCTATAAGGAGGCCTGCTGTACAGCTCTTTGAATGGTGTTGTGTCGACCGAAGGTAAGCCAAGAAAAGAGTTGATCCAATCCGCGGTGAGCTGTAACACTTGGCCCCAAATTTTGACTTCATTGCTTGTTGTGTTCGGCGACCAGTTGGCATAAAACTCCCTTGTTAAATCAAGGTTGCATTCTCCCATGTTGCGGAAGATGAAATCCAGCTTCAATGCCATTATTTTTGCCAACATACGCGGCTCCTTCTTTGCTAAGGTTTCCTTGTTGATCAAGTCGACGTGAACATATTTTCGTTCTTTGTTGTTCCTGTACCATTCTTTGGCTTCCTCCTCAAGAACCCATTTTATTCCAAACATTCTGCGGGGTAGTTGTGCTGAGGATGATTCTCCTTGGTCCTTGCGACCTCTCTTTTTGCCCTTTTGGGTAGTGGTAGCCTTATTCTTGCCTTGCCTCGCTTTAGGTGCCATTGTACCTGAGACTAGAAATAGTGTTAGTGGCAGCACAATCTCAATCTATAAACAAGCATTAGGGGTACCACCCCACACTTAGTTTTGTTAACACAAATCAGTGAAGTGAAAGTGGTCGAGTACTCAGATTTCGTCGACATACGTTTTAGGATTGTATTCCGACAAGAAAATCAACAATGCATCACTTACTTGCAGCCATTGGACTACTTTCATGGTAGATATAACAACACTACTACATTGGGGTTACCACATGGAATAGTTATTCTTACAACAATCAGAACCTCTTATGCCGGTAGGCACTATAAGTCTTATCCCGATGGTCGGGATAGTCTAACATGTAAGTATTCAAACAACAATCTTAAGCAATGTTCATAGCCATAGTAATTCCGTAAATATCATAACAATGCTATTGAAACCAAATTCAAGTCGGAAACAAGTCAAGATTTTCCTACGTATATGTTCACTCACATGATTTTGTATCAACTATCCAAACACATAAACATCACCAACAATCTTATACGATTTAGTAATTCATACTAGACATAGCAACGTAGTACTTACGAGAAATAAATGAAGAATAAAAGAGCACTTACTTGCTTGAAGCTTGTGGGGATGGTTTTGTGAATTGGAAGAGCAAAAGAAGAAAATTTTGAGAGGATTTGGATGTATATGCGGTGCCCTTAGGTCAATTTTTAGTGTGGTTGTGTTGTAAAACTAAGTCCCCTTTATATAGGAAGAGAATGGGTCGGGTTATGACCCATTTACAATCGGTTTTGGAGACAAAAATCCCACATATGCGGTGTATAATGCTTGGCATAGACATGACCTATGCGGCGCATTGTCTATGGCATATGGGACATATGCGCCGCATAGTCTATGGCATTTGTAGACATATGCGCCGCATAGTATATGGCATATGAGATACTGAGACCAAATGCCATAGCATAGGCGGCGCATAGTCAAAAGCACACTTAGGAATAGGCGGCGCATAGTGTATAGCACACTAGATTTCGAGACCTTAGGCTATAGGATAGGTTGTGCATCGTTCGTGGCCTAGTTTTTCCAAGGCCTAGCCTTCCTCGATGCCTATTTGGGCATGAGGAATGCTCAATCCATAGCCTTATGCATCACTATTCCTAACTTACCAACTTTACCATACAATGCATCCAAATCGTCAATTGAAATCAATTTCCTCGTTGAATATTTCTTGCACCTATATTTGCTCAAAACAAATGAAAACGATTAGTACGATGGGTTGTCTCCCACCAAGCGCCTTAGTTTTGGTCGTGGCACGACTCTTATTTTTGGATTTTCATTTATCAAAAACAAAACAATTACTAGAATGAAAGAAAAACGATAAACAATAAATGAAAAATGATAAACGATGGGTTGCCTCCCATCTAGCGCCTTATTTATTGTCGTGGCACGACATAGTTACCTCGAGTACTCAGACTTCGTTGAGGTAAATGGTGGATCAATTTCTAAAAGGATTTAGACGGCAATGAGGCTTACCTGTGGGCATGCGATCTTCTTCGAGATGGCTCATACGTTTCTCCGGAGAGTCACCAATTATATCATCAATAGTCCAACCCATAGCTCTCTTGTATCTCTTTAGAGCAGAGATGAGAGCCTCTACGTGCTGTTCACTTAAATCATCTGCACTCTCTGGAAGTATATTTCTACTTTCCAAGAACACATACCTTAGATAATCGGGGAGCTCTTGCGATTCTAGCATTGGTGGCTCGTCAATGGGAGTCTTCGCTGTTGGTTGATTCTTGAGATCACAATCCGGTTGCTTAGGAGTATAAGACTTTATTTCTGTTAGATCACCTATAAGTTCTTCATAATCTTCATTATCCTCATGCTCAACATTCAGTGGCGCAACAGGCAATGGCTCAACAGTAGGCTGTCTCTCTATAGATAATGCTTTCATATCCTCTTGATGAACATCAGCTACAGATAACTCATTCATATCGCTGGGTTGCTTCATGGCTTTGCATATATCAAACCGTACTACTTCGTCATTAATTCGAAACAAAAGCTCATTATCTTTCATGTCAATAAGCACACTTCCGGTTGCAAGTAAAGGTCGTCCCAAGATTACGGGAACTTCAAAATCCTCCTTACAATCTAGAATAACGAAGTCTGCACCAAAGGTGAATGAAGAAACTTTCACCAACACATCATTCAAGATACCCACAGGTCTTTTTACCGACCTATCATCCATCACGAGCCTCATATTGGTTGGTGTCGGATCGCCTAGCCCCAACTTCTTGTAGATGGATAGTGGCATCAAATTTATGCTAGCACCTAGATCGCACAATGCTTTGGCAAAATCCAACGATCCAGTAGTGCAAGGAATAGTGAAAGCTCCGGGGTCGGCCTTCTTCTGAACTATCGATCGGGTAGCAATTGCACTACAATGATGCACATCTTCTTTCAACTCATAACTTGCTGCCCGCTTCCTAGTCAAAAGATCCTTCATAAATTTTGCATATCCAGGCATTTGTTCAAGTGCCTCCACCAATGGAACATTAATGGTCAGCTGCTTTAACATAGTCATGAATTTGCTGAACTTTGTATCATCCGCCACCTTCCTCAATCTTTGGGGAAAAGGTGGTGGTAGGTATGGAAGTGTTCTCTCCATGGCTTTCTTCTCCTCTTGCTTCCGTTTTTTCACTTTTTCAGTTTGCACGTCGTTGGGAGTGACGTTAGTAACGTCATCCGCGGACACCTCACATTTCGCGTTGTTATCCTTGTCCGCAACTTCGTCAACCACTTGCTTGTCTTTTGCTAAAGTTTCCAGCACCTTACCACTTCTGGTAGTGATGGCCATGCATGACCCATCATTCCTTGGGTTTTGCACAGTATCGCTCGGTAAGGTGCCAGCCTTTCTTTGATTGAATGTTGCTGAAAGTTGGCTCAATTGCTGCTCTATTTGCTTGATAGAAGTGGAATGAGAATCAACTAATTGCTTCATGGAGGACAAATCATTAATCACCTCCGTAACTCCCGCGCTAGTTGCTTCCACTCCTTTCAATAACTTAGCCATCATGTCTTCCATACTTCCAGAATTAGATGTGGTGGTATTACATCTACCAGGGGGAACGTACAAACCACTCTTTTCATTGTTTTTCTTCCAACTACCTTGGTCTTTGCTTCCAGATTTATCATAATAGTTCCGACCTTGGTTTCCTTGGGTATTCCCGCGGAAACCCCCCTGATTGTTCAAGTAGTTAGCTTCTTCTTCAAAGTCGGATTTGTCTCTTCCATGTGCTACCACGGCCTTAACTTTTTCGATCTTCCCTGATAATAAATGCTTTGTCAGAAGATCCATTTGTGTTTTCATGTGCGCCATGTCTTGATCACGTTCTTCTTCTCTTCTTCTTTGGTTTGCAGTCATGCCAATAGATAAAGTAGGGCTTGCTACCTCAGAATCCCTGGTATGCCAAGCTCTACTTTGTTTTGTCATGCGATCTAGCATATTGTTTGCTTGACCAAAGGTGAGGTCCATGAAAGAACCTCCAGCTTCATTATCCACCACTGGTTTAGTTATTGAATTCAAGGCTCTATACAAGATCTCCATTAGGTGAACATTAGTCATGTGATGGTTTGGGCATCTCGCTAGCTTTGTCTTGAACCTCTCCCATGTTTCATGAAGAGCTTCAGTGGGAAGCTGGCGGAAGTTGCTGATTTCATCCCTCAATTGTGCTCTTTTGGATGGCGGAAAGAATCTTTCTAGGAAAGCGTCTCTCAATTGCCTCCAATTTGTAATTGAATCAGGAGTCAGCCCATTCAACCATAGTGTTGCCTCCCCAGACAGAGACAATGGAAATAGATATAATCAAATTACATTCTGACCAACACCAGGATTGTCAAATGACTTGCATGTAGAAATAAAGTTGATAAGATGCATATTCGGATCATCGCCTGCTAGTCCACCAAATAATCCCTTGAGTTGCAATAACTGAATCATGGTGCTTGTGATGTTGAACTTGGCTCCGGGCGCTAATGGTGGTGGAATTATGGCCCCAGTGGCTCCGGCACCATCAAGATCATCATCATCATCGTTGAAAGTTTGCTGCATAGGTTGGCGATCAAACCTAAACCGAGCTTGTCGACCTCTTCGATTGGCAGGTGTTATAATTTCAGCATCACGCCTAGGGTTTAGTAACTCGTCATCACCTAAATCTTCATCGTCAGGATTTGTTGCTCGCCCAGGATTATCAATGTTTTGTTGTTGGACTTGAGCAGCGGCAAGAGCAGCTAATCTTGCTTGCTCGTGTTGAGCAGCCATCCTGTCGATTTCAGCTTGTGCTTCCATTCTTCTAATTCGTTGTGGTTCAGGATTGATTGGTAATAACGGTTAACCAAAACTTCTAGTATGGGGCATGCACTAAAGTAAAAACCTGCAATAAACAAAAACAAAAACTAAACGTAAAAGTACGAGAATCTTTGACCAAAGGGTCTAGTAATTATCACGAACTTGATTGACACTCGTATTCCCCGGCAACGGCGCCAATTTTTGATAACGCTCAATCTACAGCTCTCGTAGGAGTGTAAAGCAGTCGTTAGCAAATATAGAACCCAACCTGGGTTGGGTATCGATGCCACAGGGAATAGCTTGGCCAACAAGTAAGTAAAATTACTAAACTTTTGGTGCAAGTCTGTAAAAAGGGGGGATTCTTGTCTTGCAAGTAATGTAAACAACGGCTGAAAATAATAAAGTAAAAGGAGAGAGATTGTTACGTTGGTTGTAAACAATGAGAATTGAAGCGTTGGGGTTATGTCCACCTTCTGAGGTATACGTCTCTATTGGCTGTGAGTGTGTAGAATTCTGACATGCAATTGCTTATAGAGAATTGTAGTCGATGGTAAATCCAAGCGTCTCTCGACCTAAACAAGGACTATTTCACTTTAACTCTGTCGAGCTTAAAGTGTGTCTAACGGTACGAATTCTCCAAGAGGTTAGTCCAGTTACGGCACTAGCTTTTTAATAGGAAAGGGTGTCCTACTACCTTGACATTATCTCTTTTCCAGACAAATAACCTTTCTCTCGAACAAGTTAAATGTTAGACTGGCGTATTCTTGCGTTTGCAACCGCAAAGAATGTGGATTAAGATGAAGAGAATAATGATATAAGCAATATACGTGTCTCGAACTCACAAACTCACAACAATAGATAGTAACTCATTCGGCTTTCATAACCCCAATAGAGAAGTTTAGTTACCCATGAATGCGAAGGAAATCACAATTTGCGTTGTTGTTATTATACCACAAGATTGATGATTTTCGTGTAGCACAAGTGGTAGGCGTGAGGCGTGAATTCCTTAGAAAAAGTAACGATTCTCTTATTGTGGATTTTAAGACTAGAAGAGTAGATTAGAAGTGTTTATAGTGGAAGATGAGAGGGATGGAAGAAAATTAATTGTTGAATTAAGTGAAGAATAGAAAGATTATTCTCTCCACTAAGGGAGGAATGTATAGAAATCTCTAGCATGATAGGGTATTTATAATACCCATATCCTACTCCTACTACGCTAATGAAACAAATAACCAAATCCTACTAGGCTAATGGAATACTTAACCCAAATGTACTAGGTTAATGTAACATTATCATAATCCAAATAAACTAATGAAATACATAACCCAATTGTACTAGGTTAATGTATCATTGTCCAAATCCAGCTATGTGTCTGTAAGTACCCAAAGTCTTCAGAAATGTTGTTTTAGCCCGGGACAGATTTTCCATGCAGCAGTTTTGGTCCTTAGGCGTGTAAACTCCTTTTCCTTTCTTCGTGAGCTTTCTTTTGCGTCAAGTAAGCCATAAAATGCTGAATTTTGCATCATTTATACCTAAAACTTTACTAATCATGTTCGCTAGCTCATTTACAGGAAAAAGGACTAAAAGTGCATGAAATATATAATTTGTTCTCAAAACACGGCACAAATATGGGCAAAATATATTGATATAGGCGCGTAAATTCGCCTATCATCAATCCACACTTCTAATAAAAGCAATACACTCAAGCTAGTGCTACAATGACTGCACAGAATGCAAGTTTCCATACTAAGCATGTTAAATACACAATTGAAAGCTCAAGAATACTACTCCAAAACATCCTAGCCTCAAAATTGACTCACCAAGTTGGGAAACTCATATATATTTCCCAATCAAATACATCATAAAAATCACCCAACTATCATCAAATACGTGCCCTCACCATAAGAGAGTTATCCATACTCACTCATATAGATACAGTTATCACAATATGGGTATAAGAATCAAATTATGCTCACCCTCTCAAAGAATTCACAAGTTGCACAAGATGAACCATAGGATTTCCCTTAGTGTAGTACTCTATTAATGTCAGAGTGTTAAAGCTCAGGATCAAGTAGGTCTTTCGGGATTTCAATGTAGGCTAAGGGATGGATAGTAACTATTTAGTTAAGAATAGTGACTATCTTCCCTAAGCGCTTTAATACATCACAATTTTCATTCAATTTACCTCTAACAACCAATTTCCACCACTTATGTCTACCCACATCTTTTGTTTTGCCTCATCTCATTAAGCTCACTCATATGCAACATAGAAGGAAGTATAATCTATTAATTTATGATTCAATTTTTACACAAATGTTCTTTTCACTTCCAACCCCAACACATCAATTGTACACATGAATAACTATTACTTTGGGACTTAAATTTTACCTTGCTTCTACTTGAATTTTTAAACTCCTTGACTCAATTAATTTTACACTAAAGTTCTTAGGAACTTTGGATCAAATTACGGTCAATTAAAGAAGGGAATCAGGCTATATATGAGGCTAACAAATAAAAATCTAAAGTCTCAATGGGGTTAAGTAGGATTATGCACAAGGGTAGGTTAGAAAAAATGTATAAATATGGCTATCAAAGAAATTCCTATATCATCTCCTAAATCCACACTCTTTATTTTGCTTTGCATACACACCAAGCAAGTTTTAGACATCAAGTATAACAAGGAATGCACAAAACCTCACACATATATGGAACATGCTTAGATCAAGTAGGATCATTATAGACTCGTAACCAAACAATCACATGAATTCAACATTAAGCCAACAAATACAAGAGTTATAAACTAGAGCCTACGAGTCGCAAAAGTAATCATTCACACAATCAATATGTTCTTTAAAACCAAAATATCTTGAATCATGCAATCATATATAGCACCAATAATAACATCCCACTTATTCCTAAAACAAAAATTTCAAAATTACTCCTAAAAATAAAAAGGATAAAGGGACACCCTCGTGGAGAAGAATTGAAAAAGGCAACCACAAAAGACGGGAGGGGTGAAGTGTACACCTACTAGACAAACTCAAACAACTAAGAACTAAAAAGAGAGAATCTTTTTGTAATTTTTAAAATTTCTCAAATTTAACACAAAAATTGTGAAAACAACTAAGACTTAAGATCCTACAGCATCACTTTACCCAAAACCATGGGAATTTCCCCACCCCGCACTTAAAAATTTACTTTGTCCCCTAAGTAAAATTAAAATTAAAGATACAAATACTCCCTGAGGCCTATAGGCTTAGATAGTAGTATCTTTTATCATTAAGAGGGTCCGGGGACTCCACACTTAGTCTTCATCATGCTCCTTAGCTCATATTTTTAGTACTCATACTTTCTATCAACCTGTGACTCAACAAAAATAAAAACTACGTGAAGTAAAAACTAAAAATACCAACAAAATAAATACCTACCTTACTTGGTTTGCCTCCCAGTCAGCACCTGATTTAGTGTCACAGCACGACCTATATCATACTTAGTCATTTTCCTTTATCCTCTTTCTCCTACTTAGAGGCCATCATCATACTCATTTCTAACCTTTAGAGTATGAAATCTCAAGGTTAATAGATTTGTCAACAATAGCCTTTTTAAGCTCATCTATCGGCATTCTTTCAGGCTTCATATTTATGGCTTGGGCATCTCAATGAGAGAGTCTGAAGATATCTTTGATGGATTGGGATCCACCACCCCACATTCATCTACTTTCATTATTTTAATCATGCATAAATATTTGTATGGGATAGTGTGTTGTGTGGTTTGTAAACTTTGAAGACCACATCTTCATCATCCAACCTAATTATGAGTGTGACTTCTCTCACATCTATCAATACTTCTCCTATCGCCAAGAATGGACTTCCCAAGATAATCTTCACCCTTCTATTTTCCTTAAATCTAAAGCAATAAAATCAGCAGGGATAATAAACTTATCGACCTTTATGAGAACATCCTCGATGTTTTCTTCAAGACAGACTATGGATTGGTCGGCCATTTGGAGTATCAAAGAGCTTGGTCTTGGATTTCCCAAGCCCGAAGTGTTGAACATCAATAGGAGTATCAAATTGATACTTTCCCCAATATTACTTAGTGCGTGGGCCACCTCATTATTACTAATCTAAATGGGGAGAGTGAACTTCCAAGGGTCTTTAAGCTTTTGGGCATCTTCTGTATTACCACAGAGCTACATTCCTCAGTAAGTGTTACTGTCTCAATATCCTGCAACTTAATTTTATTAGTCACCATGTACTTCATGTAATTAGTATACTTTGGCATTTCCTACAAAATATTTAAAAGCGGAAGTTTAATATAAAGCTCTCAAAATGTTTCAAAGAACTTCTTAAAGCATGCATTCTCTTTTTATTTTCTCATCCTCTATGGATATCGTAGTGGTGGTCTCTTCTTAATATGTTCAGCAACTTTAGTTTTTGGGTACTCAGACTTTCTCGAATAATTAGACTTTTATATGCAATTGGTTGAGGAATTAATTCTGTATCTACCTCTTTATTTGTTTATGGAGGTCTATTAATTAACTTTTTACCACCCCTCAAAGTGATTACTATTACTTGCTTAGGAAGTTTATTGTCACTTGGCAAACCACCTTGAGGCCCGGTGTTTTATGCCTGTTGTATTTGCCCAAACTGATATTCCAAAATCTTTTGAAGTATATGTTGATTCTTGATTTCAGCAACCATCTGTTCTTGGGTGTCTATGGTCTTCTTTAATATCTTCTCTATGTTACTGTCATGTGAGTTTTGCTGCTGTTGCTAAAACTATTGTTGTTGGTTGTTGTTCCATGAGTAATTTGGTGCTTAAGTCGGTCACTTTTGGTCGTAGGCATTACCATAATTTGTCCTTTAAGCATTGCCCATAAAATTGACTGATTTAGAATTTGCACCACACATATCTGCAGAGTGGACACTATTGTCAAAAGTCTCATACCATATTAGAGTCTATCGTATTGTATTAACCAGATCCTAAGACTTTTGCACACCCAACTTGCTGAATTGTGTCATTGTTTGGTTCTACAAAGCTAATAGTTAGGCGGCTAAGGTTATAACATTGTCAACTTCAATCATGCATGCAACCTTTTTAATTGAACTTTTTGAGGTATCACCATGCCAATTCGAATTCCCTTGAGAAATCTAGTTCAACAAGGTGTATAGCTCATCATAGGTCTTTTCAAATACTTAACCACCTGTAGCTGAATCAAGTAAAATTTACGTGTTATGGTCAAGTGCCTCAACAAAGGTGTGAGCTAGTACCTTATTGGACTGTTGATGATGTGGACAGTCCTAAAGAAGAGCTTTGAACCTCTCAAGCATGATATAGGTTTTTATTTGGCCTCTGTTTGAAGCTCACAATCTCACTGTGGATTCTCGCAGTCTTGCCATATAGAAAAAAGTGAATAAGGAACTTTCGGGGAAATTCATCCTACGTTGTGATTGAACCTGCCAGCTCAACATTCAACCACTTTTTTGCATCCCCCAACAGTGAAAAGGGGAAGAGTATCAGCCTCACATAATCAGTTGACACACCTATAGGGATGAATGTATCACTGATCTCCAAAAAGTTCTACAAGTGGACTTGTGAATCTTTATGTGATAGCCTAATAAATTGTCCACTGCTATGGAAAATCTGCACCATGTTCTACTTTAGCTCGAATCTACCTCCAGCAATCGGTCTTTAAATAGGGGAGGTAAAATTTATTGCAAGTGGGATTGCCACTTCGTAAACTATCCTGCAGGCTGGTGGATACTCAGCCATGGGAGCAGAAATATCTTGTTCTTTGTTAATTTGTGAGATGTGGTAGAAAAGGACTGGTTCTCTATTAAGATTAATTTAGTACAAACATAACCACGAGAGTTTGAACGTTATAACTAATAGTAAAGTAAACAATGCAGAAAATTAAAGTTCTTGGACAATCAATAGAGAGAAGCCTAGGGTTAAGGCTCTGTGAACAATCATACTACACCACTGAACTTCATTGGTTAGATTACTTATCTTGGTCGTTGATTCAAAGGATTGATATTATGATCATGGTCTTGTAAGCCTCTAATAACCTATCTAACTAAGACCCACAACTTCATCATTGAGCGGCGATATGAGAACCAAGTTAAATGCATTTATATTTTATCCTGTAAGTGAACCAAATAGGTCACTTAGGTATATTTCTATCCTAAGTGCAAATTATAACTTCATTTTATAAAAGATTACAATCCTATTCTATTTACCCCACATTCTACCCTCTTGTTCCTCTTTTCGGGCTCACAAGATTACAATAGATGTATTCTAAGGGTCACATAGTTTTACTATTATTGAAAACTTTGCATTGCATAATATGGTAATGGAACCTAAATTGGTTTGGTTGGTTTCAAATGCTTTAGAAAGGCCTTGGTATCCATGGCTTTGGTTTAATTGAAAATCTTGTGGGGTACATGGGATTCCCCTAAGTGCTGGCTAGTGACATTGCTTGCAAGATATAGTCGGTATGACGATACCACTTTATGATTCCTTGATACTTGACTTATGGAATTGGTGGTTTGATTTTGTGCTAAATATTTTAACTAGCAATAATGGCAGGTTGCGATAGCTAATCATGAAGTGGTGAGTTTGATGGATGGACATTGGGAACTCATGTTTACTGGCATTTGGGTTGGTCTTGGTGACCATATGCTTGTGGGGCACACGTGAATCCCCCAAGTTTATACTTGTATATATGTATCATAGAGGGTGAAAGTACACGAGAATCCTCGGCCCCTATGATATCTTTGATTTGTGCAGCTACATGCAATAGGGCCTATTTAGAAGGTAACACTGGAACCATATAGCTCGTGGGTGGATTATGACGGTAAATCTATAAAACCTAGGTTAAAGTTTTTAAATGCATGCCAAACCGGTTCCCTTTCCCGGCATGGTATATATGTACGTATGTGATTGTATATGTTTATTTACTTTGGTTTTAAATAATGGATTTATTTTATCCTTATTCCTGAGTACATTTTAGTGTTCACCTGCTAATCGTATTCGAATATTGTATCCCCATGCAATGCAAAACCGTCCATACTACTACTACTCCTTAGTGACTTAAATTCGAGGAAAACTTTGTGTCAGACTGAAGTGGTGAGCTTCCATATTCTGGAAGACTCCATTTCATGTTATGGACTTTTTTTATACTTTTGTTATTTCTTGGACTTTGGTTTTGGTTATGGTAAGGGGCATGTCCTGATCGGATGTTCTTAGGTTTCAGTTAGACGCTTTGTGTGACTAATATGGGCATGGGCGGTGTCAGTATTGGTGTCAACCTTGGTATTGGTATTGGCATGGGAGATGACACTTATTGCAGATTTGATTGGACATTTGGTTGGCGTCACACCCCAAAATTTCATCGGGCCGGACTGGCACCCGAAGCCGAGAAGGCCCGGGAGAACCCGTTCAAATACCTGTACCTTCACTTACATTCACCAAAAATTTGGGCAGCATTTCGTTACATATAGAAGGGTCTAATTCTCTATATCAGCACAACACGCACAAATATATATATATATATATATATATACATATAATACTTGGCCGTCGGGGTCACCACATATACAAATATAACATCACTATATAAACTCCCATGACTTGACCCTTCCTTATGTCTACAAAGCCTCTAGGACATATATACATGACATAACTAGGGTCGGGACAAACCCCCGCCCACACATGACTCCTGTACAATAACAAAACATAAGGAACCGACTCGGAAAGCTCCGAAGCAAACTGGAGCTCACCAACAATAGTTGTATGACCCGGCTCCTATATATGCTGTGAATGAGCTGAAGTACCTATGCCTGCAGCATGAAATGCAGGTCCCCCGCGAGGGACGTCAGTACGAAATATGTACTGAGTATGTAAAGCTGTAAATAATCATATATGATATGGGGGATCAAGAAAATCATATACATGTGAATAAATCATAATAGAAGTGAACCACACTTCATAAACACTTTTAGGATCATGTACATTATCATTAATCTGAACTGGGTTCTTGGATTCAAACACATTTGTGGAACGGTATATATTCGTTCATTTCATTCTTTACAATTATCATTCCCCATTACCTCCTCCTCCCGAACCTCCAACCACCTAACAATAATCAATACTGTACCGTACTATGACCATTAGGATGCCTCCAGTACATATCAATTGGGATCGACCCATGCTAGGCTTATGCCCCTGGGATACCACCCACACGTATATCAAGTAACACACATAAGAAATCTTTCCAATAACTTAGTTCAAAAGATTTTGAGATTATTACATTAGTGTTCATGCCAATATAGTACCTTTGGAACAATGATACATCAATAGGAATCAAGTAGTAGACCTTCTATACAATAACGATGTAATAAAGACTCATTAGTACATCAACAATGTGTTTCAGAATCATCAATATCACAACAATAAAATAGGAGCCTTTTGGTATATCAATGAAACATTTTGACACTTTATAGAATGGAAACAACTTCGTTGGTAATGTAGAACAATACATGTGTTTGGATAACCTTGGAATCTTACTTGATGGAACATTGGTGTTTTCATGCCAAAGAACATCGTTAGAGTATGCTTTACATACCTCGTTGTAGATTCGGACACCAATTCGACACAACTTCCCGCCTTTACAAATCACTTATCTACAATGAAATATTTGGCATCTAGTATTAGCAACCCAACACCACAATTCTCTTCCATAATTCCATACAACCAATATTTGTAAAACATTCCAAAAACCAACTTGATCAATAGGTTTATGTGTATATATATATATAATCATCATTTCAATACCACAGCATCACACCAAATCCCTTCACAATTCAACATAATCCAACCATGCACAAGAATAATCCAACATCATTTCCAATCATCTTTCAACAACAATCAAATAACATACTTCTTATGCTCACATGCATATATATATATATACATATCCATATAAATAACACCAACATAATTTACATCCTTACCATAAAATGGACCTTTTTATTTCGAAGTCCTGTTGGCACAAATAAGGGGTGCTTCTCGAAGCCCTTGAGACGGTGAACACAACTACGGAATCAATTTGGATTTTCTACGGTTGAATCACAAGATAATTGGTGTTGAAATTAGGCTAGGGTTTCTTATTTCCAATAATATGATGATAATTGATGGATATAAGACCAATTATATCTATATAATGACCAATTTTCGTCCAAGAGGTGATGGAAAATGACCATATTGCCCTTAAAAATTTAAGTAAATCCGAATCTGTCCATGGTGAACTGTTTTGGTAGGCTAAAGTAAATCATCCATAACTCTTTGCTCCGATATCAGATTTGGGTGAATTGGTATCGTTGTCTAGATAATTCAAAGGGATTTCATTTCATATAAAGTAGGCCACCCAGTTCGTCCTGTACAAGGAGTTATTATCGTTTGAAGTTGACCCTAAAAATCTATTTTGAGAGGCTGAAGTAAAACGAGTATAAATCCTTACTCAGATGTTGGATTTGGATGAAACCAATTTCATTGGAAAGAACACTCAAACATATTTCTTTTGATAGTTGGTAGCTCTCCCATTTAATTATATTGAGGGAGTTATGATCGTTCAAAGTCGACCCAAAAAACTGGCAGGCCTCAGTAGTTTGAATTTCCTGCACATTTACTGTTCACAATTATCCCGGCCGCCGTTTTATAGTTTTGAACGTGCTCGATTATATCCGAAACTTATCTGTTTTTGGAAATCTTTATATCATTGGAAATCTTATTCAATAAACTTCATATGGAACCATCGACGGGAAAATTCCGGTATAAATAAAGTCGATTCCCATACATATATACTCAAACTATACACTTGAAACCATCTCAAAATAATCAATACTCATACTTAAACTCATATATACCTAACTTAGGATCAATACATATACTCCAACACATATAACCATGGCTAATGCACATAATTAAGTATGGGGTGTTACAGTTGGATATGGTTATCTACTTTTTTAAATGTTTTTTAATTAATCTTGTTTCATCTTCTAATATGTTCGAAATTTATTTGATATAGGGTGCAGGGTGGTTATGGTTGGATTTTGGGGGTGATCTCTGATCTGGGTCGAGCTTGAGATGCCTAACACAACTAGGCCCTGGTTTGGGTCATGTCAGATTGGTATCAGAGCCTTAGGTTCATGGTAAATTAGGAGTCCACAAAGTCATATCAATTAGAGTCTCTTTTAAGGATATGTAGTATGCCATGCACTTAAGAGAGAGGCTACAAGTCATTTAGGAATGTTTCTCTTTCTGATGTTCTGTTTTTGAGTTGTAGAGTCTAAGCCCTAAATTATTCATTAACTCTCATTTGTTTGCTTTTCAGGTCATGCCTTCTCAATAATCTGAAGCTAATTTGAAGCTCACAGAAACTCTTGTGTTCCACCTAAGGGTTATGTTGATGGAAACAATTTGGCTTATAGGGTCCAGACTCAGTCTAGAGGTCCAGTACCTGATTGCCCTTCTGGAGTTCCATTAGTTCCTTCAAGTCCTCATCTAGATCCAAAAGATAATGTGACAAATACTGTGTTTCATCATTCTATCTTTATGTTGGCATAGCTGATAGCTTCTTAGGTTGAGCGTGGTCCATCTGTCACTCCATCTTTTGAGGCCACAAGGGTTAACTAGTCATAAGGTTAAATTATCCAACACTTACTGGTGTTAAGGTTGAGAAGGATCCTAAAGGTTTTTTGGATGAGATGGAAAAGATCTTCTATGTTATGAATTCCACTAATGTAGATGTCACGGAGTTTATTGCCTACCAGCTGAAAGATGTGGCGTACTAGTAGTACAAGAATGGGATTAGTTCTGGGGTAATGGTGATGAGCCAGCTCTATGGGAGGATTTACCTAATCCTTTCTTGGACCACTTTTTTCCTTAGGAGTTGAGAGAAGCTAAGGTAGAAGGATTTGTTAATTTGAAGCAAGGTAAGATGTTGTCAAAGAGTATGCCTTGAAGTTTCACGAGCTGTCTCGATATATTCCGGAGTTAGTTTCCAGCATAAGGACTAGAATGAGAAAGTTCCTTTCTAGGTTATCTCAAGACCTAATTTTAGAGAGTAAGGTTGCCTTATTAAACAAGGACATGGATATCTCCAGGCTAGTTGTGTGCATGCAAAAGGTAGAGAAAAAGTAAAAGAAGAAGGCGAAGACAGGGGAGAGACAGATAAAGAAGTTTAGATTTTTTGAACAGGGTAGTGGACAATAATAGAATGACTGAGATGGTGGCAAGTGGCCCAAGAAAAAGTGGGGCAATTTTGGGTCTTACTCGATGGTTAGTGATCCCTACCCAAAGCCTTTTGGTGACAGGAATTTCCAAGGTGGCTTCAACTTCAGGGAACAAGAAGCCTAATCTCAGGCTAGTGGGGCCCAATCAGCTCTATTATATCCTTCCTGTAAGTTTTGTAGTAGATTGCATCGGGGTTTCTACGATGAGGGAAGGGATAGGTACTTCATGTATGGTCAATATGGGCATATGCTTAGAAACTATCATGTTGGTAAGGTTGCCTCATGGGAAAACAAGGTCCTAGTTACCTCTTCATCAGCTCTGGTACCAAAGGGTACACCATCTGGCTTTGGTGCTGGTCCAAACTATCTCTATCCTCCCACTACCCAATAGGAGTCTGAGGCATCTCCTGATATCGTTCCTGGTATGTTGAAACTCTTTTCCCATGATATGTACTATTTGCTTGATCCAAGGTCCACTCTCTCTTATGTTACCCCATTAGTGGTTGTGCATTTTGGTTTTGGTCCCGAGTGTGTTTCAGACCCTCCTTATATTTCTATCTCGGTGCTAGAAAAGTCTATAGGGGTTGTGTGGTATCTGTGGTTGGTCGAGAAACTTTGGTGGGTCTATTTAAATTAGACTTGATTGATTTTGATGTCATATTAGGGATATATTGGTTGCACTAGTGTTATGTGTCTCTAGACTGTCAAACCCGTAAGGTCATCTTTAAGTTCCCTAATGAGCCAGTTATTTAGTGGGGGGTGGTTCCCTAGCTCCTAAGAGAAAGTTCATATTATATCTTAGAGCTCAGAGACTAATCTCTAATGGGTGTCTATCATCTGGTCCAAGTTAAAGATTCTAACTCGGGGGGTCCTTCTTTGCATTTTGTCCTGGTGGTGAATGAATTTCTTGAGGTTTTACCTGATGACCTTTCTATTTTTCCTCCTAATAGGGAGATTGAGTTTGGGATTGATCTTGTTTCGGACACCCATCTAATTTTTATTCCTCCGTATAAAATGGCTCTGAGTTAAAGAAGCTTAAGGAGCAACTAAAGGATCTCTTAGATAAGGGTTTCATCCATCCTAAAGTGTCCCCATAGAATGTACCGGTGTTATTCGTGCATAAGAAGGAAGGTTCCCTTTAAATATGTATTGATTACCGATAATTGAATAAGTTGACTCAGAAAAAGGTAAAGTTCCTGTAGTTTGATATTTGTGAGGGTAGTTATGAAAAGCTAAAGAATAAGCTAACTTCGGCTTCAGTCTTGACTTTGTTGAAAGGCACTGATAGGTTTGTTGTCTTCTATGATGCATCCCATGTAGGTAGGGCTTGGTTCCATCTTGATGCAATATGGCAAGGGGATAGCTTATGCCTCCAGACAGTTGAAGGTGCATGAGAGAAACTATCCAAATCATGACTTGGAATTGTTAGTTGTGGTGTTCGTGTTGAAGATCTGACATCACTATTTGTATGGGGTACATGTAGATATCTTTTCTGATCATAAGAGCCTGCAATACATGTTTACTTTTAAGGACCTTAACCTCAGGAAAAGGATATGGCTTGGGCTCCCTAAGGATTATAATATAAGTCTTCACTACCACCTAGGTAAAGCTAACGTAGTTGTTGATACCCTTATCAGTTTATACATAGGAAGACTAGTTCATGTGGAGAAGGAAAAGCAGGAGTTGGTGAAGGATATTCACTATTTGTCTAACCATGGAGTTCAGATCTTGGACTCTGAGAATGGTGATGTATTTGTTCAAATGGTGGCGCAGTCGTCTCTTGGTGCTGAAATAAAGGAGAAGCAGGTGTTGGATCCTATCTTGATGAGGATCAAGAGTGATTTAGGTACGCAGAAGGTGATGGACTTTAAGATTAGTGGTGATGATACCTTGCAGTTCCAAGGGAGATTATGTGTTTCTACTATTGACAATTTATGGGAGAGGATCTTGGTTGAGGCACACGAGTCACGCTATATTGTTCATCCTGGTTTGACAAAAATGTATCACAACCTCAAGAAGATATATTGGTGGAACAATATAAAGAGAGATGTGGCCAATTTTATGGCTAAGTGCATGGTGTTCCAATGGGTGAAAGTTGAGCACATGAGGCCCGGGGATTGTATTAAGAAATTGAGTTGCAAAGTAGAAGTGGGAAATGATCAACATGGATTTCATTCTCGGTATTTCTTATCTTAGAATTAATTTTATTCAGTTTGGTTCATTGTGGATATGATGCCAAAGTCGGCTCACTTTTTTTACAGTGAGAACTAATTTCTTGGCTGAGGATTATGCAAAGTTGAATCTTCAAGAGATTGTGAAGTTGCATGGGGTACCTGTTTCTATCATCTTTGATCATGGTACACAGTTTTCATCTTAATTTTGGCTATCGTTTAAGAAAGGTTTGGGGACCAAGGTGAGTCTTAGACTATTTTCCACCCGCAATCGGATGGGCAAGCAGAAAGGACCATTCAGACATTGGATGATATACTTCAGACTTGCGTGATTGACTATGGTGGTAGTTGGGTTGAGCATTTGCCTCTTGTAAAGTTGTCCTATAATAATAGATACCACACTAGAATTGGGATAGCTCCTTTTGAGGCCTTTTATGATAGAAGGTGTAGATCTTTGATTGGGTGGTTCGAGGTTGGTGAGGCGGATATATTTGGTCCGAACTTGATTCATCCAGCCATAGAAAAGGTGAAGGTGATTTGGGATAGTCTTAAGGTTTCCAAAATTTACCAAAAGTACTATGCATATGTAAGGTGTTGGAAGTTGGAGTTTGAGGTTGGGGATAAGGTGTTCTTAAAAGTGTCTCCAATGAAAGGAGTAATGCGGTTTGGAAAGAAGGGGAATCTTAGTCCTAGGTATGTTGGTCCGTACTTAATTTTGAGAAGGGTTGGCAATATTGCGTAAGAGTTGGAGTTTCCCTCTAGTTTGAGCTTTATTCACCCGGTATTCTATGTTTCTATGTTGAGGAAGTGTATGGGTGATCCATCATAAGTTGTAACTATCAAGGATATTGGTATTTTGGATTCCCTATCTTATAAGGATATCCCAGTTGAGATCTTGGATTGGCAGGTTCGTCGATTGTAGACCAAGGTTATGGCCTCGGTAAAGGTTTTATGGATGAAACACAAGGTGGAAGAGGCTACATGGGAAGCTGGAGAGGACATGAAGTACTATTGGATTTTCCCTCTAGTTTGAGCTTCATTCACTCGATATTCCATGTTTCTATGTTGAAGAAGTGTATGGGTGATCTGTCGAAATCTATAACTATAAAGGATATTGGTATTTTAGATTCCCTATCTTATGAGGATATCCCGATTAAGATATTAGATCGGCGGGTTTTTTGGTTGCGTACCAAGGATGTAGCCTCGGTAAAAGTTCTATGGAGTAATAACAAGGTGGAAGAGGCTACATGGGAAGCTGAAGAGGACATAAAGTCCAAGTATCTGTTCTTATTCCCCGTTATGAAAATTTGTGCTCAAGGTATGTGTTGTTCTTAATATTCTTATTTATGTCTTTGTTAAAGATAAAAGATAAATTCCTTGGCGTTTTGTTTTCTATCTTAAAGGTAAAAGCAGAGAGTTTTGGGGGTTTAAATCATGCTTGTACTGTCTTGTCCCATCATTCGAGGACGAATGATCCAAGTGGGGGAAGAATTGAAACACCCTAGATTCTGGCCCTTGGAAATTTCCTAAGGTTTGAGCTCACTATCCTTGTAATGACTCACCATACGAGTCGTATAGTGTGGCCATGGGTCAGGTGAACCAACTTGTAAGGTGTCTAGTGGTTAATGGTTAAGTTTTCGTTGTGGTTACAACTTGGTGGGTACGCATTGTATGGTTGGTGATAGGTCGTTGGGTTGGTCCTTTCACTTAATCTAAAACTTAGTAACTTGACTTGGCTTTAAGTACGAGTGGCTGACAAAAAGCCGTAAGGATAGGGTACGAGTCATGGTGTGAAGTCATATGTTATCCAGTGACAATCTCTTTAGATTTTTCTTGGGTACGGTTAAGACTATATGAGTCGTATGGTCATGAGACAAGTTAGGTCAATGATTCTTATGGTGGATAGTGTATGGGTGTCCAACAATATGCTCTGATGACGACTGGATGGTACCAGTCGCATGTTGTGGTGATGAGTTGGAGGGTCAACTCATAACCACTTGTGGGATTTTAACAGTTTATTTTGGGGGTATTCTAGACATTTTCCCTCTTAACTCCTTTTGACCCCACCCGATACAGTTTATGTAAACAACTAGATATTGGGTGCTCATAACCCACCAACACTGAATGAAAATAACAATGATGACATATAAAGGTTTAAAATCCATGGTAGGGTATAATTCTCAAAACCCAACATTTAGACATTTCATCAAACACATGAGAGTTATGAATTTAAGCGTTATAATGGGTAAAGCATGCAAGGATAGAATGATTAAACTACTAAAACCATGAATTAGGGATTTCAATATTCAAAATATGTAATGGGTCATCCCATCGAAAACACTTGTAGACATAACTCAAAATCAAAATCAATAATAGCTTCATGAAGATATTTCAACTTGAACATATAAAAACTCATAATTTAAAACTAAAATGGGATTCTTGGACTCCATGGGTGAAAAGGTCCCATGGATGAACATCACGCATACCTCAACTATCTAATTCATGATGGTTATGTGGATTAGAAACTTGAATTCCTCGATTGCTTGAGAATGGGTTAGGGTTTGTTCTTTAGAAAGGGGGAGGATTTCTTGAGAGGATTTTTGATTAAAAGAGAAAATAATGCTCTTTAGGGACCTAAATTTCATGTTATGGACTGATTAGGGAAAGGAAAAAGACCAAAATACCCTTAAGATTCCAAAAACAGAAGTTGGCCACGATAGAGGGCATGGTGCAGGCTATGGAGCATCAAAATCGAGGGCGCAGCACGGGCTCTAGCCCACGATCTGGAGGGGTACACTGGAGCATGCAGGGCTAATCCCGGTGTTGCCACTGCTTTGAGTTTCCAAACATGCCCTTACACTTGTCCAAAAATTCTAAAACTCACCTAAGACGTACTTTTAACATCCTCGATCCTGAATCAACTCAAAAGTCAAAATTCCAAGGTCAGGAAGACCAAAACTAAATCCTCGAAGTTCAGGGGTCTTGGAAATGACTAAGACCCCAACACTTAGCCAAATTTTCAAGTTTTTGGACCCCTTTAACATGCAACTGAGAACTGAAATGAGTAAAGACTTTTACGGGGTATTATAATATCTCCCCCTTGGGAACATTCATCCTCGAATAAGACTGATTAAACTGAGAATACTAGGGAAACTAAAATCATATACTGAATATGCGCAGCTCTAAACATGATTACATGGTTGAATCTAAAACATGACACATGAACTGAACTGAATGTATCCAATGTTATGAAATGGATTTCATAGATGAAACTGAGAATGGAAGAGAGTCAATTCTGAGGAAAATCATCACCTTAAGTTGAATCTGAGTTTGCGGAGAAAAGATGAGGGTACTTGGTTTGCATATCTACTTCTGTTTCCCAAGTGGCTCCCTCAATGGACTGATTCTGCCAAAGGACTTTGACCAAGGGAACTTCTTTGTTCCTTAGTCTACGAATCCGACAATCAAGGATCTCAATTGGGACTTCTTCGTAAGAAAGGATATCCTAAACATCCATGCTTTCTGATGAAACAACAACAGCTGAATCAACAATACATTTCTTCAACAGGGAAACATGAAACACTAAATGTACTGAGGCTAAATCTGCAGGCAATTTAAGTTCATAAGCCACCTTTCCAAAACGACTCAAGATTCTAAACGGGCCAAAGTATCGGGGACAAAGCTTCCCGTTCTTGCAAAATTCTTTCACTCTCTTCATGGGCGAGATTTTTAAATAGACTAAGTCACCAACATCAAACTCAAGTTCTCTCCTCCTTACATCTACGTAGGATTTCTAACGGCTTTGGGCTATTTTTAGCCTCTCCCTAATCAACTAAACTTTTTCTATTGCATTAAACACTGAATCTAGTACTATTACTACAGCCTCACCTGCTTCAAACTAACTGATAGGAGAACTACATCTCCTCCTATAAAGATCCTCAAACGGCACCATCTGAATACAGGAGTGATAACTGCTGTTATAAGCAAACCGATCAAAGGTAAGTGGTCATCCCAACTTCCTTTAAAGTCAATAAGATAAGCTCTCAACATGTATTATAAGGTTTGAATGTTCCTCTCTGCCTGACCATCTACCTGAGGATGAAAAGTTGTACTAAGATGAACTTTAGTACTAAGACCCTTCTGAAAAGCCTTCCAAAAGTGAGAGATAAACTGAGTACCTCTATCTGAAATGATAGACAAGGGGACTCCATGCAACTTAACCAACTCTTTAAGGTAAATCTTGGAATAATCCTTCACTAAATAAGAAGTGTGAACTGGCAAGAAACGAGCTAATTTGGTCATTCTATTTACAATGACCCATATAGAATCATGCTAACGACACATCTGAGGCAACCCTATCACAAAATCCATGTTCACTACTTCCCACTTCCAAGTGAGAATGCTGAACTCCTGTAATGTACCACTAGGCCTCTGGTGCTCAACTTTAACCTGCTGACAATTAGAATACTTAGCCACAAACTCTACAATTTCTTTCTTTATACCATACCACTAATAGACTTCCCGCAGATCGCGATACATCTTAGTGGCTCCTTGGTGAATGGAATACCGTTCAGCATATACTTCTGCTAAGATCCACTACCTCAAACCATCAACAAATGGAACACACAACCTACCCTGACAATGCAATACACTATCTCCCCTTTGGGAGAAAACCTTTATCTTCTGATATCTAACTGATTCCTTCAACTTAACCAAACTGAGATCCCTATTTTTCTTTTCTTTCACTTCGGCAACCAAAGAAGATTTCAAACCATTTTGGACCCATATACTACCCTCAGTTGAATTAACCAATCGAACACCTAATCTATCCAACTGATGAACCTCCCTAACTAACTACTTATTATCCTCCTCAACATAGGCAACACTACCCATAGACAACCTACTAAGGGCATCTATTACTACATTATCCTTGCCCGAATGATACAACACACTTATATCATAATCTTTTAACAACTCAATCCACCTTCTCTATCAAAGATTTAAATCTTTCAACGAGAACATATACTGCAAACTATTGTGATTCGTGAACACATCCACGTGAACCCTAAAAAGATAATGTCTCTAAATTTTCAAAGTAAAAACAACTGCTGCCAACTCAAGATCATGGGTAGGGTAGTAATTCTCATGGGGTTTAAGCTGTCTAGAGGAATAGGCCATGACCTTACCTCTCTACATCAATATACAACCAAGACCAACTCTGGAAGCATCACAATAAACTACAAAACCATCTGAACCATCTGGCAAAGTCAAAACTGGGGTTGAAGTGAGTCTAGTCTTTAACTCCTGAAAACTCTTCTCGTAAGAATCTGACCACTGAAACTTAACTTTCTTATAAGTCATTGAGACATGGGTGATGAAATATATGAAAACCCTTCAACAAATCATTTTGTAATAGCAAACCAAACCTAAGAAACTCCTGATATCTAATGGAGAGATAGTCTGGGCCAGTTTCTCACTACTTTAGCTTTTTTAGGGTCAACTCAAATGCCATCGCTGGAAATAATATGATCAAGAAAAGTTACTGATCTTAGCCAAAATTCACACTTACTAAATTTGGCAAAACAACTAATGGACTCTAAAATTCTGCAATATAATTCTGAGATAGTTTGCATGATCGTTCTCACTACGGGACTAGACAAGTATATCATTAATGAAAACTATGACAAACATATCCAAGTACTTCTTGAACACCCTATTCATCAATTCCATGAAAAAGGAAGGGGTATTTGTTAGTCCAAAAGAAATAAGTAGAAATTTAAAGTGACCATACTGAGTTCTAAAACCTGTCTTCGGAATGTCACATTCTCTAACTCTAAGTTGATGATAGCCGAATCTGAGGTCTATCTTAGAAAAATACCTGTCACCCTGAAGTTGGTTGAACAAGTCATCAATCTTAGGGAATGGATACTTATTCTTGATTGTGACTTTGTTCAACTAACAGTAATCGATGCACATGTTGAGAGAACTGTCTTTCTTACGCATGAAAAGGACTAGAGCGCCCCATAGAGAAACACTAGGCCTGATGAATCCCTTTTGTAAGAGATCTTTCAATTGTTCTTTTAACTCCCTAAGTTCAATTGGAGCCTTTCTATAGGGAAGAATAGAGATAGGCTGGGAATCTGGAAAGAGATTTATTCCTAAGTCAATTTCTCTTTCGGGAGGGACTCCGGGAAGATCTTTAAGGAGCATATCTGAAAATTCCCTTACTACTAAAATTGACTCGAGACTTGGAGTCTTAAAATCAGAGTATTTGACTTGAAAAAAATGGTAAACACACCCCTTAGATATCATCTTTCTCGATCTAAAATATGAAACAATCTGACCCCTAAGCACTGAGGTACTGCCCCTCCATTCAATAACTGGTTCATTGGGAAACTAAAACTGGATGACTCTATTTCTGCAATCCATTGAAGCATAACATGAGTGGAGCCAATCCATGTCAAGAATAACATAAAAATTAGTTATCTCTAACTCCACGAGATCAACTAAGGTAAATCTCTAGGATAATGTAACCAGCAGTTCCTGTATACCCATCTGGCTATAATAGAGCTACCTAATAGAGTAGACACTGAGAAAAGATCTGCTAATAATTAGGGGATAACACCAAAATCGACTGCTATATATGGGGTTACAAAAAAAAGTAAAGCTCCAAGGTCTAACAAAACATACACATAAAGATGAAAGAACTATAATGTAATCGTAACCACATCGGGAGAACTTTACTGATCATGTTGACATAGGAGTGCATACATTTGTTCTGGCATTGTCCACTGGTTGAACTGGAAGCAGCACCCTGCTAATTCAGGCTACCGACTGGAACTTGGGAACTATTATGTTGACTATGTTGACCCGCCTGTGGGCATTCTCTGACTCTGTGGCCTGGCTTACCACATCCAAAACATACATCACTACTAACCTTATACACATCCTAATGATTCCTACCATACTTTTTGCAGAGAGGATTAGTACAACTATTATTCACACTACCCTAGAACTTGGATCCTGGCGCCCTATCCCGACTGTCATTTCAAAACTTTGGCACTGGCGTAACAGCTGAAGATGGAGTTGAGGCTAAAAGTTTCTAATGTAAGCTAAGAAAATCTAAAGCTATTTATTCTGGCCCTCAATCTGCTGAGCATGAACCATTAGCCCAGATAGGTTCATCTCCTTAATTAACATTGTGGTCCTACACTCCTTCACTACACTATCAGCTATAATAGAAACAAACTTACTCATTCTAGACCTATTATCAGCCACCATTGAAGGAGCATACCTCGCCAACTGAGTAAACTTAAGTGAGTATTCCTTAACACTTCTATTACATTACTTCAAATTAATGAACTCCAGCACCTTATATTCCCTCAACTCTAACAAAAAAAAACTATCTAAGAAGATCATGGCAAACTCCTCCAACTCTATAAGCCCTGCCTCAACACCTGTATCCTTCTTTCACTACTTATACCAGGTATGAGCTACATCCTGCAACTGATATGCAACTAACTTTGCACTATCACTCAAAGTGACACTCAGAATATCAGTCACTTTTTAAACCATATCAAAAAACTCCTACAGATCCTCCTCATACTTGGATCCTAAAAATAAGGGAGGGTTTATTTGGGTAAAGTCCTGAATCCTAGCTGCAGTTGTGTTGGTGACTAGATTGGCTGGGGAAAAATCCTATTGATTATTCTGAGTGGATACTGAGTGAGCTAAAGTAGTGAAAGCAGATCTAAATTTGGCATGATAAATATGCTCGTTCAGGGGATCTTCCTAAATAGGCAGAGGTGTGGGCTGATTCACGTTCCTTCATATGTTATTTCTTTTGGAAGGCATTGTTTGAAAATGAAATAAAGTATGAGTTACAAAGAGAGTTTTAATAGAGCTCATGTTCATTTGCACGACATAAATACTGAAAGAAGGAAAACTTTTCCTAAAACATCTTGTAGCCTCTTGTCCATAAATGTGGTGCGCTTCACACCCATGCACAAGACTCTACTCAACGCAGCTATTCAGACTCCCTAAGATACTTCAAAACCTTAGGCTTTGATACCAAGTTTTGTCACGATCCGAGTCTACCCCCTAGTTGCCACAACAATGCTTACAATCATAAGTGACCACAAGCTAACCCATGAGCTGGTACCTGCTGTGATTACTAAATGTCATAATAATAAAGGACAATGTGCGTAAAACTACTAATAAAGCCATAAGGTCATAATACTGAAAATACAATAAATTCACAAGTCTATAACGTCTAATAAAATACTGAAACACAACTAGTAAGACTGATAAACTGACCAACTATCTAAATGTCTAAAAACAACTAAACTAATTGAGGAGTTGATGGGACAGACCCAACTAACTCCAACTGACTAACTGAATAGAAATGGAAAAATAACTGAATAAACATAATAGGTCCTCAATAGATGAGGATCACCACTGCAAATGATACTGAAGCACTGGACTGTCTAAGTACAGTTGAAAAAATGAGCATCTAAACCTATCATATAATACATTATAGCTCAAAGAAGAATATGCGTTCAGTACTTTGAATGTACTACTATATACGATGAGGACAGGCTGGAACGCATAAGGTATTGTACATGCAAAATAAGGACTAACAGTATAGCATGAGATAATTGAACATGAATACATGGAAACTGAAATATATGAGAATACCAGACAAAGCATATATATATACACATTTTTGAAATAATTTATGAACTGAAATACTAAAAATCTGATAACTAAATAACTGGTAACCTGTATGCTTTAGTCAAGAAAAGCAAAACTAAATTCTAGACTGAATACTGCACTGAGACTGTGGGAGGTATTATCTAACCGACATGCCCCAATCTAAGCTAATTGGGGTCCTACCTGTAACCCCAGTTGGAAGGGTGTCAGTACCGTGCCATGGGTACTAACACTGGTTGTATCGATCCACTAAACTGGTGTCTCGAAGGACTAAAGAGTCACCCTATACAGGTAGGAAACTCATATGATATGTGTCAACCCTAAACTAGCAAGAAGATATCTCAAACCTACGCTTGCTACATAGTTCTGTAACTCAGGGATTGTTACTAAAGGTCAAACCCTAAACTAGTAGGAATGCCCCCATCCCTAGGTTCACTTGGTACTGAATCCTACTCCAAACTGAATGATACTATTAACTGGACTGAACTAAGCTTAACTGAGGAAACAACCGATCTAATAACTAAGTGAATGCCAATACTGATGGTTTATCTGAAATCATTCTAAAAATATTAAAATAATGTAAACAACTAGGTATCGGGTGTTCATAACCCACCAGCACTAAATAGAACAACAATGATGACATGTAAAGCTTTAAAATCCATGGTAAGGATTATTGCTCAAAACCCAATATTTAGACATTTCATCAAACACATGAGAGTCATGAATGTAAGCGTGGTAATGGGTAAAGAATGCAAGGATAACATGATTACAATACTAAAACCATTAATTAGATACTTCAATATTCAAAACATGTAGTGGCTCATCCCATCGAAAACACTTGTAGAAATAACTCCAAATCAAAATCAATAATAGCTTCATAGAGATATTTCAACTTGAACATATAAAATGCATAATCTAAAAATAAAAAGGGATTCTTAGACTCCATGGGTAAAAAGGTTCCATGAGGAACATCACGCATACCTTAACTATCGAATTTGTGATGATTCTGCGAATTAAAAACTTGAATTGATCGATTGCTTGAGAATGGGTTAGGGTTTGTTCTTGAGAAAGGGGGAGGATTTCTTGAGAGGATTTGTGATTAAAAGAGCAAATAATACTCTTTAAGGACCTAAATTTTGTGTTATGGACTGATTGGGTGAAGGAAAAAGACCCAAATGCCCTTAAAATGCTAAAAAAATAAAATCTAGCAATAATGGAGGGCGCAGCGCGGGCTTCAAAGCACCAGAATGGAGGGCGCAGCGCGGGCTCTGGCATGCGGGCTGGAGGAGTGCACTAGAGTGCGCGGCGCATGCTAATCCTGGGGTTACCACTGTTTTAGGCTTCCAAACATGCCCTTACGCTCATCCAAAAATTTTGAAATTTACTCGAGATGTACTTTTAATATCCCCAATCATGAATCAACTCAAAAATCAAAATTCTGAGGTCGGGAAGACCAAAAATAAAATTCTCAAAGTTCAGGGGTTTTTGAAATGACATAGCCCATAACACTTAGCTAAATTTTTAAGTTTTGGGACCCCTTATTATGCAACTGAGAGCTAAAATAAGCTAAGACTTTTACGAGGTATTACAGTAACACTAGACCCATATATCCCGTGGGTGGATTATGATGGTAAAGCTACACAACCCAAATTAAAGGCTTTACCCGTTCCCCTTTCCTGGCATGGCATGGCATATATGTTTGTATGTGGTTACATATGGTTATTTAATTTGGTTTTAAATAATGGTATCATTTTATACTTATTCCTTAGCACATGCTATCGTTCACTCACTAACCATCTTTGAATTGTATCTCCACACAATGCAAGAACCGGCCATACTACTCCTCCTGCTTATTGACTTGACTTGGAATGGGAATAGCATCAATGTCAGACTGAAGTGGTGAGCTTTCATATTTCGAAAGACTCCATTTCATGCTATGGACTTCTTTTTATACTTTTGTTATTTCTTGGACTTTAGTTTTGTCTATGGTCGGGGGAATGTCCCAACCGAATGTTCTTAGATTTCAGTTAGAGGCTTTGTGTGACTAATATAGGCATGGGTGGTGTTGGTATTTGTGTCATCCTTGGTATTGGTTTTGGCATTAGGACTGACATCAGTTGGGTATTTGATTGGACATTTGTTCCGCTATGGTTATGCACTTCATTTAAATGTTTTTCAATTAATCTTGTTTCATTTTGTTATAAGTTGGAAATTCATCTGACATAGGGTTCAGGTTGGTTATAGGTGGGTATTGGGGGCGGTCTCTGATCCCAGTCAAACTTGAGATGCCCGACATGACTAGGTCCTGGTTTGGGTTGTGTCAATATCAAATCCTTAAAATAGTTATAACAAGGATAAACAAATAACAAAATATGATAATTAATCAAAACGAAATTAATTTTTAGAGATAGTAATCATTTTTTTTGCCTAACCTCGGAAAGGGGGCTTTTAGTCACTCATGGACATAATCATAATCACGATAGATGAATACATGATAAAATCTTTAAACAAAATAAATTAAAGAAAGAAAAACCCCTATTTGAAGTGTTATCTAGGCTCCCTCAAAGTTTCAAGGTCGTCCAAGGTGTTTTGCATCATGTTCAAGTGTTCTATTTGTAGGAGGACAAAATGGCCGAAGTTACCATAGGTCCATGACGCGCCATCTATAGCAGAGCCTAGGGTATGTGTCACCACAATATTGAAAGGACACGCTGTTTTGTGGTCCATTAGGCAGCTCCCAAGTCTTTGGAGAAGCCCTTATAGCATTGTCTAAGGTCCGCGACACGCCATCACTACAAAACATCCATTTTACGTCAAATCTTATCCCATACTATTGTCTATCCATTCCATTACTTGTGATGTTGTTTACAATTGATTTCCAGCTTATGTATCCTCCATATATTATCAGCATAAAATCACCAAGAATTTTATATCATCAAACACCATGAATTATATCTCAAAACAACACGCAATCCTCAATGGTGAATTAGAAACTTAAGCTAAGAACTAATTCCCTTTTGATCTTTAACTTAGTTTTGATACTTGGATCGATTCAATTGAGCCTTAAACATTATAAAAAAGTTTTTACACACTGAATAACAGAATAATACCATTAGGAACTCTATACACACACTAGAGTCCTTCGAAATCAACTAGAACAACACATAGCGCAAGCTAGTAACACTAGTTTTCTCATCTAAACTCTAAGTGACCAAATTAAGTATAAACTTGCTTGAAAAATACCTTAAACATTGAAATCAAGGTACTTTAAAACTCATATGTTCAATTATATAATTATTAACACATTAAGTACACAAGAAGTCCTTAAAACAAAGCTAAATAATCCCGGATAACAACACTGAGGTGCATAAATCCACCTTAGATCAGGTACCTATGCCCCTTAGGTGAGGGCTATAGGTAGTACACTAATATTTGTACTCTGAATCTTGTTTTTTGACATCTACGAACCCAAGTTGGTACCTACGAGGCATAGGTGCCAAAGTAAGTGGTTATTTTTTGGCTTTTTATTTTTTCTTCCGGTTAGCTTCCAACACCTAGTTTCCTGCAAAATTACTCCAAAACCCCATAATATCAAACAAAATAGCCTTAAGTACATGCATATTCTCCAAGTTTAAGCATTATAAGTTTCATGAAACCATGGCCATCAAAGATCAAAGTAAAATTGTTTGAAGAATTTCCAAATATTAGACAAGTGATGTAAAGAGTCCAGGCAAAATACAAAAGATATCTTCATTTTTGAAGAAATCTTTTTACAACCAAAAGCAAGATATGATTGGTTTAAGAATAGAGATAGCAATACCAATTTTTTTCATAGTATAGTGAAAGGAAGGAGAAAGAGACTTTACTTGAACAAAATTCAGATTAACAAAGGTATTTGGCTGGACAAAAAATTGAAATAGCTACTGAGTCAATCAGTGTCTTTTAGAATCAATTCAGACAAAAAAGGGAAGTTAATGCTTTTTCATTATTGAAGAATATTGAAAAGGGCATTTCTTATGAGGAGAATGTCATTCTTTGTAAGCAACCATACACTGAAAAAGTTAAAATGTTGTTTTTAACTTAAATGGGGATAGTACAATTAGACCTGATGGGCTAACTGGTAGGTTTACAGACTAGTTGGGATGTTGTAGGAAATGTTGTGGTTAAACTGGTGAAACAATTTTTCAAAGGTAATTCCCTCTCCAAGTCTATTACTCACACCAATTTGGTCATAGTTCCTAAAAAGGAACATGTTTAGTTTTTTTCAGATGTGAGATTAATTAATCAGTGTAATTTCATCAATAAAATAATATCAAGGGTTATGCTTGAAAGAGTTGAAGATTTTTTGCCAAAATTAATTTCTTCTAATTAGTTAGAATTTGTAAAAGGAGAAGTATCATTGAAAATGTAATCTTGACACATGATATTGTTACTTATATTAGAAAAAGAGGCAAACTAGCTAATGTGGTCTCAAAGTTGGATATGACAAAGGCTTATGATAAGGTATCTTTATTTTTCTAATGAAAATGCCAAGGAGAATAGGACTTCTGAACTTTTTGTGAATCTAATTTGAAGATTATTGTTCAATAATTGATACTCTGTTCTGATTAATGGATAATCATATGATTTTTTCCAATCCACCAAGGGAGTGAAGCAAGGGGATCCTCTTTCTCTAGCTCTATTTATTCTTTTAGCAGAAGTTCTTTTTAGAGTTTTGAATTCCTTATTTCATGATGCTCAGTATGTAGGTTATGGTATGCCAATGTAAAGTGCCTATATAAATCATCTTGCTTATGCAGATGATACTATTATTTTTTCTCCAACGAATGTTTATTCTTTGGGCAAATTATTTTTTGTTTTACACGGATATGAAACTCAATCAGAATAAGAAAAAATAAGGAGAAGATTGTTTTCTTTATGCAAGAGAATGCAGTTGCAGTAGAGAAACAATTAGTGAAGGTTTGTACATGTATTTCGAGAGGACAGTTCCCTTTGAAATATCTTAAACGTCCAATTACTCATGCTATAAATGAAAGATTCATTATGAATAATTAATTTAGTAAATTCAAGTCAAAGCTACAGACTTGAAAAGGTAATATGTTATTGTCACGACTCGAGACTACCCTTAGTCGTGAGACGGTGCGTGGAACCATAAGTGATCCAAAGATAACCCATGAACTGACATACTGCTTGAGCAACCGATTTAAAATATAAAAAATAGCTAAGTTTGTTGTGCGGAAACATAATCAGGGAATAATCTGGATAAATATAATACTGATAAAGTTCACAATTGATAAAACTAAAGAGAGAACTGGAATTTAAATTTCATGACTCTGATTGACTATCTATGAAGCCTCTACTATCTGACTATGGATAGTTGGGACATTTCGCCAACTACCACAAATCAATACATATGAATAAATACAATACAGTACATGAACTACAACTGACTGGAGTCCCCGGAATAGGAGAACTCATCACCTGCTGGCTGGAAGCTGCAACTGTCTGATTATGATGTGTAGGTTACAACTGGTACCTATATTATCAGATAATATAGAACATAGCCATATATATGGATCAGTACTTTGGAATGTATTGAGTAAGCGGGGGTGAATGCAATAAGTAAAACTGAGTAGATACATAATCTTAAAACATGTATGCTAAGTGCTAGTAGACTCGCCAAGAGACTGAAATCAATGAAAGTTAAAGTATCTTAAAACAAGAGTAACAAATTTAATTATATAATTTGGTGAATCACTATACTTCGTTTCTTAAATATTTACTTTTGTATAAACAAGAAGAACTAAAGTTGGGAAGCGGTAAAACATGAATATTATATGTAAATCTCATGTAAAGCAGAACACGTTGTAAAACTGAATTGAGGGTCATGTATGGATACTAAGCATAAAAATATGACATGTAACATCTGAGAATTCAAGACCAATCATAAATATGTTTTTGAGATAATCTGTAATCTGAATAACTGAAATCTATATAATTGAATAACTAAAAATATGTACACTTGGTCAAGCAAACCTGAATTGAGATATACTGAATACTGACTGAAACTATGAGAGGTATCATGTAACCGACATGTCCAATCTAAGATAATCGGGGTCCAACCTGTAACCCTAGTTGGAAGAGTGTCAGTACCGTGCCACGGGTACTAACACATGGCTGACGATGTGGATCCACAAGGTTGATGTCCCGAAGGACTAGGGAGTCAGTCCTAAACTGGTGGGTGAATCCTAAGAGAGTGGCAGTCCTAACCTGGTGGGTGACATTTCATAATTCTACACTGGCTATGTAGTTTTGGAACTTAGGGACTGCTACTAAGGACCTAGTCCAAGTTAGTGGGTGAGCCCCCAGCCCTAGGTTTTCTCGGTGCTAAATCCTACTCCCAACTGAAAGACACTGAAATACTAACTGGTACATGCACAGATAACTGATAACTAATAAGCTCAGGTCACGGTATTCTAAAAATAATAGTTCATACAAATTTTGCGGTAATTATAAATATGTAAACTGATAGTGCTCAACACGATCATGGTGTTCTGAATATGATATTAAAACCATGGTCTGACTGACTTATTACTTGAAAAAAATGGAAATCATATAAAATACATAGGTATCGGGTATTCATAACCCACTAGCACTAAATGATTCTAAAAATACAATATCAAACTTGAAATACTGTTATAGGTAATCATGGTTCAAATACCCAAAACATAGACATTTCCTCAAACATGTGAGAATCATAAACTTGAATATGGGAATGTCTTAAAGCATGAGGAAACAACATGACCGCATGGCCAAATTCATAGTTCGATATGATAACATGAAATTTACTTGAATATGACATGGGAAATCAAAACTTGAGGCATAAGATAACCTAACTTTTCATGGAAACATACGTGGACATGAATTGAGTTCAAACTACTAAAGTGAACATGAATCAAACTCATCTTGAACATGTGAAATTCCATAATGAAGGAAAACTCATACTTTAATCAAAGTAATGAAAATCAAAACCAAATATATAACTTGTAGTTTAAATCATGAATAAGTACAACTCTTATGGTCTTTAGTCCCTTAAATCACATGATAATGCGATGCTTTCAACACATGAGGATTTGGGAATCAAGCCTAACTTAAAACATATAAATTTAACTTTAAATTCATACTTTTGGACACAAGGATGAAAGATAAACCTTGTTCAAAACACCACATACCTCAATTGACTAATTCTTGGAGAAATCTTAAAATTGAAGCTTAAATCCTTGTGTTCTTGAGAGGAAAAGCTTGAAGTATTGTTCTTGAGAAATGGGAAGGCTTTTTGAATTGTATACTGAGTGTTTAGGTTTAAGTGAGTGTAAAATATCATGATTAAGACCCCTTAAATCATTGAAGAATGATTAAAAACGAGTTTGGGGTGTTAAAAGACCTTAACGACCTTCAACTAAGTCAAATTAGAGAAATTTTTGGCACTGTGCTATTGTTCAACGGCGCATGCCAATCGCACACCTTAGTTTGTGTAGTGCATACCAATCACACACCTTATCCAGTGGCCATTTACAATTGTTATGTGTCGCACGGCCTTTGGATGGTCATAACATTTGTCTCGGGTATTGGTATTATTGGAAAGCTAATTCAATTATCTATAATTTGGTGGATCTTGAGATGCAAAATTCCACAATATAAAAATTTATATACGCTCAAAACTGACCCTTGCAGAATCGAATACCAAGATTTGGCCGAAACAAAGGTT
The DNA here is from genome assembly GCA_030864225.1 of Capsicum baccatum var. pendulum. Lineage (NCBI taxonomy): Eukaryota > Viridiplantae > Streptophyta > Magnoliopsida > Solanales > Solanaceae > Capsicum > Capsicum baccatum. The sequence continues at coordinate 61,843,221 of CM061550.1, read as the reverse complement.
CTTAGCTCAACTTTGCTTTAAGAGATTCCTATGAATATTTTTCACCTAGATATCACTTTACACACTATGATAATAATCATTACACATGTATTAAAATATAAATCATGAGATTAGAGTTTACACACTTAGTAACGATGGTTTGCTTTCTAGCTCAAAAATGTGGGGTGTTACAACTATCTTTCGACGGACAAGAGGTTGTTATCTCTAGTGTTCTTTAAAGTGTTCCTATTCATGTCTCTTTGTTGTTATTCACCTATTTGTGTGATGAAGGAAATCCATAGAATATTTGTAAAAAAATTCTGGAGTAATAAGGTGGATGGTAAGAGCAAACACTGGGTTGCTTAGGACAAAGTGTGTTTACCAAAATAAGAAGGGGGTCTGAGTTTTAGGCTTATGTTTAAAGTATCATAGGCTATACATGCTAAGTTTTGGTGGAGAATTAGTACATAAAATACTATTTGGGCTAACTTCATACTGAACAAATACTATAAGAAGAAAATTTCATCTCTGGTTCAACAGAAAAATGGATCTCAGCTATGGAAACATTGTTGCAGAATAGGGGTATAATTGAACAATTCTTGCGATAGAAACCTAAAGGAGGTACTTATTCTATTTGGTATGATAATTAAACTCAAATTGGTCCTTTATACAAACACCAAACAAAAATTCAGACCTTTCACCCCATGATAGATATTGAAAAGTTCATGTAGGAAACTACTTGGGATTATAAGAGTATGCAACATCATCTACTTATTTATATTTTTTATCATGTGAAGTTGTATTTGAATTGTTGAGGAATACTGATGAGGGTAAGGGACCTGGTGGCTTAGAACTAGCAATGGTAAATTTTTTGTTAAGGATGTATGGGAAGTTCTAAGAAGAATAAAAAAGGTTAATGATTCTTTCCAGAAGATTTAGGTTTATCGGGGCACTGGAAATTAAACAGTCCATGCAAAAATGGTGGTAGGCTAATGAGAATTCTAGATAAAAGTGTATCTTTCAAGCCATTCTTACTCTTATATTGTGGTTTTTAGAAAAGAGGAAGTGCTTAGTAGTACATGGTGGTTACTATTCCCCAACAAATATAATTTAGGATATCACTTACATGGTGCAATAGCTTATTGAAAGAAGTTGTGTATGAACAGGTTCCATCAACTTGGCCTTAAATAGTTGCTATTCTTGATAATTTTAAACCAAAGTTCAAAGCTAAATGGATCAAATGGTATCCTCCACCAATTGGGTGGTACAAAATATAATAGTGATGTGGCATCTAGAGGAAATCCAGGTCCAAGTTATGCTACTTGTTGTGTAAAGAATTGATAACGCTCAATCTACAGCTCTCGTAGTAGTGTAAAGCTGTTGCTAGCAAATATAGAACCCAACTGGGTTGGGTATCGATCCCACAGGGAATAGCTTGGTCAACACGTAAGCAACGATTACTAGACTTTTAGTGCAAGTCTCGTAAAAAGGGGGGATTGTAATGTGTAATCAAAATATAAAAGTAAAAACTAAAAATAGCAATGTAAAAAGAAAGAATAGTTATTAGGTTGTAAAACAATGAGAATTGAGGAGTTGGGGTTATGTCCACCTTCTGAGTTATACGTCTCTATTGGCTATGAGTGTGTTGAATTCCGACATGCATGTGCTTATAGAGAATTTTATTCGATGGTAAATCCAGGCGTCTTTCGACCTATTCGAGGATTATTTCACTTTAACTCTTTCGAGCTTAAAGCGTGTCTAACGGTACGAATTCTCCAAGAGGTTAATCCAGTTACGGCACTAACTTTTTAATAGGGGATGGGACCCTACTACCTTGACATTATCTCTTTTCCAGACAGATAACCTTTCTTTCGAACAAGTTAAATATTATACTGGCGTATTCTTGTGTTTGCAACCACAAAGAATTTAGGTTAAGATGAAGAGAATAATGATATAAGCAGCATACGTGTCGTGAACTCACAAACTCATAGTAATAGATAGTATCTCATTCGACTTTCATAACCCCAACAGAGAAGTTTAGTTACCCATGATTGCGAAGGAAATCACAATTGACATTGTTATTATAACATAATAAAGATTTCGTGTGATAATGATGTGGTAGGCGTTAGGTGTGAATTTCCCTAGCAAGTAACGTTTCTCTTGTTGTGGAAAAATAGATGAATAGAAGAAGAATAAAAAGTAGAATTAATGAAAGAGTTATAGAGTAATAGAATTAAGGAGGAATGTGTAAGGTAGAATGTATATGGAATAGTAGAAGAATGAATAAAAATCTCTAGCAAAATAGGGTATTTATAATACCCATATCCTATTCCTACTAAGCTAATGAAATACTTAACCAAATCCTACTAAGCTAATGAAATACTTAACCCAATTGTACTAGGTTAATGTATCATTATCCTAATCCTACTAAGTTACTGCTAGTCCCTAAAGTCTTCAGAATTGTTGTTTTTGCCCGGGACATATTTTACATGCGTCACTTTTGGTCCTTAGTCGTCCAAGCTTCCTTTTCTACTTTCGTGAAGCTTTCTTTGGCGTCAAGTAATCCATAAAATGCTGAATTCTGCATCATTTATACCTGAAACTTTGTTAATCATGTTCGTTAGCTCACTTCCAGGAAAAAGGACTAAAAGTGCATGAAATATATAATTTGTTCTCAAAACTAGGCTAAAATATGGGCAAAATATAGTACTATAGGCGTGTAAATTTGCCTATAATCAAAACCCCACACTTGAAGCTTTGTTCGTCCTCGAACAAACTACCATGTCCTTCTAAACATTAACTTAGGGTTTCACGGTAACAACACAAAATACTCGTCAAGACAAGCATAGCAATCATTAACAAAGAGTAGTTTTCTGCTCATTAGTAGAAACAATTCAACCTCCAACATAGACTCGTTATGGTAGTTAATTCATATCCAAAAGTTAAGGCACAAAGAATCATACACAACTATCCAAAACTCATCAACCATGTGTGTCTCACAATATATTACCCATAATCACTCACAAGTATAGCATCTTTTTCAAACATGGGTATAAAAATATCCTTGCTCTCGCTCTCACAAAGAATTCATATGCAGCAACTGATGACCATAGGCTTGCCCTTAGTGTAAAGCTCCACTAAATGTCAGAATGCTAGGCTTAGGATCAAGTAGGTCTTTTGATGGTTGTAATGTAGGCTAAGGGACGGGTAGGACTATTTTGGCCAGAAATAGTGAAGCGCTTTAATACATCACATTGCATCATTAACACTTTTCTACTTTCTTTTATTCTACCACCCTTTTTCTCCTCTTTTGTTTTTTCAATTTTAAGCAACTTTTCAGCTTCCCTTTCCTTTTTCTTTTCATACCTCTTATGATAGCACTTTCTTTTTCATAACAAATTCAAGCACCAATACATTCTAAAGCATCATACTCACCCAATTCCCTCTTATTTTGTCACATGACTTTATACTTTAAAGCACTTAGGAATTTGGACCAAATTATGGTCTTGAAAAAATGGATTAGGCTTACATATGAGGTTGTCAAAGAAAATAGGCTAAAGGCTCAAAAGATTTAACTAGGATAATGTCCATGGGTAGGTAAAAAGAAGGTAAACAATCATAGGTTGCCAAAGAAATGCCTAAATCATCTCCTAGACTTACACTCTTTATTTTCGCTTTACATACATACCAGGCAAGTTCTAGCATCAGCCACAAACATAGAATATACAATATCCTCACACACACAAGGCACATGGTCGACTTTATTGGGAGTAGTATAGACTCTTGAACAACAACTGAAGGAATTATACCACACAATATCACGTAGTGAGTCACAATGAGAGCCTAAACGTCTCAATAGTCATGATTTTAGCACAAACTCTTGTTATAATCTCATGCTGCCTATTTAGAATAATTTCATGCGAAGCTAAGTAAAAAAATTTAAATAAAAAAAAAACTAAATAAATGCAAATGCGGATAGAGAAGTAAAGCATGCAAATACCACCACCCCACACTTAAACGGGATACTGCCCTCAGTGGAAAATAAATACAAAGAACCTGGTCAGTCGGACTCCTCCTCTATGCCGGGGGTCATACCCCCTTCGTCGGAATCATCATGGAAGTCGTCGTCATTAGAATTCTCCTCCACGTCGGAGTCTGGCATGCATCGATCATCATCGGTCGGCACATCATCATCAAGAGGTTCCTCAAAGTATGTACCTACTCCACACATCTCCCTCGCATGCATATTCATTGGATAGTCATGGTCCAGCTGTTGGAGCTCTGCAGCAGTTGGAACACGACCTCCGCTCATCATGGTGAACCGTGTCATTCCATAAAGGTGACAGAAGAAACTCTCATCTCGAGCATGTCTCTCCGCAGTAGTAAGGTTGACGCCATGTGTTGTTTCAGCATCTTTGACCTTTGTGAGGTCAACCTTCTTCGGGTTATATGGGAGTTTGTGATCAAATTGTTCCTCTTCGATGTCCTCCTTCCTTAAGATTGCTGTCAACAGGTTGCCAAAGGTGAAGTGGGACCGCTTGTGTAGTCTGGCCTTCCACATTATAGAACGAATGATTGCCCCAATGTTGATAGGGACATTCGTCATCAATGAATAGACCAAACACACTCTATCTCTTATTATTTTGGTGTACTGGGTCCCAGGAATAAGGCAAGAGTTGACAATACGCAACCATATTCTTGCTTCCCTATTCAAAGGAGCATATGGGAAGGTGTTGTGTCGTCCGGTGTCTTTTTGTTTGCTCCACCTTGCCATGGATCTACTTCCACACAGTGTGTGTCGAATTGCTCTATAAGGAGGTCTGCTGTACATCTCTTTGAATGGTGCTGGATCGACTGAAGGCAAGCCAAGAAAGGAGTTGATTAAATCCACATTGAGTTGTAGAACTTGGCCCCGAATCTTGACTTCGCTGCCTGTGGTTTTCGGCGACCAATTGGCATAAAATTCCCTTGTTAAATCAATATTACATTCTCCCATGTCGCGGAAGATGAAATCCAGATTTAATGCCATGATTTTTGCCAACATGCGCGGCTCCTTCTTCGCTAGGCTGTCCTTGTTGATCAAGTCGACATGAACATATTTTCTTTCCTTGTTCTTCCTATACCATTCCTTGGCTTCCTCCTCAAGAACCCATTTTATTCCAAAGGCGTGGTAATTACATTGAGGATGATTCTCCTTGGTCCTTGCGACCTCTTTTCTTGCCCTTTTGGGAAGTGGTAGCCTTGTCTTATCTTGCTTTAGGAGCCATTGTACCTGAGACTTAGAACAATGTTCATGTTAGCATCATCTCAATGGATACAATCTATACACAAGCAATAGGGGTACCACCCCACACTTAATTTTGTTGATATAAATTAGTGAAGTGGAAGTGGTCGATTACTTAGACTTCGTCGACATACGTTTTAGGAGCTATATTCCGACAAGAAAATCAGAGAGGTATCACTTCTTGCAACCTTTGCAGTACTATCATATTAGGTATAACAGTACTACTACATAGGGATGACATCATGGTATAGTTTCTATTAGTAATCACAACCTCCTATGTCGGTAGGCAACTATAAGTCTTATTCCGATGAACGGGATATTCTAACATTTAAGTATTCAAGTGACAAGATTATGCAATGTTTATGACTATATCAATTCCGCAATTAGTATAACAATGCATCAAAATCAAATTCAAGTCGGAAACAAGTTAAGATCATTATAACGTATATGTTTACTCACATGGTTTTGTATCAACAATTCAAACACATTAACATCACCAATATTTCTTCAAGATGTAGCAATTTATAATAGACATAGCAACGTAGAACTTACGAAAAATAGATGAAGAACAAGAGAGTACTTACGTGATTGAAGCCTTTGGAGATGTTCTTGTGAAGTGGGAGAGCAAAAAGAAATGTTTTGGGAGGATTTGGATGCTATGTGCGGCGCCTAGGTCAAGATTTCAATATGTTTATGTTTCAAGACTAAGTCCCCTTTATATAGGAAAAGAATGGGTCGGGTTTTGACCCATTTAAAATCAGTTTTGGAGACAAAAAGTGACCATAGGCGGCGGCTTTAGCTTTGCCTAAGCATGGTATAGGCGGCGCCTAATGCAAAGCATTTGCTAGCATAGGCGGCGCCTAGTGCAATGCCTTTAGTGACCATAGGCGGCGCCTTTAGCATGGCATATGAGATTCCGATACCAAATGCTTTAGCATAGGCGGCGCCTATGCTATAGCATACTTGAGCATGGGCGGTGCCTATGCCTTTGCACACTAGATTCCGAGACCTTAGGCTATAGTATAGGCATTGCCTTGTTCGTGGCCTAGTTTTGCCTAGGCCTAGCCTTGCTCGATGCCTATTTTGTCATGAGCAATGCTCAATCCATAGCCTTATGAATCTTAATTCCAAACTTACCACCTTTACCGTGCAATACGTCCAATTCGTCATTTGAAACCAATCTCCTCGTTGAATACCTCTTGCACCTACATTTTCTCAAAACTACTTAAAACGATTAGTACGATGGGTTGCCTCCCATCTAGCGCCTTAGTTTTGGTCATGGCACGACTCTTATTTTTGGATTTTTATAAATCAAATGCAAAACATATACTAAAAAAATGAAAAACGATAAACGATGGGTTGTCTCCCATCTAGCGCCTTATTTATTGTCATGGCTCGACATAGTTACCTCGAGTACTTAGACTTCGTTGAGATAAGTGATGGCCATATCCTTCATCGAGTCAAGATGACCGATATAAGGTTTAACACGTTGACCATTCACCTTGAAGACAACACCATTATTGTCTTCCAATTCGACTACTCCAAACGAGTAGACTTGGATAACTTTGTATGGACCAGTCCACTTAGACTTTAACTTACCTGGGAATATCTTCAATCTAGAGTTGAAGAGAAGCACCATATCATCCTTTTGAAAGCTTCGTCGAACAATCCGCTGATCATGATACTTCTTCATCCTCTCCTTGTATAGGTCTGACCTTTCATATGCATGGAGACGAAACTCATCTAATTCGTTCAGCTGCTCCAACCTCAGATTCATCGCATCATCCCAATTCAAATTCAATTGCTTCAACGCCCACAATGCCTTATATTCGAGCTCAATGGGTAAATGACAAGCCTTCTCATAAACTAGTTGATAAGGGGACATGCCGATGGGTGTTTTAAATGCAGTCCTATACGCCCATAGTGCATCATCTAGCTTCCGAGACTAATCCTTCCTATTAGCATTTACCGTCTTCGCAAGGATCTGCTTGATCTCCCAATTGGAAACCTCTACTTGTCCACTTGTTTGTGGGTGATAAGGCGTGGCTACCTTATGTTGATTGACACCATACTTGGCCAACACAGTTTTGAATAGCTTGTTGCAAAAGTGAGATCCTCCATCACTTATGATAGTACGTGGTACTCCAAAGCGAGAGAAGATATTCTTCTTCAAAAATGCTACAACACGATTTCCCTCATTGTCGGCCAACGCTACAGCTTCAACCCATTTCGAGACATAATCTACAGCAACTAAGATGTACTTCATTCCAAAAGAATTCACGAATGGACCCATGAAATCAATGCCCCATACATCAAAGAGTTCTACCTGAAGAATTTTCGACATGGGCATCTCATGGTGTTTCGAAATAGCACCTTGTATTTGGCATTGGTCGCATCTTCTAACAAAGTCATAGGCATCTCTGAATATAGAAGGCCAATAATATCCACTTTGCAATACTTTTCTTGCCGTCCGATTGCCTGCGTGATGTCCTCCAACTTGGGAAGTGTGGCATGCTTCCAATATAGTAGGCACCTCTACATGGGATATACATCGTCGAATAATACCATCCGCACATCGTCGAAACAAATATGGCTCATCCCAATAGTAGTGTTGTACGTCATGCATAAACTTCCTCTTTTGATGGTATGATAAATTGGCAGGTATTACATTACTCACCACAAAATTTGCAAAGTCGGCATACCATGGTAATCCTTCCATTGTTGCTGCTAAGATCTCCTCATCAAGGAATGCATCATCAATCTCGATTTCAGGCTGCGCCACATGCTCTTTCTCGAGTCTAGATAGATGGTCGGCCACTTGGTTCTCGCAACCTCTTCTATCTTTAAATTCGAAATCAAACTCTTGCAGCAGCAATACCCATCGAATTAATCTTGGTTTTGCATCCTTCTTTGTCATTAGATACCTAAGAGCTGCATGGTCTGTATGAACGATCACCTTAGTACCCAATAGATAGGCACGAAACTTCTCAAATGAATACACAATTGCTAGGAGCTCTTGTTCTATCACAGTGTAGTTCCTTTGGGCTTCATTTAGGACCTTACTCGCATAGTAGATAGGATGAAATAATTTCTCCTTTCTCTGACCAAGCACAGCTCCAACGGCTACACCACTAGCATCACACATGACTTAGAACGGGAGAGACCAATCTGGTGCTACCATGATAGGGTCTTCAATGAGTTTTTCTTTGAGGCATTCTAATGCCTTTAAGCAATCTTCATTGAAGTCAAACTTCGCATCTTTCTCCAAGAGTTTGCATAATGGACTAGCAATTTTAGAGAAGTCTTTGATGAACCGACGATAGAAACCTGCATGGCCGAGAAAACTACGAACTCCCTTCACCGAAATTGGAGGCGGTAGCTTCTCAATGACTTCGATTTTTGCTCGATCAACCTCAATTCCTCTTTTGGAGATTTTGTGCCCAAGAATGATTCCTTTTTTTACCATGAAGTGGCACTTCTCCCAATTCAGCACTAGGTTGAATTCTACACATCTTTGCAACGCCATACTTAGGTTTTCCAAGCATGCTTCAAAAGTCTCACCAAAAACTGAAAAATTGTCCATAAATACCTCCAAAGTGTCTTCAACCATATCAGAAAAAATTGACATCATACAACATTGAAAGGTGGCTGGTGCGTTACATAGCCCGAATGGCATACGTTTGAAGGCAAACGTACCATATGGGCATGTAAACGTTGTCTTCTCTTGGTCTTCAGGTGCAATACAAATCTGATTATAGCCTGAATAACCGTCTAAGAAGCAAAACCATCCTTTCCCCGCTAATCGATCTAGCATTTGGTCCATAAATGGCATTGGAAAGTGATCTTTGAGTGTCCAAGAATTCAACTTTTGGTAGTCCATGCATACTCTCCATCCAGTGACGGGTCTGAGTGGAATAAGCTTATTCTTCGCATTCACGACCACCGTCATGCCTCATTTCTTGGGAACATATTGTATCGGGCTTACCCATATACTATCAGAGATTGGATACACAACTCCTGCGTCTAACCACTTAATTATTTCTTTCTTCACCACTTTTTGCGTAGGTGGGTTTAGACGTCTTTGATGCTCAATGGTGGGTGTGCAATTCTCTTCAAGCTGAATTTTATGTGTGCAAATCCCAGGTGGAATACCAATAATATCCGCAATGGTCCATCCAATGGCTCTAATATATTTTTGTAGAATAGCAATGAGAGCTGCAACTTGTTGCTCACCCAAATCTGCTGCAACAATGACTGGAAGTGTGTTTCCGCTTCCTAAGAATGCATACTTTAAATGACTTGGCAGCTCCTTCAATTCTAATGTGGGTGGCTCTTCAATAGATGGCTTAGCTGGTGGTGTGGGTCAATTTTTAAGATCAAGGTCCAGCTTCTTGGGAGTATGGCGATATGTCCCTAATCCTGATAGAGCACCAATAACTTCTTCACAATTTTCAGCATCTTCATTCTCTCCATTCATGAGCACAACCGCCAAAGGGTCATCAATAATTTGCTATTCTTCAAGTAATTCTTTCTCATCATCAAAGAAAACATCAGCCACCGAAAATACACTCAGATCTTTGGGTTGCTTCATTGATTTGCAAACATCAAAGCGAACTACTTCGTCATTTATTTGGAACGAAAGCTCATTAGCTCTTAAATCAATAAGTACGCTTCCCGTAGCAAGGAAAGGACTCCCCAAGATTATGGGAACTTCTGAGTATGCCTCACAATCCAAAATAACGAAGTCTGCCAGAAAGATAAATGAAGAAACCTTTACCAAGACATCACATAGAATACTAACAGGTCGTTTTACCGACCTATCCGCCATTACGAGCCTCATGTTGGTTGGATTAGGATCTCCCAACCCCAACTTCTTATAGATAGATAATGGCATCAAATTGATGTTGGCTCCTAAGTCGCATAATGCTTTGGCAAAATTCAAAGATCCAACGGTGCAAGGAATAGTGAAAGCACCGGGGTCAGCCTTCTTCTAAACTATTGATCGGGTAGCAATTGCGCTGCAGTGATGAACATCGTCTTTCAACTCATAACTTGCTGCCCGCTTCTTTGTCAAAAGATCCTTCATAAATTTCGCATACCCATGCATTTGTTCAAGTGCCTCCACCAATGGAACATTAATGGTCAGCTGCTTTAACATAGTCATGAATTTGCTGAACTTCGTGTCATCCGCCACCTTTTTCAATCTTTGAGGGAAAGGTGGTGGTGGGTATGGAATTGTTCTTTCCACTGCTTTCTTCTCCTCTTTCTTCCGTTTTTCAGCTTTTTCAGGTTGTAATCCATTGGGATTGACGTCATAGACGTTGTGCCCTTTTTCTGTGTCTTCTATAGCCTTATCATCAACGTCCACTACTTCGTCATCCACTTGCTTGCTTTTTGCTGAAGTTTCCAGCACCTTAACACTCCGGGTAGTAATGGCCATGCATGACCCATCATTCCTTGGGTTTTGCATAGTATCGCTAGGTAAGGTGCCAGCTTTTCTTTGATTGAGTGCTGCTGAAAGTTGGCTTAATTGCTGCTCTATTTACTTGATTGAAGTGGAATGAGAATCAACTATTTGATTGATAGAGGACAAATCATTAACTAACTCCATTACTACAGCGCTTGTTGCTTCCACTCCTTTCAATATTTTGGTCAGCATGTCTTCCATACTTCCAGAGCCAGATGTGGTGGCGCCACGTCTTCCAGGGGGAACGTACAAACCACTCTTTTTATTCTTGTTCTTCCAACTACCTTGGTCTTTGTTTCCAGATTTATCATAATAGTTCTGACCTTGGTTTCCTTGGGTATTCCCGCGGAAACCCCCCTGATTGTTCAAGTAGTTGGCCTCTTCTTCCGAATCAGATTCGTCTCTTCCTTTTGACGCAATAGCTTTGACTTTTTCGGTCTTCCCTGCTAATAAATGCTTTGTAAGAAGATCTACTTGTGTTTTCATGTGCGCCATATCTTGATCACATTCTTCTTCTCTTCTTCTTTGGTCTACAATCATGCTAATAGATAAAGTGGGGCTTGCTACCTCAGAATCCCTGGTATGCCAAGCTCTACTTTGCTTCATCATACGATCTAGCATATTGCTTGCTTGACCAAAGGTGAGGTCCATAAAAGATCCTCTAGCTGCATTATCCACCACTGGTTTAGTTATTCAATTCAAGGCTCTGTATAATATCTCCATTAGGTGAACATTAGTCATGTGATGGTTTGGGCATCTCGCTAGCTTTGTCTTGAACCTCTCCCATGTTTCATGAAGGGCTTCAGTTGGAAGCTAACGAAAGTTGCTGATTTCATCTCTCAATTATGCTCTTTTGGATGGCGGAAAGAATCTTTCTAGGAAAGCGTCTCTCAATTGCCTCCAATTTATAATAGAATCAGGAGTCAGCCCATTCAACCATAGAGTTGCCTCCCCAGACAGAGACAATGGAAATAGACATAATCGAATTGCATTCTGACCAACACCAGGATTGTCAAATGACTTGCATGTAGAAATAAAGTTGATGAGATGCATATTCGGATCATCGCCTGCTAGTCCACCAAATAATCCCTTGAGTTGCAATAACTAAATCATGGTGATTGTGATTTTGAACTTGGCTCCGGGCGCTAATGGTGGAGGAATTATGGCTCCAGTGGCTCCGGCTCCATCAAGATCATCATCATCGTCATCAAAAGCCGGTTGCATGGGTTGGCGATCATACCTAAACCGAGCTTGACGACCTCTTCTGTTGGTAGGTGTTGCGATTTCAGCATCATGCCTTGGGTTTAGTAACTCGTCATCACCTAAATCCTCATCGTGAGGATTTGTTGCTCGCCCAAGGTTATCAATGTTTTGTTGGTGTACTTGGGCGGTGGCAAGAGCAGCTAATCTCGCCTGCTCCTGTTGAGCAGCCATTCATTCAATTTCTGTTTGTGCCTCCATTCTGCCAATTCGTTGTGGTTCAGGATTGATAGGTAATAACGGTTGACCAGAACTTCGAGTATGGGGCATGCACTAAATAAAAACCTGCAGTAAACAAAAACAAAAACTAAAAGTAAAAGTACGAGAATCTCTGACCAAAGGGTCTAGTAATTATCACAAACTTAATTGACACTTGTATTCCCCGGCAACAACGCTCAATCTACAGCTCTCGTAGTAGTGTAAAGTGGTTGCTAGAAAATATAGAACCCAACTGGGTTGGGTATCGATCCCACAGGGAATAGCTTGGTCAACAAGTAAGCAACGATTACTAGACTTTTAGTGCAAGTCTCGTAAAAAGGGGGGATTGTAATGTGTAACCAAAATATAAAAGTAAAAACTGAAAATAGCAATGTAAAAAAAAAGAATAGTTATTAGGTTGTAAAACAATGAGAATTGACGAGTTGGGGTTATGTCCACCTTCTGAGTTATACGTCTCTATTGGATATGAGTGTGTTGAATTCCGACATGCATGTGCTTATAGAGAATTGTATTCGATGGTAAATCTAGGCGTCTTTCGACCTATTCGAGGATTATTTCACTTTAACTCTTTCGATCTTAAAGCATGTCTAACGGTACGAATTCTCCAAGAGGTTAATCCAGTTACGGCACTAAATTTTTAATAGGGGATGGGACCCTACTACCTTGACATTATCTCTTTTCCAGACAGATAACCTTTCTTTCGAACAAGTTAAATGTTATACTGGCGTATTCTTGCGTTTGCAACCACAAAGAATTTAGATTAAGATGAAGAGAATAGTGATATAAGCAGCATACGTGTCGCGAACTCACAAACTCATAGTAATAGATAGTATCTCATTCGGCTTTCATAACCCCAACAGAGAAGTTTAGTTACCCATGATTGCGAAGGAAATCACAATTGACATTGTTATTATACCATAATAAAGATTTCGTGTAATAATGATGTGGTAGGCGTTAGGTGTGAATTTCCCTAGCAAGTAACGTTTCTCTTGTTGTGGAAAAATAGATGAATAGAAGAAGAATAAAAAGTAGAATTAATGGAAGAGTTATAGAGTAATAGAATTAAGGAGGAATGTGTAAGGTAGAATGTATATGGAATAGTAGAAGAATGAATAAAAATCTCTAGCAAAATAGGGTATTTATAATACCCATATCCTATTCCTACTAAGCTAATGAAATACTTAACCAAATCCTACTAAGCTAATGAAATACTTAACCTAATTGTACTAGGTTAATGTATCATTATCCTAATCCTACTAAGTTACTGTTAGTCCCCAAAGTCTTCAGAATTGTTGTTTTTGCCCGGGACATATTTTCCATGCGTCACTTTTGGTCCTTAGGCATCCAATCTTCCTTTTCTACTTTCGTGAAGCTTTCTTTGGCGTCAAGTAATCCATAAAATGCTGAATTCTGCATCTTTTATACCTGAAACTTTGCTAATCATGTTCGTTAGCTCACTTCCAGGAAAAAGGACTAAAAGTGCATGAAATATATAATTTGTTCTCAAAACTAGGCTAAAATATGGGCAAAATATTGTACTATAGGCGTGTAAATTTGCCTATAATCAACACCCCACACTTGAAGCTTTGTTCGTCCTCGAACAAACTACCATGTCCTTCTAAACATTAACTTAGGGTTTCACGGTAACAACACAAAATACTCGTCAAGACAAGCATAGCAATCATTAACAAAGAGTAGTTTTCTGCTCATTAGTAGAAACAATTCAACCTCCAACATAGACTCGTTATGGTAGTTAATTCATATCCAAAATTTAAGGCACAAAGAATCATACACAACTATCCAAAACTCATCAACCATGTGTGTCTCACAATATATTACCCATAATCACTCACAAGTATAGCATCTTTTTCAAACATGGGTATAAAAATATCCTTGCTCTCGCTCTCACAAAGAATTCATATGCAGCAACTGATGACCATAGGCTTGCCCTTAGTGTAATGCTTCACTAAATGTCAGAATGCTAGGCTTAGGATCAAGTAGGTCTTTTGATGGTTGTAATGTAGGCTAAGGGACGGGTAGGACTATTTTGGCCAGAAATAGTGACTATGTTCCTAAGCGCTTTAATACATCACATTGCATCATTAACACTTTTCTACTTTCTTTTATTCTACCACCCATTTTCTCCTCTTTTGTTTTTTCAATTTTAAGCAACTTTTCAGCTTCCCTTTCCTTTTTCTTTTCATACCTCTTATGATAGCACTTTCTTTTTCATAACAAATTCAAGCACCAATACATTCTAAAGCATCATACTCACCCAATTCCCTCTTATTTTGTCACATGACTTTATACTTTAAAGCACTTAGGAATTTGGACCAAATTATGGTCTTGAAAAAAATGGATTAGGCTTACATATGAGGTTGTCAAAGAAAATAGGCTAAAGGCTCAAAAGGGTTAACTAGGATAATGTCCATGAGTAGGTAAAAAGAAGGTAAACAATCATAGGTTGCCAAAGAAATGCCTAAATCATCTCCTAGACTTACACTCTTTATTTTCGCTTTACATACATACCAGGCAAGTTCTAGCATCAGCCACAAACATAGAATATACAATATCCTCACACACACAAGGCACATGGTCGACTTTATTGGGAGTAGTATAGACTGTTGACCAACAACTGAAGGAATTATACCATACAATATCACGTAGTGAGTCACAATTAGAGCCTAAACGTCTCAATAGTCATGATTTTAGCACAAACTCTTGTTATAATCTCATGCTGCCTATTTAGAATAATTTCATGCGAAGCTAAGTAAAAAAATTTAAATAAAAAAAAACTAAATAAATGCAAATGCGGATAGAGAAGTAAAGCATGCAAATACCACCACCCCACACTTCAACGGGACACTGCCCTCAGTGGAAAATAAATACGAAGAACCTGGTCAGTCGGACTCCTCCTCTATGTCGGGGGTCATACCCCCTTCGTCGGAATCATCATGGGAGTCGTCGTCATCAGAATTCTCCTCCACGTCGGAGTCTGGCATGCGTCGATCATCATCGGTCGGCACATCATCATCAAGAGGTTCCTCAAAGTATGTACCTACTCCACACATCTCCCTCGCATGTATATTCATTGGATAGTCATGGTCCAGCTGTTGGAGCTCTGCAGCAGTTGGAACACGACCTCCTCTCATCATGGTGAGCCGTGTCATTCCATAAAGGTGACAGAAGAAACTCTCATCTCGAGCATGTCTCTCCGCAGTAGTAAGGTTGACGCCATGTGTTGTTTCAGCATCTTTGACCTTTGTGAGGTCAACCTTCTTCGGGTTATGTGGGAGTTTGTGATCAGCTTGTTCCTCTTCAATGTCCTCCTTCCTTAAGATTGCTGTCAACAGGTTGCCAAAGGTGAAGTGGGACCGCTTGTGTAGTCTGGCCTTCCGCATTATAGAACGAATGATTGCCCCAATGTTGATAGGGACATTCGTCATCAATGAATAGACCAAACACACTCTATCTCTTATTATTTTGGTGTACTGGGTCCCAGGAATAAGGCAAGAGTTGACAATACGCAACCATATTCTTGTTTCCCTATTCAAAGGAGCATATGGGAAGGTGTTGTGTCGTCCGGTGTCTTTTTGTCTGCTCCACCTTGCCATGGATCTACTTCCACAAAGTGTGTGTCGAATTGCTCTATAAGGAGGTCTGCTGTACAGCTCTTTGAATGGTGCTAGATCGACTGAAGGCAAGCCAAAAAAGGAGTTGATTAAATCCGCATTGAGTTGTAGAACTTGGCCCCGAATCTTGACTTCGCTTCCTGTGGTTTTCGGCGACCAATTGGCGTAAAATTCCCTTGTTAAATCAATATTACATTCTCCCATGTCGCGGAAGATGAAATCCAGATTTAATGCCATGATTTTCGCCAACATGCGCGGCTCCTTCTTCGCTAGGCTGTCCTTGTTGATCAAGTCGACATGAACATATTTTCTTTCCTTGTTCTTCCTATACCATTCCTTGTCTTCCTCCTCAAGAACCCATTTTATTCCAAAGGCGTGGTAATTACATTGAGGATGATTCTCCTTGGTCCTTGCGACCTCTTTTCTTGCCCTTTTGGGAAGTAGTAGCCTTGTCTTATCTTGCTTTAGGAGCCATTGTACCTGAGACTTAGAACAATGTTCATGTTAGCATCATCTCAATGGATACAATCTATACACAAGCAATAGGGGTACCACCCCACACTTAATTTTGTTGATATAAATTAGTGAAGTGGAAGTGGTCGATTACTTAGACTTCGTCGACATACGTTTTAGGAGCTATATTCCGACAAGAAAATCAGAGAGGTATCACTTCTTGCAACCTTTGCAGTACTATCATATTAGGTATAACAGTACTACTACATAGGGATGACATCATGGTATAGTTTCTATTAGTAATCACAACCTCCTATGTCGGTAGGCAACTATAAGTCTTATTCCGATGAACGGGATATTCTAACATTTAAGAATTCAAGTGACAAGATTATGCAATGTTTATGACTATATCAATTCCGCAATTAGTATAACAATGCATCAAAATCAAATTCAAGTCGGAAACAAGTTAAGATCATTCTAACGTATATGTTTACTCACATGGTTTTGTATCAACAATTCAAACACATTAACATCACCAATATTTCTTCAAGATGTAGCAATTTATAATAGACATAGCAACGTAGTACTTACGAAAAATAGATGAAGAACAAGAGAGTACTTACGTGATTGAAGCCTTTGGAGATGTTCTTGTGAAGTGGGAGAGCAAAAAGAAAAGTTTTGGGAGGATTTGGATGCTATGTACGGCGCCTAGGTCAAGATTTCAATATGTTTATGTTTCAAGACTAAGTCCCCTTTATATAGGAAAAGAATGGGTCGGGTTTTGACCCATTTAAAATCGGTTTTGGAGACAAAAAGTGACCATAGGCGGCGGCTTTAGCTTTGCCTAAGCATGGTATAGGCGGCGCCTAATGCAAAGCATTTGCTAGCATAGGCGGCGCCTAGTGCAATGCCTTTAGTGACCATAGGCGGCGCCTTTAGCATGGCATATGAGATTCCGAGACCAAATGCTTTAGCATAGGCGGCGCCTATGCTATAGTATACTTGAGCATGGGCGGCGCCTATGCCTTTGCACACTAGATTCCGAGACCTTAGGCTATAGTATAGGCGTTGCTTTGTTCGTGGCCTAGTTTTGCCTAGGCCTAGCCTTGCTCGATGCCTATTTTGTCATGAGAAATGCTCAATCCATAGCCTTATGAATCTTAATTCCAAACTTACCCCCTTTACCGTGCAATACGTCCAATTCTTCATTTGAAACCAATCTCCTTGTTGAATACCTCTTCCACCTACATTTGCTCAAAACCACTTAAAACGATTAGTACGATGGGTTGCCTCCCATCTAGCGCCTTAGTTTTGGTCGTGGCACGACTCTTATTTTTGGATTTTTATAAATCAAATGCAAAACATATACTAAAAAAATGAAAAACGATAAACGATGGGTTGCCTCCCATCTAGCGCCTTATTTATTGTCGTGGCTCGACATAGTTACCTCGAGTACTTAGACTTCGTCGAGATAAGTGATGGCCATATCCTTCATCGAGTCAAGATGACCGATATAAGGTTTAACACGTTGACCATTCACCTTGAAGACAACACCATTATTATCTTCCAATTCGACTACTCCAAACGAGTAGACTTGGATAACTTTGTATGGACCAGTCCACTTAGACTTTAACTTACCTGGGAATATCTTCAATCTAGAGTTGAAGAGAAGCACCATATCATCCTTTTGAAAGCTTCGTCGAACAATCCGCTGATCATGATACTTCTTCATCCGCTCCTTGTATAGGTCTGACCTTTCATATGCATGGAGACGAAACTCATCTAATTCGTTCAGCTGCTCCAACCTCAGATTCATCGCATCATCCCAATTCAAATTCAATTGCTTCAACGCCCACAATGCCTTATGTTCGAGCTCAATGGGTAAATGACAAGCCTTCCCATAAACTAGTTGATAAGGGGACATGCCGATGGGTGTTTTGAATGCAGTCCTATACGCCCATAGTGCATCATCTAGCTTCCGATACTAATCCTTCCTAGTAGCATTTACCGTCTTCGCAAGGATCTGCTTGATCTCCCAATTGGAAACCTCTACTTGTCCACTTGTTTGTGGGTGATAAGGCGTGGCTACCTTATGTTGCTTGACACCATACTTGGCCAACACGGTTTTGAATAGCTTGTTGCAAAAGTGAGATCCTCCATCACTTATGATAGTACGTGGTACTCCAAAGCGAGAGAAGATATTCCTCTTCAAAAATGCTACAACACGATTTCCCTCGTTGTCGGCCAACGCTACAGCTTCAACCCATTTCAAGACATAATCTACAGCAACTAAGATGTACTTCATTCCAAAAGAATTCACGAATGGACCCATGAAATCAATGCCCCATACATCAAAGAGTTCTACCTGAAGAATTTTCGACATGGGCATCTCATGGTGTTTCGAAATAGCACCTTGTATTTGGCATTGGTCGCATCTTCTAACAAAGTCATAGGCATCTCTGAATATCGAAGGCCAATAATATCCACTTTGCAATACTTTTCTTGTCGTCCGATTGCCTGCGTGATGTCCTCCAACTTGGGAAGTGTGGCATGCTTCCAATATAGTAGGAACCTCTACATGGGATATACATCGTCGAATAATACCATCCGCACATCATCGAAACAAATATGGCTCATCCCAATAGTAATGTTGTACGTCATGCATAAACATCCTCTTTTGGTGGTATGATAAATTGGCAGGTATTACATTACTCACCACAAAATTTGCAAAGTCGGCATACCATGGTAATCCTTCCATTGTTGCTGCTAAGATCTCCTCATCAAGGAATGCATCATCAATCTAGATTTCAAGCTGCGCCACATGCTCGTTCTCGAGTCTAGATAGATGGTCGGCCACTTGGTTCTCGCAACCTCTTCTATCTTTAAATTCGAAATCAAACTCTTGCAGCAGCAATACCCATCGAATTAATCTTGGTTTTGCATCCTTCTTTGTCATTAGATACCTAAGAGCTGCATGGTCTGTATGAACGATCACCTTAGTACCCAATAGATAGGCACAAAACTTCTCAAATAAATACACAACCGCTAGGAGCTCTTGTTCTGTCACAGTGTAGTTCCTTTGGGCTTCATTTAGGACCTTACTCGCATAGTAGATAGGATGAAATAATTTCTCCTTTCTCTGACCAATCACAGCTCCAACGGCTACACCACTAGCATCACACATGACTTAGAATGGGAGAGACCAATCTGGTGCTACCATGATAGGGGCTTCAATGAGTTTTTCTTTGAGGCATTCGAATGACTTTAAGCAATCTTCATTAAAGTCAAACTTCGCATCTTTCTCCAAGAGTTTGCACAATGGACTAGCAATTTTAGAGAAGTCTTTGATGAACCGACTATAGAAACCTGCATGGCCGAGAAAACTACGAACTCCCTTCACCGAAATTGGAGGCGGTAGCTTCTCAATGACTTCGATTTTCGCTCGATCAACCTCAATTCCTCTTTTGGAGATTTTGTGCCCAAGAACGATTCCTTCTTTTACCATGAAGTGGCACTTCTCCCAATTTAGCACTAGGTTGAATTCTACACATCTTTGCAACGCCATACTTAGGTTTGCCAAGCATTCTTCAAAAGTCTCACCAACAACTGAAAAATCGTCCATAAATACCTCCAAAGTGTCTTCAACCATATCAGAAAAAATTGACATCATACAACATTGAAAGGTGGCTGGTGCGTTACATAGCCCGAATGGCATACGTTTGAAGGCAAACGTACCATATGGGCATGTAAAGGTTGTCTTCTCTTGGTCTTCGGGTGCAATACAAATCTGATTATAGCCTGAATAACCGTCTAAGAAGCAAAAACATCCTTTCCCCGCTAATCGATCTAGCATTTGGTCCATAAATGGCATTGGAAAGTGATCTTTGAGTGTCCAAGAATTCAACTTTTGGTAGTCCATGCATACTCTCCATCCAGTGACGGGTCTGAGTGGAATAAGCTTATTCTTCGCATTCGCGACCACCGTCATGCCTCATTTCTTGGGAACACATTGTACCGGGCTTACCCATGTACTATCAGAGATTGGATACACAACTCTTGCGTCTAACCACTTAATTATTTCTTTCTTCACCACTTCTTGCATAGGTGGGTGTAGACATTTTTGATGCTCAATGGTGGGTGTGCAATTCTCTTCAAGATGAATTTTATGTGTGCAAATCCCAGGTGGAATACCAATAATATCCGCAATGGTCCATCCAATGGCTCTAATATATTTTTGTAGAATAGCAATGAGAGCTGCAACTTGTTGCTCACCCAAATCTGCTGCAACAATGACTGGAAGTGTGTTTCCGCTTCCTAAGAATGCATACTTTAAATGACTTGGCAGCTCCTTCAATTCTAATGTGGGTGGCTCTTCAATAGATGGCTTAGCTGGTGGTGTGGGTCGATTTTTAAGATCAAGGTCCAGCTTCTTGGGAGTATGGCGATATGTCCCTAATCCTGATAGAGCACCAATAACTTCTTCATAATTTTCAGCATCTTCATTCTCTCCATTCATGAGCACAACCGCCAAAGGGTCATCAATAATTTGCTCTTCTTCAAGTAATTCTTTCTCATCATCAAAGAAAACATCAGCCACCGAAAATACACTCAGATCTTTGGGTTGCTTCATTGATTTGCAAACATCAAAGCGAACTACTTCGTCATTTATTTGGAACGAAAGCTCATTAGCTCTTAAATCAATAAGTACGCTTCCCGTAGCAAGGAAAGGATGCCCCAAGATTATGGGAACTTCTGAGTCTGCCTCACAATCCAAAATAACGAAGTCTGCCGGAAAAATAAATGAAGAAACCTTTACCAAAACATCACATAGAATACTAACAGGTCGTTTTACCGACCTATCCGCCATTACGAGCCTCATGTTGGTTGGAGTAGGATCTCCCAACCCCAACTTCTTATAGATAGATAATGGCATCAAATTGATGCTGGCTCCTAAGTCGCATAATGCTTTGGCAAAATTCAAAGATCCAACAGTGCAAGGAATAGTGAAAGCACCGGGGTCAGCCTTCTTCTAAACTATTGATCGGGTAGCGATTGCGCTGCAGTGATGAACATCGTCTTTCAACTCATAACTTGCTGCCCGCTTCTTTGTCAAAAGATCCTTCATAAATTTCGCATATCCATGCATTTGTTCAAGTGCCTCCACCAATGGAACATTAATGGTCAGCTGCTTTAACATAGTCATGAATTTGCTAAACTTCGTGTCATCCACCACCTTCTTCAATCTTTGAGGGAAAGGTGGTGGTGGGTATGGAATTATTCTTTCCACTGCTTTCTTCTCCTCTTGCTTCCGTTTTTCAGCTTTTTCAGGTTGTAATCCATTGGGATTGACGTCATGGACATTGTGCCCTTTTTCTGTGTCTTCTATAGCCTTATCATCAACGTCCACTACTTCGTCATCCACTTGCTTGCTTTTTGCTGAAGTTCCCAGCATCTTACCACTCCGGGTAGTAATGGCTATGCATGACCCATCATTCCTTGGGTTTTGCACAGTATCGCTAGGTAAGGTGCCAGCCTTTCTTTGATTGAGTGCTGCTGAAAGTTGGCTCAATTGCTGCTCTATTTGCTTGATTGAAGTGGAATGAGAATCAACTATTTGTTTCATAGAGGACAAATCATTAACTACCTCCGTTACTGCAGCGCTTGTTGCTTTCACTCCTTTCAATATTTTAGTCAGCATGTCTTCCATACTTCCAGAGCTAGATGTGGTGGCGCCACGTCTTCCAGGGGGAACGTACAAACCACTCTTTTCATTCTTGTTCTTCCAACTACCTTGGTCTTTGTATCCAGATTTATCATAATAGTTCCGACCTTGGTTTCCTTGGGTATTCTCGCGGAAACCCCCCTAATTGTTCAAGTACTTGGCCTCTTCTTCCAAATCAGATTCGTCTCTTCCTTTTGACGCAATAGCTTTGACTTTTTCGGTCTTCCCTGCTAATAAATTCTTTGTAAGAAGATCTACTTGTGTTTTCATGTGCGCCATATCTTGATCATGTTCTTCTTCTTTGGTCTACAGTCATGCTAATAGATAAAGTGGGGCTTGCTACCTCAGAATCCCTGGTATGCCAAGCTCTACTTTGCTTCATCATACGATCTAGCATATTGCTTGCTTGACCAAAGGTGAGGTCCATAAAAGATCCTCCAGCTGCATTATCCACCACTGGTTTAGTTATTCAATTCAAGGCTCTGTATAATATCTCCATTAGGTGAACATTAGTCATGTGATGGTTTGGGCATCTCGCTAGCTTTGTCTTGAACCTCTCCCATGTTTTATGAAGGGCTTCAGTTGGAAGCTGACGAAAGTTGCTGATTTCATCTCTCAATTGTGCTCTTTTGGATGGCGGAAAGAATCTTTCTAGGAAAGCGTCTCTCAATTGCCTCCAATTTGTAATAGAATCAGGAGTCAGCCCATTCAACCATAGAGTTGCCTCCCCAGACAGAGACAATGGAAATAGACATAATCGAATTGCATTCTGACCAACACCAAGATTATCAAACGACTTGCATGTAGAAATAAAGTTGATGAGATGCATATTCGGATCATCGCCTGCTAGTCCACCAAATAATCCCTTGAGTTGCAATAACTGAATCATGGTGCTTGTGATGTTGAACTTGGATCCGGGCGCTAATGGTGGAGGAATTATGGCTCCAGTGGCTCCGGCTCCATCAAGATCATCATCATCGTCATCAAAAGCCGGTTGCATGGGTTGGCGATCATACCTAAACCGAGCTTGACGACCTCTTCTGTTGGTAGGTGTTGCGATTTCAGCATCATGCCTTGGGTTTAGTAACTCGTCATCACCTAAATCCTCATCGTCAGGATTTGTTGCTCGCCCAGGGTTATCAATGTTTTGTTGGTGTACTTGGGCGGTGGCAAGAGCAGCTAATCTCGCCTGCTCCTGTTGAGCAGCCATTCTTTCGATTTCTGTTTGTGCCTCCATTCTGCCAATTCGTTGTGGTTCAGGATTGATAGGTAATAACGGTTGACCAGAACTTCGAGTATGGGGCATGCACTAAATAAAAACCTGCAGTAAACAAAAACAAAAACTAAAAGTAAAAGTACGAGAATCTCTGACCAAAGGGTCTAGTAATTATCACAAACTTAATTGACACTTGTATTCCCCGGCAACAACGCTCAATCTACAGCTCTCGTAGTAGTGTAAAGTGGTTGCTAGAAAATATAGAACCCAACTGGGTTGGGTATCGATCCCACAGGGAATAGCTTGGCCAACAAGTAAGCAACGATTACTAGACTTTTAGTGCAAGTCTCGTAAAAAGGGGGGATTGTAATGTGTAACCAAAATATAAAAGTAAAAGCTGAAAATAGCAATGTAAAAAAAAAGAATAGTTATTAGGTTGTAAAACAATGAGAATTGACGAGTTGGGGTTATGTCCACCTTCTGAGTTATACGTCTCTATTGGATATGAGTGTGTTGAATTCCGACATGCATGTGCTTATAGAGAATTGTATTCGATGGTAAATCTAGGCGTCTTTCGACCTATTCGAGGATTATTTCACTTTAACTCTTTCGATCTTAAAGCATGTCTAACGGTACGAATTCTCCAAGAGGTTAATCCAGTTACGGCACTAAATTTTTAATAGGGGATGGGACCCTACTACCTTGACATTATCTCTTTTCCAGACAGATAACCTTTCTTTCGAACAAGTTAAATGTTATACTGGCGTATTCTTGCGTTTGCAACCACAAAGAATTTAGATTAAGATGAAGAGAATAGTGATATAAGCAGCATACGTGTCGCGAACTCACAAACTCATAGTAATAGATAGTATCTCATTCGGCTTTCATAACCCCAACAGAGAAGTTTAGTTACCCATGATTGCGAAGGAAATCACAATTGACATTGTTATTATACCATAATAAAGATTTCGTGTAATAATGATGTGGTAGGCGTTAGGTGTGAATTTCCCTAGCAAGTAACGTTTCTCTTGTTGTGGAAAAATAGATGAATAGAAGAAGAATAAAAAGTAGAATTAATGGAAGAGTTATAGAGTAATAGAATTAAGGAGGAATGTGTAAGGTAGAATGTATCTGGAATAGTAGAAGAATGAATAAAAATCTTTAGCAAAATAGGGTATTTATAATACCCATATCCTATTCCTACTAAGCTAATGAAATACTTAACCAAATCCTACTAAGCTAATGAAATACTTAACCCAATTGTACTAGGTTAATGTATCATTATCCTAATCCTACTAAGTTACTGCTAGTCCCCAAAGTCTTCAGAATTGCTATTTTTGCCCGGGACATATTTTCCATGCGTCACTTTTGGTCCTTAGGCGTCCAAGCTTCCTTTTCTCCTTTCGTGAAGCTTTCTTTGGCGTCAAGTAATCCATAAAATGCTGAATTCTGCATCATTTATACCTGAAACTTTGCTAATCATGTTCGTTAGCTCACTTCCAGGAAAAAGGACTAAAAGTGCATGAAATATATAATTTGTTCTCAAAACTAGGCTAAAATATGGGCAAAATATAGTACTATTGGCGTGTAAATTCGCCTATCATCAAGAATCATAAAGGTTAGTTGTTGGGGTTATTGCTATAAGACAATGTTTACAATTTTGCTTAAAAAACATATTTCAAATATAATTATTGAGTTTAATTCTTTTGCAATTGTTCATATGATCAATGGAGTGAGGGAAATTCTCTGGAATATGACAATAGAGGTCAGCTCCTTAGGGAAATGATGGATACTTGTTCAATAAAGTACATATCACGACCCAAACTCGTCGTGAGTGGCACCACACTACTCACTCGGTGGGAGAACCATCTACCCTAAAATACCAACTCTAAATTAATACTTAAAAAAGATAATAGAACTATTCAATCAATAAAATATCAAGCCTAAATAAACAACAGAAGTACAAGTTAAAGGTGGAACATTGTACTTAACTAAAACTACCCTTAGGAACCAAAAGTCATTCGTACCAAAACTACTAAAGATTGTCAAGAAGGGGATGCAACCCTAAAAATTAAAATGAAAAACATAAGTCGAGAAATAAAGACTCTATCATCCAAGAAGGATTTATGGTTGCTTGAAATATGTTGCTCACCCTTGAATCTGGAGTCAATTACTGGAATCACAAGTGAGATCTAGTGGGAGCCGATGGAATATGTGATGCACTCACAAAGCTAAACACAAGTGTAGTATCAGCACACAAGAACAACAGTGTACTGGTAGGGTCATTTGGCCAACCTAAGATGAGAATATGAACATATAGCTAAGTTATATTACAACAAATTATATTCTTAACAAGCATACATTTAGCATAACAAGCAATAATGAACAGTTAGGAATCATCTACCAAATCAACATATTAACACCAAGTCAATTTTAGTCAAGCCAAGCTAAAAACAAGTCATGATAATTTATTAAGTATAAAAATATATTTCTCTGATTCACTCATAGAATCGTCAAACTCACCTGACCCTCGTACACACTCGCTAAGGGATATACAACCACCCTTTAGGCATGACCTGCAGGACATAATTACCATCCATGTACTAAAATCCCAAACACAAGTGTATACTAACCTTGATCCACCCAAAAGCCTATGAGAACGTCCTAAAAAATAAATATTTCACATTTAATAAGTAAGGTAGGTCAAAATCATGTAACAACTACAAATCATTTACAAAGATCACACCAAACAACATGCACTAACAAGTCATACTACAAAACAGTTAACATACACATGTAGCACAAATTGGATTAAGCAACAATACAATCACCTACCTCGAACCAAGATTGCACAACTCCTCTATGTCAGAGCTTTGCCTTTTGTGTAATTTTTGCTTACTCGTGGTCTAGAACATGCACATAAAGACATAATTAAAGAAACGACCAAACATGGAGAGATTGATAACTCACACCCAACTCCTAATATCAAATTCATGATCATTCCCTTCCCATTGTAGGGCTTTTCCATCGTAATTCACCTAAAACTATCAATTTCATGAATAAATTAGTAAAATAATAAAATGCAAGAATAAATTAAATGTTAATAATCAAAACCCATTAACTTATTCCTTAATTTTACTCTTTGCCCCAGCAATAAATCAAAACCTTCCCTAAAAACCTCTCTAAACTTTGTTAATTAATAATTTTAAGACTTAATAATTAAATACTAGTTAACGAGGATGAATTTCTTAACTTAATAAAGTCAAATGAACAAATTTGGATGTGTTTTTGCCTTTCTTTGGCCCAAAATGAGTTTTTAAAAAAAAACTATTTTGACAAAATATTATAATAAATATGTAGTTTTCACCACCATAGCGGCACCTGACTGCTATAGTTGTGTCGTTATAGCGATACCAATCACTATAGCGGTCGCTGACCACCTTGACCACCAGCTATAGCAAAAATTATTCCGCTATATCGCTCACTACTATAGAAGTGTGTCCACCACTATAGCGGCATCGATGGGACAGAATGTCCATCTTTGCCAGAGAATCCCACTTTACGCTAAGATCAATTCTGGACATTCTACTTACCCAAATTTGATTCCATAAATTTCTATAGATTTCTTTTCGTCTTAGCTTACCATAAATCAAGACAAGTAACTGCCTCATCCAAATTATTCCCACATTTCCCTAGGGCTAACCTTACTCCGAAATCGATTGATACTAGCCTAGCCTAAAATTTGTAACTTCTACGCTAGGAAGAATTTGAACTTGAGATTTTAAATGTAGGACTTAAATGTAACGACGGAGAAGGTCATTACAAAGGATACTAATTTACACATCAATCATTTTAAACGATCCAATGAGAAATATAGGCTAAATAAGGAAGAAAAATAGTACATCTATTCCCAAACAACTGAGGGTACTTATCTCGCATGTCCTTCTTGATCTCTCAAGTGGTTTCCTTAATCTAACGATGCTTCTATTGCACCTTTACCAAATTAATTTCATTCATCCTCAGTTAATAAATATCACAATAGAGAATGGCTATTGGTTCCTCCTTGTAAGCCAAATTCTTATCTAGAAGCACCAAATCCCACTTAATGATATAGTCTCCATCCCCATGGCACCTTTTCAGTATTGAGACATAAAAAATTAGATGGACTCTTGATAACCCTGGAGATAGAGCTAACTAATATAAAACTGGAGCCACTTCCTCAAGAACCTCGAAGGGACCTATACATCGAGGGTTGAGCTTACTTTTTTTACCGAACCTCATGACTCCCTTTAGGGGAGACACCTTGAGAAAAACTTGCTCTCCAACTTTGAAGTATATATATCTCACCTTTCAGTTTGTATACTTCTTTTGCCTACTTTGATCAGTCAACAACATGGCTTAAATGAATCTTATCTGCTCGTGATCCTCCTCTAACAAGTTTGTGCCCAAAGTTTTAATATCTTTAGACTCAAACCACCTAATACATGACCTACACTTTCTTCCATAAAGCACCTCGAATGGTTCTATATCAATATAGAGTGGTGATTGTTGTTGTATGAAAACATACACAACGGAATAAACTGATCCTAATAACCACCAAAATCAAATACACAAGCCCTTAATATGTCCTCTCATACTTGAACTATACTCTCCGAGTGCCCATCAGTTTAAGGGTGAAAAGTTATGCTAAACATAAGGTTGATGCTCAACTCTTCATGCAATTATCCTAGAACTTGGAAGTGTACTTTGTATCTCTATTAGAAACAATAGTAAGTGGCACCCCATGAAGTCTCATAATCTCCTTAAAATAAATTTTAGCTAACTACTGAGGGTTGTAGTCTACCCTGACCAATAAAAAGTGAGTTGACTTTGTCAGCCGATCTACTATCACCGAAGAGGTGTCATACTCCCCAAAGAATTAGGGATACTAACCACAAAGTCCATATAAATATCCTCCCATTTCCACATGGGTAAAAGCATCCTATGAAGAAACCCTGCATGCCTTTGGTGCTCATACTTTACCTATTGACAATTTCGACACTTGAACACATAATCAACTATGTCCTTCTATTATCCTAAGCCACCAATAAAGCTACCTCAAGTCACCATACATCTTGGTTGTACCTGGATAAATAAAATAATGTAAGCTATGAGCCTCTGAAAATACATTATGAAAAAAATCACCAACCCCATGAACACATAATCTTCTCTTAAACTACAACACCCTCCTACATTAAGGTGGTCCGTCACCTCTCCGTGCACCACTTTATTTTGGAGTGCATTCAACTTCTTATCCTCGAATTTCTTTGTCTTAATCTTCTTTACGAATGTTGACTTTACCTCTACACTACCAAACACACCACTCTTTTTTGAGACCCCAGACTACATGCTCAGAAATGCTAGAGTTTGAACCTCTCTAGCTAATGGACGCATGGATTCCCTCGAAAATGATAAACTACCCATACTTACAGCTTTGTGGCTCAATATGTCTACTACCACATTGGATTTATCCTGATGACACTAATACACATAATATAATACTTTGATAATTCCATCTACCTCTGTTGCCTTTGGTTTAAATCCCTTTGAGTATACAGGTGCTGCAAGCTATGATGATCTATGAAGACCTCACACTTGACACTATATAGATAGTGTTTAGAAATCTTTAATACAAACATCACCACTACCATCTCTAGTTCATGGGTTGGGTAGTTCATTTCATGAGGCTTCAACTGCATCAAAGCATAACCGATGACATTTCTATCCTGCATCAACAAAGCACCCAAACCCAAAAGTGACGCATCACATAACACTATAAACTCCATACCTTCAATGGGCAATAAAGGAATGGATGTTTTAGTTAAGAACATCTTTAGTTTATGAAAGCTCTCTTCCTGTTGGTCTGACCAAACAAATGACACTTCCTTTTGAGTCAATCTTGTCATGTCAATCTCAATGGATGCAAAGTTTTGATAAATTTATGCTAATAACTAGCACGACCCACAAAACTTCTTACCTTAGTCTTTTAACCTGGCTGATTCCAAGTTTTTACTACCTTAATATTTTAGGGATCCACCATCACCCCTTTTTCAGAAACTACATGCCACAAGAAGGCAACTAATGACCACTAGAATTCATACTTTAAATACTTGGTAAATTATAGCTTCTCCCTTAGAATCTCCAAAACTATGTGAAGATATTGCATGCTCTTCTTTACTCTTGGAGTACACAAGAATATCATCAATAAATGAAATGACAAAAGAATCCAAGAAAGACTTAAAAATTCCATTCACTAAACTCATAAAGGTTGCAGGTTCATTATTCAACTCGAAAAACATCACCAAAAACTCATAATGGCCATACCAAGTCCTAAAAGTTGTCTTTGATATGTCCACTAGTCTAATTTCAGCTAATGATAATTTCACCTCAAATCAATTTTTGAAAACATTGACGCACCCTATAACTGATCAAACAAGTCATCTATCCAAGGCAAGGGATATTAATTTATGATGGTTACCTTATTCAGCTGCTTGTAATCAATGCACATTCTCAAGCTACAATCCTTCTTCTTAATAAACAAGATTGGACCACTCCAAGGTGAACACTTGGACTAATAAAACCTTTTTAAGTAGCTCCTACTATTGAGTTTTGAGCTCCCTTAACTTAACTGGAGCCATTCAATAAAGTGGAATAAAAATAGGCCGAATGTATGACTCTAAGTCAATATAGAAATTGATATCCTTATATGGAGGCATACCTAATAGGCTTAAAGAAAACACATCCTGAAATTTAGAGACTACTAAAAGTGGCCTTATAGAAGGGGACCCCGCATCAATATCCCAAAAATGAGCTAAAAATATTAAACACCCCTTCCCCACTAGCCTATTAGCTCGGGTTTACAATATAATATTTACTGGTTTGGTCTTATACACTCTCTCCCACTCTAATTCCTTCATCCCAGGCATAGCTAGAGTCAATATTTTAGAATTAAAATTTAAACAACATGATATGGATATAACAAGGTCATACAAAAAATTAAAAGTCCAACATATCTAGAATAATAAAGTCTACCCAAGTCTGAAAACCCATAAATAATATAAGGCAAGAACGATAGACACGGGGTTACTATCACAGACTCAACCACTGGAGTTGTAATGATCCAAAATCACCTCTCAGGGCCTCACATGGTGCCTAGGTCTATAAGTAGCCCCAAGCTAACCCATAGAGCTGGTTCCTACTGATAACCCTTAATTCAAGGAGGAAATTTCAAATCAAACACTAGCACATCCATGTTCATAGAAGGGAATAAAAAAAAAGCGGTAATCGGTCCGAAGGGTTATGATAAAGAAATCCCAACAAAACCATAATCTACCAAATAGTCTGACAAAGCCTCTACAAATCCATAATCTAGAGAGCCGATGGGACAGTCCCCCAACTGACTCAAGATGAACTACAGGTAACAACATAGTCTTTCAGTCCCTAGAATATTTAAAGATCGGTCCTCGAACCAAGAGGACTCACCACTGTAAGAAAGGTACACAAGGTACTTGGAGATCATAGATGAGGCTGGGACTGAGCACCTGAACCTACATTATGAGACAATGTAGCACATAGACATATATGTGGATTAGTACTTGGGAATGTACTGAGTATACAGGGGTGAATGCATGTATATAAAACAGTATTAATTTCCTTCAAACAAATCATGTATGCAATATGAGATGACTCACATGGCTTGAATTAGTATGAAATATAAAGTTCATAAATCATATAAGATGAGGCATATTACACAAATCTCGTGAGTCATCGTTCTTCAACCTCAAACACAAAAATCTTCTCTTATTCTCAATACTCCAGGCAAAAAGGGTTTTAGACAGTACCATCAACTCATGCATATAGTATGGTGGGTCAAATAACTTTTAATATTCAAAATTTTATATCTCTTCAAACTCAAATACTAGAAATACGACCTCATCAAACTTTAGAACATACATAGAGACATTTCATGCAAGTTAGGAAAATATCTTATTTCAAGCTTTAGGAGAAATCATCTATCTCAAGGAAAAATGCTCTAGTTTAGTGAAAATAATAGGAGGGAGAAAAACCTTCGTTTACAAAGGAGTAGCTGATTTCAAATTTAAAAGGGCAAGGGAGGTTCTCGTAACCGACATAAACCATGCGAGCTACATGGAGTCCAATATTTTGTCCTCCTAAGGAAAAGACCCCATGTTGGGGAGGAGCGTCATACTCTTTCCAGGGAGTATAACCTAGGTCTAGTGATCACTAAATGAAACTCGGCCTCATGCCCAATCATAATCATCATAAACTCGGCCTCAGGCCCAACCTACGGTGACACATAGTTTTAGGATAAGAAATCATAGTAACTTACCTGCTCGGTGCTAAATACTACTCCCTTTAGATTATCTGCGCTCATCTCATAAAAATCCCCTTTTAGAATAATCTCATGGTTCACCACGGACCCAATAATCAAATCGATAATCTCATATAGTGAAGTGGATTTCAAAGCTCATGGATCGTTAGGTCAATTCATTTCTCAATCATCTCAAAATACTCAAATCATGGGTGCTTATAGCACAAGAGTTCATAAATTCACAAGTCTCAAATAGGGCTTACTAACCCATAGTTCAATATCAAGTTAAAGCTCATCAAAAACATTATATATAGCATATAGATTCATAAATCATATGGAAATCTGGGAATTTCAGCAATTTATCTCAAAGTCTTAATTTAGTCATATGCTTCAATATTTCAAATATTGCAAATATTAACTTCTCATAGAGTAAAATCATGGAGTTTATAGCCAGTTGTAATTTCACAAGGAAACATGCAAAAATCGTGTCATTTGACTCTTAATTCATGGGGAATATCAAGATAATGCATTCAATAATAATAGGTGAAAACCCCCAATTCAAATTATGTATAACCTCATAGATTTCAGGAAAATCATGATGTAAATAAGCCTTTTGGGCACAAGGGTGAAGGGTTACCCTTGTTCAAAACCCCACATACCTTAGATTAGGAGATTGGATGAACAAGTTTCCTTTAACCTTCCTCTTCTTACTCTTAGGGGAGGGTTCTTGAAGTCTTTGAACTTGGGAGATTCTATTTTCAACTCACGAGCACAATCTTTGGTGAGTTCTTAGATTTCTTAGGGAAGAATTCTTGCTTTGATATGATTTGGAGGAGAAAACCCTAGCCCTTAAGTGTTAGAGATGAGCAAATGAGGCCAGCTGGTTCATCTGGAATATATATAAGGGTTTAAAGGAGTAGAAAAGACCAAAATACCCTTTTAAAAATGAGTTAAAAATTGTTAATCGGGGTCTGCGATGGTCGAAATGATGGTCCATCAGAAGTTTGACGGTCCGCCAGATCATTCATTGCTCGAGGGCCAAAAATGGAACACACTGCCTTGATTTGATGGTTGAAATGACGGTCCATCGAAAGTTTGACGGTCCACCAGATCGACCGTCGCACTAGGGCCAGGATGAGGCCATACTGCCTCCGCTTGACGGTCACCACGATAGTCCGTTGAATTTTTGGCGGTTCACCATTTTGGCCATCGCACGATGTCTAGAAAAAGGATTCACTGCCTTGGTTTGATGGGACGATCGATGGTCCGTCGAAGACTTGACGGTCCGTCGGATCGATCGTCAAACCTGGACGATTCCGACAATGCTTAGGAAAATGGCCATAACTTCTCACCCCGATATCAGATTTTGACGAAATTGGTATTTTGGAAAGCTAACTCAATTTCCCACACCATAGGAAGTCATTTTTATGAAAATTCCACAAGTTTAAAACACTAATAAATTAGGAAGTCCTTTCTCAATATCTTAGGAATGGAATTACACTTCATTCAACAAGCATCCAAGGTTCAAACTACGAGGGAACTTTGCGGGGTCTTACAGGAGTAGACACATAAACAGGATAATTAAGTACATCATAAACTAGATTCTCACGCACAACAAACTGGACAGATATATGGAATAAGTAGATCCCAGATTAAATAAACAAAATCCATATGATCACAGACAGAAATAGTACATATGATCACTATGTCAGAAGCCTCGGCATAAGTCTTTCCCTAAACTGCATAACACTGAGCCCGATCATTAATCTGAGATAATTATTTTCTCGACTTTGATCCTTTGAATACCTCGACCATTTGTCTAATTTCCCATCCTCCATGTGGACGACCCTTATCATTGTTTCCTCTTCATCTACCCACTGGGACTATAGCTTGAGTCTATTACTGCATTTGGGCATTCACCTATCTCATATGACACTTCCTATTAAAGTGACCACTAACCCATAATAGTAATATCCTCGCTTGAGAGAAGGTTGACTAGTAAAAAAGTAAGAAGCCTCTTGACCCTAACAACCTATGCTTGAGAAGAACCCTTAGCTGGAACCACAGCAGGGCAAGGCCGATTGACTAGGATGGGCTGAGGAGACCTGCTGATCGTGGCCTTTAGAGTAAGACCACTAAAATTTCTAGCATTTCAAGATTTCTTAGCTAACATCTTAGTCTGAACCACTTGGATAACCCCCTTTAACTGCTTTATATAGTTAGAAACTGCATTAAACCCTTTTTTTCTATTGAAGTCAAACACACAGACAATACTTGAAGGTCATAATTCAAACCTTTAACTGTAATGCCCCAAAACTGGTACCCAAAATGCTACACAGTGTTCATGACCCCAAAGGACCACAAGCTAACCCATGACTGATATTTGTACCTGTATACTGCATGATATACTATATAAATGAAGAAACATAAACTGAAAGGCCATAGGTTCAAATTTGTAACATAACTGATAAATCATAACATATGGATGGGGTATGAAATACCCAAAACACTGAAATAACTATCTGAACACACTACTCTGAAAATCCTCTAACTGACTGAACTATCTAAATAAGGAGTTAATGGGATAGGTCCCCAACTAACTCCAACTAATAAATTAATTAATGAGATAATAAAGAAATAATCATGTTCTCGAAGGATGAGGACTCACTGCTAACTGACTGCTGATATCTGGAATATACTGATGCTCTGGAGCTCGTGCTTTGGAACCTATGTATAAAACATCATAGCACAAATGCGTCAGTACGTTGAATGTACTGGTATGCATGTGAGGTAGGCTAAATGCATGGGATTCATATGCATGAATAATACTGGCTAACTGACTAATATGAACATGAGAATACATGCATAAACACATAGTAACTATATCTTAGATCATGATAACATGAGTTTACTGATAACTAACATGACTAATAACTGAGTTCTGATTACTGATATAACTGATAACATGAGCGATTGTATCTGATAGTCCTAAATCTGATGGAACTAGCTGAGTTTCATACTATTCTAAGTTGGTTGTATCTGACAGTCCTGAATTCTGTAACTGAAACTGTGGGAAGTAGTTATCTAACTGACATGCCCCTAATACGCCATTATGGCTAAGTTGGGGTCCAATTTGTAACCCCAATTAGAGGGGTGTCAATATCGTGCCACTAGTAAGGACAATATGCGAGTAACCCTTATATAACAGGTAACTCTAGTGAGAACGGTGGGAACCCTCATATAATAGGTTAAGCCACCTCATCTACCCTCATATAGCAGGAAATGATGTCTCAACCTATACTGGCTACGTAGTTCTGAAATGCAAGGATTGCTTCTAAGAATCACACCATCATATAATAGGTGAATTCCCATCCTTGGGTTCACTTAGTGCTAACTCCTACTACCATCTGAATAAACACTGAACATGAATTACTAAACTGAACTGGACTGAATAAACTGGATTTCTGTTGACTGATGGAATAGTACTGAGATTACTAAATTACTGAGATTTCCTGAATCACATGACTGATTGAGTTCTATAGATCATGGCTTGACTGAGGATATCATGAAAACATAATACTAAATCTAGGCACACAGCTATATTTTTTAGGTACAAGTACCCCTAGGACTCTATGGAAGGAAACTAACAAGGCATGACATTCTTGAATACATGACTAACATCAACAATCCATAATACAATAATTGAAGATATTTCATGAGAATTTGGTTATCATAGCTTGGTACATGAATAAGATAGCATGTATACATAGCATAATTTCATAAGGCTAACTTATGAGCAATCTAAAAAAAAAATTTCAATACATAAGAATAACATGGAAGTCATTTTGGATCACAATTTATCTATAGTGCATAATTTCTATCTTCCTAGGCATTTTATCAAACACCTTGTGTGCACCCATAGGGCATAGGCTTAATCATCAAATTGACACATTATAAATAACCTAATTTATGGATTTCACTCACTTGCTGATGTAGTTTCATGAAAAACACATAAATATTCCAACTTGGGAATCATATAATAAGATAAACATGGTTACAATCAACCCACAACATAAATATCATGATTTGCAATTTGAAATAGGGTTCTTGAGCTTTATGGATGAAAGGAATCCATAAATCAACACAACGCATACCTTAGTTATTGGTTTAGCGAAGATTGACGGAGAGACTTTCTTGAAATTGAATCCTCAATTGAAACCCTAGCTTGTTCTTGAGAGAAAATTGAGAGAAACTAGTTTATTTTGGGTGGAAAATGGCTAAATAACGTGTTAAAGGGCTTAAATAGGGGTGGAAAATTGACCCTTTTAACCCTAGACGCGTCTTTTAAATTGGTGAAAAATTCTCGAACTGGACCCCTAGTGCGACGCGGCGCTATCGTGCCGTGTCACTAGAATTTGACAATTGGGAAATAGGGGAATGGCGTGATGCGGAGCCATCACGTTGCCACTTTGTTTGCAACCTGGAAGTTTGGCGCAATGCGCCACTATCGCGAACCCCTACTGGAATTTGACAAATGCCATTTTCTCTAATGGCGCGGCACGCCATTGACTAATATGGCACTGTTTTATGATGGTAACTTGAAATAGTCATAACTTCTTACCCAATATCGGATTTAGGAGAATCTTATATCGATGGAAAGCTTATTGAATTTCCCACATGACAAAAAATGAAAATCATAAAAAATCCTCATGGAATAAACATCATTTAATCTAGAAGATAATACTAGACATTCTTAGGACGAAATTAGTTAGAAAACTTTGGGGTATTACATTAACGTAGAGCGAATCATCTCCTCCTCAGAAGTCAATAATTGTGTAGATTAGTGAGACAAGGCATAGAACTTGGCCTCATTGTCCGCAATCGATATGTCACCCTGCTCCAATGCCAAAAACTCATCCTTCATGCAGTCATGAAGGGTATGTTGCATATATTTATCTAAAAACAAAGCAGCATGGAACTGCTCCTAAGTCAATGGAGGCAAAATAGTGACCAGCATTTAACATATGCTCTCTACCATTGCTTAGAATCCCTCTCCAGCAAAAAATTCACAAACTCAAATCTATGTTACTTCACAATCTCTATTTTATGTAACCTTTCAGAGCAATCAATAATAAACTCAAAGGTATTCTCAAACTCAGTACCCTAAAATATTGAAGGTTTCATCTTTAGAAATTCTGTCAACAGTCCATGTTCTGTACTAGTCATCACTGAAGCTAACACCATATAAGGAAAAGCATCGATCGCTAGAGCTTCATCCATTATAGGAGCCATAACGATAGCAAGATGAACAACCGGAGCCTAATAAGCCAGTATAATGGGTGTAGCTCCAGTCCCAGCCAACTAACTCAAAAAAGCTAACACTTGTTGAATAACCTTAGCATACATAGAGGGTAGTCCTGCAACCGCAGCTTGATCCGCTACCTTGGTCTCCATACCCTGTTCCTGTACTGCTTTTGTCTCTTTCAAATGATCCTGAGGTGGGGTAGGTGATGCTGAACTCTCAAGATTTCGGCCAGCCATTACTTAAGCTCCACCCTTAGTAGTTATGGCTCATCCACTCCTTCCCCTACCTCTTTCTCTAACTCAGCCTCTTTCTCTCTCGGTCGGCTCTGCAACTGGAGCAACCAATGCAAAAGCTTCTGGTCAGGTTCCATTGGACATAGTGTTCACCTTCCGCGGACAAAAAAATAAAGAATATTAGATACCAATTTGGATTTCCAGATACAAATTAGAATAAAGTTATAGCACGAAAGAAATAAGAATGAAAAATTTTCTAAATTCCTATAACCTCCCAAAGAAAAGTACAAACGTCTTCATACCATTTTGCAAGACCATTTTGGTATGACGAGATCGATGAACCTACACTCTGATACCAACTTTATAACGATCCAAACCCATCGTGAGTGGCACCCACACTACTCAACAAATGGGAGAACCATTAACCCCAAATACCAACTCAAAATCAACACTTAAAAGAGGTAATAGAACAACTCCATCAATAAAACATCCATTCTAAAGAGACAACATAAGTACAACTTAAAGGCAAAACATTGTACTTTACCAAAACCATCCCTAGGAATCAAAAG
Source organism: Capsicum baccatum var. pendulum (assembly GCA_030864225.1). Taxonomy (NCBI): domain Eukaryota; kingdom Viridiplantae; phylum Streptophyta; class Magnoliopsida; order Solanales; family Solanaceae; genus Capsicum; species Capsicum baccatum. Next base: position 61,805,511 of record CM061550.1, on the reverse strand, counting down.
TCGTTCATGCCAAAAGTACTAAAGATTGTCAAGAAGTAGATGCAACCCCAAAAACTTAAATAAAAAATATAAGTCCAGAAATAAAGACTTTGTCATCAAGAAGGATTCATGGAGGCCCAAAACATGTTGCTCACCCTTGAATCTAAAGTCAACTGTTGGATTCACAAGTGAGATCTCGTAGGAGCTGTTGGAATATGCGCTGCACTCACAAAGCTAAACACAAGTATAGTATCAGCACACAAGAATAATAGTGTACTGGTAGGGTAATTTGGCCAACCCAAGATAAGTATAGGAACATATAACTAAGCTATAGTACAAAAAGTTAATCTATGCTTAACAAACATACAGTTAGCATAATAAGCAACAATGAATAGTTAGGAATCAACCAACAAGTCAACATATTATCACCAAGTCAAGATTAGTCAAGTCAAGCCGAAAATAAGTCAAGACAATTTATTAAGTGATACAATATATTTCTCCAGTTAACTCATGGAACCATCAAACTCACCTGATACTTGTACATACACGCTAAGGGATATACACCCACTATCTAGCAATAACCTACAGGGGATAATTACCGCCCATGTACTAAAATCTTAGACACAAGTGTCTTTCAACCATATTCACCCAAAAGTATGTGAGAACGTTCTAAATATCGAACATCCTATATTTAGCAAGTAAGGTAGGTCAATATCATATAAAACCTGCAAATTATTTGTAAAAATAACACCAAACAACATGCACTAACAAGTCATACTTCAGAATAGTCAACATGCACATATAGCACAAATAGGATTAAACTACAATACCATCACCTATCTCAAACCAAGCTTGCTCAACTCCTCTATATCAGAGCTTTGCCCGCCCATGCAATTTTTACTCGCTCGTGGTCTAGATATACACATAAATACATAATTAAAGAAATGATCTAACATGTCAGGATTTATAACTACACCCAACTCCTATGGTCAAATGCATGATCATTCCATTATCGTTTTAGGGCTTTTCCACCATAAATCACATAAACCTAACAATTTCATGGATAAATTAGTGAATTAACGAAACACAAAGGTAAATTAAATGTTAATAATCAAAACTCATTAACTTATTCCATAATTTTCTTCCTTTCACTAGCAATTAATCAAAATCTTCCCCGGACTCCATGAATTAATAATTTTAAGGCTTAATATTTAAATACGAAGTAACAGAGATAAATTCTTTACCTTAACGAAGTAAAAAGAATAAATTCTAGCATGTTTTGCCCTAAATCACCCTTCTATTACTACAAAATGAGTTCTTGAAAAATAAACTATTTTAGAGAAATATTTTAATAAATCTACGACTTTCACTGCTATAGCGGTACCAACTGCTACAGTGATCGTTGGCCACCGCTATAGCAGAAATTATTCCACTATAACGCTCATCGCTACAGTAGTATGTCGACTGCGATAGCGGTGTCGATAGGACAGAATGTCTGTCTTCTCCCAAAAATCTCAGTTTTGGCAACACAACTTATACCTTGGACATTTCAAATAGTTCTCTTTACGCGAAGATCAATTTCAAGAGATTCACTTATCCAAATTCAATTTTGTAAATTCCTACGAGTTTTTTATCGTCTTAGCTAACTAGAAATAAAGACAAACACTACTACCCATCCATCAAATAAATATCCTTATATCTTAAGTCTACAGCTCTGTAGCTTGTGTCGTCTACATAGGATAGAATTTAAACACACCCAAAATCCACAAGAATTATACAAACATCTATGGAGCATAGCAAGGTACCGATAATGTTCTCTCATTTTTCAAATAGTGAATCACTGAAGCCAAATCCATCTTGCATCCAATTCATTCTCAGATTTCCTTAGGCCTCACCTTGCTCCAAAATCGATCAAAACTAGCCTAGTCTGAGATTTGTAACTTTCAAATGGAGAAGAATTTAGATATGAGATTTTAAATATTCGAGTCATTCCTAACCATAAAGAGGATCATTACAGTATAAAACTCCTTAAGTGAGAGAAATACTTTTGCTAATTTTTTTGGCTAACTTGGTTTTTCATTTTGCAGGTAATTTTGAACTCAAGAAATTTTTAGAAAATCTCGCGCACAGGCAGGAAAATTATCAATCTAGATAAACAAGGCATTCTATAGATAAGGATAAGACGTGCTCAACTTCTATTTAAGCATGAGATTGGATCATTATTTTAGATTTTTTATCTCTTGAATTGTATAAATTTTGTTAGGTAAGGCAAGTTACTGATGAAAATAATAAAGTCTGAATTAATTTCATTCGATTAAACATACCATGCACCTGTAAGAATTTTAGGTGTTACATATGGTATAAAATCATGACTCATTTATACTAGTAGCTAAACTTTACCTACATATTTTCTAAAAGTTCAAGTACAAGATATCAGAGGTATTTTCGAGACTCAAATCTCTTAACCAATAGAGAGGAAAGTGAAGAAGGTACCTGGGTTTAACACAAAGGGCCTAGACTGTTGGCAAGGAAAACGGTGTTGGTACAATATAGTCACAACCTTAGATCCACCTCCTACGAAAAGAAGTTGACAAATCTTTTAAGGATTTGAGTAAAGGTGGTGGTATTAATCCCAAGAGGGGTTCAGCCCACTATAACTTATATTCAATAAAGAAGAGGGGACTTACATTGAAGGTAGGGCTGCTTATCGATCGAATTGGTTGGATAATTATACTTAATGATTATCGACTTTTAAATGTACTAATTCGCTAGACACCCAATAAGATAACGGTTGGTTCGGTGTTGGATTAGCAATTGAAGGATGGTTATTGGGTATTGTAATGGATAAATTTAAGAGGAAATAAAATATCGAGTAATTATTGGTAGTTCCTTCGTTTCTACGCCGACTAAGTTGTTTGTATACTATAGCTAATCTATTTATCAATCTTTTAGGCTTCTTGAGTTTTGTTCGTATAGTTATTTAATATGTTAAAACATAGACTCAAATGAGATCTTTCTTCTAACCTAAAATATATGTAGAAATATTTTTAATTACTAGGTCAATAGAAAAATTGAAACTTTAATATTATTTAATTTTTTATGTTTTATATCAAACTTTGTGAAGGACATATTGGGGTTGCTTCATTTTTTGTGTGGTCCTTCGTGTTGTCAAGAATAATTTATGTTTTGATTTAAAAATTAAGTTGAGGTTTTATTTACGTTTTAGGGAGTCTAGCTACGCTTTATGGTTAGATGTCACAAGAAGTGACTTGTTATTTTCTAGGCTAAGAAGTTAATAGAACAATAAATGGAGTTTTATATGTGGATTTACAAAAGATACTTGATATATCTAGGGGTAAAAATATAACTATAATAATTCTTAATGGGTTAATAGTTTACTCGATAAGAAAATTGAGTAATCCATCCCTGCACCAATAAGTCATTAATTATAAAATTTTGATCTGTTCTTCAACCGTCAGTCTGATAACCCATTATCAATAAGTCAATAAACTAATTTTGTGATTGAATTAACAATTACAGTTTGGTTCTGAATAACCATAATTGAAGGAGGCGAGGGGTGATGTACTGCTTAATCCGAGTAACCTGCAAATGAGGAAGAAGAGACAAATTTATGCAGATCTATGAGGATAGATTAAGGAGGCAAATTCAGACATTTACATGAGATTTGATGATACGCTTCATCGTATGTTGCCATATTAGATGTCGTAATATAGTCATTGGCCAACTGTCAAGAAAGGTGAGATCACGTCGAGTTTTGATGATGAGGAGCAAGCTTGATTTCATCATGGACAGCTTCATCTCAAGCTCGACAATGAAGATGTTTCTAGAGTCTTTTCACTTTCCTTTTGATGTTTATAATTCTCTGATGTACATAGGTTTCTCCTTTCTTTAATTTGTTTGTTTTAATAAAGTTGTGGACCAGGTCAGTTGGGCTGTCGGTTTGTGCAAACTTTGATTTTTAATTTTATAAATGAAAAATTTTCAAAAGTAGCAACTTAACAGCCATAATTATAACTTTTATAGCAACTGTTTCATAATTACGAAAAATAGCAAATTATATTTTGTATTTAAGTAAAATATTTTTATATAAATACATATATAAATAGAATAGTAGTTCTTATTTTAACTCTCATTAGTTAGATTTAAATAAGGGAAGTAACTGTCCCTTAATTCATGCTACTTTTAATTTTAAAGACTACTTTTGTTATATAATACTCTTCTATTTCTCTTTTTTTTTAATCCTTTTTCGTTTTTTTCGGTTACTTTTTTTTTTCCTTTCTCATATTTTTCTTTTTATTTTTCTATTTTCGTTTATTTTTTTATCATTTTATTTTTTTATTTGCTCCCCGCCGCCCCCTTCGCCGACCTCCGGCCCCGACCCGTTACCCCGCTTCCCCCCCTCTCTGTTCATACCTCAACGGCACCCGCCCGGCGCCGCCATCGGTGAAACAGCGCCGCCACCTCTGCCACAGGAATGGCCGGCCACCTTCGCCGTAAACCCCAACTCCGGCTCCGGCACCGGCGATTGGCGACCGGCGACCCTCTCCGTCTCAGCACCAGCAGCCGCCGCTCCCACTAATTTCTGCCTCCAGTAGAGCCGTCTCTCCATCACCGGAACTCCCCGGAGCCTGATCTACGTTGGATTTTGGTTTTCGACTTGGCTTACAAGCGTAACCCGGTGACTTCTACCCTTTGTTATTTCAATATTTCATTCTTCGTATTATGCTAGTACTATCTCCTATATCTTGACTTGCGTTTGATTTGTTGATATTGTCTATTGTCATTTCTTGCACTGCTTTTTATTGGGTTATCGGCTCCGGGCTCTGGTTGGGGCTTTGGGTGGTGAGTCCAGTGGTGTTTGCTCTCTATTTGACTTTAGTTTTGTTTCTTCATTATTTCTTCGAATTTGTGTGAGCCTGTATTTCTTGTTGCTGCTTTGCTACTACCATTATTTATAGTCTCTTATATTTTCTTGTAGTAGTGGCTGTGGGCGGTGATGGTTGGATAGGGTCATGTCCGAGGGGGTTGGGGCGTGGGGCTGTTATGGGGGCGAGGGATGAGGAAAGGGCGGGAGTGGGAGGAAGGCCAAGGTTTGGCCTCAAGGGTGGTAGAGGAAGACGTGGGGATAGTGAGGGTAGGCTGAGGGTTGGGTCTTGAAATATAGGGACCCTTCAGGGTAAGTCCATAGAGCTTGTGAAGATCCTTAGAAAGAGGAGGATTAATATTGCGTGTGTTCAAGAGACCAAGTGGGTAGGGTCTAAGGCTAGGGATGTGGATGGTTACAAGCTGTGGTACACTGGAGCGAGAGGCATAGGAATGGAGTTGGCATCTTAGTAGATGAAGAGCTTAGAGACCAGGTAGTAGAGGTAAAGAGGATCAACGACAGGTTGATGACTATTAAGTTGGTCATTCGGGGGTTTACCCTGAACGTGTGTAGCGCTTATGAGCCGCAAGTAGGCTCGAAGGGGGAGGAGAAGAGGTGGTTCTGGGAGGCTTTGGATGAGGTGGTGAGAGGCGTGCCTAGCTCGGAGAAGATTATTGTAGCAGGTGATTTCAACGGGTACATCGGGGCGTTACCGGGAGGCTTTGGTGATGTGCATGGTGGTTTTGGATTTGGGAAAGAAATGAAGAGGGGGCTACTCTATTAGATTTCGCGAGGTTCTTTGGGCTGGTGGTGGTGAACTCGGGCTTTCCAAAGAAGGACGACCACCTGATCACCTTTCGAAGCACGATAGCCAAGACCCAGATTGACTTTTTGTTGCTTAGGAAAGGGGATAGGGTGTTGTGTAAGGACTGTAAGGTCATCCCGAGTGAGAGCCTTTCGACCCAGCATAGGCTCTTGGTTATGGATTTGGGTATAAAGAAGATTAGAAAGAGGAGGGGGAGGAGTGTCGACCTAGAATTAAGTGGGGCGGCTTGACGCCAGTGAATGCGTGGGAGATAGGGGAGAAGTTGGCGGGAATGGGGGTGTGGGAGTGTAGGGGGGATGTGGATAGTATGTGGGATAGGGTGGCTAGGTGCATCAGGGAGAATGCAAATGAGGTGTTGGGGGTTTCTAGGGGCCGGGCCAGGCATCATCGGGGGGATTGGTGGTGGAATGAAGAGGTTAAGAAGAAAGTGGGGACCAAGAAAGGGGCGTATGCTAAGTTGGTTGAGAGAAAGGACGAAGAAGAGAAGCGGGTGAACAGGAAAGAGTACAAGCTAGCTAACAAGGAGGCTAAGTTAGAAGTTACGGCGGCTAAGACGGCCGCTTTTGAGAGCTTGTATGTAGGGTTACAGGGGAAAGGAGGGGAGAAAAAGTTGTTTAGACTCGCTAAGGCTAGGGAGAGGAAGGGTCGTGACCTCGACTAGGTGAGGTTCATTAAGGGGGAGGACGGTACAGTGTTGGTGGAGGACGGCCACATTAAGAATAGATGACAGTCGTACTTTCATAGGCTCTTGAATGACAAAGGGGATAGAGCTATTGTGTTAGGAGAGCTGGAGCACTCAGAGGAGTGTCGGGATTTTAGTTATTGTAGACGTTTTAAGGTAGAAGGGGTTAGAGAGGCTGTTCGCAGGATGCGAAGGGGTAGGGCGACGGGGCCGGATGAGATACCGATGGAGTTTTGGAAGTTCACTGGAGAGGATGGTGTAAGGTAGTTGACTGGATTATTTAACGAAATCTTCAAGACGGCAAGAATGCCCGAGGCTTGGAGGTGGAGTACCATGATCCCTCTCTATAAGAATAAGGGTAACATCCAGAGTTGCAATAACTATAGGGGGATTAAGTTATTGAGTCACTCTATGAAGATTTGGGAGAGAGTGATCGAGGTGAGGATGAGAAGGATAGTGTCTATTTCGGAAAACCAGTTTGGATTTATGCCTGGCCGCTCGACGATGGAGGCATTGCACCTGGTACGGAGGCTGGTGGAACAGTATAGGGAAAGAAAGAAGGACCTGCACATGGTGTTTATCGACCTGGAGAAGGCATACGACAACGTCCCCAGGGAGGTGCTTTGGAGATGCTTGGAGGTGAGTGGAGTCCCGCTGGCATATATCAGAGCAATTAGGGACATGTATGATGGAGTGAAAACTCAGGTGAGGACAGCGGGAGGAGACTCAGAGCATTTCACTGTCTTGACTGGATTGCATCAGGGATCTACTCTTAGTCCCTTTTTGTTTGCTTTGGTGATGGATGTGTTGACGCGGCATATTCAAGGGGAGGTGCCTTAGTGTATGCTTTTTGCAGATGATGTAGTTTTGATTGATGAGACGCAAGGGGGTGTGAATGATAAATTAGAGGTGTGGAGACAAACGCTTGAGTCTAAAGGGTTCAGGTTGAGCAGAAGCAAGACAGGGTATTTGGAATGCAAGTTTAATGACGTGAGGCTGGAGAATGAGGTGGTAGTGAAGTTGGAATCACAGGAGGTATGTAAGAGGGATAGTTTCAAGTATCTCAGGTCCGTGATCCAGGGTAACGGCGAGATTGACGAGGATGTCTCGCACCGTATTGGGGCGGGATGGATGAAGTGGAAGCTCGCGTCGGGGGTGTTGTGTGATAAGAAGGTGCCGCCCAAGCTTAAAGGCAAATTCTACAGGGCGGTAGTCCGTCCGGCCATGTTGTATGGAGCGAAGTGTTGGCCAGTTAAGAACTCCCACATCCAAAAAATGAAGGTGGCAGAAATGCGGATGTTGCGTTGGATGTGTGGGCTGACTAGAGGGTATAAGTTCGGAATGAGATTATCAGGGAGAAGGTTGGTGTGACTCCAGTTGAGTATAAGATGCGGGAAGTCCGATTGAGATGGTTCGGACACGTGATGAGGAGGGGCATGGATGCCCCGGTTCGTAGGTGTGAGAGGCTAGCGTTGGATGGTTTTAGGCGGGGTAGGGGTAGGCCGAAGAAGTACTGGGGTGAGGTGATTAGGCGGGACATGGAGCAGTTACAGCTCACCGAGGACATGACCCTAAATAGGAAGATCTGGAGGACATGAATTAGGGCAGAAGGCTAGGGTCAGTTTGGGTCACTAGTGTAGGGAATTACTTGGTGGGGGTATTTTTCTTGTTATGATACCTTGTTCCATGTTTTATTACGAATCTGTGTGCTTTTCTCTGTTTTTAGTACTTATGGGTGCCGTATTTATGTTATGAAATCTTGTTCTGTGTTTTACTATGTATTTGTGTGGTATCTCGTGTCTTGAACCGGGGGTCTATCGGAAACAGTCTTTCTACCTCTTTAGAGGTAGAGGTATGGACTGCGTACATCTTACCCCCCCCCCAGACCCCACTAGGTGGGAATACACTGAGTTTGTTGTTGTTGTTGTTATTTTTTTATTTTTATTTATTTTTATTTTTCTTTTTTTCTTTCCACTTTATTTTCACTCTTCTATTTCTCTTCTTTTTTTATCCTTTTTTATTTTTTTCTTTATTTTTTTCTTTTTCGTTTTCTTATTTTTCTCATTTCTCATATTTTTCTTTTTCTTTTCCTATTTTATTTTTCTTCTTCTTTTTTTTATTTATTTATTTCTTTTGTATTTAAGTAAAATGTTGCTATATAAATAAATATACAAATTGAATATTAGTTTCTATTTTAACTCTCATCAGTTAGAGTTAAATAAGGGAAGTAATTGTCCCTTAATTCAAGCTATTAAAATGACTCTTTTATTTCTCTTCTTTTTTATCCTTTTTCATTTTTTTCTAATTTTTCGTTTTCTTATTTTTTTACCTTTCTCATATTTTTCTTTTTCTTTTCCTATTTTCATTTCTTTTTTTATTATTTTTATTTTGATTTCTTTTATTTTTTTTCTTTTTTGCATTTTTTTATTTTTATTTTTTTCGTTTTTTTACTCTTGTATCTCTTGCTTTTATTTTTAAAAGACACATATCTATATTACATATACATATTCAAAAAATATACAAATACATAGACATACAGATCTGTGTATGTATTTACAATACAAAACATACATATATATCTGCATCTGTATTTACAGAAATACATATCTGACTCATATGTATATATAAACATATAGGACACAAAATCTCTATGGCAAAAAGTGACATGATACTTTTTCCTAATTGCACTTGAAGTACACATTTCTTCTTCGTAACGTTGACATCAAAAATATTCTTATGACGAAAAAATATGCAGTATCCACAAATACATATGCATTAATCATTAATCATAAATACATATGCACTATTAATAAATAGATATGCATAACTGAAAAAATACATATGCATTAGTCATAAATACATATGCACACTGAAAAAGTACATATGAATTATTCATAAATACATATGCATCTATAAAACCTAAGCAGAACTAAAAATATATTTCTAAATCAATAAATATAGCATGCAGCCCCATAAAAAAGTATGAATAACTTGAAAATACATATGTATTATTCAAAAATACATATGCATAGCTGGAAAAATACATATGCATTAATCATAAATACATATGCAATCTGGTAAAATATATATGTATCATTCATAAATATATATATGCATAACTGATAAAGTACAGATGCATTACTCATAAATACATATGCACAACTGAAAAAATACATATTCTTCCTTTTCGTTTGACTTTCTCTTTTTCACATATTTTTGCACTTTTTGGGGTTTTGGAGATGAAGGTTTTCTCAATATTTTTCATTTCATAATTTTTCCAATATTTTCTGGCTCGTCACAATGTTTTTGGTTCATTGTAATTGATAACTGAAAAGGAAAAATAACGAATTGAATTGTTTTACAAATAAGATAAAAAAAAGTGAATATAAGAATTCAAAAATTGTATACGATCTCCCGATCAATTTACATCAGAGAATAGATGACCACATAATCATGGCTAGACAAGAATAATAAATTTCGATCGCCTACTCTTAGTAAAAAATAAATCAATAGGAAATAATATATTCAAAACAGTGAACACCGTCGAATTCCAGTGCAAATCTCTGCTTCGTGTGCTGTTGTTGTCGTGTAGATGACGGCAGCGATGCCTCTCCGACCTTCTTTATTAGATCACCTGATGAAGTACAAGTAGACGACGGAAAATCGATAGCTTGGTGATTTGTTACAAGCGGCGCCACCACTTGTTGCTGATTCGTTTCATGAGTACTGTTGTACGCTTTAAAAATATTCAATTTCTTCCCAAAAAGTTCAGCAGAGAGCGCATCAAAGGAACTAAGAATTGACATCACCATAGTTATGTTGTGAAAACAAATAAAAAGAAAAAAAATAGAAGATATGGTTAATTGGAGAGAAGTAAATATTGCGTGAAAAGGGGAAAAGATAAAGTGATGGGAGAAACACATGCGCCTCTCTAATTAGTGGGTAAAATATTGTTAATTTTGCTATAAGTTGTAATTTAAAAATAAAATTGTTATTATTGTAATTATAATCTTAAGAATGCTAGTTTCTGTAATTTTTTCTTTATAAATTGAGCCCAATGGGCCTTTTTAGTTATTTTCCCTTAAAAAATATATATAGTCCATGCTTCAATAATTTTCATTGTTGTAACATTTTGGTATTGTTAGTGTAAATTATTTGAGCTCTTCAATAGTATCTCATAATAAAACTAAAAATTCTTTTCATGTAAAACTATGAGGATATATTTTTATATTTTTTAAATTGTATACTTCAGAAATCTAATATGGTACTATAATTGTATGTTAATGTAATTACTACAATCGATATGACAATGTTATTAAAAAAATATATTGTAATAATTCTGGAAGTCTACAAATGAACTTATAAGTTAGAAATGAAAAGTTCAATATTAACAAGCTTAACTTACTTTTTCAGATAATTTTGTATAGTAGTATTTTTTAAAATTTATTATAGTGCTCAAATATTGAAATTATGTTTTTCGGGGCATATAACTGTTTTTATCCTTTTCTTTTAAGAAAAAGTTGATAGCTAAAATGAGATGGTAAAGTATATACATATGCAGTCAGTGGTGTGGTTCGTTGTGTGTTTGTATTAACTTTTTTGTTTGGAAATATGTTATGCCTTTTCGTATAGGGTATAATTTGTGAATTTTATGATACTAACATATGAACTTACGTCCTTAAAAAAAATTATTTATTATTTTGATATTGAAGACATAATTTATTATGTGATCTTATACTAGTTTTATATTATAAAAATATGTCCCACAAATAATTAAATCTGTTATTTCAATGTCAAATATTTTAGCCGCCTTATTTGTCACCCAAAATACTGAGGAGCAAAACATAAACACTACCCTAGAAAATAGGGACATTTAAGCAAAAAAGCGAATGACCCTAGTTTGATTTGAACTTTATAAACGGGTTGGTTTGGCCTCGGGTTCGGGTTCGGATCGAGGCAATTCGGCAATGTTTGTTGTCTATATAAACACAAGAAGTTTCCCTCTCATTCAAATGCAATGGTCATCACAGGAAGGCCCGCTGATACTGAAAATTCGACACAACAACCTATTCTGGTGTTTTCCACTGGTGGCATTAGATGTGGCACCCTGCTAACTCAAGCGACCTGCTAGAGCTGATAAAACATTAGATAAGCTCTACTGGCGCGAATCATTTCCCATCGGTGCAACTACTGGATGCTCTCATACTTTGTAGCCTGACTTGCCATATCCAAAATATTCACCACTACTAGCCTTACACTTACCTTGATGATTCCTACCATATTTCCTGTAGAGCGGACTAGTACGACCACTGTTCACACTACCATGTATCTCTTGTATCTCTTGCTTTTATTTTTAAAAGACACATATCTATATCACGTATACATATTCAAAAAATATACAAATACATAGACATACAGATTTGTGTATGTATTTACAATACAAAACATACATATATATCTGCATATGTATTTACAGAAATACATATCTGACTCATATGTATATATAAACATATAGGACACAAAATCTTTATGGCAAAAAGTGACATAATACATTTGCCTAATTGCGCTTGAAGTACACATTTCTTCTTCATAACGTAGACATCAAAAATATTCTTATGACGAAAAAATATGCAGTATCCATAAATACATATGCATTAATCATTAATCATAAATACATATGCATTATTAATAAATAGATATGCATAACTGAAAAAATACATATGCATTACTCATAAATACATATGCACACTGAAAAAGTACATATGAATTATTCATAAATACATATGCATCTATAAAACCTAAGCAGAACTAAAAATATATTTTCAAATCGATAAATATAGCATGCAGCCCCATAAAAACGTATGAATAATTAGAAAATACATATGTATTATTCAAAAATACATATGCATATCTGGAAAAATACATATGCATTAATCATAAATACATATGCAATCTGGTAAAATATATATGTATTATTCATAAATATATATATGCATAACTGATAAAGTACAGATGCATTACTCATAAATACATATGCACAACTGAAAAAATACATATTCTTCCTTTTCGTTTGACTTCCTCTTTTTCACATATTTTTGCACTTTTTAGGGTTTTGGAGATGAAGTTTTTCTCAATATTTTTTATTTCATAATTTTTTTAATATTTTCTGGCTCGTCACAATGTTTCTGGTTCATTGTAATTGATAACTGAAAAGAAAAAATAGCGAATTGAATTGTTTTACAAATAAGATAAAAAAAAAGTGAATATTAGAATTCAAAAATTGTATACAATCTCCCGATCAATTTACATCAGAGAATAGATGACCACATAATCATGGCTAGACAAGAATAATAAATTTCGATCGCCTACTCTTAGTAAAAAATAAATCAATAGAAAATAATAGTTTCAAAACAGTGAACACCATCGAATTCCAGTGCAAATCTCTGCTTTGTGTGCTGTTGTTGTCGTGTAGATGACGGCAGCGATGCCTCTCCGACCTTCTTTATTAGATCACCTGATGAAGTACAAGTAGACGGCGGAAAATCGATAGCTTGGTGATTTGTTACAAGTGGCGCCACCACTTGTTGTTGTTTCGTTTCATGAGTACTATTGTATGCTTTAAAAATATTCAATTTCTTCCCAAAAAGTTCAGCAGATAACGCATCAAAGGAACTGAGAATTGACATCACCATAGTTATGTTGTGAAAACAAATAAAAAGAAAAAAAAATAAAAGATACGATTAATTAGAGAGAAGTGAATATTGCGTGAAAAAGGGGAAAAGATAAAATGATGGGAGAAACACATGCGCCTCTCTAATTAGTGGGTAAAATATTGCTAATTTTGATATAAGTTGTAATTTAAAAATAAAATTGTTATTATTGTAATTATAATCTTACGGATGCTAGTTTCTGTAATTTTTTCTTTATAAATTCAGCCCAATGGGCCTTTTTAATTATTTTCCCTTTTAAAATATAGATAGTCCATTCTTTCAATAATTTTCATTGATGTAACATTTTGGTATTGTTAGTGTAAATTATTTGAGCTCTTCAATAGTATCTCATAATAAAACTAAAAATTCTTTTCATGTAAAACTATGAGGATATATTTTTATATTTTTTAAATTGTATACTTCAGAAATCTAATAGGGTACTATAATCGTATCTCAATGTAATTACTACAATCAATATGACAATGTTATTAAAAAGATATATTGTAATAATTCTGGAAGTCTACAAATGAACTTATAAGTTAGAAATGATATAGTTCAATATTAACAAGCTTAAATTACTTTTTCACATAATTTTGTATAGTAGTATTTTTTAAAATTTATTATAGTGCTCAAATATTGAAATTATGCTTGTCGGGGCATATAACTGTTTTTATCCTTTTCTTTTAAGAAAAAGTTGATAGCTAAAATGAGATGGTAAAGTATATACATATGCAGTGAGTGATGTGGTTCGTTGTGTGTTTGTATTAACTTTTTTGTTTGAAAATATGTTATGCCTTTTCGTATAGGGTATAATTTCTGAATTTTATGATACTAACATATGAACTTACGTCCTTAAAAAAATTATTTATTATTTTGATATCGAAGACATAATTTATTATGTGATCTTATACTAGTTTTATATTATAAAAATATGTCCCACAAATAATTAAATCTGTTATTTCAATGTCAAATATTTTAGCCGCCTTATTTGTCACCCAAAATACTGAGGAGCAAAAACTAAACACCACCCTAGAAAATCGGGGCATTTAAGCGAAAGAGTGAATGACCCTAGTTTGATTTGAACTCCGTTAACGGGCTGGGTCGGGCTCGGGTTCGGGTCGAGGCAAGTCGGCAATGTTCCTTGTCTATATAAGCACAAGAAGTTTCCCTCTCATTCAAACGCAATGGCCATCACTGGAAGGCCCGCTGATACTGGAAATTCGACACAACAAACAGTACGTTTCATTTTTGTGTATATATATATATATATACCTTCTTGCATTACAATCTCTGTGATTAATGTTGTAGCTTTCTTTTGTTTATATTTATTTTTGTAATAATAATACCTATATTGTTGAAATCAAGGTTATGGTTAAGGGTTTTTCTGTTACAGTAACATTTGCCCCGGTGAAGCATTTGGTGTGGAATGGTTAACTGGTGGTGGAGGTCAAGAGATCTCAGGTTTAATACAAAGATATTGTGTTTCCTCCTTAGCGCTTGGTTACCTGAATATGAATAATCTAACCACTTTACACAAAAGGGGAAAAAGGGTTAAAGATGGACTAGACTAGCGATTCGAATACACTCCGTTCTAGAGTCGATGGTGCACTCACAAAGTCATTTCCTTTGTTTAAGACAATTGAAATCAAGAAGAAGTGACTTGATAATAGCTATCAGTTGAGTGGCCATTGAGAAATCAACTCCTCAATTCTCTGTGTAGTAATTTAGTTTTACAATTGTCAGTGACATCATTGAAAGTGTTAAAAAATTAGTCATGGATAATAGAGAAAAAGCAATCGGTTTGTACGCCAATCCAAGGTAGTTACTCTAGATATAAAATATGGGAATTGATAGATAAAATTGTGTATATGAGAAGATGAAAAAGACCATTATAAGACCTCAGTCAAGAATGCACAATGTAGCACACAAGAATGACAACAAGAAACCCGGAAAACACCATGTCAGTTCCACCAAAGGGCTAGATTCCAAGTTCTAGAGAAACTAGAAATATGCTAAGATGTACAACAACAACAACAAGAGTCGGGAATCTGTCGAGGATGAGCTAAGGAATTTTATGGTAATATGCTATTGATTAATGCATATGCTGTTGTTTGATTGTGTTCAAGCTTTGTTGTTTTGGGATTAGTAGTGGATACTTCTTGGAGGTAGTATGGAACCTATATTTGACTATTATCTTTCAATTAAATTAATTAATTGCTTAAATCCATGTCATCGACTCTTGCAATTTATGATTAATTAGCAAAGACAATAACTTAGCTATAACTTAGCACTCTCGTTTGTTGTTCCTGGACCACACATCTCTTCCTTCCCCTTCGCCCAGCTGGATGAGATCAGATTTCCAGAATGAATTATATTGATAGAAATAGAAAATTGGTGGCCGAAAATCCAGATTCATGAGAGCCCCTTGTATCCCATAATTGAAGTGAATGGCATAACAGATCCTCTTTTATGCCTTTTTCTCCATTTGCGAATTTGATTAAGGGACAATGACCTTTTTTATTTCTTTAATGACCTTGCTGTCAAGGTGCGAAGCTGGCTGGGATACCACGATCATTGCAAAGAAAAAACCCTGGCGTAGTGATGCATCCCTTCCCCTAAATATTTGGTTGTAAGTATTGTTTATAGACTAGACAAGGTTAGACTTCCGGACATGTAGAAAGATGCTAACATTGTAATAAGTTGAACTAATTTCTCGATTATATAAACTGCTTGTTATTGCCAATATAATGAACATTAGGCCTTTAGTATTATTCTTCCTCTGTCTCAATTTATATGATACATTGTCCTTTTCAGTCAATTCTAAAAAGAACGACATATTTCTATATTTAGTAACAATTTAATTTTAAAATGCCAATTTCACCCTTAATGAGATGATGTATAGCCACGCAAACACCCATGACTTTATTTTAAACCACAAATTTTAGAAGCCTTCTTATATTTCTCAAACTCCATGTCCAGTCAGATTACATATAAACCGGGATGGAGAGAGTATATCATTTCCATTAGGAATGTGGGGAGCAGAGGTTCATTGTCTTGTATTTCACCCACTTGAAACCAAACAATACATTACTCGATGCAGAGCTAATATTCCAACTCTTTCAAGTGTCAGGGAGCTTATCAACTAGTAATTCCTATATCCGTTAGGAGTATTTTCGGTGGTTTGTTTTCTCATTGAAAAGAGAGAGTACAAGTTCATTTCTCAAGCTTTCCTGTAAATAGAGAATCCATTTGTTCGAATATAAGTTGAAATTCATGATGTTCGTGTGAAATCAATGCCACACGTCATATTATTCAACAAAAAATTTGTATTTTTTCAAGGGATATTTTGTTTTATATCCTAGAGAATCGTTAATCTGATAAATGCAATTTATTTATGCAAATTTTGCTAGTATATGAGGGCCTTTTTACAAAGAATTATGTAGTAGTCCAATTAAGTGTTACACACGACATGCTCAAGTGCGTCTCACTATAAGATTAGTGGCCTAAATTTTAATAAGAAGCCTTTAATATATACACATACACATAACAATAATAATAATTTAATGTTTTATTTTTTATTTTTACATACTACTCGTTTTTAGTATAGTATTTTTAAAAGATGTTCTTTAACCTTATATTGTAATATTGTTATTTGGAAAAGTAAGGCGTAATTCTGTAAAAAAGATATTAGATTTTCAATACATTACCTTGAATATTTTTATAAAAAAATTTATTATGAATATCAAGACTTGAGTTGTCTAATTTAAAGTTTTAAAATATTTCTGGTAAAAGGTAGATAGTTGGTTTTTCTTTTTTTAAACATTAATTTTGTACCTTTTTTTTAAACGTTCTTTAATATTGTTTTAAGTGAAATTAAAATCATAAAATTCACTATCAAAATCTTTTGGGCCTCCAAATTTTGGGTTCTAAAGCAAACACTTTACTAGGCTCACCCTTAAGTCATTCCTACATATGCTTTATCAGTTTGACTTTGGTTGGAATATGCCTCTTGGTTTGTACTAGCATCCAAAGTCTGTGCAACGTACTGTATCTGGTAACTCATAGGCAGAAACCAGGAAATAGGTTTGATACTTTGGGTTGGCAGTCAGTGGAGGAGCCACATAGATGGGGGTCAGTTGAACACCCTTTGTCGAAAAATTTTATTGCTTCTATGAAAAATTATGTGTATATAGGTAAAAAGAATAATTTTTTGTACATATTAAATCTTCAACACTCCAAGCTTAGCCAGTATTGCTAGTTTGGGATTGAAGACTTGCATATCTGAATAGAATGGTGTTATAAGGTCCTAATAAAGCAAGAAAATGTATTGATTTTTTTCATGAATCTAACTTCTAAATTATTAGAGATAGGTCCTCTATTAGGACTCCTTTCTAATTTCTGATCTGTTATAGTGAAATGTAATTGAGTTACAATGTGTTCCTTTAACTCTTTTATTGGAAAAATCCCTTTCTCCCTCTTTAGGCTGTGGGAGTGCCCGAGGCGAAAAATAATTTGGTTGCAGCAGGAGTCCGGCTTGGAAAAAACTTAAATGGTAGTCTCATATCTTATCCTTGTTGATTTGTTTAATCTTTGACATCATTTACACATTGATACATAAGAGTTAACTTCCATTTCCAACTATTTGTTTTTTGTGAGTCAGCTCGTAGGGCCAAATTTCAGGATATTGATCAGAGAGAGCATATAGCTGGTGATGATGCAGACGATCTGTCCATTGATGATTCCGAGGTATTTCCATTGTTGAATGTCCAATGGCAGTTAAACTAGATGTTTTTGTTAGTTTTTTAGTTTGTAAACATCTTGTAATCACAATTTTTTACTTTTGATGTGGCAAAGGTTGTTGGATATCTCAATAACACGAAGGAGATTAATTACAAGAAGATCATATGGGAAAAAATGAATAAAAACTTCGCAAAGGTATTGCCTTCTTCCATCTGCTCTTCTACATGATAGTTCCAACTCTAGAGAATTTTGGCTGAAATAATTGGCAGTTTTCTTAAAGAGCAATTGCCTTTCTGCTTGTTCAAGTCTGTTTTACAATATAGACGACAGAGTTATCTTCCGTGTTTTTTGTGGTGTCATGACATATCAGTTCATCCATATGCATTACCCTCGTTATCTTGTTTCCTGCTGGTAGTCTTCCCACCGTAATAAATGTGCATTGCTGCTGACCGCTCTCTCCATCTCGCTCTCCGAGTCGGATGTGGCTGAAAGGTGCTTTAGTAGCCTAAACTTAGGTTGCTGACAGTTTATTCATATGCGGTGATGCACTCTCTCCTCACCATTTTTATTAGATAGACAGAAATCCATTAGATAGGAATCGGCATTTAATGAAATCAGTGGTTCCAGTGCAAATGAAAGAAAAGAAAATGGAATGGCGTTATAATCAGATCTTTCATATGCAGATATGCCATTTCCTGATCAGTGACTTCACTCTCTCCTCTCCATTTTTCATTTGATAACTAGTACTACATTAGTCTGTCTTCTTAAATGTACAACTCCTCTATTGATCTACTAATGACCCATCTATGTGAAGTTGTATCACAGATAGTTCAACTTGCTGTTTTTCTCAGGGAGATTATAAATTACATGGGAAGAAACGAAAACGGGAAATTGGAGGTAAAAAAGATGTCCATGCTAATAAACCTGCTAAAACAACGGAAAAAGTAGAGAACAAGGTGTGCATATTCCAGCTATACATCCGTTTTGGTCATTCGATGTTGTTTTAGATTGAGAATGTGCTAGTTATACTAAATACAATTCAAATATTTTCAGAGAACAAGTGCGAAAATAAATTATAATGCTTTGCAGAAGCTGGTTGATGAATTGGTATACCTTTCTACTGCGCTCTCCTTGTGCTTTAGCTCACTTGTCCAGTAATGTGCTTAATCCACCTATTGTTTTGTCATAGGATCTGTAAAATGGATAAGCTAGTTTCATTTCAGCCCTTTTGCAAGCAATTTGTACGTACTTGGTTCTTTGAATTGTGTTGCAGAAGCATGTTCCTGTAGAGGCAGAGGTAGGAGGACCGGAACCTAAGGCCTGCGCAACTGGTGATTCAGCTGAAAACCTGGAAAATGGATTCCACGAGCTTGAACAGGAGAATGAATATGTCGACGATGATTACTCGTATAGAGATAATGATGATGATGATTCATATTATGGATGTGATGGAACTGGATACTACAATAATAGTGAAGATTTTGACGCTGATTATTGAATTGTAAAATTTATAAAGAAAATCTAATTTTTCTGGATCTTTATGTTGTTTTTTGCTGAAAGCTGTAGGATGCAAAGAAACAATAGAGAAGAAAGGTTAAACAATCGAATGAGCTATTAGTTTCTTTGGGGTTAGAAATGCAACGATGACTTGCATTTTGCTCATATTCTTGATGTTAAGTTGCTCCTCTCCATTTTTAGCAAGTGCTTTATTATACTCTCGTGAAAGTGCGAAATAGCAGTGGAGGTGATAGTTTTCCCTCATAAAAACCAACCAATTCAAACGCGTATGAACGTCTTTATCATCCAAATGATTGTAGACTGTTGGTGAGCTTAAAGGAAAGAGAATTAAACCTGAATTCAGCTTACTTGAAAGGGAAAAGGATCAAAAATATCCCTCTACTCATAAATTAAGCTAAGTTTGTCTTTAGTCATATTTTGTGGTCAAATATGCCTGTGTTAACATAGTATGCAGAAATATCTTCTTTTTCAACAGTTTTCACTGATATTTGAGTGAGATGGACGGCATGTGCCATGCCACCTCAGTGCTAGATATTTATATTCTTTTTATTTTTATTTTTATTTTTCTAACTTCTCTTCTTTCACAATTTTTGGGTAAAAACTTACACGTACCCGGTGTATACACCAAACTAATGTTCTTTATTATGATTATGTGATTAAATTAAGTAAAATACATATTGATTCATCATGGTTAAGTAACATGAACTTTAAATTCAAACACATGACATGCATGTATTGACTTGATGTATACACCGGAGGTGTAAATTTTACCCTTTTTTTTTTTTGCCTCCTCTTTTTTCAATTGCATTCATTTGCTATACCTCAATGGAATAAGACTAATCTTTCAGCCCAAAACGTCAAATTTCCCCCACCCCCAATTTCTTCGTCAATTTTGGATCTGGAGTTCAGTTTTGAATTGCTTTGTTGATTTATTCTGTACTGATTTTGCTTATGGAATTCAATATGATGCAGTAACTCTCAATGTAAAATAACATTTTTATGTGTTAAATTTTCGTCTGTTGCAATTCTAGATCTGTTATTATTTTTATTTATTTATTGGATATAATTCTGATTTTGAATCAAATTTATTTATTTTAAATGAAGAAGATTTGAATGTCATTGAAAAAAGAGGGGGGAAATTGTGAATAAAAAAAGTAAGAAAAATAAAAATAATATAAATATTTAGCGCTGTGTTGGCATGCCACATGTCCACATCACCCAGATGTCAGCCCATGTCAAAAACCGTTAAAAAGAAAAATATTTTTGCATACTTTAGTAAGGATAGGGTCATATTTGGCCCAAGTATGAGTTGGGGCAAACTTGGCTCATTTATGGAAGTAGAGGGATATTTGTGACCCTTTTTCCCTACTTTTAAAGCTTAGCTTAAACCTGTCGCATCAAATTTGATGCAGTGGTTTTATGGTGACTTACGGTAGTAAAATAGACTCATGAATAGGGGCTTAAAAATAAAAAAAGAGAACTAACAATGAAGAACTGTGTGATTCACCAGAAGTATCACACTGAATTGAAAGACCTGTAAATCATTTAGGTTATACAAGATAAGTTCTGAGCTACTCTAGAATTTCAGCCATCTCTTTTCCTTTTCCTTGCTATGAACTGCATTTGATGCAGATGCATGAGCAGCTTCAGCAGTGGCTATAGCTTTACGAGTTTCATTTAGCTTCCTCATAGCAGCTTCATACACCGGCTTCTCATTCCTGTTTCGCTGAGCCATTTCTTCCAATTTCTGAGCTTGTATCCTCAACTCTTTTATCTCATCATCATATGCAACCAGAGACCTCCTATCTTCTTTCTTCTCTTCCCTTTTTGTCTTACTTCGCTGCCTATTTCCAGCACTGTTGTTCATAGTCTCTTCATGCACCGCAAGCTGAGTATTGATGAGACTAAACACATCCGGTCTTGATTCCTCCTCTTCTTTTGCAGCCCGAGCTGCTGCTGCAAATTTCTTCTCACGTTTCCTCTTACCACCCCTACTTCTTTTCTTACGCTTTTTGTCTTCATTCTCAGCCGTCTGGTTTTTAACAGCATTGTCAAGAGATTGTTTTGGTGGAAGAACTTTCACAGGAACAGGATTCACCATTCCCTGTCCAGATGCGCCTAACCCCATTCCTTCACGGTAACCCATGTTTGCCATCATCTTGGAAGCAATGCCACGTGTGTGATTCTCCCACTTAGCAAAAAGAGTTGTTTCTGTCTGAACGCCACACTGAAGGGTTGTGCTTTCCACAAATCCCAACCCTTCTGGACTATCATCTTCATAGGCACTGGAATCAAATTCTTCCGAACCTGAGTAACTCTCTTCTTCATCACTCGCCTCTGCATGTTCAGACAGTTCAATATTCTCAGCTCCAAGCATAGCAGAACTTCCATCATCACGGAAAACAACGCGGCCCATATTAAGCTTTTCGTCCCAAGATTCAAGTTCAGCTTTTTTCCAAAGTCCAGCTCTGCCATCTGAGCGAGCCCAGATGCTGGAACCAGCAAGTGACGAATCCCATTTCATAGGGATATACTTCTTTAATGAGGATACTGGAATGTCGATACCTGAAATAACAAAAAATTAGACATCAATTGAGTGTCAAGAGACTCAGCGAACTACAAAAACAGCACATATGATCACAGACTGATTTATCCAGCAGTAAATCTGTAGTTCAATGTTTTTAATCAGCCACCAAAATAATAGAGCAAAGAAAAATTAGCAGACTGCAGTCAATAGTACTTAAAGAATGCAAACCGTTCAAGCCGTTGCATTACGATGCAGATCATTGAGTGTAACAAGGTTACACTAGGCAATTTATCAGTCAAAACTTCTGCACCAACAAAGACAACTTGACCACTATTTCTCTTTTTCATAGGGTATAATCTTTATCTTACACAGTTGGTTACTTATATTTCAAATGAAATAAATATACATTTTGATTTGACTACAGGATGAAAGGGAAGCAAAATTCTGATTTCTCTCATATTTTCTTCACCAGGGATAGACACAAAGAAAAATGTAAATGTCAAACCAATTCTAAGATCTCAGTGCAGATTCTGTTCATTCCAACATACCATGTGATAAGCGGCAACTACTACCAAATCGACATCGCTGCTGTAGAAAGAACTTGCACATCTGCACTAGCGTGGTCGATCATTAGCAAGTGATAAGACAGCACTCTGTGACTGGGAAAATAACAAGAAGATTCAAGAAGCAAGGACTGCATAATCTGAGAAAAGAGATATAAAAACAATTTCACAGTTTCTCAAGCCGAGAGGCAGGTTATTGTAGCTAAGTTTTACCTTTGAGCACAAAACAACCAGTGATCAACATGAGACAAGAGAGCATCAAATTTGTAGAACGGACGTAAAAGCTGCTAGGACTAGCGCAGCAGTTGTTGCCCAAACTAAATGGGTATATAAAAGACGAGATGAATTTTCTTAGTCAGACTGATCAACAAAAAGTAAACTAGCTTTAAGTTCCACAATTTCTGGTACTATGATAGATGGGAAATATGCTTACAAAAAGTGAAAAGCTAAATTAGTCTTTTGGTCTGATCAATGAACTACAATAAACTCTGTTCAAACAACCTAAGTTGCTCTGACTCTTCAAAAATGTCTTTGGGTGCGTGCCGGATCCTCCAAAAACCATGTATTTTTGAAGGATCCGACATGGGTGCGGCAACATTTTTGGAGAGTCCAAGCAACTTAGCAAACAACTATATGTAGTCAGTTCATCAACCTATCCACGTGTATTTAGAACACAGTTTCAGTATCTATGAGTCTATCGCTGCTTTCTGTGCCACAGCTCTACTTGTATTGCCCACAAGACAAACAAAAGCTCTTATGAATGATGGTTCTTTCAACTTATGAAATTATCCAGAATTTTTTGTATCTATCCTTGAAAAAGGGCAATTTGGAAGAAAAAGATTATTTCAGTAACCTTTTTTTAATGGAAGAACGGCATAGTGGAAAGTGAAGTAGATGGTACTTTTGATATCTCCAAATAATAACTCCAGTGATCAGAAGTAGGGAGCATGATGCATCTCATCAAATCTGTAGATGTTCATCAAAGTTCCTTTGCTCTGTATTCTGAAATTTCAAAGTCCTAAATGTCATCTTCATCACTTAACTTTCATTTTTAGAAATTGCATTATTTTAAACTTTATAAAAAAAAAATTCTACAACCGGTCAGATGAGAGGCAACCACTGGTCTGAGTTTTGTGGCATCCAATCTTCTTGCGCAAGGTTTGATACCCGCGCAGAATGTTACAAGCAAAAGCCAAAAAGAGAGAAGAAATCAACCTTGTCTACCCCAACTCACACCATATCGATACATTTACATTCTGAAGATAATGGGACCCTTATTAAGGTGTTGCCATAGGTTCAATGAGAAGAACCTGCGATGGAATATATCTATGAAGCTACTGATAAAACTAATTTGCCAATTGTACCAATCATTACATGCAGCTAGACATTATTTGAATCCTAAGTACTTCTACCAAAATCCACCTGTTGAGTCACAAGAAGTAATGGATGAGTTTGTATGGAAAACTGTTCCAAGCATTGTAGTAGTAAGACAAGATATTATCTGAGAGATACCACTGTGAACAAGAGCTGAACTACAATTTGGCCAAACTAGGGCGAAAAGTTGGTATTAGAAGAACTAAATATGGTTTGGTTGATACATAATACATGAGCTTGGTGGGTAAGTGAAACACCCTGCGTTTTTGGAACCTTGGAAAATTTCTTGGATTTCTGGTTTCTAGACATCATACGACTTGGAGTACTAGTTGTCTGATGGGGTACGGTTGGTATGCTCTTGGTCGTATGCTAACCAGTGTTGGTTGATGGGTTGGATTGGGTTCTGGAATGGGTATGACTTTGTGGGTACGAGTTGTATGATTGGTGACGAGTCGTATGATTTGGGTTTTTCTTTCACTTAATCTGAGACTTAGTAACTTAACTTGGATCTGAGTACGAGTGTCTCACCATGAGCCTCAAGATAGGGTACGAGTTGTACCATTGACTCGTATGGTAGACAGTGTTCAAACTCCCTTTGATTCTATTCTGCCAGCGATACGGATCGTATGGTTTGGATACGACTTGGTTTAGGTAAGTTGTATGGTGGACTGTGTTGGGTCCAAGGGAGAGGCTTAGGGTACGAGTGGTGGGTACCACTCGTATTGAAGGGTACGATTGGTACGGTGGAGTCGTACCCTCCTACAGAAATTTTAAGCAGTTTAAGTTGCAGGTAATCTGGACATTTTCCCCCTTAACCTCTTAAGGCCCCACGACTTATAACTCCTTTGGGACATCGTTTACCTTATTATTCTAATCTTAAACACTTAGAA
The DNA here is from genome assembly GCA_030864225.1 of Capsicum baccatum var. pendulum. Classification (NCBI taxonomy): domain Eukaryota; kingdom Viridiplantae; phylum Streptophyta; class Magnoliopsida; order Solanales; family Solanaceae; genus Capsicum; species Capsicum baccatum. The sequence continues at coordinate 61,780,817 of CM061550.1, read as the reverse complement.
ACACTCTCTAATTATCTCTAATTATCTCCAAGGCTCTTGGATAAAGAAAGGCTAGGGTTTCATCTAGAGGATCAATTTGGGGCTCGTACGGGTGATTTCTCTCCACCATCTTCGTAATCTAAGGCATGATATTCCTCCCTCGTTGTTAGTTCCAACAAAGGGCATGTTTTATAAATTGTTTTCATGGCATATTCTGGTATGATTTTGGGTTTTCAAATAAATGTTGGGGGTTTTGATTATAAATGCTTGGTTATGATTTTTCCATGTTTTAATTATGGATTTATATGTTTTAATGGTGGTTTGAACATTTGATTGCATGAGAATGGTTAATTGGTACTTGGTTTTGGCTTTGGAAATACTATACCCCCAATGTGTTTGATAAAATGTCTATGAGAATGCTTTTACTATACTAATGAACTTTTAATGAAACTATTGCATGATATGGTTTGGTAATGGAATCCTAAATGGTTTAAATGATTTAGAGTGGCTAATTGGTAAGGTCTTGGTGGTCATGGTTATGGTTAATTAAACTTCCTTGTGGGATACATAAGATTCCCCCAAGCAACTTAATAATGGAACACTTGTGGGGGTACTTCACTTAATCTGAGACTTAGTAACTTAACTTGAATCTGAGTACGAGTGGCTCACCATGAGCCACAAGATACGGTACGAGTCGTACCATTGACTCGTATGGTACACAGTGTTCAAACTCCCTTTGATTCTATTTTGCCAGGGATACAATTTAGGGATACGGATCGTATGGTTTGGATACGACTTGGTTTGGGTAAGTCGTATGGTGGACAGTGTTGGGTCCAAGGGGGAGGCCTAGGGTACGAGTGATGGGTACCACTCGTATTGAAGGGTACGATTGGTACGGTGGAGTCGTACCTCCTACAGGAATTTTAAGCAGTTTAAGTTGGGGGTAATTTGGACATTTCCCCCCCTTAACCTCTTAAGGCCCCACAACTTATAACTCCTTTGGGACATCATTTACCTTATTATTCTAATCTTAAACACTTAGAAACACACTCTAATTGTCTCTAAGGCTCTTGGATAAAGGAAGGCTAGGATTTCATCTAGAGGATCAATTTGGGGCTTGTACGGGTGATTTCTCTTCATCATCTTCATAATCTAAGGCAAGATATTCCTCCCTCGTTGTTAGTTCCAACAAAAGGCATGTTTTATGAATTGTTTTCGTGGCATATTCTGGTATGGTTTTGGGTTTTCAAATATATGTTGGGGGTTTTGATTATAAATGTGTGGTTATGGTTTTCCCATGTTTTAATTAAGAATTTATACGTTTTAATAGTGGTTTGAACATTTGATTGCATGGGAATGGTTAATTGGTACTTGATTTCGGCTTTGAAAACATTATACCCCAATGTGTTTGATAAAATGCCTATGAGAATGCTTTTACTATACTATTGAACTTTTAATGGAACTATGGGATATGGTTTGGTAATGGACTCCTAAATGGTTTAAATGGTTTGGAATGGCTAATTGGTAAGATCTTGGTGGTCATGATTATGGTTAATTAAACTTCCTTATGGGATACATGGGATTCCCCCAAGCAACTTAATAATGGAACACTTGTGGGGTACATGGGATTCCCCAAGTTAACTTGATAATGTAATATATGGGTAAAAGGGAATTCCTTTACATAAAAAAGGTTGGCTAAGGACATTGCTTGCAAGTTATAGTCAGTATGATGATACAACTACTCATATCCTTGGTTAATAATAATGGTATAATTGTTCGGTTGGATGGTAATGGTTTTAATTGGGCAATAATGGTGTGATAGCTAACCGTGAAGGTGCGAGTCCAATGGTTGGACACGGGAAACTCATGTTTGCCAACATGAGGGGTGGTCATAGCCACCATATATGATACTATGAGGTACATGGAATCCACTAAGTACACTGTACATATGTATCATGGAGAGCGAAGGGTACTCGGGAATCCCTTACTCATATAGTACCTCTGGTTCGTGCGGCTACACACATCGAGGCCCGTTCAAGGGGTTGTACTGAACCCATGTAGCTCGTGGATGATTTTAGGACGGTTAAGCTACACATACTTAGGTTAATGATTTTAAATGCATGCTAAACCCGGTTTCTTTTCCCGGCATGGTTTATATATGTATATATGTATGGATATGTATGCATGGTTGATTTACTTGGTTTTAATGGTTGGCATTATTTTATCCTTATTCTGAGTACTTGCTAGGTTTTACCCGTTAACCCGTCCCTGGACGGCTGTATCCCCACGCGATGCAGGAACCGAGTGATCGGATTCGGGATCGGCTATTGGATTGAAGTGGTGAGCTTCCATATTCCGGAAGGCTCCATTTCATATCATGGACATCTTTACATACTTAGGATATTTTATTGATATTGGTTTTGGCTATGGTTGGGGGCATGTCCCAACCGGATATTGTAGTGGTGTCAGCCTTAGTATTGGCATTAGTATTGGGGCTGATACCGTTTGGTTAAATTTATGAGTGTTCCATCCTTTTTATTATGTTATGGACAGGAACTTGGTTATCATTTGGTTTGGGTTTATGGTTTTGTTTTGGTAATTGGATAATGGTTGGGTGGTAGACTGTTGGACTTATTTGGGTCGGTCACGATTATAGAACTATCCTAGAGTTTGGAAATTGTATAAACACGCTATTTTGTTATATGTTCGAAATTCATCCGACTCGAGATATATATTGGTTGGTTGGGTTGGGTATCGAGGGTGGTCTCCAGTCCTGGCTGAACTTGAGATGCCCATTAGACCCTGGTTCGGGTCGTGTCAAGTTGGTATCAGAGCCTTAGGTTCATGGTCAATTGGGAGTCCACAAAGCCGTGTCGAGAAAAGTCTTTTTTAGACGTGCGTAACACGCCACTCATAAGGGAGAGGCTACAAGGCATTTAGAAATATTTCTCTTTCTGGTGTTCTATTTCAAGCTGCAAGGGCTAAGGTCCTTTCTAATTCCTGTTTGTTTGCTTTTCAGATCATGCCTCGACGATCTAAGACGTAAGGTAACTCTTCTGTCCCAACTGGGGACAATGTTGAAAGGACACGTACTACTCAGGGGATCCATACTCGATCTAGGGGTCCAGTCCCTGATATTTCTAGAGTTCCACCGATTACTACTGCTATTAGTCCTCCTCAGGTGAGGTGACTAATGCAGAATTTCATTAATCGATCCATGTTATTGCTCAGTTGGTTGCTACTCAGGCTGAGCGGGGTGCATCTGGTGTTTCATTTGTTGAGGCCACAAGGGTTGACCAGTGTATGAAAATGAATCCTCCTACTTTTACTAGTGTGAAGGTGGAGGAGGATCCTCGGGGTTTCTTGGATGAAATGGAGAAAAATTTCAGGGTAACGCAAGCCACAAATGTGGAAGGGGTGAATTTGGCAGCTTATCAGCTAAAAGATGCGGCGTATCAATGGTGCGAGGAATGGGATGCGGCAAGGGGTGATGTTGAGGAGTCAACCTTGTGGGAAACTTTCTCCAATGCATTTCTGGACCGCTTCTTTCCACAGGAGCTGAGGGAAGCAAAAGCGGAGGAGTTTGTCAATATAAGGCAGGGGAAGATGTCGGTCAAGCAATATGTCTTGAAGTTTCATCAGTTTTCAAGGTATGCTCCGGATATGGTGTCTGATATGAGGGCGAGGATGAGGAAGTTTGCCTCAGGATTGTCTCGGGAGTTGATCCTTAAAAGCAAGCCTGCGTTGCTGATCAAGGACATGGATATCTCTAGGTTGATTGTTCATATGCAACAGGTGGAGAAAGAAAAGAGAAAACAGGCTGAGTTTGGGGAACAGCAGGGTAAGAAGTTCAGGTCATCTGAACAAGGTGGAGCTCAACAGCAAGGTGGTCGGAATGGTGGTAATTGGCCAAAGAAAAAGTAGGGGAGTTCTGATTCCTTCTCTACGGCTAGTGCTCCTTACACGAAACAGTCGGGTGATAGGCGTCAGCAGGGTGACGATAATTTTCGGGCACGGGGTGCGCAGTCTCAAGCAAGTAAGGCTCATTCGACCTCATCATGCCCTGCTTGTCGGTTCTGTGGCAGGTTGCATAGGGGTTTTTGTGATGAAGAGAGGACAGATGTTTCAAATGTGATCAGCCAAGCCATATACTTAGAAACTATCAGGTTAGTAAGGATGCTCCGAGAGCGAGTAAGGCTCCGGTTGCTTCATCTTCTGCTCCTGCACCAAAAGGTGTTGCTTCTGCATCAGTTTCTGCTCCTGGTACTGACGCATGTCGGAATAGGTTATATGCTCTTGCTACTCGGCAGGAATCTGAGGCATCACCTGATGTCGTGATGGGTACATTACAGCTCTTTTCTCGTGATGTGTATTGCTTGCTTGATCTGAGATCTACTCTTTCTTATGTGACCCCATATGTGGCTCTGTACTTTGGCTTTGATCCCGAGGTTATTTTAGATCCTTTTTCAGTTTCTACCCCGGTAGAAACCCCGGTAGATGACTGTGTGATTGCTAAAAAGGGTCGATTGGGATATGGTGTCTGATATGAGGGCGAGGATGAGGAAGTTTGCCTCAGGATTGTCTCGGGAGTTGATCCTTAAAAGCAAGCCTGCGTTGCTGATCAAGGACATGGATATCTCTAGGTTGATTGTTCATATGCAACAGGTGGAGAAAGAAAAGAGAAAACAGGCTGAGTTTGGGGAACAGCAGGGTAAGAAGTTCAGGTCATCTGAACAAGGTGGAGCTCAACAGCAAGGTGGTCGGAATGGTGGTAATTGGCCAAAGAAAAAGTAGGGGAGTTCTGATTCCTTCTCTACGGCTAGTGCTCCTTACACGAAACAGTCGGGTGATAGGCGTCAGCAGGGTGACGATAATTTTCGGGCACGGGGTGCGCAGTCTCAAGCAAGTAAGGCTCATTCGACCTCATCATGCCCTGCTTGTCGGTTCTGTGGCAGGTTGCATAGGGGTTTTTGTGATGAAGAGAGGACAGATGTTTCAAATGTGATCAGCCAAGCCATATACTTAGAAACTATCAGGTTAGTAAGGATGCTCCGAGAGCGAGTAAGGCTCCGGTTGCTTCATCTTCTGCTCCTGCACCAAAAGGTGTTGCTTCTGCATCAGTTTCTGCTCCTGGTACTGACGCATGTCGGAATAGGTTATATGCTCTTGCTACTCGGCAGGAATCTGAGGCATCACCTGATGTCGTGATGGGTACATTACAGCTCTTTTCTCGTGATGTGTATTGCTTGCTTGATCTGAGATCTACTCTTTCTTATGTGACCCCATATGTGGCTCTGTACTTTGGCTTTTTCAGTTTCTACCCCGGTAGATGACTGTGTGATTGCTAAAAAGGGTCGATTGGGGGAGGGTATCTGTTGGTAGTAGGCAGACTTTGATGGATTTGTTTGAATAAGACATGGATTTTGATGTTATTCTGGAGATGGATTGGTTACACTCTTGTTACGCGTCCTTAGATTGTCGGACCCGTCAGGTTGTCTTCAGGTTCCCTGGTGAACTTGTTATTGAGTGGGAGGGTAGTTCCCTAGCTCCTGGGGGGTTTATTTCATATCTTAGAGCTCAGAGGTTAATCTCTAAAGGGTGTCTCCATCATCTAGTCCGGACTAAAGATTCTAACCCGGAAGGTCCTTCTTTTCATTCAGTTACGATGGTGAATGAATTTCCTGAGGTCTTTCCGAATGATCTTCCTGGTGTTCCTCCGGATAAGGAGATTGAGTTTGGGATCGATTTGGTTCTGGACACTCATCCAATATTTATTCCTCCTTACAGAATAGTTCCGACTGAGTTGAGGGAACTCAAGGAGCAACTTAAGGATCTTTTGGATAAGGGTGTCATCTATCCTAGTGTATCCCCATGGGGTGCACCGGTGTTATTCGTGTGCAAGAAGGATGGTTCCCTTCGGATGTGCATTAACTATAGGCAGTTGAATAAGATGACGGTTAAGAACAAGTATTCTCTTCCAAAGATAGATGACTTGCTTGATCAGTTGCAAGGTGTCAAATTCTTTTCAAGATTGATCTTAGATCGGGGTATCATCAGCTTAAGATTAGGAGATGGATATCCCGAAGACGGCTTTCAAACTCGGTATAGGCACTTTGAGTTTTTGGTGATGACATTCGGTTTGACTATGACTAATGCCCCGACGGCATTTATGGATCTGATGAACAGGGTTTTCAGGCTGTTTTTGGATCTTTTTGTCATTATGTTCATAGATGACCTCCTGATGTATTCGAAAAGTGAGGTAGATCATGGCAATCACCTCCGTGTGGTGTACCTTGAAGGAGCAGCAGTTGTATGTCAAGTTCTCTAAGTGTGAGTTTTGGTTGAACAATGTAACTTTTCTTAGTCATATTATTTCTAGTGAGAGGATCATGGTGGATCCACAAAAGGTGGTTATGGTTAAAAGGTGACCTAGACCCACCTCTCCAACCGACATTCGAAGCTTCTTGGGTTTGACTGGGTATTATAGGCAGTTCGTAGAAAGTTTCCCAGCTTCTTGGGTTTGACTGGGTATTATAGGCAGTTCGTGGAAAGTTTCCCGATGATAGCTGCCTCATTGACTAAGTTGACTCAGAAAAAGGCAAAGTTTTCTTGGTGATGCTTGTGAAGGTAGTTTCGAGAAGCTCAAGGATAAGCTAACTTCGGCTCCGGTTTTGACATTGTCTAAAGGCAATGAGGGGTTTGTGGTATTGTGATGCGTCCCGGATGGGACTTGGTTGTGTTTTGATGCAGCATGGGAAGATGATAGCCTATGCTTCCAGGCAGTTGAAGGTACATGAGAGGAATTATCCTGCTCATGATTTGGAGCTTTTAGCGGTGGTTTTTGCTTTGAAAATCTGGCGACATATTATTTAAATGGAGTGCACGTGGACATCTTTTTTTATCATAAGAGTCTACAGTATGTGTTCACTCAGAAGGAGCTAATTCTCAGGCAGAGGAGATAGTAAGAGCTTCTCAAGGACTATGATATGAGTCTTCACTACCACCCAAGTAAAGCTAACGTGGTTGTTGATGCTCTTAGCAAGTTATCCATGGGGAGTTTGGCTCATGTGGAAAAGGAGAAACGGAAGTTGGTGAAGGATAGTCACAGCTTAGATAATCTTGGGGTCCGTCTTCTAGGCTCTGAAGATAGCGGTGTTATGGTACAGGGAGTGGTGCAGAGATCAAGGAGAAGCAAATGCTAGATCCTATCTTGACAAAAATCAAGGATGATGTAGGCGGGCAAAAGGTGATGGTTTTGAGGTTAATGGTGATGGTACTTTGCGGTACCAAGAGAGGTTATGTGTTCCTGACGTCAATGGGTTGCGTGAAAGGGTATTAGCTGAGGCAGATGAATCGTGCTATGTTGTTCATCCCAGTTCGACTAAAATGTATCATGACCTCAAGGAGATGTATTGGTGGAATGGTATGAAGAGGGATGTGACTAACTTTGTAGCCAAGTGTATGGTGTGCCAAAAGTAAAAGTTGAGCACATGAGGCTTGGTGGGTTGTATCAGGAAATGGAATTGCCGGAATGGAAATGGGAGGTAATTAAAATGGATTTCATTATCGGTCTTTCTTGATCTCGAAATCAATTTGATTCGATTTAGGTCATCGTGGATAGGATGACAAAGTCGGCTCATTTCTTGCTAGTGAGGACAAACTTTTCCGCTGAGGATTATGCGAGGTTTGTATCTTCACGAGCTTGTGAAGCTACATGGAGAACATGTTTCGATTATCTCTGATCGTGGTACACAGTTTTCATCTCACTTTTGGCGGTCGTTTCAAAAGAGGTTGGGGACTAAGGTTAGTCTAAGTACTGCTTTCCACCCGCAGACGGATGGACAAGCAAAAAGGATTATTCGAACATTGGAGGATATGCTTCGGACATATGTGATTGACTATGGTGGTAGCTGGGTTGAGCATCTACCTCTTGTAGTGTTTGCTTACAACAATAGTTATCATTCTAGTATTGGAATGGCCCCTTTTGAGGCATTCTATGTTAGGAGATATAGATCTCCCATTGGGTGTTTCAAGGTTGGTGAGGCGGATATGTTTGGTCCGAATTTGGTTTATCAGGCTATGGAAAAGGTGAAGGTGATTCGGGATAGGCTTAAGGCTGCCCAAAGTCACCAAAAGTCCTATGTAAATGTAAGACGTAGAAACTTGGAGTTTGAGGTTGGGGATAGGGTGTTCCTAAGGGTATCTCCCATGAAGGGAGTAATGCGGTTTGGGAAAAAGGGGAAGCTCAGTCCCCGATATATTGGTCTTTAAATAGTTTTGCAGAGGATTGGTAATATGGCGTATGAATTGGAGTTGCCTTCTAGTTTGAGCTCCATTCATCTGGTATTTCATGTATCTATGTTGAGGAAGTGTCTTGGTGATCCTTCTTCTGTGGTTCCTTTGGAAGGATTAGGTATCTCGGATTCTCTGTCTTATGAAGAGGTCCCGGTTGAGATCTTAGATCGCCAGGTTCGTCTGTCACGGACCAAGGATGTGGCCACGGTTAAGGTTCTATGGTGGAACCACAAGGTGGAAAAGGCTACATGGGAAGCGAAAGCGGACATAAAGTCCAAATATCCACATTGGTTTTCGACTTCGGATATTCGTGAGGAAGGTATGTGTTCTTTATGACATTCTTGTTTTCTAGATTTGATTAAAAGAAAGGTTGATTTATTTGCATCTTTGCTAAAGGTAAGAGTAGAGGCATCTAAGGTGTGTAAATCATGTCTATACCACCTTGTCCGTCATTCGGGGACGAATGATCCTAGTGGGGGAGACTGAACCACCCTGGGTTTTTAGAACCTTAGAAAATTTCCTAGATTTCTGGTTTCTGGACAACTTAGGGGACTAGTCGTATGATGGGGTACGATTGGTATGCTCTTGGTCGTATGCTAGCGAGTGTTGGTTGATGGGTTGGATTGGATTCTGGAATGGGTACGAGTCCTATGGTTTGGATTTTTCCTTCAATTAATCTGAGACTTAGTAACTTAACTTAGATCTGAATACGAGTGGCTCAGCATAAACCGAAGATAGGGTACGAGTCGTACCATTGACTCATATGGTAGACAGTGTTCAAACACCTTTTGATTCTATTCTGCCAGGGATACGGTTTAGAGGTACGAATCGTATGGTTTGGATACGACTTGATTTGGGTAAGTCATATGGTGGACAGTGTTGGGTCCAAAGGGGAGGCCTAGGGTACGAGTGGTGGGTAACACTCGTATTGAAGGGTACGACTGGTATGGTGGAGTCGTACCCTCCAGCGAGAATTTTAAGCAATTTAAGTTGGAGGTAATCTGGACATTTTTCCACATAACCTCTTAAGGCCCCACGACTTATAACTCCTTTGGGACATCACTTACCCTATTATTCTAATCCTAAACACTTAGAAACACTCTCTAATTCTCTCTAAGGCTCTTGGGTAAAGGAAGGCTAGGGTTTCATCTAGAAGATCAATTTGGGGCTTGTACGGGTGATTTCTCTCCATCATCTTCGTAATCTAAGGCAAGATACTTCTCCCTCATTGTTCGTTCCAAAAAAAAGGCATGTTTTATGAATTGTTTTCCTAGCATAATTGTGGTATGGTTTTGGGTTTTCAAATATATGTTGGGGGGTTTGATTATAAATGTTTGGTTATGGTTTTCCCATGTTTTACTTATGGGTTTATATGTTTTAATGGGGGTTTGAACATTTGGTTGCATGGAAATGGTTAATTGGTACTTGGTTTTGGCTTTGGAAATACTATACCCCCAATGTGTTTGATAAAATGCCTATGAGAATGCTTTTACTATACTATTGAACTTTTAATGAAACTATTGCATGGTATGGTTTGGTATGGAACCCTAAACGGTATAATTGGTTTAAATGGTTTGAAATGGTTAATTGGTAAGGTCTTGGTGGTCATGGTTACGGTTAATTAAACTTCCTTATGGGGTACATGAGATTCCCCCAAGTTAACTTGATAATGTATAATCTATGGGTACATGGGAATTCCTTTACATAAAAAAGGTTGGTTAAGGACATTGCTTGTAAGTTATAGTCGATATGACGATACCACTACTTATAGCCTTGGTTAATAATAATGGTATAATGGTTTGGTTGGATGGTAATGATTTTAATTGGGCAATAATGGCGGGGTGTGATAGCTAACCGTGAAGGTGCGAGTCCACTGGACGGGCAAGGGAAACTCATGTTTGCCAACATGAGGGGTGGTCATAACGACCATATATGATACTATGAGGTACACGGGAATCCTCTAAGTTCACTGTACATATATATCACGAAGAGCGAAGGGTACTCGGGAATCCCTTACTCTTATAGTATCTCTGGTTCCTGTGGTTGGGGCCTGTTCAAGGGGTTATACTGGACCCACATAGCCCGTGGATGGTTCTAGGACGGTTAAGCTACACATACCCGGGTTATTGGTTTTAAATGTATGCTAAACCCGATTCCCTTTCCCGGCATGGTTAATATATGCATATATGTATGGACATGTGTGCATGGTTAGTTTACTTGGTTTTAATGGTTGGCATTATTTTATCCTTATCCTAAGTACTTGCTAGCGTTCACCCGCTAACCCGTCCTCGGGTGGCTGTATCCCCACGCGATGCAGGAACCGCCTGTTCTACTCCTCCTGCACACTGATCGAATTCGGGATCGGCTATTGGATTGAAGTGGTGAGCTTCCATATTCCGGAAAGCTCCATTTCATATCATGGACATCTTTACATACTTTGGATATATTATGGATATTGGTTTTGGCTATGGTTGGGGGCATGTCCCAACCGGATATTGTTTTTCTTTTGGTTAGAGGCTTTTGTGGAACTACAATGGGTTGGAATGGGCTGTGTCGGTAGTGGTGTCAGGCTGTCAGCCTTAGTATTGGTATTGGTATTGGAGCTGATACCGTTTGGTTAAATTTACGAGTGTTCCATTCTATTATATTATGTTATGGACAAGAACTTGGTTATCGTTTGGTTTGGGTTTACGGTTTTGGTTTGGTAATTGGATAATGGTTGGATGTTGGACGGTTGGACTTGTTTGGGTCGGTCACGGTCATAGACCTATCCCAGAGTTTGGAAATTGTATAAACACGCTATCTTGTTATATGTTCGGAATTCATCCGCCTCGGGGTATATATTGGTTTGTTGGGTTAGGTATCGAGGGTGGTCTCCGGTCCTGGCTGGACTTGAGATGCCCATTACGACAAGGCCCTTGTTCGGGTCGTGTCAGTAACCTCGAGCACAACTATGAATATTGCTAAAGACTGCAAACAGATTATAGAAGCATGATTAGGAAAAAGGTATACACCAAATGGTCTAGATATTGCACGATATATGGAATATAGAATCAAGCTTTTGAAGTCCCAGGAAGAAACCCAATCCTTTATCAAAGTGAAAGAAAATATAATTAAAATGATGCAACAAAAACACTAACAACAAAAAAAAAAGCGATCAACTTACAAGCAATCTTACTGAGAATAAGAAAAGTCAGTTCAGAAAACACGTAAAAGAGAACAGAGGGTACCCACCAGCATGTTTTCAGATGTTGGAGCGCGGAAACAAATTTTTGCAAACTCAGAACCCTCCAACCCCACGATTAGACCATTATACCACCTTCCATCATTATTACGAAATCTACATTTTGATCCGACAGTATACTCTTCATCCACTAGTGATTCAGCTTCAATCTCTGTTAGATCAAGAGGCTCCACCTCAACATCAGCAAGTTGCTCCTTGGAACCATGTAAAGAAGCATCAACCTCTAGCAACAACCTTGCACGTTTTAGGTGAAGGAGGCCTTCCTCAGCATCTTTTATAGACTGAACAAGCTCTTCATGAACCTGATTCAGAAAAGATACTCATATTCAATTATCTCATTAGACTTGAACACAATAAAGTACAAACCTTGTTATCCCAGAATTTGATTTCAAAATTAGATAATCATTTTTTCTATTATATTGAATAATGATAGCCGACATTCAACTTCTCATAACTTGCATACAGTGTTGTCAAAGTCTCTTTCAAAGCACCCTTAAGCTCTACTTTTTGACCCGCTTAAGTTGTGCTTCAGTCTAAGCACCAAGGTGTGCACCTCATTGTCCATAAATGCACCAAGGTGTGCACCTCATTGCCCATGAATTCTATCTTGAATGGAGCGGTATGAACAACAAATCTAATTGGAAAAACAGTGTATTACGAAGAGTTGATTTCTATCACTCAACTAATAGTCTCATAAAAAATTGGAATCAAGACGAACCGTGCCTTTCTAAGGTAATAACTATTATTTGACTGACAATATGAGAAATCAACCCAATTGTTAAGGAAAACATTATGCATGGACTTGTACTTTACCAAGTAGAGGTAATCAACCAGCTGAAATGCTAAGATTCCTAAAAAGTGAGCATATTTTTTATCTCTATCGAATATTCAACACATTTTCTTTACCCTCCTATGTGACTCAAATCCTCAACCTAATGATTGGCGGTGGAGGTGCTCAACCTCACTTGTTAGGGCTCTTTTTGGTACGAGGGATAAGGGATTAATTTTAGGATGAGTTTATCCCATGATTAGTTGGAACAAAATGAATGGGATAACCTGAGATTGTTGTGATATTTTTATGAATAACTAATTCTAGAATAGCTACTAATCCAAGATAATTAAAGAAGAAGCTAGGGTTGTGGGGACAAACCAAGAGGATTTCGGGATCGGAAGGATCAGTAGATAAGGCTTCATTGAGAGAATGAAGAGCATCTTTCTGCTCTTTCAATTGATTCTCCAGCTGCTCTTCCAATAGTCTCTCTTCGGAGTCCCCCATTCTATTTCCCACCGCCACGCCCTACATTGATTATCAGTTATACAATTATCAATACACATGATTCACCTTTTCCAACCTTTTTTCTATAATAAAAAATAATGTTCAATTATATCACTGAACTATCAGAAATAATTTATTTATATCATTCGTTAAAAGTTAGCTCATTCATGCTATTATCATTATAAAATTGGCTCATTCATATCATTACTTTTAATGGCCAATTTTTAGAAAACAGTTTTGTCATGTGGCAGCATATTAATGGTCCACGTCATTTTTTTGTTTTTAAAAAAAAAAAATAATAGTTAAAAAAAAATGATGCATTAAAAAAAGTCCACCCAACTTTTGGATACATTAAAAATTAGTTTGATCTATACTTTTTAAATTTGAGATTATTTATATATTGCCCCATATCAATAATTTTTTTCCTTTTCTGCTTTCACGTGTGACTCTGTTCACAATACGGATCAATAATATGATCATCTCCCTTTCGACTAAGTTATACTTGATTAATTACTGTTGATGAGTTAATTTTGAATTTATTTGCGTATCGCCTCATATCATCTGAGTATTTATAGTTACCAAGCTCATCGACTTTTTTTTTTTGTTGTATGCGGCTTAAAATTGTGGTCAAATATAGTAAATTGATCCATAGACAAGCAAAGACAATAAGACAATATGTCTCATGCCGTCACTCTATCATCCTCATACTCATTCTGCAAAAATTTCAGTACAATGGCGTTGATATCAATTATTGTGCTAATTAATTACCATAAAATACTTTTAATATTGTATGATATCATTCGCTTTGAATCAAATTGACATTTTTTTTCAAGAGACCTTAAATATCTAACATTTTATAAATAATTGCATTTCTTTTCTATTTTTCACATGGGACATTGTTCTCTCAAACACTCATTATACTGCTCCCTTTCATCTTTTTTAATATGTCCTTTAATGTTTTGACACAATCATATATTAAGATAATTATTCGACAATCAACATTAATCATTAGAGGTAGAATATTTGTCTAAATTACAATTATATTTTTCTTAAATTACAATTTGATTTAATGATATAGTTACATAAAAATTGGTGAGACGTCATAGTTTTATGTCCTTATATAATTAATAATAAATGGTCCAATCCTAATTAGAAATTGAATAAAAATAATACATAAGCCATGCATGCAAGTTACAACTCACAAGTATTATGTATGTATAGTTTTTATCATTTCATTATATACTTAATTCAATGAATTGATTAATTCCAAAATTTTATTGTTCTTTTCTCTTTAATGAAATAAAATATCTAAGAAGAAAGAATAAAATGAAGATGACATGGAATTTGTATAATATAGTCTAAGGTCAGTTGGCATATATAAAAACAAAAGTAAATCCAATATATTTTTGATAAGTTAGATAACATGGGAGTATATATTTGTGTGAGAGTATAAAATAAATTAATATATATATATATATATATATATATTCATTGATTTTTTTCATATATATTTTTATGTTATTTTAAAATCTTTTAATGAAAATTTTGACTCTACTATTAACCTAATCGTCATAGATCAAACTAATTTTTAATAGATCAAAAAGTTTGGTGGATTATTTTTAAAGATAGATTATAGATTTAGATTGATGAAATTTGTATAATAATATTTTAAGTTGTTCAATTTTTTGTGGCATTGATAGTCAATTATTATTTTTAAATAATTTAAGTTTTTAATTATTATAATTTATAATAATTTTTCTTCTATTCTATTAATTGTAAGTGACATAGTAAAATTATTATAACAAAAACTTGTGAATTGTTTTTAAATGGTTTCATATAAGAAGTCAAGTTAATTTAAAACATCAAAAAATAATTTATCATTTTATGCCTATTTTATCTTTTTAATTAAATATTGTTAATTTCTAATACTTAAATGACTTATAAAAACATCAAAAAATAATTTATTATCTTATATCTATTTTAGTTTTTTATTAAATATTATAAAAAAATTAATATTTAAATGACTTATAATAATAAATTATGATTGATACAATAAAATCATAGTTGAAACAGCCGAAGCAGTCATGTCATAAATGTCTATTTTAAATTTTTTAGTTTTTTAATACGTAAATGACTTATAATAATTAATTGGGGGTAATATAGTAAAATCACGGTTGAAATAGTTGAAGTAGACATATTGACCATGAGCAGTCTGTTTCAACTGCTTATTATTTTTTTATTAAATATGATTAATTTTTAATACTTAAATGACTTATAATAATTAATTATGAGTGATATAGTAAAATCACGATTGAAGCAATTGAAGCAGTCATGTCATAAATGTCTATTTTAAAATTTTTATTATTTTTTTCTAGTTTTTTAATACATAAATGACTTGTAATAATTAATTAGGGTAATATAGTAAAATCACGGTTGAAGCAGCTGAAGCAGACATGTCGACCACGAGCAGCCTAAATTGCTATAAAAAATACTTGTGAAAAAATTTAAGTGGACCTCATATAAGGTGTAAAGTTAATTTAAAACATTAAGAGTTAATTTATCATTTTATATCTATTTTATTTTTTTAATTAATTATTATTATTATTTTATACTTAGATGACTTATAACAATTAATTAGGGGTGATCTAGTAAAATTTCGGTTGAAGCAACTAAAGCAGACATGTCATAAATGTTTATTTTACTTTTTTATTAAATATTATTAATTTTTAATAGGTAAATGACATATAATAATTAATCAAGGGTAATATAGTAAAATCACAGAGAAAGCAAGCACGTCGACAAAGAGGTGCCTGCTTCTTCATGCCTCTATATATGTATAATAACAAATGTTTATACTACACCACCCGTCTCAATTTATATGTCACATTTTGAATTATCATATTCAAACATGTCAATCTTTTATTGTATATTTCTCATAAATGTTTTAAATATTTTATCTATTATTTTAATTATATTATTATTATTATTTAAATAATTTTTGAATATATAATTTTTTTAAAAAAAAAAGATTGAAAAGCTCATGCTCAAATTCGCAGTTAAACTTACATTGATTGAATCTCAAAAAGCAAAATATGTTATATAAATTAGGACACGGAAGTAACGTCTTTCACTTAACTTTGTTTTATTGCAAATAGGTATCACAAAATTTATTTTTTATAAATAGAAAATAAAACTTTTTACATTATTTAACAACTTTCTATATATTTATATAAAATAACTAATTTAGTAATTTAAACACAATTAAGTAAAATTTTACTGATCATTCATAAAATTAACTATCAAATTAAATATTTTATCTATGTGACATGTTTTAGTGAATGCAAATAAGTTGTCGTGTATTGTTTTTTGTAATGTATTGTGTTGTATTATATCATAAGGTATTATTTTAATAAATATAATATTTAAATAGATTATAACATTTTTTGCATGAATATATCCTTCGTTGTACTTTATGTATAAATATACCCTTGTCGTTAATGAAAAGATACATACATACCTCTGAACTCCGTCATACCTTTAGTACAAATATACCCTTTCTGTGAACAAAAAGGTGCATATATATCCTTCGTCATTCTTTTGGTACAAATATACCCTTTCTGTGAGCAAAAAGGTGCATATATATCCTTCGTCATACTTTAGGTACAAATATACCCTCGTCGTTAATAAAAAGATACATACATATCCCTGAACTTTGATAAATGGTACAGATATACCCTCCGTCATACTTTAGATATAAATATACTCTTATTGTTAATGAAAATGTACAAATATACCTTCTCACTAACGGTAGGATATGTGTCACAATTTTGTTCATTTGGCCTTTTTAATTTAATTTTTCTCAACTCCACTCTAAAACAATTCTAATTTAACTCATAATCCGATCCAAATAATAACTGAAACCCGATCCGATCTAGTAGAAAGAGAAAGAGGGAATGAATATGCGTGAATAAAGATGTGTCTTGAAAGTTTTATTAGATCATAGGGGTGGATTATTATTTGGATCGGTTTGTGGGTTAAACTAGAATTATTTTCGAGTAGTTGGGATAGATTAAATTTAAAAAGGGCAAATGAACAAGATTGTGACACGCGTCCTACCGTTAGTGAAAAGTGTATATATGTATCGTTTCATTAACGGTAAGGGTATATGTATACCTAAAGTATAACGGAGGGTATATTTGTATCATTATCAAAGTTCAGAGGTATATATGTACTTTTTCATTAACGGCAAGGGTATATTTATACCTAAAGTATAACGGAGGGTATATTTGTACCATTTATTAAAATTCAAGGATATATATTTACCTTTTCATTAATGGCTAGGGTGTATTTATACCTAAAGTATGACGAAGGATATATTTATACCATTTATTAAAATTTAGGGATATATTCGTACCTTTTTCGATTTGATTATAAATGTACAAGAAAAGCATGATACTGATAGAATTAATATAAAAAAGGGAAAGTAAGGAATAACATGAAATTATGAAATAATTAGTAAAGACAAAATAAAAACAAAAAAATTCTAAGGTAATGATGTGATCACATAAAATCAATCGTTACACAAACTAGGACTTTTCAGTGTTATCTAATGATTAGTTTAATAGTACGATATAATAAAATTTAAATAACAATAAAAAAAATACTATATACAAACTAATAGCACAATGCAATAAATAATGAGTGACATATGAAAAACACATCTAAACTGTTTTTTTTTTTTCCAGTTTCGTACGTAATCTAGGTGAGAGTATCACACCTAAACTACCACTCATTAGTTTGAGAAACACACCTCAATCAATATGAGATGGTGTGTGTATCTCACTCTCTCAATTATTTTCAAAATCTTATTAAGTGGCACTCCACATGGCCAAAATATTCCACTAGCAATTTAGAGGGTATTTTTCATAGGTAGCAAACTTAATTCATAATTAGGAGTTTCATAACAACTGTTTCATAATTACCTAAAAGAGCAACTTGTATTTTGTATTTTAGACACTTTTTGCTACTAAAATATATATACAACGAGATTTATTGCATTTCTTTTACTCAAATCAATTGAGTTAAATAAGAACTAATTAACTCATATATTTAATGCAGCGGATTCTTTTTTCATAAATTACTCTTATTTAAAACAGTAAATTACTTTTTCATAAATTACTCTTATTTAAAGCAGTAGATTTTTTTTTTCAAAACAAAATCAAGTCAACTGAAGATTATTATCTTCATGATTTTCAAAATAAAGCACCTTTTTTGTTACATATATTGAATCATAAAATTAATTTCGTATATGAATTTCAACAAATTAAGTCAAATTAAGACGACTTAATCATGAAGATCATGTTGTTCGAAATCTCAAATCATTTTGTGTGAAATTGTTTTTCATATTTGATTATTTTTTTGTAAATCATTTTTCTTCTTAGATTATATTTTGAATATTTGATCAAACAACATTATTTTATCAAACTCAATATTGATCGGACTGAGAGGGTTATTCTTTGATCAAATTCAATTTTAATATGTACTCAACGAACAGTATCAATTTCTTTTTTTCAATATGTAATTATATAGGCGATGTGTATTTGTATATTATGAAGAGTGAAATTGCATTTTGTTCTTTTTTGTTTGTATATTTTGATTTGCGTTTGTATATTTTGATTGTATTTGTATATTTAGAGTTCTGTTTGTATATGTAAATTATAATTGTATGTTATTAGTTTAGTTATATGCTATAAATGTATTTGTATATTTTATGTGTAATTATGGCATTGAGAGTGCAATTGTATATTTTGTCCGCATTTATATAATTAGAGTTACTTGTATATTTTGACTGCACTTTTGTCATTATGATTTTATTTGCATGTTCTCAGTATAGTTGTTATGATTTTACTAATTTAATATGCTATCTTTGTTAATTTGTATTTTTTGGATGCAACATGCAAACTGCTGCAACCATGTGCTTTTGATTTATGAAGACACTACTTTTTGGTGGGATTATCTACGGTTTCAGATTTTGTACTTGTGCAGTTAGTGAAAGACAAGCTACAGAAACAAAGGTAATTAACTACAGAAAATGCATTTTTTGCAGAGAAAGAGTAATAAACAGTAGCTTTGAACTTGAAGCAGGGTTACTTACTTGAGATTTGAGTTGTTGTTTCACTGTTTTTGAACTTTGAAGCATGATTGCTTGAGTTAATCTGTTGTTGCTAGTTTCCACAACATCAAATTATATACTTTCAATGTTAACGGGTAACCTGATAATGATAAAAAATTGATAAATCAATAGTTGATTAACTGATATCTTGACGGTTCTTTAATGGTTTAACATATATACAAATCGATAATGAATAAGTAAAACTGATAATTTTCGTAACCTAATCGAACCGATTGATACACAACCCTAATACTAAATTATGAATCTATTGCCTGATACCATGAAAATAACTTGGAGAAATTTTCTATATATTTCTTGCTGATCAATTCTGTGTATGCTAATTCTATTTATATGATTTTCCTGTCTTCTAATTCGGTATTACAATCCAAAAATTAAAACATAATGTGAAATAATGTTTACACTTGATAAAAATTAATTGGTTCTTCTCCTAACACGCTTTAACAATATCACGTGACATCTATATGTCACGAGAGTGATATTTTGGAAGGGACGCAATTGTTGCTTTATACGTGACGCTTCAAATTTAATCCATCAAGTAAATGATCTACTTTTGTGATGCTGCCACACGTATTGTTTTTTCCATTAAAATACCTAAAAAATCATTATGAAAACCGAAGTTCATTTAATTTTTTTCAAGCTTTGACTTCTCATTTTCTCTTCCAACACCTGCACAAGATCCATATAACTTTAGCTATGGATTGTTTGATACTTATTCTCAATACATATTAAGTCTTTCTTTCTCACTTTCTGAAGGTCAACCAACAGAGAATTATAATTATTGCTCACCGAGTACTCAACATTGAGTTTCCTCCGTCCAATTATTGCCAATAGGAGTATGTGTCAAAATGTCTGTGAAAATTATTTGAAGTATGAGTTAAAAATGACTTCTATAAACAATAAAGGTCCATGGTCGTCTAATTCTTTAAATTAACTGTCTTCTTTTTGAACTAGCTAGAGCTCCTTTTTCCCTACATATGGAAGATGAAGGTAACACAGATAAGAATGCTCATATGCATGTATGAATACAATAGGAGATATATGGTTAAGAATGAAGTTATATGCGACAAGGTGGAGTGACCTACGACTCTGGAGCGGATAGGATGAGAAAGCAATTTGAGACGGTTCAAACATGTGAAGAAGAAGGGCAACGATGCGCCAGTGCAAAGGTATGAAAGGTTGACCGAAGAAGAACTGGGGAAATGATTAGACAGGAAATAACCTAGATAGGAAGATATAGAGGTCGAGCATTAGGATAGAAATATAGTAGGTAATCGAGTGTTACACTTAATATATTATTGTTGACAAGAGCCTTTTGGATATGAAAAAAGGATTGACACACTTTAACGAGATATTTTCTCCTAAATTTTCTAACTCTTGAATGTCGATACTCAATAAAGTCTTCTTCTTATGCTAAATGTATTGTTATAATCCTATATTTGATAATTTTCTATATCTCACCAAAATAAATAAGATTATCTATAATATATATCTATAATCTATCTATATTTATATCTATAATCTATAATATATTAAAAGTGTAAATACCCTTAGAAAGATGATTTAAACTTTTTGCCTTCATTAAAAGACTCTTCTTTAGACAAAATTGTCTTTTTGTTATTTTTTAAAATTTATTATTTAATTATTTTTTATCATATTAACTAGACTTCCTAAAATATATGAGACTCCTAAAATATATGGCAGGAGAATTAATTAATATTTTCCTTTCTACTATTAAATTAGAAAAATACTCTTAATATAGGACTCTATTAATTAATGAAATACTTCTATAAATATTGAGATATACGTTAAACTAGAGAACAAACCGGTTTGCCTATTGGAGAATATGATTGATGCTCGTCTAACTTGATTCGATTGCATCTCTAGATTGGTGAATGCTTGATTTTCTAACCCACAACTTCTTCACTGTTTTTGTCAGCATAATATAATTCAACATGTGTGTGTATATATATCTTCTTTGTTTTCATTCAAAATCATTCTTTAGGGTCAAAATTTTCACTCAGATAAGAATTAGTTGGATCAAAATCGAAGCTTTGTGATCACTATTATATATTTTTTTTTTAGCTTACAGGTTGTAGATGAATGTCGGTTGCCTTGAAGAATTTTTTGTGTAAAGGTTAGGTTTAATTGTATTGTTTTGATATCTTTATTATCTTATTATTTTATTTTAATTTACAGATGCTATATGACTGTGGGTCGGGCTTTGAAAAAAAATAGGTAAAGATTAGGTTTAATTATATTATCTTAATATGTCTATTAGTTTATTATTTTGTGATAGTTTACAGTTCGTAGATAAATTTTGATTGGCTTTGAAAAAAATTTGTGTGTAAAATTTAAGTTTAATTGTATTGTTTTGATATCACTTTTATCATATTATTTTGTTGCAGTTTACAGGTGATAGATAAATGTTGGTCAGTTTTGAAGAACTTTTTTATGTAAAGGTTAAGTTTAGTTGTATTATTTTGATATATCCATTATCGTATTATTTTATTATTGTTTACAGGTGGTAGATGAGCGTCGGACGACTTTGAGAAATTTTTGTATATAAAGATTAGATTTAATTGTATTATTTTGATGTCTCTATTATTGTATTATTTTATTGCAATTTACAGATGGTAGATGAATGTCGATCGACTTTTAAAAATATTTTTGGTAAATGTTAGGTTTAATAAAGAAATTCTCCATCTTTACATACTCAAAAGATATTAAATTTAATTATTATATTCATCTATATTATTTAAACAAATATTCTATTTAGTGTAATATTTGAACTCATTAAAGTGAGGTACACGCACAAGGCGCGTACATCTAAACTAGTATACATATATCTATAATCTACCTATATCTGTAATCTATGATATATTAAAAGTGTGAAGGGCCTTAAAAATGATGTTTGAACTTTCTGCCCTTCATTAAAAGTCTTTGCTTCAGACAAAATCGTCTTTTCACTATTTTTTCCTAATATTTAAGAGTTGAAAATTATTTAACTATATTTATGATAAAATCATTAATGACAACTAATACTTTTTTCATTATTTTAAAAATTCTAAATCAACTAAATTTAAATTTAAGAAGATTTAAAAAATCTAGAAATAAATATAAAAGCGTTAGAATAAGAAAAATTTAAGAGAATCGAATTTTTAATAGTTTTAACTACGTACTAAGAATGTAATCAATGATTTTATAATAATTTCACTTTAAAAACAAGGAAAGAATTTAAGTATAGAAAAAGAAATAATCGTACCACAAATATGGTTTAAATTGATGCGTCTGTCTTAGCCTATGACAGCAAGAAAAAGAAGTATTGCATGCCCAACACAAAAGTGATGATCCATCAACCACTTGGAACTACTGATGGTAAAATATATATATGCTTACACCAAAATAAATGTTTACATTATTATATTAAAGCGCGAAGGATCGTTGAAAAGTGATTTGAACTTTTTACACTTTATTAAAAATATTTATTATAAATAAAATCATTTAATTTTAAATAATCAAACGTTTACACGAGAGAGATACGTGAAGTTAAACTAGTTATTTCAAAGTACTCTTATGATTTATGTGGGGGAAAAGATATTTTTGAGTATGTTTAGCTTGTCTTAGGTGGCAAAAGTCAAAGATCAACTTGCGAGTAAAAATTAATATGATTTTTGTTACTCTTTTATATATATATATATATATATATATATATATATATATATATATATATATATATATATATATATATATATATATATATCATTCATTAGGTAGTTAAGTTAACCGCATAAAACATGTCATCGTCTTTAATTATACGCATTTGCCTCAATAAGTCTTAAAATCTATAAAATTTCAATTTGAGGTTGATACTTATAATTAAGGAGATGAATAAATTTATATGATTAACTTAACTATCTAATAGACGAATGAAAATATGTGTAAACCAAAGTTTTTTAAAAATTCGAATCAAAAGTGTCAGATTAAAACACTTTATTAGAAGTTGAGGTTGAGCTATGGGTATCAAACGGGCCGGGTCAGGCCAACCCGGAACTGGCCCTTCTATTTTAACCGGGTTGAGGGCCGGTTAAGGGCCGGTTTTGGCGCTAGCCGGGCCGGGCCAAACAGTAAAAAAATTAAAACCCACCCTAACCCGGCCCACTTAACCCAACCCGGTTAAAAAATCGATCAAACCCGGTCAAAAATATATAAAAAAAACTTTCTTTCAATATACATTACATATACCCACCTATATACATTATAAATACGTTAAATAATATATATACACTATATATATAGTATATACTACATTAGAATTTAAAAAATATATACACATATACACAATATGTAAATTACTCATATATACGCACCATTCAATGTATATATACTACTACTTATAAAATATACTACAATATATATATATATATATATATATATATATATATATATATTATAATATATATAGATATACTTATATACTAATTCATAAAACATATACACATGTATACGTTAAATATACAAGATATATACACGTGTATATGGACCATACAATGTATATATACTACTACTTATAAAATATACTACAATATATATACATTACAATATATATAGATATAGTTATATACTGATTTATAAAACATATACACATGTATACATTAAATATACACTTCTATGGAAGATATATAAATGTGTATACGCACTATTCAATGTATATATAATACTACTTATAAAATATACTACAATATACATACATTATAGTATATATAAATATACTTGTATACTAATTTATAAAATATATATACATGTATACGTTAAATATACACTTCTATAGAAAATATCCAATTTATAAAGCATATACACATGTATACGTTAAACATACACTTTTATAGAAGATATATACACGTGTATACGCACCATTCAATGTATATATACTACTACTTATGTAATATACTACATTATATATACATTACAATATATATAGATATACTTATATACTATTTTATAAAACATATACACATGTATACGTTAAATATACACTTCTATAGAAGATATATGCACAAATATACAAAACATATGCTACTTAATATAATAAATTAATAATATTTGGTAGTAAATTAATAATATATTAGAAGTAAGTTTTTAATTTAAAGTATAAAACTAGAAATTCAATTTAAAATTTTAAATCATTAAATGAAAAAAATGTAAAAAGCAAGGACTAAGGAGTGAATGAATTTGGGGAATTTTATTGATTGCAAAATGATCCAAAATTTATAATTTACATGAATGAAAAATCTACAAATTAAGCATCATTTTTCCAACCCATTCATGTTAATATTAACAGGAACTTGCATAGGATAGTCGAAGTCAACGGGGGCTCTTCCCGATAAGTTGATCTGTAAGTTCTCTCATCAACACTGTTCCAACAATTTAAATCAGAAAACGAATTAGAAAAACCACTATATGCCGGCCTTTTAGAAGATGATGGCTCCTCGGGAGGATGAGGAGCGACAGTTGGATTGATATTTGTAGGTACGGCTAAATCAAATAAATCAGCATAGTGATTATATAATTTTTCTATGTAATCCTTTGCATCAGCCGTAGCCGTCTACAAATCAGGTTGTACATATTCAGAATCATGATTAGTATTTATTTCTAAGTTAGTATAAATAAGAGTACTAAAGTGACACATATTATTATATTTCATGCACGGATTTAGCATAGCATCAACCAAGTAAATAGGGGGAATCGGGAAAAAATATTTTTTGAATTTCGTAAACATGACGCCAACAGCTTCTTTATAATTTTCTTTATTTTTATATTCTTTTCGGCTATATATGTCAAAATATTACAAATAGTAGGATAATAAGCACCGAAAAATTCAACCGTAGCTACATAATTTTTTTAAAAAAACTTAGCAAGATCATTAATTACAACTCAATCAGAATTATGTAGCATGCAATCAGCAGAATCAGCAAATGAACCGCAATGTTGGTTAAAAGCTAGTGTAATAGGAATTCTATATTTATAACAAGTTTTTAAAAAATCATACGTAGAATTTCATCTAGTATCAATTTCCTGAGGCATCAAAATTGGTGTAAGTCCATTTTCTTGACATTTAACTTTAAATTCTCTAATTCTCGATCTACGATTATTTTTTTGAATAAAACCAACGGCAAGACGAATTTTTTCAATATAAAGCTCAAAAAAATCAAGACCATCTTTTACAATTAAATTATATATATGACATGCACACTTAATATGAAAAATTTCAGGCAAGGGTGGAGATACCGTAGATTTTAATTTTTTTATAGCAATCTTGTTGTTAGAAGCATTATCAAAAACAATACATAAAATTTTATTTTTGATATCATAATATCCGACAATTTTAACAATAGAATCAACAATAAATTGTCCAGTATGTTTACGATCTTCATCATATAAAAAAGCAAGAATACGTTTTTGCATCACGAAATTACTATCCATCCAATGACAAGTAACGGTTAAATAATCATTTTTATTTACAGCACGACCAAGATCAGATGTTAGGGACAATGACAAGTAACGGTTAAATAATCATTTTTATTTACAGCACGACCAAGATCAGATGTTAGGGACAATCTACATTGAATATTCTTTAACAATGTTGATAAATAAAAACAATATTGTGAATGAAGTCTAAAAATATCAGACCGACAAGTAGTTCTAGGAATACCGTTAAATATAGGATTATAAATTGCTCGTATATAACGAATAAAGACATCAGAGGAAGGAAAACTAAAAGACAAACAACCCACAACTACCATTTTAGCTATTTCTTCCCGGTCCCTCAATTTATTATACTTCTTCGCTACGTGACCGGTTGTTGGGTCCATTCTAGTTTGCGTTGGCCCACCAACATCCCCACCACCTTGAGCAATATTTAACTCTCTTTTGTGATCTTCAGCTATATATCTCATTAACGTACCTGTACCCCCTTGCTTTCCTCCACTTCTATGCTTATATATTTGTTGACAAATATTGTATTGCACCTCAATATCTGATATACGTTCAAAAAATTGTCATGCAATACTAGTTCTTTTACGAGGTCTTGGGGAACTGGGAGGATGGGGAGGGAGATTAACCAATTCAGATCTAACGTTAGCATCTCTTACTGCGGGTGTCTCAACAATATTTTCATTATCTTCGTCTAAATTAACTGCATCTACTTCATTTTCTCCTTCTATACCGTAATTTTTCTGAGCTTCTACATAATCCATATCATGAGCACCTACACCTATTTCTTCCTCAAAAGGTGTACCAAGCGGTACCGGAGGCGAAGACACATGGGTATATCTACTACTTGAACTACCTCTACCGCTAGTAATTCGCTTTTTACTACCACTATCGCTTCCGGGACAAAAAAATTTAACACCTTTAGTAGCGAGGTTTCTTAATTTATCCATAATATAAATTAAATTAAACTAAAAATATTCAAAATACACAAATGTAATAAAATTAAATATTAAACAATTAATACAATAAATAAAAATTAAACGTAAGAGATGGAACGACAATACCAAATTTTGAAAGTATCCGAAGGTTGCGACTTTCGAAACTTCTCCTCGTACTTTGTAAACAAAAAATTAAAAAATTAAAGTGAACACTTTAAGAAATTAAATATATTGAATATTTGAGTATTGAGAATTGAGATTTGAGAGAGAATGAGATTTGACAGAGTGAAAAATTATGTGAAAAATGATTTGAAGTTGTAGGGTATTTATAGAATTTTTTTTGGGATTAAAAATTATTTTTTAAAGTTAATTTTTTTTTTAATAAATGGGCCCAAACTAGCCGTTTGGACCCAAAAACGACTATATAGCCATTGGGCCAACGACTAGTTTGGCTCAAAATCCCAATTTTTTTTAAAAGGTATCCGGGCCAGGCCGGGTTAGCCGGACTCATTTTAAAAAAATAACCGTCCTGGGACCCGGAACCCTAAAGCCCTAAGGCTTACCAGGCCGGGTCAAATCGGGTCGGGTTAGTTACGATGGCCGGGTCGGCCCGACCCACTTGACACCCTTAGGTTGAGCTTATATTTTATGGTGTTAAACATGTTATGCAAAATTTGAAAAAAAAGATATGCAAAAATAAAAAATAATCATTCTTTTAAAAAGAAAAATAATATACTTGAATTGGAATAAGCGGAATAATCTTAAATAGAAATTATATTTAATTTGAAATTCGTTTCATTTAAACATTTAAAATTTAATTTATATATTTAAACTAAAATATTTTTTTTTTCAAACTTAACCTAATTAAAATTTGACAGAGGAAGTAAATTTGGATCCAATTTACATCACTGACAATGTAATCATTTAACATTTAAATTAACTAAATTAAAGTTTTATTAATTGAGTAGATTGCTTGAGTTTCTCAAATTACCAACTAATTCATCATACTATTATACATTCTTTTGTCTCAAACGGGAAAGAGGACATAATTTCTTTTTATTATAAATTTTATTTATATACTATACCGACAAATTTGAGTTTTCATAAGCTTTATGTTCATAGTCAAACGTACTTTATACTTCAAATCTATTATACAAAGGTTTTTTGGTCTAATACTTCATATTTAAATTTTGAATTAAGAGAACTGTTTATTGGTGTCAGAAAAACTATCAAGTAAATAATTTGAATTAGCTGCTGCTTACATGCATATTTTAGCTTACATGCATATTTAAGCTTATTTATGCATTTAGTAAACATCTAAGATACTTATCAACTACAAAATAAGTTGGTCACCCCTAACTTTTGGCTTTTCACTTATAATCACTCTTTGATTGACCAAGACTTTTACTATTTTATCCTTAATATATCTTTTTCTAATTCTCGAATTCCAAAACAAAAACCCTAGCTTCATGTCCATTCTATATTTGTGGTTTTTCCCTTTCTTTACAAAGATACTTTCAATTTGTAATATTTTGTCCCTATAAAAAACTAGTTGTAATATTTTGTACAAATTTAAGGGTATTTGAGTCATTTAATTAAAAAATAGTTCATCAACACCTTTTACCAAAACATCTACTACTTATTATTAGTATCAACACTTTTATTCAAACACATGCTAATTTTCTAACTTCAGTTTCAACACTTAAAATACTTTTCAGCACTTAAAACTTAGCAGTTAATTTACGATTAGCTTAAGCAAACGGGCTCGATGACATAAAGTGACTGATTATACCTTATAATCAATGAGATAACTTACATATTGGTATTTTAGAAAGCCCTTAACATATATTTTCTGTGATTTTTAAGTTAATTTCTAGGTTTGGCCAATCATTTTGTAGGATGATTCAAGATTATGCCCTTCTTTCCCCACTGGTGTTTTAAGAGTTAGCATTCTTATCTGCTGGAAGTCTAGAGCAGAAGCTTGTCGGGACATATGTTTGCATATTAAGAGAAGCTTATTGGCATTGTCATATTAGTCATATAGAGGATGTGTGCTTCCACTTACGTCTATATCATGGTAATTATGTCATTTGATGTTGGATATAAAAATTACTATTAATGTGTGACATACTCGGTATAGTAGTCTATTATAATTAGCTTAAGCTGGTTAGTGTAATGACTGATAGGAACCAGATGCAGCTTTAGGGAATGGAGGTTTAGGAAGATTTGATTCTTGCTTTCTAAACTCAATGGCGACGTTAAGCTACACTGCATGGGGTTACGGACTTAGATACCGATATGGACTTTTCAAACAGCTAATTTCAAAAGATGGACAGGAGGAAGTTGCTAAAAATTGGCTTGAGGTATGAAATATTGATCTTTCGTGCTTCTGAAAATTTCAAACACTTCGTAAGATTGTTCGGGGATCTTGATACTACTAACTATTAACAGATAATATATGCCACCCCAGTTTGTTATTACCTTAAGATATTATAGGTATCAAGATATATAGTTAGTTATGTATTATATATAAGAGTCTCATAGTTTCCTGTATTTTAGGTATTTCTGCTTCTTTTGTACTTATCAGATAGTCTGTATCCGCTCTATAAAGAGCTATTGTACGTGAATAACATTCATCTTTCTCTTCTGCATCTCAAACCTTTATATGATATCAAGAGCTTTTTTTCTTCTCACGGAGTTCTAATTTTTTTTAACCAACCATCAGAAATGACTCTCTCTGTTACCAACTCCGATGCAACCAACTCCACCAATATTGTCCAATTCAACCGGTTACCTAACTTCTGATTAAACTTGCTGGCAACCATAATTTTTCTCTCTGGAAGGCACAAGTATCCATGCTCATGAGAGGATACAATCTTTACGAACATCTAGATGGGACTATCCCCACTCCTGCCGTGACCTGTACCACAAATAACCAGACAATTGACAACCCCGATTATGTTTATTGGTTTCGTCAGGACCAATTGATCCAGAATTCAATTTTACCATCCTTAGATACAACTCTTGCTTTCACTGTTTCCACTGCAACCACAGCCAAAGCATCTTGGGATTCCCTCCATACTGCCTTCTCATCCGTTGCTGACTGATGATTTCTGAGCAAAAGTATCAAATTTTGGGCTTGTGATACCTGATTCTAATGGAGGGAAGAACTCCATGGTCACCAAGCTAGCTGGAACTTTTATATATCTAGCACCAGAGTATGCCGGTAAGCATTTCATTTTCCTGTCAATCTATGTGCAAACATTTATGTTGATTTCAGTAGTATATTTAAGCTTTTGGTGTTCTAATACATCTTATAATGATTTATTTTAGTTTCTCATTCCACATAAACAATAAGGATGGTTAAAAAATGCCAGGATCAAGATCCAGACAATTTAGTCATTGTCTAAATCTTATGTCACCCAATAAACTATTGACAGATGAGATGATTTTGAGTATCAATTTTAATGACTAATCTTTTAGACAGCTAGGATTTGCTTAATATTATATTCTGATGTGTTTTAGATGATTCTTCTTGCCCATCTGCTAAGCTAACTCATTTAGCTTGCTGTTTTGATTCACAGTTACTGGTAAAATCACCACAAAAGCTGATGTCTTTAGTTTCGGTGTGGTCCTAATGGAGTTGTTAACTGGATGGATGGCACTTGATGAGGACAGACCAAATGAGAGCCAATACTTAGATGCAAGGAACATCAAATCCTCTAAAGAGAAACTTATTGCAGCAATTGATCCAGCTCTGGATGTGAAACAAGAGAGTACATTAGATGGCATCTAAACTGTTGCGGAACTTGCTGGTCACTGCACAACAAGAAAGCCTGGCCAACGACCCGATATGTCCCATGTTGTGAACATATTTGGCCCCTTGTTGAGAAATGGAAGCCTCTTGAGGAAGATTGGGACCACGAGTGTGGTATCGATTACAGTTTTCCACTCAACCAAATGGTCAAAGGGTGGCAAGAATCGGAAGGAAAAGACTTGAGTTGCGTCGACCTTGAAGAATCTAAAGGCAGTATCCATTCAAGGCCTACTAGATTTGTTGAGTCCTTCATATCAGTTGATTGCATATAAAACAAGATTCTGCATGTGTAGTTGATCTGATTATTCTATTCAATTAATGTGGATAGCATTTTTGTTTGTTTTGTGTGAAATTTTGTTTCTGTTTATCTATGTTTTCTTACATTATTGTTTGTATAAATCTTGATTTCACATGTTCTGTTCTTCCATTCCTACAGGGCTACACAATTCAGGCGTAAGTCCAAACTTTGTTCTCGATTCAAGTTAATTTATTATCATTCAATTATATGAAATTTGAGTATTTTATTAGCTTTGTCACACCCTTTTTTTCCTGAAGGGATCGAGTCGAAGGAGTTTTCCAATTAAAGTGATGGTTATTGAATGGGGATTATTTTATTTAGAGAGTCGCCACTTGGAATTGAGTTATGGTGTTCCAAGTCACCTTATTGAATCTCTAATTAAAAGGAAATGACTCTTTGTTGGTCTGCGAAAATAGAAGATCGGGTAAGGAATTCTGTTGACCGAGGGGAAGGTGTGAGGCACCCCTAGAGTCCCGTGGTTCTATCACGGTCGTTTTTATTAACTTATCTTGACTTAAACTATTTTGATAATTATGTTAGAAGACCCTAAAATCGCTCATTTTATTATACTAAAACTCGTCTATTATTTCATATTAAATAAATCTATGAAAGTTTAAAAATATTTGTCAAGTTAATTTTTGAAAAGTATTTGTCAAGGCGTATTTTTTTACATCCTTGAATTTTAAATGTCTCGGAAAGATGCATACACCGCATTCTTAATTGAGACGAAGATATTAAACATGCCTAAAGCTTATCTAGCGTTAAAAGACATTTATTCCGTCTCTTGTAAACTCGAGACAATTTTATCTTACTCATTTTTATTCTTTTTGCTCTTTATTCTACAACAAGTTTTGGATTATTCCATAACTCGCCTCGCTCCCTTGCAGTTGTTTTTTCCTCTCTTTTCTTTTATCATGTAATGAGTCTTGAATAAATTTGTATCCTATCTCATCATTTCTCAAATTATTAATAAAAAGTTGATTAATTTAGCGATAAATACATTTAACAATACTTTAGCAATAATATATATCTACTTGCACTCCTAAAATATATTTTTTTAAAAAATCATATGCTCATTTACATTTTTCTCACAATTCAATACACTGTAGATATTTTTATTATACAAATTAAATCAACTAATCTAATCAAGAGCACGGAAATTTACAAGACAAGAAAAAAAAATAATGAAATCAAAAATTACTTATTCCTATGAATTTAAAGTCCAGATTAAATAGCCACACACTTAATCTTCGAATTAAAATTAAAAATAGTTTTTTCATTTTAATGATAATTTCTCCTACCATGTTTTATTTCTTTTATCCTTCTCTCTGTCTGTGATTTCCTTAATGCAAACACTTTGTTTATATACTTTATTATATTGAATACAAATTACTAGGTAATATTTGTAGATACATACACTTAACTTCTCGACTAATGCAACAGAAAAGAAAAATATTATCTACATAGTTTTTCAAGACAAACAGAGACGCAAATAAAATCAACAACCTAATATTTAACTTTAACTTATTTTCAAAACATGATAATCATACATATGAACATATCGGCTTTAAAATAAAATCCGTTAATAGAAGATTTCTGCTCTTGATTTAAAGATACAATAGAAAGAGACATTAAATATATTTCATGTTATAACGCCAACAAGTAATAATCGTTTAAGAAAACGTGAAATCTGGGTAACGTAATTCATGACATTGAAATCAAGTTTCGCACATTTGCAATATTAAATTATACAATGAAATTGAGTGTTACCTTTGGGAGGTGAATTCAAGATAAATAAACGAGTATAATCTTTTGACTTTGAAAGTTAACAATATCTAATTTTCAGAAGCCACCAACTTGAAAGCCGCAAACAAAGCCTTTAACTCTGACTCTTTCACTTTGATTTTTCTTCTCTCTGCTTTTGTTTTTTGTTTTTTCTGGTTTCTGACAGTGTCTGGTGAATAGTACTGTACGTAAAAAAATCCCTGTTGTTTTTGGAGTAAAGAATCCTTTAAGTACAGGACTTTAGGGGGGGGAGGGAGAATTGGGGGGAGTAGTTATTTAGGGATCAGATAAGGAGCATTTTAAATTTTGAATGATTTTTTTTTTGGAAGATAATAATAATAATAAATAAAATAATAATAATAATAATAATAATGATAAATATAATAATAACTAATTAAATTTTTATATTTAAGAAAACACAATAAAAATTTACAAATAGCCAAAATAAATATAATAAAATAGTACTAAAACTACTAGAACAAAAATAAAAATAAAATATATCAAAATTAACTTTATTTAGTTATTTACTTCTTAACTAAGAATTTATTAAAAATAAAATAAGAGTTAAAATAATACCTGAACAAATATAAATATTTAATACCAAGAAATATATATATTAAATTCAGGGAGGTTCAAAATCACGTGTCTATATTTTGCCCCTATTTGTTTGAAATCTCAAAGAATTTTCATATGAAGAAGTAGACAAAGAGATGATTTTTGACTCTCCGATTATTCTAAAAGTAATGATAAAATAAAATAAAATAAAATAAAATAAAAGATGTGACCGAATTCTGGTTTTTGACCGCCTACATATCCCGGGTTTAGAGGGAATCAAGTCACATATAATTCAAATGGGGTAAAATGGTGTGACAATGAGTTAGAGATCGAGTTAAAAGCCAAGTGAGGTTCCGTCGAGTTTTCGATTCACGACTTTCTGCTTTTACATTGAAATGAATAACAAAAAATAAAGTGAAGATACAAGAGAAAGATTCTATCTATGCTGCTTTTCTGGAGTCTTGTCTTGAATCTTCATGACTTCTCAAATGGTGAGATAGTCGTTATTCTGAGTTGAACTTAAAACACAAAATGTTCCTTCTCGTTGGCTTTTGGCTTTTGAGAGGACCTTAATAATTGATTTATTCTTCAAACTTTTCTCTGACTTGAACTGGACAATCTTCACCCTATTCTTCAGGACGGTTCTTGACTTGTTATTCCTTCACCCTATTCTTTGAGCAGACTCTTGACTTGTTATTTCGTCTTCACCCGATTCTTCAGGCAGGCTCCTGAACTTTCTTTTTCTTCACCCTGTTTTTTAGGCGGGCTCCTGGACTTTCTTTTTCTCCACCCTGTTCTTCAGGCAGGCTCCTGGACTTTTCTTTTTCTTCACCCTGTTTTTCAAGCGGGTTCCTGGACTTTCTCTTTTCTTCACCCTATTCTTCAGGCGGGCTCCTGAACTTTCCTTCTTTCCCCTGTTGTTCAGGTGGGATCCTGGACTTACAATTTTTTCACCCTGTTCTTCAGGCGGGCTCCTGTACTTTCAATTTCTTCACCCTATTCTTCAGGCGGGCTCCTGGACTTTCAATTTCTTCACCCTGTTCTTCAGGTGGGCTCCTGGACTTTCAATTTCTTCACCCCGTTCTTCAGGTGGGCTCCTGGACATAAATTAAATTCCCATTCTTCAGGAGGGTCCTGTCCCATTCTTCAGGAGGGTCCCGAGCATAAAACATAAATTTTCATTCTTCAGGAGGGTCCTGTCCTATTCTTCAGGAGGGTCCTGAGCAGAAAGTAAAATTCAATAAACACGAATAAAATTTTTGTCCCAGTTTGTACTAGAAATTTTGTGAGCATAATCAGATTATAATTTTTGAAAAGTACAGAAAGAGTGTAAATCAAAGCCTTTCTAAAGAAATACATCTCGTCAAAGTAAAACTGATGACCAAAATTAGGAAGTGTGTCTCCTAAGAGTTAAATTGAAGGACTCGACTAGAAAGTGCGTCTTCTAGGAGTGATGGTTCTAGTTAGGAAGTGCTTCACCTAACAAATAAAAAATGACTTATTCAGACTAGGAAATGCGTCTCCTAGGGTTTAAATGAAATAACTCAATTAGAAAGTGCATCTTCTAGGAGTGATGGTTCAAGTTAGAAAGTGCATCACCTAACAAATGAAACTTGAATTATCTAGACTAGGAAGTGCGTCTCCTAGGGGTTGAATGAAATGACTCAACTAGAAAGTCCGTCTTCTAGGAGTGATAGTTCAAGTTAGGAAGTGGATCACCTAACAAATGAAACTTGAATTATCAAGATTAGGAAGTGAGTCTCCTAGGGGTTAAATTTTTACCATAATTTGATTATCAAACCTGTGCAACAACATTGCTTTCTGTATCTATGGAAATGAGGCATTGCAGCCCTTGATATTTATGCTCTGATGTCCTTAATTTGAAGGTAACATGTTTCCTGTTTCATCAAAGAAAACTTGTGAGTTCAAAAACATGGTGGCAGGTTTGTGGCTTTAGCTTCCGTGGCAATCACTCTTGCTCTCGTCACATTTAACCTTGCTTCCAACCATTAGCATCTGTCACCGACTTGCTGCATTGTTGACCCAAACTTAGATTATTAGAAGTGACTCTGAAACGAACACAGTATCTTTGCTTTGCCATGCTTCTCAAATAAACCCTTTAAACATTGGTATTTTCATGAGTTTCCAAACTCGTCTGTTGGCAAAATTTTTCTGCATGTCTTATTTCGGCTCACAATCATGTCTCTTTCATGTGTTAGCTTTTTGTCTTGCTTTGTGTAATTGAAGAAGCTGGTAGCCAGTTTTAAAATCCTTTCTCACTTGTTATGACACAGACTCGACTCAGAGACATAAGAAAAATGACAAAATTTTATTTGATGATAAAGATACCAAAAAATCAAAAATAGAAAAATAAAAGGAAAAGGAAAAAACAATAGGCATCTTTTATTTTTAAAATGATAGAAGAAAATTTATTTGAGTGTGGTAGCCGATTCTAGCAATTATGACATGCATTTTGGATTAAACAACCTGATCTACCCACACTAATCATTACAACTCTTATTCACTTATTGAGTTTGAAATGGAATCAATCTTGAATATGCTCCCTCTAGATGACAATCCTCCTTCGACTAGCGACACCTCAATGGGTTTTTGTCAGCGCCTATCTCATTTTCATTTCTTTTTCAGCTCACTGTCGCCTTATGGTGCCCAAAAAGGTTTTCACCAATAAGACTCTCTCATTTTTACTCATTTATTTTTTCATTCATTTTTTTTGAAAATAATGCCCAACATACGAAACATCATGTACCCATAACATATTTAGCCTTGACATTCTCAAAGATCGATCTGAAGGTCTTTCTCTGGTTGTAACTTGGTTTTTGGAAAAGGTTAGAAAGAAAAGGGAGGCACGTGGCTAAAAAATTTACATAATATTAGGTAAAACAAACAACTTTTGGAATCGACTTTTTTTTTAAAGAAAATAAATTTTGCCCCAGTTTCATTTCATTATAGGTAATTTGAATTTTCTGTTGGTTGGTCCGAACCATAGAGTAGAGATGCCTACGTATCTTGTCATAACAAGAATCAGGTCAAACGTAGTTCAGACATTTTAATCTTTTGCTTTTTGCTCTTTTTTTTAGAGAGATATTTTTCTTGACTCCATTTTTTTCTTGACACTTTTCTGACTCTATTCTTTTTCTTGACACTTTTCTTTGTTTTTTTTAATTTTTTTTCAGACTCTATCTTAATTCCAAAATAGGAATATAAAAGAAATAAAACAAAAGATCAAAAGGGATAACAAAGGATGACACAACATTTGAATAATAGAATGAAATGCCTTCGTCATATCAATCCTTAAAAATACAAGTAAATAACATGCAATATAGGAATGGAACATGAAGATCATACGCATCTTTTCAATATTGATCGTGACTAAGCACATGCACGTGTGTCATTTCTTTTAAACTTGTAAACCATAAAGGTTTACTTGTATTGTACTTTCCTCACAACAGATGACTCCTTTTTTTTAAGCTAACTTCCTGTTGCTTCTTCTGACAATAGAAACTATATATCCTCTGGTTGATCTCATTCAAAAATGCTTGAGTTGAACCTTCTCATTGAAGATTAAGTCATTCTTTATTCGCAAAGTGATTGCCTCAAAACATTCAAGTGAGGATGTAACTAGGTCCCCAAAACATCTCAACACTTTACTTATTTTTCTTACACGTTTTTTTTTCAACTCTAGGTTCTTGATCAAATATTTCAGCAATAGATTGGGTTTTAAGATCTGGCTTAAAATTCAACATGCTTATCATATTACCAGAATCACCATAGAAAGAGCTCTTTGAAGAAAAAAAATACGATATATATTGAGAAATAAAAAAAATAAATGGACACGCATTTTGTTGACAGAAAGATAGAAGAGTTTGAACAAAATGATAAGAAAATCAGACAAGATAGGTCCTAAACTACAACCCTAAAATAATCGGGTAACAGAAAAAAAAAATTACCAAACCTCTTCCTAGCAGGGAGGGGAGTGACTTC
This sequence comes from Capsicum baccatum var. pendulum, assembly GCA_030864225.1. Taxonomy (NCBI): domain Eukaryota; kingdom Viridiplantae; phylum Streptophyta; class Magnoliopsida; order Solanales; family Solanaceae; genus Capsicum; species Capsicum baccatum. The sequence goes on along the minus strand of CM061550.1, from coordinate 61,743,946 downwards.
TCAATTGCTGAGCTTGACCTCTTAGCTGTCAATTTTCATATCAGCATGACTAGAACTTTCCTCATTGTTAATGTTCTACATTATAATTGATCTATCTTGAATCATCTTTTCAATTTCTCTTTTTAAATCTCGATAATCTTCAATACTATGACCCTGAACATCAGAATGATACGCACATCGTGCATTAGTATCAAAATTTCTTGAATTGGTATAACAGTGTGCCCAAGGAATCATGCCCTCCTGTACCATTCTCTAAAATAAACTGGCATATGACTTTCCAATTGGTGTGAAGCTATCTCTCGATTTCTGCCTCATTTTTATTTGGTTTGGATTGAAAATCGGGCCTAGAAGGGCTTTGGTATATTTGTGAAATTGGAGGATGACTCTGAGGAGTTGGTGTGCATCATTGTGGGTAAGATGGGGGTTGAACATGTGGTTGTGCATTATACATTAGATATGAAGGTGGGGGACTGGAGTATAATGGACTTTGGAGGTGATTATATGGAACTTGGGCTTGAGCCTGAGAGCGATGATGACGTAGTCTTCTTGACCGCTCCCGCTATCCAACTACAATAGTAGATGCATCTTTCTTATTCTTCTTCTCTCCAACACTTCCTGAACCTTTTTGAATTACTTGAGTAGTTACTTTTAATGTTGCAAAACTCATAATGTGATCGAACTTAATTCCATCCTCTATCATCTCTCCCATTTTGAGGACTAATGCAGGTAACAAATATTGATAGTATGTTTCATTCTGCGCTTGAATAAACACCTCCACTATCTTGCTTTCTTTCATTGGCGATTTTACCCTAGCCACTTGTTCACGCCATCTAATTGCATACTCCCTAAAATTTTCATTGTTCTTCTTCTTCTTCATATTAGTCAGGGATTTCTCATCAGGAATCATCTCGACATTGTACTGAAATTTTTGTACGAATTTATTGGCCAAGTCATCCCAACTACTCCACTTGTCAATGTCTTGATCCACAAACCACTCTGAGGCTAAACTCGAAAGACTCTCACCGAAATAAGCTACGAGTAATTCTTTTTTACCTCTGACACCTCTTAATTGGTTACAATAACGCCTCAAATGTGCCACTGGATCACCGTACCCTTCGTATTTGTCAAACTTGGGCATTTTGAATCCCATAGGCAAATGGACATCCGAAAACATGCACAAGTCTTTATATGAAACACTTTTTGGTCCTCCTAATCCTTGCATACTTCTCATACTCTGCTCCAAGCTTCTTACTTTCCTATCCATCTCCTCTTGTTTCTCATTCTTAATAATTTTCTCAATCACGATAGGAGAATCGTGTTGATGAGCATGATAATATGAATTTTGAGGTTTGAAAGTCATTTCAAGAGGATACAACAGATCATGACTTGGTTCTCCCACATTCTTCTGTGCTGTCGATTGAAGACCCGCAGTAGCTGGTGCTACATAAGTGAAAAGTGGGTTATTTGTGGTAGACGGATTTGGTGGGCGCATGGTAGAAGTACCAGCAACACCAGTCACATTAGCATATGGGCCGAATCCAGGTGGGTATAATGGATCGCTAGTTTGAGCTTGAACAAGATTTGGATCATTCGTAGTCGAAAGTCTAGGGATTAAAGAAAGCGGGGCTTGTCCATTCAGCCATGTTTGGTACATTTTCACCATCTGTTGTTTCAATAACTTAATTTCTTTCATTGATGTTAATTCCTGCGAAATCAATTGATTTTGCTCTTCTTCACTATCAGACCCTACACCTTCTCTGTGGGTCGTCTTTCTTTTTTCTTTGTATCTAGTGTTGTACGGATGTGATGCCAGTTTAAACCACAAACCAACCACCAACTACTTTATCTTTCTGAGACTAAGTAGTAAATGGGTGAGTGTTATATTTAAACACATTATAATGCCATGTTATATGTCATGCTTCTATATGCATTTTCCAACCTATCATGGAAGACTTTGTGATTCATCCCGACTTTTTTAGGTATACTTTTCAAAAAATTATGATCGAACCCTTTAGAGGATTGCCTATGTATCATGCCAGGACATGAATCAGATCTTACGTAGTTTGGAAAGCTGAAAATATGAAGAAACACATTTTCCTTTTAATGTGAGAAATGAGAAATATTTTTATTTTTTGAATTCATTAATAATATAAAACACATTTTATTTTTGAAAATAAATTAATTTATTTTATATATAAATCAAAAACTCTCTTCTTTATTTGTTTAGAAGGAAGCACAAATATATATTTTTTCATTAAAATCACCGAATCCATATAGGACTGCCTACGTATCTCAATAAAATGAGAATCAGATATGCGTAGTTCTTGAAAATTATATCGTACAAAACTCAGCCTCAAAATTCCTAAAGGTTCAGAGCTGTTAAAATTTATTTATATTTTTTATTTTGTGAAAACTTAGTCTCATGATCCTTAAAGATTCAGGGCTGTTAAAATTTATATATATATTTTTTATTTATTTTGTAAAACTTAACCTCATGATCCCTAAAGATTTAGGGCTATTTAAGATATATATAAAAATTGGACTTGAGAATTAGAAAAATAATTATGAAAGTAATCATATTTTAAAAATATTTCTCAATAAATCTACGAATAATTTTTTAAAAGATCGGGTCGTATCCCGGAAAGGACTACTTACGTATCTCACTAAGATAAGAATCAAACCTTCGTAGTTCATGAAGATCGTAAAACTATGTTACTAAAAATTTTCCTTTCTTTTAAAAATAATCTTTTTTTTTTTAAATGATTCACTAAATGTGAGGATAATTTAATCTTTTGCATTTTAAAGTTGTCTAAAGCCGGTCAACAAACAAACAGTCTTCCAAACAAATGTCAAAGAGCACGTAAGATGCACATGTTGGTCTTTATAAAGTAGGTTACCTATCCTAGACAGACCCGGCCCCTGTGCCAAATCCCGCTAAGTCAAATGCATATGATGCAAATAAAGCGGTACCTAACAGGGATAACCAGATTCTGAGTTTTCTGTTCTTCTAAGTTTAAGCCTAATAGGGATAGGTGTCTAGACTGACTTACCCGAGAGGAATATCGAGCTGGGGAGGGACAACTTGGTCGGTAGCAGGGCAACACCGCCTTCGTTGTCGATCCGAACCCCGCCTAACATGTGTGACTATAATCCTTCACCAGGTACCTTGACACTCCGGCTATCTAAAAAAGAAAGTAGGTTGCATGCGTTGCATTCCTTCTATCCTATTTCAGAGACTCAGAGGGGGTGCGCAAGAGAAGACAGTATATAATACAGTTCAATCAATATCAAAGCAGTAAATAAGCGACAAGTAGCACATAAGGCCAACAAATACAATATCAATAATAATTAAAGCAAGTATAAGTCAATATAAAAAACTCGAATTCTTATAATTCCTCAGTGGAGTCGCTAGAGATGTCACACCCCTTTTTCACCCGAAGGGATCGAGTCGAAGGTTTTTTTCCAATTAAAGTGACGGTTATTGAAAAGAAATTATTTTATTTACAGAGTCGCCACTTGGAATTGAGTTATGGTGTTCCAAGTCACCTTATTGAATCCCTAATCAAAAGAAAATGACTCTTTGTTGGTCTGCGAAAATAGAAGATTGGGTAAGGAATTCTGTTGACCGAGGGAAAGGTGTGAGGCACCCCTCGAGTCCCGTGGTTCTATCATGGTCGCTTTTATTAACTTATCTTGACTTAAATTATTTTGATAATTATGTTAGTAGGCCCTAAACTCGCTCATTTTATTATACTAAAACTCGTCTATTATTTCATATTAAATAAATCTGTGAAAGTTTAAAAATATTTGTCAAGTTAATTTTAGAAAAGTATTTGCCAAGGTGTATTTTTTTACATCCTTAAATTTTAAATGTCTCGAAAAGATGCATACACCGCATTCTTAATTGAGACGAAGATATTAAACATGCCTAAAGCTTATCTAGCGTTAAAAGAAATTTATTCCGTCTCTTATAAACTCGAGACAATTTTTTCTTACCCATTTTTATTCTTTTTGCTCTTTATTCTACAACTAGTTTTAGATTATTCAATAACTCACCTCGCTCCCTTGCAGTTTTTTTTCCTCTCTTTTCTTTTATCATGTAATGAGTCTTGAATAAATTTGTATCCTATCTCATCATTTCTCAAATTATTAATAAAAATTTGATTAATTTAGCAATAAATATATTTAACAATACTTTAGCAATAATATATATCTACTTGCACTCCTAAAAAATATTTTTAAAAAAAATCATATGCTCATTTACATTTTTCTCACAATTTAATACACTGTAGATATTTTTAGTATACAAATTAAATCAACTAATCTAATCAAGAGCACGGAAATTTACAAGACAAGGAAAAAAAATAATGAAATCAAAAATTGCTTATTCCTATGAATTTAAATTCCAAATTAAATAACCACCCAGTTAATCTTCGAATTAAAATTAAAAACAGTTTCTTCATTTTAATGATAATTTCTCCTACCATGTTTTATTTCTTTTATTCTTCTCTCCGTCTGTGATTTCTTTAATGCAAACACTTTGTTTATATACTTTATTATATTGAATGCAAATTACTAGGTAATATTTGTAGATACATACACTTAACTTCTCGACCAATGCAACAGAAAAGAAAAATGTTATCTACATAGTTTTTCAAGACAAACAGAGATGCAAATAAAATCAACAACCTAATGTTTAACTTTAACTTATTTTCAAAACATGATAATCATACGTATGAACATATCGGCTTTAAAATAAAATCCGTTAATAGAAGGTTTCTGCTCTTGATTTAAAGATACAACAGAAAGAGACACTAAATATATTTTTTATATTATAATGTCAACAAGTAATAACCGTTTAAGAACACGTGAAATTTGGGTAACGTAATTCATGACATTGAAATCAAGTTTCGCACAATTACGATATTAAATTATACAATGAAATTGAGTGTTACCTTTGGGAGGTGAATTCAAGATAAATAAACGAGTATAATCTTTTGACTTTGAAAGTTAACAATATCTAATTTTCAGAAGCCACCAACTTGAAAACCGCAAACAAAGCCTTTAACTCAGACTCTTTCACTTTGATTTTTCTTCTCTGCTCTTGTTTTTTTTTTTTTTTTCTGATTTTTGACAATGTTTGGTGAATAGTACTGTAAAAAAAATCTCTCTTGCTTTTGGAGTAAAGAATCCTTTAAGTACAAGACTTTAGGGGGAAATTGGGGGGAGTAGTTATTTAGGGATCAGATAAGGAGCATTTTAAATTTTGAATGTTTTTTTTTTCTTTTATTGGAAGATAATAATAATAATAATAATAAATAAAATAATAATAATAATAATGACTAATTAAATTTTTATATTTAAGAAAACACAATAAAAATTTATAAATAGCCAAAATAAATATAATATAATAGTACTACAACTACTAATTTAATTTTTGTATTATTTTTTTAAAATTAGAACAAAAATAAAAATAAAATATCTCAAAATTAACTTTATTTAGTTATTTACTTCTTAACTAAGAATTTATTAAAAATAAAATAAGAGTTAAAATAATAACGGAACAAATATAAATATTTAATACCAAAAAATATATATATTAAACTCGGGGAGGGTTAAAATCACGTGTCTACAAGCTTCATAGCAAAATTACGCGTCGGACCCGTGCAAAGTACGGGCATACCTATCTAGTATATATATAAATGAAAGTTTTTGGTGTACTACTAATTTATCTTTTTGTGGGTACTTACTATTATTATTATTATTATTATTATTATTATTATTATTATTATTAATTTTTATACTATTACTATTATTATTATTATTATATTATTATTATTACTATTGTTACTTTTTATTATTATTATTTATTTATTTACTATTAGTATTACTACTACTATTATTATTATTATATTATTATTATTATTATTATTATTATTATTATTATTACTATTATTACTTTACTATTACTTCTTCTTCTTCTTCTTATTATTATATTATTCATTTTTTTTACTATTATTATTATTATTATTATTATTGCCATTATTACTTTACTATTACTATTACTATTACTTTACTATTATTACTATATATAAGTGAAGGTTGGGGTGACTACCAAGGGTATTTCGATAATTTTAGTCATCCCAACCTTCACTTATATATAGTAGTAAATAAAATGTTTACACATGCATACAGTTTTTTCTTATATTTATTAGTTTTGTCCTCATTTTTATGATGCAATAAAATGATTACACATGCATATTACTTTTTTCTTATACTAGATAATTTTAGGGCCCGTGCAATGCAATTGATTACAAATTTAGATTTTGAATTAATTTTTGTATTATAATATTTAAGTTTTTCCTACTATTTTGACTATTTTAAAATATCATAATTTGTCTAAAGAATAGAACACTAACAAATATTTTATTGGTCCCCATAAATATTTAGAAAAAATAAAGTATTAAGGAAATTTAATCCGGAAATAGTGTCAAATACTGTTGGTATCAATTATGAAAAAACATCATCTTTTAAGTTGCAAAATATTTAAATCTAATAGTTTTTTCGTTACTAACATTTTTAGTACCAACTAATTCATTCAAGCGACATATCTTACGATGTCATAATTCTACTATCGGATAATACATAAATTATTGCTTATATTTTCATAAATATTGTGTCTTTGCTTTCTTTAAGTAGAGGGTCTTTCGAAAATATTTTATCTATTTAACAAAGTGTAGATAAGGTCTAACATACACTCTTTCATCTCCAAAATCCACCTATGGAACTATAGAATATGGTATTGTTGTTGTCAATTATTATATTTATTTTTTATCATATTAATTTGTTAATATTTAATGGATAAAAAGTAAAAGTGAAAAAATGGGACTGAAGTTTTTATTAAATATAACAAAATAACAAAATTAGTCTACAAAAATAGAACATTTTAACAAATATTTTAGTGACATCCACAAATATTTAGAAAAAACAAAGTATTAAGTAATTTAATTCGAAAATATTTTCAAATGCTAATGGTATCAATTATGAAAAAAACATCTTTTAGGTTGCAAAACATTTAAATTTAATAGTTAGTTTGTTACTAACATTTTTAGTATCAACTAATTCATTCAAGCGAAATATCATATGATATCACAATGCTACATTCGGATAATACATAAATTATTAGATTTCATTTCTTTTTATAGAACAATTGTGCGCTACTATATATTAATCATTTAAAGATTAATAATTTATTCTATCACGTACAAAGGAACTTTAAAACTAAAAAAGTGCATCTTTTTTTTTTTTGGTAACTAAAAGTGCATCTTACTATCATGTGAATATTAAAACTCATGGTTATAATTATGCTCCTGGATCTGAGCTTATTGGTTTATCTTACCGAATATATTATCGATTATTATCTACTTTAAATCCTCGTTGTAAACTGATAGATGATAATTCTGATTGTACCCTGCTTATTGAAACCAATTTTATAAAATCCAAAATAACAACTCGCAGACCAATTCGATGGGATGAAATTGATTTCCCTCAGACTTGGATCTTAAACTCTGTTACTTCTCCAACAAAATTGGCAGAGGAAGCAACAAATTCTGAGTTAACCCAAGTAACTCAAAACTCAGATGGGCAGATATGTCTACAATTCGACAGTAATCCTCCTGCCTATCGAAGCTCTTTCTCTACCCTTAGACGACTTCCTCAAATTCAGCATATTTCTCCGATAGAACCTTCTGCACCAGTTTATGGTCCAGCTAGGAATCGCGCTGCATCTCTGCATACTTTACATTCGACAGAAACGCTTGCTACACCCAGAAATGTAGAAAAAATTAAAATCAATCCTAAAACTAATATAGTTCAAGATTTTAATAATGAAAACCCTACTCCTTCGGAGATGGATTTCGATATAAATTCTGTGTAATTATGTCTAAACAAATTATTGATTTCAGTCCTGGCTCTCCAGCCAGAAAATATATTCAACACGACTTCTTTGCTGAAAAATGGCAACCCTTTAGAAAATGGTTCTTTGAAACCTATTCTAAAGATGAACTTCAGAACATTTCTGAAGAATTCTATGAAACTTGTGCACTGCATAATCAAATCATATTCTTTGTTCCATGGTTTATGTCTGCATATTTACCTTCTTACATTAAACTCATTGAGAGATCCTACCAACATCCTGATGGTACGACTACTCAATCTAAATACCCTCCTCAATCTTCCTTTACTTTACCAAATAATACTGGTATGACTTTTACTGCTTTTCAAAAATTCATTAATAATGATATTGGAAAAATTACAATTTCTGAAATAAATAATCTTATTTCTCAGAATAATTATTTGAGTCCACGGAGTTTTTTGGTCTTTTTTCAATCTGTCATACAGAGGAGCTAAGTCTCTAGACAGATTTTTATAAAAAGGAGAAATATAATTGAGACTACCAAATATAATTCGCTACTAAATTTCTTGGTAGTCTCAATTATATTTCTCCTTTTTATAAAAATCTGTCTAGAGACTTAGCTCCTCTGTATGACAGATTGAAAAAAGACCAAAAAACTCCGTGGACTCAAATAATTATTCTGAGAAATAAGATTATTTATTTCAGAAATTGTGATTTTTCCAATATCATTATTAATGAATTTTTGAAAAGCAGTAAAAGTCATACCAGTATTATTTGGTAAAGTAAAGGAAGATTGAGGAGGGTATTTAGATTGAGTAGTCGTACCATCAGGATGTTGGTAGGATCTCTCAATGAGTTTAATGTAAGAAGGTAAATATGCAGACATAAACCATGGAACAAAGAATATGATTTGATTATGCAGTGCACAAGTTTCATAGAATTCTTCAGAAATGTTCTGAAGTTCATCTTTAGAATAGGTTTCAAAGAACCATTTTCTAAAGGGTTGCCATTTTTTAGCAAAGAAGTCGTGTTGAATATATTTTCTGGCTGGAGAGCCAGGACTGAAATCAATAATTTGTTTAGACATAATTACACAGAATTTATATCGAAATCCATCTCCGAAGGAGTAGGGTTTTCATTATTAAAATCTTGAACTATATTAGTTTTAGGATTGATTTTAATTTTTTCTACATTTCTGGGTGTAGCAAGCGTTTCTGTCGAATGTAAAGTATGCAGAGATGCAGCGCGATTCCTAGCTGGACCATAAACTGGTGCAGAAGGTTCTATCGGAGAAATATGCTGAATTTGAGGAAGTCGTCTAAGGGTAGAGAAAGAGCTTCGATAGGCAGGAGGATTACTGTCGAATTGTAGACATATCTGCCCATCTGAGTTTTGAGTTACTTGGGTTAACTCAGAATTTGTTGCTTCCTCTGCCAATTTTGTTGGAGAAGTAACAGAGTTTAAGATCCAAGTCTGAGGGAAATCAATTTCATCCCATCGAATTGGTCTGCGAGTTGTTATTTTGGATTTTATAAAATTGGTTTCAATAAGCAGGGTACAATCAGAATTATCATCTATCAGTTTACAACGAGGATTTAAAGTAGATAATAATCGATAATATATTCGGTAAGATAAACCAATAAGCTCAGATCCAGAAGCATAATTATAACCATGAGTTTTAATATTCAGAGTTAAAGCATGCAGAATATTCACATCAGTCAAGGATAATAACAGATTAGGTTGAGTATTAAAATATACAGGGCCATATGCCAGAGTTGATTCTATAGATCCCATAAGCGATTTGCGGAAATTTAAATTTCTAGCATCTCGTAGAGTTGCTAAAAATGTTTCCGGAAGACCTTTTAGAGTTAAAGGCCGGAAAGCAATTTGAACTAAGCCAATATGCATATAATTAAAATTGTGTTTAAAGATATCAATATCACGTTTATTTAGTAATTGAATAGTTTGCTCGTTTGTATTTAAAGCAAGAGATTGTTCAGTTGTCTTAATAATCTGTTTGTGTTTGATTTTATCAAAGAAACCATATTCATAAATAGTTTTTATATCAACTTTAGGAATAGTCCATTTATTCAGAATATCAATATTTTGAGGTAAATCTACCTCTTCAAGTTTAGTACTTTTAGTACTAACTTCTCCCATATCCATAGTTTTTAAACTTATGTTCATACTAGTCGTTGTTCACCATATCTAGTATATTTACTAAGAAAGTTTCCAGTCTCTGATACCATTGACAGGATCTACTAGGCTGGGGTAAGCCGCTCAGCCCTCCAGACCAAGTAATAATATCGGATATAAGCTTAAGTCGGAAAACCGAACAGAAGCACCAACCGAAATAGACAAGAACTTGGAGACTTTTAATTTATCAGAATATTTTATTAAGACTTTCAGACTAAGCTTTATTTTCAATCGAACACCTAAATCTCTAATAAAGTATTCAAATTAGACACTTTTAATTTAAATTAAGATTTTTTTGTGTGTATTCTCATCATCTATTGAGTAGTTAAATCAACCACATAAAAGTGTCATCTCTTTTAATTCTACGCAAAATTCAATTCACATTTTTCACTTTTACTTTTTATAATAAATATAAACAAATTAATATGATAAAAAAAATAGAGTAATTGACAATAACACTATCATATTCTATAGCTCCACAAGTGAGTTTTGAAAATGATATATAGTGTATGTAGACCTTATTTATAACTTGTTAAATAGAGAATATTTTTAAAATGTCCTCTACTTAGAGAAAGCAAAGACACAACATTCATGAAAATAAAAGCAATAACGAGTTAAGACGGAAATAGAAGCATATGACACAAAGTAATAAAATCATTAAAAAATGAATATAGTAAAATAATATTCAAAATAATAAAAATTTCAAAAATAGATTAAGTTTAAAAGAGTCATTTAGCTATTATAGAGATGGTGCGATTTGACTTTTTTTTATTTTATATTTATTTATTTCTTTCAGTTTTACAAGGAAAAAAATAGGTGATTCGAGAAAATTTTTGAAAAAAAAAAATCTATGCTTTTTATTAAAGTAAATAGGAAAATGCAAAAAATTTTAAATTGCAGCTCTTCATATAAGAAAATAGAATTTGTACTTCGTCATTTTAAATATTTGCTATTAATTTAAATAGTTGAACTGATGTAAATTTGATTTAATTTTAAAATTAACCGACACAATTTTTTTTTATAGAAATAATGATTATCTTTGATTCAATTTACGTGCATTCATAATAAAATATTTTCATGATTTTAAATCAACCAAATCAAATTTAGTTAATTAGAAGAGATCACTTATTTTACTTTCAAGTTATTATTTAATGCTTAAAATTACTTTTTTTAATATCAAATAATAACAGGAAAATAGTTTATTCTAAAATATGAATATAGCAAAATAATAAGAGTATTAAAAAATTGAGCAAGTTGAATTAAAGTAAATAGGAGAATTTACAAAATTTTAAATTGTAGCTCTTCATATAAGAAAACAGAATTTGTACTTTGTCATTTTAATTATTTATTATTAATTTAAAATTAACCAACAAAACTTTTTTCTTATAGAAATAATGATTATATTTAGTCCAATTTACGTTCGTTAATAATAGAATATTTTATAATTTAAAATTAATCAAATCATATTTAGTTAATTATAAGAGATTCCTTATTTTATTTTTCAAGTTATTAATTAATGCTTAAAACTTACATCTCAAATAATAATGGGAAAAAATTTTATTTAATAAAGCTATCTTTTATAAAAATGTCAATAAATTTCATGAAAATGTTATGCTTGATATTTGAGTATTTATAAACTTTATGTTTATGGCAAAAATTAATGATAAACCCTTTGAATACATTTCATGGACTAATGAATAGATCACACTTCAAACATATAACTTTTGGTTACTAAAAAAGTAAATGAATTTAAGCATATTAGTATTTAAAAATAATAAAAAGGAATATCAAATGCATTATTGCACTTTAAAAATATTACATAGCCAATTAACATAATTAAAGATATTTTTTTTAATAAATTAAAAATCTTTGGGTTAATAAAATAGACAAGAACTTGGAGAATTTCTGACTGTATGGTAAAATATTTTTACCCAGACAAGGGGCCTGTCGGAGATCAGTAAACCCATGAGTCTAGAAGTTCTAATTGTGCAAATAAATCGCCCTTTCTCTTCATCAGTACGGGCTTCAAAGGCACAACTCTCTAGACGGAGCCACAAAGGCAAAGTTTACCGATCCGACTGTACCACCATTCCGGAACCAAGTCGGAGAATTCTGCGAAATTCTTCGGCTATCTAAGTAGAGTCTGGGTCTTTCATAGTTAACATACCTCGAGAGGTTAGAACTATAGTATGAACATAAAATAAGTCTAGCCGGACATAGTCACGGCGTAGATCTAGGAGAGTTAGAAAGAAAACAAAACAGAAAAGTAAATATGTACCTTGGATCGCCGGAAGAAGGCCGGAATAGTATTAACAAACTTTTATTACTAACGCCTGAGGCTATTACAAAAGAGAGAGAGAGAGTTTTTTAGTAAGAGAAACTAAAAACTTGGATGCCTCCCTAAACAGAATGAGGCTCCTTATATAATAGAAAAAGGAATATTGCACAGTGATATGTGGGTCCTGTGTACAGTGTTTTCAATAGTATTTTTACTATTACAGCAGTGTTTTACATAGTGTTATTACAACAGCATTTAATTTTTTGTACGTCCCCACTTCAGAAATTCTTCTGCATTGGCTAATACTTCTTCTTCATTTGGTGTTTCAGGAGGCTGAGAATCCGTGATATCATCAGTATTTGCCTCGGTGCTATTCATAGAAGTATCAGAGGATTGTTCCACATTAAGCAGTAATTTGTTTCTGACTTCATTCAAATATTCTTCAATCATTTTGAGTTTATCTCCTTCATGAGCGGAGATCCGTCTAGAAACACAGTTGATGGATTTATCTTCAACTAAAATAGATCGCCTGGGTTTGTTTTCATATGCAGCGATTTTGAGTTTGAGTTCTTCCTGCAATTCATGCCCATACGGTAATTTGGTTGCAGGGTCTATACGGAGGAGTTTATCCCAGAAATTGCAATAGAATGTTCTGTAAATGGCTGGGATTTGTTGTGAGTCATACCCGAATTCAATCGACCATCTGTGAATCCAGGGGATAGAGAATTCGATGTAGAAATACATCTGGTCTCTGGTGTCCAATTTGCAGATATGGTCTGCCATGTAAAGTTCGTTTAAAAAAGGCGAAGATTTTTTCCATGATTGATAAAAATTTGAATATTCAGTTGGGAGAATTTTTATGGTGGGGCCATGGTAGTTCCACCATTGGACGAACCAATTTGGAATTGGTTTTTCGAAGATTTTAGAACAGATTTTTATAAACCAAGTGTGTTTATGTTTGTAATTGTTGTAGTACAACACTTGAGAGAAGGCTTTAATATAATCCCAATAGGTAAAGTTGGCGATAGTCTGTCCTTGCGGTCCCATTGGGAGGGATCTTTGTGTCATTGAAGATATTCCCCATTCTTCGATAGGGATGAGTTTTTTAATAACAATCTTGGAGTAGCCATGTACTCCTGGTGTAGATTCGCCCAGTGGGCTGTGGTCGAAAGTGGCACTGGCTGTGTTAACCAGGATTTGCTCATAATATGTTCTGGTTTTATAGGATTCACCTGCCACATAAACATTAGCGGTTAAATAGTTTTTTAAGATCCTCCAAGCTTCTTCTGTATTTTCTTCAGAAGGAATATGCTGAGTTTCAATATACAGAATGAGTTCTCTTGCATCAAGTTTTTCATAAGATGGTTTATCTTCAGTATTTTCAGCAGCAATTGATGCGAAAGTATCTGTAGTCTTTTTCTGTGCAGACAGATAATCTTTAATCTGCTGATATAAAGGATGTGTTTCAGGAATTTCATCGAGATTAATATTCGGAGTTTGAGTTTGAGATGACGAAGATGCCTCTCCTTGAGATATTCGGGAGTTTATCAAAGTTCTATTTCCGTGACTGAGTACTGGAAAATTAGAACTTGAATTGCTATAAGCAGTGTTTGATCGGGCTGTGCTCCGATAAGAGGGGTTTGTTCTTCCCCCATATTGCAAATATGCAGAATTTTGGTTTCGGCCGCGGCCGCGTCCTCTGGTTGTTTGCCAGGGAGGATCTCCCATACTGCAATCAATGATCATAGATGTCAATGTCAATATAAGAATCAGTATTAGTGTTTGCAAAATTGGTGTACCACCAGAATTCTTCGTGTAAAAACTGATTCCACCAAATATCTTCAGTAATAATCTGAGCCATAAGATGTTGCAGAATTTTTCTTTTAGTATCCTCAGGAAGAGGAAGACACTTAAGAATGGTTACAAGAGTTTTATCAGAGAAAAAGGTTGTAAACAGATTCATGATATATATTCTCTGGATAAAAAATCAGGTAATGAATTATCACTACCCTTTTTATACTGAATTTCAAAGTCAAATGGGGCTAGTTGAGCCTGCCATCTGGCAAAAATTAATTTAGACGCGTCATGCTTAAAATCTTTATCAAACATGAATTTAACAGATTGAGTGTCTGTCCGAATTAAGAATTTTTGGTTGTATAAATCATCTTGGAATTTTAAAACACATTTTACAATAGTAAGCATTTCATGAGCCACGGTAGCATATTTTTTCTGGCTCTCAGTCCATTTTCCTGAATAAAAGCGAATTAGACATTCAGTTTTTGTATGGGGATTTATCTGTTTAAGAATTCCGCCATACCCAATATTAGAAGCATCTGTTTCAATAATTTTTTGCCATGGTGATAATGGATAACCAATTAAGAAATCAGCCTATTTCTTATCCGTTTGTTACTCAACCAGTAACCCGTGATATAAATGCTCTTATAGAGCATAAGTTTAAAAACTATGGATATGAGAGAAGTTAGTACTAAAAGTACTAAACTTGAAGAGGTAGATTTACCTCAAAATATTGATATTCTGAATAAATGGACTATTCCTAAAGTTGATATAAAAACTATTTATGAATATGGTTTCTTTGATAAAATCAAACACAAACAAATTATTAAGACAACTGAACAATCTCTTGCTTTAAATGCAAACGATCAAACTATTCAATTACTAAATAAACGTGATATTGATATCTTTAAACACAATTTTAATTATATGCATATTGGCTTAGTTCAAATTGCTTTCCGGCCTTTAACTCTAAAAGGTCTTTCGGAAACATTTTTAGCAGCTCTACGAGATGCTAGAAATTTAAATTTCCGCAAATCGCTTATGGGATCTATAGAATCAACTCTGGCATATGGCCCTGTATATTTTAATACTCAACCTAATCTGTTATTATCCTTGACTGATGTGAATATTCTGCATGCTTTAACTCTGAATATTAAAACTCATGGTTATAATTATGCTCCTGGATCTGAGCTTATTGGTTTATCTTACCGAATATATTATCGATTATTATCTACTTTAAATCCTCGTTGTAAACTGATAGATGATAATTCTGATTGTACCCTGCTTATTGAAACCAATTTTATAAAATCCAAAATAACAACTCGCAGACCAATTCGATGGGATGAAATTGATTTCCCTCAGACTTGGATCTTAAACTCTGTTACTTCTCCAACAAAATTGGCAGAGGAAGCAACAAATTCTGAGTTAACTCAAGTAACTCAAAACTCAGATGGGCAGATATGTCTACAATTCGACAGTAATCCTCCTGCCTATCGAAGCTCTTTCTCTACCCTTAGACGACTTCCTCAAATTCAGCATATTTCTCCGATAGAACCTTCTGCACCAGTTTATGGTCCAGCTAGGAATCGCGCTGCATCTCTGCATACTTTACATTCGACAGAAACGCTTGCTACACCCAGAAATGTAGAAAAAATTAAAATCAATCCTAAAACTAATATAGTTCAAGATTTTAATAATGAAAACCCTACTCCTTCGGAGATGGATTTCGATATAAATTCTGTGTAATTATGTCTAAACAAATTATTGATTTCAGTCCTGGCTCTCCAGCCAGAAAATATATTCAACACGACTTCTTTGCTAAAAAATGGCAACCCTTTAGAAAATGGTTCTTTGAAACCTATTCTAAAGATGAACTTCAGAACATTTCTGAAGAATTCTATGAAACTTGTGCACTGCATAATCAAATCATATTCTTTGTTCCATGGTTTATGTCTGCATATTTACCTTCTTACATTAAACTCATTGAGAGATCCTACCAACATCCTGATGGTACGACTACTCAATCTAAATACCCTCCTCAATCTTCCTTTACTTTACCAAATAATACTGGTATGACTTTTACTGCTTTTCAAAAATTCATTAATAATGATATTGGAAAAATCACAATTTCTGAAATAAATAATCTTATTTCTCAGAATAATTATTTGAGTCTTTATGTTAAAGTTCTTGGTGAACATATTGGTTCTTTGGATACTAAACTCGATGAACTTATTTTATTAGTTAATAAACTAAGTACTCAGTTAAACTCTTCTAATATTGCTTCAACCTCAAAATCTGTCAAAGAGAATGAGGAATCTATATTCACTGCACCTTGCATTCAGCCACCACTCGAGATAGAAGGATTTACAACGACTTCTTCTACCTCTTGGGAACGCTTGGAAATTCTTTTTGATAAAAAATTCAAAGGTCTTAATATTCAACCTCTAAATATGGATCTTGAAAATATTCAGACTATTGAGTCTAATTTTGCTGATAATATTGCTTCCACCAATGACCCAGGTGAAAATCTGTCTTCAGAACTGAATAAACTCCGAGGAATGATGAGAAATCAACCAGGCAAAAAATATGCCGATATTCCTCGCATGACCACTGCATATTATCCCCGTCCTACCCCTCAAGATGTTCTGATAGAGGAAAGGGATTGGAATATTACAAACACTTCCTATAATGGTGATGCCATCTATGAATGGAATATTGACGGATTATCCGATCGCCAAATCTCTATTCTAATTCATCGTATGTCTATGTATGCCACAATTTGTATGGCTACACGTGCTACGGCTAGGAATGATAGATCTGACCAGACAATCTGCAAAATGATTGTTGCTGGGTTCACCGGCCAACTTCGTGGTTGGTGGGATTCCTAGACGATACTAAACGCCAAGAAATTTTTAATGCTGTAAATCCTAATGAAGGCAAAGATAATCTTGGCCGAACTCTAACGGCAGGACGATCCGATGCCGTATATACTCTTATGCTGACTATAATTGAGCATTTCGGTGGTAGATTTACTAATCACCACGAAAATATTCAAACTCTTTTGAATGGATTAAAATGCCGCCATTTAGGCGAATTCAGGTGGTACAAAGATACCTTCCTAAGTCGGGTCATGGATTTACCCGAAAGTAGATACGAACACTGGAAAGCCAAATTCATTGATGGGCTTCCTCAGCTATTTGCAGAACGTGTTCGGAAAACCCTTCGTGGATCGTATGGAGCGATCCCTTATTCCGAAAAAACATATGGTCAATTGATCGTAGCCTGTACTCAAGAAGGTTTAGCCCTTTGTAATGAGTTAAAACTGGCAAGGCAGATCAAAATTGACAAACTCAGAGAGAAATCTCAACTGGGTGATTTCTGTGAACAATTTGGCATGGAAAAACCTGTTAATCGAAAACCCTACAAGTCTTCCCGATATCAATATAAGTCTAAACACCCTAGACGTCGGAGTAAGGAACAGCGTGAAGCTCGCAAATCCTTCCGAAAGTCTACAAGATTCACTAAAAACTTTTCGAAATGCCCTTTATCGAAAATTAAGTGTTATAAATGCAATCAATATGGTCATATAGCTCCAAACTGCAAATTGCAAAAATTGAAAGCTTTAAATCTTTCAGATGAAGTGCATGATCAGATTTACAATTTGTTATATACTTCTGATTCTGATTCTATGCATGACTCCACCTCTGAAAATGATTTTGAATTGCCTGATTCAGATAGTGATTTAAATCAGAATAATAAATGTGCTGATTGTAATAAACAGGATTGTCATTGTGATGAAACAATGTACAAATTACAAGCTCAGTTCGAAGAAATTGATTTAGATGTTAAAACTCTTACTGCTGAAAATGTTCTAGAATTATTAAAAGAAGTCACGGATGAAAAACTTCGTGAAAAAATTCTGCATTTTGCCACTCAAAAATCTTCTACTACTTCTACGTCTCAGGTAAAAGATGATTTTGAAAATCAGCCTATGGCATATTCTTTAGCTGAAGTTAATCGCCGATTAGCTTTAAGTAAAACCCCTGGTAGAGATACCACTTTTGACGATTTAAAAATCGAAGTTGAAAAATTAAAAAAAGAAATTGTTTCTTTAAAACAAAATCAGATGATTTCTGATCATCGACTTTCAAAACTTGAAGAAAAGGAAAGTTTTTCAAATTCAAACTCTTCAACCGCTTTTAAAGGTAAAGAAAAGGAAAACGAAATTGAAAATTCTGAAAATCTTGAATCATTTCAACTTGAAAAATTTAATATTGAAAATCTGAAAAATGATTCTTTTCTTGGAATAATGCAGATTGTTACTGCTCATAAATGGTATATTAATTGTACCATTTTAATAAATAGAGAATTCTTTATCACTAATGTCGCCATGATTGACAGTGGGGCAGACGTTAGTTGTATACAAGAGGGATTAATTCCCACAAAATATTTTCAAAAAACCACTCATCTTGTAAAATCAGCAACTGGGCATTCTCTTGACATTAATTATAAACTGCCTAATGCACATATTTGTCGTGATAAAACCTGCATTCCGCATTTCTTCTTTTTAGTAAAAAACCAAATATATCCTCCTATTATTTTAGGTACACCGTTTATAAATGCTATTTATCCATATACGCATATTGACGCTAATGGTTTTAAAGCTACTTATAAAAATCAGCCTATTTCTTATCCGTTTGTTACTCAACCAGTAACCCGTGATATAAATGCTCTTATAGATATAAAGCAAAAACAGTTAAATTTCTTACAATTAGAAATAATGAGCATCAATATTTCTGATTCCTTAAAACCTGTCAAAGTGCAAGAAAAAATAAAAACTATTTCTTCGCAATTAATAACTGATATTTGTGCTGACCACCCAAACGCTTTTTGGAATAGGAAGAAGCATATTGTTTCTCTTCCTTACGAAGAAGGCTTCAATGAAGCCAAAATTCCAACAAAATCTCGACCCTGCCAAATGAATGCAGAATTAGTCGAATTCTGTAAAAAGGAGATAGATAGTCTCTTACAAAAGGGTCTCATTAAACCTTCCAAATCCCCTTGGTCTTGCACCGCTTTCTATGTTAATAACGCTGCAGAAAAAGAACGGGGTATGCCTCGATTAGTTATCAATTACAAACCTCTGAATAAAGTTTTAAAATGGATTAGATATCCAATCCCAAATAAAAGAGATCTTCTTTCTAGACTTTATGATGCCAACATATTCTCTAAATTTGACTTAAAATCAGGATATTGGCAGATCCAGATTGATAAAACGCATACTTATAAAACTGCTTTTAATGTGCCCTTTGGCCAATACGAATGGAATGTAATGCCATTTGGTTTTAAAAACGCTCCTTCTGAATTTCAGAAGATTATGAATGATATTTTCAATCCCTATATGAATTTCATTATTGTCTATATTGACGATATTCTTGTTTTCTCTAAAACTCTTGAACATCATTTCAAACATCTGCATATCTTTAAACAAGTCATTATTCAAAACGGCTTAGTTATCTCTAAACCCAAGATGCAATTATTCCAGACTAATGTTCGATTTCTTGGACATAATATTTGTCAAGGTTCTATCGAACCTATTCAGCGAGTTTTAGAATTCGCTACTAAATTTCCTGACGAGATTACTGACAAGAAGCAACTCCAAAGATTTCTTGGTAGTCTCAATTATATTTCTCCTTTTTATAAAAATCTGTCTAGAGACTTAGCTCCTCTGTATGACAGATTGAAAAAAGACCAAAAAACAACGTGGACTCAAACCCACACTGATTTAGTAAAATTAATTAAAACTCGTGTTCAATCACTCCCTTGTACTTCTCTCGCTAATCCTAATTGGCAAAAAATTATTGAAACAGATGCTTCTAATATTGGGTATGGCGGAATTCTTAAACAGATAAATCCCCATACAAAAACTGAATGTCTAATTCGCTTTTATTCAGGAAAATGGACTGAGAGCCAGAAAAAATATGCTACCGTGGCTCATGAAATGCTTACTATTGTAAAATGTGTTTTAAAATTCCAAGATGATTTATACAACCAAAAATTCTTAATTCGGACAGACGCTCAATCTGTTAAATTCATGTTTGATAAAGATTTTAAGCATGACGCGTCTAAATTAATTTTTGCCAGATGGCAGGCTCAACTAGCCCCATTTGACTTTGAAATTCAGTATAAAAAGGGTAGTGATAATTCATTACCTGATTTTTTATCCAGAGAATATATATCATGAATCTGTTTACAACCTTTTTCTCTGATAAAACTCTTGTAACCATTCTTAAGTGTCTTCCTCTTCCTGAGGATACTAAAAGAAAAATTCTGCAACATCTTATGGCTCAGATTATTACTGAAGATATTTGGTGGAATCAGTTTTTACACGAAGAATTCTGGTGGTACACCAATTTTGCAAACACTAATACTGATTCTTATATTGACATTGACATCTATGATCATTGATTGCAGTATGGGAGATCCTCCCTGGCAAACAGCCAGAGGACGCGGCCGCGGCCGAAACCAAAATTCTGCATATTTGCAATATGGGGGAAGAACAAACCCCTCTTATCGGAGCACAGCCCGATCAAACACTGCTTATAGCAATTCAAGTTCTAATTTTCCAGTACTCAGTCACGGAAATAGAACTTTGATAAACTCCCGAATATCTCAAGGAGAGGCATCTTCGTCATCTCAAACTCAAACTCCGAATATTAATCTCGATGAAATTCCTGAAACACATCCTTTATATCAGCAGATTAAAGATTATCTGTCTGCACAGAAAAAGACTACAGATACTTTCGCATCAATTGCTGCTGAAAATACTGAAGATAAACCATCTTATGAAAAACTTGATGCAAGAGAACTCATTCTGTATATTGAAACTCAGCATATTCCTTCTGAAGAAAATACAGAAGAAGCTTGGAGGATCTTAAAAAACTATTTAACCGCTAATGTTTATGTGGCAGGTGAATCCTATAAAACCAGAACATATTATGAGCAAATCCTGGTTAACACAGCCAGTGCCACTTTCGACCACAGCCCACTGGGCGAATCTACACCAGGAGTACATGGCTACTCCAAGATTGTTATTAAAAAACTCATCCCTATCGAAGAATGGGGAATATCTTCAATGACACAAAGATCCCTCCCAATGGGACCGCAAGGACAGACTATCGCCAACTTTACCTATTGGGATTATATTAAAGCCTTCTCTCAAGTGTTGTACTACAACAATTACAAACATAAACACACTTGGTTTATAAAAATCTGTTCTAAAATCTTCGAAAAACCAATTCCAAATTGGTTCGTCCAATGGTGGAACTACCATGGCCCCACCATAAAAATTCTCCCAACTGAATATTCAAATTTTTATCAATCATGGAAAAAATCTCCGCCTTTTTTAAACGAACTTTACATGGCAGACCATATCTGCAAATTGGACACCAGAGACCAGATGTATTTCTACATCGAATTCTCTATCCCCTGGATTCACAGATGGTCGATTGAATTCGGGTATGACTCACAACAAATCCCAGCCATTTACAGAACATTCTATTGCAATTTCTGGGATAAACTCCTCCGTATAGACCCTGCAACCAAATTACCGTATGGGCATGAATTGCAGGAAGAACTCAAACTCAAAATCGCTGCATATGAAAACAAACCCAGGCGATCTATTTTAGTTGAAGATAAATCCATCAACTGTGTTTCTAGACGGATCTCCGCTCATGAAGGAGATAAACTCAAAATGATTGAAGAATATTTGAATGAAGTCAGAAACAAATTACTGCTTAATGTGGAACAATCCTCTGATACTTCTATGAATAGCACCGAGGCAAATACTGATGATATCACGGATTCTCAGCCTCCTGAAACACTAAATGAAGAAGAAGTATTAGCCAATGCAGAAGAATTTCTGAAGTGGGGACGTACAAAAAATTAAATGCTGTTGTAATAACACTATGTAAAACACTGCTGTAATAGTAAAAATACTATTGAAAACACTGTACACAGGACCCACATATCACTGTGCAATATTCCTTTTTCTATTATATAAGGAGCCTCATTCTGTTTAGGGAGGCATCCAAGTTTTTAGTTTCTCTTACTAAAAAACTCTCTCTCTCTCTTTTGTAATAGCCTCAGGCGTTAGTAATAAAAGTTTGTTAATACTATTCCGGCCTTCTTCCGGCGATCCAAGGTACATATTTACTTTTCTGTTTTGTTTTCTTTCTAACTCTCCTAGATCTACGCCGTGACTATGTCCGGCTAGACTTATTTTATGTTCATACTATAGTTCTAACCTCTCGAGGTATGTTAACTATGAAAGACCCAGACTCTACTTAGATAGCCGAAGAATTTCGCAGAATTCTCCGACTTGGTTCCGGAATGGTGGTACAGTCGGATCGGTAAACTTTGCCTTTGTGGCTCCGTCTAGAGAGTTGTGCCTTTGAAGCCCGTACTGATGAAGAGAAAGGGCGATTTATTTGCACAATTAGAACTTCTAGACTCATGGGTTTACTGATCTCCGACAGGCCCCTTGTCTGGGTAAAAATATTTTACCATACAGTCAGAAATTCTCCAAGTTCTTGTCTATTTTATTAACCCAAAGATTTTTAATTTATTAAAAAAAATATCTTTAATTATGTTAATTGGCTATGTAATATTTTTAAAGTGCAATAATGCATTTGATATTCCTTTTTATTATTTTTAAATACTAATATGCTTAAATTCATTTACTTTTTTAGTAACCAAAAGTTATATGTTTGAAGTGTGATCTATTCATTAGTCCATGAAATGTATTCAAAGGGTTTATCATTAATTTTTGCCATAAACATAAAGTTTATAAATACTCAAATATCAAGCATAACATTTTCATGAAATTTATTGACATTTTTATAAAAGATAGCTTTATTAAATAAAATTTTTTCCCATTATTATTTGAGATGTAAGTTTTAAGCATTAATTAATAACTTGAAAAATAAAATAAGGAATCTCTTATAATTAACTAAATATGATTTGATTAATTTTAAATTATAAA
Organism: Capsicum baccatum var. pendulum; assembly: GCA_030864225.1. NCBI lineage: Eukaryota > Viridiplantae > Streptophyta > Magnoliopsida > Solanales > Solanaceae > Capsicum > Capsicum baccatum. The sequence continues at coordinate 61,720,720 of CM061550.1, read as the reverse complement.
ATATTCTATTATTAACGAACGTAAATTGGACTAAATATAATCATTATTTCTATAAGAAAAAAGTTTTGTTGGTTAATTTTAAATTAATAATAAATAATTAAAATGACAAAGTACAAATTCTGTTTTCTTATATGAAGAGCTACAATTTAAAATTTTGTAAATTCTCCTATTTACTTTAATTCAACTTGCTCAATTTTTTAATACTCTTATTATTTTGCTATATTCATATTTTAGAATAAACTATTTTCCTGTTATTATTTGATATTAAAAAAAGTAATTTTAAGCATTAAATAATAACTTGAAAGTAAAATAAGTGATCTCTTCTAATTAACTAAATTTGATTTGGTTGATTTAAAATCATGAAAATATTTTATTATGAATGCACGTAAATTGAATCAAAGATAATCATTATTTCTATAAAAAAAAATTGTGTCGGTTAATTTTAAAATTAAATCAAATTTACATCAGTTCAACTATTTAAATTAATAGCAAATATTTAAAATGACGAAGTACAAATTCTATTTTCTTATATGAAGAGCTGCAATTTAAAATTTTTTGCATTTTCCTATTTACTTTAATAAAAAGCATAGATTTTTTTTTTTCAAAAATTTTCTCGAATCACCTATTTTTTTCCTTGTAAAACTGAAAGAAATAAATAAATATAAAATAAAAAAAAGTCAAATCGCACCATCTCTATAATAGCTAAATGACTCTTTTAAACTTAATCTATTTTTGAAATTTTTATTATTTTGAATATTATTTTACTATATTCATTTTTTAATGATTTTATTACTTTGTGTCATATGCTTCTATTTCCGTCTTAACTCGTTATTGCTTTTATTTTCATGAATGTTGTGTCTTTGCTTTCTCTAAGTAGAGGACATTTTAAAAATATTCTCTATTTAACAAGTTATAAATAAGGTCTACATACACTATATATCATTTTCAAAACTCACTTGTGGAGCTATAGAATATGATAGTGTTATTGTCAATTACTCTATTTTTTTTATCATATTAATTTGTTTATATTTATTATAAAAAGTAAAAGTGAAAAATGTGAATTGAATTTTGCGTAGAATTAAAAGAGATGACACTTTTATGTGGTTGATTTAACTACTCAATAGATGATGAGAATACACACAAAAAAATCTTAATTTAAATTAAAAGTGTCTAATTTGAATACTTTATTAGAGATTTAGGTGTTCGATTGAAAATAAAGCTCAGTCTGAAAGTCTTAATAAAATATTCTGATAAATTAAAAGAGTGAATTATATATTAAAACTAATATTTAAAGAACATTTTAATACCTTACACAATCTTTAGTTTAAGGTTATAAAATTTTATTTTTTAAATTTCGTACTTAATCTGATTAAAACATTAAATTGAAATTGAGAAAATACTTGTTTTCAGTTAACACTCTTAGTCTACTTTAGTTTGAATGTAACAAAATAAAATAATTAGAAAGCAAAAAAAACTTGAATGATAATTGTTAGTTTGTTACTTTAAATAAATGGATTTAAAATGAATGGCAAACAAGAGGACCCACATATATCTGCAGAGATTAAATGTGATTTGGTAATTATCTCAAAGTTGGCTGTTGTTCTGGTCAATTGAATATTGTCAATGCATAACGTACATTCATTTTATAAGTTGAAATTTTTGTATTTTGACAAAAATGCACTTGGTCGTTCACTTCTTCACCTTTCTATATAAACTAGATAGGTATGCCCATGCTTTGCACGGACCCAACGCGTAATTTTACTATGATCCTAATTTAATAATCAGGTTGTATATAAAGATTAATATAAAGTAACTGTTGCACGTTATATCAAATAAATAGATTTGAATATACCACAATATCACTATCATCGACATATCATATCATCCCAAATGTATGTTTTATACAACTATGGGAATACCATATTACTGTGAAAACGAAGACAGTAGTGCTTAAAGTTACCAGAAGAGGTATACATACTGGAAAATTCCAAGGACTACATAAAAACACAAACCTCACTACCTACTTTTGAAGAGGGTACCATTGTTCTCAGCACATCATATAGCACACTTACAATTTGATAGATCTTTGCCATCTCCTCTCTAATAATGTAAAGTCGACCAGTAATTAAGTGAACAATGGTATGCCATTACAAAAAAAAATCAACAAGCCATGACGGCCATCTATGATATTTCACTCATAAAAGTTCTGGTAAAACTTCTGAATGTCTCTTGATCATTTCTTGCAAGTTGAGGTTGAGTTTCTTCTTATTTCTAGAATCAGCAAAGACAGTACAAAGTTTACATCATGCTAATCACTAAGAGGTTGATCTGAAAGCTTTTAGCACTAAATACACAGAACAATTAAAATATGAAAATGAACTACTCATTAACAGAAAGAACGAAGGCGGGTAATGTCAAACAAACATATCAAATGGAAGCTATTTGTCACATTGGAGTTTTGACATCTAACAAGAAACAGAAGAAGCATATTTAATGTTTTAGCCCTCCGGATAGTGACACCACTGAAAGGAAATAAATTAATTTTGGTACACATGGAGGCCATATCTCAACATACTGGGAATCCGTTGAATAAAATAGATACTGGCTAAAATGTGAAAAGATCCATAATATGTTTTTGAGGGAGCCTATTGTAAAACACAGAGATATAGTCCATCGCAACGAACCTACTCAAGTCTCTTGAGGTCAACCTGTGGAAAATCCTCTCATCTATGGCTATACCAAATAGCAGCATCAGAGTACATTTAAGGAGGTTCTATAAGAAAGATGAAACCACGAAGTTTAACTTGAATATGATGTTCCTACTATTTCTTGCATTGACGAATGTCACGCCCACTTGATGTTGGATCCATCCTATGAGCCTTTTTGAAAGCATGAAAGTGACCTAATTTAAAAATATAAAAATAAGAAAGGAAACAAGAGAAAGTGTATACCGTATATAAATGAAGACAATAAGATAGTTAAAATCATGGAATTTGAAGTATCAATCACCGAAATGTGGAGAAAAGAAGCAAGAAGGCAGAACGTGTTGCTAGCTTAATTAGTTGGAGCCTTAGTGCAGTCATCTTATCACCTACAATTAATGTTAACAACGCAGTTCCTTCAGTTTGAAAGAAATTGCAACTGTTTGACCACAATATAAGCTTCGCGACAGTGTTCATCCGAGTAACCAGCTCACTCAAAATTATTGATAAAGGAGCCATACTGGATTATAAGTAGTAAAATACATCTCGGAATGAGTGCTCAGATTCCAGAGAAGAGTAAGGTTTAGGAATACAATCCCAAATCAACGTGTAAACAAAACAAGTAAAGCCTTCATGAAGCAAAGTCTTTTGGAAAATTTTATGACTTCACCAGAAAATTCCACCAAGTAGCAATTTTAAACACGACAGACAATTGAATGTGATGTGGCAACCCCCTCATCCTCCCTTCCACGCGAAACACTTGAATAGAACGTTACATGATATTTGTTCCACAAATAAGTCATATTTAAATAAATGCAAATAGTAAGGCAGTAGTGTAACAAGAATTTATCAAGCATTTTTCATTCATAAAAGTTCATCCAAACTAAGATCATATGTATCACAATGTTTTACTTGGACACAAATTATGAACATCTCAATCTAATAAGATTACATTATCTTAGCACAATTCTACTATAACTTGCTTAATCAAAGATTCAAATCATGCACTTATTTACTTCTGATTACAACTAAATCTTACCACAACACGCCGAATCTCTAAATTCCAACATTTAACAAGATTGATCTTTCTTACAAAAAGCAAGAAAATCATATTACTCGTATCAAATATGAAATGATACACACATGATAAACCACAAATAAAAGAAATAGGTTCATACCTGTAATCCAAGTGTATTGAGTTTCTTAATGGCAACAATAACAGGATCACCTTTCCCATTAGGAGGCTGAATTGAACCTTTATATACACTACCAAAACCGCCTTCCACAATCTTTAACATTCTATTGAAATTCCTTGTTGCCTCCTTAAGCTCTGAGAGAGTAAAAACTCTCAAATTCTGCTCTCTTTCTCTATAAATTTTCGGTATGCTTCGAGCAGATGATACTGAACCTGTAGACCTTGTTACCTATCCTCTTCTGGATTACCACTTCTACTTTCATTACTCAATTCTGGTGCTGATTCCCCTCTGTGGGACCTTTATTTATCCTTGAATATGTAAAAACACTTCAGCATTTTTCTTAATGGTAAAATCTTGAAACTTTTTCCCTGTAACAAAATACCAAATATGTTGTTGCTGTATGAATAAAACACCCCAAGAAGGCTAAAAACAAGATTTTGATGTTTTCAAAAAATCTTGAAACTTTGTTTTCTCTTTCCAAAACACCAAAATACTGTTTCTGTATGAAAAACAAAATACCCCTAGAGGGCTAAAAAAATAGATTTTGATGTTTTCTTTTAAGCTTCTGATGCTTACATCAAGTCAATTAACATGGAGTTGCTAGAGAAAGATACATGATTTTTATTTTGATGTTATACATGTTTTTGAACTAAGCATCAATAAGTGGTCACCTTTCCCATTACTTCAATCTTGGGAGAATGCTTTCCGAAATCGTGGAGCAAGCTTTTCCCATCCAACTGTAGGTATTATTGAATTTAAGGGAAGTAGGGATTTAGTAAAAGATATGTGAACGTAAGAAATTTAACAGACAAGGATACAATCATTCTTCCACATATCTGTGATGCTAACATTTGCATCTGATAGGAACAAGTAATCTGTCGCGCCCTGCAACAAACACAAAGCATTAACACAACAACGGAGGAATTCAAGAATCAATATAGTAGTGCATTTTCTGCCACGCAGCAACACTTAGAACCTGTACATCTGTCACGAGCAGAACGCATAATCATGAGTACAGATTTTAACATGTACTTGGTGAACTTTATCCAGTTTCTTATTGTGTACATGCGGTAATCACATTAACTTTGAGACGGGAACTGAAGAACAAGGTTTATCTTTGCCTTGTTTGGTGCGTAAGCGTATCTAGCTTTGACATCTTTTCATGAAGACCAATAACATGTTTGGCATTGGGAGACCAAAAAGTGCTTACTTTTAAAAAGTAAGGTGTTTGGCCAAGCATTTGGGAGAAAATAAGTATTTCTTGTGAGTAATGGAAACTGTTTTTTAGAAACCAAAAGGAGTGAGCTTTTGAAAAACACTTATTAGAAAAAATAAAGGTCGGTCAAAGACTAATTGTAGCTTAAAAGTGTTTTTTAAATTTACTGGTCAAACTCAAACTCAAACTGCTTACTCATCAAAAGTACTTTTTTGAAAAGCACTTTTCAAAATAAGCTGATTTTAGTAGCTTGACCAAACACGCTACAAGTTCCAGAGAAACACACTTACATCAACATCTGAAGGGACAATCTTTATCATTCCACCACCGTAATCCTGTGAAGTACCGACATCAGAACTTAATTGATCAACATTTTGTGTTTGTCCTCCATTCTCGGTAACATTGTTTGAAACAGTTGATATCTCCGTGGCTGGATAATCCTTTGAGCCTGAACTTGAAGCATCTAGGATGGTCGTTGATGGTTCATCACTATTCATCTCCTCGAACTTCTTCTCAAATTTACTAATCAAAACGGAAAACACCAAATAGGAGAGTCAGATGACCTTTTCTGAACAAAGGAAATAGTGACCATGACATGTTAATAGCTCTACAAGCCAATGATACCTGACAAGGTAAGCGTCAATCGGACCCATTGTGCTTCTGAGTATAATTCCATATCTCCTCTGTGGATAGTCCACAACCTGCGGATAAAGCATGTTATTTCACCTCCACGAACTATGTAAATACATTTTCTCATATTCGCTTCCTTTCTCAACTTACCTCATCAGGATCAGGGACTTCCAGGGTGGTGCCGTGAGGAACTTTAACTGCTATTAAAGTCTCATTCTGCCAGGATTAAACAGTATAAGCTTATTCATCGGTTCTTAGAGTAGAGCACTCTAAAAATACAATCACTTCGCAACAATGATGAAACGGTTGGTTATAAAAGAAAAGACAAACGGCAAAGAGAACCCGAAAGCAAGATAGGCTTTTTATATCGTCTTCAGTTACAAAAAGCCACCTAATTCAGAGAGTTAAAATTGCCTTCAGCAAAGAGCAAATTATTGAAACTGTACTACTCACCTTTGGTAGGTCGTAAACAACTATTTGAGAAATGTTTGTTAAGTAATTATGAGTTCAGAAGATGTATCTTAGGTGAAATGTTCAAAACAACTATTTTAGAAGTGTACGTAAACACCTTTGTACTGTAAAGAGAAATTTTTGTTACTCAAATACTCAAGTTTCCATAAAAACATGAACAATTCGATGAATCAGTACGAACCAACTTTCTTCTTTGTGCTTAGAGTGGGTACTTCAAATCTCTTCACTAAGCAATTGTATTAGATATCACCTCAAGTCTCAACTAACCGAAAAAAAAAAAGAATGGATAGCATAAGGAAAGGATCAAATATAGACACATAACAACTCACTTGATTGAACAATATGCTTCCGACACAAAATGAACACCGAGATAAACTTTATTACAAAAAATGAAAGTGAAGAACTACATTAAAACTGTCTAACGGGTCGGGCCGGGCCGGGTCAATCCGGAACCGGCCCCCTCTCTCTAACCGGGTTACGGGCCGGTTACGGGTCGGTTTTGGCCTTAACCGGGCCGGGCCGGGCCGGGCCGCACAGTAAGAAAATAAAACCCACCCGGAACCGGCCCACTTAACCCAATCCAGTCAAACCCGCTAAAACCCGGTCAAACCCGGTCAAACCCAGATAAAAACCGGTCAAAGATACACTATATATACGCTATATACACAATCTATACATTAAATATACACTTCTATAGAAGATATATACAATGTATACATTAAATATACACTTCTTTAGAAGATATATACACGTGTATACATTAAATATACACTTCTATAGAAGATATATACACATGTATACATTAAATATACACTTCTATAGAAGATATATACACGTGTATACATTAAATATACACTTCTATAGAAGATATATACACATGTATACATTAAATATACACTTCTATAGAAGATATATACACGTGTATACATTAAATATACACTTCTATATAAGATATATAAACATATATACATGTATACATTAAATATACAGTTGTATAGAAGATATTAAAACTTTAAATTGATAAATAAAAAAAAATAAAAAACAACGACTAAGGAGTGAATGAATTTGTGGAATTTTATTGATTGCAAAATGATCCAAAATTTATAATTTACATGAATGAAAAATCTATAAATTATGCATCATTTTTTCCAACTCATTCATGTTAATATTAATTGGAATTTGCATAGGATAGTCGAAGTTAACGGGGGCGAACCCATGCATTGGACTTGATTCTGTTGAGTTCTCCCGTGAAGTCATTATTTCTTCAAGTTTGAGGTCGTCGCTTGGCTCTGGTTCCATTCCTTGGTTTCTTCTTTCTGCTCTAATCCAATCTCTAAGGCAAACTAAAACATTCATTGCGTTGCTTCCCAATGAGTGTCGGTTGTCTCCAAGCTGCTGTCGTCCCTGACTGAAGGCGCTCTCTGATGCAACGGTTGACATTGGAACATTCAAGATATCTCTGGCTAATCTTGAAAGTACAGGATATTGTGATTCATTATTCCTCCACCAATCCAGCGAGTTGATCCGTCGTCTGCGATCCTTTGGTGGCGTCCGCAGATAATATTTCAGCTCTTCCCGATAAGTTGATGTGTAAGCTCTCTCATCCACACTGTTCCAACAAGTTAAATCATAAAACGAATCAGGAAAACCACTATGTGCCGACCTTTTAGAAGATGATGGCTCCTCGGGAGGATGAGGAGCGACAGTTGGACTGATATTTGTAGGTACGGCTGAATCAAATAAATCAGCATAGTGATTATATAATTTTTCTATATAATCTTTTGCATCAGCCGTAGCCGTCCACAAATCAGGCTGCTCTTGTTCAGACTCACGGTTAGTATTTATTTCTAAGTTAGCATAAATAAGAGTACTAAAGTGACACATATGATTAAATTTCATGCACGGATTTAAAATAGCACCAACCAAGTAAATAGGGGGAATCGGGAAGAAATATTTTTTAAATTTCGTAAACATAGCGCCAACAGCTTCTTTATAACCTTCTTTATTTTTATATTGTTGGAGCAAACCAGAAATATCGGCTATATATGCCAAAATATTACAAACAGTAGGATAGTATGCACCGGAAAATTCAACCGTAGCTACATAAAATTTTTCTAAAAACTTAACAAGATCATTAATTATAACCCAATCAGAATTATGTAACATGCAATCAGCAGAATCAGCAAAAGAACCACAGTGTTGGTTAAAAGTTAGTGTAATAGGAATTCTATATTTATAACAAGTTTTTAAAAATTCATACGTAGAATTCCATCTAATATCAATTTCCTCAGGCATTAAAATCGGTGTAAGTCCATTTTCTTGACATTTAACTTTAAATTCTTTAATTCTCGCTCTACGATTATTTCCTTGAATGAAACCTACGGCAAGACGAATTTTTTCAATATAAACCTCAAAAAAGTCAAGACCATCTTTTACAATTAAATTATAGATATGACATGCACACTTAATATGGAAAATTTCAGGAAAGGGTGGAGATAACGTAGATTTTATTTTTGTTATAGCATTCTTGTTGTTAGAAGCATTATCAAAAGCAATACATAAAATTTTATTTTCTATACCATAATATCCGGCAATTTTAATAATAGAATCAGCAATAAATTGTCCAGTATGTTTGCGATCTTCATCATATAAAAAAGCAAGAATACGTTTTTGCATTATGAAATTACTATCCATCCAATGACAAGTAACGGTTAAATAATCATTTTTATTAACAGCACGACCAAGATCAGAAGTTAGGGACAATCTACATTGAATATTTTTTAAGAATGTTGATAAATAAAAACAATATTGTGAATGGAGTTTAAAAATATCAGACCGACAAGTAGTTCTAGGAATACCATTAAACATAGGATTATAAATTGCTTGTATATAACGAATAAAAGCATCAGAAGAAGGAAAAGTAAAAGGCAAACAACCCACAACTACCATTTTAGCTATTTCTTCCCGGTCCCTCAATTTATTATACTTTTTCGCTACTTGACCGGTTGTTGGGTCCATTCTAGTTTGCGTTGACCCACCAACATCCCCACCACCTTTTGCAGTATTTAACTCTCTTTTGTGATCTTCAGCTATATGTCTCATTAACGTACTCGTACCCCCTTGCTTACCGCCACTTCTATGCTTATATATTTGTTGACAAATATTGCACTGCACCTCAATATCTGATATACGTTCAAAAAATTGCCATGCAATACTAGTTCTTTTACGGGATTTTGGGGCACTGGAAGGACGGGAAGGGAGATTAACTGATTCAGATCTAACGTTAGCATCTCCTACTGCGGGTGTTTCAGCAATATTTTCATCATCTTCGTCTACATTAACTGCATCTACTTCATTTTCTTCTTCTATACCGTAATTTTCTTGAAATTCTACATAATCCATATCGTGAGCACCTACACCTATTTCTTCCTCAAAAGGTGTACCAAGCGGTACCGGAGGCGAAGTCACACGGGTATATCTATTACTTGAATTACCTCTACCGCTAATAATTCGTTTTTTACTACCACTACCGCTTCCGGGACAAAAAATTTTAACACCTTTAGTAGCGAGGTTTTTTAATTTATCCATAATATAAATTAAATTAAACTAAAAATATTCAAAATACACAAATATAATAAAATTAAATATTAAACAATTAATACAATAAATAAAAATTAAACGTAAGAGATGAAACGACAATACCAAATTTTGAAAGTATCCGAAGATTGCGACTTTAGAAACTTCCGCTCTTACTTTGTAAACGAAAAATTAAAAAATTAAAGTGAACACTTTAAGAAATTAAATATATTGAATATTTGAGAATTGAGAATTGAGATTTGAGAGAGAGTGAAAAATTGTGTGAGAAATGATTTGAAGTTGTAGGGTATTTATAGATTTATTTTGAGGATTAAAAAATATTTTATATTTTTTTTATTATTTTTTTTTTAATCAAATGGGCCCGAACTAGCCGTTTGGACCCAAAAACGGTAATATTACCGTTGGGCCAACGGCTAGTTTGGAATTAAATTTTTTTTTTTTTTTTTAATTTTTTTGGGTTATCGGGCCGGGCCGGGCCGGTTAATCGGCGGGCCTGGACCGGGTTAACCGGACCCAATTTTAAAAAAGAACCGGACCGATACCCGATACCCTAAAGCCCTAGGACTTTCCGGGCCGGATCAAACCGGTCCGATTTGGTATTTTAAGCCGGTTCGGGCCGGATCAGCCCGGCCCGTTTGACACCTTTAAACTACATACAACCTACCATTTCACAACATGAAATATAGAAGCTGTTGGTTCAATTTCAGATGGTTGCTGTCCAACATATTGTCAAAATTTTGTTGTGAATTCAAATGGACAATGGCGGTGCATGAAGAATTTCAGATCTGCTTATTCAAGAAGAGAGAAAATAGGCGATGTCAAAACTTTGTTGTGAATTGAGATGGACAATGGCGGTGCGTGAAGATTTTCAGATCTGCTTATTCAAGAAGAGAGAAAAAAGGCGATTCCAGAATTATCCAGTGATATGATTGATAATTAAAATTAGTTGTTTGCCCCTACACTATCTATTAATAATGGTTCTACCATTGGTCGTCCTAGGCACTGCCTCTTCTATATAATAGTAGTAATATATAAAAATAATATAAATTTATTAGTTTTGTTTTCGTGTATTATTTTAATAAATATTTTTATTTAGATCATTATAATTGAATTATACATGGTACTATTTTTATATAAATATCTTTTTGTTCCTTATTAAATAACTATCAAGAGTATTTCGATAATTTTATGGTGCAATAAAATGATTATACATACATATTATTTTTCCTTATATTTATTAATTTTGTCCTCGTGTATTATTTTAATAATATTTTTATTTAGACCTTTGTAATTTAATTATACATGATATTAATTTCTTATAAATATCTTTTTATTCCTTATTAAATTACTTGATTTTTATACCCCAAGAGTATTTCGGTAATTTTATGGTACAATAAAATGACTACACATGCATATTACTTTTTTCTTATATTTATTAGTTTTGTCCTCATTTTTATGATGCAATAAAATGATTACACATGCATATTATTTTTTCTTATATTTATTAGTTTTCTTCTATGTATTATTTTAATAATATTTTTATTTAGATCTTTGTAATTAAGTTATACATGATAGTAATTTTTTATAAATATCTTTTTGTTCCTTATTAAATGACTACCAAGGGTATTTCGATAATTTCATGGAGCGATAAGTATTTCAAAATCGACTTATGTCTCCTCAACTTATATATTTGAAACTTTCAAATGAGACGTGCATCATGTACTTTTTCAGGAATGTCCAAGCGAAAGACGGCACGCCAACTATAGTTGCAACAATCTAGTTAGATTTTTATCCACTTATATAATCACTTTTGTATTGATTGGACCAATCTAGCAAGCTTAATTTTGTTCTACACTGAATATATATATTATGTTAGCATCGGTTCATTGTACTTCATTTCTTTTCTTTAACTCATATATTAAACAATTAAAACAAGTAGGAAATAATTTTTCCCAAAATTGAATCTCTTTTGCACATTAGTGTTACCAAAATACTCGTGCAACATCTTCCCCAAAGTTAGATCTCTTTTACACATTTGTATTGCCAAAATACCCGTGCGTTGCATGGGCACGGGTATCTAGTTTAAAAAAAAATTATACCTCCACTTTAAGGAGCCTCTAAATTTTCCGCTCAATTTCAAACTAGATTTGCTTGAACTAGCACCTTTAGTAATGTTTCTATTTCTAGTAAAACGGAATGAACAGAAATGTCAAGTACAATTTTACGAATCCTATTAAAAATATAGAATGAAATTTAAAATAAAAATTAATAAAAATAAAATTAATTTAATTACGAGAATTAAAGAAACTAAAAGATAAAATATGTGTATCAAACATCTATGTAAAAATAAAAGATTATAATCGTAATATGTAAATAAATGTTGAAACTTGAACCTTGGTAATTAGTCCAAAAATTAACCAATGCACACCGAAAACTTATAGGAAGAATGATCAGCAAATTGAGAGAGTTAGAATTGTGAAAAGATGAAGAAGAATAAATGGGTATCTATTGTTTAGAAATAGGGCCAAATTGTACTTATAAAAAATTTATGGATTAAAATAATTTTTTGGGGGTTTGAGGGGTTGCTTTGTGGGTATGCATGTGTGGGGGTAGTCGTTGACCAATGACTAATTAAAAATAATTGAAATTATTGGGTCGGACCTAACCATGTCGAAATCGAGATGGCTAGGATAGAAATGACGACCAATCCCCTTTCCTTGTCCCCCATATGATCCCATCCCCCTCTATTGAGATCGACATGTCTCGTCTCATTTAGCAACTTTAACCCAGCAAGTAGTACAAAGTACCATAAATTATAATGTCAGCACTAGAGATGCAGGAAAGAATGAGAATGATACTCTCTTCGTTTAAAGAAAAAGATGATCTAATTTGACTTGACACGCAACTTTGATTCGAAATTAAAGTTGCGTTAAATTTATCAAAATGCTCATTGACATTGTGATCTTAAACATGTCACATGAAAAGTTAAAACTAAAATATTGACAAAAAAGAAAAGGAAACATTTTTTTAAACGAATTAAAAAGGAAAGTTGATAATTCTTTCTGAATCAGAGGGAGTGGTAGAAAGAGTCACATTAGTACTCTCATTTTAATTCCAAATTAAAAAAACAAATGTAATTAAATTCATATGTAAATATTTTGAAAAGACAGTAATACTTCTTGTCTCTCAATTAATGTAACAGAGATTGAATTTTAAGATTAAAATGCATTATTCTTTTATCAAAATTTTTTATGTCTTTTAATTATTAATTATTATGATTTATAGCGTTTTTAATGTAATTTTCTAAGATGTAAAAGAAATTCAAAGAATTTAAAAATTCTATGTTCAAATACATGATTAAAATTAAGAAATTCAAATTTTTAAAAAAGAAAGTATCACATAAATTGTGACTGAGAAAATAGTTGTTAATTGTAATACATGCGCTTGTATTCTTGTGTGTGTTTTCAATATTTTTTTATCAACATATGCCAGTTCATTCCTCATTTTATGTAAAGTTTATTAAATAAATTTTCTCAAGTTTGAATAGTTTCAACAGGAAGTGACAGTACGTGAAGTACGATAATAAAAAGTTGATAAAAAGAGCTGGAAGGTGTTAAATTTTTATATCTAGTTGAAAGGTAGTAATGTATTTTACCAAGTTACTGTAATTCAGACACTTCTATACTTTTGAAAAAAATAAAGAGTGTTGACCTCAAAATTTTAAATTATTCACTAAGATATTAGTGTTATAAACCGAAAAATGCATTGAACAAATGTCACTTGTCGTGTTGGGTATTATCTTTGTTGCTTGTTAACATTACTATTATGAAATAAAAAATAATGGACAAATGTCATTTGTAATGTAGGATATTTTTTTTATTGTTGGTTATTAATAGTTAACGTCGTAATTTATAATCTCTTTGTATTTTGGGTCTGCCACTACATGACATTGTTGTCACATTGATAAATGAAAATATGTTGTAAAAGAAATTAACACACACAGAGAAAGCTAATATGATGGAGATTAGCTTTATATATGCTTGATCGATTATTGTAAAACATTTCATTTTTGTATTTTAGTTATTCTAAACCAATATTGATTTGGGAAAGCTTTATATATTGTCTCACATACATACCATACTTCTGTAAGGCATTCCTACTTGACAAGTGACATTCTTTTCGTTATTTCCCTTGTGTCATTACTTTTCTTTTTTACTTTATTCTCTTCCTGTTAGGAGCAAAGTTTTATTTCTTATTTGTAAAATCAAATATAAAAATTAGTAAAATGAATTGTCACTTATAGGTTCCTATAGTATCTGGTGTGAAATGTAGAAAAAAATCAAGATCGCCTAAAGATTCTTTAAATTTAGGAGAATTGTTCTTGTAGAGATTCTCATGGACTCCAAGAACCCTAAAACAACCATGAGAGAAGAAGAAAAGAGAAAGAGTTTATTTGATATGTTGAATTTTAAAATTTGTGTATGATTGAGATAATGCCTCCTAATTATATAGTGAGGGAGTTTTAAAAGGTAGCTATAATGAACCTCTCTTCTAGCAACTTCTAACAGCTCCTAACCGACTTACTCTAGCATGAACCAGTCAAGTGACAATTTAACTACTAGACAAAAAATTATAAGATTGAATTAGAATAGGATCGTAAAAATACTCCCCCATCAAATCATCCTTGTCCTCAAGGATGAAACTGAGGGAATTTCTAAGAGAAGGCATGATCTTCCCAAGTGATATCCTCATATGATGCATTGAACCATTTCATAAGTGACTGTGAAACTGGACTACCTTTTGTCTGAATTAGCCTTGTGTCTAGAATTGCTTCAGGAACAAGAAAAACATGACCCACAGTAGAGCGTACAATAGGTAGTGTAGATGAAACTGGATGGGTACCAACTACCAACCTTCTTTTTCAACTGACAACAACAACAACAAACCCAGTGTGTTCCCACAAAATGGGGTTTGGGAGGGTAAGATGTTCGCAGTCCATACCGCTATCTCCGAAGAAGTAGAGAGGCTGTTTTTGATAGACCCTCGGCTCAAGATAAAGAATAGTAAACAAGGTCGTTGCAGCCAAATAGGATAAACTCACAATTATTAGTAACTAAGTGCATATGCTAAGACTGATTAAGCTCGTGAAGCTTAAAATATTCTTGTGTGGTTACTTCTTTTTCAACTGAGATATATGAAAAGTGGGCTAGAACTTGACGTCCATCGGTAAAACTAAGGCGTAAGCATCCTTCCCCACGATAATCATAATTTTGAATGGGCCAAAAAAATTGACCAAAAGTCTTTGGAAAGAGCGAGGTTTGAGGATAGTTGCATGTAAGGCTGCAACCTAATATAAATCCAATCACCAGCATTGTAGCATATATCAATCCTGTCCTTATCAGCTTGAGCCTTCATTTTGCATTAAGCCTTAGTCAAACAAGACTTGAGAGATCTCAAGGTGGCTTCTCTAGCCATCAAATTTCTGTCAACAACATCCAATTGAGAGTCAAAAGTTAAGTAAGGTAATAGAGGGGGTGGGGGCTAGTCATACACAACTTCATAACGGATTATTTCGTTGGAGGAACGAAAGGTGGTGTTATACCATCACTCAGCTAAAGGTAACCACATAAGCCACTCCCTAGGCTTCTCAAAAGTCCTACATCTAAAATAGCCTTCTAAACACCTGTTAACTACCTCTACTTTCCCATAGAGAAACCTTTTGAAGAGTAAAAAAGCTTCTTCCAAAACCTTCTTGTAAAGACAACATCCATGTCTGATACAATTGACCTAGGCATATCATGTAATTTGAATATCTCAGTCACAAATAACTGAACAACATCCAAAGCTAGATATGAGTGTTTAAGTGATAAGAAATGGGCAACTTTACTCAATCTATCTACCACTATAAAGATCACTTGTTTACCCGAAATGGAAGCAACTCTTCAATAAAGCCCACAAAATATCTTGTCAAACTCTAACAGGGATAGGCAAGTGTTGTTAAAAGCCTAGGTAAGAAATATTTTCTCCTTACATTTCTAAAAAATTCAAACTGCCTTACAAATACATACACCTCTTGCATTATTTTCTTGTAAAAGAAATCCTGCTTTAATATCTGTAGGGTGAATCTGATTCCTAAGTGCCCACCTAAGACACATGATATAAATCCATAAGTTTACTCCTTAGAGCTATATCAGACCTACCGTTAGCTTGCCCTTTCTGCTAACGATATCAGTATGGTTCCTAAGGTAAGGTTTGTGAGAAAGCCCAACATGTGTAATCTGAATCAGCCTCAGAAGTCAGAAGTCAGAAGTGCAGGATCCAACAACCAAGATTGCTTAAACTTTTCTAGAAGGTTTGTTTGTACACACTTTCATAGTCTAAATTAAACTCAAAAGTGAGAGATCAAACAGCCAAAATTGCTTAACCAAAGAGGCATGTTAGAACGCTGGAAATGGTGTTAAGCTGGATAGAAAACTCTTTCTAGATGTAGTAGCGTCAATAACAATGATCTTTCCTTTTTTGCAGTCAATGGAGAAATCATACCCTAACAACTTGATTAACTATTTATGCTGACTAGGTTTATTAATATTCTATTCCAATAAGTATTTAAGGTTGTGATGATCAGTTTGGACACAAAATGCCAACCTAGAAAGTAAGGTCTCTATTTCGCACTGCTGACACCAGTGCTAGAATCTCCCACTCATAGACTGCCAGAGTTTTATTCTTATCACATAATCCTTCGATAAAGAATGCAATTGATTTGTTGTTTTGAGATAGTAAAGCTCCTACACCTCCGCCCAAAACATCATTTTTATCACAAGATTCTTGAAAAATCAAGTAGATCACGGATTGGTGTTATGGTGATAGATGCTTTCAGTGTGTCAAATTAAATGTTGTTGTTGCTGCACCATTTTATGCAATCTTCCTATTCTTCAACAAATCATTTAAGAGTTTTGCAATGATACCATAACCTTTTATGAACCTTCTATAGTTCCTAGCTAGGTCTAAGAAACCTCTCAACTGTTTAATGGTCACTTGCAATGGCCAAGTCATCACTGCCTCGGCCTTTTATGAATCTATAGCTACTCCCCGCCCAAAAGTAAATGCCCCAGATAATAAATTTGAGATACCCCAAATGCACACTTACTTTTTTTGATAAGCAAGATCTAATTCCTTAAAATCTCAAAAATGATCCCCAGATAAACTAAATGATCAAACTGAGTAATGATATACGCTAAGATGGCATAAAAAACCAAAATGAACTTCCTAAGGAAAAATCTAATTCATAAAACTCTAAAATATTGAAGGTGCATTTGTCAAACCAAATGACATGACCAAGTATTCATAGTATCTATTATATGTTTTAAAAGCAGTTTTGGAAATGTCAGGTTCAACATTTTGATATGGTGGTAACCATATCTAATATATAGTTTAAAGAAGGCCTTAGCATTATGTAACTCATGCAGTAACTCATCAAACAAGAA
Source organism: Capsicum baccatum var. pendulum (assembly GCA_030864225.1). NCBI lineage: Eukaryota > Viridiplantae > Streptophyta > Magnoliopsida > Solanales > Solanaceae > Capsicum > Capsicum baccatum. The sequence goes on along the minus strand of CM061550.1, from coordinate 61,703,424 downwards.
TTGCGAACTTATCTTTAATTTTGCAATCATTCAAGTGTTTGTAATCCACACGTAGCCTCTGTGATCCATCTTTTTCCTTCACCATCACAATGGAAGAAAATAAGAGTTGTTAGAGTGCCTGGTTACCCCATCCACCAAAAGTGCTACGTCAGCTAAAAAGGTGCTAAATCAGCTAAACAGGGTGACAAAAATTCACTAAAATTGAGCTCAAGGGGATAATAGGACCCTTGTGAAGTTGGAGTGTGTCATAGCACAAGTTGGAGTGTGTCATATCAAATTTAGTCATTGTTCAGACAGGTACTAAATGCTTTACTCATTTTATTTTATTATTAATAAAAAGTCTCTAGACGCTTTATATAGTGGTATAAATTTTTTAAAAATAATTTCTTGATTGTATTCAGGTCTACAAAATTAGTTGTTTTCTTGAATAAAACATTCTCATAGTTCAAAGATTATGAAGTCCATTCATGGCATGGACTGATGCATAAAGTAGAATGGCCCCCTCCTGATTTGTTTCAAAACTTTGTCCTATCATTGACAAAAATATAGTAGCATCAACCATTACATCTTCCTCCATAACCTCTACAGGTTCATCCCCATCCTCCACTTTCATAGGAAAAAGTTGTCTCTTTGCTTAAAAGAGTACTTCTCATCACAAATTAAACACAATTCCTTACTGCACCTCTCACTCATCTCCTTAGGTGTTAGCAATTTGACATTTCTAAAGTTATTTTTGGCTCTATTATTTGATTATGGTTTAGTAAATGACCGGGGTATCATGCTGGTGGTTGGTATTATAGGAATAAGTAGAATAGTTGGCTGGTGAAAACTTGGAAAAACCTTTAGGATTAGACCACCAAGGTTTGCTATTGGATTCTTGAGAAGTTAAAGGCCTTATCCAAAGTTCTAGCTCCTAGCATCTTCATGGAAAAACTAATTTTTGGCTCTGGACCCTTGATAAAACAACCGAGCACATACTCTTTTGATAACTCCAGTCTAGTCAATAATTCATCAAAAATATCTACATAATATTGGACAAAAACTTACTTGTTTAAAGTCCTCTAAATCCCCCATTAAATCATTAAAAAGAATCACCCATTGGATTAGTAAAAAACTTTGGTCGAAACCTAGAATCTAAGCACCTCACATACTCCACCTGGGCCATTCTTTGGTTAATCTACTCTTCATGTAGGTTTGATGCTGCTGTAGAGCTTCTTATTATAACTTGCATGATGCGAATTCAACTTCATGTCGTCAGTAGTTTTGTCCATCTCGAAGAACTGATCACACTTATACAATCAATCTCTTAATCCTTCACAATCAAATTTTGGAAATTCCACTTGATAATTCCTGGTTAGCATCTGGTAGTTCCTATTTCTAACTGTTTTGCGGTCTTCGTGAACATTGATAATGCTCAAATTACACTCTTGATAGGTTTAAGTGATCATTGTCAATACAATAACCCAACTTAGGTTGGGTTCGAATCCACAAGGAGTGAAAGCACGAAATCCAAAATTCGAGAGTGTTGATAGTTTACTAAAAGGTGATCCACAATGTGAACAAAACAAACATAAATGTAAAATGGAGGAATTAGTTTGAACGTGTTTATAATGACAATTACTTCACTTTTAGAGTACTAGCTTGACGTTGAAAAATGCTAAGAGTGAATTTAATTGGGACTAGGCCTTGGGGTTATGCAATTCTAGGTGTGGGTTCGTGCATGGGTACTTGACAATTTATCCAACTTGCTAAAAGTTATGGGTAGGCTAGACTTAAAGGAATTAATGCCAATCTTTCAATTACGACACCAAATTTCACGAATGGGTTCTTTTGAACACCTGATCACAAGGGTGACAGTTTTACACATCCATTGCCTTAATTGGTATCTTTATGTCTAAGAGATGTCATTAAATGAAATGATTCAAGTTATTGGTTGCATTTATTCCTCACCCATATCCCTTCTTTCAAGGATGATATGGGTTCAAGAGTTATTGGGGTTTGCAACCTCCACCTCTTAATTGAATCATGGAATTAATGCAACACCCATCACAAATAACTAATTAGGAGAATAAATAGCTAACACCCATGCACTAAACACAACCTAATCAAGTATAACTCAAAGCTTTAGAATTAGCTACTCATAGACAAAAGGGGTAGAGATATACCAAAATTATCATTGACTTCATTCATGAGAAATAAAGAGAATTTAGTTCCAAGCTTGGAATTTCAGTAACTCTTCAATGAAAAATCACTAATTATTCTTTTGGGAAGTATTCACATATATTCTTCACTTAAGACTTAGTACAATATTGCTCTAAGACGACAAATTAGAAGCTAAGATGAAAAAAATGGAAGTTAGGTCTTGAAAAATGAGCTAAAATCCTCTTTTAAGCTCTAACTCTACATTTATTGAAAATTACAAAATTGCCACCTTGCTCTTGATTTGCTTGAGTGGATCCAAAGCGGATGAAGAGCAGATGGAAAACAGCTCCAAAGTAGATGCAAAACGGATGTAAAACAGATGGCTCTTTCCTTCACATTTGGCCTCTTGTTGACTTTAATGACTTGCTCATCTTTCCCTTTTAACTTTTACCTACACAAATGAGCATTATGTAAGAGATTGCCATCAAATCAATGAAAAAACATGATAATTTAGGCTTAAAAGGTACTAGCAACTCGTCAAATTGACGACTTATCATCACCTCAAACTTAAACTATTGTTTGTCCTCACGCAACCAAGAATAACTCAATTAGATATGGTGTTTAGCTCAAATCCACCCAAAAGAAAGCTACACTAAAGGAATAAGCTAACAAAGCTCTACAAACACTTTTTAGACATGTCTTGGTAATAAGTAAATAAATTTTTTTCAATAAGCACATGTTTATGAAGCATGGATGCAAGTTTGTATCAAATGAACTTTCCAAATCACAACGCATTTTAAGATAAGACATAAAATCTTTAAAGATTGTCTCAATCTTCATAATGCAACTCACTTCACTCATTTACCCAAACCGATAGTAAAACTTCACCCTCTACCCAAAAGTACCGATGCCGCTCATGTGCAAGAGTTAGATCCACACACCAAAGATACTTTAATTCATAAAGGAGATCAAATAAAGAAAGAATTCTCATTCACTCTCACAAAGAAATTCAAGTACATCGAATAGAACTATAGGCTTGCCCTTTGTGTTTTTCACCACTAATGTAGACTTACTTAGTTTGGAATCAACAAGGTCTTGCGGTTTAAGATGAAGGTTCAAGGTGCGGGAAGGAATATCTATGGATCAAGTGACTAAAAGACCTCCTTCGCCTAACCCTTTCTACTCCTAAATTTTTTAAACTACCCACCTTATTCTTCTTCAAATCATTTTCCATATTTTCTAACTTTTTGATTAACCTTTACCAATCGATTCAAAGCCACCATTTTCTTTTTTTACTTCTTTGACTTTTTCAAGAGATTTTGTACCTATAAGCCCTTCTTAGCCTCTTTCTTATCTATTTTTTTAAGCTCTATGGGCTAGGCTATTCTACTTTACCATCAAGCACATCTTTTGTCTTTTAAGCACATGACTTGACAACCTTACATACACCTTTCTCTTGTATTTTCTTTGATCATCTTCTCCCAAATACACAACCCCCAAACTTAGGCTTTTGCCTATAATCCATTATTTAGAATCATGTGATGCATCGAAAGAGGTTAAGTTCCAAAAGAGATATTTTCAAAAGGGTTTAGGTGTTTTAACATGGTTATCATTACAATAAGAAATAAAAATGGGCAAAAAGGCTCAAATGGGTTAACTTGGAAACAATGTTAAGGTGGGAATTTGGCTATGTGACTGGTCAAAAATGGCCTTGGGTCATCCTCCAAATCAAGCTTGCCTAGTATTTCACTTTGAATACACCCGGGGCAAGTTCTAGACTACACATATGTATAAGAATCATTCAAAAATCTCACCATACATGGCATCATACTCATAAAGCAAAAAGTTTATCTCGCAACCAATTTGAGCAATTTGGGCTTAATAAGTTACTCTGAGTCAAAGACTCATCCTTGTAAAGAGAGAGCCAAAAATTGAGTTTAATGGTCTCACTCAAAAGAAAGCTCAAAACGTCCTTGATTTTTTTTTTCAAAAAAAAAAAAGAAAACGATATTTTTGTTTTTTCTCAAAAACATTTCATTCCTTGTCAATGACATTTTGAAAGTATTTTTGAATTTTTGCTTCTTCCTAGTTAACCAAAACGACTAGATACTTTACCTAAGGATGTCACTTTGTCACCCATCATGGGTGAATTATCACTCGATTCGACAAAGAAATTAAACTAAAATAAAAACAAACTATCAAAAGAAATAGAAAATGAAATTTTGTTCCTTAGAAAAGAACCGAGTTCCGAAGAAAACCCTTGGAGTTTATTGGACACATATACGCAAAAGGCGACAAGAGCAATGCACAAAATCGGATATCATATTTATATTAAGCACATGACACAAACCCAAAAAGGACAATATTTGACATTATTATCCAAATGCCCAACAAGGGCCCATCCAAAGCAATGCCAATAATAAAAAGCAAGTCCCACGAGGGCTAAAGTAAATAAACATAACAAAATATAACGAGTGCACAACATCAAAGTGATAAATAGAGTATGCCTACACAGTCTATCAAACAAAATGCCATAAAATGAGATAGTAGGTACCAACCATCAAATGAATTATAAAAATGCCCCACCCATACTAAAAATAGTACACTGTCCCCAATGCAGAAATAAAAGAGAGTAGAGAAGGCTAGAGACTCCCTGTGGCATACTAGGTGCTCGAGTCCATATTAGTGAATGATCGTACTGTCTTAATAAGAATCTCATCAAATTGGGATCCTCTCATCGAGTCTACTATAAAGGGAAACTCATCATCATGCCGAGTTCTAGAACTAGCCCCAACCCTCCATTCATGCTCATCATCCCTGGATAGGTGCATGATGAGCTCAACTTGTCGGGCCTCAGGTAGCCCCTCTATAAGATCAACCTCGGTCTCCCCATCAATGTGCTCATAACCCTCTTCGAACAAATACTTAAATAAAAGTACTGGGCCAGAAGTCTCTGGGGGAAAATAATCTCCGTCTCATCAAAACCTAAAAAAGGTTGATCCGAACGAAAATCTGCCCGCAAACTATCAAGGTCTGCCCTCAAAGATGCCATCCCCTCACAATCTTCTCTCACCTCAAGCGTGGCTACTCTCTTCTCTAAATTTGATATGAGATCACGTAGAGGTGCTATAGAATCCTGAATAAATTGGGGAATTCCAGCCACCAATCGGGTAAGAGTAGCATTGTTCGCCAAAGTCATAGAAACAACCTTGCTAAACGTCACCGCAGAAGACTGTGCCGATTATGTAGGCCGAGGTGGTGGTGTGGTTCTTGATGATGGAGGAGTATCGGTAGAATCATGATGAGTCTCAGCATCAAGTGTAAAATCTGGAGGAATCTCCACCCTTTCTGAGCTTGGCAACCCTTTTACACCTGAGTCTACCAAAACCAAAGCTTTTCTTTTTATATTTGTAGGGTTATCCTCATCCTTACAATGTGTGATGTTAATGACTCCGGTGTATATAACCTGTTGATCAATCTTAGAGAGCAGTGGGACTTTGAACTTAAGGCAAAGCATAGATATGAGTGCCAGAAAAGGGCAATAAAATGCCCAATTTCTTTGACCTTAACTTTATCATCTCTGCTATTAACTCTCCCAAATTGATAGTAATTTTAACCATGAAGCATCCAACAATGTTGTCCATATCATTCATGACATCTTGGTCATTTCTTGAGGGAAGTAGATGGTTACTAACAAATCCAAGCCAATGTTTGGCTTGAACCAAAAGTTCTCTCCTCTTGATTTGAACTACACCACTAGCCCATGGAGGAAGGCCCTCAGCAATTACCTTAGCAAGCCACGGGAAACTTTGACGTCCGTCAAATATCATCTTCTTACACTTCACAATGTAATCTAAGTCATAAGCAAAATAGAGCGTATTGATCTCTAAGGTCGTGCAAGGGGATTTCCATTCCTCAAACTAATGCACTCTCAAGACAAGGTTGTTTGGCAGTTGGTATTTTGTGTTTTTGTTCATTGTTCCACATAATGTAGGAAGTATAGAATTCCCAAACAATTTTCGGGAAGTAAAATAGTGGGTAAGAAGAAGGCGTCATAACCATGAAGAGTCCCCATACCCATTCTTTAACCTCAACAATGATTTTGGGGAAATGAGTGTCAACTCCCTTCATGCTAAAGACATTCTCGAGATTGAACCCCCGAGTGGTTACCCAATCATCATATAGCTCCTCCACACCTTCTACTCTAAACTGAATTTGATCCTCTTCCTTTCCAACCTCCCGTGTACGATCAATGGTGACTTGGACATCTGGGAATTTTGGAGTACCTTCGGATACCGGGTCTTTTCCCTTTGTGGAAGTAGCTTTGACTTTGACTTTATCGGGGGCATTACCCTTCCTAGCTACTTGTGGCAAGTTTTTCAAAGACATACCGATGATAAAGAAACAAAATAAAAGATAAACGGTAAAACATATTTTTGGATTTTTGCATGTTAAGAAAGAAAATAAAGATAAGAAAAGAAAATTTTGATGGATCCAAGGTAACTTCATCATTAGAGCCCATGGGATTCATTCATTATAACACTTAATCATCTGGGCTATAAATTATCTCACATTCCCCACATTTCACAAAACTAGTTCATAGGACATCCATAACCTCCAATGGAAACAAGAATGACTAATAACCTTAAGAATGATGTCATCCAATCTATTATAGGGCAAGGCAAGCATTCATGTCTCCCGGTTGGCATAGTGACCAATAAGAACCATAGATGCCACATTTCTCAACAAACTCCCTCAACCAATGACTACCAGTTATTTCATTTTTAGGATCAATTGGACTCAAAATGATGCATAAAAATGATCACATTATACCCTAAGGAAGATCACATTGACCATTACAAGCATATAAGGCAATCCTTTCTTATTGTCATTTCAACAAACACATGATGTGCATGCTAACTAAGAACTTGGAGAAAGAGAATAAAAGCACAAATGAGCAAGCTCATATCACCAAATCATCTCCAAGCACATCCAAGGTGCTCATACTATCCTACTTGAGCCACCCACCACACAAATAAATCAAGAAAGGTTTAATGGATATTTTGTCAAACATATGGTGCACTAGCTTAATTTAAGAGAGTATCATTAATCAAACAAGTGAAACAAGGAAAACCATGCCAATATAGTTATTCCAACAAGTATAAATCATCTTAATAAGCTCACAAAAATCAAATTTAAATGACGAATCATCAAGAGGAATGAAGCATAATGTCAATTTTTTAAAGAGAATTTTTTAAAAGTGAAACCATGAAAGAGCATACCTTTCTTAATTTAAGAGAAGAGAAAAATTGAAGCACAAGTCCAAAAGAAGTATCTCAATTCTTGTTAAAGAAAGAGAAGATGATGAGTTTAAAAGAATACCTATTTTGGAAGGAAATTATAAAAAAATGTTAAAAGTGAGGACTGCCTTTGACATTTTTTTAAATGTTTAAAGAGATTTTGGGCCGACCGGGTCGGGTCAGCCCAACAAAATTCCATCTATTTTGAAAACATCATAGTTTTTAAACACTTATGCACACCATCTACTTTGCACCTGTGGCTGGCCTTCTTAAGCCGGTCCATCGTAGGTGTGGCAGAATACTCCAGCCCGACTTGCGTTCAAAGTGCGATGGACCTTCACCTGGACTGCTTAAGCAGTTCCAGCGCAGGTTGGGATAGATTACATGCGAAAAATAGCTTGCCCTGTATTTCATCCATGTCTGTTTTGCGACTGGACTGGTGTAGCAAGTCCAGCGCACCATTAGGCAGTAGGCTTCAACGATTTTGCTTTAAATTTAGGCCACCTGTGTTCCAAGTGCTTAACACCTATGGCTGGCTTACTCAAGCATGTCTAACGCAGGTTGCCAACAACTTGGTACATGAATTTTTTGCATAAACTTCTTGGTTCTGGGCTTAGTTTCGAGCCTCCGAACCAACCTTTTTGCACCCCAATTTTGTGATATTACCTGCAACAACCAAAACTAAGCTAAAATTAGTATAAAAAACATTCAAAACATCAAAAAAATAAATCTTAGGTTGCCTCTCAAGAAGCTCCTTAGTTATAGTCATGGAACGACATCACTTGATCATCATTTTGGATTTTTGAAGTAAAATGACTCAACCTTAGCTGCCCTTGGTCCACCCATATAGTAGTGCTTCAATCTTTGCCCATTCACCACAAATTTCTTTTTCTCATGATCTTCCAACTCAATAGCTCCACTAGGATAAACATTTGAGATCACAAACAACCCCGACCACTTCGATCTAAGCTTCCCCCCAAGGAGTTTCAATCTTGAATTGAAGAGGAACACATCGTCCTATATATGAAAATCTCACTTTAAGATTTTAGCATTATGCCACCTCTTCATCTCCTCTTTGTACAACACAGAGCTTTCATATGCTTTGAGTAGAAACTCTTCTAACTCATGAAGTTTATTCACCCTCGCTTTGAAGGCGTCCTCCTAATCCATATTCAACTTTCTCAAAGCCTATAAAGCCTTATATTCCAACTCAATAGGTAAGTGACTAGCTTTTCCAAACACCAGTTGGTAGGGAACATACCAATAGGAGTTTTATAGGCTGTTCTATATGCCTAAAGAGCATCATTGAGTTTCCTTGCTCAATTTGTATGGCCGACATTCACGATTTTCTCAAGGATGGACTTGATTTCATGGTTTGAAAACTCAACTTGACCACTAGTGTGGGGATGATACGAGTAGCAATCTTATGCTTCACCTCATACTTATTAAGCAAGGCACCGAAGATCTGATTACAAACATGAGAGCCGTCATCACTAATAATTGCCCTTGGAGTCCTGAACTTTGTAAAGATATACATCTTCAAGAAAAAGGTGACACTCTTGCTTTTGTTGTTCGGTAAAGCAATGGACTCCACCCACTTCGAGACATAATCAATGGATACCATGATATATTTATTACCATATGAGCTCACAAAGGGATCCATGAAGTCGATCTTCCATACATCGAATAGTTCAACCTCGAGATTGGGCTTAAAAGCTATCTTATGCCTCCTTGAAACACCACCTTGCATTTGGAATTGCAGGTATGTTTTGACCATCTCAAAAGCATCTCTACGAGGGGTAGGACAATATTATCCACTTTGAAGAACCTTTGAGGTTGTTCAAATCCACCATGATGACCACCGAATGGAGAGAAGTGACAAGCCTCAAGAATATCTCTTATTTTTGCCTCCATGATTCACCGATAGATCACACCATCCGCACACTCCCTAAACAAGAATGGTTTATACCCAAAATACCTTCTCACATCAAGTAGGAATCGCTTCTTTTGATAATGATTGAGCTCGTCGGGAAACATACCACTCACAATATAGTTAACATAATCTGCATACCAAGGTGCCATTCTACTCGAGAGTGACATGACTACCTCATCAGGGAAGGTGTCATCAATATCAGTCTCACCCAATTTCTCATGATTGGATTCAAGAAGAGAAATGTGGTCGGCTATTTGATTTTCACACCTCTTTTGATCCTTCATTTCAAAATTAAACTCTTGCAAGAGCAATAATCAATTGATGTTTTTCCTACTTCTTTGCCATGAGATATCTAAGAGCGGCCCGGTCTGTATGCATAATCACTTTCGTGCTCAACAAATAGGCCCAAAATTTTTTGAAAGCATACACCACTGCAAACAACTCTTGTTTTGTAGCCGTATAATTACGTTGAGAATCATTCAACGTCTTTCTTACATAGTAAATCATGTGGAACAAATTCTCTTTTCTTTAGACCAATACCACACCTAGAGTAACACTACTTTTATCCCACATTAATTCAATGGGCAATGACTAATCCGGAGCTACTATAATAGGAGCCGACACAAGGAGTTTCTTGACACAATTGAAAGTCTTTACACAATCACCATCAAAGTCAAATTTTGCCTCCTTTTCAAGGAGCTTGCAGAAAGGGTGAGCAATCTTCGAAAAATTCTTGATGAAATATCGATAGAATCCGGTGTGACCAGGAAAACTTTTAAAATTCTTCATAGATATAGGTGGGGGTAACTTAGCAATTTCTTACACTTTTGTTTGATCCTTGGATGCCCTTTATCGAGATTTGTAGCCTAGAAAAATGTCTTCTTTGACCATGAAGTGACATTTTCCCAATTTAAAATAAGATTAGTCTCTACACATCATTGAAGGACTTTACTTAAATGATCAAGGTAAGACTCAAATGAGTCCCCAACCATAGAGAAGTCATCCAACAAAACCTCCATTGTATCCTCTATCATATCCGCAAAAATGGACAACATGCATCGTTTGAACGTAACTGGTGCATTGCATAACCCAAAGGGCATGCGCTTGAAAGCAAATATACCATAGGGACATGTGAAGGTCATCTTTTCTTGGTCTTCTGGGGTGATGCAAATTTGATTGTACCCCGAGTAACCATCAAGGAAGTAATACCATCCTCGACCGGCTAGCCTATCCAATATTTGATCTATAAAAGGCATGAGGAAATGATCTTTTTTGGTCCATGAGTTTAATTTGCGGTAGTACATTCACACTCTCCATCCTATTATGGGACACATAGGTACAAGATTATTATTCTCATTTTGGACAACCGTCATACCGCTTTTCTTGGGAACACATTGGATCGGAATCACCCACGTACTATTGGAAATTGGGTAGACAACTCCCGCATCAAGCTACTTAATAATTTCCATATTAACCACCTCTTGCATCGGTTGATTGAGTCTCCTTTGGTGTTCCACACTAGGAATATGATCAACATTTAACTTGATTTTAAAAGAGAAAATTTTGGGAGCAATGCCTATAATGTCCGCGATAGTCCACCCGATAACACGAATAAACTTTTTCACAATTGATTTCAAGCCATCCATTTGACAAGTTTTAAGATCATCCGCCATAATGATTGGTAAAATATTGTTCTCACCCAAGAAAACATATTAGAGGTAGGATGGTAACAACTTAAGTTCGAGTTGAGGCAGTTCATAATAAATGAGTTAGCGGGTGGGCTCTCATGATTTTTCAAATCAAGATCCAATTTGACCGGGTTATTGGTGTAAGATGTAAGACACATTAATGAAGCAACCACCTCATCATATTCTTTAACCACTTCACTCCCAAGGTTCTACAACACACCCACCAAGGGGTCATCCCCACGTCTCACTTCTATGGTGTTAGTCACTTCATTATCTATCACATTAATTACCGACACCACTTGTAAATCATAGGTTGCTTCATGGAATTATACACATTGAAGGATATTTCTTTATTGTTCACTCAAAATTTTTTCTCTCCATATTCCACATCTATTAAGTCCCTTTCGATAGCCACGAATGGTCTACCAAGAATGTTTGGGACCTTATGATCAATCTCACAAACAAGAATAACGAAGTCGACCAGCAAGATAAATCAGTAAACTTTTACCAAAACATCATACAACACACCAACAAGATTTTTGATTGAATGATTAGCCATTAGAAGCCTCATAGTGGTAGGCTTAGGAACACCTAAGACTAACTTTTGAAACGCCACAAATGGCATCAAATTAATACTTGCCCTAAGATCACACAACGCTTTTTCAAATTTGTACACCCCGATAGTGCAAGGAATAGTAAATAAACCTGGGTCTTCTTTCTTCACCACCATGGTGCTAGATATTATGGCACTACAATTGTGGGTTACCTCAATTATTTCAAAATCTATAACTCGCTTCTTCGTTACCAAGTCCTTCATAAATTTAGCATACCCAGGCATTTCTTGTAAGGCTTCTAGCAAGGAATATTCACTGATAAATTGCTAAATTTCACAAGAAACTTCTTGAACTTGGTATCATCATCATTCTTCTTGAGCCTTTGTAGGAATGAGGAAGGAATTTTGATTTGTGGCAATGGAACAATTAGAGTTTCATCCATTTTTAGAGTAACATCATCAACCACCTTAGGATATTTCTCACTTTCAATATTTTATTCAACTACCTTCGGTCGTTCAATACTTGTCTCATTAGGATTTGGATCATCATTTGGCTCTTCTAGCAGCTTTCTATTTGCATTGGCTTGTTCATCATTTGCTTTTTCATTGGGGTCTTCACCAAGGTCAACAACATCTTTACCAAGATTCCAACCACTCCTAGTGATAATAGCTATGATGTGAGCATTATTTTTAGGATTGATAATTGTGTCACTAGGAAATTCACCCTTTGGTCTTACATTAAGTTGTGCCGAGATTTGGCCTAATTGTGTTTCATGTTGCTTGATCGAGGCTGAGTGAGAAGTCACTATTTGATTAAGTTGTGAGAAGTCACCTTTAATCTCTCTCACTAGCTTATCGGTCCCCTCAACACTCATTAAAATCCGAGCAAGGGCATCTTCATTTTTAAGCTTATCCGGGTCAATAGAACTTGATTATTTACCCTTTTACCGATCATGTGGAGGTACATACCGATCATAGTATCTCTTCTTATCTCTCCAATACCGGTCTCTATCATTCTAATCTCTATCACAATCTCTTTCCTTCTAACCTTGATTCCCGCCTTGCCTTTGATAGGTAGGGCGGGAAACCTATCTATCTTTTGTGTCAATAGAACTTGATTTTTTACCCCCGCTTGGTTCGACAAGAATTAAATTTCTTTATCAAGGGCCTTAATTTCCTCACTCTTAGAAGCAACGGTGTTAACTGCCTTAGGAGGAGCTCCCATCACATGCTTGTTAAGAAGATCAAGTTGCGCCATCACTTTATCCATATTTACATCTCTTTGTTTATCCTTTTTCTTTTGCTCTTGGCTCATAAAAGATACTGAGGGAGTCCCCACGGCCACCTCGGTATCTCTTGTGTGCCACCCTCTATTTTTCTTGGTCACTTAATCTAACAAAGTCGATGCAACACCATATGATAGTTTGACAAGAGAACCCTTGACCACATTATCGGCTACCGGCTTGTTCAATTGATCCAATGCCTAATAGAAAATTCACTACTAGAAAACTACTTATTACTAGGGGATTTTACCTAGGGAATAATATCACAGGAAATACATGCAGATTTACCTATGAAAGTATTAAATTCGTCAATATTAAAATATATTACCTACGAACTATATATTTGCAACAAATTCCGCAGGTAAATTTGGCGTCATATTACGCAAATTTCTTACTTACGACATTACCTGGGGAAATATATCGGCGGGTATTTTATCTCTAGGTAAATCTGCAGGTATATGAAAAAATATATATATTTTTTAAATTCGTAGAAAAATTTTCAGGTAATTTATCCTACGGATTTACTTAGAGATGTTTTGGTGAAAATTTATGTAATGGATTTTATTATCTGGAAAATTATTTGGGGATTTTGTGCTGCGAATTTTGCTGGAAATTTATTCTTGGGGATTTACCTGCGAAATTATTACTTGCGACATTACCTGGGGAAATATATCGACAGATATTTTATCTCTAGGTAAATCCGCAGGTATATGAATAAATATATATGTTTTTTAATTCTATAGAAAAATCCCTAGGTAATTTATCCTACGGATTTACTTAGAGATATTTTGGTGGAAATTTATGTAATGAATTTTATTATTTGGAGATTTTGTGATGCGAATTTTTCTGGGAATTTATTCTTGGGGATTTACGTGTGAAATTATTACTTGCGACATTACCTGGGGAAATATATCGGCAGATATTTTATCTCTAGGTAAATCCGCAGGTATATGAATAAATTATATATTTTTTAAATCCATAGAAAAATCCCCAGGTAATTTATCCTACGAATTTACTTAGAGATATTTTGGTGGAAATTTATGTAATGCATTTTCTTATCTGGAAAATTATTTGGGGATTTTGTGCTGCGAATTTTGCTGGGGATTTATTCTTAGGGATTTACCTACGAAATTATTACTTGCAATATTTCTTGGGGAAATATATCGGTGGGTATGTTGTCTCTAGGTAAATTCGCAGGTATACGAACAAATATATATATATATATATATATATATATATATATATATATATATATATTTTAAAATTCATAGAAAAAATTTGAGGTAAAATAATCTTGATTTTGTATAATGTCTTTTATAGTGTAAGTAGGGGCGCGGAGTCAGATAGGATCATCGGGGTTAATCCGAATTCTCTTTAGTAAAAAATTACACGATCGCTATTTTACATTTGATCCTAATGTACCCATAGAATGCTATGTATTCTCCACTTTTGAATCTCGCAAAGAGAAAATGTTTTTTCCTCTGACTTAAGTAAATGATGGATTTATAAATAATTTAATTAAAATTTTTCATTTTATCTTATTGACAAGCTTTTACAGTCGCATAAATATCACGATTTGTCATATTTTAAAGTATTATTTTTTTCTTAAACTTTATGCTTAATAAACTTAAATCGTATAAATTGAACAGTAACAATATGTTATTTTGCTTCAAATTACTACACCAATTAAACTAAATATACATTATTTTTAGGGGAAAACATCAACTGAATAAAATGATTTATTTTGTAAGTCTATTTATTTCATTTACAAATTAATTATACTATCAATTATTTCACTTTGTGGCAAAACTATTAATCAATGAATCTTCTAATTTATGTGATATTTTTTTGCTTTTAATCATCAGACTATACGAATTTTGGAAAATATTTTAAAATACATGTACATTTTTATAATCATTGACATGACACAAATGATAATTTATGATATTTTTCGGATAAAATTTGAATATACTAATTATAATTTTAAAATATTGAAGATAGATCAAATTAACTGAATGTCATATAAATTGAAACAAAAGAAATATTATATACTCATTCAAATCATATATCATAAAAATATACAAAATTCCAAAGAAATTATAATTTGAAACAAAAGATATTTGTCAGATAAAATTTGAATATACTAATTATAATTTTAAAATATTAAAGATAGATCAAATTAACTGAATGTCATATAAATTGAAACAAAAGAAATATCATATACTCATTCAAATCATATATCATATATCATTAGGGGTGGACATCCTGTTTGTTCGATTTGCTTGTTTAATATCGGTTTGTTTTTTTGATTTTTGAATTGACAAAAATGACAGCCGCAATCAAACCAAAATAAATTCGATTTGATTTGATTTCTACAAATTTGGTTCAGTTATTTCGAATTTTTATTTCGATTTTGAAGATTAAAAGTAGTGAGTCTTTCTATGTCATGATCGAGCATTTAAAATTTGTAATTTTTTTTTAGAAATTATATTTACGATTTTTATTTCGAATTCTTTGATGTGTGTCAATTGAGTTTAATTTGACTCAATCGAAATCATCAATTCAATTTATTTAACCCAATATCTAATCCTAATTTGACTCATCTCCTCAAGTCTAACCTCTATTGCTCAAATCTAATCTCAATCACTCATCATATTTGATCAGCGGCTAATATTAAATCAATTTTTACGAATATTTTTCTTGAAATTGGACAGCTTCAGACTATTTTTCTTGAACCGAGGGTATATTGGAAACAACCTATCTACCTTAGCAGTAAGGTCTAGATACATTGTACCCTCCACGGACGTCAATTTGAGGGAATAAATCGGGTTACTTATGTTGACACCCAATTTTGACCTTAGACTGTTATTTTAGCAAAATTATTAATTTTAAATATTGGTATTTTCTACGCATTATTTTGATATCAAATAAATATTAACATGTCGCAATCATGATTTGAAAATATACAATTTATTTTTATATTATTATTTTTTATATTATCTAATATTTTAAATAATTTTGCTAATATTTATTAAATCATTTTCGCAATTATACATGCCCATAATTTACAAACATTGTCTATTATTATTATTATTATTATTATTATTATTATTATTATTATTATTATTATTATTATTATTATTATTATTATTATTACTACTACTACTACTACTACTACGTCTTTACTACATTTGTTAAATAGCAATCTAAGTCAATTCAATTTACCCAGCTTATGTAATGTCTAGCCTAATTCTTATTCAATTAATATTAATTTTTGTCAGAATTGCTATTAATTCAAGCGGAATAAACCTTAGCTTGACTCAATTTTGAAAATACTTGTGAAGCTCATACGAGTTAATTAAGCAGCTGAATATGATATCAAAAATGTATTTGAGTTGATCATCAATCTTAGCTTGATTCGTTATTGAGATCGAAAAACTAATGGTCATTAGTGACGTATAAGTAATTCAAGATTAACTAACACGTCTACCCAAATGCACGTAAAATAATCTTAATTCTACACGCGTTGTCTATTGTTAATAGCGATACATTTTTGTATTTATTAAATAGCAGCCTAACTTAAAATAATTTTTCCTAATTTATTTAAATTCTAGCCATCTTGTACTCAATTAATATCAACTTTAACCAAATTAACATAAATTTTATAGCCAATTTGTATTCAATTGATGACAATTATAGCCAATTTGTATTCAATTGATGACAATTATAGCCAAATTGATAACAATTTTAAGCTCAAATTGAAATTCAATGTTTCTGACCCCTTTTTAAATAACTTTAATCTGAACCATTGATCAAAACCAATCCAACGGTTGAGATCAAATTTCTCACTTCTCTCCTTTTAAGCAAAATGAGAAACCGTAATCTCATTTCCACCAAAACCATCCGCCTCTCTCCCTATCTTCTCTCTCTTTCCTTTCTCTATACTTTCTCTTTCTCTCTAAAACCAAAACAACCGATGCTGCCTCCACCGCCTTCACTGGTGCCTCCGCCGCCTCTTTTCCTAATGCCAACTATGGTGGCAACAACAACACTAGCCATTCCTCCGTTATCCTTTTCAACCATCCCCGCCGCTGTACTATTCCACTCCCTGCAAGGTACGTGAAATAAAAGACGATGCACAATAAAGGTCAGGTATGTTCAACTATTTTTTTTTCCTGTGATTACTGATCAGGATTTTGTTTTTGCAGATTGTTCAAAAAGTTCTTGATACTCACATTAGTAAGCCAAATGGCATCAGCGTTGTTTTAATTCCTCGGGGCATTTGGCAGGACCCTAGGAGTTGCTAGTATAATTGGATCATTTTTTTGCTTTTACAATTCGCATTGGGAGGATTCGTACTTTCACGAGGTATATTTGGTCATTTATATGTCTGCAGTAGCTCTTGCTTTGCTTAAACCGACTAGCGTGAAATTTTTAATCATCTACTTTGTCTAATACTGTAGATGATGTGAAGAGCTGGTAGATATGGGGTTACTGAATTTCATCGATAATGTATTCTGTGAATACAATCCTTGTGAAAGAATTCGATGGAAAGAGGTGGAGACGTGTAAGTTTCTCTATCTGGTGTTGCTTAAACGAAATTATACTATTCGTACAAGATCTAGCTGTCTGTGACCATTAATATCCAAAATTAAATGTGAGAGGATGGAAAAGTTAATGCGTTGCTTTACTATAGATCTTTATTCAGGTTGTCAAGAGGAAAAATCATCCATCAATATCCAAAATTAACTAACTTTTGTTTTGAATTTAGTAAGGTACATGGTCACTTTAGAAATGAATTAGTGACTTCGATTTGTTTAAGTGTAGGTACTTCAAATATGAACTTGTGTTTTGAATTTATTTTAGTTTGGTAACTTGTGAAGTGAATTAATGACTTAAAATATTTAAGTGTAGGTACTTGAAAGGTGAACTTTTGTTTTAAATTTAGTAAGGTACACGGTCACTTGAGAAGTGAATTAGTGACTTTTATTTGTTTAAGTGTAGGTAGTTGAAATGTAAACTTGTGTTTTGAATTTAGTTTAGTTTGGTAAATTGTGAAGTGAATTAGTGAATTGAAATGTTTTAAGTGTAGGTACTTGATACGTGAAGTTTTTTTTTGAATTTAGTAAGGTACATGGTAACTTGAGAAGTGAATTAGTAACTTCGATTTGTTTAAGTGTAGGTACTTGAAATGTGAACTTGTGTTTTGAATTTAGTAAAGTACATAGTCACTTGAGAAGTGAATTAATGACTTGAAAATGTTTAAGTGTAGGTACGTGAAATGTGAATTTGTGCTTTGAATTTAGTAAAGTGTGGTCACTTGAGAAGTGAATTAGTGACTTGAAAATGTTTAAGTGTAGGTACTTGAAATGTGAACTTTTGTTTTGAATTTAGTAAAGTACATGGTAACTTATGAAGTGAATTTGTTACTTGAAATGCTTAAGTGTAGGTACTTGAAATGTGAACTTTTGTTTTGAATTTAGTAAAGTACATGGTCACTTGTGAAGTGAATTTGTTAATTGAAATGCTTAAGTGTAGGTACTTGAAATGTGAACTTTTGTTTTGAATTTAATAAAGTACATGGTCACTTGAGAAGTGAATTAGCAACTTGAAAATGTTTTAAGTGTAGGTAGTTGAAATGTGAATTTTTGTTTTGAATTTAGTAAAGTACATGGTCACTTGAGAAGTGAATTAGCAACTTGAAAATGTTTTAAGTGTAGGTACTTGAAATGTGAACTTTTTTTTTGAATTTAGTTTAGTTTGATAACTTGTAAAGTGAATTAGTGACTTGAAATGTTTAAGTGTAGGTACTTGAAAGGTGAACTTTTGTTTTGAATTTAGTAAGGTACATGGTCACTTTAGAAATGAATTAGTGACTTCGATTTGTTTAAGTGTAGGTACTTCAAATGTGAACTTGTGTTTTGAATTTAGTTTAGTTTGGTAACTTGTGACGTGAATTAATGACTTAAAATGTTTAAGTGTAGGTACTTGAAAGGTGAACTTTTGTTTTGAATTAGTAAGGTACATGGTCACTTGAGAAGTGAATTAGTGACTTTGATTTGTTTAAGTATAGGTAATTGAAATGTTAACTTATGTTTTGAATTTAGTTTAGTTTGGTAACTTGTGAGTGAATTAGTGACTTGAAATGTTTTAAATGTAGGTACTTTATAGGTGAAGTTTTGTTTTGAATTTAGTAACGTACATGGTCACTTGAGTAGTGAATTAGTGACTTCAATTTGTTTAAGTGTAGGTACTTGAAATGTGAACTTGTGTTTTGAATTTATTAAAGTACACAGTCACTTGAGAAGTGAATTAATGACTTGAAAATGTTTAAGTGTAGGTACTTGAAATGCGAATTTGTGCTTTGAATTTAGTAAAGTGTGGTCACTTGAGAAGTGAATGTGACTTGAAAATGTTTTAAGTGTAGGTACTTGAAATGTGAACTTTTGTTTTGAATTTAGTAAAGTACATGGTCACTTGAGAAGTGAATTAGCAACTTGAAAATGCTTTAAGTGTAGGTACTTGAAATATGAACTTTTGTTTTAAATTTAGTTTAGTTTGGTAACTTGTGAAGTGAATTAGTGACTTGAAAATGTGTAGGTACTTGAAATGTGAAATTTTGTTTTGAATTTAGTTTAGTTTGGTAACTTGTGAAGTAAATTAGTGACTTGAAAATGTTTAAGTGTAGTTATTTGAAATGTGAACTTTTATTTTGAATTTAGTTTAGTTTGGTAACTTGTGAAGTGAATTAGCGACTTGAAGTGAAAACAGGAAAAGCGACCACATTTGGTTGATTTTTATGGTCGTTTTTCTTGTTTTTTCTAGTAGTGGTAGTTCCTTGAAAATATGGTTAAGTATACTAACTTGAAACGTGTACTAGTGACTTAAAAATTGTTAAAGTGTAGTTACTTGAAAGTGGTTAAATATAGTTACTTGAAAATGGTTAAGTATAATTACTTGAAATGTGAATTAATTATTTAAAAATTGTTAAGTGTAGTGATTTGAAATATGTACTAGTGAATTGAAAATGGTTAAGTGTAATGACTTGAAATGTGAATTAGTTACTTGAAAATTGTCAAGTGTAGTGACTTGAAATGTGTACTAGTGACTTGAAAATGGTTAAGTATAGTTACTTGAAAATGCTAATATATACATATTTATATTTTTTGATTGTTATGATTTTATTTGATACTATAATATTATATAATTTATGCTAATAGTGTATTTTTAGCACTTTTTATGACCTGAATTAACATATTCTTATGCAGAATGAGTTTGAAAGAAAGAAACAAGAAATATTAGTTGCTCAAAGTGCATCAATTGTGGAAGGAGGATGAGAAAGGAATTAAACTTCTTGATGAATCATGTAGACAAGAAATCATCTTCAAATGATGAACGCCCATCTCAAGAAGACAACCAAGCTTATGAGGATGAAAGTGATGATGACTCTGACGACGTGAATGAAATTGATAATTCTGATAACGTGAATGAAAATGATCTGATCCTGATGGTTGGTAGTTTTATTGAGGATTCAAGTTTAAAATATTTTGTTTTGGACTATTTAAGAATCATACATTAATTATTGATGTGTATGTTTTGAATTATGTATTTTTTGTTAGCTGTAAGGGTTTACATTAGATTTGTATTGAATGATATTTTTGAGAATTATTGAAGGTTTTGAATAGATTTTTAATTAATTGTGAAATATTTTTAGTAATTTACGTGTGAATTATTATTTCAAAATTTTTATGGGGATGTACATGCTAAATATTTATGAAAATTTTCTTGAAAAAATTTGTTCTTGCGGATTTACTTGGGGTATTTCATACAAATTTTCTTGCAGAATAGTTTCATAAATATCTGCAAGAAATTTTACCAAATAATTCATGCAAAATTTTTATGGTTAATCGCAAATAACGTACCTGTGGATTTATTTTCGCAGCTAAATTACCTAGGGATTTACTTGAAAATCTTCGTGGGGAATAATTTGGGATTTTTTTCCTGAAAATCCGCAGGTAAAATCCTTTTTATGAAATTTTACCAAATAATTCATGCAAAATTTTGATGTTTAATCGCAAATAAATCCACAAATAACGTACCTACGGATTTATTTCTGCAGCTAAATTACCTAGGAATTTACTTGGAAGTATTCGTGGGGAATAATTTGTGATTTTTTTCGTGAAAATTTACAGGTGAAATCCGCAGGTAAATACGCAAATAACATACCTGCAGATTTATTTTCGCAGCTAAATTACCTAGGAATTTTATAAATCCACAGGTAATAATTACCTACGAAGGTATTTCCTTTGGATTCTAATTGGTAAAAAAATCCGCAGGTAATCCTGGAGATTTTACCACATTATTCCTATGAAAATCCCCAGGTAATAAGCAGTTTTCTAGTAGTGATTTGAAGAAGCATTTTATCCAAAACCTTATGATTTGGGCATTGCATTAACTTGTTATTGAATCATTTCCAAGCCACGTGTAATGGTTCGCTATTAAATTGGAGAAAGTTGGCAATTTCATCCCTTAATTGCAACATCCGATAAGGAGGAAAGTATTTTTCAAAAAAATGCCTTTGTGAGCTTAACCCATGAAGTGATAGACCCCGCGAGAAAAGACCACAACCATAAGACCGCTTCTCCCATTAAATAGAATGGGAATAGATGCAACCAGATTAACTCTTGAGATATGTTGGCTATGTCAAATAGAGAAAACATATCAATAAAATTCTTCAAATGTAGATTAGCATCCTCATGTGCTTTGCCTCTAAATAACCCTTTTATTTAAAGCAAATGAAACATCATACTAGTAACATGAAATACTCCATTTCCTTCTGCTGGTGGAATACGAATAACACTAGCTCGACCCAAATCGCCGAGGTGATCCTCGTCTTCAAGATATCCATCAACCGTTTTGACATTGCTACCGTGTTGGTTCATAGTATCGTGTATACTATTATATGCACCTGAGAAAGAATAGAAACACCAAACAATGTAAAATAAAACATTGCGACTAACCCAAAGTAACTTAAAACACTACAAGATTGAAAACTATGTTTCACTCACCGAAAACAGTGTCAATTTTGATAACACTTAAATTACACTCTTGAATGGGTGTAAGCGATCGTTGTAAATACAATAACCCAACATAGGTGACACGACTTGGCCCCCCGACCATTTCGTAATGGGCATCTCAAGTTCGATCGATACAGGAGATAACCCCCGTTACCCAACCCAACTTACAGTCTCCTGCCCTGAGTTGGCTAAGTTTTGAATATATAACAAGATAACATTATTGTTCAGATCAAGACTCTGAGATAGGATCTCAACCGTGACCGACCCAACCGAGTCCAACCGTCCCAACAAACCAAACCAAACCAATTACCAAAACAAGGGTAATAAACCAGGCCATTACCAAATGATTTTCAAACATAATATAATTAATCTCAAAATGAAATATGATGGAATAGTGAGAAATTATGTTCGATGATGCCAATCTCCCAACTGATTCCAATGCCAAGGCTGACACCAATACCGATTCTGCCCATTCCAACCCATAGACGTACCACAAAGCCTTTAACCAAAAGAGTAACAAAATCCTGTTAGGACATGCCCCCAACCATAGCCAAAACCAATATCCGAAATAAAATCAAAGTGTTTAAAAATATCCATGACATGAAATGGAGCCTTCCAGAAAGATAGAAGCTCACCACTTCAATCCAAACAACTGTCCCGAGTTAATCACTATGTAGGATGAAAAGAATAACTAGTTCCTGCATAGCGTGGGTATACAACTGCCAGTAGACGGGTTAGCGAGTGACCGCTAAAATGATCTCAGGATAAGGATAAAATAATGCCATTTATAAAAATAAGTAAGTCATCCATAATGCACACAACCATGCCAGGAAAGGGAACTGTGTTTCGTATTCATTTTAAACCATTACCTAGGATGTGTAGCTTTGCCGTCCTAAACCACCCATGGGCTATATGGGTTCAGCTCCTCTTGCTGAAAAGGCCCTAGTGCGTGTAGCTGTACGACCAGAGAACTATCTAGTTGGGATGACTAATACATCCCCCAAAATAAAGTGTGACATACACACATGGTCACCAAGACTAAACCTCATATTGGCAAATATGATTTTCTAATTTCTGTCCCCCCGGGACCTCCACCTTCCACAGCTTAGCTACCCCTCCCTCTTTAATGCCTAATTAAGGCCATTTTCCAAATAACCAAACCATTATCCTATTATTAACCAAGTTCATTGATATTGGTATTGTCATACCAACCCTTAATTGTAAGTATCATCCATAGCCAACCATTTATAGGTTTAAGGGGACTTTCAAGTGCCCTTCCCAATTACCATATTAAACCTCTGGTGGGATCCCATGCATCCCGCAAGCGAAACCATTTAGCCATTGACCATTTCAAACCATTTAAACCATGCATAACTCCTGCACAAGTTTGAAAACAAGCAAGAGTTCCATTTTAAAGTAAACAATGTAACGAACATATCTTTATAAGCATTTTGTTAAACACATTAGGGGCATAATACAACCAAAACCAATTCCAACTACCATAAAACCATTCCCATGCAATCCAATAATCCAAAACCACCATTGATACATATAAAAGCATGATTAAACCATGGAAAATCATTGCTAATCATTTATAACCAAAACCCCCAAATCATAATTGAAAACCAAAACATACAATCATAAAACCATGAAAAACATCATGTTAAACCATATCTTTAGTTAGAATTAGCAATGAGGGAAGAGATACATACCTTAATTGAGAAGTAGACAGAAAGAAACCACCAATACAAGCCACGAATTAAGACCTTAGGATGAAACCCTAGCTTTCTTTCCCAAAAGCTCTTGAGAGAATTTTAGAGTGTTTAGAAAACATTTCTAGGTGCTAATGAATAGAATATTAGGGTAAAATAACCTTCCAAGTATCCTTTATGTCGTGGGACCTGATTAGGATAAATAGGGAAATGTCCAAATTGCCTTCACTTAAATCCCTTAAAATTCCCATCATAGGGGTACGACTGACCCTCACGAGTCGTATCCTCCGATACGAGTAGTGGACACTACTCGTATCTCAAAGCTAAACCCTTGGATCAATACTGTCTAGTATATGACTCATCTTTCAAAATCGTATTGATAGCATACAATTCGTAATCTCCACCTATATCCCTACCAAGATGGAATCACATAAGGTTTGAACACTGTTTCCAATACGAGTCCTGGGTACGACTCGTACCCTGAATTATGGCTCCAAGTGAGCCAATCGTACTCAGACCCAACCCAAGTAACCCAGTTCCAAACTAAATTAAGGAACCAAATGATTCGTACCCAACAATACGACTCGTACCCCCAAGTCATATCCATTCTAGTAACCAAAGTCCATCCCACTAACCAACACTGGTTAGCATACAACTTACTCATACGAACCGTACCTAAGTGTACGACTCGTTTACCCCAGTCGTATCCTGTCCAGAGACCAGAAATCGAGGAAATTTTCTAAGATCCAAAAACTAGGGTGTTTCATTAGGTTGGGGTCAAATCCACAAGTAGTGAAAGTACGAAATTCAAAACACAAGAATGTTGATAGTCTACAAAAAAATGAACCTGTAATATGAACAAAACAAACATAAATGTAAAATGGGGGAATTAGTTTGAATATGTTTATAATGACAATTACTTCTGTTTTAGAGTACTAACTTGACATTGAAAAATGCTAAGAGTGAATTCCATTGGGACTAGGCCTTGGGGTTATGCAAATCTAGGTGTGGGCTCATGCATGGGTACTTGAAAATTTATCCAACTTTAGCTAAAAGTTATGGGTAGGATAGACTTAAAGGTATTTATACCAATCTTTCAATTACGATACCAAATTTCACAAATGGGTTCTTTCGAACACCTCACAAGTGTGACAATTTTACATATCTATTGCCTCAATTAACATCCTTATGCTTAAGAGGTGTCATTAAATGAAATGATTCAAGTTATTGGTTGCATTTATTCCTCACCCATATTCCCTCTTTCAAGAATGATATGGGTTCAAGAGTTGTTGGGTTTTTTAACCCGAAACTTAATTGAATCATGGAATAAATGCAACACCTATCACAAATAACTAATTAGGAGAATAAATAGCTATACCCATACACTAACCACAACCTAATCAAGTATAACCCCAAGCTTTAGAATTAGCTACTCATAGATAGAAGGGGTAGAGATATACCAAAATTATCATTGACTTCATCCACGAGAAATAAAGAGAATTTAGTTCCAAGCTTGGAGTTTCAATAACTCTTCAATGAAAAATCACTAATCCTTTTTTGGGAATCGCTCACAAATATTCTTCACTTAAGACTTAGTACATTATTGCTCTAAGATGAAAAAATGAAAAGATAAAAGCTAAGATGAAAATTTGGAAGTTAGGTCTTGAAAATGAACAAATATCCTATTTTAAGCTCCCACTCTACATTTGTTGAAAATTACAAAATTGCCACCTTGCACTTGATTTTTTTGAGCAGATCCAAAGCAGATAACTCTTTTCCTTCACATTTGGCCTCTTGTTGACTTGAATGACTTGCTCATATTTCCTTTTTAACTTTTACCTACATAAATGAGCATTAAGTAAAATATTACCATCAAATTAATAGAAAAACATGATAATTTAGGCTTAAAATGTGCTAGCAAGTCGTTAAATTGACGACTTATCAAATATATTACTTAGTGGGACCATGTACACTTGCGTGTGCGCTTGAGCGCAACAGAGTGCAATTGAGATAATACCCCCTAATTATATAGTGAAGGTGCTCTAGAAGTTACTTATAACTAACTTCTCTTCTAACAACTCCTAACCAACTTACTCTAGCATGTGCCAGTCACGTGATTATTTAACTACTAATCAAGAAATAAAAATGAATTACAATAGAATCATAACAAGCACTACCTCAAATTTTATCTTTTTTCTTATTATCTTTTAACATTTTACTCTAATATGCACAAAAGATAGTATTTTATCAAAATTTTAATTTTTTTGAGTTAATACTCAACTTCACTAAGACAAACACTTTATATTAAAGTATGAGTGTGTATGAGAGTTATAGGACACGAAAAAGTATGAGTTGTGTTACTGCAAATTTGACTATCATATAAGTGTTATTTTAACCATTTTTCATTGATTTTACAAATGAAAAGTAAAACTACATACAAAAGGACATGAAATGGGAGAAGAGAGTAACAGAGAAAAATAAATAAATAAAAAGAAAAAAAATTAAAGAATCAGGGACATCAATTCAGATGAAGGACCCACTTAATTTATTTTATTTTTCGAAAAACGAAACGAGCCGTCTCACCCAAAATCTTTGTTGTTTTGTGAGGCACATTGTAAAGATTTTCAATTCTTTTATATTGTAGCCCCCTTTCCTTAAGTGTGCGTGCATGCATACACATAAAATATAGGTAAAATTCATACAAAACCTCTTTAAATATGTATTATTTTTTATTTAAATATTTTAAGTGGATATTATTTTATTTTAGCATTTCAAGTAGGTATAAAGTATATCACTTTGACATCTTTTGCTGAATCATTAAATTTATATTGTGTGCGTGTATTATACGCACCTAATAGTGTGAAAAGTGATAAATAATATGACGACAAGTGTCATTTTTTTAAAAAATAATTTTTAAATTATTAATTAATTTTTTTCAAAAAAAAAATCAATAATCATCCCTTTCCCCAATAATTAATTTTAAATAAAAAATACTCAAATAATTTATAAATAATTAATTTAACTAAAAAATACCCCGTCCCCCTAACCTACCCACTCCACCAACCTTCTTCTTCAAACACCCCACCCACCCCCACCCCCACCCCCACCCTATCCACCCCATCAGTCCACCCACCCCCACCCAACTAGTCCACCCATCTCGCCGCCCCTCCCACCTCACCCACCCCACCAGTCAATTTTTATTTTTTTTTGATTGATTTTATTTGATTTTAATTTTTCTTCACGGATTTTTCTTTATTTTTTAATTTCTTTCATCAATTTTGCTCCGATTTTCAATTTTCCTTCACTGATTTTTCTTAGTTTTTATGCTTCGATTTTAATTTTTTTTATTGATTTTGTTTAAATTCAATTTTTCTTCATTGATTTAGCTTTATTTTCAAGCATTCTTATTTCTTATAATTAAGCATTCTTATTTCTTGATTTAATCATTCTTGTTTTTTGATTTCTTCTTTTATAAAAGAAGTAAGATTCTTGATTTGACCATTTTAGCATAAGGATGTGTTAAGGGGAAAAATGGTGGTAAGTTAATGGATTGAAGAAAGAAGAAGAAAAGAAAAGAAAAGAAAAAAATTACAAAAATGCCACTGAAAAATTATGAAAATGTCACCCAAATGCACCTTTAATGCGTGTGTCACATGCACCTTGCCAACTCAGCAAAAAGTGCCAAAGTGGCACACTTGAAGGCCACTTGAGGTGCCAAAATGGAACAATGTCCACTTGAGGTGTCTAAGTGAAAAATGGTGCGTACTTGAGAGACCTGCGTATGTATTCTGCCTAAAATATACTATCTTTTATTTTTTATGCTCAATAATCAATATAGGTCTGACGTTATATGTTTATCTGATTTTGAGTATAGTCTTTTTAATTCTAAACTATTTAGTTTTAATTGCTTGAAGAGTGACGAATTTTCATTTTAAGTATTTTTTTTGTGAAAATGTTTTCCTCTAATTCCATCTTTTTGGTATATAGCTTTATTCGTTTGTTTTTAGAAAGTTTTTATTGATATCTTTAACTCAAACTCAATAAAGTTATTTTAATTCATGTAAAAAAAAGATATACAAGAAGTTGATCTTTCTCTTGAGAACGAAATGTGTATGATATTAGACCTTAATGTTTTAATCCTTTCTTTTTGTGTGTGTATAATTTCAGTGTCTTGCTAAAACAATACTATCTTTTAAGGAATCAGATTTATTTCTGTCATAATTCAGAATTTGTCGTGAGTGGCACCATACTACTCACCCGATGAAAGACCCATCTATCTCTATACATCATCTCACAAGAAACACTTAGAAAATCAAGTACTATATTCATAGATAAAATCAAAGATAAAAAAAAAAAAAAAGTACAATCAAAGGCAAAATATTGTACTTAAGGAAATAAACCATCCCTAGAAATCGAAAGTCATCCATACCAATCTACTAAAGAACGTCAAGAAGGGGATGCAATCCTAAAAACTGTAATGAAAACATAAGTTCAAAAATAAGGAACCATGTCAATAAGAAGAGGTTCCATGGTTGTCCAAATATGTTGCTAACCCAGAAATCTGAAATCAACAATTGGGATCACAAGTGAGGTTTCGTAGGAGTCGTTGAAATATGCGTTGCACTCATAAAGTAAGAACAGGTGTAGTATCAACACAAAAGAAAACAACAGTATATTTATAGGGTCATTTGTCCTACCCAAGATGAAAATATGAACATATAACCAAATTATAGTACAACAAGTTAATCCATACTCACACTTAGCATAATAAGCAATAAATATTAGGGATAAAATCGACAAGTCAACATATTATCACCAGTTAAATTCAGTCAAGTCAAGTTAGAACAATTTATTTAGCATATAAATATATGAGAAAATACATCAAATCACCCCTGAACTTGTTGCCAAAACTTACTTTGGACCCTAAATTAATTGGGCAAATATATACCGCCCTTAATAACTTTAAAGTGAATTTTTTATCACTCTGAAAAAATTATACCACTCTCACTACGGAGAGTGAAGTACACACGCCCCACGTCATTGCCAAATCAGTGTCATGTCATTGCCACGTAAGAAATTATAATTTTTTTTAAAAAACAATAATCCAACACACATTATTTTTATATATTTTTTAAAAAAATAAAAAAAATATATGTACTATTTTTTTTATATATAAAATATATATATATATTTTTAAAAATATATATATATAAATTATTTATATATTATTTTTAATATATATATATATACCCCCACCCCATCGTTTCTCCTCCTCCCTTTTCTTCAACAGCCCACCCCACCCCCTCGTTCCTCCTTCTCCTTCTTCTTCAACAGCCCCCACCCTCACCCCCGTTTCTCTTTCTCCTTTAATTTCTTTTTCACCATTAACATTATTATTTCATCATTAACACCATTGTTTCACCATTATTTCATCATTAACATCATTATTTCACCATTAACACCACTAACATCAAGAATTTGCGCAAATTTGCTTTGAGATGAACTTGTCAATTAAAAAATACATCAAATCTTGATACATATACTTCTATAAAACCTAATAGTAAAATTCATAAATTATCAACGTAGTTTCCAAATTAGCCTTCTGCACTGGACTTTAGCAAGTGAATCTTAAACATTTGGAAAATCATAAGTCAGCATAAAAGCAATGATTCACAGGTTAAAACTATATACTGTTTGTGCCTGGAATAGATGCTCATCAAATCCACTAGCTCTTCCAAGAATCAAACCAAATTAACCAAGATTTCTTCTTCTTTCTTTGATTTTGGTACAATCCAGAATCAAATCAAGCATGCAAAAATAAAACTTTCTTTGTTTGATTCAGTTTTTAGTTCAACCAAAATCAAAATTAAGCTCATCAGAAACCTGCACTAAAATCCCAATTGAAAAAACTCAATTTCACTTCCACCAAATACTCAAATTCAACCAAAATCACTTTCCTTACAATTAAAAAATTCTCCCCAAATCTATCCAAAATCAGCTCTTCTTTGCCAAAGAATAAAACAACTAAAGAAACACCACCACTAAAGACCTCAATGAATTCAAAAACCAATCTTCCACAAGTAAAAATGCTAAGAAAGAAACACACCAATACACAAAGAAATGGGGTGGGGGTTCGAAGTAGATGAAGAAACGGGGTGGGGGTTCAAAGTAGATGGATAAATGGGGTAGGATGGGGGTGAGGGAATGGTGGGTGTTAGAAAGAAGATGAAGTTGGGTTTCTTGTTTTCTTTTTCAATTTTTTTTTATATATATCTATATAATAATAATAATAAAGTGGGCCTTTTTACAAAAAAATAAAACTCACGCGTTTTTTTTTCCACGTCAGCTGTAAGGGTTGAAATTAATTCACTTGAAAGTTGTTCAGGGGGTAAATAATTGTCCGATTAGTTTAGGGTCTAAAGTAAGTTTTGGCGACAAGTTGAGGGGTGATTTGATGTATTTTCTCTAAATATATTTTTGCGGTTCACTTATGAAACCGTCAAACTCACGTGACCCTCGTACATACACGCTAGGGGTAATACAATCACTCTCTAGCCATGAACTGCAAGGGATAATTTTCGATCACGTACGAAATCCTAGAAACAAGTATCTACCGACCTTGTTTCATCAAAAGTCCATAAGAATATTGTAAATTCCAAACATTTCACATTTAACAAATAAGGTAGGTCAAAAATCATATAGTGACCATAAAATCATTTGCATTGATAACATTAAATAACATGCACCAACAAGCTACGCTACAAAGTTGTTAACATGCATATGTATCACAAATTGAATTAAGCTACAATATCATCACCTATATCAAGAGTGGCGTTCAACACCTCTCACATACTGCATTATTCCAAAATGCATTCAACTTCTCATCCTCAAATTGCTTGGCCTTAATCTGGTCCACAAATATTGGCTTTACCTCGACACTAGCCAACACACCATCCCTGTCTGAGACCCTAAATAGTTTGCTCTGAGATGCTAGAGTTTGAAACTCTCTAGTTAGTGGTCACCTGGACACCCTCAAGAATGATAAACTATCTACACTTACCATTTTTCGGCTCAATGCTTCTGCCACCACATTAGCCTTACCCGGATGATACTGAATAGTTACATCATAGTCGTTCACTAATTTCATCCACCTCCGCTGCCTTAGATTTAGATTCCTTTGAGCAAACACGTGTTGTAGGCTATGGTGACACTATTAAAAATTTGGCTATTAGCTGCCAAAGTTAGCGAGGGACAAAATACATGTCGCTATTGCAAGGGACTTTGTGATGTTGTTCCTCACTTAAGTCAAATATTTTAATTATTAATTTTTCTTAGAAGGTAAAGAGGGATGTCCCTCACTAAATTATTGTGATGATAAAAAATTAATATTAAATTTACTTTAGCGAGGGACTCTCTCTCGCTAAATAATAAAAACTAAATTAATATTTCAAAAAATTTAAATAGAATTATTATTATTTTTTTGGTTGGTACCAATGATTTATTAATTTAAAAAATAAATAAAAATGCAATAGAAGTTATCCAAGGAGTCCCTCAATATGATATATAGTATTACTTTATAATTTTTTTTTAATATAGTGAGGGAAATCTCTCACTAAATTAAATACATGAAATTGAGTATTTAGTAAATCACTATATTATGTATTTACAGAAGATTAATGACAGTGATAAATTATTTGATCTCTCAATAATTACTTTAATTTTTTTTACTTTTCATACTTTTATATTACATACTTATATATACTAGATATTGACAGCCCGTGCTAGCACAGACCCAATATATATTATTTTTTAATATTATTTTATATGATACAAATAGAATTTAGATAATCAATCATTATAATAATTTAAATTTTTAATTGTTGTATTACATAATACTTTTTCTTCTATTCAATTTAAGTGACATTGGTATAATTTAGAAATTATCCAAATATTTTATATTTATAAATTTTTAAATTGTTAATTATGTGATTTATAATATGTTTTACATATTTTCTCAATAATATGAATACTCTCTGTGTCCCAATTTATGTGACACAGACAAAATAATATATGTTATTTTACGTCTTTATTTATTCCATCCCAATATATGTACACTAATATAATTTTGATAACCAAATAAATTTTTATGTTGACATATCATTTTTTGTCTATTTTATCTTTTTTTGTGAAATATTATTAAATTTTTATTCCTTGAATAATCATAATAATTAATCAGAGGTGATATTGTAAAATCACGATTGAAGTAGCAAAACAAACATGTCTTAAATGACTTATAATAACTAATTAAAATTGATATAACAAAAATACTATAAAAAAAATACTTATGGAAAAAATTTAAGTGAGTCTCATATAAGATGTCAAGTTAATTTAAAATATCAATAGGTAATTTAACATTTTATATCTATTTTTTTTTTAAAAAATAACAAATATTAAGATAAAAATATACGGTCTAATTTTAGTAGATACTATTTTTTATTTTTTTTTATTTTTTTTCTAATTTTAGTAGATATTATTTTTTAAAATCATTAAAAATTTATTATATATATTTAAAAATTTTATTGTACTAAGATATTTTATATTAAAACCTATAGTTATGGACTATAATAATAATAATATATCCCATGAATTTTCATAAAGTGGGGTATGGAGAGGACAAAGTGCATCCAATTCTTACCACTAATGTCGTTATGGGCTCAAATATGTTAATGCATAACTTTTTTTTAAAATAAAATGTCCTAGAATATATATGAAAAAGTAAAAAAAAAAAATTGTATCTTAACATTTAGCCAAACGAAACCATATAAATGAATAGGTTTATTTTTAATCAAAGTACATCACATAAATTTAAATGAAAAAACATGTATTTTTGTGCTCTTGCTGTTTGATTTTATAACATTAGCTTAATTATTTTTTTTTTGTAAAAAAAATAAATTAAACATGTCATAAATCTGTATCTTTTTAGTGTTGATAAATTTTAATAATATATGCTTGATAAATTTTCTTCTGATACAATAGTAAATTACGTTTGCCCCTTACAAAGATAAAATCTTATTAGGAATTTACGTCGATTTAATAACTATTTTTTAATATTTTTACTTGGTCCATGTTGATTTGACACGAATCTTAAAAATATTTATTAATGTGTTTTGAAAATCTAAATTTGACATTTAGTATTTGATATATTAACTTAATCACAATATTAATTTTAAGAAAAAATGATAACATTTTTTTAATTTTCTAAAATAAATTTTAAAAAAATATATTTTAATATAAGAGACAAATTAACAATAAACATATGAAATTTATTACTTTTAAAATTTAATTTGATTAATTAATATAAGTTATAATTTATTTAAAATTACTTAATTATATCAAAATTATAAAAGTTATTTAAACATGCATAAAAAATTGAAACAAAAATTAGAATTATTTTTGTATTTCATAAAACAAAAACATAAGGTATTTGCACTGCTGCCATAAAAGTGGATCCACTATATGAAAAGATTACATAAGATACAATTGGTATTAAGAGAGTTGTGTGTTTGTTTAGTCATTAGACACTTATATTCATTTTTTTAAGCTACAACATAATCCAACAATGCACAAGATTTTGTTTAAATTAATAATAATGCCCTTAGAGAATTTTTTTTTTTTTTTGACAACAACCACACATGTTGAAGTCACTCTTCTAAATAAATAAAAATGTGTGTATATATATATATATATATATATATATATATATATATATATATATATATATATATATATTTGAATGAGTATCTTAGAAAGTGATTGTTAAAATAAGTAGAAATATTTTAGTGGTATACTTAATAAAAGATAACGATTTGTTAATTTGTAATTTGATAATAAAAATAGAGGTGTATTAGTGGTATAAGTAGTACTGTTATTAATTGATTAGTTATATAATGTTATTAATCGGTTGTCCTATAACTTGATAATTACACTAAGTAGCTATGTACTATGAAATATTATTGACTGATTAAATTTATATGTCAATAATTACAATACAGTATAAGTGTATCTTTAATATCTTTATTAAAATAATATTGATTTATTAATTTATACAATGGTTAAATTAAGTATTAGTTATTTAAAAAAAATATTAATTACTGGCTAATTTATACATTGATGAATATACTAACTGTAAGTATATTAGTGATATCATTCATAAATATAAGTGAATGATATATTAACATATATTTTGATAGCTATATTAAGTAGAAATGTATTAATAGCATTTATGAAAGTATTATTGATTATTAAGATATACAAGATAGTAATTGCAAATAAGTATATAAGTTGCACTTTTCAAAAATTATTATCGATTGTTAGTTTATTCGTCAATATTAAAATAAGTGAAAGTGCATATGTGATATTCTTAACAAAAGGTTACTACTACTTATTGGTTAGCTTACACGTTAACAACTTAATTAAATAAAATGTACTCGTGTCATTTTAAAAAATGCTATTAACAATTAACTAATGAATTAATAATTACGTTAAGTAGAAGTATATTAATTGTATTACTAAGTAATGATAATAATTGATTATCTTAAATTTTGATAATTATACAAGTAAAATTATATTAGTAACATTTTAAAGAAATATTATTAATTGATTAACATGCATAAGATAACAGTTTTTATGTATTTCTCTTTGTAGTTATTTGTTCATATTCTAATAAATAGAATAGGGGTCAAAGCCGACTCCAGATTACCCATTTAAGCCGGCTTAAAAAATATATAAAATACAAAAGTGAATTAATGATATTTTATATTATGTTATTAATTAATTAAATTAAAAATGCATTAATGATATCTTTAAGAAATAGTATTGATTGACTAACCACCGTCAATAATTATAACAAGTAAAAGCATATTTGTAATTTTTCTGGCAAATGTTATTGATTGATTAATCTATAAATTGATGATTATACTAAACGGAGTATATTAATGGTATGCTTAAGAAATATTAGTAACGAACAACTTATATTGACTCATTTCAGTTTTTATTTATCACATTTTGTTATAAAAGTTAATTTGACAAATTTTCAAAGCTAAATTGATTTATATTTATTTAATTTTTAATTGAAAATTTAAAAGTTAGAAAATAATAAGAAAAATATTATAGGATGTGTAATGTATGTAATTATTTTCTTATTAATATGATGAGTAAATACACCTTTAAATATGGATCAAAAATTAATCTAATTTTTAATGATATTCTAATTATTTTTAATATTTTTTTTTTGATTCACATATACTTTAAAAATATTATCAACTAGAATTATAGTAGAAATTATTTATTTAATAAAAACAAAATTGAAAAGGCTTGAGTTAAAATCTTAAAATGAAAATCCTTCCTTGTTTCCCCCTCCTCCCTCCATTATTTTTCCTTCTTTTTTTTTCCAGATATTTTTAAAAAGTAAAACTTGGATTAAATTTCAATTTCTCAAGAAAACCTTAAATTCTAATCTCATCTTTCTCTTTGAAGTTGCCTACTACCGAAGCTTTCAAGGTAACTTTGTCTTTCATCTATTCCTCAACTTTTTCTTGTTACCCACATTACACTTGATTGGAATGCACTTCTCTATTTGTATTTGAATATTCTTTGTTCTATATGTACTTGAATTTTCGTTGTTGTTAAAGCCCAAACAAGGTGTTAAGGAATTTCTTAAATGAGTCGGTTTATGTTGTCAATCAGACGAGATGATTAACTCTTCTTGTATGGATTATCAATCAAATGGGATAATTAGGTGCGAACATAAACATTGAAAAATCAAAAATTCAGATTGAATTGAACTAATTCGATTCTTCGATTTTAGTTCTTCAATTCTTGAATTTCACAGGAGAATACTGCAGATTCCCATCTCCAAATGGGAAGACTTGACTGATGATGATGAAGCCATCAAAATACTTCGTGACGTAAATAGTCATAATGTTGAAAATTTGGATCTGCTTGTGGGAATGCCAGCGGAGAAAAAGCTTTTTCCATCTCTAAGATATCTTTTTTCATATTTCTTCTCACGGCATCAAGGTTCGTACGTACTCAAACTAACAAAATCAATCTATTTATTTGTAACTCGTTTTTCTTAATTAACTAGTTCAAAGTTTAAGTGAATCGAGTGATAATTCATGGATTGACTTGACTTAACGTGTCGAACTCCAACCCAAAAAGAAAAAAACATAATATACGAACCAAAATTCATGGATTTAAAATAATTTGAATTTTGAAGAATTTGAGAATCAAAGAGAGAAAGCAAAATTAAAAAATAAAAGAAGTGTTGGTTCATGCTGGGCGATTTGAGTTGTGAGTTATTATTTGATTCATTTTTGTCATATCTGGTCCAAGCAAAGTTTGAACATATTGATTATGAGTTATAGTACATTTTTACCTCTAATTGGTCAACAAAGAATACAACTCTCATGTGTAGTATGACTTGGTTATAAAATTATTACTAATAGAAAGTTGATTCTATACCGTTTATTATATACTATAATTTTACTTTTAATGTAGAATTGATATATTCAAGCAATTGAAAAGCTTAAAAGGAGTTGACCGATAGATGATCAAGGCAATCCAATCATGTCATCGGAGTAAAAAAAACTCTCTCCTGCTGGCTGGATATATATAGTTGGAGATGCGTATAAGGAAAGGGCATACAGGCTTTGCTCTGAGAAGAACTTTCACCGCCTCCAGTATGGATTGAAATGTATAAGGAGTTCTGTCACCATGTCAGATGAGCAACTTGAGTAGATGTGACAAGACGTTCAGGAGCTTGCTTGGAACTACAAGGAGTAACACAAAAGTAGGATGGAGAAGGAGTGACGTAGGACGATACTTGAGTCAAACGACCAAGAACTCAAGGCTTAAGTAAATACCTTAATCAAGTTTCCTCGTTTTCCACCCCTAACTCTAATGATGATGGTGGAGAGGATGAGGAGGATAGAATGGAGTATTAGGTGATGTTGTTATTTTAGTTTTGAATTTTATCAGTTTGGAGTGTTTGAAATTAAAGAATTTATTTTGGTGATTGTTTACATACTTTTTTGATAATTGATTTGCATATTGTTTAAGTTGAATGAATATGTATGAAATTTGGTTGCTTAATTTTAATATTTGAATTGTTTTGGAAGTATTCTTTTTATTTTTTTATTGGTTGGACGTTGATTTTCTATTGAAATATTGAGTTTTGGTTAGTAAAAAAACTTAAAAATATGATTAGATTAGCAAGAGACTTTGGGAGGGATATCCCTCAAAATATTCAAATATCAAATTAATTTTTTATTTAACTTAGAGAGGGACATCCCTCAGTATATTTAAATTTATATTTTTTTATTAATTTTCACGTATCAAGGATCGTCCCTCACTAAATTATAAATTAATATTATATATATTTTTAATATAGCAAGGGACGTCCCTCACTAAATTATAAATTAATATTATATATATTTTTAATATAACAACGGACATCCCTCACTAAATTATAAATTAATATTATATATATTTTAAATATAGCTAGGGATGCCCCTCACTACATTATTTTTTTTGAAAAATTGTGAGACCAATATAGTGATGGCTTAGTGTCGGAGTCCTTCACTATTTTGCGAGGGTCTCCCTCACTAATAATTAACAAGACTTAAATTAGCAAGACACCTTATAGTGATGGCTACCCTCACTAAATCTTGATTAGTGAGGGACGTCCCTTACTAAATCGCATGGCTAAAATAAGACTTTTTAGTTGTGGAAGACCTAACACTTGACACCATAAAGACAGTGTCTCCAAATCTTTTAGCAAACACCACTGCTGCCAACTCTAAGGCATGTGTTGGGTAGCTCTGTGTGAGACTTCAACTACCTTGAAGCATAAGCAATACATTTTTTATCCTGCATCAACACAACAATCAAACCTAAAAGTGAAGTATCGCAAAAAATTATAAAGTCCTTACCTTCAACCGGTAACGAAAGAATAAGTGTTGTAGTCAAGAGTGTCTTGAGCTTTTGAAAGCTCTCTTCACATTGATCTAACCAAATAAATAAAACTTCCTTCTAAGTCAACCTTGTTAAGTGCGTTGTAATGGATGCGAAGTTCTTTACAAACATGCGGTAATAATTAGCAAGATCCGTATAACTCCTTACCTCCGGTCCTCTACTTAGTGATCCTACTATTTACAGGTGACTTGTAGGTAAATTAGACTACCTCACTCACCAAGACAAATCTATCATTTGTCGTCCTTACTCTAAGTCCATATATGCAGCACCCTTGTTAGGGTCATCTGGATGTTGCTTTACGAGTTCTTAGATACATACGATTGGATCCAGGTCAAGGTTTGTTTTTTAATTTCACCTCCTCACTTTTCTTTTTGGCTTTTTGCGGTGTTGATTGGACATCTTTCCAGGATACACGAAGATCATTTAATTTAGTGTTTTTATCATCAGTTTAGGAGGCTCGCCCATCTCTTAGAAATCCAAGAAATAGACCTACATTTCTTTATCTTCTGTTGAATCGGAATATAGACCTATGCAAAAAGGTACAGCGGAGCTCACCTGTTAACTCGACTTCTTCAAGATCTATCTGTATCTCCATCATAGTCAGTGCCAGTCCATTCTGATAGTCAAGCCTCCATTCACATTGCTGGCAATACAGTGTGTCACAAATGAACCAAGCATGTGGAACTTGATTGTCATTTCATGAAGCAATAATTTCTTGCTGTATTGATCACTCTCTCCTTTGTTCCCTCCTCTTCCTAGCTTGCCGATTTGCTCATGAAAGCTTTTGGTGGTCCTTCCCATTTTACGATTTTATTCAAGTTGGGTGTCATTTCTCTCTCCTCCATCTTGAGGGGGGCTATTCGGAACAAGAATCAAACAGTCGATGGCCAAAGCCACAGATCTTGTGCAGATGTTGGAAGAGAAAATGAGAAGTCAAAGCTTGAACAAGATGAAATGAACTTCGGTTTCCCACAATGAATTTTGAGACATTTTAATGGAAAATAAACAAGACGCGTGACAACATCATAAAAGTAGATCATTTACTTGATAGAATAAATCTAGAGCGTCCACGTGTAAAGCAACAGTTGTGTCCATTCCAAAATATCATTTT
The DNA here is from genome assembly GCA_030864225.1 of Capsicum baccatum var. pendulum. NCBI lineage: Eukaryota > Viridiplantae > Streptophyta > Magnoliopsida > Solanales > Solanaceae > Capsicum > Capsicum baccatum. The sequence continues at coordinate 61,664,591 of CM061550.1, read as the reverse complement.
CATGACATATGGATGGCATGTGATATTGTTAGTCAGGAGAAGAACCAATTAATTTTTGCTAATTTCTTTATTTTTGGATTGCAATACGGAATTAGGAGATAGGCAAAATGTACAAATAGAATTAGCATGGACAGAATTGATCAGCAACAAATATACAGAAAATTTGTCCAGGTTTTCTTTCAATATGAAACTCCATCATGTTGCCAAGACATTCATTCTTAACAAGGAAAGAACAGATTACTTGCAAGGCTCAAGGAACGCTAGGAAGTGTAGTTATTTGATTCAGAAATTTTTGTAACGGGTTGTCCTTTCTGCTTGAAGCTTCGGTGCCAACTAGTGGCGGAGCATGAAGAGGTTCATAAGTGAACATACGAACTAATCGAAGGGAGTTTAACATCTAATATATATATATAAAAAATAATTTTAACCAAGTGCCAACACCCTTCCTAGAAGGTGCTCTTTAAGAGTAAGTATTTATGTTTGTCTATGTATTATTTCACAGTTTATTACCGAAAAATAAAACTATTTTATATACCTCAATTGTGAAACCAAATAATTCCATTGGGTCTTATGCTCATTTAGAAATGACTCCAACAATAACGGACAACCAAAATTGTCAAAAATTAGAGGGGAAAAGATCACCACAAGTTTGAAGCTTGTTACAGAAAATTTTGCCATTTTACATAATTACTGAAATTTTAAATTTTAGATCTGTCGAGATACATAATTAATTCCTAATACATCCAATGAGGATATTTTTTCCTTTGTAAGGATACATAATTAACTCTCAATATATTTTTTTGATTTTGGGTTTGATCGAGATACATGATTAGCTTCCGATACATCCAACGAAGATACATAATTAGTTGGGATTTTTATAATTACTTTGTAGTTGGGGGAATTTGTGTAGATATGGTAAGTTAAGGTGTATGTTTATGTTATTTTTCCTGTATTTTAGCAATCAAAGACCAGAAGGTCAATGATTTTATCTAAAGTAGTATCAAGGATGTGAATGATTCAATTATTTGAAGTTGGATGGATAAGAAGGAAGATATAGACAAGCTAACAAATATACAGATGGATGATGGGCTAAATAATACTCAATACTATCAGATGGCAAGAAATTCAAGAAATACTTTCATGGAGAAGGAATACCTTTGCAAAAAATAACAAACTATATACAGTTTGAAAATTGAAATGACCTTATTACAATTTGACCATAGTATTAGAATACATATCTTGTTCTTCAGGGGCAGAAAAAATAAATTTCTACCTTACATACTTGGGACTAAAAATGCTCTCCACATCGAATCTGAGTAGCCATGGGGGGTTATCTTCTTCAGCATGAAAACTTGTCAGATAGGTTAGCTATAACAAATCCAGCGAAGACCTTGAAAACAAAAAGCACCAGAATGGCTTTAATGAACTTGAGTTTGTAACATGTAATTTTCTCAGTTTCAAAAACATACTCCAAGCATGTAGAAAGTAATGGCTTTACTGCATCCAATCCATTAGAAAATGGATAACACAGACCATCAGTACTTTCCATATTGAGTTTTAATGATTTTTTCCATTTCTCTTCTTTTCGTTTTAACATGCGATAGGAGTAAAGATGGTAAGCGGCCTCTGTAAGTTGGAGAATGGAGACCAGTTCTTGTAGGATCCAACGGGAGTTTGTGACAAACAAAAACTACAGGAGTAAGTGATCTCTTGAAGCTATCTAGGGAATGAAGAGAAAAACCTGAATGCATCCAAGAATATACACTACTGAGTAACGACGGCCATGAACTAGCATGTCAGCGATCATAGCAAGGGGTATGGTCAACGACATGCCCAGTGTCGCAACTAATGGTGTTGTCCATACTACTGAAAGAGCCCTGTTTCATATTTAAAAAGCATTACCCGTGTTAATCTGAAAACATATATAGAGCAACGGTAGATAGCAATGTAGAGAAAAGAGACGGGGCAGATTCTGGAAGAGCCTGAGCAACACAAAATTAAGGCAGTGATCTTCATGGAGAGGAAAATATAATCCAAGTTATCATTCAATATAGCAAAAGTAAGGATAATTAACACCCTGTCCCAGATAATTGGTTTGCTCTCATTGCAGTTTAATTTCATTTTGCCTCCACTATCATCTGATTAGCTGATGCGCTAAAGCTAAATGTGCATAAAGGCAGGCTTAACCCCAGGAAATGTTTCCCAGTGTTATTCAATATGTTTGAGTAATTGAGATGATAAAGATTATCATAACCCAATCAGCAAACGAAAAAGGTGGGATCTAACAAAAGATCCAAATGGTTTATTGGAAGTCAAGATTTAATGCAACTGTATGCACAATCTATATTCTTTCTATGGGTTTATTGAAACTAAAAGGCATCGTTTCTGACATAAGAAACTGCCTTTCATAAGGGAGAAGGTCAAGGTTTGTGCTAATAATTGACAATATGTTCACAGAAAGGAGCAACTGACAGATATCCTGATCAAGAGCCTTGAAAAGAATTGGCATGAATACCTTCCTGTGCAAGTTGAATGTGAAGAATGTCTTAGACACTCTAATTTGAGGGTTACTGAGACGTGTGGAAGAGAAGTGAGCGGAGTGAGGGCAATAAACAATGTGACAATCCATAGCTGTGTTGTGATGTAAAAACAGTTAATGAGCAAAGTTAAGCTAATTCGTCAGCTAGAAGCTGGTTTACTCGATTGGGTATTGAAGTTGCTAATTGCTATATACTAACCGTAACTAGAACTAGATCATGGAATGAACCATCTTTCAAATCTTTTTCCATTTAGTTGCAACTACTCAAGTTTCTTTCCCCTACTTTACTCGTTACTAAGTTGCACCAACTCCTGATATTCATTGATGGACCTTTCTCAACAAGATTAATAGTATAGAAAGTCTCCTAGTTCTGACATAATAAAAAGAATATCCATTTTCAGGTAAATTCTCCTTATTTTATTATTTATCTCATTTCAAATAGTTAAATTTAACTTATTTCTGGCAGTAGCGTTCCTATATAAGGAGCCATCTTGTATATCAATTCAAGACAAGTTATCTGTTCTTATTTTTCACTAAGTGCTGGTACGTACCATAAGTAGTCACAGAGAACACTCCCAATAAATCCATTCAGCAGCAGTGTCTCGGCTATAGAAGCTGAGCTTGGGAGATCAAATTTAGGTTCCAACCCAACAGCATTTAACGGCCACACTGAGAAAAAGAATTGGGTGTGATAAAATCAGTAATACATAATCAATTCTTTAAGGAAGATAAGGGTGGAATATGATATGACTGGTTGCATCACACTAGAATTCTGGAAGTTCTCTCCACTTTCTTACCGAACATTTGTATTCTAACCATTACCAAAAACAGTATCTTTCTTTTCCTTTTCAAGATGCACCGACAACATCAAACTTCTGTTCTTATAAAAGATCAAACTCTGTAAGAAGTAAACTCTAAATTTGGACCAGCTTCCTATATATTATAATTTTTACATTCGGCCTTCAACTCTCCACCTACTCTTAAATTCCATTCCAACTCAAGAAAAAGACGATTAAACTAGAATGTTGCTTGTATATGGAACACTATATCATCATCAAGTATAATAAAAAGACAACAGAGGCCAACTTAGACCTAGAAGTCCCAAATTAACACATTTTCATCACAAAGACAATTATGAAGCACAAAGGAACCAGCTCCAAACCTAAAAGTCCAAAAAGAACTAAATGAAATCAGCTCCAAAATTTGAGGACTACCTAAAGATAATTGTCTTCCTTACAAGAGCAATTGTGTTACCTTTAATCTCTTCGCAAGGCTATCCTATATTTTCCCTCTTTCTTTCCCTTCAGTATTTCCGCATCCATCTCCCTTTCCAAACAAATTAAGAACAAGAACTGATCACCTCGTTCAATTCTTGTCTTCTTGATTTATATGAGTCATAATAATGTTATTATTTCTCGATAGATCAAAAGGAGGGAATAGTAGGCAGCCTCTTTAATTATGAAAGAAAAACTATGAAATATATGCTGTCAGTAATTTCCAAAATGTCAATTACCAAGCCACCAAAGGCCAAACAAAGTGAATATGCCGAGATAACCAAAGAACCTCTCCATATCTGCCTTTTCTCCTGATCCAGCAGATTTCTTGAGGAGTACTGAGTACATCAAGAAAACCGTACACGGATCAAAATAAGAACCATGAAACTAGAATTATCATTGTAAAATAGAAGTGACGATACCATCCCAAAACTGATAGATATCCTACCTGTGAATAGACCATAACACACTGCTGAAAGAAGACCAAAAACATCACCAATAATGGAATGCTTAGCAGTCCTGTCAGCGCCGATGAATCCACAAAAAAGATGCACTAGATTTAGCCATAAAAAGTAGCAGATGCAAGTAAATTAAGGATTCCTAACGTTTGTAATCCATACAAAACTGAAAAGCCAATTATGTCAAGAACCATACAGGTTAGCCATGACCAGAAACAACGTAACTATGTTGTGGAGTTATTTGTCAAAGCAGCAGGTTATGGTCAGCTCAACGCTTAAACATATCTTTCTTAAATAGAGAAAGAAAAATTACTTTAAACACCCAAAAATGTTTCATAATGGCAGTATTAGTTGAATGTCAATGCCAAAAATTATTAGCAGACAATAAACTGAGTAAGATCGTAACGTTCTTTATGAGAAGAATTGAAAAAAATCCTTTATCCGGAGAAATTTATGAGATCTTTTGAATGGTTTTCCTCTACAACACGTTCTGTTAGGTGCCACTCCTAGAGGGCCTTTGCAATTTTAAGTTTCCCATCAATTTCCTCCTTTCTTTTCCATTCATTCTGGAATTAACTGCCTAGTTTCAAATTTTTCCTACATCATCTACTCCAGCATACTTAACCCTGCTCTATGGAACAAAATGTTGCAGTACTGAAGAATTTAAGATGCTATATATGCTAAACTTGGACAAAGCATCTTCTACCACTGCAAATGAAGTTATTCCTGTACTTCAAATTTCATCTCAGTGTAATCCTTAGAATCCTCATTAAGAAACAATTATTCCTCAAAATAAAAAAAAACTGACACTAGTATGGATAGCATTTTCCAGCATAAAATATCTTAAATGACTGTTGGACAGTTTGCATAACAAAAATGGTTGGTTTGGAAAATCTGAAGACATATTAACAAAACCTTAATAGAGATAAACGGATGCTTAGTTAAAACTTACACAGATACACTCAGCATTTCATCTGGAGCCCATGTTTTTCCAACTGTAGTCAGCGCTACACCACTCATACTAACTATAACAGCAATCGTCTTTGCAATATTTATTGAATCCTGGCCAAGAAGTGCTCCAAAAAGGAGCGTAAAAAGGCCTGATGTAGAGGTCAAAATAGTAGTACTAGCCACACTCGTATTTGCCAGTGCAGAGTTGGAAAAATACTGCAAACCATAAAGCAATTAAGTTGGGCATGCAAATACCAAGTACAAATTTGTCTAGCAAAGACAGCATAGGAAAACAACAACCAGTCCCCTAGACAAAGACAGATTATGGCAAGTAACAGCCAGTAATCTGGATACATTAAAAATTCCTCTAATGTAAGCATACTCATTTTGATCCATAGTCAGACCAATTCAAATGATGACAACTCGACTGCAATGCACCAGTAATTGAATGAATTCTCTAACTCCCGATTCTCATCCATCATTCATTTTAAAAAATAAGAAAGAACATATCGATTGTGAAATCCTAAATATGAACGAAACAAGTTCTCCATCTTCATGATCTTTCTGTTTTTTATTTACAATTAAAGAAAACTCTTTGTGATTTTTCTGTTGGGACTGTTTTTGAAAAATAATAATTTCATATTTTCTTGAGCTTCTGTAGGCATTTTGAGCAAGCAACAGGCATTTATTTTCTAAAAACAAGACACCATGAAAATCTAGTACAAGGTTAAATAAATGACCGTGAATCTTGAACCAAAATTGATTAAGGATCAGGTAGTGAAGCATATCTCATTCAGCACACATTTACCAGATTTACCAGCTTTGATTTTTTCCCCTCTTGCTCGCTATTTTGTTTTGTTTTAGTTTTAGGGGAGAGGGTGGAGATATAACAGAAATGTTTGATGCAAGTACTGAAAGCAGTGTATTGCTCAACATAAATGTGTTAGATGATTATATGCAGAAACAATCACCTCTGTTGCAAACCATATGGGAGCAAGATACACGCTACATTTGACAAGGTCCCATGAGTTATGTTCATAGCCCTCTTTAAGAAAGTGCAACTCATCTTTATGGTTGATATCAACCAATGGAAAGCCTTCTTCCGGGTTGCTGTAATCCATGTCTTCTACAAAATAATCCTCCAAATCACCTTCAGGATGATTGTGCATGTCATTGAGTTTAAGTGGCACATCTAGAACTGAGGAGTCGAGGAGAAGATTTTCAGTGTACAGTTTCTTCAAGGAACTCTTCTCCAATAAACTGTGTAACCGGTCTTTACAAACTGCTATAGGCAGGAAGATTGCCATAAGAGAGATCCCCAGATATGTAACAGCAAAAGGGTGTTTGTACTCTAGAAAGATTTTCTGCAGGACATAAATGGTTGTATCTTAGTACCTCATATCCAAAAACTTCTGCATCATAAGATTGCAAAGTTTTGAAGTCGAGAGAAATAAATGGCAACAGAAACAAGAGAACGGCAAAAGGAAAGTTGTTTAGATCCATATTAAAAAAAGATCAGCACCTTCAGCATAGGAACTGCAACACAATGAAACGACATTCTACGTTTCCCTTTTGTAGCAGCTCTAAACACTTCTTTACCAATAATACCCAAGCAATTGTTGTTAAGATACCATAAGGGAAAATTTATAAAACTGACATGTAAGGGAGACATAATTCCTGTAGCAAAACGCAGGTTTCAGATTAACTTGCCTCAATGTACTCTCATATATCAGTCTGAACATCACTATAGTGCATGATACGTTTGTTGCTTCTCATTTATTTTCCAGCTATTGATTAGATAAAGATAATAGTAAGATAATTACGCCAACTGAAACCAAAGTATGGTACATAAAGTCTGAAAGCTTATAACCAATCAAATGATGTTCTTTTAATGTACAAATGCAATGGATACTCTACAGACAGTATAATTTATAAATCCCTGTACGAGGATGACTGAAATTGGACATAATGCTACTACCTGAAATTGGACAGCTATGAGCTATTCAAATGACTTTGCCTGACTATAACTAAGTGCAATCCGAAAATGTTGTTGACTATTTTTTGACACTTATGTACCTTAATCATATTCCTAGTCAAAATACTATCCAGCCTCAAGAAAAAACACTAGGTGATTTCTTCTCATTTGCTCTCGCCTTGGTGAACACAGTTACCTGGTACCTTTGGTGCGAGGTGGCAGGTATCCCATGAAATCAGCTGAGATGTGTGCAAGCTGCCCCGGACACCGCGGTGGTAAAAAAAAAGAGATTAACTATCCGACCTCAACAAGCCATCAACCAACTTTTCCAACTTCATACTCTACCTCTATCGATCCAGTACTTTCGCTCATTCACCATAAATAATTACTCAAATCCCCTGTCAATAGTTTCTTCACTATAGAAACAAAGCTTTTCCGGTGCTTAGCTATGTATGGGGCCATATTTCACTGCAAATCCTAACCTTTCTTGATCGCATTTCTGCTGACTTAACGAACCAGACTAGATGTTTCTACAATGTTAGAACTAAATTAGGAAATTTAAGGTTATAATATCAGCTTTATATTTCTCAATTCAGAAATTGATTGCACTTTTGAGCAATCAAGCCTTATGTATATGATCCCTCTAATTGTATCAATCTTTTCCCATGTCCAATTGGCGCATAAGGAAAAAAAATACTGTCATTCCTCAAGGAAAAGAAACAAGCAGACCCCCTTATTTTCTTCATGCTTGTTAATCAATAGAGGTTTGTTAACTTTTATTTATAAAAGGCAGCTAGAAACTTTGCCTAATGGTATAAATCCGAAAGAAAAAAAAAACAAGCAGTCCACAAAATAAACTAATTATATACTGTTTGATAATCCAAGAAACACCAAAAGAAGATAATTACAATGAGAATGCAAAATCAAGAGTGGTACCTGAGTAAACTCAGCAGAAGCAACCCATATAAACACAAAAACTCCGATCAGCCCTAATCCAGCATTGTATTTCCAAACCATATCTTAGAACCACAATTAATTTTAAAAAAAATCAGAAAAAAAGTATCCAAAAAAACAGAAAAAAGTGTGCCCTGAATTAGACAAAGCCTGTAAAATTAAATTTGTTAAGGAACTACAAGTTGATGGTACTTTTCTTTGGTTCGAAAAAGTGAATAAGAGTTGGAGTATAAACGCATTAATATTGAAGTAGGCAAGCTGACTGGCATTTTCTAGAAAACCTGAAACGGCAATAGTGCCTTTCTGTTAGACATCCAATTCATATTTTTCAGTAACGTACGGGAGTCGCAACTAACACACGCTCTGCTACTTAGGTTGTTTGAATGGTTGTCACTTAGGGCTTGTTTGGTGTGAAGGAAAATGTTTGTTACTAATGTTTCCTAGAAAGTATTTTCCAAACAAAACTAAAGTGGCTTTTTTTTTTTTTTAGTGCGGAACCTAAATATGCCGACATATTTAAAAAGATATCAATTTATACCATTGATTTGAAAAGTGATAAAAATGGACTTTGTGCACAAAATAAGTGCATAATGTCCTTTTTTTCGTTTAGAGACCGTTAAAATAGGATAATGCAATAAATAAGTGCATTATTTATTTTTTTATGGATAGTGCACTGTCCATTTTTTTAATAGATAGTGCACTAAATAAGTGCACTATTCATTTTTTAATATATAGTGCATTATTTATTTTTTTATGGATAGTGCACTATCAATTTTTTAATATAAAACTGTACTTATTTTGTGCTTTTTCTGTATTGTACACAAATTTTATGGTGCAATAAATATTTCGAAATCGATGTATGTCCACATGCATGTGTAGCCATTTTATTTACTATTATATATAAGTGAAGGTTGGGGTGACTAAAATTATCGAAATATCTTTGATAGCAGTAGTAGTAGTAGTAGTAATAATAATAATAATAATAATAATAATAATAATAATAATAATAATAATAATAATAATAATAATAATAATAATATATTAAAAGTGTGAAGACACTTAGAAAAGTGATTTAAGCATTTTGCCCTTCATTAAAAAAACCGTGCAACAGACAAAAACGTCTTTTTACATTTAAAAAAAAAAATTTAAAACTTAAAAATTCATTAAAATTTAGTTTTAAACCTTTCCTTATTAGAATTATATAGCTAAAATTTAGGAATTTTAAATCAATTAAAAGTTGTTTCTTAAATAAATCTTTTAAAAACTTTAATTAATTGGTGAGTACTATTTTGAATTTTTTTTTCTTCACGTAAGAATCCTTTTTGCTAAAAGTTTTGTTCCCAATTTATTTTAGGTATAACTTCTCTTGGTTTGATTATTTAATTTAATTAAGAATTCATAATATTTAACACTTCTAAATCACTTAGAATTTTACCTTATATATAAAAAAAATCTACAATTCTATTTGATTAATATATTTTGTTTCAAATTTACAAGAAACATAGCTCTACTTCTATTTTTTTTCTCCTTATTTCTTTATTAATTCAAGTTGTCTTTTTCTTTTTCTTTTTTAGCTAAAATTTAGGAATTTTAAATCAATTAAAAATTGTATCTTAAATAAATCTTTAAAAACTTTAATTAATTGGTTAGTACTATTTTGGCTTTTGTTTTTCTTCACGTAAGAATCCTTTTGGCTAAATGTTTTGTTCTCTATTTATTTTAGTTATAACTTCTTTTGATTTGATTATTTAATTTAAGTAAGAATTCATAATATTTAACACTTCTAAATTACTTAGAATTTTACCTTAAATAAAAAAAAATTGTAATTCAATTTAATTAATATATTTTGGATCAAATTTACAAGAAACATAGCTCTACTTTTATTTTTTTCTCCTTATTTCGTTATTAATTCAAGTTGTCTTTTTCTTTTTATGTGTGTGTAGTCCTCATTAATTATCATCTTCTCCGTCTTTCTTTATTCTTTTTAGTTAATAACTTTAAAGATTATATTATATAAATTATGATTAAATCATCCACAACTGACAATAAAATTTTCTCTTTTGATAATTTCTCGTGTTTCTCTTTCAATAGAAAATTTGTAATAAAAAATTGAAAGAAATAAGCATGTCTCTACCGAATAAAGTGGTCAAAAATATCAAAGGTTTATCTTTTTTTTTTCTTCCTTTATTTAATTGTGACTTTGCTTTGATTATATTATTTAACTATTTCGTTGGTATTATACTTGAATTATTAATTAAACTTATTGGTTGAGTTCTAAATATAAGCTTATAATAAGTGTTGAATCTTGATATGCATAACTTTTGTTTGAATGGTGAACATATAAATTTAGGATTATAGCCGACTCTTTCAATTTTGGGCTTACTAATTAAGTTTGAAAGTGGATCAAGTACATTATTCGTTGTAAATTGAGTTAATCTATCTACCTACTATAATAAATCCTAAATATAAATGTTAGTTGAAAAAAATATTTTTCGAAGAATCTTCCCAACGTATTGAATATCATACATCAGTTGAGAAATTAATTGGGTTGAACAAATTAGCTGAAGAATCTCCTGACGAAGCTAACAAGCCTAAAGAATTCAAACAAAACAATAATTGTGTTGATATGAAATTAAAGAAGTTGAAAAGAGAGATTGAGAGGATTAAAGAAAGAGTTAAGAGCTAAGGAGAATGACTCAGGGAGGACTAAAGAGAATATACTCTTCTTTGTAAATTTTTTTGTGTTTAAATTAGGATACTTGCGTCTGGGTTGGCTAATTTCTATTTTTTCATAGAATTGAATAATAGCTGAATGTAGATGTAATGTGAAGATGCTAACAAACAAAAAATGCAATACACATTTTAAAAAATCATCACACTTTTTATATCTTGAATGATTTTATAAAATTAAATTCATTAAACTAAGGTACACGCGCGAGACGTGTACACCTAAACTAGTAATAATAATAGTAATAGTAAAATTTTTTTTTGAATATATAAGTAAAGGTTTGGTAGTACTTCAATTACAAACGTCTAAATAAAGATATAATTAAACTAATACATGAGGACAAAACTAATAAATATAAGAAAAAAAATATGGATGTTTAACCATTTTATTGCACCATAAAAATAATGACAAAACTATTAATTTGTCTTTTGTGATATTACCAATATTGCATTATAAAATTACTGAAATACCCTTAGGGTATAAAAAAATAGATAATTTAATAAGGAATAAAAAGATATTTATAAAAAATTACTACCATGTATAATTCAATTACACGTCTAAATAAAAATATTATTAAAACAATACATGAGGATAAAACTAATAAATATAAGAAAAAACAATATGCATGTCTAACCATTTTATTGCACCGTAAAAATGAGGACAAAACTACTAATTTATCTTTTGTGGTACTACCAAACCTTTACTATATATTCAATTTTTTTTTTACTATTACTATTACTATTACTACTACTACTACTACTACCATCTTCATTTATATATAGTAGTAAATAAAATGGTTATACATGCATACGGACATACATCGATTCTGAAATATTTATTACACCGTAAAATTTGTGCACAATATAGAAAAGGCACAAAATAAGTGCATTTTTATATAAAAAAAAAATGGATAGTGCACTTATTTAGTGCATTATCCTATTTTAACGGTGTCTAAACGAAAAAAGGACACTGTACACTTATTTTGTGCACAAAATCTATTTTTGTCACTTTTCAAATCAATGACATAAATTGGTATCTTTTTAAATATGTTGGCATATTTAGGTTCTGCACTCTTTTTTTGTTGCTTGTTTTGTGTTGCTTGGTTAGTAAAGAAAGAAAATATTATTCTAACAATATTTAGGTATAATCTAGACAACTATGACATAGTATCTGAATTCTCACCTTCTAACAGATTCGCTGTAATAATTCTCACGGTTATTTTTCTTATTTTCATACATTTACTAGGTATAGAGTTTTTTTATAATTGCCCCAAGTTATTATATGACTTGTTGAGATTGACAGTGCGGTTTTCGAATGATTTGCTTGAGAATTTTTGTGATACCAAATATATCGTAAAATATTTAATCTAAATTAGCATTTAATATAAATATAATTTACTATCCTTCTAAAATATTTTAGATGTGCATAAAATTCTTTAATCATGGTATGTCTATGTTACTGTATAAATAGGTTTATAGCTTATTATTATTTTAAGCGAGAATAGTAAATCTAGATATGTTAAAATATTATTATTATATAATAGAGATTTTATTAGAAATAATTTTTTTATTATTTATGATATATTCAGAATATAATATTCATTTTATCACAACCCTATATTGTATAACCGAGTATATACATAAAGAAAATAAATTTAATTGTTGCCATATACATGTTTTATATATATATATATATATATATATATGTGTGTGTGTGTGTTTGTGTGTGTGACATGTATGTCACTTAAATAAAAAGGGTGGCCAAGTGTCCATTTTATGGCCAAATGTCTAAATAATACGCCAAAGTTCATTAGTGATGATTAATCACAGGGTGAGATTACGTAGTAAAACAAAGATTACGTACCTAATTATTGGCCAAAACTATTTAATAGTTATCATATATATATTGATCTATTCTTGGCAGCAACCATAAACTAATAACAGATAGTAGGTAATAATAATAATAAAATAAAATTAATAATAAACAGAAATTAGTATTTATATATATAAGCAATATAAATCTAAGTATATATATATATATGTTAGTAAGTATATATATAAGTCGTGAATATATGTATAAGTATATATATAATATATCGTAGATTATATAGTTAGTATAATGCTATAAACAGATAAATATAACAAGCAAATTAGTATAACAAGTTATTAAAGCAGGTAAGTAATTTTAAGTTATTAAAGCAGAATTATTGCGGTTGTGTTTTAATATGGTGTAAAGTTCTACTCAGTACTCCCTCGTTCGTTGTCCTTAGTCCAGTGTAAGTGTCCAAGTCATAAAGATTCAAGTATATTTTCTCCCAATATATATTATTTTTGCATTTTTTGATCTTTTGATTTTTTTTTTTTATAATTTTTATACCCTGTTAATCTCTTTCTCTTCAGTTTTAGGTATTTTAGGGAGATCTTCTTTAATCACACCCCGGGTGAATAAAAAACAATCCTTTTTTCATCTTTTTTGGACTTTTCAAGTTCCTAGGAATTTACAGATTAATCCATCATTATTGCTAAAACACTAAAAGAATAACCATATACTGAGGGTATTTTTATAAGTAATTTATAAATTTTATAAGATCAGAAAACTAGCGAAAAATCGCCGCGATTCGGATCTTAATAATAATAAAACACATGTAAAGGAAAATATAAACTTGATTACTTCAGACATAATTTACAAACTTAGCAGAAAAATACAAATACCTATGTAACTACTACTTACATGTCATAAGGAAGAAGTGAGGTTTCCCTTTTGGGAGTCTCCGAAAACTTGACAGCTACCGGAAAATGAAGAACTAAGAAAATTTTTCTCACTTTTTACACACTTTTTTTTTTTAAGTAACTTACAAACTTTAGAAACTAAGAAACTTAAAGAACTTAAAAAAACTAGAGAACTTTCTCACTCTTGTTTTTTTCTTGCTTTTTTTCTCTTTTTGGTACATGTTTAAGTTTTTCATAAATGGGGTATTTATAGGCATCCTTGAACTCCAAATCTTTATATTTTGTGGATTTCAAATCCTTACATAATATGCTAGATAAGATTTTTGGCAAGTTGGGTGGGCCCAGCGGCTAATGTCTTTCTTTAATTCTCCTCCGTTCATATATTTATCTATATTGCATACGTCTGTTATTTTATCTGTCATAGATATTGTCATTTCTTACGTATCCAAATTGTGTAAAGCTTCTAAGTCAAACTCCATTCTTGAATCATCATTTGCGTTTTGGGTTTGGGCAAATTGATCCATGGCTGAGTTGTATTCTCGTTCATACTCGTCACTGTCTCCGTCTGATAATCCCAGTCTTGTTCCAGTTCTAGGTGATCTTGTTTCTTCTCTTGGAATTAAAGAAATTATAGGTCTTTGCTCTGGTGGTTATGGATTCATTGCTATCTCCTTAGGCAATTATTCTGCTAACAACTTTTTAATTGAGTCAACTACTATTTTTTCTATATTTCTTTTTTCATTTTTCTTTTTTCTTAATGAAAATCCCTTCTTATTTTGAGAAGAACTTCCTTCATCTGTTGTCTGAGTACCTGTGGTTTTAAAACTCGCTGGGAGTATTCTCCCTACACCTTTGGCAAAGTGTCCGCCGTGAACGGATTTGATAAGTCTTTACCAGCTACCGTTTGAGCTGGACTAGCTGTATCATTACCTGATACAGTAGGTCTTTCTACATTCATTGGGGAACACACACCCATTAACAGATTTGAGAAGTCTTTATCAGCTACTGTTTGAGCTGGACTAGCTGTATCATTACCCGATATAGTGGGTTTTTTCATTTTTAAAGAAGGTGGAGAACTCTTTGGCTGGGTCTCATAAATTGGTTGAGTCTGTTGTGAAAGTTCAAAATGAAAGATTTTTATACGGTCTTGTAAAATACTTATAAGTTCTAACATTCGTCCTTTTTCTTTTACAAGGTTTTCATTATCTTGTCTTAAAACTTCATGGGCTTGATTCAGTCTTTTAAAAGTTTCGATCATAGAGTAACAATGATCACAAAATATATTTTTGTCTGTGTCTTTATTAATATTATATTGAAGAATTTTTTGTGTTTCTGATCTTTAAGCTAGAATAATAAAATAATTTGGTCCCAAATTTCTCCGGGCATAGTCTAGAGTCTCTGAGAGGTCATAAAAACCTTTATAAAGAGGTATTTTATAATATTTTATGGCGTTCATTATCTTTATCCAAGTTTGAAACACGCCTTGCTGCTGTCCTCTGAGAACAACATAGAATTTAAACCTGTTAGAAGTATTTTTCTTAGTGAAATAATAACTTAATGCATTTAGAGCTAAAACAAAATAACTATTGTATCTTCTATTATATGCTATCCATAAATTATCTAATAGACATATCTGCGGCTTATCCACTTGCACATCTGGCTTCCGTCGGAAAGTTAAGTTGGATGGTTCGTAACATACCAAATTGTGAGGTCCAAAAATTATTCTATCTAATTTTGGCTGTTCTAGCATCGTAAGTGGTTTGAAATGAGTGTTGCTTATTAGTGTCTTTAGATAGTCTTGGGATGATGAGGCTCCTGTATTGTCTTTTCTTTTCCTTGTATTCTTACTGAAATAAAAATCGTTAGTTGTCTTCTTTAATTAATCTACTTAGTTGATCTGCTTAGTTATTGTCTTTTCCTTTAATATGTTCTAAAATAATATTATAGATTGAAGTAGCATCTAGGAAATTTAACCATCTCCTTTTTACTACTATTCTTATCTTTTATTTTTTGATAAAACTTTACTATAGCCTCATAGTCTGTTCTTACTAGTATTTCAGGCTTATTTAATATATAAAGTTTAAAACTATTCAAACCATAAATTCTGCTAGTGTCTCCACATCTATGCTATTTATTTTTTCCTTTTCTTTATATTTTCCACTTGAATAAGCACAATTTTTTTCATCCTTTTTATCACTGTATTTATTGGGTTTTGCCTTTGATGTTGCTCCCCATCCTTGAAGGCTTCCGTCTGTCTCAACTATTAAATAATCTATTTCTAATGGTAATGTTAAGTCTGAGATGTCTTGTATCATGAGCTTAAGTTGTTGGACTAATTTTATGTCTTCAGTATTAAAGGATTTTTGATCTGTCGATCCTGTTTTAGAGTATAGTGGTCATGCTACTTTTCTTAAATCTGTAATAAAAGCTCTAGTATAATTTAATAATCCTAATAATTTTTGTAAATCTTTAGTTTTGTCTTATTTATCTGGCATTTTTAAGACCTTTTTAGCTATGTGTAGTTATAATTTCATTCTACCATCTCCAATAACTACTCCTAAGAAATTAATACTATTTTTACATAATTCCATTTTCTTTCTGCTTATTATTATTTCATTATCTACAAATAATTTAAAAACTTATTGTAAATGTCCTAAATGTTCTCTCATATTATTACTAAAAACTAAAATATCATCTATGTAAACTAATACAAAATTTTTATAGTCTCTAAAAATACTATCCATTTTTCTTTGAAAAATTGGAGGAGCCGTCTTTAATCCGAACGACATGACCAGCCATTCAAAATGTCCTTCTGGACATGTGAAAGTTGTCCATTCTATACTATCTTAATGCATTTTAATCTGCCAATATCCATATTTATAATCAAATTTATTAAATACTTTTCTTCCGTGTATTCTATTTATTAATTCTGTTTTGTCTAGTAACTTATATCCATCCATTACAATATTATCATTTAGTCTTTTATAATTTATTACCATTCTAGCTTTTTCTCTTACTATTTCACTATGGTTTCTTACTATGAAAGCTTCTGACCTATGTCTTGATATAGATTTTCTAATTATTTCTAATTCTTGTAGCTCTTTTATTTGTATTTCAAAATCTTTAAGGTCTTCACTTGTGTCTTCTATAGATGTTGTTTTTATAGTATATTCTGGATTAATTATTTCTAATTTGCAGGTAATTTGATTAGAGTCCCAATGTTGCAGGAATTTTTCTCCAATTATCTCTAGTTTGTCTAGAGTTTGTATAATTTTTTCTAAGTCTTTTTGATCTTTTATTACTCCTATCTAATGTATACCTTTCTTAAAATTGTATAATTCTGTATCCATTTCTATTAAGATATAGTTTTTTTCTATTTCTTCTACTACTAATAAATCTTGTAACTCTTCATACATTGTTGCTTTTTTATTATCATTACATGTACAATTTTCTCCTTTATCACATTCTAGTGGTATTTCGGGTTTTATTTGGTCATCTGAGTTTTCATCTGGCTTATCCTTAAGAAAACAATATTTAGTTAAAGTAGGTTGTGTCTGCACTGGTGAGTGGGTGATATTACTAGCGAATAGGACCCAATTTTTTGTAACTAAACATCCTCTATTATTTTGTACCATAAAGTCTAATCCTAACACAAAGTCTGCTTTTATGTTTAAATCTCTAACTAGTATTTCACTAAGTGTATATGATGGTTGGTAGAACTTTTCACAAGTATTAATAAAACTTATTTTTACTTTTGATATATAGTCTGTATAGGTATTATATGTTCTGTCCATTTGCATGGATTCTTAAGATTTTGACAAATTTTTAATTAATTTTGCTGGTAAAATTCTGCTATTTAAAATGCTCCTTGTACATCCTGAATCAACTATAGCTAAAGTCTTGAATTCATAGTCTTGAATTTTTATTCTTGCTAAAACTTTGACTGTACTAATTTTCTTTTCTTCATTACATACTATTCCTTCAAATGGTACCATCATTGATTTTTTCTGTCTAACTCTATTATTTTCAGTAAATGTATTTAATAATTCTACTTCTAATAAATCTTCCTCTATAATTACCTCTTTATGTTTTTCGAGGTTATAAACTCTCATTTCTAATATTTTTAGTCTTTTCTCTAATTCTAATACTTTATTGTCTGGTGTTTTAACTATTGGTTCAGGTTGTTTCTTGTGAAAATTACTTAAATAGTTTGTTGATTTTTGAATTTTTAAGATCTCTGCGATTTTTTCTATACATTTTATGCATCTTTCTTTGTAACATTTCCTACATTTTCCCTTTTTTTCTTACTTGGAAACCGTTTACAAAAACAACACTGATTATGTCTAATCATTTTCCTTCCTCAAATTCATGTTCACATTTTTCTCTCAAATTTACTAAATCATAATAGTCTGTGTTTGTCTTTTCTAATCCTATTTCATTTATAAATTCCTCTTCTCCAGAATCTGAAGAATCAAATTTAATTATTTCTTCTTCAAATACTTTCATACTTCTAATAGATTATATACTTTCATTATCTGACATATATTCGTCTACATTTATTAAATTTTCATTTACATCTTCTATTAATTGTGCATTCCTAGATTTATTATTGATTTTTCTTGGACAAGTATTTGCTAAGTGCTCTATGCTACTGCAGGTAAAACATTCTAATTTATTTTTATAGGTTTTACCGGTATTATATTTTCTTACATGTTTATCCTTATCTAGGTATGACTTCTTTGCAGTTGATCTTCTTAAATAATATTTCTTCTTAGGGAAATAGTCTTTTTTATATGCCTTTCTATATTTTTTTTTTTTATAATTTTGGTCATAATGTTGTGTAGTATATATGTTTTTACAAAAATCTGTATCACTTCTTTTAAATTATTTTTGTATCTGTATATTTGTACGTTTTTTCTTATAATATATCCATTACATGTTGTATTCTTTGTCCTATTGACCATGGGTTATTTGGGTTTTGTATTACCCCTTCTCTCTTGGACCATTTTTCTTCCTAGAGCCCCGGATAATTTATTAAATAATCTAGCTCCTAGAGTCTGATCAAATGAGTTTTCACTAATTGTAAAATCATAACTGTAATCATTTAAAAAATCTTTAATTCTTGACCACTGATTAATGCTTAGTTGTTCTAAATTTATTAAAGCTCTTTGCTGTAATACTACTGATTCACTATTGGGATCCTGGCTTGTTAATAGAGTATGTACTTTGTTTACAAAATTGTATGGATTTGAGCCTAGTTCTACTAATTCTTGAAAGTCTTGTGGGAATATTATCTTATAAGCTTCCAAAAGTGCTTTGGTACTTTCTCCTAGAAATGTTTCTAAATATCTATACATAATTTCTGCATCTGGTTCTTGATTATCCTGTTTATGTTGTATGGAGTCTGCTACAACTACATTTTTCCATATGTCTATTACATTATTCTATGCCTGAGGGCCATTACCTGGTAAATTTAGATTTTTTCCTTTATTATCTCCTTCTTGTAATCTAATGGGTTCTTCTATTCGCATTCTTTTTCCTCTATGTTTTATGTCTTGTTCTGTCAGAGTGTTTGGGTTTGTTCTAAATACTCTATGTCTTGGTAAATTTTCTGTTGTTAATGGTACGTTTTGCATACCGGTTGTTATTTGGAAAGGGCTTGAGGAACTTGCCGTGCTTTCCATAAATTCTTTTATACTTTCGTTTATACTATAAATCGATTCTGAGTTTTCACTTTTTATTTTCTTTTTACGTGTATAACCATAATTATCTGTTCTTAATTCACATTTCATAAAATGCTCTTTCATTTCCTCAAGGTTTAAGTTTCCTAATTTACAACCTGTGCATTTAAATACGCTATTGCTATTTATTTCATATTGAACTTCTGCTTTTATTATAGCCTTATTTACTTCAAAATCTTCTTTTAATATTTCTATATTCATAAAATTAGTATTCTCACATTCTTCAATTTCTTCATCAGTCTCTTTTTCATTTGTATATTGGTAGTTTGTGAATCTTTCTGAAGTTTTTCCTTTACTGTTTATATACATTAAATGATCGGTTGACTTTAGTATTTCTTTCTTAGTAAATCTTTCTAAATTCCATTCTAATCCTGCATATTTTTCTGAGTTTATTTTTAGGGGTTTCAGTAATTTCAGACCATTATTTCCCATTAAACTTACTACATCGTCTATTTTTAGATTAAACTTTATACTACTGTTAATGACAAGTTTTCCTATAAATCCTACACATATAAGTAAATTATTTCCATTATTCATTTCTTCTTATCCTTTAGTCTGTACACCTATTTTAATATGCTTTCTGAATTTTAAAGTGTTTATCATATAGTTTGGACTACAATAAAAAAGTCCTCCATTATTAGTCATGTCTATTTCAGTTATTCCTATTATAGATCTTTCTGAGTCTGACCATCCATTATCATATATTGTGATTAATACTTTAGTTCCTAAATTTTTTCTAGTTAATCCTGTTATGCCTATTACTATTAATCCCATGTGCATTAGATTCATGTTTAATTTTATAATTTCTTTTAAAGAGTCTGAGCTTATTAAATTTATGCTACAACAATCTTCTCCGATAACACACATCTGTTCTTCTCTATAATGCTTATATAGTTGTGCTTTGAAAACATTCCTTCATTATATAATGTTTTAGCATTTAACAGTTTTAATTTATTTTGTTGGAATAATTGTATTTCTTTATCTAAGTCTATTACCTCTTCTAACTGTTGTCTTGAAGTCATTTTTGGTTTGTTTATTACTTTTGATAGAACATTATTTGTTAAACTGTTTTGGGTAAAACTTGATCTTTGTCTAGTAAAACTTGATCTTTGTCTACTTGGGGATGCTGGAAAAAGGTCCATGCTTTTGGCTTAGTTGGTTTAGTTATTTTAGCTTCTTTTAATTCTTGTTGAGGGGTTATTTCTATCTTTTTTAGTTGTTCTATTAATTCTTCTATATTTTTATCTTGACTGTCTTTTTATTTTTATTTTTCTAGGTTCTTATTTTCAATTAATAATATTATTTTATTTTATGATTAAAGAGTCTGCTTTTCCCTGAGGTTGATGATCTGATAATTCTTCGGGGTTTGGTTAGATCTATGCTGCCTTTTATAATATTGCTAGATAAAGTTCATCTTGAAGTATATCATTCATGAGAGTATTATATTTTTTATTTTATTAATTTCTTTTTGTACCTCTTGTAATACTAGTCTTATTTCAAGATTTTCCAAATTACCTTTGTCTTTATTAATTAAAATTTTGAATTTTTTGTCTAATTCTGCTTGTTGGTTCTTTAAGAAATCAAAATTTAATTCTATTTTATCTAACAATTTCTTTTGTTTGTTTTGCAGGTCTTCTAATATCTCTAGAGTTTTTAATATTTTTGTATTTTCTTATTGAGTCTTTTCTCCTAGGTTTATTATAAAATCTGTAATGGTATTTAATTGTGGATTTTCTCCATATAATGTATGTTCTTCGTTGTTAAAATTACATCTAATAAGAGAATTATCTTTAAAACGTCTGTATTTCTTTTCAGCTGGGATTGTTAAATCTAAATATTCTAGCTTCTTTAAATTATCTATTTTTTCACTAGTATTCTTTATCCTAATGAGGGTGTATTGTTACTACACTGTTTTCTAGCTGTTTGTATTCTAAAATTTCTATAGTCTATATAAATTTAATACTTTCCAATCTACCCTTTAGAAAACTTATATGATTTATGCAGTTTATTAAATTTATAAATTCTGAAATAATGATTGCTTTTGGTAATTCTGTAGTTTCTATTATTTCTATTTGATTTATTAGTCTTTGTTCTAATCTTAAAATATCGTTTCTTTGTCTTATTTCTTTATATAAATGATTATATTCTCTTTGTATTTGTCTCGCAAAGGGATACGTTTTCATGTATTTTTACCTTAAAGGAATAATTACTTGGTCACGTCTCTTATAATGGCTTATTCTTTTATTATGATTAGATATGTCAACAATACTAATTTCCTATAATTTCCAACTTATTTCACTACATATTCTTTGAATAATTCTGATTGTGAAGTGTCTATACATTTTAATGAATCTAAATAAATACTTAAAAATATTTCTAGTTCTTCTTTATCTTCCTTTTGTTTTATTTCTTCGTTTAAAAACCAATATCTTAGTCGTATATCGTTAGCAAAAGGATGTCTTTTCATTTATTATTATTTCTAATCTTAAGATGTTTTACTAGATTATATTCTAATTCGGATATTGTAGTAATTAGTTTATCTAAGGTTGTAGGGTCTTCTTTTGTAGTACTAAGTCTTTTATATTCTATGTATAAACTATACAAATTATTTTCGATTTCTTTTAATGTTTTTGTATTTTTAGGTGGTATATTCATTAAACCAAATAAAAAGTGTGCATATCTCTTAAAATCTTATCTACCCAAAGTTCATGGTTAATATAAGCTATTTGTTCTCTAACTTCTCTTAATCTATTATCTATCTCTTGTAATTCAGTCCAAACTTCTTCTCTAGATTGTTGAGAAAGTTCGAATAATTTAATACTTATTTGCCTATGTTGCAATAAGACGTTATATAATTTTTTAAGTTGTTCCTTAAATTTCTCTGAGATCAATAATATTCTGAATCTAATCTTATTAAACGTTTGTAGGGTTTAGACTTTCTTTTCTGAGTTCTTGAAAACATATATAATAAGGTCTCCTAGAATCTTAAGGCAAATAAGTATTAAATCATTCAAACTTTCTCCACAATCTTGTCACGACCCAAAAATGAGGGTCATGATGTCACTTGTCACGACGTACCTTGACAAGTAAGCCTATCACCCAAACTGATACGAATAGAGAAAAAGACAGAAATACCCCAAGGTAAGGCTTCTAGAATAAAGCCGAACCATATAAATAATCATAACAATGCAGAAAGAACTTATCCAAACTACCAATCATCCCCAAAACCAGGTGTCAATAGTGTAAGAACTACTAATACAATCCAAGAGTTAAATACATCGGAAGAATAACCATAAAGAAATAATAACTGTCTCCGAATACTAATAAAGACATATCTAGTATAGAAAGATAGAGGTGAACTTCGAACGCATGAATGTTCAACCGCTACCTTGGAAGCTCCAACAATCGCCCGAATCAAGTAAGTTGAGGCGCACTCGAGCTAGGACCTGCACCGAAAGGGCGCAGTAGGCATGAGTACGGTCCACTTGTACTCAATAGGTATCATAGGCTGACCAAGCAAAGTGGTAAATAAAGCATACAAAATATACACTAAGGGCACGCCACCTGCAATCAGATAATGTCCCACAATGGTAGCCCACACCGCTTGCACTAACAGTTCTAGTATATCTCACATATATTACAAAAACACACCAAGATACGAAACACAAGTATATATTATGTCACATATAATATAACAAGAAAGAACATGTAGATACAAGATCATTAAATACAAGTAAAGGGAAGTAAGACAAACACATAGATGATAAGTCAATAAGGAAATACAACACAACATAAACACAATAAAATAAGTGCAATATATATGATAATGATGATGATGATGATGCACGAGGTTGTCGCACAACCTTCGAGATCGTCGCACAATCCTCGTATACACCTACAGAGCTAAAGCTTCTCGATGTAGGACCCATGGGGGGTTCGTCAACCCATATACAATCCACATATCTCATATCTCCTTTTCGACACATCCCTCGAAAAGAGTTTTGTAAGGTGTTACAATATTTTTAAAAAGGTGTTGCCAGTGTTTCTCAGATGTTGCCACGGTGGTACCAATATTTCATGAATGAGTATGATATGAAGATGTAATGCTCACAACCAATCAAAATAAGTATTTCCACATCCAAACACATGATATATTTCCACAACCAACCACAATGATACATTTCCACAACCACATGAGCCAATATTCACTTGTTATTTTCATTTCATCCATGAATTTCCACATATCTCATATGCCAGTAAAGTATGAATATAATCACAATACACCCATGGTACCACATTAAATAATACAATACAATTACTCACATGTATTCAAGGCTATCAATGTCACATAGGACCCCACACTGTCAAACATATCACATAATATTTCAATTTCGACAATTACATCACATATAGGCCCCCACACGGGCACAACACGTAGATAACCACTTTTCATGATTAGTTCCCACCCTTAACATGTATTTTGTACTATTATTTACTACCCAGCCCAGTCTGAAGAGTTAAGCCATAACCTACCTTGAAAGCCGAAACCGGTCTGCTACACTTGAACCCGCGACCTTACTTTTCACGAACAATCCCGAACTCTACTAAAAACATCAAATATGAAATTTACGCGTCAAAACTAAACCAAAGACACCCATATTGACTACTTTTGGTTCGGGGTCAAAACGGACCCCCAAAATAGGTTTCCGAAAAAGAAGGGCAAAATTGAAACTTTACTTCAAAAATATGTTCCCATATTTTTAGGAACCTACAGGTGAAAACTCAAGTTAAATCGAGTGAAAAACAGGGTTCAAATCGAAGAAAAACCATTTTTGAGCTTTACCGGGTAAAATTCTTGAAATCCGAGTTAAAATCAAGAATTGGAGTTGTTTTGAAGGTTAAATTGATGAAAAACCAGTAATAATAAGATAAACATATTATTCCAGTGAAAGGGGATGAAATTTGGGTTTAAAATCATGCCCTAAGATTTTTGAGGTTTTGAGAAATTTATCAAGAAATTTCTAAGAAAATGGTGAATTCTTACCTTAAATTCGTAATTAAAATCAAGAAATAGGTGTTAATCTAGCTTCCCAAGCTCTCACAAACTTCACTTTTAAGCTCCAAAATATTTAGGGTTTAACTCTAAAAAGACAAGATGAAAAATTAGCAAAATGGGCCAAAGATGTGAAAAAGCTGCTATATATATTGCAGATTTTTCTGCAAAACTGAGCAGTTTTTTTATTCTAACTCAAAATGGACTTCGACGGGGTGCTCGAGATTCGTTCGAAATCCTATTTATGCAAACGAACTATGCAACCACACTAAATTCGACGTTTCGGACGCGATGCCGATACCATATTTTCTAGAAAAATTCGTTTTCACAAAATTGACCCCCGAGACCTGAAATCACAATTTTACAAATCGAGGGTCGAAATAAGATTTAAAAGCCGTAAAATCATACCAAACATGCTAACACACTAAAATCGATATCCCGGATCTGTTGGCGGAGTCAGATTTCCCATACGAGGTTGTTTCGATCAAATGTGGGTCCCACACCCATATTTTTAATTTTTCAACTTTCCGATCAATAGGTCGAAATGAGCTCGGGTGAACCAGGACCCGAACCAAAGGTCTATCTAGCCTAAAATTGATATTCCAAAGCTGATGGTACAGTCCATTTGGTAATCCATTACACGGATCAAAATATAACCACATAAGTTCAAAATAAGGCTCTCGAAGCCATAAAAAACCACAATATTGCATAAATGATACCAAAATGCATCAAAAATCATGTCAACCACTCCCACACCCCAGAAATACCATAATGCAACTATGTGGAGGGGTAAAATGGTCAAATCACACAAAATCACAAATTTCACATATTTCATCAAATTTTTAGGTCGTTACAAATCTAGAGAAGAAGTTTGGATTGAACTACAAGAGATAGATAATAGATTAAGAGAAGTTAGAGAAAAAATAGCTTATATTAACCACGAGCTTTGGGTAATAAAGGTATTAAATTACTGAAACTACTAAAAATAAACTCAGAAAAATATGCAGGATTAGAATGGAATTTAGAAAGATTTACTAAGAAAGAAATACTAAAGCCAACCGATCATTTAATGTATATAAACAGTAAAGGAAAAGCTTTAGTAAGATTCACAGACTAAAAATATACAAATGAAAAAGAGACTGATGAAGAAATTGAAGAATGTGAGAATACTAATTTTATGAATATAGAAATATTAGAAGAAGGTTTTGAAGTAAATAAAGCTATAATAAAAGCAGAAGCTCTATATGAAATAAATATCAATAGCGTATTTAAATGCATAGGCTGTAAATTAGGAAACTTAGACCATGAGGAAATGAAAGGGCATTTTATAAAAAGTGAATTAAGAATAGACAATTATGGTTATACACGTAAAAAGAAAATAAAAAGTGAAGACTCAGAATCGATTTATAGTATAGACAAAAGTATAAAAGAATTTATGGAAAGCACGACAAGTTCCTCAAGCCCTTTCCAAAGAACAACCGGTATGCAAAATGTACCATTAACAACAGAAAATTTACCAAGACATAGAACAAGCCCAAACACTCTGACAGAACAAGACATAAAACCTAGAGGAAAAATAATGCCAATAGAATAACCCATTAGATTACAAGGAGGTAATAAAGGAAAAATTCTAAATTTTACCAGCTCATGACCCTCAGGCATGGAATAATGTAATAGATATATGGAAAAATATAGTTGTAGCAGACTCCATACAACATATACAAGGTAATCAAGAACCAGATGCAGAAATTATGTATAGATATTTAGAAACATTTCTGGGAGAAAGTACTAAAGCACTTTGGGAAACTTATAAGATAGTATTCTCACAAGACTTTCAAGAATTAGTAGAACTAGGCTCAAATTCATACAATTTTGTAAACAAAGTACATACTCTACTAACAGGCCAGGATCCTAATAGTGAATCAGTAGTATTACAACAAAAAGCTTTAATAAATTTAGAACAACTAAGCATTAATCATTTGTCAAGAATTAAGGATTTTTTAAATGATTACTTTTATTATTGTACAATTAGTGGAAGCTCATTTGATCAGACTCTAGGAGCTAGATTATTTAATAAATTACCAGGGGCTCTAGGAAGAGAGATGGAAGAAAAATAGTCCAAGAGAGAAGGAGTAATACAAAACCTAAACAACCCGTGGTCAATATGACACAACATGTAATGGATATATTATAAGAAAAATATACAAATATACAGATACAAAAACAATTAAAAAGAAGTGATACAGATTTTTGTAAAAACATATATACTACACAACATTATCACCAAGATTATAAAAAGAAAAAATATAGAAAGGCATATAAAAAAGACTATCGCCCTAAAATACCAGACAATAAAATATTAGAATTAGAGGAAAGACTAAAAATATTAGAAATGAGAGTTTATAACCTCGAAAAACATAAAGAGGTAATTACAGAGGAAGATTTATTAGAAGTAGAATTATTAAATACATTTGCTGAAAATAATAGAGTTAGACAGAAAAAATCAATGATGGTACCATTTGAAGGAATAGTATGTAATGAAGAAAAGAAAATTAGTATAGTCAAAGTTTTAGCAAGAATAAAAATTCAAGACTACGAATTCGAGACTTTAGCTATAGTTGATTCAGGATGTACAAGGAGCATTTTAAATAGCAGAATTTTACTAGCAAAATTAATTAAAAAATTACCAAAACCTCAAGAATCCATGCAAATGGACGAAACATATAATACCTATACAGGCTATATACCAAAAGCAAAAATAAGTTTTATTAATACTTGTGAAAGGTTCTACCAATCATCATATACACTTAGTGAAATACTAGTTAGAGATTTAAACATAAAAGCAGACTTTGTGTTAGGATTAGACTTTACAGTACAAAATAATGGAGGATGTTTAGTTACAAAAAATTGGGTAATATTCGCTAGTAATATCACCCACTCACCAGTTCAGACACAACCTACTTTAACTAAATATTATTTTCTTAAGGATAAGCCAGATGAAAACTCAAATGACCAAATAAAACCCGAAATACCACTAGAATGTGATAAAGGAGAAAATTGTACATGTAATGATAGTTAAAAGGCAACAATACATGAAGAGTTACAAGATTTATTAGTAGTAGAAGAAATAGAAAAAGACTATGCTTTAATAGAAATGGATACAGAATTATACAATTTTACGAAAGGTATACAACAGATAGGTGTAATAAAAGATCAAAAAGACTTAGAAAAAATTATACAAACTCTAGACAAACTAGAGATAATTGGAGAAAAATTCCTGCAACATTAGGACTCTAATCAAATTACCTGCAAATTAAAAATAATTAATCCAGAATATACTATAAAAATAGCCTTTATAGAATCCATAAATAAAGACCTTAAAGACTTTAAAATACAAATAAAAAGCTACTAGAATTAGGAATAATTAGAAGATCTACTTCAAGACATAGGTCAGGAGCTTTCATTGTAAGAAAAAATAGTGAAATAGTAAGAGGAAAAGCTAGAATGGTAATAAATTACAAAAGACTAAATGATAATACTGTAATGGATGGATATAAGTTACCAGTCAAAACAGAATTAATAAATAGAATACAAGAAAGAAAAGTATCTAGCAAATTTGATTGTAAATCTGGACATTGGCAGGTTAAAATACATGAAGATAGTATAGAATGGATAGCTTTCACATGTCCAGAAGGATATTTTGAATGGCTGGTCATGCCGTTCGGATTAAAGACGGCTCCTCCAATTTTTCAAAGAAAAATGGATAGTATTTTTAGAGACTATAAAAATTTGTATTAGTTTACGTGGATGATAATTTAGTTTTTAGTAATAATATGAGAGAATATTTAGGATATTTACAACAAGTTTTTAAATTATTTGTAGATAATGGAATAATAATAAGTAGAAAGAAAATGAAATTATGTAAAAATAATATTAATTTCTTAGGAGTAGTTATTGGAGATGGTAGAATGATATTACAACTACACATAGCTAAAAAGGTCTTAGAAATGCCAAATAAATTAGACAAAACTAATGATTTATAAAATTTTTTAGGATTATTAAATTATGCTAGAACTTTTATTAAAGATTTAGGAAAAGTAGCAGGACCACTATACTCTAAAACAGGATCGACAGGCAAAAATCCTTTAATACTGAAGACATAAAATTAGTCCAACAACTTAAGAGCATGATACAAGACATCCCAGACTTAACATTACCATTAGAAATAAATTATTTAATAGTTGAGACAGACAGAAGCCTTCAAGGATCGGTAACAATATTAAAGGCAAAACCCAATAAATACAGTGATAAAAAGGATGAAAAAATTTGTGCTTATTCAAGTTGAAAATATAAAGAAAAGGGAAAGTTAAATAGCGTAGATGCGGAGACACTAGCAGTAATTTATGGTTTGAATAGTTTTAAACTTTATATATTAAATAAGCCCAAAATACTAGTAAGAACAGACTGTGAGACTATAGTAAAGTTTTATCAAAAAATAAAAGATAAGAATAGTAGTAAAAGGAGATGATTAAATTTCCTAGGTGCTACTTCAATCTATAATATTGTTTTACAACATATTAAAGAACAAAATAATAACTTAGCAGATCAACTAAGTAGATTAATTAAAGAAGACAACTAACAATTTTTATTTTAGTATGAATACAGGGAAAGGAAAAGGCAAGGCAGGAGCCTCATCATCCCAAGACTATCTAAAGACAATAATAAGCAACACTCATGTAAGACCACTTACGATGCTAGAACAGCCAAAATTAGATAGATAAATTTTTGGACCTCACAATTTGGTATGTTATGAACCATCCAACTTAACTTTCAAACGGAAGCCAGATGTGCAAGTGGACAAGACGCAAATATGTCTATTGGATAATTTATGGATAACATATAATAGAAGAGACAATAGTTATTTATTTTCAGCTCTAAATGCATTAAGTTATTATTTCACTGAGAAAAATACTTCTAACAGGTTTAAATTCTATGTTGTTCTCAGAGGATAGCAGCAAGGCGTGTTCCAGACTTAGATAGAGGTAATGGACACCATAAAAGATTATAAAACACCTCTTTATAATGGTTTTTATGACCTCAGAGACTCTAGACTATGCCCGGAGAAATCTGGGACTTAATTATTTTATTACTTCAGTTTTAAGACAAGAAACACAAAAAATTCCTCAATATAATATTAATTAAGACACATACAAAATTATATTTTGTGATCATTGTTCCTCTATGACCAAAACTTTTAAAAAACTTAATCAAGCCAATGAAGTTTTAAGACAAGATAATGAAAATCTTGTAAAAGAAAAAGGACTAATGTTAGAACATATAAGTATTTTACAAGACCGTATAAAAATCCTTCATTTTGAACTTTCACAACAGACTCAGCCAATTTATGAGACCCATCCAAAGAGTTCTCCATCTTTTTTAAAAATGGAAAAACCACTGTATCGGGTAATGATACAGCTAGTCCAGCTCAAACAGTAGCTGGTAAAGACTTCTCAAATTCGTTAATGGGTGTGCGTTCCCCAATCAATGCAGAAAGACCTACTGTATCATATAATGATACAACTAGTACAACTCAAACGGTAGCTGGTAAAGACTTATCAAATCCGTTGACGGCTGACACTTTTCCAAAAAGTGTAGGAAGAATAGTCCCAGCTAGTTTTAAAACCACCGGTACTCAGACAATAGATGAAGGAAGTTATTCTCAGAATAAGAAGGGATTTTAATTAAGGAAAAATAAAAATAAAAAAAAATATAGAAAAAATAGTACTAGACTTAATTAAAAAGTTGTTAGCAGAACAATTGCCTAAGGAGATAACAATGAATCTAGAACCACTAGAGAAAAGACCTAGAATTTCTTTAATTCCAAGAGAAGAAACAAGATCATCTAGAACTGGAACAAGATTGGGATTATCAGACGGAGACAGTGACGAGTATGAATGAGAATACAACTCAGCCATGGATCAATTTGCCTAAGACCCAAACGCAAATAATAATTCAGGAATGGAATAATTCAGGAATGGAGTTTGACTCAGAAGCTTTACACAATTTGGATACGCAAGCAATGAAGATATCTACAAAAGATAAAATAACAGATGTATGCAATATCAGATAAATAAATAGATAGAAGAGAATTAATGAAAAACATTAGCCGCCGGGCCCACCCAACTTGCCAAAAATCTTATCTAGCATATTATGTAAGGATTTTAAGTCCACAAAGTATAAGGATTTGGAGTCCAAGGATGCCTATAAATACCCCCTTTATGAAAAACTTAAACATGTACCAAAAAGAGTAAAAAAACTAAGAAAAAATCAAGAGTAAGAAAGTTCTCTAGTTTTCTTAAATTCTTTAAGTTCCTTAGTTTCTAAAGTTTGTAAGTTACTTAAAAAAAAAGAGAGTGTGTAAAAAGTGTGAAAAGTTTTCTTAGTTCTTCATTTTCCGGTAGCTGTCAAGTTTTCGGGGATTCCCGAAAGGGAAACCTCACTTCTTCCTTAAGACATGTAAGTAGTAGTTACATAGGTCTTTGTATTTTTCTCCCAAGTTTGTGAATTATGTTTGAATTAATCAAGTTTATATTTTCCTTCATATGTGTTTTATTATTATTAAGATCTGGATCGCCAGCGGTTTTTCGCCAGTTTTCTGATCTTATAAAATTTGTAAATTACTTATAAAAATACCTTCAGTATATGGTTATTCTCTCAGTGTTTTAGCAATAACGATGGATTAATCTGTAAATTTCTAGGGACTTGACAAGTCCGAAAAAGATGAAAAAAAGACTGTCGTTATTCTCCCGGGGTTTGATTAAAAAAAATATTGCTAAAATACCTAAAACTGAAGAGAAAGAGATTAACAAGGTATACATTTTTTTTTTAAAAAGATCAAAAAACCAAAAAATACAAAAATAATATATATTGGGAGAAAATATACTTGGATCTTTATGACTTGGACACTTACACTGGACTAAGGACAACAAACGTAGGAGTACTGAGTAGGACTTTACACCATATTAAAACACAACCGCAATAATTCTGCTTTAATAACTTAAAATTACTTGCCTTCTTTAATAACTTGTTATACTAATTTGCTTGTTATATTTATCTGTTTTTAGCATTATACTAATTATATAATCTACGATATATTATATATATACTTATACATATATTAACTACTTATGTATATACTTACTAACATATATATAGATAGACTTATATTGCTTATATATATAAATACTAGTTACTATTTATTATTAATTTAATTTTATTATTATTATTATTATTATCTATTATCTATTTATTATATTGTCTATTATATTGTTATTAGTAGCTGTCCTATTATTATTATTATTATTATTATTATTATTATTATTATTATTATTTATCTATCTATATTAACTCTACTTGTCCATTTTATTTTATTATCTATCTAGCTATATTACATCCACTTGTCTATCTAATTGGTATCAGAGCCGTAAAATTCTAGGAGACCTTATTATATGTGTTTTCAAGAACTTAGAAAAGAAAGCCTAGACGCTACGAACGTTTAATAATATTAGATTCAAAATATTATTGGTCTCATAGAAATTTAAAGAAACAACTTAAAAAATTATATAACGTCTTATTGCAACATAGACAAATAAGTATTAAATTATTCGAACTTTCTCCACAATCTAGAGAAGAAGTTTGGACTGAATTACAAGAGATAGATAATAGATTAAGAGAAATTAGAGAACAAATAACTTATATTAACTACGAGCTTTGGGTAGATAAGATTTTAAGAGATATCCACCCTTTTTGTTTGGCTTAATGAATATACCACCTAAAAATACAAAAACATTAAAAGAAATCGAAAACAATTTGTATAATTTATACATAGAATATAAAAGACTTAGTACTACAAAAGAAGACCCTATAACCTTAGATAAACTAATTACTACAATATCCAAATTAGAATATTATTTAATAAAACATCTTAAGACTAGAAATAATAATAAATGAAAAGACATCCTTTTCCTAACGATATATGACTAAGTTGGTTTTTAAATGAAGAAATAAAACAAAAGGCAGAGAAAGAAGAACTAGAAATATTTTTAAGTATTTATTTAGATTTATTAAAATGTATAGACACTTCACAATTAGAATTATTCAAAGAATATGTAAGTGAAATAAGTTGGGAATTACAGGGAATTAATATTGACATATCTAATCATAATAAAAGAATAAGCCATTATAAAAGATGTTGTGACCAAGTAATTATTCCTTTAGGGTAAAAATACATGAAAACGCATCCCTTTGCGAGACAAATACAAAGAGAATATAATCATTTATATAAAGAATAAGACAAAGAAATGATATTTTAAGAATAGAACAAAGACTAATAAATCAAATAGAAATAATAGAAACTACAGAATTACCAGAAGCAATCATTATTTCAGACTTTATAAATTTAGTAAATTGCATAAATCATATAAGTTTGCTAAAGGGTAGATTGAAAAGTATTAGATATTGTATAGACTATAGATATTTTAGAATACAAACAACTAGAAAACAGTGTAGTAACAATACACCCTCAGTATATGGTTATTCTCTCAGTGTTTTAGAAATAACGATGGATTAAACTGTAAATTTCAAGAGATTTGAAAAGTCCCAAAAAGATTAAAAAAGGACTGTTATTCTCCCGGGGTGTGATTAAAGAAGATATTGCTAAAATACCTAATATATATATATATATATATATATATATATATATATATATATATTTGTACGTTTATGTTAGAGAGGGTGTTGTGAGAGTATCCCTTTTGACATTATAGTTGGTCACCGAGAGAGAAATAAAAATATAGATTGTCTACATCACGTTATTCAAGCTCGGATTCTTGTGGGGCAATATTTGGAGGCTTCTCAGATAGGTTTGTAGTTTTGACATTTAGGTAGACTAGACTTACCCTATCTTTAGATTGAGCTAATTTATGGTGATTGTGTGCTATTATAATAATTTTGGACAGGTAGTTGTAGTTTGCATATCATTTGATATAGACATTATGCCTTATTTATCCGGTTAGGACCCTGATTTAGTATTTTTTGATTTCTTTATCTTTTAGTATGATGTAGTATTTATGATAAAAAAATGTGCTATTTAATTTGTGAAACCTTTGATTCATCTCTTTTTAACTAAGTTACATGAATGGTTATTTAAACAAATTTTAATTACTGTTTAGGATCAACATATACTTTATTTCTGTCATTTATTTTGAAATTTGGAACCACTGTGGCATCGGTTATGATATGATTTGGGTTTTAATTTTACTATTGTGAATAGTTACTATAATTTTCAGTTCAACTCCTGTATCTGGTTAAGATAAAGTGAGAGTTCTGGCACTGATTATTGTTGTTCTAGGAGTTGTGGTTCTTTTGAGTTTTGGTTCGAGTCCGACATCTGATTATGAGTTCTATTGTATATCATACATGTGGCCTCTTGTTATTACCCACTATTGTCAATTCAAATCCGACATATGACCTCTTATTATTATCCACCACTATCGGTTCAAGCCCGACATATGTCCTTTTCTTACTTTCCATTGGTGCCGATTCAAGACCCGTGCACATCTGAATGACTACTATGATTTCTTGGGATTGGTTCAGTTATGGATTATTTATGTCTATTTTCTTTAATTACTTTTTATGTGTCCCACCGACGTATGGGGGTGCGATTAGTTAATTGTCTTCTTAAGTATGCCTGGAGGGTTTATAGGGGCCCAGTTAGGTTATGTGTGATTTGCCTTTTATTATTGTGTTATTTATCTTTCCAAATCATTTTTACTTCTTTTATCTTAATTGTGTAGCTCGATATTGTTTACTTTTCTATCCCTATTTACTGTTGACTTAGATAACACCCTCGCATTTTAGTTATACTTTTCTTGTATTGAGATCAATCAATCGATGATGTTTACTGAGTATTCGTTGTCTTGGTACTCATACTACCGTCATGATCCAAAAATTCAAGGGTCATGATGGCTCTTGTCGCGGCGAACCTTGATAAGTAAGTCTATCACACAAAGGGAAAAAATAATAACAATATCCCAAGCAAGACTTTTAGAATAAAGTAGAACCATATAATATAGTAAAGACAAAAGACATAACCTACAATACTGTACTTGAATCTGGTGTGTAATGACCCAAGACTACCCCCTAGTCTGGTGTGTAATGACCCGAGACTACCCCCTAGTCGTAACACAGTACTTGAAACCATAAGAGATCCCAAGTTAATCCATGAACTGGCATGATACTTGAGAAATTGATTTAGAATATATTAAATAGCTAGTTCTGCTACGCGGAAACATAATCATAGTGAAATATGAATAAGTATGTAGCTGATTAAAATTTCCAATCTGATAAAATTGAGGAAAGAACTCAAATTATAGGACTGACTCTGACTGACATCTATGAAGCCTCTACTATACTTACTATAGGTAGTTGGGATATGTCTCCAACTACCACTGATCAATACATATGGAAAATCAAAAGAAATACAATACAGTACATGAACTAAATCTGACCGGAGTCCCCAAAATAAGAGAACTCACCACCTGCTGGATGGAAGCTGCAACTATCTGATTATGATGGGTAGGCTATAACTGGTACCTACATTATGAGACAATGTAGCACATAGACATATATGTGGATCAGTACTTCTGGAATGTACTGAGTAAGTGAGGGTGAATGCAATAAGTAAAACTGATTTCATACATAATCTTAAAACATGCATGCTAAGTGCAAGTAGACTCACCAAGAGACTGAAATAAACTGAAAGCTGAAGTATCTTAAAATATGAGTAACAAACAAGATTTGATAAGCTGGTGAATCACTACACTTAGTTTATTAAATCTTTAATTTTGTAGAATAAGTAGATCTGAAGCT
Organism: Capsicum baccatum var. pendulum; assembly: GCA_030864225.1. Taxonomy (NCBI): domain Eukaryota; kingdom Viridiplantae; phylum Streptophyta; class Magnoliopsida; order Solanales; family Solanaceae; genus Capsicum; species Capsicum baccatum. The sequence continues at coordinate 61,629,260 of CM061550.1, read as the reverse complement.
GTAATATGGTGAAACCGGAGTACTGTATGTAAACCTCATGTAAAACAGAACATGCTGTAAAAACTGTACTGAGGATCATGTATGGATACTGAACATGAAAAACTGAACTGTACTTAAGTCTAAATAACTGTACTGAAACTGTGGGATGTTGTGTATATGAGGTAATGACTTACTGAACAACATGAGACAACTGAGCATAAATTCATGACAACTATAATATCTGATAATACAAGACTAAGTGTATATCTGTTATGTTACTGAGATAATCTATAATCTAGAAGACTAAAATCTGTATTATTGAGTATCTGAAAGTCTGTACACTTAGTCAAGTAAACCTGAACTGATAATACACTGACTACTCTGTAGAGATTGTGGGAGGTATTATCTAACCGACATGCCCTAATCTGAGCTAATCGGGGTCCAACCTGTAACCCCAGTTGAAAGGGTGTCAGTATCGTGCCACGGGTACTAGTGTACTGAAAGACCAGGGTATCAAGACTAAATTGACGGGTGACCCCTGGGAGGAAGTCAAGGCTAAAATGATGGGGACTCCATAGAGGAAGTCAAGTCTAAACTGACAGGTGACTCCTCGTATCCTACGCTGGCTACGTAGTTTTGGAATACAGGGACTGCTACTAACAACTTTGCCTTATTGATGGGGAAGCCACCATCCCTGCATTCACTCGGTGCTAAATCCTACTCCAACTGAACTGACATTGGAATTGTGAACTGGTACATACACTGATGACTGATATGCTCAAACATGGTATTCTAAAAATTAACAGTGCATACATAATCTAAAGTAACCATGAACATGTAAACTAAAGTCTCTAACATGGAGTAGAACTAGTGAGTTCATTATAAAAATGATAATTTGAATGTGGGAATAAAATTATGATTTTGACTGACTTGTTACTTGAAAACAAAAACATGTAAAACACATAGGTATCAGGAGTTCATAACCCACAAAAACTGAATGAAAATAATAGTAATAATACCATATAGAAGCTCTAAACCATATTAGGAGATCATTGTTCAAAACCCAAAACTTATCATTGTTCAAAACCCAAAACTTAGGCATTTCATAAAACACATAAGATTCATGAACTTAATCATGAAAGGGGGTAAAGCATGCGAGGAAAACATGATTACAAGACAAAAATCATGAATTAAGGATTTAACGTGAAGATTTCAGCATTCAAAGCATGTAAAAACCATAACCTTAGACATAAGAGTATCTTGAACATGAGGAAACAATAGGATTACATGGATAAATTCATAACTTGGGGATTTATCTTGAAATTCTCTTGAATAAGGCATGGAAAATTAAAAACTTGGGACATAAGATAACCAATCTTTTCATGGGATCATACTAGGACATGAATTGACTCAAATTACTAAGGAGAAATATGATTTAAATGGATCTTGAAAATATACAACTTCATAATAATGAAAAAAATCATACTTTAAATCAAAGAAAGGTTTTTGGGCTGCATAGGTGAAAGGGGACCCATGGATGAACTCCCACATACCTTAATTAGATGGATTCTTGAAGAAATCTTGAAATTGAAGCTTGAATCCTTGTGTTCTTAAGAGAAAAAGCTTGAGCTTTGTTCATGGGGGAAAAGTGAGGGTTTTTACATGAGAAATTTTGAGGAAGATGGGCAAATAATTTCCTTTTGGATGTTATAAATCATCCATTGGACGTTTGGGGTTGAGGGGAAAGGACCAAAGTGCCCCTTGACCCTTAAGAAGTTGAAAACATTGTGGGAATGAACCAGGCATCGCGCCCTTTAGCCCATGGGGGTAGAGACCACGACACATGCTCCATTCTGGCGCTGTGAGCCTCGCGGCGTGGGTTTATCATGCGCCCTTATTGCCTTTCACAAAAATGGCTATAACTTTTCGCTCGTGTATCAGATTAAGGCAAAATTGGTATCATTGGAAAGATAACTCAATTATTTATAATTTGATGGTTATTGAGATGCAAAATTCTTCGTATACCAAAAGTTATAAATGTTCAAAGTAGACCCTTGTAGAATCGAATACCAAACTTGGATGAATTAAAGACTCTTAGCTCAACTTTGTTCTAAGTGATTCTTATGAATATTTTTCACCTCAAAAGCACTTCACACACTAGGATAATAATTATGACACATTTATTAACATACAAATCATAAGATGAAAGTGCACACACGTAGGAACGACACTTCAAAGTCTAGCTTAAAAATGTGAGGTGTTACACGGTGTCACACTGTAAGAACATCCTAGTACAACTCGACATCAAATACTTAAGATATCCAAAATAGAAATACTCTATCTATGAATACAACTAAAGACTTAGTCTAAATAAAGAAAGGTAGCAGTCAACTCTGGAAGCAAGAATCCAACCGCTACTTCGAATAGCTCTAAAGGTAGCCCGAATCAACCACCATGAGGCTCATTCGAACCAGGATTTGCATCGAAAGGGCACAGTAGGGGTGAGTACAGTCTATTTTTACTTAGTATGTATGATAGGTCGACTGAGCAAGTAGAAAATAAAACATACAAAATACATAGTAAAAGCATGTCACCTGCAATCAGAAAATATCCCATAATGGTAGCCCACACCGTTTCCACTAACAGTTTATTATATTTACATACATCATAGCAAATTCAAGAAAGAGATACAAGTAAACCAATATCACACATACAAGTACTAGGGAAGAGATTACAAATAGAAAAACATACATTAGGGGAGATAATACAACACAAATAAAGACATAATATAACACAAATGCAATGACGATAATGATGATGGTAATGATGATAATGATGATGTGATGCATAAGGTTGTCGTACAACCTTCATATAAACATATGGATATTAAGATTCCCGATATAGGACCCATGTGGGGTTTGTTAACCCATATACATTCCATATCCATATCTCCTCTCTAGCACAACCTTTGGTAGAGGGTTTTAAAGATGTCATATTTTTCTATCAGAAAAAACTAGTGTTTTCAGTATTTTTAGTATTTTCATGGTGGTATCTGTAATGCCCCAAATCTGGTACCCAGAATGCTACACGGTGCTCATGACCCCGAAGGACCACAAGCTAACCCATGACTGATATCTGTAACTGAGTACTGAATAATATATTGTAAATATATAGAATATAAGATGTAAGGCCATAAGGTTCAAAACTGAACTATTACTGCATATAATACAGTGTCTATAATGGGGTATAAAAATACTCAAAACTAAAATAAATTGTCTGAATACATGCTGTAGTCTCAAAGCCTTTAAATTGTCTGAAAACTATGGAGTTGATGGGACATGTCCCCAACTAACTCTGAACTACTAAAATAATAAAGTAATAAAATAATCATGCTATCCTCGAATGATGAGGATTCACTGCTAGTCTGGCTGCTGAACTTCTCATCTACTAAGGATGCTCGGGAGCTCGTGCTTCTAAACCTATGCTATAAAACACCATAGCATAAATGCGTCAGTACGTTAAATGTACTGGTTTACAAGTAAGGTAGGCTAAATGCAAGGGTTCATATGCATAAACAATAATAACTGACTGTATAACATGAACGTGAGAATACATGCATGAATACGTAACTGTAATTGAGATTGTGATAATGTTGACTCATGAATTCTGATAACATGGATTTACTAATATCTGAGTACTGATACTGGGCTACTAAATGACTGAATCCACCGAATACTAAGGAACTAATGTCATATTACTAATAAAGGAATGACTATTTCTGACAGTTTTGATTTGTGAAGAACTGGTCTAATTTACAGTATCTGACAGTCCTAAAATATAATACTGATAACATGGGTTTTCCATAATTAATATACTGTTAATTGAGTTCATGATAACATAATTACTGAGTCTGAATACTGATAACATGAGTGACTATATCTGACAGTCCTGATACTGATGGAACTAGCTGGGTTTCACACTGTACTAATTTGACTGTATCTGACAGTCCTAGATTTCTATAGAATTGAACTGAGTTCTATTACTAAAATTGGATCTGAAACTGAGACTGTGAGAGGTAATCATCTAACCGACATGCCCTAAAACTGAACTGGTGGGGTCCAAGCTGTAACCCCAACTAAAAGGGTGTCAGTACAATGCCACGAGTAAAGATAAGATGTGAGTATACCCTCTCTGACAGGGAGACTTCCGTCAATCCCTCCTAGTAGGAAACTTAAATGATATGTATAAACCCCTAAACGCGTAGGGTGCATCTCAACCTACGCTGGTTATGTAGTTCTGGAATATAAGGATTTATGCTAAGGATCACACCCTCTACTGAATAACAGGTGAGTCCCCGTCCTTGGGTTCACTCAGTGCTTAATCCTACTCCTAACTAAATAGACACTGAACTGATTAACTAAACTGAACTGATACTAATGGTATTATTTAGTAAAGCTAAACTGAGATCACTGAGTTTCGTTGACTAAAAAAATGCTACTGAGATCTGAGAACTAACGAAGAGTACTAAAGTTATTGAGATTTTTGGGAATACTGAGGTTACCGAGATTACTGAGTACTAATGTTACTGAGACTACTGAGGTCATTGAGATTACTGAGTAGGACTAGATTGATACTGAATTTACTAAGTTTTCCTGAGTCATGAGACCAACTGAATTCTAAGGATTATGGCTTGACTGAGAGTATCGTGAAAATATGACTCTGGCTCTAGGCACATAGCTAAATTGTCGGGTACAAGTACCCCCAGGACTCGATAGCATAAAACTGACAGGACATGACACTTCTTGAACATATGACCAATATCAACAATTCATAATACATTAATTTGAGGATTTCATGAAGCACATGGTTATCATAGTCTTGTACATGAACGGAATTGCATATAAACATGTCATACTTTCATCAACCTAATCTCATAGACATTTCCTCAACCATTCATAATGCACACAATATCATGGAAGTCATTCTTAGTCATAGGGTAAAGCATACACTTATCACTTGGGTAACAATTAAGCTATAATGCATAATTTCTATTCTTTTAGGTATTTTATCAAACACCTAGGATGCATGACTTAGGGCATAGGCATGGCCATCAAATTAATACAACAAAACTCCATATTTCAACTGAATTTCACATGTTTCATATCACATACTAGCATAGGTTCATGAACAACACATAAAGATTCCAACTTGGGAATCATACAACCATAATCACATGAAATAATCAACCCAAAACAAAATATTCACAATACAAAATTTAAAACTTGATTCTTGGGCTTCATGGATGAAAGAAATCCATGAATTAAAACTGTGCATACCTTAGTTATTGATTCTAGGAAGATTGAGGGAGAGATTCTTGAATTTGAGTCTTGGATTCGAATCCCCAATTGAAAATCCTAGCTTGTTCTTGAGAGAAACTTGAGAGAAATAATATATTTTGGATGAATTATCGCTGAATCATGTGTTATTGGGTATATAGAGGGGGTGATAAATTGACCCTTTTAACTCTTGGACATGTATTTTAATTTTGTGAAAATTTCCCAACCTGGACCCCTGGCGCGACGCGGTACTATCGCGCCGTGTCACTGGAATTTGACAACTCTGAATTTGAGCCTTGGCGTGATGCTCCATAATCACGGAGGCTCACTGGATTTTGACGATTAGCATTTTAGCTGGCTCCACGATGCATTGATGGCTCAGGTGGCACACTGTCTTACTAAAATGACTCTAACTCTTCGCTCGGGTGTTGGATTTGGGCGAATTTGGTATCGATGGAAATACCACATGTATAAAAGTGGATTCATCTTTGAAATAAGTCTTTAATATTTTGGAGATAATTTTAAGCTAGGTAGAAGTACGGGTTACTATAGTATCAATGTTTCATGAATGTATATGATATGAGGATGTAATGCTCATAACTAACTAGATAAGTATATTCATGCCCAACCAATATATAAACCAAGTGATCCAATAATTCACTTAATGTTTCCACCCATCCATGAATTTCAGCATAAATTGTATGCCAATAGAATGAAACATATAAAAATACACCATTGATACCACATTAGGCTTTTTCATCAATCAAGACAAAACTAATTTTATGTGCACAAGGACAACAATATCATATAGAACCCCACACGGTCTCACATAGCAAAAAGTATACCTTGACCATCAAATAACATCATTATATAGGCCCCCACATGCACACAACATGATAATAAATTCATTTTCATGATTAGTTCTCACACCCTTAACATGATTTTGTATCAACATTCACTTTTCATCTCAGTCTGAAGAAAGTTAAGTCATAACCTACCTCGTATGTCAAAAACTAATCTGCAAGCCTTCACTTTAAAGCCTTACTCCTCCCGAATAGACTCAAAATCAACTAAACATAAAAATATCAAATCTATGCGTCAAAAAAGCCAATGATACCTATATTGCCTATTTTCAAATCGAAATCAAAATGGACCGTCGAAATGAGTTTTAAGGAGTCTAAAGCTGAAAACCCTAGCAAAAACGAATTAAAAATGAGATTTGACTTGAAGAAAAACCATGTTTAAGCTTTACCTGCAAAATTCCCAAAAATCCTTTTAGAAATCAAAAATTTCAAGTTGTTTTGAAGATGAAATTGTGAGAAAACTGATAATTATAAGATTAGAAACTTACCCGAGTGAAAACAAATTGAAAATGGGTTTTGAATTGAAGAAATACAAGTTTTTGGCCTTTCGAGCCAAAATCCTCAATTTCTCATTTTAATCTGCATTAAAATAAGAATTAGATGATAAAATTGGCATAAAGTAGTTGAAATAGGTGTTTAGAAGCTTACGCAATCTTAGAAATGGAAGAAATTGCTCAAAAGTGAGAAATTCGAAACTCCAAGTTTCAAAAATAGGGAAAAAGGCAAATCATGGGTATATAAAGGGTCCAAATCTTTGCGGAACCCTCTAAATTCATCCGAAATCCCATGAACCCAAACAAAATCTGCTACCATATCAAATTTGATTCTCCAGACTCAATGACATCATCATATTTTCAAAAAATATCATTTTTACAAAGTTGACCCTCGAAACCAAATTTCACAACTTTTCAAACCGAGTGATCAAATAATATTTAAAAGTCATAAAACCACACCAACTATGTTACCAACCAAAAATAGATGTTTTGTATCTGCTGACGCAGTCTATTTTACCATCTAACACACAGATTAATAAATGTTGACCAAAGTCAACTATAAGGCTCTCAAAGCCATAAAAAATCACAATTTTATATAAATCATGCCAAAATGCATCGAAATAATTCCAATCATCTCATGCTTCAGAAATACCATAAAGTAACCACGGGAAGGGGTAAAATAGTCAAATCACACAAAAATGAATATTTCACAAAAATTACCAAAAAATTAGGTCTTTACAACTACACTTCTAGGTAGTACTCTGGGTATCTTTTAGTAGTGGCTCTAGTTCCGACCTTACCAAGTCTTGGGAGGAATTTATTTGTATATTTTGGTCCTTTTCCTTCTCTCGTTTTGATAAATTTTATATTTTTCTTTTTTGTTTTTTGCTTACTAGTACTACTATCATTATTATAGATGGGTTTTTCTGGTTTCTTCCCATTAGCCCGTTACCTATCATTCTAGGATATGACTTGGAATGCCTGTTGTGGGCTAAGGTAGGCTCCATCATGACTTGAGAAATCAAGTTGTGACAACTTGGTATCAGAGCCTAGGTTTTACTAGTATTATTGGTACTAGAGCCGTTGTTTAGCAGAGTCCCGTGGATCAGTATGGAGATGTTTGTATACTATCTTTGGGAGGATACAAAGCATTTCTAAGGAAAAATCTTATTTTCTTTATCCATATCCGTGTATTGGGTCTAAGTTGGTTTTTAATCATTATTGGTTCACCCTTTACCCAGATGGCTAGGATGTGAGGTACGAGAGCTGGGGACCAGGACTCTGAGCCCATTGTTAGATTTTTGGTTAGGGGTTGAGGTTGACCCAAAGGTCAAGGTAAAGATAGTACAGTATCCCCAGTTCGAGATTAGGCTAGGGATCCATCACCTGATTCTGTCATAGCTTCTGAGACTGAGAAAGCTTCAGGTATATCGCCACAATAGCAATAGGTGAGCTAGGGGACAACCCAGGCTCCACTTGATTTTATATCTTATTTAGTTCTTCGGGATGTATTGGCATAGTTGTTGGGGTTAGTTAGTGGTCCGACGACCGAGGGAGCTCAGCTAAATGCATAAGGTGGTGTTAATTTAGGAGCATGACCTAAAACAATGGCGCCTAGGGTGGAGGTTCCATCAGTGCTAGTATTCCCACAACTGACAGTAGCCCAGCTAGTTATGTCTTCAACAAAGCAGAAGATGTGGGGCTCATTTTTGAGATTGACTCTACCCAAGTTTGCTAGGACCCCATAAGAGGATGCTTATAAGTTTCTATCTAATTGTGAGGAGAGGTTATGGAATTTAGGGTTGGTAAAATTGTGAGGAGTGGACTCTTTTGCTTATCAGCTAAACATGGTAGAGAGGAAATGATGGAGAGTTTATCTTGATTCTTGTCCAATTAGATCTCCATTGGTGACATGGACTTAGTTATCTGAGGATTTCTTGGGGAAGTATGTGCCTCACAATATGCGCAAGTGTCTTTAAGATGAGTTTTTTTCTTTGAGATATAGTTATATGCCTATGGTTGAGTATGAGGCGAGCTTACATGAGTTATCCAGGCACGCCACTATGATTCTGCCTATGGAGTATGAGTGAATTTAATATTTTATCAGGGGATTGAGATTACTTCTTAGTAGGGCTACATATAGTTTGGTGACTTTAAGAAAGTCTTTTTCTGGGATTGATAAGCATTTTTATTTATATAAAGAAGATGGATCTTGAGGCCCAAAGGGGCGGTGATAAGAGACCTCATTACCAGGGTAGTTACAGTGGGAGCCACAATGATTCATAGTTCACAGGCTGACGGTTTCATGATTAGTACACCTAACAGTAGCATCAAGGTTAGCCTAGTCGGCTAGTTCAAGTATATCTTTAGATATTAGTCAGGGGTCAACCTAATTATAGTGGTTCTAGTGGTTAGAGCAGTAGTCAACCACAATGGGGCGTTCAATCAGGATCGCTAATTTAGGGTGGTCATTCTTAACCAGCCAGACCTTATAGACAAAGTAAAGTGCATGGGGAATATTATGACTATGGGGTTGTTGGTCACTTCATCGTGAGTTTCCCCAGTGTGGGATGATTGTGCCTTCAGTTCAGACTGTATAATCACTCATGTTAGTGCCACCGCTAGCTAGAGGTAGTGCACAGGGTCTTAGGGGTGGTACCCAGGGTTCTAGATATGGTCAGTAGGGAGATAGGATATATGGTTTATAGAAATACCTCGTCCAGTAATGGATAGGGTCATTTGTATGCCGTACTAGGTAAACCAAAAGCTGAGGCTTCGAATGTTGTGATCACTGGTACGATTTTCATATTCCATCAGCAAGCTTCTGCTTTATTTGATCCCAATTCCATATTTTCATACGTTTCTACTTATTTTGCATCATGGTTGGGTTTATGTTTGGACTCCTTATCTGTGCCATTACGTGTAGCTGCCCCCGTTGGTGATTCTTTAATAGTGGATTGGGTATATAGATCTTGTTTGGTGACTTTGAGAGTTTGATACTCAGATTGATCTCATTTTCTTAGACATGATAAATAGTGATATAATTCTAGGCATGGATTAGTTATCTCCTTACCATGTGTTCTTGGATTATTTTGCTAAGACAGTTACCTTAACCTTGCTTGGAGTACCCCAAATTATGTGGTAGGGTGCTATTACCCATGCACTGAAGGGACTATTTCTTACATTTGGGCTAGGAGATTGAAATTGAGAGGTTGTGAGTCATTTCATGAATATGTTTGGGGTGTTAGTGTTAAGAGTCCATCGCTTGACACCTCTTTTATTGTTCGCGAGTTTCCTTATGTGTTTTTGACCGACCAACTGGCCTTCCTCCTGAGTGTGATATAGAGTTTATTATTGACCTTGAACTAGGCACTCGACCTACTTCTAGGGCTCCATATCATATGGCTCCTGCTGAGCTAAAGGAGCTGAATATTCAACTTCAAGATCTTCTGGGTAAGGGTTTTATCAGATCAAGTGTATCATCTTGGGGTGTTCCAGTTCTATTTGTGAAGAAGAAAGATGGATCTATGCATATGTGTATCGACTACAGGAAGTTGAATAAGGTCATTGTAAAGAATAAGTATCCTATTCCTCGTATTAATGATTTGTTTGACCAACTTAAGGGTGAAGTAGTGTTTTCTAAGATAGATATAAGGTATGGTTACTATCAGTTGAGAGTTAGAGTTGTGGACATCTCTAAGATGGCCTTCAGGACTCATTACAATTATTATGAGTTCCTAGTGATGTCTTTTGGGTTGACCAATGCTCCAACAAATTTTATGGATTTGATGAATGATGTGTTTAGGCCATATTTAAACTCCTTCATGATAGCATTATTGATGACATTCGGATGTATTCGAGGAGTAGAAAGGATCACGAGCAGCATTTGAGCATTATGCTCCACACTTAAAGAGATCATCGGCTTTATGCCAAGTTCTCAAAGTGTGTATTTTGGTTTGGGTATGTATCCTTATTGAGGCATGTAGTGTCCAAGGATGATATTATGGTGGATCCACCAAAGATTAAGGCTATTTTTTTGGGCTACTCTTACGTCACTTGCTAAGTTCATAATTTTGTTGGATTGACAAATTACTATAAATGGTTTGTTGAGGGTTTTTCCTATTGCAGCCCCATGACTAAATTGACTAGGATTGAGGTTTTGTTTTAGTGGTCTGTAAGTTGTAAGGTGAGCTTTCTAAAGCTCAATGACTTGCTTACTTTGACTTATGTTCTGGCTCTTCTAGTTAGGGCAAGGGTTTTACTATCTATTGTGATGCATCTAGTGTTTGATGGGGTGTGGTCTGAGGCACCGAGGTCATGTTAATGCATATGCATCAAGGCAGCTGAAGGTGCATGAGCTCACTACCCCACTTATGACTTGGAGAAGGTGCATGATCTCACTACCCCACTTATGACTTGGAGTTGGCAGCGGTAGTATTTACACTTAGGATTTAAAGGAACTATTTATATGGGGTTCATTGTGAGATCTTTACTGACCATCATAGTCTTTAGTATATTATGACCCAGAAGGAGCTTAATTTGAGGCAGCGTAGATGGATTGAGTTATTGAAGGACTATGATATCTTTTTTCTCTACCATTCGGGCAAGGCAAATGTGGTAGTAGAGGCCTTGAGTTGGAAGTCAGTGAGTATGGGTAGCTTAGCTTTCATTTAAGTTTCTCAGCAGCCGTTGGCTTTGGAAATTCAGCCCTTAGCTAACTTAATGGTGTTTCTGGATATTTTTGACCATCGAAGGATCATTACTAGTGTTGAGGCTAGATCTACCTTGTTGGAGCAAATTCAGGGTCGTCAGTTTTAGGATAACAGGCTTTGTAACATTATAAGATAGGTGTTGAGAGGTGAGTCTAGAAGGGATACCTTAGATTCTGAGGGTGTCCTGAGGTTTGATGGTCTTATTTGTGTTCCAAGGGTTGAAGATTTGATTCAGTTGATTCTTCATAAGGCTCATAGCTTTAAATACTCTATTCACCCTACAACAACAAAGATGTATAAGAATTTGAGGTAACATTACTTGCGGAGTGGTATGCAAAGAGATATTGTGTGGTTTGTGGCTCGATGCCTTTTTTGTCAGTAGGTAAAGGTTGAGCACTAGAGGCCTGGTGGATTGCTTCAACAACAACCCATTCTCGAGTGGAAGTGGGAATGAGTTACTATGTATTTTGTAGGTGGATTACCTCACACTACCCATGGTTTTGACTCATTTAGGTTATCATGGATTTATTGATCACGTTTGCATATTTTATTCCCGTTTGAGTTTTTTATAGTTCTAAAAGGTTAGCTCGTGTTTATATTCAAGTGTGGTTTGCTTACATAGGGTACTTGTGTCTATTATTTCATATCGAGGCTCTCGGTTCACTTCTAGGTTCTGGAGGACATTTCAGGAGATGTTGGGTACCAAGGTTGACCTTAGAACTATATTTCACCCCAAAATGATAGGCGGTCAGAGTGGACTATTCAAGTTTAGGAGGACACAGTTCGTACTTGTGTGTTGCATTTTGGGGGTCAGTGGGACTAGTTTCTACCTTAGCTGTGGTAGAGTTCGCATATAATAATAACTTTTATTCCATCATTCAGATGGCCCTATTTAAGGCATTGTATGGTAGGCGATGTCGATCTCCTATTGTTTGGTTTGAGACTTTTGAGGCTAGGCCTCGTGACACAGATTTGCTTCGTGAATCATTAGATCAAGTTTGGGTGATTCAGGACAGGTTACGGGCTGCTTATACTAGACAAAAGAGTTATATTAGCCAGAGATGTCAGGCGATTGTGTTCGAGGGACATTCCAGTAGTTAAGGTTCAGTGGAGTCACCATCCAGTTGAGGAGGCTACTTGGAAGACCGAGCGTGATATGTGCGCCCAATATCCTTGTTTGATCCTTTAGGTACTTCCTTATCCTTTACTTTCGTGTATGAAAGTTCTTTTAGTAGTGGATGTTGTAATGACCCTCACAGTCATTTTTCTTATTTATATACATTTTTGGGGTCTAGAGCTTTTCTATAACTGACCTAAGTTATTTATGACTTGATGGGACTGATAGTGCAGTTTTCGGGCGGTTCGTTTGAGAATTTTTGTGACACCAAATATATTGTGAAATATTTTATCTAAATTAGTATTTGGTAGAAATAAAATGTGTTGCCCTTCTAAAATATTTTTGATATGTATAAAATTCTTTAGTTATGGTATATCTATGTTACTTTATAAATAGGTTTATAGCTTATTAATATTTTAAGCCGAGATAGCAAACCTAGATAAGTTCAAATATTATTATTATTATTATTATTATTATTATATAATAGATGTTTTATTAGAAATAATTTCCTATTAATTATGGTATATTCAAACTATGGTATTTATATTTTTACGAACCTATGCAATACCCGAGTATGTATTTAAATTTAATAGTTGGCATATATGTATTTGTATATATATATATGTGACATGTATGTCACTTAAATGAAAGGGGTGTCCAAGTGTCCATTTTAGTGGTCAAATGTCAAAATAATAGGCCAAAGTCTATTTCTAGTGATGATTAATCACATGGTGAGATTATGTAGTAAAATTAATGATCTTATCAACCTAATTATTGGCCAAAACCGTCTCATAGTTATCATATATGCATTGATCTATTCTTGGCAATAACTATATATATATTTGTACGTTTATGTTAGAGAGGGTGTTGTGAGGGTATCCATTTGACATTATAGTTGGTCACCAAGGGGAAAAATAGAAATATAAATTATCTACATCGTGTTATTCAAGCTTGGATTCTAGTGGGGCACTATTTGGAGACTTCTTAAAGAGGATTTTAGCTTTGGCGTTCAGGTAGACTAGGCATATCCGATCTTTAGATTTAGCTTATTTATAGTAATTGTGTGCTATTATGCTAGTTTTGGATAGGTAGTTGTAGTTTGCATATAATTTGATATAGATACCATGCCTTATTTATCCGGTTAGGATCCTGTTATAGTAAATTTTTATTCTATTATCTTTTAGTATGATATAGTATTTATGATCTTAGGGTGTTCTATTTAAGTTGTGAAACCTCGTAAGCATCTCTTTTTAACTAAGTTACACGAATGGTTATTTAAATATATTTTAACTACTATTTAGGGTCAACAAACACTTTATTTCTGTCATTTATTATAAAATTTGGCACCAGTATGTCTTCGGTTAAGGCATGGTCTAGGTTTTAATTTTACAGGGGTATGGTTACTATATATTTTGGTTCAACTCTGACATCTGGTTATGATAATGTGAGTTTTGGCACAGATTATTTTTGTTATGGGAATTGTGGTTCCTCTGAGTTTCGGTTTGAGTCTGGCGTCTGATTATGTGTTCTATTGTACATCATATATGTGGACTTTCGTTATTACTCACTATTTCTGATTCGAATATGGCATATCACCTTTTATTATTATCCAGCATTATTGGTTCAAGCCCAGCGTCTGGCCTCTCGGTACTACCCATTCATATCAGTTCAAGCTCAGTACAAATCTAGATGACTACTATTATTTTTTGGCATTGGTTCAGTTATGGATTATTTATTGAAACACCTCAAACTTTGGCCCTTGGAAAAATTTCCTTGTTGAGCTTTCTGATCATTATATGACTCATGCTTACTTATCGTATGATGTGGGTATGGTTTAGGGATCCTTGTCATACGTTACTTAGTTTAGTCTTGGTTAATTTCTGTCCAAGGTGCGAATGAACATTATAAGGATCGTATGTTGATGGTACGAGATAGGGGAGCCACTCGTATATTTCTCAGTGTGTCAAGCCCATGGTAGGATGCCTAGGGTACGATTCTAAGGTACCAATCGTATGGTTGGGTACGAGTGAGGCCAATGAGTCGTATGTTGGACAGAATGTGATGTCCAATATTTTGATCAAGGTATGAGTTAGGGGCACTACTTGTATGATTAGGTATGGGTGAGGGGCAAATCGTACCCTCTTTGAATCTTTTTCAGCTTTTAAGCTGAGGACATTTTAGACATTTCACTCTCCAAAACCGTTAAGACCTATACTTATAACATTATTTGGTCCCTCATTGTTTACTTAGAAAGATCAAAACACATCCTAAACACTCTCCAGAGCTAAGAAGATTGGGCTAGGGTTTCTTCAAGTGTTCATCTAGAGGCGTAAAGACCAAATTCTCTCCGCGAAGACGAATAAGGCATGTGAATCTTCCCTCATTGTTATTTCATGAAAATAATTTGTTTTAAAGTTTGTTTATGATTTATTAATGGTGGTTTTGAAAACCAATGTTGAGGGTTTTATTGCATATGGTTGAGTATTGTTTCCTCTTGGTTTAGATTGTGTTCATACATGTTTTTGAGGATGTTTACACATGAGGGTGCTTGGTAATTGTGGTTTAACAAATGGGCAACCCTAAATTTGATGGTTCTTACCTTGGTTTTGGTCTTGATAATGGTATGCCCACAACATATTTGTAAAAATGTCTAAGAGAATAAACTAGTCATATGTTAAAATGGTATTTTTAATTAGGGCATTGGCCTAATGAATATGATTGGTTGGTATATAGTTTTTTGAAGGCCTTTTTAGCCATGTAATGAGCTAAATGGTAACCTTGGTGGTTTAATTGGATAAATGGGTTCGAGTCCCTAAACACTGAATAAAAATCGTGTCTTTGTTAGACAATGAGTTTGAGTCCCAAAGTCAAATAAATGACTGATTAATAATGGTAATGACATGTGGTATATTTGCAAGTGGTGTTGGTATGACAATACCAACGAAGTGCCTTTGGTAAGTAATTGGTCTAATGGTCGTGAATGTGAAATGATGGTTTTAAATTGGCCTTTAAAGTGGGAATTGTAGGCGGGCCAGGAAAGTAGAGTCTGAAGGACTAGCACTGGAAACCGCATTAACCGGTGCAGGTGTTTATATGATCGAGAGGTTCGAGTCCCCCAAATGAATATATGTGTCATGACCCAAATTAGGGCCTAGACATAATGGGCATCTCAAGGTACTGCCCCCTTAACCCAACCCAACCACCTTATACAGCCTCAGATGAGCTGAATTTCGAATATATAATAAGATAGCATTATTGTTCACATCAAGACTCTGGGATAGGATCACAATCGTGACCAACCCAACCGAGTCTAACCATACCAAACCTAACCATACATACGATACCAAACCAAAGATAATATTAAAACAAAATATGATAATCAAACCCAAAATATAATATGAAGGAACAGTGAGAAATTATGTCCGATGATGCCAGCCTCCCAGCTTATTTCAATGTCAAGGCCGACATCATTACCGATACCGCCCATACTAACCCCCAGAAGTACCATAAAGCCTCTATCCAAAAGAATAAAAATATCCGGTTAGGTCATGCCCCCAACCATGGCCAAACCAATGTCCAAAACGAAAACAAAATGTCTAAGAGTATCAATATCATGAAATAGAGCCTTCCAAAAAGATGGAAGCTCACCGCTTCAATCCAAATGTTGATATCGAATCCGCGTGCTAGGAAGAAGGAGTAGAATGGTTGGTTCCTGCATAGCGTGGGTATATAACTGCCAGTAGATGGGTTAGCGAGCGACCGCTAACATATATCTCAGGATAAGGATAAAGTAATGCCATTTAAACAACCAAGTAAAACCATCCATTATGCATATAACAATATATATATATATATATATATATATATATATATATATAAGTATCGGGAAAGGGAATCCGTGCTTAACATGCATTTGAAAACCTTTAATTGGGTTGTGTAACCTTGCCATTTAACCACACCCATAGTCCGTATGGGTTTAGCTCACCTTGCTGAAAGGAACCAGTGTGTGTAGTCGCACGACCAGGAAATATCTCATAAGATGACTAGTACATCTCTCCAATATAAAAGTGACACTCGCACGTCGCCATTAAAGATCCCTCATATCGGCAAATATGAGTTTCTAGTTTTGGTTCCCTGGAACCTCCACCTTCCATGACATAGTTACACATCCTGCCATTGATGCCCAAATTAAAACCATATCCAAAAAAATTCAATTACTATTTATTAACCAAGGCCATTTATTAGTGGTATCGTCATACCAATCTTACTTGCAAGATTTATCCATAGCCAAACCATTTAGGTTAAGGGGTCTCTTAAGTGCTGATGATAGGCGATATTACGCGCCTATATCAATATATTTTGCCCATATTTGTGCCATGTTTTGAGAACAAATTATATATTTCATGCACTTTTAGTCCTTTTTCCTGTAAGTGAGCTAACAAACATGATTAGCAAAGTTTCAGGTATAAATGATGCAGAAATCAGCATTTTATGGCTTACTTGACGCCAAAAGAAATCTCACGAAGGAAGGAAAGGGAGTTTGGACGCCTAAAGGACCAAAAGTGATGCATGGGAAATCTGTCCCGGGCTAAAACAACATTTCTAAAGACTTTGGGGACTTGCAGTAACTTATTTGGATTAGGATAATGATACATTAACCTAGTACAATTGGGTTAAGTATTTCATTAGTTTATTTGGATTTGGATAATGATACATTAACCTAGTACAATTGGGTTAAGTATTTCCCTAGTTTAGTAGGATTTGGTTAAATGTTTCATTAGCTTAGTAGGATTAGGATATGGGTATTATAAATACCCTATCATGCTAGAGATTTTTATTAATTCATTCATTCACCATTCCACAACCATTCTTCAATCCATCCACCATCCATCCATCCATCAAAACAATTACTCTTCTATTAATTCTATTTTTTCATTCATCTATTCAATTCTTAATTTCCGCAACAAGAGAAACGTTACTTTGCAAGAAATCACGCCTAACGCCTACCACAGTTGTGCTACACGAAATTCATCTTTATTGTGGTATATTAACAATGTCAATTGTGATTACCTTCGCATTCATGGGTAACTAAACTTCTCTGTTAGGGTTATGGAAGCCGAATGAGATACTATCTATTGCTATGAGTTTGTGAGTCCGTGACACGTATGCTGCTTATATCATTATTCTCTTCATCTTAATGCAAATTCTTGTTGCTGCAGATGCATAGAATAACGCCAGTATAACATTTAACTTGTTCGAAAGAAAGGTTATTTGTCTGGAAAAGAGATAGTGTCAAGGTAGTAGGACACCCTTTCCTATTAAAAAGCTAGTGCCGTAACTGGACTAACCACTTGGAGAATTCGTACCGTTAGACACGCTTTAAGCTCGAAAGAGTTAAAGTGAAATAATCCTCGAATAGGTCGAAAGACGCATGGATTTACCATCGAATACAATTCTCTATAAGCACATGCGTGTCCGGATTCAACACACTCATAGCCAATAGAGACGTATAACTCAGAAGGTGGACATAACCCCAACTCCTCAAATCTCATTGTTTCACAACCTACGAAATATTCTTTCTTTTCACTTTGCTATCTTTAGTTTTTACTTTATTATTTCGGTTACACATTACAATTCCCCTTTTTTACGAGACTTGCACTAAAAGTCTAGTAATTTTACTTACTTGTTGGCCAGGCTATTCCCTGTGGGATCGACACCCAACCCAGGTTGGGTTCTATATTTGCTAACGACCGCTTTACACTCCTACGAGAGCTGTGGATTGAGCGTTATCAAAAATTGGCGCCGTTGCCGGGGAATACGAGTGTCAATTAAGTTTGTGATAGTTACTAGACCCTTTGGTCAAAGATTCTCGTACTTTTACTTTTAGTTGTTGTTTTTGTTTTATTTAGGTTTATTCAGTGCATCAATGGAGGCACAACGTGAAATTGAAAGGATGGCTGCTCAAGTGCATCAACAGAATATTGATAACCGTAGGCGAGCAACAAATCCTGACGATGAGGATCTGGGTGATGAAGATCTACTAAACCCACGGCATACTGCTGAGATGGCGGCACCCATGTAGAGGAGAGATTGTCAAACGCGATTGAGACCTGATCGCCTAGCTGTGCAGATTCCTTTTGATGACGATGATGAGGATTTGGATGAAGCTGGTGCCACAGGAGCCATAATTCTGCCACCCTTAGCACCTGGAGCAAAGTTCAATATCACTAGTACCATGATTCAACTTTTGCAACTCAAGGGATTATTTGGTGGACTAGCAGGCGATGATCCGAATATGCATCTGATCAACTTTATTTCCACATGCAAGTCATTCGACAATCCGGGCGTTGGATAGAATGCAATTCGATTACGTCTATTTCCATTGTCTCTGTCTGGGGAGGCAACTCTATGGTTGAATGGGCTGACTCCTGATTCTATTACTAATTTGAGGCAATTGAAAGACGCTTTCCTAGAAAGATTCTTTCCGCCATCCAAAAGAGCACAGTTGAGAGATGAGATCATAAATTTTTGACAGCTTCCAACTGAAGCTCTCCACGAAACATGGGAGAGGTTTAAGACGAAGCTAATGCGGTGCCCAAACCATCATATGACCAATGTCCACTTGATGGAGATATTATACAGAACTTTGAATTCGGTGACTAAGCCAGTGGTGGATAATGCGGCTGGAGGATCATTTATGGACCTCACCTTTGTTCAGGCAAGCAATATGCTAGACCGGATGACAAAACAAAGTAGAGCTTGGCATACCAGGGATTCTGTGGTAGAAAGCCCCACTTTATCTATTGGCATGACTGCAGAACAAAGGAGACGAGAAGAGGAACGCAATCAAGATATGGCGCATATAAAAACACAAATGGATCTTCTTACAAAGCATCTATTATCAGGGAAGACCAAAAAAGTCATAGCTGTTGCGTCAAAAGGAAGAGAGGAATCCGACTCTGAAGAAGAAGCCAACTACTTGAATAATCAGGGGGGTTCCCGAGGCAATGCCCAAGGAAACCAAGGTCGGAACTATTATGATGAATTTGGACACAAGGACCGTGATCAAGGTGGTTGGAAGAATAATTCAGACAGGATTGGTTTGTATATTCCTCCTAGAAATCATGAGGCTGAGGCGTCTGGTTCTGAAAAGATGTCTATGGAAGATATGATGGCCAAGCTGCTGAAAAGAGTGGAGGCAACCAATATGGGCGTAACAGAGGTGAAAAATGATTTGTCTTCAATGAATCAGTTGGTTGACTCACATTCCATTGCAATAAGACAACTAGAGCAACAATTCAGTCAACTTTCAGCAACACTCAACCAAAGAAAGGCCGGCACTTTACCTAGCGATACTGTGCAAAGCCCTAGGAATGATGAGTCATGCATGGCCATCACTACCAGAAGTGGTAAGGTGGTGGAAACTTCAGAAAAAGGCAAGCAAGTGATTGACGAATTTGCAGACATGGATGACAACGCAAAAGGAGAAGATGCCGCAGCTACTACTCCTGACATCAACGACACCACATCCAGCACTGTGCGGCCTGAAAAATTGGGAAAACGGAAGCAAGAGGAGAAGAAAACCATGGAGAGAACACTTGCATACCCACCACCACCTTTTCCCCAAAGATTGAAGAAGGTGGCGGATGACACAAAGTTCAGCAAATTCATGAATATGTTAAAGCGGCTGACCATTAATGTTCCATTGGTGGAGGCACTTGAACAAATGCCTGGGTATGCGAAATTTATGAAAGACCTGTTGATAAAGAAGTGGGCAGTAAGTTATGAGTTAGCGGATAATGTTCATCATTGTAGTGCAATCGCTACAAGGTCGTTACTTCAAAAGAAGGCAGATCCTGGAGCTTTCACTATTCCTTGCACAATTGGATCGTTGGATTTTGCCAAGGCATTGTGCGATCTTGGTGCTAGCATCAATTTGATACCACTATCCATCTACAAGAAGTTGGGGCTAGGCGATCCGACACCAACTAATATGAGGCTCGTGATGGCTGATAGGTCGGTAAAATGACCTGTGGGTATCTTGAATGATGTGTTGGTGAAAGTTTCTTCATTCATCTTTCCTGCAGACTTCGTTATTCTGGATTGTAAGGAGGATTCTGAAGTTCCCATAATCTTGGGACGTCCTTTCCTTGCAACTGGAAGTGTGCTTATTGACATGAAAGATAATGAGCTTTTGTTCCGAATTAATGATAAAGTGGTCCGCTTTGATATATACAAAGCAATGAAGCAGCCCAGCGATATGAATGTGTTATCTGTAGCTGATGTGCATCATAAGGATAAGAAAGCATTATCTATAGAGAAACAACCTACTGTTGAGCCATTGTCTGCTGCGCCACTGAATGTTTAGCATGAGAATAATGAAGATTATGAAGAACATATGGGTGATCTAACAAAAATAGAGTCTTATACTCCTAAGCAACCGGATTGTGACCTCACGAATCAACTAACAGCAAAGACTCCCATTGACGAGCCACCAATGCTAGAATCGCAAGAGCTCCCCGACTATCTAAGGTATGTGTTCTTGGAAAATAGAAATATACTTTCAGAGAGTGCAGATGATTTAAGTGAACAACACGTAGAAGCTCTCATCTTTGCTCTGAAGAGATACAAGAGAGCTATGGGTTGGACTATTGATGATATAATTGGTGACTCTCTGGGGAAACGTATGAGCCATCTCGAAGAAGTTCGCATGCCCACAGGTAAGCCTCATTGCCGTCTAAATCCTTTTAGAAAACGATCCACCATTTACCTCGACGAAATCTGAGTACTCGAGGTAACCATGTCGTGCCACGACAATAAATAAGGCGCTAGATGGGAGGCAACCCATTGTTTATCATTTTTGATTTATCGTTTATCATTTTCTTTCATTCTAGTACTTGTCTTGTTTCTAATTAATGAAAATCCAAAAATAAGAGTCGTGCCATGACCAAAACTAAGGCGCTCGGTGGGAGGCAACCCATCGTACTAATCGTTTTTATTGTTTTGAGCAAATATAGGTGCAAGAGGTATTCAACGAGGAGATTGGTTTCAAATGACGATTTGGATGTATTGAACGGTAAAGGTGGTAAGTTAGGTATAAGGATGCATAAGGGTATGGATTGAGCATTACTCATGCTTAAAAAGGCATCGAGGAAGGCTAGGCCTAGGTAAAACTAGTCCACGAACAATGCAAAACCTATCATATAGCCTAAGGTCTCGGAATCTAGTGTGCTATACACTATGCGCCGCCCATTCCTAAGTGTGCTTTTGACTATGCGCCGCCTATGCTATAGCATTAGGTCTCAGGATCTCATATGCCATAGACTATGCGGCGCATATGTCTCTAAATGCCATAGACAATGCGCTGCATAGTGTATGACATTCTTAAGTAAATGCATGGCATAGTGTATGGCATTCTTAAATAAATGCATGGCATATGCTATGGCATTCTGCTCAACTAGGCAAAGCATTGGGCACCGCCTATGGTCACTTTTGGTCTCCAAATCCGATTTTAATGGGTCAAAACTCAACCCAACCTTTTCTTATAAATATGAGACTTAATATTGAACCAAAAACACATTGGAAACCTAGCTTATGCACCACTTATAGTCTCCAAAACCTATCAAAAAGTTTCCTTTTGCTCTTTTTCTTCACAAGAACATCATCCAAAGGCTTCAACCAAGTAAGTACTACTTTGTTCTTCATTTATACTTTGTAAGTACTACATTACTACACCTATTATGAATTGCTAAATCTTGAAGAAGCATTGGTGATAGTCATGTGTTTGAATTGTTGATACACAACCAAATGAGTGAACATATACGTTAGGATGATCTTCACTTACTTCCGATTTGAATTTGATTTTGATGCATTGATATACTACTTGCAAAATTGCTATAGTCATGAACATTGCATAATCTTGTCACTTGAATACTTGCATGTTAGAATATGCCGTTCATCGGAATAAGACTTATAGTTGCCTACCGACATAGGAGATTGTGATTATTGATAGAAACTATACCATGATGTAATCCCTATGTCGTAGTCTTGATATATCTAACATGAAAGTATTGCAAAGATTGCAAGAAGTGTTACATCTCTGATTTTCTTGTTGGAATATAGCTCCTAAAACGTATGTCGATGAAGTCTAAGTAATCGACCACTTTCACTTCACTAATTCGTATCAACAAACTAAGTGTGGGGTGGTACCCCTACTGCTTGAGAATAGACTGTATCCATTAGGATTGTGCTACCATTAACACTATTTCAAGTCTCAGGTACAATGGCACCCAAAGCAAGACAAGGCAAAAAAAGGCTACCACTTCCCAAAAGAGCAAGAAAAGAGGCCGCAAGGAGCAAGGAGAACCCTCCTCGCTGCAAATACCTCGACTCACGCTTGGAATTAAGTGGGATACTTATGAGGAACTTCTGAGGATGACGACTTTGATGATGATTCCAATGAAAGGGGTATGACCCCAGACATAGAGGATGAGTCTGACTAACCAGGTTCTTCTTATTTATTTACCACTGAGGACAGTGTACCGACTAAGTGTGGGGTGGTGGTATTGCATGCTATACTTCTCTACTCGCATCTAGGTTTGTTTGATTTTTTTTAATTTTTTTTTTATTTTAGTAGTTAAGTTTTTTTAGCAGAATTTTTTTACTTAGCTTCACATGAGATTATAACAAGAGTATGTGCTACAATTATGACTATTAAGACATTTTAGGCTCTAATTGTGACTCACTATGTGATAGTGTGTGGTTCAATTCCTTCACTTGTTGGGTCGAGAGTCTATATTACTTCCAATCAAGCCGACCATGTGCCTTGTGTGTGTGAGATAATAGTATATTCTATGTTTGTGGCTGATGCTAGAACTTTCCCGGTATGTATGCAAAGCGAAAATAAGGAGTGTGAGTTTAGGAGATGATTTAGGCATTTCTTTGGCAACCTATACATGTTTACCTTTGTCTTACCTACCTATGGACATCATCCTAGTTAAACCCTTTTGAGCCTTTAGCCTGTTTCTTTGACAACCGCAAATGTAAGCCTAATCCACATTTTTTCAAGACCATAATTTGATCCAAATTCCTAAGTGCTTTAAAGTAAAAAAGTCATGTGACAACATAAGAGGAAATTGGGTGAGTATGATGCTTTAAATTGTAATGGTGCTTGAATGTGTTATGAAAAAGAAAGTTCTAGCATAAGAGGTATGTTGTGAAAAGAAAAAGGAAAAGAAAACTGAAAAGTGAGTTGTGCTTAAAATTGAAAAACAAAAGAGGAGAACAAGGGTGGAAGAATAAAAGAAAGAAAGGTTGAAAGAAAAAAGTGTCAATGATACAATGTGATGTATTAAAGCGCTTAGGAACTTAGTCACTATTTCTGGCCAAAATAGCTGATCCTACCCGTCCCTTAGCCTACATTACAACCATCAAAAGACCTACTTGATCCTAAGCTTAGCATTCTGACATTTAGTAGAGTATTACATTAAGGGCAAGCCTATGGTCATCAGTTGCTACATATGAATTCTTTGTGAGAGTGAGAGCAAGGACATTTTGATACCCATGTTTGAAAAATATGCTATATTTTTGAGTGATTATGGGTACTATATTGTGAGACACACATGGTTGATGAGTTTTGGATAGTCGTATATGATTCTATGCACCTTAACATTTGCATGCGAGTTGATCACCATCACGAGTCTATGCTAGAGGTTAAACTGTTTCTACTTATAATCGAAAAGCTACTCTTTGTTGATAATTGTTGTGCTTGTCTTGAAGAATGTTTTGTGTTGTTGCTGTAAAACCCTAAGTTGATGTGTAGAGGGACATGATATTTTGTTCGAGGACGAACAAAGCTTCAAGTGTGGGGTGTTGATGATAGGCGATATTACACGCCTATATCAATATATTTTGCCCATATTTGTGCCATGTTTTGAGAACAAATTATATATTTCATGCACTTTTAGTCCTTTTTCCTGTAAGTGAGCTAACAAACATGATTATCAAAGTTTCAGGTATAAATGATGCATAAATCAGCATTTTATGGCTTACTTGACGCCAAAAGAAAGCTCACGAAGGAAGGAAAGGGAGTTTGGACGCCTAAAGGACCAAAAGTGATGCATGGGAAATCTGTCCCGGGCTAAAACAACATTTTTAAAGACTTTGGGGACTTGCAGTAACTTATTTGGATTAGGATAATGATACATTAACCTAGTACAATTGGGTTAAGTATTTCATTAGTTTATTTGGATTTGGATAATGATACATTAAACTAGTACAATTGGGTTAAGTATTTCCCTAGTTTAGTAGGATCTGGTTAAATATTTCATTAGCTTAGTAGGATTAGGATATGGGTATTATAAATACCCTATCATGCTAGAGATTTTTATTAATTCATTCATTCACCATTCCATAATTCACCATTCTTCAATCCATCCACCATCCATCCATCTATCAAAACAATTACTCTTGTATTAATTCTATTTTTTCATTCATCTATTCAATTCTTAATTTCTGCAACAAGAGAAACGTTACTTTGCAAGAAATCACGGCTAACGCCTACCACAGTTGTGCTACACGAAATTCATCTTTATTGTGGTATATTAACAATGTAAATTGTGATTACCTTCACATTCATGGGTAACTAAACTTCTCTGTTAGGGTTATGGAAGCCGAATGAGATACTATCTATTGCTATGAGTTTGTGAGTCCGTGACACGTATGCTACTTATATCATTATTCTCTTCATCTTAATGCAAATTCTTGTGGCTGCAGACGCATAGAATAACGCCAGTATAACATTTAACTTGTTCGAAAGAAAGGTTATTTGTCTGGAAAAGAGATAGTGTCAAGGTAGTAGGACACCCTTTCCTATTAAAAAGCTAGTGCCGTAACTGGACTAACCACTTAGAGAATTCGTACCATTAGACACGCTTTAAGCTCGAAAGAGTTAAAGTGAAATAATCCTCGAATAGGTCGAAAGACGCCTGGATTTACCATCGAATACAATTCTCTATAAGCACATGCATGTCCGGATTCAACAAACTCATAGCCAATAGAGACGTATAACTCAGAAGGTGGACATAACCCCAACTCCTCAAATCTCATTGTTTCACAACCTATGAAATATTCTTTCTTTTTACTTTGCTATCTTTAGTTTTTACTTTATTATTTCGGTTACACATTACAATTCCCCCTTTTTACGAGACTTGCACTAAAAGTCTAGTAATTTTACTTACTTGTTGGCCAGGCTATTCCCTGTGGGATCGACACCCAACCCAGGTTGGGTTCTATATTTGCTAACGACCTCTTTACACTCCTACGAGAGCTGTAGATTGAGCGTTATCAAGTGCCCTTTCCATTTACCATATTAACCTCTTGGGAGACTTCCATGTACTCCACAAGAACAATAAGTCTTAAATCTTTGTAAACCATTTAAACAATTTATAGTTTCATGCATAAGCTGAAACAAGTAAGAGTTCCATTTAAAGAAGTCAATGCAATGAACATATCTTTATAAACATTTTGTCAAACACCTTGGGGGAATAATATAACCAAAACCAATTCCAAAGACCATTAGACCATTACCATGCAATCCAATGGCCCAAAACCATCATTGATGCGTATAAAAGCATAATTAACCACAGGAAACCATAACCAAGCCATTATAAACAAAACCCCCAATTAATAAATGAAAACCATAAACCATGTAACATTGAAACCATAAAACAACCATAAAATCCATGCCTTTTTAGAAATAAGAAGTAGGGAAGCTATACATGCCTTAAACCAAGAAAGATGATGGATGAAAATCACCAAAGCAAGCCCCAAGCAATCCCCAAGTTGAAACCTTAGCTCTCTTTCCCCAAAAGCTCTTGAGAGAAATGTTGAGTGTTTAGGAATAGTTTTCTATGTGTTAATGAATGGAATAATAGTATAATAACCTCCTAAGTGTATTAGAAGTCATGGGTCATATCTAGGGTAAGTAGGGAGATGTCCAGAATAC
Source organism: Capsicum baccatum var. pendulum (assembly GCA_030864225.1). Classification (NCBI taxonomy): domain Eukaryota; kingdom Viridiplantae; phylum Streptophyta; class Magnoliopsida; order Solanales; family Solanaceae; genus Capsicum; species Capsicum baccatum. The sequence goes on along the minus strand of CM061550.1, from coordinate 61,602,754 downwards.
TCCTACTTAAGTCCTTTAAAAACCCATCACAGGGATACGACTGACTCTCTTACGAGTCGTACCCTTCCTTACGATTAGTTTCCACCAGTAATACCCAGGCCTTAACCTTGGATCAGACACAATCCAGTATATAAATCATCCAACCAAGTCGTAACCTCAGCCTACGATCCGTACCCATGATCAGTATCCCTGGCAGAATGAATTACCAAGAGGATCAATCACTGCCCACCATACGAGTCCCCAATATGACTCGTATCCAAGCCTTACGACTAATACCCTTAAATCATATCCATTCCAGTGATCAAAACCATCCCACCTACTAACACTGGTCAGCTTACAACAGGAACATACCACATGTACCCCAACATACGATTCATGCCCTGGAGTTGTATTGGGTCTGAAGAACGGTTTTCAAGGAAAAATTTCTAAGGCCAAAACCCAGGATGTAATATTATCCCGCACTAGGAACATTCTTCCCTGAATGACGTATAAGGTAGGGGTAACCATACACAGAGTTATTTGCATTATCGAACATCCCTTTAGCAAAGTTTGAAAACAAAGAGGCAAAGATATAAATCTTTACTTTAAAAAAATCAGAAAATAAAGATGTGTTCAAGAACACATGCCTTCTACACTAATACCAGGATCAGAAAACAAATGTGGATACTTGGACTTCATGTCCTCTTCCGCTTCCAACGTAGCTTCTTCTACCTTATGGTTCCGCTACAGAACCTTAACCAAAGCCATATCCTTGGTCCACAACCGATGAACTTTCCTATCCAATTTCTCAACTGGGACTTCATAAGACAGAGAATCCGAGATATCCAACCCTTCCAACGGAACAACCAAAGAAGGATCACTAATACACTTCCTCAACATGGAAACATGAAAGACCGGATGAATTAAACCCAAACTTGCAGGCAACAATAACTCATAAGCAATATTTCCCACTCTCTTCAAAATCCCATAAGGACCAATAAATTGAGGATTGAGCTTCCCATTCTTTCCAAACCACACTAATTATTTTATGGGAGACACCTTTAGGAACACCCTGTCCCCAACCTCAAATTCCAAGTCACCCTGTCCCCAACCTCAAATTCCAAGTCTCTATGCCTAACATCCGTATAGGACTTTTGGCAACTCTAAGTAGCTTTAAGACTATCCCAAATTACCTTCACCTTCTCCATGGCTTGATAGACCAAATCGGGACCAAACATAACTGCCTCACCAAGCTCAAATCATCCAATAGGAGATCTACACCTCCTACCATACAACACCTCAAAAGGAACCATACCAATACTAGAATGATAGCTATTTGTCACACCCCTTTTTTTCGCCAGAGGGATCGAGTCGAAGGGTTTTTCCAATTAAAGTGACGTTATTGAATAGAGATTAAATTATTTACAGAGTCGCCACTTGGAATTGAGTTTTGGTGTTCCAAGTCACCTTTTTTTGAATCCCTAATCAAAAGGAAATAACTCTTATTTGGTATGCGAAAACAAAAAATGGGTAAGGAATTCTGTTGATCGAGGGGAAGGTGTGAGGCACCCCTCGAATCCCGTGGTTCTAGCACGGTCGCTTTTATCGACTTATCTTAACTTAAATTATTTTAATAAATTGAGTTAAGGCCTAAATTTGCTCATTTTTATTATACTAAGATTAATTTTCATTGTATTACTATTTCTCATTATTCGTACATACCATGACAAATACTCATCAGTGAGAGAATTAATGTTTCAATAAGGAAAGGAAAATTAATGAATTTACAAAGCCAATAGGATATGAGTTTTAAACCAACCGAACAAACCGTTATCTTATTAGTTAAGGCTTCACGACTTTACTATATTTAAGCAATAAGCAACATTTTTTACAAAAAAAAAAATATAAACTAGTTAGATCCAAAGATATCAAATATTAACCAACAATTATGTAATAATTCTGGACGGACAGATTGTTTTATAAATCTTTTTTAAAAAATAAAAATAAAATAAAAATAAAATAAAATTCTAAAGACCAGTAAAACCATAATAATGCTCTTAAATATATACTAATAGAGACCTTCCATTTGTTTAGTAAATGCATTTTCATTTAATAGTAGAATTTGGTTTAAAGGAGCAATTTCAGTTAAACAAAAAGCCATAAGTACGTAAGAAATATATGCATATTAGTTCATTAACAATTTTTTTATTCACTAAACTCTTTAGCACATTCACTAATATAGCAGTGATTAGTATTTTTTTGTAAATGATAATGAGAAACATATTAAATTATTGGACTTAATAAATCTTCCAATAAGGACAACAATCAGCTTATAGGAGATTTGGCAAATTAGGTTATAATCAAAATAAAAGGATTTCATGTAAATGATCGGGATTGTATAGTAAGAACAAAATATATGAAGTCATTGAATATCTTCTTCATGCTTTGATGACAACGTTATAACAATAAAATAAATATAAATGAATTGAATAAGAACCTGTGTAATACACTAATCGAAGATGAAAGCAAGAATGACGTTAACGAAAACTCGAAATGGAGACTCGACTATACTCTATATCTTTTTTCTTTTGTATTTTCCTCTCAACTTGTACTATCTTTCTCTGCAAATTTCCATGCACTCTTTTTCTTTCTGTGCAGTTTTTCTTGCCAACTTTCTTTTTGGTTTTTTCCAAGTTTTGTGTTTGAATGTTTGTTTTTCTTCTCTAGTGTCCGTGTCTCCTCCTTCTTTCTTGGTTCTTGTCTGTGTTTATTATATAGAGATATAGGAGAGGGAGTTTAAGGGAGTTAAGGGGGTTGAGGGAAATTAGGGATTGGATAGGGTAGTTTTTTTAGGATAGGATAGGATAATTTTTTTTATATTTATATATATATATATATATATATATATATATATAAATAGTATATATATATATATATCTTCTCGAATAGTCCAAATTCTTCGGAGGAGGATTCGGGATCCTTCTCTCGATTGGGTTTAGAACATTCATTTTTCTGAGTCTATGAAATAAACTGGTGTAAGATATTCCAATAGGGGTGAAATTATCTTTTACCATGTTATCCCTTTTGAATTCTGCCCTAGGTCGAAAATTAGATCTCGGAGGGCCTCTTTGAACTTGCGGGGCTATTGGATGATTTTGGATTGCTGGTGTACGCCACTGCGGGTAAGAAGGACCTCGAGCATATATTTGTGTATTGTAAATAGGATATTGGGGAGATGGAACCAAATATAATGGATTCTGTGCATATGGTTGACGCGCACCTCTCCAATTTTGTCGTGGACCTGCCATGACATTTGCTACATCCTCTTTTCTTTATTTTCCCCCAAAACTTCCTGTACCATTTTGAATTAACTGTGTTGTTGCTTTCAAAGTGGCCTGGCTGATGATCTTTCCTGATTTGATTCCGTTTTCTACTATCTCTCCAACTTTGATAACTTCTGCAAATGTGCTTCCGATAGTAGAAAGCAAATGATGGAAATAATCAGGTTCTTGTGCTTGCAGGAAAATATCAATCATTTTAGATTCTTTTATCGATGGTCTAACTCTTGAAGCCTGCTCTCTCCATCTGACGGCATATTCTCGAAAACTTTTAGTCATGTTTTTTCTCATGTTGGCAAGCGTAGTGCGATCTGGCACTATCTCAATGTTATACTGAAATTGTTGAATGAAATCTCGTGCCATGTCATCCCACATGTGCCAACGAGAAATGTCTTGGTAAATGAACCATTCAGAAGCTATCCCTGTAAGGCTTTCTCAAAAATACGCCATCAATAATTCTTCTTTTCCTCCCGCTCCCCTTAATTGATTGCAAAACTTTTTCAAATGAGCTACAGGATCGCCGTGTTCTTCATATTTGTCAAATTTTGGCATTTTTAACCCTATCGGCAAATGGACATCAGGAAACATACATAAATCCTTGTATGAAACACTTTTTGATCCACCTACTCCTTGCATATTTCTCATACTTTGTTCCAGACTTCTAACTTTTCTAGCCATCTCCTCTTGTTCCTCATTCTTAGCAATCTTCTCAATCACGATAGGAGTATCGCGTTGATGAACATAATAATGTGGATTTTGTGATTTGAAAGTCATTTCAGGAGGATATAACATATCATGATTTGGTTTTCCCATATTCTTTGGTACTGTCGGTTGAATACCTGCAGTAGCTGGCGCTACAGAAGTAAAAAGTGGGTTATTTGCGACAGATGGATTTGGTGGGTGCACGGTAGAAGTACCAGCAACTTCAGACATATTATCAAATGGGCCAAATCCTGGTGGGTAAAATGGATCACTAGTTTGAGCTAGGTCAGAATTTGGATCATTTGAAGTTGAAAGTCCAGGGATTGAAGAAGGTGGAGCTTGTCCATTCAACCAAGCTTTGTACATCTCCGCCATATGTTGTTTTAATGACTTTATTTCTTCCATTGATGCTACTTCCTGCAAAATCAACTGATTCTGATCTTCTTCACTATCAGACCCTATATCTTCTCTGCGAGTCATTCTTCTTTTACCCTTGTATATGGTGTTATACGGATGTGATGCCAGTTTAAACCACAAGCCAACCACCAATTATTTTATCTTTCCTTTCTGTTTTCAAGTAGCAAACAGGTGAGTGTTATATATTTAACAAATTATAATGCCACGTTATATGTCATGTTTCTATATGCATTTCTCAACCTATCATGGAAGCTTTGTGTTTCATCCTGGCTTTTCTAGGCATATTTTCAAAAGTTATGATCGAACCCTTTGGAGGGTTGCCTACGTATCATGTTAGGACATAAATCAGATCTTGCATAGTTCGGGAGGAATTTAACAAAATTGTTTTGTCTTTTTTTTTTATTATTATTATTAAAGAAAATAAATAAAGTAAGTGACGTAAAACATATGTAATATATATAGAAATAAACAGTCAACTTCATTACATTCTATAATATAAATACGATAAAATAGTTGACCCAACTCCTAAAATAAAACCTACTAACTGACATCTGAAAACTAAAAGACATAATATCTAAAAAAGAAATTTTTAAAACTAAAAATAAAAAACTATGACAAAGAAAACAACGATCCATTCAAGGAGATTTCGATTTAATATGTCCTCCCAAACTCAAATATATGTCCTCCAATGAAGTAGTGAGTCGCTGTGCAAAAGCTGGTACTTGTGCCAACAAGTCCTCACAATCCAACTGCCGATAATCTAAACCCATTCTGGCAGTATCCTGCGCTACACGGTGGACCTTCCCTCGAAGAGAACGGATCCCATTCCTGGGCCTGTCGATCTCAGAAATCAACCATCTCTCTTGCACGTTGTTCACAAGCAGAAACAACCTTCAACTGTTCTCGCAATATTCTGTTTTCACGAATCCACTAAGATCTCTCTCGATCAAATTCTTCTTGCATATTCTTTTCAACTTCTTGAAGTTGTTGTCGGCGAGATGCGGCAAGTTCTGCAACGTGTGACCCCCTAGTGGTAGCAAACTTGATTTGTCCTCGATGTGCAACCTCAATAGCTGCTGACTTAGCTTTCTCTTCAGAAAATTCCCTTTGTTGTTTGTCTATTTTTGCCCTGGCATGCTCTAATTCTTCTCTCAAAACTTGGTTCGCTTCATGATGTTCTCGCATGGATCTTTCAATTCCTATCCTGATTGCAGCTTCCTGATCTATAGGTTCCTTAACCGATCTTTCTGGTCTGACTGGAGGACTCGACAGTTCTTCAAACCATTCCTGGTAATCTGGGTGCACTTCTCCTTTCTCACGCTCTAGGACCATCGTTTCAATTCCCATAATACGGCGACCCTCCCAAATCTGTTTGCCAAATCTTCTGGAAGTGAAATCTCTGGTCTGACCTCAAATACGAACTCAGCCATGTCTTCCGTTATGGGAATTATTTGACGCCTGCCAAGCTGACGTAAAACTCTCAATGGAACATACGGCTGAACACCTCTAATACCCATTAATAACAAGAACGAACGAATGACAGAACTATATATGACTTGTCTCAAAGGGAACCAATGGAGATTCCAAGTGATTTTATCTGTTGTCAACGAACGAAAAAGTTTAATCCAATCTCCAATTTCTTTTGGACATTTATATTTCTCCATCCTTTCCTCATAATCGTTGATGCGATTAAATCGCTCGGGATTGAACCTTGTTAATGTAGGATGTTGATAAAGATGCTCCACGATCCACATCTGCAACAAGATATTACATCCCTCGAAAAAACCTTTTCCTTTCTGACAGACAGTCAGAGCACGGTAAATATCAGCTAGGATTATTGGTATCATGGTGTAATCTTTCTTAATCAGTATCTGTACTACTCCTGCTAAACGAATATTAATTTTTTCTTCTCTTCTCGGGAAGACCATAGTGCCTAAAAAGGCTACCATGAATGCAAATCGTCTGTGAATTTTCCAAGAAATTGCAAGGAAACCTAACCTTTTTTCATTAATTTTTCTTTTGTGTTCCTTATGTTCATGAGCTTGAAAAATTTGTTTATCGAAATAAGTATTGGGGCTATAAATTTCTTCCGATGCATATCACCATATCCAACATAGCCTGCTATTTCTTCTAAAGTAGGTGTCAACTCAAAATCTGAAAAATGGAATACATTATTCTTCGGGTCCCAGAAATTCAGTAATGCATCAATCACCTCCCTATTAGGGTTGATTCTCATGATACTCGTCAAAAAACCCAAATACTTATGTATTTCGCCATAATCGAATGTATCCATTTCATTCCACCATAACCAAAGTTGCAGAGGGGTACAATCCACAACTTGAAGCGGTACATTCCCATCTCTCTTTCTCTTTGGACGCTTTCCACGAACAGGGGGGGGACATTTTATAACTATTGAAAGGGACATAAGATTAATAAATATCTAGACTTAGACAAAACTTAACTTATTAATTTTGAAAAGAATTTATAACTTAACTTGTAAAACCTAGTGCGACCATTATTTAAACTTAATTGCAAAGAACAATTTTATCAAAAATCAAAGAGAGAGAAACAAGATTGATAATATTTTTTATTTAAATTGACTCTATCAAAAACTTTGCTATAACAGACTTCTAGACAATTTTATCTATATGTTTGAAGACAATATTCCCTAAATGCAAAAATAAAAGGACTCAAAAATAAAGAAAAATAGAATGACCGTTTTATGTAGGAAGTTGTATAAAATTTTCAGTCTCACGACCCTAAAGGTTCAGGACTTGTTAAAATTGATACATATATATTTTTGTAAAAATTTAGCCTCACGATCCCTAAAGATTCCGGGCTATTGAAATATATTTTTATTTTATTGTTATTATTATTATTATATTTTTTTTTATCTTAGCCTCATGATCCCTAAAGATTCAGGGCTGTTAAAATATATTTAAAAATTGGACTTGAAAATTAGAAAAATAATTATGAAAAATAATCATATTTTCAAAATATTTTTCCAATAAAACTATGAACAAAATTTTTCTTTAAAATATAAGGTCGTATCCTGGGAAGGATTTCCTACGTATCTCACTAAGATGTGAGAATCATACCCTCGTAGTTCATAAAGATTGTAAAAATTGTGTTGTTGTATATTTAAAAAAAAATTTCTTTATTTTAAAAATAAATTTTTTTCTTTCAAAAATAATCAAATAAATTTGAGAATAAATTAATCTTTCGTATTTTAAAATTGCCTAAAGCCGATCAACACACAAATAGCCTTCCAAATAAATATCAAAGAGTACGTAGAATGCACATGTTGGTTTTTATTAAGTAGGTCACCTGTCCTAGACAGAACCGACCCTTTGTGCCGAGTCCCGCTAAGTCAAATGCATATGATGCAAATAAAGCGGTACCTAATAGGGATAACCAGATTCTGAGTTTTCAGTTCTTCTAAGTTAAAACCTAATAGGGATAAGTGTCTAGACTGGTTTACTCGATCGTACACTCGAGCCGGGGAGGGACAACTTGGTCGGTAGCAGGGCAACACCGCCTTCATTGTCGATCCGAACCCCGCCTAACATGTGTGACTATATCCTTCACCAGGTGCCTTGACACTCCGGCTATCTCAAAAGAAGGTGGGATGCATATGCTGCATTCCCTCTATCCTATTTCAGAGACTCAGAGGGGGTACGCGAGAGAAGACAATTTATAATACAATTCAAATAATATCAAAGCAGTAAATGAGAGACAAGTAGCACGTAAGACCAATAAACACATTATAAAAAATAATTAAAGCAAATAAAGTCAATATCAAAGCTCGAATTCTTATTTATTCCCCAATGGAGTCGCCAGAGATGTCACACCCTTTTTTTCGCCCGAGGGATCGAGTCGAACGGTTTTTTCAATTAAAGTGACGATATTGAATAGAGATTAAATTATTTACAGAGTCGCCACTTGGAATTGAGTTTTGGTGTTCCAAGTCATCTTTTTTTGAATCCCTAATCAAAAGGAAATGACTCTTATTTGGTCTGCGAAAACAGAAAATGGGTAAGGAATTCTGTTGATCGAGGGGAAGGTGTGAGGCACCCCTCGAATCCCGTGGTTCTAGCACGGTCGCTTTTATCGACTTATCTTATCATAAATTATTTTAATAAATTGCGTTAAGGCCTAAATTTTCTCATTTTTATTATACTAAGATTAATTTTCATTGTATTACTGTTTCTCATTATTCGTACATACCATGACAAATACTCATCAGTGAGAGAATTAATGTTTCAATAAGGAAAGGAAAATTAATGAATTTACAAAGCCAATAGGAAATGAGTTTTAAACCAACCGAACAAACCGTTATCTTATTAGTTAAGGCTTCACGACTTTACTATATTTAAGCAATAAGCAACATTTTTTACAAAAAAAAAAATATAAACTAGTTAGATCCAAAGATATCAAATATTAACCAACAATTATGTAATAATTCTGGACGGACAGATTGTTTTATAAATCTTTTTTAAAAAATAAAAATAAAATAAAAATAAAATAAAATTCTAAAGACCAGTAAAACCATAATAATGCTCTTAAATATATACTAATAGAGACCTTCCATTTGTTTAGTAAATGCATTTTCATTTAATAGTAGAATTTGGTTTAAAGGAGCAATTTCAGTTAAACAAAAAGCCATAAGTACGTAAGAAATATATGCATATTAGTTCATTAACAATTTTTTTATTCACTAAACTCTTTAGCACATTCACTAATATAGCAGTGATTAGTATTTTTTTTTAAAATGATAATGAGAAACATATTAAATTATTGGACTTAATAAATCTTCCAATAAGGACAACAATCAGCTTATAGGAGATTTGGCAAATTAGGCTATAATCAAAATAAAAGGATTTCATGTAAATGATCGGGATTGTATAGTAAGAACAAAATATATGGAGTCATTGAATATCTTCTTCATGCTTTGATGACAACGTTATAACAATAAAATAAATATAAAAGAATTGAATAAGAACCTGTGTAATACACTAATCGAAGATGAAAGCAAGAATGGCGTTATCGAAACCTCGAAATGGAGACTCGACTAAACTCTATATCTTTTTTCTTCTGTATTTTCCTCTCAACTTGTTCTATCTTTCTCTGCAAATTTCCATGCACTCTTTTTCTTTCAGTGCAGTTTTTCTTGCCAACTTTCTTTTTGGTTTTTTCCAAGTTTTGTGTTTGAATGTTTGTTTTTCTTCTCTAGTGTCCGTGTCTCCTCCTTCTTTCTTGGTTCTTGTCTGTGTTTATTAAATAGAGATATAGGAGAGGGAGTTTAAGGGAGTTAAGGGGGTTGAGGCAAATTAGGGATTGGATAGGGTAGTTTTTCTAGGATAGGATAGGATAAAATTTTTTATATTTATATATATATATATATATATATATATATTATTTTTTTTAAAATAATAATAATAATAATAATAAAAAATAATAAATAAATAAATAAGATAATAGTAATAAATAAAATAATAATAATAATAATATAATAATAATAATAATAATAATAATTAATTAATTAATTAATTTTTATATTTAAGACAATACAATAAAAGTCTAAAAATGGCCAAAAATAAATTATATAATTAAGATACTACAAAAACTACTAACTTATTTATTTAAAAAAAAATATATTTTTTAAATTTTCATATTTTTTTTTAATAGGAATAAAATAAAATAATATCCTAAAATTAACTTCATTTAATTATTTTATAAATTAAAAATAAAATAATAGTCAAAATAATATATGATTAAATATAAATATAAATATTTAATATCGATAAACAAGTTAAAATTTAGGGAGGATCAAAAATCACGTGTCTACACTATTGTTGTAAGCAAACTCTACCAAAGGTAGATGCTCAACCATACTACCACCATAATCAATAACACATGCTCGAAGCATGTCCTCCAATGTCTAAATAGTTCTTTCCACTTGCCCATTCAACTGCAAATAGAAATCAGTACTCAGACTGACCTTAGTCCCCAATCCTTTCTGGAAAGATTACTAGAAATGAGAGGTAAACTGCATACCATAATAAAAAATAATTGAAACAGGCACTCCATGCAGCTTTAAAATCTCTTAAAGATACAACTTTGCATAATCCTTCGACGAAAAGGTAGTCCTTACCGGCAAAACATAAGAAGACTTGGTCATCCTATCCACGATGAGCCAAATCAAATCAGAATGATTTTAGGACTGAGGAAGACCGTTAACAAAATCTGTATTGATCATTTCCCATTTCCATTCAGCCAACTCTATTTCTTGATGCAACCCACCAGGCCTCATGTGCTTAACCTTAACCTGTTGACACACCATGCACTTGGCCACGAAGTCAACACATCCCTCTTCATACCATTCCACTAATAGATTTCCTTAAGATCATGGTACATCTTTGTCGAACCAGGATGGACAACATAGTGCAGCTCATGCACTTCAATCAAAATCCTTTACATTCAGAACACACCGCCTCCCTTAGTACCGCAAGTACCATCACCACTAATCTCAAACACCACCACCTTTTGCCCACAAACATCACTCTTAATTTTCATCAAGATCAAATCCAACACTTACTTCTTCTTAATCTCTGCACCAAGAGATGATCAGACCACTTCTTGCACCATCACACCACCATCCTTGGAATCCAAGAGACGAACTCCAAGATTGCCCAAGCGATGAATATCCTTCACCAATTCCTTCTTTCCTTCCTCTACATGACCCAAACTGCCTATAGACAGCCTACTAAGAGTATCAGTAATCACATTAGCCTTATCAGGGCGATAGTGAAGACTCATATCATAATCCTTGAGAAGCTCAAGCCATCTTCTTTGCTTGAGATTAAGCTCCTTCTGTGTGAACACATACTAAAAACTCTTATGATCAGAAAAATATCCACGTGAACACCATACAAATATTGCCGCCATATTTTCAAAGCAAACACAACTGCCAACAAATCCAAATCATAAGTAGGATAAGTCCTCTCATGTACCTTCAACTGCCTGGAAGCATAGGCAATCACCTTCCCATGCTGCATCAAAACACAACCAAGCCGTACCCAAGATGCATTACAATAAACCATAAACCCATTACTGCCTTTCAAAAAAGTCAAAATTAGAGACATCGTTAACCTATTCTTTAATTTCTCAAAACTTCCCTTACAAGCATCTGACCAAGAAAACTTAACCTTTTTCTGAATTAACTTAGTCAAAAGAGCAGCTATCGATGAGAAACTTTCCACAAATCGCCTATAATACCCGACTAAACTCAAGAAGCTCCAAATTGAATGGAGTCATGGGCCTAGGCCACCCCTTCACCATAGCAACTTTTTAAGGATCAATCATTATCCTCTTACTAGAAATAATGTGACCTAAGAAAGTCACAACATTCAACCAAAGCTCATACTTAGAGAACTTGGAAAAAAACTGTTGTTCCTTTAAGGTCTGCAACACCACACAAAGGTTATTATCATGATCTACCTCACTCCTCAAATACCCCAGAATGTCATCAATAAACACAATGACAAATAGATCCAAAAACTGCCTAAACACCCAGTTCATCAAATCCATAAACGTCGTCGGAGCATTTGTTAATCCAAATGACATCACCAAGAACTTAAAATGCCCATATCGAGTACAAAAAATTATCTTTGGGCTATTCATCCCCCTAATCTTAAGCTGATGGTACCAAGACTGAAGATCTATCTTGGAAAAGAACTTGACACCCTGCAATTGATCAAATAAATCATTTATCCTTGGGAGAGGATACTTGTTCTTGATCATTACCTTATTCAACTGCCTGTAGTCAATGCACATCCGAAGAAAACCACTCTTCTTGCATATGAACAACACCGATGCACCTTACAGAGAAACACGAAGATGAATAAATCCCTTATCTAGAAGATCCTTAATTTGCTCCTTGAGTTTTCTTAACTTAGCTAGAGCTTTTTTATAAGGAGGAATAGATATTAGACGAGTGTCCATAAGCAAATCAATGCCAAACTCTATTTCTCTATCCGACGGAACATCAGGAAGATCATCAGAAAAGACCTCTGGAAACTCATAAACTATTGGAATTGACTGCAAAGAAGCATCTTTCGAGTAGGAATCTTTAACCCAGACAAAGTGATGAAGACACCCTTTAGAGATTAACCTTCGAGCTCTAAGATAAGAAATAAATCTTCCCCTAGGAGCTAAAGAACAACTCTCTCATTCTATTTCTGGCTCATCGGGCAACCTAAAGATGACCTTATGAGTCTGACAATCTAAAAATGCATAACAAGAATGCAACCGATCCATACCTAAAATTATATCAAAATCCACCATTCCTAACTCAAACAAATCTACTAAGGTCTGCCTGTCACCAATAGATATCACACACCCCTTATAGACCCGTTCAACTATGACCCGAGTCTCCTATTGGGGTAGAAATAGAAAGAGGATCCGAAATAATTTTTGGATCAAAAATCAATAGAAACAACTATATAAGGAGTCAAGTAAGAAAGAGTGAAGCCCGAATCAAGAAAACAATATACGTCACGGGAAAAGAGCTATAACATACCAGTAACAATATTAGGTGATGCCTTGGATTCTTGCTGGGACGCTAAAGCAAAAAACCAATTCCAACCAATGCTAGAACTAGGAGAAGTAACAAAAGCAAATGCCACACTACAGGTTGTAGAAGCAGAAGATGAAGCCACCAGAATCTTATTATCCCATATAGCAACCTTACTAGCCGAATAATCCTTGAGCCGATGGCCTACCTGACCACACTTAAAGCACTTATCTCTACCTTTCTCACAAAATCCTTGATGAGGACGACCACAAAACCGATAAGGAGAGAATGAAGAAATAGATTAACCTCCCCTCGCCTGAGATTGGGCAACCTGAGCTCGAGAATTATCACCACCTTGGGTGACGCCTGTTGCCCGACTGCTGTGGGTAAGGAGCACTGGCAGTAGAGAAGGAACCAGAATTCCCCCATTTTTTTTTCTGCCACTTTCCACCATCTCTACCACCCTGATAAAAAAATTTGCCTCACTTTCCCTACCTATCCCCAAATTCTGGCTACTTTGTCTTTTTATCTTCAATCTTCTGTAAATGAATAGTCAACCTAGAGATATCCATATGTAACGCCCCAGAAAATGGGTCTCGAAGCGTCACACGGTGCTTGAGGCAACGAGTATCCCCAAGCTAACCCGTTGAGCCATTTTTATTCAGTTCAACACGAATCAACGAGGTTTCCATAAATAATCCTCAAATATCAACAGAGTAATCATCATCCAAGAGTAAAAGAATTTTAGAAAGATAACCAAAATAAGACTTATTAGTCAACTCCCAATATCTATACTAGTCTGACAAGCCTTTAAGAAAATCAATAAAACCAGCGAGCCATTGAGACATGCCCCAACTGACTCATACTCAGTTATCAAATGTAAACAATTCCGTGAACCCAACATCAGACACCACGTACTCAGAACATGAGGACTCACCACAACAGAGGATGTAGAATAGCGTGCCTGAGGAATCACTATCAAACCTGGAACTGAGCACCTGAATCTACATTCCGAGAAAATGCAGCTCACATCCGAAGATGTGGGTCAGTACCATGAAAAAGAACCGAGTATATGGGGGTGTATGCAGTTGTATAAACACCATCATCATAAATATTTATACGAAATATGCAGGATCTATGAAAGACTCACATAGCCCAAAGAAAATCATCATAATCATGAGAGGATGAAATAAGTATAGTAACACATGTGAGTCATCATATAATTTGTCAATCACTTTCAGTTCATCAAGAATATCAATGCTCATAATGTAAATATCATTTAAATCTTTCGAATAATAACTTTCACAATTCCACTTTTAAATTAATTCACCATTCACCATAGACACAAGAAAGCACACACACACTGGGAGATCTTATAACCGACATAAACCATGTGAGCTACATGGAGTCCAACGTACAACCCACATTGGGGAGAGCTGTCCTATCCTTAACATCGGAGTAGGATTATCGATATCAAATCCACACAAACTAGTAATCACTATATAAATTAGCCTCAGGCTCACTCCTACGGGGGCACGTAGTTCTAGGGAAGTAAGGTCGCTTTATACCTCCCACTCGGTGCTAAAGATTTCTCCCGGACTTAGCTCAGATTATTTCAAAGTCAATCCACAACAAAACAATTTTAGTAATACATAAATATACATCGGGAGCCATCATGCTTCCCATCTATCTAAATCAACCACGTTGTGGATTTTTTTTCACACTTAAGTTCAAAACAACTCCATTAACGCCAAAAGGTCAAATCATTCAAAATGACTCAAATATTCAGCATCAACGTGCTTATAACTCTCACTTTCTAAAAAAGCACAATTTCCAATGGGGATTCATGACCCAAATATCAAAATCATGATAAATATCATTCAAGATTCATGCTTTATATCTTCACACATGAAAATTCATCTTTCAAAATCATAAATATTTTCATAATAATCATCATAAGATATGGGTTCATGCTTCAAATTCATAAAAATCAAATAAAAATCATGCCTTTATAAAGAAAATTACTTTTGGGCACAAGAACGAAAGAGAGTTCTTGTTGAAAAACTCCACATACCTTGAATGATGAACTTTAGATTGATACTCATTTTTGAGATGTTAATCGTGCCTTTGAATGATGGTTCTTGGAGTTCTTGAACTAGGAACTTGGAATCTCGAATAAATTTGCAGAATTAATGGTGAACTTTGGAGGTTCTTGAAGTTCTTGAACTAGGAACTTGGAATCTTGAATAAATTTGTAGAATTAATGGTGAACTTTGGAGGTTCTTGAAGTTGGATGTAGGAGCTTAGGGTTTTCTTTTTGAGGAAATTTGATGAAATATAACATATAATGCTTCTAATAGGCTTTAATATAGGGTTTGGATGGATTTTGGGTGAGGGGGAATGACCAAAACACCGCTAAAAATCAAATAATTCTCGAATCTGTCCTTTGGTGGACTGTTTTGATAGTCTGAAGTAGATTAACCATAACGTTTTACTCCGCTATCCAAATTGGATGAAATCAAATTCATTAGAAAGAGGACTCTCATATATTTTCTTTGATATATAGTATCTCATCCAGATCATTGACCCAAAAATTTGATTTTGATAGGCTGAAGTAGATCGACCATAACTTTTTGCTCTGATAGACAAATTGGATGAAACCAATTTTATTGGAAAGAGGAATCACAGATCTTTCCGTTGATATATAGTAGATCACCCAGATCATTATGTACAAGGAGTTATGATCATTTAAAGTTGGATCAAAAATACGCCAGACCTCAGTACTTTTTCCTGCATGTTTTACTGTTTACTACTATTCATGGTTCAATCGGAATGTTCATAACTCGTCGGTCGGGTGTCCGTTTTGGATGATCCATATATCGTTGGAAAGATTATTCGATACTCTACGCAATGGTGGGTCATAATCTAAGACATTCCATATGAAAAATTTATAATTCATTGTAGAATATAGAACCCAACACGTTTACGTATAAAATTTCAATGAAAAATTTCTCGGGGTATTACATCATCCCCCCTTGGAAACATTCATCCTCAAATGACGTTAGACATGCCAAGATTAGATAGGGAATAAAGCATACAACTGAAAGCATTCATTAGACTCATCACCACACCGTTTGCCACTTTGAATGCAACATAGAATGCATAAATTCAAGAAACTACAGCTGAACACATAATAAATGACAGCTTAACTGCTGCGACTTTTATCAAATTTGCATGATTTAGGAAAGAACAGTACCTTCGGTTTGATCGGAGTCCGCGGAAAATAGTTGCGGGTACTTGGATCGCATATCCACCTCAGCTTTCCAAGTTGCACCCTCAATAGATTAGTTTCGCCACAACACCTTGACCAAGGTAACTTCTTTGTTGCTTAATCTTCGGACACTGAAATCAAGAATTTCAACAGGAATCTCGTCAAAAGAAAGATTTTCTTGAATGTCAGCACTCATAGAGGAATCCACTACCACATCATAGCTAATATGCTTTCTAAGCATGGAGACACGGAATATTGGATGAACAGAGGACAACTTGGAAGGCAACTCGACCTCATAAGCTATCTTACCAACACGGCTAAGAATTTTGTAAGGATCAACATAACGAGGACTAAGCTTCCCCTTCTTTCCAAATCTCTTCACCCCCCTCATGGGTGAAATTTTCAGATACACTAGGTCACTAACTTCAAACTCAAGGTCTCTCCTTCTAACATCCACATATGACTTCTGATGACTCTACGCAGTTTTCAACCTTTCCCTAATCAACTTAACTTTCTCCATAGCCTCAAATATTGAATCAGGACCACTTACAGCCGCTTCACCCATCTCGAACCAACCTATGGGTAATCTACACTTCCTCCTATATAAGGCTTCAAATGGAGCCATGCCAATACTAGACTGGAAACTGTTATTGTAAGTAAACTCTATTAACGGTAAGTGATCATCTCAACTTCCCTTAAAGTCAAGTGCATAAGCTCTCAACATATTCTCTAAGGTCTAGATGGTCCGCTCAGCCTGACCATTGGTCTGCGGATGAAAAGCAGAACTCAAAAGCACTTGGGTACCAAGACCCTTCTGAAAAGCTTTCCAAAATTGCGAAGTGAACTGAGTACCCCTATCCGAAATAATAGACAAGGGAACTCTATGCAGTTTAACTAGTTCTCGAATATACAATCTAGCGTAATCCTCAGCAGTATATGAAGTATGAATAGGCAAGAAATGAGCAGACTTAGTCAACCTATCAACCACAATCCAAATGGAATCATGATGGAGTCGGGAAGGAGGTAAACCAATAACGAAGTCCATATTTATCTCTTCCCACTTCCAGGTGGGAATACTAAACTCTTGCATTATACCACCATGTCTTTGGTGTTCAACCTTAACCTATTGGCATATTGCTCACTTAGCTACAAATGCTGCTATATCTTTCTTCATGCCACTCCACCAATAGATTTCCCACATGTCTCAGTATATCTTGGTGGCACTAGGATGAATAGAATATCGCGCCCCATGCGCCTCAGCCATAATCCTCTATCTCAGATCATTAACATTCGGGACACATAATCTACCCTGCAATATCAACACGCCATCTCCCCCTTGGGAGAAAAATTCAACCCTTTGGTCCTTGACTGACTCCTTCAGTCTGACTAAACTAGCATCTAAGTATTCCTTTTCCTTCACTTCCAAAACCAAGGAGGATTCAAAACTACTCTGAACCCCTATACTATATTCAGCAGAGTCAAAAAACTTAACCTCCAATCTAGCCAAATGATTTACATCACGAGCCAACTCTTTTTTACCTTCTACCATATGCGAAACACTACCCATGGACACTCTACTTAGGACATCTGCCACAACATTAGCCTTGCCCGGATGGTACAACACACTCATATCATAGTTCTTTAATAATTCTAACCATCGTCTCTGCCTAAGATTCAATTCTCTCTGGGTAAACACATACTACAGACTCTTATGATCAGTGAAAACATTAACATGGACACTATAAAAATAGTGTGTCCAGATTTTCAAAGCAAACACAACAACAACCAACTCAAGGTCATGGGTAGGGTAATTTTTCTCATGGGGTTTCAACTGTCTAGAAGCATAAGCTATCACCTTACCCTTCTGCATCAATACACAACCCAACCCAACTCTCGAAGGATCACAGTACACCATAAAACCATCAACACCATCAGGAAAAGTCAAAATAGGGGATGAAGTGAGTTGAGTCTTCAACTCCTGAAAACTCTTCTCACAAGATTCGAACCATAAGAACTTGACTTTCTTTTGGGTCAACCGAGTCATAGGAGATGCTATAGAGGAGAAACCCTCAACAAAATGGTGGTAATATACAGCTAAACCTAATAAACTTCGGATATCAGTCGGAAAAATAGGTCTAGGCAAATTTCTAAGAGCTTTGGTCTTTTGGGAATCAACTCTAAAACCCTCAGAAGAAATGATATGACCCAGAAAAGCAACTGACCTTAGCCAAAAATCACACTTACTGAACTTGGAAAACAACTTGTGATCTGTAAGGGTTTGCAAGACAGTTCAGAGATGATCAGAATGTTCATCCTCACTATGGGAGCACACCAGTATATCATTAATGAACACTATGACAAACATTTCCAGATATGGTCTGAACACTCGATTCATGAGGTCCATGAAAGTTGTTGGGGCATTAGTTAACCTGAAAGACATAACAAGAAATCAAAATGGCCATAACGAGTTCGGAAAGTGGTTTTTGGGATGTCACACTCCCTAACTTTGAGTTTATGATAGCCGGAATGAAGGTCTATCTTTGAGAAATAACTTGCACCTTGCAATTGGTCAAACAAATCATCTATTCTCGAAAGGGGGTACTTATTTTTAACGGTGACTTTATTCAGTTGGCGGTAATCAATGCACATACGCAAAGAGCTATCTTTATTTCTCACAAACCACACAGGAGCACCCCAAGGAGAAACACTGGGCCTTATGAAACCCTTATCTAGTAGATCTTTGAGTTGCTTTTTCAACTCCTTAAGTTCTGCAGGGGCCATACGGTAAGGAGGAATAGAAATAGGCTGAGTATCGGGAAGAAGATCAATCTCGAACTCTATCTCTCTATCAGGAGGTATTCCTGGGAGATCATCCGAAAAGACATTAGAAAACTCATTGACGATGTTAGCAGACTGGAGAGTTGGAGTCTCAGACTTAGTGTCTTTGACTCTAACCAAATGGTAAATACACCCCTTGGAAATAAGCTTTCTAGATTTGAGGTAAGAGATAAAATGACTCTTAGGTGACACAAAATTCCCAGACCACTCAAACACGGATGCACCCGGAAACTAAAACTTGACCACTCGGGTCCGACAATCAATAGAGGTATAAGAAGAATACAACCATTCCATACCCAGAATCATATCAAAATCTACCATGTCTAACTCAATCATATCAGCCAACAAAACTCTATGAAAAATGGTAACAGGACACTTTTTATACACTTTCTGGGCAACAATCGAATCACCCACTGGGGTAGAAACTAGGATAGGCTCAGGAATAATCTCAGGACTCATTTCAAAATTCAAAGCAATCAAAGATGTAACATATGAGAAACTGGATCCAGGATCCAACATAGCATATACATCAAACTGAAATATATGAAACATACTAGTAACAATATCCAGAGAGTCCTCCTATTCCTGGTGTGGCGGTAAAGCATAGAATCTATTCTGGCCCTGCCCGCCAATATTTCTAGAAGAGGCGCCCTGAGCTGGGGCTAGGCAAGTCGCTGGAACTGGAGCACTAACAGTCTGAGTCTGGGTCTGAGGGCGATAGTCACGAAGCCCTTGTCCATCCTATGGACAATCTCTAACTCTATGACCCATGTCACCACACCAGAAACAACCCATCTTCTCACCCGAATGAGCCCTACCACACTTAGGACACATGGGATAATTTGGCTTACTGCCAGCACTGTACTGGGACCTGGATGCATATGACCCGCTACCTTGCTCTTGCCTACCTCTAGGCACGGAAGCACTAGTAGATGACGGTGCTAGCATAGGCGAACGATCCTAATACCAAGGGCGACTTCCTCCCTGCGTTTTAGTCTGACCCTATCCGTGCTGCTCGAACCTAGCTCTCTTATTCTCTCTTATTCTATCTCTCTCCTTAATATTGTTTGCCTCAATCTGTTGGGCATGAGTCATCAACCTAGAAAGATTCATCTCACTATTCAGCATAGCAGACCTACACTCCTTAACCACATAACTAGACACTCCAATCACAAAATTACTCATACTAGCCCGATTATCAGCCACTAAGTTAGGAGCATACTTGGCCAACTGATTGAACATTAGACAGTACTCCCTAATAGTCATTGATAACGCTCAATCTACAGCTCTCGTAGGAGTGTAAAGCGGTCGTTATCAAATATAGAACCCAACCTGGGTTGGGTGTCGATCCCACAGAGAATAGCTTGGTCAACAAGTAAGCAAAATTACTAGACTTTTAGTGCAAGTCTCGTAAGAAGGGGGGATTGTAATGTGTAACCAAAACAATAAAGTAAAAGCTAAAAATAGCAAAGTAAAAAGAGGAAGAATGTTACGTAAGTTGTAAACAATGAGAATTGAGGCGTTGGGGTTATGTCCACCTTCTGAGTTATACGTCTCTATTGGCTATGAGTGTGCGGAATTCAGACATGCATGTGCTTATAGAGAATTGTATTCGATGGTAAATCCAGGCGTCTTTCGACCTATTCGAGGATTATTTCACTTTAACTCTTTCGAGCTTAAAGCGTATCTAATGGTACAAATTCTCCAAGAGGTTAATCCAGTTACGACACTAACTTTTTAATAGGGGATGGGACCCTACTACCTTGACATTATCTCTTTTCCAGATAGATAACCTTTCTTTCGAACAAGTTAAATGTTATACTGGCGTTATTCTATGCGTCTGCAGCCACAAGAATTTGCATTAAGATGAAGAGAATAATGATATAAGCAGCATACGTGTCACGAACTCACAAAATCACAACAATAGATAGTATCTCATTCGGCTTCCATAACCCCAACAGAGAGGTTTAGTTACCCATGAGTGCGAAGGAAGTCACAATAAACATGATCATTGTACCCCAATAAATATTTGCACGTTAGGTGTAAGGGTGAGGATGGCGTGAAGTCCTTTGCAAAGTAACGTCTCTCTTGTTGTGGAATTTAATAGAAGAATAGAAGAAGAATAGAATTAATGGAAGAATTAGAATTGTTGGAATAGTAAGTGAATGAATCTCTCCACTAAGGGAGGAATGAATTGTAAGGTAGAATGTATCTCTCCACTAAGGGAGGAATTAATAAAAATCTCTAGCATGATAGGGTATTTATAATACCCATACCCTAATCCTACTAGGCTAGTGAAATATCTAACCAAATCCTACTAAGCTAATGAAATACTTAACCCAATTGTTCTAGGTTAATGTATCATTATCCAAATCCTAATAGGCTAATGAAATACTTAACCCAATTGTACTAGGTTAATGTATCATTATCCTAATCCAAATAAGTTACTGCTAGTCCCCAAAGTCTTCAGAAAAGTTGTTTTAGCCTGGGACAAATTTTCCATGCATCACTTTTGGTCCTTAGGCGTCCAAGACTCCCTTTTCTCCTTTCGTGAAGCTTTCTTTGGCGTCAAGTTATCCATAAAATGCTGAATTCTGCATCATTTATACCTGAAACTTTGCTAATCATGTTCGTTAGCTCACTTATAGGGAAAAGGACTAAAAGTGCATGAAATATATAATTTGTTCTCAAAACATTGCTAAAATATGGGTAAAATATAGCACTATAGGCGTGTAATATCGCCTATCACCAGTCATAGAGCCCTGTCGCAAGTTCATAAACTCTTCCACCTTCACCTGCCTCATCTCCAAAGGGAAAAATTTATCCAGGAATGCATCCTGGAACTCTTGCCAAGTTGTAGGGACAGCTCTCTCACCTCTATCTTTCCTCCAAGCAGAAACCCAGTCATAAGCAAGGTCTTTCAACCTATACACATCCAACTCCACACTATGTTCCTCAGATTCATTTATCACCTGAGTAATCTTCCGCACCTCCTCTAAAAACAACCGTGGATCCTCATCTGACTTTAACCCATAGAATTTCGGCAGATTTATCCGCATGAAGTTACAGATCCTGGAAGCAGCTGAATCACCTCCCTGCTGCGGTGGATCTGGGGCCAAGTTGGCCTGAACATTTGCAGTAACAGCTTGGGCCAGCACCTGAAAGGCTGCCCAAAATTCAGTATGAGACATATTTTTATTCAATGGGTCAGCAGGTTGAGGTTGTTGACCATCATTATTTCTTCTCGCTCGACGTGGAGGGATATTTCTAAAAAAGGAGAGCACGAATCAATAGCAGAGAGAGACACTTTAAGCACGATAGACTTCTGAAAGAAAGAATCATACTTTTTCCTAAAACGTCTTGTAGCCTCTCGCTCATAGATGCGGTGTGCTACATACTGATGATCAAGACTCTACTTAAGGTGGCTTGTCAGAATCTCTAGGACACTTTAAAACCTTAGGCTCTGATACCAAGTTTGTAACGCCCCAAAAAACGAATCTCGAAGCATCACACGGTGCTTGAGGCTACGAGTAGCCCCAAGCTAACCCTTTGAGCCATTTTCATTCAGTTCAACACGAATCAACGGATTTTTCATAAATAACCCTCAAATATCAACAGAGAAATCATTATCCAAGAATAAAAGAATTTTAGAAAGATAATAAAATACGATTTATTAGTCAACTCCCTACATCTATACTAGTCTGACAAGCCTCTAAGAAAATCAATAAAACCAGCGAGCCATTGAGAAATACCCCAATTGACTCATACTTAGTTACTAAATGTAAGCAATTCCGTGAAACCAACATTAGACATCACGTCCTCGGAACATGAGGACTCACCACAATAGAGGATGTCGAATAGCATGCCCGAAGAATCACTGTCGAACTTAAAACTGAGCACCTGAACCTACATTCCGAGAAAATGCAGCCCACATCCAAAAATGTGGGTCAGTACCATGGAAAGGAACCGAGCATATGGGGGTGTATGCAATTGTATAAACATCATCATCATAAATATTTATACGAAATATGCAAGATGTATGAAAGACTCACATAGCCTGAAAAAATCATCATAATCATGAGAGGATGAAATAGGTACAATAACACATGTGAGTCATCATATAATTTGTCAATCAATTTTCGTTCATCAAGAATATCAATGCTCATAATGTAAATATCATTTAAATCTTTTGAAAGAATAACTTTCACAATTCCACTTTCAAATTACTTCACCATTCACCATTGACACAAGAAAACACACACATACTTGGAGATCCTATAACCGACATAAACCATGTGAGCTACATAGAGTCTAACATATAACCCACGTTGGGGAGAGCCGTCCTATCCTTGCCATCGGAGTAGGACTATCGATATCAAATCCACACAAACTAATGATCACTATATAAATTAGCCTCAGGCTCACTCCTACGGGGGCACGTAGTTCTAGGGAAGTAAGGTCGCTTTATACCTCCCACTCGGTGCTAAAGATTTCTTCCAGACTTAGCTCAGATCATTTCAAAGACAATCCACAACAAAACAATTTCAGTAATACATAAATATACACCGGGAGCCATCATGCTTCCCATCTATCTAAATCAACCACGTTGTGGAATTTTTTTCACACTCGAGTTCAAAACAACTCCATTAACACCAAAAGGTCAAATCATTCAAAATATCTCAAATATTCAATATCAACGTGTTTATAACACATACTTTCTCAAAAAAACACAATTTCCAATGGGGATTCACGACCCAAATATCAAAATCATGATAAATATCATTCAAGATTCATGCTTTATATCTTCACACATGTAAATTCATCTTTCAAAATCATAAATATTTTCATAATAATCATCATAAGATATGGGTTCATGCTTCAAATTCAAAAAAATCAAATAAAAATCATGCCTTTATAAAGAAAATTACTTTTGGGCACAAGAACGAAAGAGAGTTCTTGTTGAAAAACTCCACATACCTTGAATGCTGAACTTTAGATTGATACTCATTTTTGAGATATTAATCGTGCTTTTGAATAATGGTTCTTGGAGTTCTTGAACTAGGAACTTGGAATCTCGAATAAATTTGCAGAATTAATGGTGAACTTTGGAGGTTCTTGAAGTTCTTGAACTAGGAACTTGGAATCTTGAATAAATTTGTAGAATTAATGGTGAACTTTGGAGGTTCTTGAAGTTGGATGTAGGAGCTTAGGATTTTCTTTATGAGAGAATTTGATGAAATATAACATATAATGCTTCTAATAGGCTTTAATATAGGGTTTGGATGTATTTTGGGTGAGGGAAAATGACCAAAACGCCCTTAAAAATCAAATAATTCTCGAATCTATCCTTTGGTGGACTGTTTTGATTGTCTGAAGTAGATCAACCATAACGTTTTACTTCGCTATCTAAATTGGATGAAACTAATTTCATTAGAAAGATGACTCTCATATCTTTCCGTTGATATATAGTATCTTACCCAGATCATTGTGTACGAGGAGTTATGATCATTTGAAGTTGACCCAAAAATTCACTTTTGATAGGCTGAAGTAGATCGACCATAACATTTTGCTTCGATAGACGAATTGGATGAAACTAATTTCATTACAAAGAGGACTCACAGAGATTTCTTTTGATATATAGTAGATCACCTAGATCATTATGTACAAGGAGTTATGATTATTTAAAGTTGGATAGAAAATACGTCAAGCCTCAGTACTTTTTCCTGCAGGTTTTACTGTTCACTACTATCCACAGTTCGATCGAAATGTTCATAACTCATTGCTCGGGTGTCCGTTTTTGATGATCCATATTTTGTTGGAAATATTATTCGATACTTTATGCAATGGTGGGTCATAATCTAATATATTACGCACGAAAAATTTATAATTTATTCTAGAAGATAGAACCCAACACGTTTACGCATAAAATTTCAACAAAAAATTTCCCGGGGCATTACACCATATCCCTAATGAGAAAAGCAGTGTTTCTCTGTAAAATCAAATCTCTATTCACCCCAGGAGCTAACTTCCTAATTCTCGACCTCATATCAACCACCAAATTAGGAGCATACCTTGATAATTGATGAAACTTTAAGGCATATTCCCTTACGAACATCCTTCCTTGCCTGAGGTTCAAAAACTCCTCCATCTTAGCTTCCCTCAACTCTTAAGGAAAGAAATGATCCATGAAGGCATTAGAAAAGGCCTCCCACAACTCTTTCTCTTCCATATCACCCTTATCTCTGTCCCACTCCTTATACCACTGATAATCTTTGAGTTAAAAAGATGCAAAGCTAACTGCCTCCATATCAAAAGCTGCATAACCTAAAATTTCATCTCCAGTTCATCCAAGAAGCCTTGTGGGTCTTATTCTACCTCCACTCCCATAAAAGTAGGAGGACCCATCTTCATAAATTAGCCAACCCTTATGGAATCAGCAGATAAAGCACTTGCCGCACCCCGTTCAGCCTGATCAGTGACCATTTGAGCAATAGCATGGATAGACTAACGAAACTCCACATTTGTTAGATTACCCTGAGGGACCTGAGGAGCAGTAGGAGAAATAAAAAGAAATCTAGAACAATCAGGAATAGGGCCATGAAATCGAAGATGTACTCCAGATGTAGGAGGTACTTCTTCAGCATTATCCCTAGATGCGATAAAATGATTTCTTCGCATTCCAGGTCTAGGTGGCATGATATGAAATATAAATAACCAAGGATTATAGAGGATTCCAAGACTGAGAATTTCACGAAAGTAAAACATTCCTAAATGTCTTGTAGCCTCTCTCTCATGAGTTTGGCACGCTACACACTCCTAAAAAAGACTCTACTCGACACAGCTTTATGGACTTCCCCATTGACCATGAACCTAAAGCTTTGATACCAACTTGTCATAACCCGAACTAGGTCCTAGACGTAATGGGCATCCCATATCCAACCAAGACTAGGGACCTCCACCTTAATCCAACGCAACCACCTTATACAACCTCAAATAAGCTGAATTTCAAACATACAACAAGATAGCATTATTATTCACATTAAGACTCTAGGATAAGATCATAACCATGATCGACCCAATCGATTCTAGCCATACCAAACCGAACCAACCATACCATACCAAACCAAAGAGAATATTAAAACATAATATAATAATCAAACCCAAAATATAATATGATAGAATAGTGAGAAATTATGTCCGATGATGCCAGCCTCCCAGCTTATTCCAATGCCAAGTCCGATACCAATATCAATCCCACCCATACTAACCCATAGAAGTACAACAAAGCCTCAATCCAAAATAAAACAAATATTGGGTTGGGATATGCCCCCAACCATGGCCAAAACTAATGTCCAAAATGAAAATAAAATGTCTAAGAGTATCCATATCATGAAAGAGATCCTTTTGAAAAGATGAAAACTCACCAAATTAATCTAAATATTGATACTAAATTTGTGTGCTATACAGGAGGAATAGAATGGATGGTTCATTCATAGCATGGGTATATAGTCGCCAGTAGACGGGTTAACGAGTGACCGATAGCATGTATCTCAGGATAAGGATAAAGTAATGCCATTTAAAAAACCAAGTAAAAACATCCATTATGCATACAACCATATATATTTATATATAAGTGACAGGAAAGGGAATCCGTGTTTAACATTTATTTAACAACCTTTACGTGCTCTGTGTAACCTTTTTGTTTTACCACACCCATGAGCCATATAGGTTCAGCTCCCCCTGTTGAAAGTGTCCCAGCACGACCAGGAAATATATCTTGGAATGACTAGTACATCCCTCCAATATAAATGTGACACTCGCACGTGGACATCAAAGACCCCTCATATCGGTAAATATGAGTTTCTAGTTTCAATTTCCCTGAAACCTCCACCTTCCTCAGCTTAGTTACACATCCTGCCATTAATGCTCAAATTTAAAGCATATCCAAACAAATATAATTACCATTTATTAACTAAGGACATTTATTAGTGGTATCGCCATACCAACCTTACTTGCAAGATTTATCAATAGCCAAACTATTTAGGTTAAGGGGACTCTCAAGTGCCTTTTCCATTTACCATATTAACCTCTTGGGAGACTTCCATGTACTCCACAAGCAAAACTAATAAGACTTTAACCTTTGTAATCCATGCATAAGCTGAAAACAAGCAAGAGTTCCATTTAAAGAAGTCAATGCAATGAACATATCTTTATAGACATTTTATCAAACACCTTGGGGGCATAGTATAACCAAAACCAATTCCAAAGACCATTAAACTGTTACCATGCAATCCAATTGCTCAAAACCATTATTGATATATATAAAAGCATAATTAAACCATAGGAAACCATAACCAAGCCATTATAAATAAAACCCCCAATTAATAGTTGAAAACCATAAACCACGCAACATTAAAACCATGAAAACAACCATAAAATCCATGCCAATTTAGAAATAAGAAGTAGGGAAGAGACACATGCATTAAACCGAGAAAGATGATGGAATAAAATCACCAAAGCAAGCCCCAAACAATCCCTAAGTTGAAACCCTAGCTCTCTTTCCCCAAAAGCTCTTGAGAGAATTGTTGAATGTTTTGAAATAGTTTTATATGTGTTAATGAATGGAATAATAGGTCAAATAACATCCTAAGTATATTAGAAGTCATGGGTCATAATTAGGGTAAGTAGAGAAATATCCAGAATACCCCTACGTAAGTCCCTTAAAACCCATCACAGGGATATGACTGACCCTCTTACGAGTCGTACCCTTTCTTACGATTTGTTTCCACCAGTCGTACCCAAGACATAACCTTGGATTAGACACTAGATTAGACACTGTCTAGTATACGACTCATCCAACCAATTCATAACCTTATTATATGATTCATACCCATGATCTGTATCCCTGGCAGATTGAATTACCAAGAGGATCAAACTCCGCCCTCCATACCAGTCCCTGATACAACTTGTATCCAAGTCTTACAACTTATACCCTTACGTTATATCCATTCCACCGATCAAAACCATTCCACCAACTAACATGGTTAGCTTACGATAGGACCACACCACCCATACCTCAGCATACAGCTCGTACCCTTGAGTCTTATTGGGTTTGAAGAACAGTTTTCAAGGAAATATTTCTAAGGCCAAAACCCAGGTTGTAACAATATGATTCGGAGGTTCGAGTCCCTCATATTGTACACATTGGTTCTAACTCACCTCGACTACTCCGGGAGGTTCGATTCCCCCATAATGCATATATCGTTATTGATTTCTTTGGTTCGTACGACTACATGTATTAGGTCCCTTCCAGCTATGGGAGAGCTGGGCCCATATAGCCTGTAGGTGCCTTTTATTATGACGGTTAAGCTACATATTCCATGTTAATATTTTCAAAGTTCATTCTAAGCCTTGTTTCCTTACGAGACATAATATATATATATATATTATATGATATATTTATATTTATATATCTATCTATATATAGATATAAATATGATTGCATAAAATGGATTGACTTGGCTTTGAATAATGAAACTATTTTATCCTTATCCTTGAGTTATATGCTAGTGTTCTAACCGCTAACCATCTCTAGATAATGTATCCCCACACGATATAGGGATCAGAGCTTCTTCTTCTTTTTCTGCATAGTGATCAAGTGTTTGAGTGGATCGTGTGTTGACATTGAAGTGGTGAGCTTCCATAATTCAAAAAGCTTCATTTCATGGTCTTGTTATCATTTGTCTTAGACTTGGTTTAGACATTATTTTGGCTATCATCGAGGGAATATCCTGACATATTATTGACTTCGAATTATAGAGGATCTGTGGATTACTGTGGACTTGGGTGTGTTATGTTGTTGGATTGGGATAGAAATTTGATGAGATATTATTAGTCTTTCGGGCTTGAGATACCCATCATGGCCAGGTCCTGGTTTGGGTCATGAAATTTATGTTTATTTTCTTTAATTACTTTTTATGTGTCCCATCAACTTATAGGGTATGGTTAGGTTAATTTTCTTTTTCAATGTTTCTGGCGGGCTTATGGGGGTCCAGTTAGGTTATGTGTGATTTGTCTTTTATTACTATGTTATTTATCTTTCTGTATCACTTTTTCTTACTCCTTTATCACAATTGCATAGCTCGATAATTGTTTACCTTTCTATCCATATTTACTATTTACTTAGACTACACCCTCACATTTTCATCATGCTTTTTCTTTATTGAGCTTAATCGGTCGATGATGTCTACTGAGTAACCATGGCTTTGGTACTCATACTTCACTTCTGCATCTTTACCTGATGTAGATCTGAGTACTAGCAGTCAACGTTGATGCGATTACTTTCCAGTACTGATCAAGGATAGGGTGAGCTTGCTGTCGTTCGAGGTTGATCCTTCTCTATCTATTCCAGTTTAGTCTTTTTACTTGAGACTGCTTGTATATATTGCGTATGTTTTAGATTCTATCTAGTAATCTGGGTGTATTTTCGTAGTGGCTCTAGTACCGACCTAACCAGGTCTTTGGAAGGATTAATTTGTATATTTTGACCTTTTTCTTCTCTTGTTTTGATATACTTTATACGTTTTCTTTCTATTTTTCACTTACTAGTACTATTATTATCATTATATGTGATTTTTTTTTTTGGGTTTGCTCGCTAGCCTATTACTTATCATTCTGGGCTCTGACTTGGCTTGCCTATAGGTGGAATAAGGTAGGTGCTATCATGACTTGAGAAATTAGGTTGTGATACTCAGATCTCAAGTCGAGGCCGCAGGGAGATCAAACTCTTAGTTAAGATTGATCTCGTGTAACTCTTGATCCCACTGAACCTGACTCTTGACCTCGACCCGAATCTCAATCCAACACAGGTGTCGGGTCGAGGTCAGGTCTTAGATTATGAGCGAGTCATGTCTCAATCGAGGTTGGATTCCTGATTCCCAGTCAAGGTCAAGTGGTGAGGTTGAAAGAGAATTTTGAAAATTCATTTCCTTATTTTATATATGTGATAGTTATTTTATTTAAATTTGTGGAAACTAAGTTCATTTGAAAAATATTTGTCAAAATATTTAAGTTTACCACACATAAGAAAATTGAAAACATTATTTGAAATATGTTTCCTTCATATCAAACACACCCTTAATTTTTGTATTAATAATTTTTTGTTAGGTATAAATTTTGGAAAAATATCATAATTAAACATGCATCAACCCTTTATCTGCAGAAGCACACCTAACTTCAGAATTATTATAGAACCTTGCCTAAATTAGTCACTTGCAATATATCTTCATTGCTCCCTTTGAAGCCTAAAATCAAGCTAATGTATCTTTCTATTCCTAATTTCTCTCCCAAATCTAATAGTTGTTGATTATTTCAAGAGTTTTCTCTCCTTCCACGTTCAATCTCATCATCATCATTGTTTTTAATTTGGAGATTTATGATCAGATCTGACCAGTGGCAGGAGTTGGTGCCTCGACAATGTTATTGTCGATTGTTCCGGTTCATCAGAGTTTTAAGTTTCTTGTCAGAGCAGTGGAGATGATGGAGAGATGAGGGTAACTTTTGTGATGTTGATTCATCGGAGTTTCTACTTTTTCTCTTTCTTCTAACTATGTATATATGAACAGATACATGGGATACTAGCTTTTTTTGAGATACACATGCATTAAAATATTTTAGATACACAACCTTAAATATACAGGATCTTAAAATTTTTTAGATACACAATCCTTAAAATATTTAAGATATGTAAAGCAAAAGTATATATAAAGCTTAATCCTAAATATACAGACCTTTTCTATGTCAGATACACAAAATTTAAATATCTCAAATATACAAATCTTAAAAAACTTGAGATACAAAGACATTAAAATATTTTAGATACATGAACCTTTAAATTTTTCAGATACATGTTGTTTAAAATTTTTAAGATACATATATATTAAAACTTTGTAGACAGTAAATATATATTGCTTAAAATTTTGAGATAAACATGCATGAAATTGAAGACAAAAATTTTGGATACTTGAATGAAATTTGAATTATATTTTTTGTTTATTTTGGGGTATGAGATATATTTTTCTCTCTCATTATGTCATTTTCTTGATTTCAGCATTTTTAAACCACTCTTAATTAAAGAATTTTTTTCTCTTTTTAGTGCCTTGTGTATCTCAGATACAGAAGCTAGGCTAATGCCTCTAAAGGAATCCTTAGATAGATTTTGTAATTTATGAAACATAGGTAGCGTCTTGTAATAATGGTCTAAAGTCCCTACATTTATGTAAGTTACCCATAATTTTTCAATCTATATATAACTAATATAAGTATTAGTTATACACCTTATTTGTTATTATCCTATGCATAATTAAAGAGTGGCAAACCATATGACATTTAAAATATAAGGAGTTTTAATTCATGCATAAGCATGCTAAAGACACAATTATTCTTAAAATGTATTGTTTCCTCTGTCCCATATTAGTTGGTCATCTTACTAAAAAAAGTTGTCCCATATTAATTGATTACTTTACTAAATTCAGAAAATATTAAGTGAATTTTGTCATATTACCCTTACAATTAATTTTTTTAGAAAGTGTTCACAGTTATTTGTAAAGCTCCGAAGGAATTTGTAAGGGATAAATTAGTAAAATTATCTTCTTATTTATGATTTCTTAACTTGTATGTAAAAATTAAAAATGACCAACTAATATAAAACAGAGGAAGTATTATTATGTTCGTTTCATTTTTTTTTTTAAAATTTAAAAGATCTATTTTCATATTATCCAATAAGATCCATTCTTAAAGGATTAAACTGGAAAAACTAATATATTTTATTTGAAGTGAAATTTCTTTGATTTGTTTGAAAAAATTATGGAATGTGCTAATGTCCACCATGTCTACTTATTGTTATAATGTTCAGATTATGAAATATGTGAAAGTCATCATCAGCCCTCCTAAAGTTGACATGAATTTAGGCACTTCAAGCAAGTCTTGTATATTCTGAACACTTTAACAACTTAAATTTTTTATTTTTAAATATTTTTTTAATAATCAGCTAAAATTATAACCTATTTGTATTATCGTCGGTGGCATAACATGAGGACTAATTAAAATATGACGTGTAACATTTGGGTCTAGAATAATAATTTTAAAATAAACTATAAATAAAATAAAAAGCAACTATTTTTCATTAAAGAAAGAAAATAAATAAATCTATATTCCAACCCCCCTCCCCCTCCCCCCACCTAAAAAAAAATAAAAAATTTTCTCCAACCCCCAAAGTTCGCTTCCACACCTGTTACAACTCTTCACCAATAACCATCAACTCCATTTTTTTACCCCTTTTTTTTTTTGGACAAATAGCCTTCGTAGGCAAAATTCAAGAACAAGAAGTTACAATTATATTAGACATCATAAAAGCTAATACCTGTTTGTGAAGTTAATTCTACCTTAAAGCTTTTTGTGTAATGCAATGAATAAAGAAAAGTAAAAAATATGTTACAAAAAAGATGAACCTATATATCCATTCTAAATGAAAAATCAAGAATCTGTAACATTTGGTTTAATGGTACTTTGATTTAATGGTACTTTGATATCATTAACTCTCATCTTGCAAACAAATTTTTGGCATCCCTATATAACTATATATCTTTGGAGAACAAAACACACAAAAAAAGTGAAAAAATATTGACGTCATTTTTTCCCAAGTTCTCTACTTTTGAGCAATAGTTTGAACAATGTTACACCTCAGATTTTTGACCCTTAAAAATTTCTGAAATGTTGTCCTTACTGTCAAGACTACGACTCCCCTTATGACTCGTAGGGAGTCTTGAGAAGTAACTGGACCCCAATCATAACCTGACTAGTGTGTGTGGCTAAGTTTTCTTTTTTGAGTACGAGTGGCACCCAACAAGTTATATAGACTCATTATGAGTCATGATGTCCCAATCGTAGTCAAACCAGTATGTGTTCCAAGTGTTGTTGTCCTGGTGATGAATAGGACCCTACGAGTCAATGAAGTAAGTCGTTTGGTCAACAGTATGTGTGCCTAATGACATTGCCTTGACTACGACTCATAGTAATGAGTCGTACGATGTCTCTATGAGTCGTCATGAGACTCATAATGACTGTCGATAATTTTCCAGCTTTTAAGTTGAGGGAACTTTCGACATTTTCATCTTTACCCACTTAGAATCCACGTCCATAAAATACCTTTGGGGCATTACTTTAACACTTTAACAAATAAAAAATCCTCTTTATTCCCTCAAATTCTCCCAAGAAAAGCAAGCTAGGGTTTTTTCAAGGTTGAGCATCTAGGGGTCAATTCAAGGTTTTTTCTCCTTAATTAAAAATCCTTCACACATGTTACTCTTTCCAAATTATTATTTTATGAAATAAATGAATATACATGGTTTACTTAGATGTTTTTGAATGTGGGTTTTCACTATGGTTGAGGATTTTGAAATGGTTTGTTCTTAAATTGCTTTTCCATGACTTATTATGCATTGTTTATGCTTTATTAATGGTTTTGAACTTGTGGGGTGCATGGTGACGATAGGCGATATTACGCGCCTATATCAATATATTTTGCCCATATTTGTGCCATGTTTTGAGGACAAATTATATATTTCATGCACTTTTAGTCCTTTTTCCTGTAAGTGAGCTAACGAATATGATTAGCAAAGTTTCAGGTATAAATGATGTAGAATTCAACATTTTATGGATTACTTGATGCCAAAGAAAGCTTCACGGAAGGAGAAAAGGAAGCTTGGACGCCTAAGGACCAAAAGTGATGCATGGAAAATCTGCCCCGAGCTAAAACAACATTTCTGAAGACTTTGGGGACTTGCAGTAACTTATTTGGATTAGGATAATAATACATTAACCTACTACAATTGGGTTAAGTATTTCATTAGTTTATTTGGATTGGATAATGTTACATTAACCTAGTACAATTGGGTTAAGTATTTCATTAGCTTAGTATGATTTGGTTAAGTATTTCATTAGCTTAGTAGGATTAGGATATGGGTATTATAAATACCCTATCATGCTAGAGATTTTTAATTAATTCAAATTCTTACAATCATCTTTCCATCCTTCTATTATACATTCACTACTACTTCTAATCTTTCCATTAATTCTATTTTTCTTCTTCTATTCATCTATTCTTAATTTCCGCAACAAGAGAAACGTTACTTTGCCTAGGAATTCACGCCTAAACGCCTACCACTCTTGTGCTACATGAAATTAATCATTATTGTGGTATAATAACAATGTCAATCGTGATCTCCTTCGCAGTCATGGGTAACTAAACTTCTCTATTGAGGTTATGGAAGTCGAATGAGGTACTATCTATTACTATGAGCTTGTGAGTTCGTGACACGTATGCTGCTTATATCATTATTCTCTTCATCTTAATCTAAATTCTTTGTGGTTACAAACGCAAGAATACGCCAGTATAACATTTAACTTGTTCGAAAGAAAGGTTATTTGTCTGATAAAGAGATAGTGTCAAGGTAATAGGGTCACATCCTAAATTACCTATTAAACAGTTAGTGCCGTAACTGGATTAACCTCTTGGAGAATTTGTACCGTTAGATACGATTTAAGCTCGAAAGAGTTAAAGTCAAATAATCCTCGAATAGGTCGAAAAACGCCTAGATTTACCATCTAATACAATTCTCTATAAGCACATGCATGTCGGAATTCAACACACTCATAGCTAATAGAGACGTAAACTCATAAGGTGGACATACCCCCAACGCTTCAATTCTCATTGTTTTACAACATACTAAACATTCTTTCTGTTTACTTTGCTATTTTCAGTTTTTACTTTAATGTTTTGATTACACATTACAATCCCCCCTTCTTACGAGACTTGCACTAAAAGTCTAGTAATCGTTGCTTACTTGTTGACCAAGCTATTCTCTGTGGGATCGATACCCAACCCAATTGGGTTCTATATTTGCTAGCGACCGCTTTACACTCCTACGAGAGCTGTAGATTGAGCGTTATCACATGGGTATGATGAATAAACTAAGGGGACATGGTTTTCCTCAAATTGATGTTTTAAAATTGGAATTGATTTTGAATAACCCGTTCCATCAACCCACTTGTGTAAATGGCTTTAAGTTGTGAAATTGTCACTTTATTTGACTTACTCACTTATGTTAATGTATTGCATAAGTGGTAAACCAATGAACAAGGATTTTGAAGGCCTTATTGGCTATGAATTGATTTAATTTAATAAATAAAGGGGGTCGAGGCATTCTCCTAAGTTAATGTGATTGTTAAGACATAAGTATAAGCTTGCAAGTGTAAGGGTATGGAAATACCCATGGTGTTCCTTAATGGTTGGTTCTTTGTTTAATAAATGGGTTATGTAAAACTTACTTTAATTGGGATTTAAAGGGAGTTGTGTAGCTGTGCCATGAAAATGGAGGTCCCAAAGAACCAATAATGGAAACCACGGTTGCTGACATGGGGGTCTAAATGATTGGGAGGTTCGTGTCCACCTTATTATATAATTGAGAGATTTGAGTCCCCCATGTTATGGATGAAGTACTTAAGTCACTGTTCATATATGCTGGGAAGTTTGAGTCCCTCACAGTATATATAATATATGTGATTATTCTCTAGTTCGTATGACCATATACACTGGGGCTCTTCTATCTGGGGAAGAGTTGTACCCATATAGCCCATGAGTGCCTTGTTATAATGGTTATACTATATTGTCTAGGTTAATGATTTTGAAGAACATGATAAGCCTTATTCTCTACTCCATCATGTTAATTATATATGTGTATATGTATGGTGATGTTCATATGGTTTTTAATTGGATCTAACTTGGCATTATTTTAACCCCTATCCCTGAGTTACATGCTAGTGCTCAACCCACTAACTGTCTCCGAACGCTGTATCCTACGTGATGCAGGCACCAAAGATACTTCTACTTTTCTTGCACAGTGTTAGGTGGATTGACTGGATTCGTCGGTCATTGGTGGTAAAGTAGTGAGCTTCCATTCTCTGGAAGACTTGGCCATTTCATCAGTTTCTATTCATAGATTAGAATTGAGAGTTCACATTATTTTTAACATTATCATTATCACTGTTGGGGTCGGGGGTATGTCCCGACTTAGATTTGTTTTCAGTATTATTTAGAGTCTTTGTGGATATTACTGTGGTTGGTTTAATTGGTTGTTATATCATAGACTTTGAGTTTTATCAACTCTATCTTGTTATATGTTCAAAATTCAGCTGTTGATAGGTAAGCTTTATGTCCATTTGGCTAGGCTAAGAGGGTTGTCTTCGATCCTCGGTGGGCTAGACATACCCGTTGTGGCCAGACCCTATTTCGTGTCATGACAAAGTTAGTATCAAAGCCTAGGTTTGGTGTCATTGGTTATTCATAAATCCATATCAAGTAGAGTATCTTTTATGGATCTGTAGAGCGCCACACTTATAAAGGAGAGATTATGAGGTATTTAGGAATGTTTCCCTTCTTGTGATCTATTTTTGGGCTGTAAAGTCTAAGGTCTTAAAATCTTCTCTAATTCCCATTTGTTCATTTTTTAGATCATGCCTCCCAGAAGATTTGATGTTCGTGAAAAATCCTCTATCCCGCTTAAGTGTAATATAGATGGGGCTCGTCCTACTCAATGATTTCAAACCCAATCTAGGGTTGCTGCTTCTGATTGGCTTAGTGGAGTTCCATTGGTCCTTAATGAACCTTTTTCGCTGGTAACACTCCTTGTTGGTCACCTCCAGGAGATATTACCAATGGTGAGTTTCATTATTCTATTCATTTGTTGATCCAGTTGGTGACATCTCAGTCAGGTCTTACTGGTGTTGTTATGAGTTCTTCTAAGGCTACTAGAGTTGGCCAATTTATGAGGCTGAATCCTCCGACCTTTATTAGCTCTAAGATTGAGGAAGATCCTCAAGGGTTCATTGACGAGATAGAGAAGATTCTCCATGCATACTTTTGATTTTGAGGATGTTAAATTCATTGTATACCATCTAAAGGATATGACGTATAAGTGGTATGAGGAGTGGGATCAATCTAGGGGAGATGATGCAGAGTTGGATCTGTAGGAGGACTTCTTGGGTGCTTTTCTTAATTGCTTCTTTCCTCAGGAGTTGAGGAAGGCAAAGGCTAAGGAGTTCATGAATTTGAAGATAGTGAAGATGGCTGTGAAGGAGTATGTCTTGAAGTTTCATTAGATGTCCCATTATGCTCATAATCTAGTATAGTATGAGGGCTAACATGAGGAAGTTTGCTTTGGGTTTGTCTTGAGATTTGGTATTGGAGTATAAGGCAGCCTTGCTGAATAATGACATAGATATCTCTAGGCTTGTGGTCTATATGCAATAGGTTGAAGATGAGAAGAAGAAACAAGATGAATTAGGAGAGAGACAAAGTAAAAGATCTAGTTTTCTGAGCAAGGTTGTGGCCAACAAAATAGTGTCAAGGATGGCAGGCAGTGGTCTAAGAAAAAGTGGGGGAATTTTGGTTCTCATTCTACGGCTAGTGCTCCTTATCGCAAGCCATCTGGTAATCGCTGTTTTTAGAGAAACAACAAATTTAAGGCTTAAGGTGCCCATTATTTGGCCAATAAGTCTTAGTCAGATCCATCCTATCCCTCATGTTATTTTTATGGTTAGGTATATCATGGGGTTTGTGACGAAGGGAGCATTGGTATTTTATTTGTGATCAGATTGGTCACTGTAATATCCCGTACTTTTCCTAGCTTAATTTCACTCCTAGAATGTCAAAGATTTTTTTCAAAAATGAATACCATTTTATACATATGGAATTTTCTAGATTTTGGCTTTCCATTGTGTGGAAAATTGAATAAGCTTTCCATCGATACTAAGTTCGCCCAATTCCGACACTCGATGAAGGAGTTTTGATGTTTTAAGTTGACAGTGTGCCACCTAGTCACTTGGAGCATCACAGAGGTGGGCAAAATGACAATTGTCAATTCCAGTAGCCCTCCGCAATAGCCCTACATCGCGGAGTGATAACGCTCAAACTACAGCTCTCGTAAGAGTATCGCTGTCAAATATAGAACCCAACTGGGTTGGGTATCGAATCCCACAGGGAATACTGGGTCACTAAGTAAGCAACAATTAGTAGAATTTTGGTGAAAGTTTCGTAAAAAGGGGGGATTGTAGCGTGCAAATAATGTAAACAAAATAGTAGAGGAAAAACGGAAAATAGAAGAGTAAAAACGGAGTACTTGGTTGGTTTTGATCAATGAGCATTGAGAGTTAGGGTTATGTCCACCTTATGAGTTGTACGTATCTATTGACTATGAGTTATGCGGAATTCAGACATGTATGTGCTTATAGAGAATCGTATTCTATGGTAAATCCAGGCGTCTTTCGACCT
This sequence comes from Capsicum baccatum var. pendulum, assembly GCA_030864225.1. NCBI lineage: Eukaryota > Viridiplantae > Streptophyta > Magnoliopsida > Solanales > Solanaceae > Capsicum > Capsicum baccatum. The sequence goes on along the minus strand of CM061550.1, from coordinate 61,564,247 downwards.
ATCAAGGACTATTTCACTTTAACTCTTTCGAGCTTAAAGCGTATCTAATGGTACAAATTCTCCAAAAGGTTAATCCAGTTACGGCACTAACCTTTTAACTGGGGTTGGTGCCCTATTACCTTGACATTATCTCTTTTTTAGACATGTAACTTTTCTTTCGAACAAGTTAATGCTATACTGGCGTATTCTATATGTTTGTAACCACAAGAATTTAAATTAAGATGAAGAGAATAATGATATAAGCAGCGTTCGTGTCAAGAATTCACAAACTCATAGCAATAGATAGTATCTCATAAGGCTTCCATAACCCCAATAGAGAAGTTTAGCTACTCATGAGTGCAACGGAAATCACAATAGACATTATTATCATACCAAAATAAGAGTCTAACGTGAAGTGCTTTGGTAGAGCTTGTGGTGTGAAGTCCTTGCAAGTAGCGTTTCTCTTGTTGTGAAAATTTAAAAGTCGAATAGATGAAGAGAAAGTAATAAGAATTAATTGAAAGAGAATGAATTGAAAGTGTTGGATGAATAAAGTAATTGTTTGATGGAAGATGTCTGTAGATGATGATGGATGTAGATAGATGATGAAGGATGATGAAAGATGTCTAAAACTTCAGCAAAATAGGGTATTTATAATACCCATATCCTATTCCTACTAAGCTACTACGTACTTATCCTAATCCTAATAAGTTACTGCATCATTATCCTAATCCTACTAAGTTACTGCTGATCCCGAAAGTCTTTGAAAATGCTGTTTTTGCCCATGATAGGTTTTCCATGCGTCACTTTTAGTCCCTAGGCGTCCAAGCTTGCTTTCCTTCTTTCGTGAAGCTTCCTTTGGCGTCAAGTTATCCATAAAATGCTAAAATCTTCATCATTTATACCTGAAAACTTGCTAATCATGTTTGTTAGCTCACTTACAGGAAAAAGGACTAAAAGTACAGGAATTATATATTTTGTCCTTAAAACTTAGCTAAAATATGGGTAAATTATAGCACTTTAGGCGTGTAAATATGCCTATCATCACGGAGAAGCCTAAATTCCTAATTATCCCATTTTAGTAGCCCAATGCGATGTCGGCACATCGCGCTAGTGGCCAAAATGGCAAAGCTATAGGGCACCGTGATAGTGGCGCGTTGCGTTGCATACCCAGTTCCCAATTGCCCAAATTCTAGTAAGCCATCACGATAGTGGTGCGTCGCGGTTTCCACCCAGTTTGAAAAAATATTACGTTTTAAGTTTCGGCTTAAAGTTTAAAAGGGCTATTTTGGTCAATTCCCAAGGCCCCAATTCATCCAAAATAAAGAATTTAACCCATTCTAAGCCTATTATGCTTATTTTCATCCATCCCCTTCCAAAGAAAAACCCTAGAGTTCAAAGCTTCCTCTCTAAGAAATCAAAATCCTCCATTGTTTTTCCAAGAAAACTAAAAATTGAGGATTCCCAATTCAAGATAATCAAGAGGCCAGCTTCAAGAGCACAATTAGAGATTCAAATTCAAGATTTCTTAGAAATTTCATCAATCAAGGTAGGTGGGGTTTATGGACAAGGATCTTCTTCCATATTTGTGCACAAAACCAAGCCTTTAATTACAAATTCATATGATTTTGAATGTTTATACATGAATTTTGAATTAGGGTTCATACCCATTATTGCTATTTGCAAAGATATGAATTTTTGAGATATTTTGAAGATGAATTGCATGTCTATTTTCATATTTTCATGTCTATTGCAGTAAATTACAGATTTTGAGATGAATTATCATTATTTTCATTATCAAGCATGATTATTATGATGTTTTGACATGAGTTACTAAGCCCTAAGTTTATATGTTGAGATTTTGAGAAAGATGATGCTTTAAGCATCTTATGAGTTGATTATATCAATTTTATAATAAAGTTTTGATCTTTTGATCCTTAGATAAGTTTTGAAATCTACTTTACAGATTTACTACAGATTATAGAAAGAAAAATAGCTTTATTTACAGATTGATTAAGATAAATGCATAGCTGGTTTCATAATAAACCCTTATGCTAGTTTTAAAGTGGATTTCCAACAAGATGAGCATAGCAAATTAAAAAGGAGTAGTATTTAGCATCGAGTTGGGTATGATTCCAAGGTCTCATACCCCAGAAATATGTGCCACCATAGAATTGAGAATAAGTGACCATAGTGGGATAGGATGTGATCACTTGAGATAAGTTTATACTCCCTAGAAAGATTATGACACCTCTCCCCAATGTAAGGTTTCTTCCTTAGGAATCCAAGATGTTGGAATCCATGTAGATCGCATGGTTTATGTCGGTTAGAAGAATCTCCCTTAAGATAAAGTGTTTTCTCTAATAGAAAAAAATAATAGAAAAGCTTTTATAAAACTATGTGTAAAGACTCACAAATTTATTTAGACTATGCTTTACAGAAAAACTTTAGCTACAGTTTTCAGCTTCCAGATCTTATATTTAAGAGTAAGTCCTTTCGACACTTAGACAATATGATTTAAAGAGGGAATACAAGTACAAATTTTAGAACTAAATGTTATGACTCACTAGATTTATAAAGTATGATTTGCTATTCATGATTACAGATTTCAGTATTTCAGATATTTCAGTTTATGTGAGTCATCTATAGCATGCATTGTTTTACAAATTATGATGATTAGATGATGTTTTACTTATGCATTTCACCCCCACATACTTAGTACATCCTCAAAGTACTGATCTACATATATGTCTATGTGCTACATTGTCTTATAATATTGGTATAGTTGTAGCACAAATACCATATTCAGACAGTTACAGATTCCAGCTAGCTGATGATGAGTCCTCCTACTTTGGGGACTTTAGTTAGATGTTATTAATGTACTTTAATTTCTTAGTCATATGTATTGATTAGTGGTAGTTAGAGTTGTGTCCCAGCTATCTATAGTCAGTATAGTAGAGGCTTCACAGATATCAGTTAGAGTCAGTTATGTAATTTTAGTCCCTCTTTTCAGACTTTATCAGAATGTAAAAGTTGTATCAATATTGTAATTTCATAGATTCCATCATTTTTATATTTTTGCATAGTAAACTTGGTCATTATATACATATTTATTCAGTTACTTATGAGTTATACCAGTAGAAGGGTTAGCTTGGGATCACTTGTGGTCCTAAGCATTGTGTGACATCTCGAGAAAGATTTTTTGGGCATTACAGTCACATATAGCAGGATTATCCTTCTAGGTTTGCTTCTGGATCAAATAAGGTCCTGTTGATACTTCTTCAGCCCCTACACCAAAGGGTGCTACTTTTGACTTCGACACTGGTTGGAACCGTTCATATGCTCTTACCATCCATCAGGATTTGGAGGCTTTTCATTATGTTGTTATTGGTACGTTAAAACTTTTCTCTCATGATGTATATTATCTACTTGATATCATTTCTACTCTATCTTATGTGACTCTTTATGTGGCTATTTATTTTGGTTTTGATCCTGAGTGTATTCCAAATTCCCTTTTTTGTGTCTATCCTGGTTGGTGACTCCATTATGGCTAGAAGAGTCTATAGGCGTTGTTTGGTATCTATTTGTGGTAGGGAGACTTTGGTAGATCTGATAGAGTTGGATATGTTAGATTTTGATGTGATTTTGGGGATGGAATTATTATATTCGTGCTATGCATCTCTTGATTATCGTACCTGAAGGGTCAATTTCTAATTCCCAAATGAACTGGTGATTAAGTGGGAAGGTAGTTCCCTAGTGCCTAAGAAAAAGTTCATTTCTTATCTTAGATCTTGGAAATTAATTTCCAAGGGGTGCCTCTACCATTTAATCCATGTTAAGGATTCTAGATTCGAAGGTCCTTCTTTGCAAATGATCTCTATGGTCTATGAGTTTCTTGAGGTATTTCCTGATGATCTTTGTGGTGTTCCCCCTGATAGGGAAATTGATTTTAGGATTAATCTTCTTCCAAACACTCATTCCATCTCTGTCCCTCCTTAAAGAATGGCTCCGACTGAGTTAAAGAAAATCAAAGAGTAGTTGAATGATCTTTTAGATAAGAGTTTTATCTGCCCTAGTATTTCTCCCTGGGGTGCTCCAGTTCTATTCATGCGTAAAAAGAATGGGTCCCTTCGGATATGTATAGATTACTGCCGATACTTCCTAGGATTGATGATATTTTGATCAACATCAAGGTGCTAAGTACTTTTACAAGATTGATCTATGATTGGGTTATCATCAGTTGAAGATTAAGGAGGTGGATATCCTAAGACTGCCTTTCGAACTCGGTATGGTTATTTTGAGTTTTGGTCATGTATTTTGATTTGACTAATGCCTATAGATGATATTTATGGATCTTATGAACTAAGTGTTCCATCAGTTCTTAATTATGTTTATTGATGATACTTTGGTATATTCTAAGAGTGAGTTGGATCATGTCGATCACCTTCCCCCTGTGTTATAAACCTTGAAAGATCACCACTTGTATACAAAGTTCTCGACGTGTGAGTTCTAGTTGAATATTGTAACCTACTTGGGTCATGTAATTTCTATTGAAGGGATCATGACGGATCCACAGAAAGTTGTGGTGGTTAAGAAGTGGCCTAGACCCATGACTTCAATCGGTATTCGAAGATTCTTGTGTTTAGCCAGTTATTATAGAAGGTTTATAGAAAGTTTCTTTTCTATTGCTGCCCCATTGACTAAGTTGACTCAGAAGAAGGTGAAGTTCCTGTGGTCTGATACTTGTAAGGGTAGTTTCGAGAAGTTGAAGGATAAGTTGACTTTGACTTTGATTTTAACCCTACCTGAGGGTGCCGATGGTTTTGTTATTTATTGTGATGCGTCTCGGGTGGGACTAGGTTGTGTATTGATGCAGCATGGCAAGGTGGTTACATATACTTCTAGAAAGTTGAAGGTGCATGAGAAGAATTATCTGACTCATAATTTGGAGTTGCTGGTTGTAGTCTTTGCTTTACAGATTTGGCATCACTATTTGTATAGGATTTACGTTGACATCTTCTCAGGCCATAAGAGTTTACAGTATGCATTCACTCAGAAGGAGTTGAATCTCAGACAGAGAAGATGGCTTGAGTTGCTCAAAGACTACGACATAAGTCTTTATTATCATTCAGGTAAAGCTAATGTGTCTTTATTAGAGTTAGTCTCTTGGACTCCGAGGATGGTGGTGTGACTATGAAATAGGTGGAGAAGTTATCTCTTGGTGCTGAGGTGAGGGAGAAACGGGTCTTGGAACCTATCTTGATGCACATCAAGGATGGTGTGGGTCACCAAAAGGTGATGGATTTTGAGATTGGTGGTGATGGTATCTTAAGGTACCAAGGCAGGTTATGTGTTCTAGATATTGATGGGATGCGAGAGAGGATCTTGGTTGAAGCTCATGATTTGAGGTACACAATTCATTCTGTTTCTACAAAGATGTATCATGACTTAAGAGAAATGTATTGGTGGAATAATTTAAAGAGGGATACAACTAATTTTGTGGCTAAGTGTTTGATTTTTCAGCAAGTGAAGGTGAAGCACATGAGTCATGGCGGGTTGTCTCAAGAGATTGAATTATCCGTGTGGAAATAGGAAATGATCAATATGGATTTTGTTACTGGTCTTCCACGGTCTCACCATCAGTTTGATTCCATTAGGATCACAATGGATAGGATGACTAAGTCTGCTCACTTCTTGCATGTGAAGACTAACTATTCAGCAGAAGATTACGCTAAAATTTTTATTGAGGAGATCGTGAAGTTGCATGGTGCTTCAGTCTCAATCATATCTGGTCGAGGTACTCACTTCTTATCTTACTTTTGGTGTTTCTTTAAGAGAGGTTTGGGGACTAGGAAGAACCTTAGCACTGCTTTCCACCCTCAGACGGATGGACAAGCAGAGAGGATAATACAAACTTTAGAAGATATGCTAAGGTCTTGTTTGATTGATTTTGGGGGTGGTTGTGTTGATCATTTGCCTCTCATGGAGTTTACATATAATAATATCTATCACTTATGTATTGGGATGGATCTATTCGAAGATTTGTATGTTAGGAGGTGTAGGTCTCTTATTGGGTGGTTCGAGGTTATGAGAATAAATTGTATGGTCCCGATTCGGTTCACCAAGCTATGGAGAAGGTGAGATGATTTGGGATAGGCTTAAGATCGCCCAGAGTTGCCAAAAGTCCTATGTAAATATATGATGAAGGGATTTGGATTTTGATATGAATGATTTGGTATTTCTAAAAGTATCTCCCAAGAAAGGAGTGGTGCGGTTTGGAAAGATGGGGAAGCTCATTCCCTGTTATATTGGCCTTTATCACATTTTGAGAAGAGTTAGGAAGATTGCCTATGAATTGGAATTTCCTTCTAGTATGGTTTCTATTCATTCGGTCTTCCATGTTTTGATGTTGAAGAAGTGAGTAAATGATCTTTCCTTAGTCATTTATTTTGAAAGTGTGGGTGTCTCAGATTCCTTGTCCTATGATGAGGTTTCGATTAAGATTTGGATCGACAAGTTCTTCGGTTACCAAAAACGGATGTGTCTTCGATAAAGGTTCTATGGAGGAACCAAAGGCAGAAAGAAGCTACTTGGCAAGCCGAGGAGGACATGAAGTCCAAGTAGCCATTCTTGTTTCCTACTTTGGATAATCATGCTTGAGGTATGTGTAATCCATAACACATTTGTTTTCTGTCTTTCTTAAAGGTAAATGTGGATGTACTCTATGTTAAATTGTGCTAATAAATACCTTATCCCTTCATTTAGGGATGTATGATTCTAAGGGGGGGGGGGGAATATAACATCCTAGATTTTTGGCCCTTGAAAATTTCTAAAAAATTATCTAACTGTCAAGACTACGACTCCCCTTATGAGTCGTAGGGAGTCTTGATGAGTCGTTGGATCCAAATCGTAGCCTGACCAGTATGTATGGCTAAGTTTTCTATTCTAAGTATGAGTGGCTCCCAACAAGTCGTATGGAATCATTATGAGTCCTGATGTCCCAATCATAGTCAAACTAGTGTGTGTTCTAAGTGTTACTGTCCTGGTGACGACTAGGACCGTATGAGTCGTAGGGTCTCTTAATGAGTTATATGATGTAAGTCATAGGGTCAACGGTATATGTACCTAATTATACTATCTCGACTACTACTCATGGTAACTAGTCATAATGTGTCTCAACGAGTCGTCATAAGAATCGTAACGACTGACGTCGATTTTTCAGCTTTTAAGTTGATGGCACTTTGGACATTTCCCTCTTTACCCACTTATATCCCACATCCATAAAACACCTTTGGGGCATTATTTTAACAAATGAAAAACCCTATTTACTTTCTCAAATTCTTTCAAGCAAAGCAAGTTAGGGTTTCCTCAAGGTTGAGTATCTAGGGGTCAATTCAAGGTTTCTTCTCCATAATTGAGAATTCTTCAGGCATGTTACTCTTATCTAATTATTACTTGATAAAAAGCATGAATCTACATAGTTTACTTAGATGGTTTTGAATGTGGGTTTTCAACATGGATGAGGGTTTTGGAATGGTTTGGTCTTAAATTGCTTTCCTATGATTTATTATGCATTGTTTATGCTTTATTATTGGTTTTGAACTTCTGGAGTGCATGAGTATGGTGAATAAACTAAGGAGACATGTTTTTCCATAAATTGATGTTTTAAAATTGGAATTGGTTTTGAATAATGGTGTTCCCTCAACCCACTTGTGTAAATGGATTTAAGTTTTGAAATTGTCACTAGGTTTGACTTACTCACCTATGTTAATGCATTGTATAAATGGTAAACCAATGAACATGGATTTTGAAGGACTTGTTGGCTATGAATTAATTTAATGAACAAAGAGGTTCGAGGCATTCCATCAAGTTAATGTGATTGTTATGGCATAGAGATAAACTTGCAAATAAGGGTATGACAATACCCATGGTGTGCCTTAACAGTTGGTTCTTTGTTTAATGAATGGGTTATGTTAAACTTGCTTTAATTATGCTTTAATTGGGGTTGTGTAGCTGAGTCGTAAAAGTGGAGGTCCCGAGGGACCAATTCTGGAAACCACGATTGCCGACGTAGGGGTCTAAAAGATCGAGATGTTCGTGTCCCCCTTATTATATAATTGGGATGTTCGAGTGTCCCATGTTATGGACGGAGTGCTTAAGCCACTCTTGGTATATGCCGGGAGGTTCGAGTCTCCCATAGTACATATAATATATGCGATTATTCTCTGGTTCATGCGGCCACACATATTGGGTCCCTTCTAGCTAGGGAAGAGCTGGACCCATATAGCCCGTGGGTGCCTTGTTATGACGGTTATACTACACAGTCCAAGGTTAATGATTTTGAAGAACATGATAAGCTTTGTTCCCTATCCTAACAAGTTAATTATATATGCATATAATGATGTTCATATGGTTTTTATTTTGATCTAACTTGGAATTATTTTATCCCCCATACCTAAGTTACATGCTAGTGCTCAACCCACTAACCATCTCTGAATGTTGTATCGCTACGTGATGCAGGCACCAGAGATACTTCTATTTTCCTGCGCAGTGTTAGGAGGATGACTCGATTCCACAGTTGTTAGTGGTAAAGTGGAGAGATTCCATTCTCCTAAATACTTGAACATTTCATCAATTTCTATTCATAGATTAGAATTGATAGTTCACATTATTTTTAACTTTATCATTGTCATTGTCAGGGTCGGGGGAATGTCCCGAATTCGATTTATTTTTGGTATTGCTTAATGGCTTTGTGGATATTGTTGTGGTTGGATTTTGTTGGTTGACATTTCATACACTTTGAGTTTTTTTACACTATTTTGTTATATATTTAGAATTCAGCCGTTGTTAGGTGTGCTATGAGTAGGAGGTGGTCTCCGATCCTCAGTGGACTTGAGATAACCATCATGGCCAAGACCTGATTTGGGTCATGACTATCAACCTCCAAACTTCCAACCATGAGTACTTTTGTTTGGAAGTAGATGTGGAACCTTGAGGAGTGACCGGCTAGAATTATTTTCACCGGAGTAGGGCCAAAATTGCTTTCAAAGTAGCGGATTGCCACGACACAATATTTGTGAATATTTTATTACTATTATTAATTTTAGTTCCATATTAATATAGTAGTACAATTTTTCTACAATTTGAAAGCGATTTTACTTACATATAATATTGATAAATGGCTATTTCCTTGAACATAACTTTTCCTGATTTGTCAAAACTTGAGCCGTTGGATGAAAAATAATTTTAAATGTTGGTAACAAAAAAATTTAATTTTCTGTGAACAATTAGAAGTTGATTCTGTTTTATTTAGCGAACCTCCTACTGATGGGTCTAACACTGTTGTGGTTGATGACATTGCTATTTTTTTTGAAAAAGATAACAAAACAAATAGAGGACATTTATTAAATCATATGACTAATCATTTATTTTATTTATTTATTACTTACAAATCTGCTCAAAAAATATGGGACAATTTAGAAAAGAAATATGGTGATAATGATGCAGGAAAGAAAAAATATCTTGTCGAACAGTGGATTAAATTTCAAATGGTTGACAATAAACCAATTATGGAATAAGTTCACGAGTAAAAAAGTTTGACTGTTGATGTTCTCAATGAGAACATGATGATGTGTGAGATTCTTCTGGCTAATATTCTGCTTAAAAATAATTCCACCATCCTGGAATGATTGTATAAATCAATTGAAACATAAGAAAAAGAATTTAACTCTCTAATAACTTATCAGTCGCACGAGGACTGAGGAGGAAAACCGTCTCAAAGATAAGATGGAATCTCTTTCTCTTAATTCTGTTAAAGCTAACCTTGTGTAATCTTCTTATACGATTGTAAAAGATAGTATGAAGGCAAATAAAATAATGTCCAGAATAAGCAACAAGTGAAGAATAACAATCATTCCAACAATCCAGAGAGTCAAATTAAAAAATCAAAGGAACCTTGTTTTATCTGCAGGAAACTTGGTCATAGAGTTGTCTACTGCTATCTAAGGAAAGAAAAAAATTCAACGAAGGTAGGAAATGATGATGTCCACGGTCATCTTACTGAGGGTGATAAAGTATTTATTGCAGTAGTCGTCAAGGAAAACCTGATAGCTGACAAGACTGACTGATTGTTGGACACAGGAACTTGAAGTCATATATGTGTCATCAAAGAGCTTTCCATGACTTTAAGGGATCCACCAATGGGGAGTGTGTTTTTATAGGTAACTTCACTACTACTGGAGTTATGGGTAAAAGAATTTTTTTACTTAAATTGACTTCTGAAAAACATTAGCCTTGAACAATGGTCTGTGTATTCCCTCTCTCCTTAGAAACGTAGTTACTGAAGCACTTCTCAACAAAATCGGTCTTAAACTTATTTTTGAAGATGATAAAATAATTATTTCTTATGGAGGAGACTTTTTTGGGAAAGTATACCTTAGTGGGGGATTATTTGTATTGAACATTGTTCAAGAGATTGTTAACAATACAAGTATTTCAAATTCTGCTTATATTGCTGAGTCTATTAATTTGTGGCATGATAGACTAGATCTTATTAATATTGCTTCTATTAAAATAATTATAAAATTGAAATAAATTCCTAGAGTAAATATTAACGATATTTCTAAATGTTCTCTGTGTGTAGAAGTGAAGCATGCCAAGAAACCTTTTAATTGTTACTAGTCGAAAGACCAAATTGCTTGAACTAACTAGCAGATTTCAAGAACACCGTTGGCAAAGGTGGAAAGAAATATTACATTACTTCTGTTGATAACTTTTATAGGTACGCTAAGGTATATCTCCTTAAGTCTAAGGATTAGGCAGAAAGCATATTTTTTAAATTCAAAACCAAACAAAAAAAATCAGTCAGATAGAAAATCACGAGTTTTAGATCTGATAGGTGTAGTGAATATAGTACTAAAACTTTAGAAGATTTTTGTGAGAAAATTGATTTTATCCATAAATTTAGAGATTTTTGTGAGAAAAATGATTTTATCCATGAATTTAGTGCTCCCTATACCCCCCCTCCCCAAAACTGTGTTGTCGAATGAAATAATAGAACTCTTAAGGAAATGATGAATGTTATATTTTTAAGCTGAAGTCTACCTGACTATATGGGGGGGGTGGGGGAAGCAAGTTATACAAGACCTCATATGAGTTGTGGAAAGGGTTTTCTCCTAACTTCAAATTTTTGAAAGTGTTGGGATATTTGGGTAAGGTTGATCTGCCTATTTTTAAATGGGTAAATATAGGATCTAAGACTTTTGGCACTATCTTTATTCGTTATTCTCAAAATGATTTTTCTATTTTTGAATATTGAGATGTAGACTTTTTTGAGCATATTTTTTCTTTGAAAAATGATGTACTAACACGACTCGAACCAGGGTCTGGTTTTGTTGGGTATCTTAGGTCTAAGAAGGACCCGAGTCCACCCCCAATACCAAAACCATCAAACACCTTACCCCCATGTCGAATGAATTCCGAATATATAACAAGATTAGAAAACTTGAAATCAAAAATATTATGATATGAGTATAACCAAACCAACCAACAACCAAATCATCCCAAGTCCAAGTAGTCCAACAAAGCCTCTACCAACTTAACAACAATAAAGTGTTGGGACATGCCCCCGACTATATCCAAAAATAATATCCAATAGTATATAACTCAAAAGAAAACAAATCCTGAAATGGAGCCTTTCAAAGTATGAAAGCTCACCACTTCAAATTGACTTTCAATCAATCCTCAATCCCTGAGCAGGATAAGTAGAAGTATGGACAAATCCTGAATCGCGTGGGGATACAACATATGTAGATGGTTAGCGCTTAGAGTGCTAGCATGTAAATCAAGGATGGCGGATTACATAATGCCATGAATAACAATTCAAATCATTCTAGATTCCATACAGATCATTAAATACATATACGTAATATATATCACATACCGGGATAGGGAACAAGGCTTAACATGCATTTAAAACCTTATTCTGAATTGTGTAGCTTAACCATCATAGTAATGGTACCCACAGGCTATATGAGCCCCAGCTCTCACCTCACTACTCAGGCCCCAATACGTGTAGCTGCATGAACCAGAGAATAATCTCATATATATGAACGAGGGATTCAAACCCTCCGATAATATACTAAGGCAACTTAAGCACGTGATCATAAATGTGATATGGGGGACTTGAACCCTCCAATCATAATGGTAACAATAAAGTGGACTCGAACTACCTGGTCTAAGCAAGCGGACTCAAACACTCAAGACATAATGATCCCCCACCGTCTAGCACGATTTCCAATATTGGTCACTTAGGCCTCCAATTTCATGACTCAGCTACACAACCCTATTTTAAAGCCCAATTAAAATATTTATAACACATTCCCATTTATTTAACCATGATTCACATTAAGGCATACATTATTGGTATCGTCATACCAACTACACTTTCAAGGTAATAATATCATGCCAAAACAATTTCCATTAACATGGGGAGAACACTCTTTTTATTCATTAAATCAGACCATTATGTTTCAAATACCTCTTCATAATTAAAAAACAATTTCACATCAAGAGGTTAGGTTCATAACCACTTCAAAAGTCACAAGTTTGGGAAATCCATAATTCCCTAGTTTCATCCACCATACCCAAGCACCCACAAGTTCAAAACCATAACTAAAGCACGAGTATGCATCATCAAATCATGGGAAAACATTAAATTGACCATTAAAGTCAAAACCCCTAATCATTTAAAACCCTTACTTTCAACCACATAAACAACCATGTATTTTTATGCAATAGAGATATTAAGTTAAGGGTAGAGTCCTATGCCTAAAATAGTAAGAAGTACGGAGAGAAATCACCCTTGAAAGCCCTAAGTGATCAACCTCTTGAAAACTCTTGACCTTAAGGATTTGAGAGTATTTAAGGAGTTACTTTGATATATCTTTAAAGGCTAATGATACCCTTAAGGGGTTATAAGATGTGAGTTTTAATTTGGGTAGTAGGGGAAATATACAGAATGCCCTTAACTTAAAAGTTGAAAAAAGGTCTTCTTTGACTATGAGTCAACCATTGACTCAAAACCACTCCTTATAAATCATCACCACGAGTCGTAACCAGGACAGTCTCTATGACACCATCCACTACTAACCTTATGACTTAACCAACCAACCCGTAATGAGACCTTATGATTAGTAGGGTTTAGTCGTAGTCAACATAAAATCCAAATTAGGGTATATATTTGACACCCTATAATTGAACCTAACAATTTATAACATATCTCTACGGATTCTAGTAAGCCACTCTTCCACAAAGTAGAATCTAGCCACTAAATTTCTGATATGGTTATAATTCTATCCCAATAACTCATCATGATTACGACTAGTGCCCTCAAGTCATATCCAAGACAGTAACTTCAACACTACTCACTGGTTACCTTACAACTAATATCACCTGACCCATCAAGATACGATTTGACTCGTAGGGTGAGTCATTACCAAGGCAGTGAGCTCAAAGCTCAAGAAATTTTTTCCAAGGGCCAAAATTTGAGGTGTTTCATGTACCTAGTGATGTGTAAAATAATATTTCTATATGTATGTTCGTTAAATCTTATGTTAAACCTGCAACTAATGTTATTGCTAATGAGCATGAAAATGAACTTTGAAGGAGTGAAAAACATAGGACTAAAACTAGTTTTGGTCCTGATTTTATCACCGCCTTCTTAACTGAGGATTTTAATATCAATACTTTAAATGATGAATTAGTGTCTATCTACTTAATAGAAGAATACTCAAAGACATATGATAAAGGAATGGGATCAATAGATATAATGTTTGAAAAGTGATGATTAAAAGTTAATTAGATTTTATAGTATCTAATAAACCTGGGAGTTGTATGATTTGCCTAGAGGTTGTAAACCCATAAGTAGCAAGTGGATATTTAAGAAGAAATTAAAGCCTGATAGCATTAAATATAAGGCTATACTTGTGATAAGAGGTTTTAACCAAAAGAAAGATGTTGATTATTTTTATTCTTATTCTCCTATGACTAAAATAGCAACCATTAGAACTCTTATTACTCTAGCCGTTATTCATTGTTTAATAGTACACCAAATAGATGTCAAGACTGCATTTTAAATTGTGATTTAGTGAAAGAGATCTATATGACTCAACTTGAGGATTTTGTGGTCCTAGGACAAGAGGATAAAGTATACACATTGAGAAAGTCCGCATATGGACTTAAGCAGAAACCTAAGCAGGGATATGAAAAATTTAATTTCACATTAATGGATAATGTCTTTGTTGTTAATTAGCCTGATACTTGTAGTTATTCTAAAATAATAGGATTAGATTTTGTGATTATATGTTTATATGTGGATGACATGTTAATCTTTGACCCTAATGTGAATGTTGTAAATGAGACTTTGAAATTTTTATTTTCTAAATTTAAAATGAAAGACCATGGATAAGCTGATGTAATTTTAGGGATTAAAATCAAAAGAATTGTTAATGGTTTCTCTTTGTGTTGGTCTTATTACATTGAAAAGATGTTGAAAAAGTTTAGTTGTTTTGGTCTATTCTTAGTGAGAAATCTTTGTAATCCTAGCATACACTTGAAAAAGAGTAAATATTCTAGTGATTCTCAAGATAAATATGCTAAAATAATAGAGAGTGTAATATTTCTCATTAACTGTACTCGACTTGATATAGCTTATGTTTTCAGTATATTTAGTTGATATACTCATAATCCAATAGTGAACATTGGAATTCTCTTCATTGCTTGTTAAGGTATTTGAGAGTTACTATGAATTAGAGTGTGTATTTTAATAAATTTCCTGCTATTTTAGAAGGATTTTGTGATGCAAACTAGGTAACTGACAATGATGAAGTTATCTCCACTAGTGACAATGTGTTTACTTTGGGTGCATGTGCTATTTCATGGAAGTTTTCAAAGCATACTTGTATAGCACGTTCTACCATGGGATCTGAATTCATTGCTCTCAAGATGGCAAGATAAGAAATTAAATGTCTGAGAAACCTTTTGGTAGACGTGTCACTATGAAAAAGACAGTTTCATCGGTTTCTTTAAATTGTGATTCACAAGCAGTAGGATTTCTAAATATAGTGTATACAATAGAAAAAAGAGAAATATTCACATCAGATACGGTGCAGTTAAACAATTGTTGAGACATGGTGTTATTTTCTTGAAATATGTAAGGTGCAAAAGAAATTTGGCGGATCCTATGACCAAGGTTTTGACAAGGAAAATATCCTTGAATCATCGAGGGGAATGGGGCAAGAGCCCATGGGTTAAGGTAGTATGGTAAATACTCATTTCTGGTCAAACGAAAACATATAGGCCTTAAATAAACACTAAATATTCTATCATTATGGATTGAGGTAGTGTATTAAAAGGTTGAGCTTATTTTTCCTCTTAATGATCCATAGCCTTAAGGTGGTCTATGAGATAGACTTGATGGATCACCTACGTGAGTGTAAAAGGTTGGTCACCTTTTTATGAAAGACTTGGGTCATCTTTGTAGAGCACTCATGTGACTCAAGATTTGTATGCGTGACCATAAAAATACTTTATAGTATTGTGGAGGTTACTTAAAATCAAGAATATGGTATGTGTTGTGGGGGGTCTCAACTTATGTCCATCTAGTTCAACAGTACTTTACTTTTTGAACATTTTTTGTTGCCTCATATGTCTAAGTGTTAATTCAAATCGAAAGAAATTGACACTTAAGCATATATTCCTTTATTTAGTCTAGAATTTATTTCTATTCTTTATCTTTGTATTAGTGGGAGATTATGAAGTTAATTCTACGTTAAACCTTTTTGTGTAATGCAGTGAATAAAGAAAAATAAAAAATGTGTTACAAAGAAGATGGACCTACTTATTCGTTTCAAATGAAAAATCAAGAATCTGTAACATTTGGTTTAATGGTACTTTAATACCATTAACTCTCATCTTGCATACAACATTTTGGTATTCCTATATAACCATATATCTTTGGAGAACAAAACACACAACAAAAGTGAAAGAAAAATATCTCCCTCCTTATGTTTTTAAGTTTTCTATTTTTGGGCAATAGTTTGAGCAACCTCCAAACTTCCAACCATGAGTGGACATGCTTGGAAGTAGCTATGGAACCTTGGGGAGCAACTAGTTAGAAGGATTTACACCAGAGTCGAGTCCAAATTGCTTTCCAGGCAATGGCTTGCAACGCCACAGTATTTGTGACTATTTTATTACTACTATTAATTTCAATTCCATATCAATATTTTAGTATAATTATTATACACTGTGAACAAAAAAAATTGCAACGAAAAAAATAATATATAGGTAAAATCTGAAATTAAGGAACTATAAGAGTGAATGTTTTTTTTTGCAAATGAAATGTACTATTAGATTAATGAATTCATTTGATCATGGCCCCAAAAAGAGAGGCTTTGTCAAAAAATTCATAAAACTCAAATCTAATTCTTTTCTTGATGAACTTCTTTTCCTTTCTTTTGTTTCTATCAACTTTGATTAATAGGTGAGATCTACAATTATATTGATAAAGTAACATTGGAATAAAATCTTAAACCAAAATGAAGTTTCACATAAACTTTTTTTGGTTGATTTTTGTTAAGAAATCAAAAATTGTTTTTAATTTTAGCATTTAATATAAAAGAAAATGTCACATATTCTCAAAGAAAGATTGTAGCCTTTTTTTTTGTGAACAAGATAACAATGATCAAAGATATTAATAATAGAATATTAAATGGAGAAGAAAGAGAAAAAAGAATAAAGGTGATGATGAAGAAGGAAATAAAAAGAATAAAAAAGATACAATATGTTACTTTTTAGGCTCTTCACGCCTACTTGAAGTGAAATTTACATAAGTTGTCAACTCAGCAAAAAATGATAAAATGACACAGTTCAATCTTATTTTGGTATTCAAAATATACAAGGTTTACTTGAGATGCCTACGTGAAAATTTGTGCCAGCTTTAAGGGGCTGCCAATGTGTTCTGCCAAATGAATAACTCCTAATTAAATAACTTAGAGATATACATTAATTAATTTTGGTTTAAATTTATATTTTTTCACGGTCAATAAAAACTATGAAACGAGCAATTAAGATCTCATATCTAAAACTATTTTAGTTTTGTGGCCTTTTACATGAGATTTTATTTTTATATATAAGAATTTTTTAGCTGTACACATGAGAAGTTTGAAAACATCACATTAAATTTGATTAGCGAATAATACTATGAAATATAAAAATAATTTAGAAAATAAGAAATTAAAAATTAAAAATATGATTGAGAATTTAATTATAATATTATTTCAAAATATTTTTCTCCAAAAATTTATAGTCGTCGGGTTATTAAATAGGTATCAAAATTATGTTTTCGCAATAATATCATAGAAGACTACTGGTAAAGTTAAGTGACCATCGAAGTTAATTCCCTAAATTGTAACTTTTTAAAAACAAAATAAGAGATAATATTTCACATGACCATTCAATTTAGGGTAGTTCACTTAGAAAGTCACTCAATTTGTATTTTAATTCGAAAGACACACTATTGATATTTCACCTAGAAATTTCCTAACCTATTTAAATATTTTTAAAATTAAAGTTTTCTGAAATGAAATTATATTTTTGAAAATAGTGATCCTAGAAAGTTAGCTTGACCAACTTGAATTACTTCTCTGTTCCAAAATAGTTGGCCCTCCTTCTAAAAATATTTGTTTGAATTTAGTTATCCATTTTATGAAATCAAGAGAATATTATTATGTCATTCCAACACTCCCCTTATCATTAAATGACCAAACAAAGTGTATATACTCAAATTTATTGTAATGACCTGATTTGTCATATTTCACTTTTTATGTGATTAGATTATTTTGTCCTTTTTCATGGTTGTTGCATGTTGATTTTGGGGTATGGAGATGGTTGGCACAGTTCATATTGTCTTCAAAAGTTTTTTTTAAGGGGGGGGGGGGGAGGTTGAGGTTTTTAGGGGCTTTGAAAGTTCAATAGTTGACTTTGGTCAACGTTTGATGTCTTGAGTGTTGGGTGAGAATTTGGACAAATTCATTAGATCTGAAAAGTCAAATTTGAGTTAGTATTGTGGTTGGTTCAGGCTTTAAACCTTTATTTTATATTTCTGCCCTTATTTTGAAAACTAGTGAAATTTTCCTTAAATGGGTTCTAAGGGCTAATTTTTTGAACAATCTTTTTTTGATAATATGACTATGCCATTGAGTCTAAAACATTGAAAATATCTTAATAGTATAGTTCATTTGCATTCACAAGATTTCGAGCGAATTTCAAGGAGTCGATCGATAATTTTACAACTTAGCAAAATTGCTGAATTTAGTTAATATCTGGGTAGCCGCTTATGAAAAACCCTAGATTTTTGGCCCTTGGAAATTCCTTGAGCTTTGAGCTTACTTTCCTATTAATGACTCATCATATGTGTCGTATTATGTGGTACGAGTCAGGTTACCCTAATCGTTAGGTGTCCAGTGGATGATTGTTGGGTTTTCGGTCTTGGTAACGACTTGGTGGTACGAGTTATTAGGGGTGGTGACGAGTTGTTAGGACGATCCTTAATCAAATCAGTAACTTAGTAACTTGTCTTGGCTCTGAGTACGCGTGGATCACTAAGGGCCATGAGGATAGGTTACGAGTGGTAGGGTTGAGTCGAATGTTGTGCAGTGTTCAACCCCTTGGATTATGTCTTGGATACGACTAAACCATACGATTCGTATGGTCTAGTCATTAGTGGGATCATTGAGTCTTATGGTGGACAGTGTAGGGGCATCTAAGTCACTATCTTGGTGAAGATCAAGGGTACAAGTCATATATTGTGGTCACGGGTCAAGGAGTCGACTCGTAACCACATGCGACTTTTTTACATTTTTAAGTTGGGGGTATTCTGGACATTTCCCACTTTAAGTCCCTTTGATACCACGACTTAAATCATCCTTTAGGGATTCATTAACTCGTTATTCCCAATCAAACACTCTTAAATTCTCTTTCAAACTCTCTATTCAAGAAAAAGCTAGTGTTTTTCAAGATAATCAATTCAGGCTTTCAGGGGTGGTTCTGTCCATATTCCTTGGTGTCTAAGGCATGTTGCTCTTCCCTCATTATTATTTCATAAAAAAACTCATGTTTTGATATATGATTTTCATGGTATTGCTATGGTTTTGAAATAAAGGTTGGGGATTTTGGTTGTTCATGGATGAATATTGTTTCTCATATTTTAATTATGGTTTTCCTTGTTTTAATTATGGTTTTTAGCATATGGTTGCATGGGTATGGTGGTTGAAATTGATAATGGTAAATTTCCTTAAACTTGTGACTCTTTAAGTGGTTATAACCCTAATCGTGGTTTTGTAAAACCGGTTAGTAGTTATGAGAAAGGTGGGAATTTGAACTAGGGGTACAATGAAATCCCCAAAGGGTTTAGTTTGGCTATTACAACTAATTAATGCATCGCATAAATAGTAATAGAACATAAAGTGGTTTGGTTTGGTTTTAAATGACTTTAGAAAGGCCTTGGTGACCATGGTTATGGTTTAGTGGTTTGTATGGAATAATTGGAATTAACTTGCAAGCTCTAATTTTGGTATGAAGATACCAACGGCTAATGCCTAATTAAAAGACTCCTTGGTAAATGGTTAGGAAAATGTAAAGGAATTTAATATGGGCTTAAAGGCGAGTTGTGATGGCAAAGCCATGGAAGGTGGAGGTCCCAGGGGACCAATACTAGAAATTCATGTTTTCCAATATGAGGTTTGGTCTTGATGACTTGTGTGCATGATTCACACTATTGATATATTTTTATCTTGGTTTAACATGGGGGCGAGGCATTTCCTAATCTTTCTTGATACCTTTGGTTTGTGAGGCTATACATACCGGGGCCCTTTCATCAGAGGAGCTGAACCCATATAGTCGTGGGTGGATGCTTAGGACGGATGGGATACACAACCCTGATTAAGATTTTAAATTCATGCTAAACCTTGTTCTCTATCCCGACATGGTATATATATGTATATATGTGATTGCATATGGTTATTTAAGTTGGATTAGAATGATGGCATAATTTAATCTCTATCCCTGAGTTACGTGCTAACATTCTCTCTGCTAACCATCTTCGGGCACTGTATCCCCACGCGATGTAGGAATCAGCCATACTACCATTCCTCCTACTTAATGACTTAAATTCGGCGCCAGCTTTTGAGTCAAATTAAAGTGATGATCTT
The DNA here is from genome assembly GCA_030864225.1 of Capsicum baccatum var. pendulum. Taxonomy (NCBI): domain Eukaryota; kingdom Viridiplantae; phylum Streptophyta; class Magnoliopsida; order Solanales; family Solanaceae; genus Capsicum; species Capsicum baccatum. Next base: position 61,543,998 of record CM061550.1, on the reverse strand, counting down.
CCATACTCGGGAAGACCCTATTTTATGCTATGCACTTCTTTTCATTATTGTTATTTCCTTGGTTTTGGTTTTGGCAATGGTCGGGAGCATGTCCCTACTGAATAATCTTTGATTCTTGTTGGAGGCTTTATCGAACTACTATTGTCATGGGAGGTGTCAGTATTAGTGTAAGCATTGGTATTGGTATTGGTATTGGCATTGGGATTGGTATCGGTTGGACATTTGGTAGGGATTTTTGGTTGTGGTTATAGACTTACTTTACTGTCTTTAGATTATTATTGCCTTATCTTTTTATATGTTCGAAATTCATCCAACATAGGGTATAGGGTGATTAATGGTTGAGTATTAGGGGTGGTTTTTGGTCATGGTTGGACTTGAGATACCCGAAACGACTAGGCCTTGGTTCGAGTCATATCAGATTGGTATCAGAGACCTATGTTCATGGTCAATTGAAAATATATAAAGCCGTGTTAAGTAGAGTCTCTTTTAAGGGCATGTAGTGTGCCACACTCATAATGGGGAGGTTACAAGGCATTTAGGAATGTTTATCTTTCTTATGTTCTATTTTTGGGGGCTATCAAGTCTAAGGTCCTAAAATCTTATTTAATTTTTGTTTGTTCAGTTTTCAGATCATGCCTTCTAGATGATCTGAAGTTCATGAAAACTCCTTTGTCCTACCCGAGGATAATGTTGATGGGACACATCCTAGTTATGAGGTCCAAACCTGGTCTAGGGGTTTGGTTCGTGATTGCCCTTTTGGAGTTCCCTCTCTTCCCTCTAGTTTTTCTCGATCTTCTCAGGATGATGTGATGAATTATGAGTTTCGTCAGTCTATTCATATGTTGGCACAGTTAGTAGCTTCTCAAGCCGAGCGGGGTGCTTTTGTTACTTCATTTTTTGGCTTTTGTTACTCCATCTTCTGAGGCCACAAGGGTTGGCCAATTTTTGAGGTTGAATTCTTAAACTTTTACTGGAGTTAAGTTCAAGGAGACTCCTCAACGTTTTTTTAGATGAGATGGAAAAGATCTTCTATGTTATGTATGCCGCTAATATGGAGGGCGTGGAGTTTGCGCCTACCAACTGAAAGATGTGTCTTATTAGTGGTATGAGTAATGGTACCAATCAATAGGTGATGATACTGAGTCAACCCTGAGGGATGATTTTTTTAATGCTTTCTTGAACCATTTTTTTCCTTAAGAGCTAAGGAAAGCGAAGGCAGAAAAGTTTGTTAATCTGAAGTAGGGCAATATGTCAATCAAGGAGTATGTCTTAAAGGTTCACCAGTTATCTTGGTATGCTCTGGATTTTGTTTCTTGCATGAGGGCTAGGATTAAAAAGTTTGCTTTTGAGTTGTCCTGAGACTTAATTTCAGAGAGAACGTCTGCCTTGTTGAATAAGGACATAGATATATGTAACAAGTTGAGGAAGAGAAAAAATAGTAGTCGTAGCTAGGGGAGAGGCAGAGTAAAAAGTTTAGATTTTCTAAGCAGGGTGGTGACCAACAACAGAGTGGCAGGGATGGTGAAAAGTAGCCTAAAAAAGCAGGGCAATTTTAGGTATTACTCGATGGTTAGTGATCCCTACCAAAAGTCATCGGGTGATAGGTGTTCTCATGGTGGTGATAATTATTAGGTGCAGGGTGCCCAATCTCAGGCGAGTGGGGCCTAATCAGCTCTATTCTATCCTTCTTACAGGTTTTATGGTTGATTGCATTGGGGTTACTTTGGTGAAGAAAAGGATAAGTGATTCAACTGTGGTCAACTAGGGTACATGATTAGGATTTGTCCAGCATCTAAGGTTACTTCTGGGACAAACAAGGTTTTGATTGCCTCTTCTCCAACTCCAATACCAAAGGGTATACCATCTGGATGAGGCAATAGTCATAACTAACTCTATTGTCTCACTACTTATCTAGAGTTTGAGGCATCACCTGATGTTGTTACTGGTATGTTGAAACTCTTTTCCCGTGATATGTACTGTTTACTTGGTCTGAGGTTCATTTTTTCTTATGTGACCCTATTTATGGCTGTGCATTTTGGTTTTGATCTTGAATGTATTTCAGATTCCTTTTCTGTTTCTACCTTGGTGGGTGACTCTGTGGTTTCCAGAAGAGTCTATAGGGGTTGTGTGGTATCTGTGAGTGGTCAGGAGTTTTGGTGGACTTGTTTAAATTATACATAGTTAATTTTGATGTCATATTTAGGATGGATTGGTTGCATTCGTGCTATGTTTCTTTAGATTGTTAGACCTTTAAGGTCATCTTTAAATTTCCTAATAAGCCAGTTATTGAGTGGTAGGGTGGTTACCTATCTCTTAAGAAGAGGTTCATATCATATCTTAGAGATCGGAGGTTAATTTCTAAGGGGTGTCTCTATCATCTGGCCTGGATTAAAGATTCTAACTTGGAGAGCCCTTCTTTACATTTCATCCCAATGGTGATTGAATTTCCTAAGGTCTTCCTTAACGACCTTCCTGGTGTCCCTCCTGATAGGGAGATTGATTTTGGATTGATCTTGTTTCGAACACTCATCCTATTTTTACTCCTCCTATCGAATAGCTCTAACTGAGTTAAAGGATCTTAAGAAGAAACTAAAGAATCTTTTAGACAAGGGTTTTATCCATCCTAGGGTGTCTCCATGGGTTGCACCGGTATTGTTCGTATATAAGAAGAATGGGTCCCTTCGGATGTGTATTGATTACTAGTAGTTGAATAAGGTAATGGTAAAGAATAAGTACCCGTTTCCAAGAATAGATAACTTATTTGATCAGCTGCAGGGTGCTAAATTTTTTCTCCAAGATTAATCTTTAGTCTGGGTATCATCAGTTAAATATTAGGGAGGTAGATATCCCAAAGACTGCCTTTCGTACCCGATATGGGCATTTTGAGTTCTTGGTTATGTCTGTTGGGTTGACCAATGCCCTAGTGGCATTCATGGACTTGGTGAATAGAGTCTTTTGTTAGTTTTTAGATTTGTTCTTCATTATGTTCATAGACGATATTCTGGTGTATTCAAAGAGTAAGGTGGATTATGTCGATTACCTTCGCATTATACTACAGACCCTGAAAGATCAACAATTATATTCCAAATTTTCAAAATGCGAGTTCTGCTTTAACGCTATAACTTTTCTGGGTTATGTCATTTCTAATAAAGGGATTATGATAGATCTGCAGAAAGTCACAGTGGTTAAGAAATGTCCTAGAGCCACGAATCCAATCGATATTCTGAGCTTCTTGGGTTTAGCTGGTTACTATAGGAGGTTTGTGTAGAGTTTCTTGACTATAGTTGCCTCATTGACTAAGTTAACTCAAAATAAAGGTAAAGTTCTTGTGGTCTGATGCTTATGAGGGTAGATTTAAGAAGCTGAAGGATAAGCTAAATTTGGCTCTGATCTTGACTTTGCTTGAAGAAACTAAGGGATTTGTGGTCTATTGTAATGCATCCTGTGTGGGGATTGGTTGTGTTTAGATGCAGCATGGCAAGGTGATATCTTATGCCTCTAGACAGTTAAAGGTGCATGAGAAGAATTATCTGACTTTTTACTTGGAATTATTAGTTGGGGTATTCGCATTGAAAATCTGTGTCACTATTTTTAGGGAGTGCATATTGATATCTTTTCTGATCATAGGATCCTGCAATATGTGTTTACCCACAAAGAGCTTAACCTCAAGCAAAGGAGATAGCTTGAGCTGCTTAAAGATTATAACACGAGTCTTTCCTACCATCTAGGTAAAGCTAACGTGGTTGTTAATGCTCTTAGAAGGTTATCCATCGGGAATATAACTCATGTGCATGAGGAAAAGCGAGATTTGGTGAAAGATGCTCACCATTTAGCTAATGTTAGAGTTTATCTCTTGTACTCTGAGAATGGTGGTGTATTTTTTTAGGAGGTGGGGAAATTATCTCTGGGTGCTGAGGTGAAAGAAAAGTAGGTGTTAGATCTTGTCTTGATGAGCATCAAGAGTGATATAGGTGGGCAGAAAGTTATAGCCTTTGAGATTAGTGGTGATGGTACCTTGTGGTACCAAGGGAGATTATGTGTTCCCAATGGAGATGGAGTGTGAGAGAGGATTTTGGATGAGGTGCATGAGTCACGATATGCTATTTATCTTGATTTGATAAAAATGTATCATGAACTTAAGGAGATGTATTGGTGGAACAATATGAAGCAGGATATGGCTACTTTTATGTCTAAGTCATGGTGTACCAACAAGTGAAAGTTGAGCACATAAGGCCCGGAGGATTGTATCAAGAAATCAAGGTACCTATGTAGAAGTAGGAAGTGATCAACATGGACTTCGTTACAATCTTCCTCGATCTCGGAATCTATTTGATTCGATTTGGGTCATCGTGGATAGGATGACAAAGTATGCTCACTTCTTTCCAGTGAGGACTAATTTTTCAACCAAGGATTATGCAAGGTTGTACCTCCAAGAGATTGTGAAGTTGCATGGGGCGCCAGTTTCTATTATCTCAGGTCGTGGTACGCTATTTTCTTTACATTTTTAGTGGTTATTAAAGAAAGGTTTGTGGACCAAGGTAAGTCTTAGTATGGCCTTCCACCCGCAGTTGGATGGGAAAGTGGAAAGAACTATTCAGACATTAGAGGATATGCTTCAAGCTTGTGTGGTTGACTATTGGGTTGAGCATTTTCCTATTATAGAGTTTGCGTATAATAATAACTACCACTATAGCATTAGGATGGTTCCGTTTAAGACCTTGTATGGTAGGAGGTGTAGGTCTCATATTGGGTGGTTCAAGTTTGGGGAGACGGATATGTTTGGTCTAGATTTAGTTCACCAAGCCATAGAGAAGGTGAAGGTAATTCGAGACAAGCTTAAGATTTCCCAAAGTCACCAAGAGTCCTATGAAAATATAAGGCATAGGCATTTAGAGTTTGAGGTTGAGGATAGGGTATTATTAAATGTGTCTTCTATGAAGGGAGTGATGTGGTTTGGGAAGAAGGGAAAACTCAGTCCCTGGTATGTTGGGCCGTACTTCATTTTAAGGAGGTTTGGCGGTGTTGCATATGAGTTCATGTTTCCTTCAAGTTTGAGCACCATTCATCTGGTGTTCCACATATTGATGTTGAAAAAGTATGGGGTAATCCATCGATGGTTGTTTCTTTGGAGGAGGTGGCTATCTCAGACTCCTTATCTTATGAGAAAGTCCCAATTGAAATCTTGGGTCGGCAGGTTCATCGATTGTGGACCAAGTATATAGCCTTGGTAAAGGTTCTATGGAGGAACCACAAGGTGGAAGAGGCTACATGGGAAGCTAAAGAGGACACAAAGTCCAAGTATCCATTGCTATTCCCCATTCCGAAAAAATCATGCATAAGCTATGTGTTGTTCTTAACATCTTTGTTTTCTGTCTTTGTTAAAGGTAGATTGTGAATTCCTTGGAAATCTATTTTCTGTCTTAAATGTAAGAGTAAAGATGTTTGGGGGGTTTAATCGTGCTAGTCTCTGCCTTGTCCCATTATTCGAGGATGAATGATCCAAGTGGGGGAAATTAAAACGCCTTGGATTTTTGGCCCTTGGAAATTTCCTAAGCTTTGATCATACTGTCCTATTAATGACTCATCATATCAGTCATATAATATGGGTACGGGTCAGGTGACCCTAGTCGTTAGGTGTCTAGTTGATGGTGGTTGGGTTTTCGGTCTTGGTAATAACTTGGTGGTGACAAGTCGTTAGGAAGATCCTTAATCAAATCAGTAACTTAGTGACTTGACTTGGCTCTGAGTACGAGTGGCTCACTAATAGCTATGAGGATAGGTTATGAGTTGTAGGGTTGAGTCGTATGGTGTCCAGTGTTCAACCCTTGGATTCTATCTTGGATATGACTAGACCATACAATTTGTATAGTCTAGTCATGAGTGGGATCATTGAGCCTTATGGTGGACAGTGTATGGGTGTCAAACTCTCTGTGTTGGTGATGAATCAAGGGTACAAGTCGTATGTTGTGGTCACGGGTAAAGGGATCGACTCATAACCACATGCAGACTTCTTACATTTTTAAGTTGGGGGCATTCTGGACAATTCCCACTTTAAGTCCCTTTGATACCACGACTTAAATCATCCTTTGGGGCTTCATTAACACATTATTACCAATCAAACACTCTCAAATTCTCTCTCAAACTCTATGTTCAGGTAAAAGCTATGGTTTCTTCAAGATAATCAATTAAGGCTTTCTAGGGTGGTTTCTCTCCGTATTTCTTGGTGTATAAGGCATGTTACTTTTCCCTCATTGTTATTTTATAAGAAGCTCATGTTTTGATGTATGATTTTCATGGTATTGATATAGTTTTAAAATAAAGGTTGTGGGTTTTGGTTGTTTATGGATGAATATTGTTTCTCATGTTTTAATTATGGTTTTGAACATGTGGTTGCATGGGTATGGTGGTCGAACTTGATAATGGTAAATTTTTTAAAACTTGTGACACTTTAAGTGGTTATAACCCCAACCATGGTTTTGTAAAACTAGTTAGTAGTTATGAGAACGGTGGGAATTTGAACTAGGGGTACAATGGAATCCCTAAAGTGTTTGGTTTGGCTATTACTTTGGATTAATGCATCACATAAATGGTAATGGAACATGAAATGGTTTGGTTTGATTTTAAATGACTTTGGAAAGGCCTTGGTGGCCATGGTTATGGTTTAATGGTTTATATGGCATATTTGGAATAGACTTGCGATTTCTAATTTTTGTGTGACGATACCAACGGTTAATACCTAATTAAAAGACACCTTCGTAAATGGTTGGGAATGTGTGAAGGATTTTAATATGGGCTTAAAGGGGGTTGTGATGGTAAAGCCATGGAAGGTGAAGGTTCCAGGAGGACCAATACTGGAAACTCATGTTTATCAACATGAGGTTTGGTCTTGATGACCTGTGTGCATGGTTCACACTATTGATATGTTTGTATCTTGGTTTAACATGGGGTCGGGGCATTTCTTGGTCTTCCTTGATACCTCCGATTCGTGTGTCTAACACGCAACGGGGCCGACCCTTTCAGCAGGGGGAGCTGAACCCATATATCCTGTAGGTGGATGTTTAGGACGACTAAGCTACACAACTTTGGTTAAGATTTTTAATGCATGATAAACCTTTTTCCCTATCCTGGGACGATATATATCTATGTATATATGTGATTGTTATTACAAACCAAAATACGAAAGCAGAAAACACACCTAAACGCGGAAAAATTAATGAAAAATGGGATAAACACGTAAAAGATAAAAGGGATAGAGGGATAGATAGACACAAATAATAATAAAAAGGACAACTAAAGGATGTATCAAATCCAATGACCTTCCTTAATATTACCACGAACACCTAACTCCAACTTAGACCTCAAGGGAATTGGATCCCGAGCAACCCATGTTTCCAAACAAAGTATCAAAACGAGTTAATCCAAGCTTACCTCACATTCTCAAAGGTGCGTTCAATAATCATTTATCAAAATCTCCCAAATGAAATGTCCAAGGCATCTATTTATAGTATTTGCCTTTGCATAAATAGCCTATTACAAAAATAGCCCAAAAGTAGCTATTTTGAAAACAACCCACAAGGGTTATCTTTATACCTGACACCATGGTTTTCCTCGTCTCAAGATATCTTCCAAACATGACATTGTTTGATTAGGAGCTCAAAGAAGGGCCTCCAAGAACTTTTTTGGTTCCTTGGGTCGATCATGGCTCGGACCTTTTTGTGTTGTCTTTGAATTATATGATTTGGACAATGGAGAAGGCTAAAGTAACCATTGTAATCAATCAACCGCTCATGAAGGTTCACATAGGTTCCAAGTCTTAATAATGACATAACCCCTTTATAACACTCATCCTTATTGGAAATCCTCCCCTTACACAATTTGGTCCCTCAAGTATATTAGAAATCTTCAAGAAAGACTATCGGTCATTGGGATGAATTCCAACAACCTCTACCACGGTTTTCTTGTCATCTTGACCAGGAACCAAGTGGTGTGAAGAAGAACCACCACATTCCAAATGGTCACTGAGGTCAAATGGATAGAGTGGCCAAAGACATAAGGTTAGGAAACTTTTCTCTCCCCTAAGAGTACCACCAATATGAAGAGTTGTACCCTCTACACTAGCATGAGTATCATCAAAGGAAAATATAGGGTCACTCCTATTCGATCGGCCGATATTTTCAATATCCTCACTCACTTGAGGTTCATTAACCAAAACACAAACATCCTCAAGTGGTGTACTAGGTTCACACATAAGTTGGTCCACATCATTTCCATAAGACAATGCACTATCACTCTTTACATTGGCTTCAACACTAGGTGGACACAAATCGATCTTACTAGAAGAGTCAATTTTGTCACCATTCGGATCAACTAGTGTATCCATGCTTTTAAGTTGTACATTGTCATCATAAAGTAAAGAGACATTAGGCTTTCCTAAAAATAATCTACCATTCACACTTAGTTGGATACTATCCTCATTTACTAAAGTGCAAGAGTTAGCTTGGTTACTTTGAAGTTCGTTTAGAGCATGCCCACTCACGGAAGCTTGAAACTTTGGTGAATTGGATAGGATGGAGTTAGGGGATCGTAGGTGATCTATTATGTTGCCCATCCTTCTTGAGAGAGAACTTATGCGATCTATTATGTTATCCATACTTATTGAGAGAGAACTTTCCATATTACCCATCCTACCATCCATATTAGTCAAACTCTCTTCAAGAGATCCTAATCGACTATCCATAGTATTAAGATTCTCCATGATGGATCTAACCCAACTAGGTATCTCACCTTTCTCGTCCATAGTACCTAACAAAAAAAATGTTAAAACAAAACAAAAACAACAAACAAGTTAAAGTTAAGAAATCAACCTCATAAGCTCTCAGGTTCACACCTTTGTTTGTCACTCAATTAGCGTCGCAAGTATTGATAGCTTGTTTGTAATCCAATGAGGTTTCTTGGTACCAATTATGGCTTGAGTTCAGAATATATTCTTGTTTGAAGGAATCAAATGAATAAAATTATGTACGGACTTAAACCAAGAACTAACAGCAAAGTGAAAAGAGAAAAGCTAGAAATGAATAGGACGATGAAAGAAAAAGAACACAAAAACTAATTCACAACTACGTAGGTTTATTAATAGTCGTTAATTAGTGTTAGAATCAAAGAAAAGAAGTTAAAGAATCAAAGAAAAGAAACTAAGAATCTAAAATTAATCTTACAAAAATTTAGTCCAAGTTGATGACTTGGTTGACGACTAGGAAGGTAGTCGTCACTTGCTTGATGACTTATCAACCTTGTTGTCAACCTTAGGCAGAATAAGGAAATTGAGCTATCTTTAAGTGACGACTAGGTTGATGGGTTGTCACTTAGTTGATGATGAGGTTGACGACTTATTGGTAGTCGTCACCCTTAACCAGTGTAGTTGATGACTTATGCTGGTAGCTTGTCACCTTGTTGACGACTTTCTTGACAACTAGTCAGTGAGTTGATGACTAGGCTAATGACTAGCACTAGTCGTCACCTGTAAGAAGTGGGCATTTCTTGCTCTTTAACATGTGAGGAGGAGTGTAGAGGGTTTTCAACAATTTTTCTCCTTCTTTGGATGATCTTGATAGCTTTTTTAGAGATTATTCAAGCCTTTGAGTTTGAATGATTCAACAATGGATCAAACACTTTTGAAAACCTTGAATCTTTTGTGGTCCCCTCCTTTGTACTCACTTTTGTTCTCTTCCTTGGGAATATTCCTCCTTGATGCTATTTGATTCTTTTCTCTCTTTGGAAGAATGGAATATTATTTGGAATAAACAAGTACAACATCTCTCTCTAACTTCCCTTTTGGATTAAACACACACTTTTGAATGTTCTTCTTCAATAATATTTTAAGAACATGAAGAACATCAAGAACATTCAAAATTGTCCCTTATGCAAATGACTCGGAATTCGATGAAATTCAAAATCCAAGCTCACTTTAACCTCCCGAACACAACCCTCATGTTTTTAAGCTCAAATTATCAACCGCAATTTCCATATTTTTAATCCACTTCCCTTTTCTTCAAATTCAAGCTCTCAACAATGGTAAAACCTTCAAATCAACTCTAATTAAGCTCAAATTCAAATCCTAGATTTCTATAGTGTTAAGAATACAAATCTAACACTAGAAATACAAGAAAAGCATAAAATCAAAAACTCAAAATTTCAAAAATAACTAAAACATGAACATTATTTTTTTGTAATTTTTAAGATAACAAACCCAAGACTAGAATCGTGGGAACAATCCTAAGCTAGGCTTTGATACCAAATGATACAAACAAAAATACGAAAGTAGAAAACACACAAAAATGACGGAAAATTAATGGAAAATGAGATAAACACATAAAAGATAAAAAGGATAGAGGAATAGATAGATAGACACAAATGATAACAAAAAAGTCAATCAAAGGATGTATCAATCCAACGACCTTCCTTAATATTACCACGAGCACCTAACTCCTACGTAGACTTCAAGGGAATTGGATTCTCGAGCAACCCCGTATCCAAACAAAGTATCAACACAATCTAATCTAAGCTTTACTCACACTCTCAAAGGAGTATTCAATCATCATTCATCAAAATCTCCCAGATGAAATGTCTAAGGAATCTATTTATAATATTTTCCTTTGCATAAATAACCTATTATAAAAATATCCCAAAAGTGGCTATTTTGGAAATAACCCAGATGGTCTCTTTTTATTCCTTACGCCATGGCTTTCCTCATCTCCAAGCTATCTTCCAAATACCATATTTTTATTAGGAGCTCGAAGAAGGCACTCCAATCACATTCGTAGATCCTTGGGTCGATCATGGCTCGTACCTCTTTGTGTTGGCCTCGAATAATGTGATCAAAAGCTTTAAGGCTGGTCAGAATGGTATTAGACTGCATATGGTTATTTAAGTTGGTTTTGAATGATGGAATTATTTTATCTTTATCCCTGAGTTACATGCTAGTGTTCGCTGTGATAACCGTCTTTAAGTGATGTATCCCCATGCAATGTAGGAACCAGTCATACTGGCATTCCTCTTGCTCAATGACTAAGATTCGGGGACAACTTTTGAGTCAGATTGATGTGGTGATCCTCCATACTCCAAAAGATGTCATTTCATGCTATGGACTTCTTTTTGTTATTGTTATTTATTTGATTTTGGTTTTGTCTATGGTCGAGGGCATGTCCCAACCGGATGTTCTTTGATTCTGGTTAGAGGCTTTGTCGGACTACTATGGGCATGGGCGGTGTTGGTATTAGTGTTATCATTGGTATTGGTATTAGTATCGGTTGTATATTTGGTTGTGATTGTTTGGTTATGGTTATAGAGTTGCTTTACTGTCTTTAGATTATTTCTTTACTATACATTGATTATGTCATAAAAACACTCTTTAATCTTGATTTCAAAATGAAATTTTAAGGATTGTGCCAATAAAACTTTAAAATAATTTTTTTATTTGGACCTTATTTTCGCTTGAGTTTTCAACTTTAGACTCTTATAACCTTGGGGAAGGTGTTCTAGAATAAATTTTTGCTTTTACCCCTTTTGTTTTTGAACTCATGTTTTGAATCCATTTTGGACACAACTTAAAAATAGTCAATAAGGATATCATTAGCTTTCCTTTAATGTGTAGATGTTAAATTTGAATGTTTTAGTTGATTTTGAGACCGTTTGAAAGGAGAAAGCTCCATATTGGAGGACCTTAGGCTTGACTTTCAATGTTTCAAGGTAGGTTATGACCTAACTTTTTTCAGACAAGGCTAAGAAGTGAATGAATAAGTAAAGCATACCAAGAGTTAGGAAAATAACTATGAAAAATGTATTTGGGCTATTATATATTGTGTGATACCCTAGTGGGAGCTTATATTCTGAAGTTATTGAGTTGTGTTATTAGATATTGTATTTTGTCTGTATGAGGGCAAGTGTAGGGGCTTGAATAGATAGTACAAGCCTTATTGTGCATTTTTTACCTTGTCACGACAGAAATGTCTGGGTTTTGGGTTGAATATGATATTAATTATGTCTTATATGTATATAAATTCAGTGGTGCCAAACTAGAACTGATATTATGAAATGTAGACACATTGAGTTGATTTCTAGGTTCACTTATGCACGTATTGAATGAATTTGTTATCTTCATACTTATTTTATTGTGAACATTATTTTCTTATTCATACATACACATTTATGGGATATCGGTACCATTGAGTAACACTGATATTTTAAAATATTAAGATACTTCTAAAAATGCCTAGACCGAAGGATGTACTAGTTGGGTGGATTGAGATATGAGTTTGACTTTGATCGAGAAGTGAGATATTATACGAGTTGATAACCTACCAAGGATCCTATTTTGAAAGTATTGAGGCTCAATAGGCTCAAACCATTTATTTCATCATCCCTTACATTGTGTTTGCATACATATTTCATGTGTTACTTGATGCGCAATCAATACATATATATATATATATATTAGATTTGTTAGTGGAGACTGATGATAGGCGATATTACGTGACTATATCAATATATTTTGCCCATATTTTAGCCTAGTTTTGAGAACTAATTATATATTTCATGCACTTTTAGTCCTTTTTCCTTGTAAGTGAGCTAACGAACATGATTAGCAAAGTTTCAGGTGTAAATGATGCAGAATTCAGCATTTTATGGATTACTTGACGCCAAAGAAAGCTTCACGGAAGGAGAAAAGGAAGCTTGGACGCCTAAGGACCAAAAAGTGATGCATGGAAAATCTGTCCCGGGCTAAAACAACATTTCTGAAGACTTTGGGGACTTACAGTAACTTATTTGGATTTGGATAATGTTACATTAACCTAGTACAATTGGGTTAAGTATTTCATTAGCTTAGTAGGATTTGGTTAAGTATTTCATTAGCTTAGTAGGATTTGGTTAAGTATTTCATTAGCTTAGTAGGATTAGGATATGGGTATTATAAATACCCTATCATTCTAGAGATTTTAAACAATCCATATTCATTCTTCAACTATTAATCTTTTCTACTCTTCCAACAGTTCTAATCTTTCCATTAATTCTATTTTTCTTCTTCTATTCATCTATTCTTAATTTCCGCAACAAGAGAATCGTTACTTTGCCTAGGAATTCACGCCTAAACTCCTACCACTCTTGTGCTACACGAAATTAATCATTATTGTGGTATAATAACAATGTCAATCGTGATCTCCTTCGCATTCATGGGTAACTAAACTTCTCTGTTGGGGTTATGGAAGCCGAATGAGGTACTATCTATTACTATGAGCTTGTGAGTTCGTGACACGTATGTTGCTTATATCATTATTCTCTTCATCTTAATCTAAATTCTTTGTGGTTGCAAACGCAAGAATACGCCAGTATAACATTTAACTTGTTCGAAAGAAAGGTTATTTGTCTGGAAAAGAGATAGTGTCAAGGTAGTAGGGTCCCATCCCCTATTAAACAGTTAGTGCCGTAACTGGATTAACCTCTTGGAGAATTCGTACCGTTAGACACGCTTTAAGCTCGAAAGAGTTAAAGTGAAATAATCCTCGAATAGGTCGAAAGACGCCTGGATTTACCATCGAATACAATTCACTATAAGCACATGCGTGTCGGAATTCAACACACTCATAGCCAATAGAGACGTATAACTCAGAAGGTGGACATAACCCCAACTCCTCAATTCTCATTGTTTTGCAACTTAATAACTATTCTTTCTTTTTACGTTGCTATTTTCAGTTTTACTTTAATATTTTGGTTACACATTACAATCCCCCCTTTTTTACGAGACTTGTACTAAAAGTCTAGTAATAGTCGCTTACTTGTTGGCCAAGCTACCCAGGTTGGGTTCTATATTTGCTAACGACCGCTTTACACTCCTACGAGAGTTATAGATTGAGCGTTATCAAAAATTGGCGCCGTTGCCGGGGAATACGAGTGTCAATCAAGTTTGTGATAATTACTAGACCCTTTGGTCAAAGATTCTCGTACTTTTACTTTTAGTTGTTGTTTTTGTTTACTGCAGGTTTTTATTCAGTGCATGCCCCATACTCGAAGTTCTGGTCAACCGTTATTACCTATCAATCCTGAACCATAACGAATTGGCAGAATGGAGGCACAAACGAAAATTGAAAGGATGGCCGCTCAATAAGAGCAAGCGAGATTAGCTGCTCTTGCTGCCGCCCAAGTACACCAACAAAACATTGATAACCCTGGGCGAACAACAAATCCTGACGATGAGGATCTAGGTGATGACGAGTTACTAAACCCACGGCATGATGCTGAAATCGCAACACCTGCCAACCGAAGAGTTCGACAAGCTCGGTTTAGGTATGATCGCCAACCCATGCAACCAGCTTTCGACGATGATGATGATGATCTTGATGGTGCCGGAGCCACTGGAGCCATAATTCCTCCACCATTAGAGCCAGGAGCCAAGTTCAACATCACAAGCACCATGATTCAGTTATTGCAACTCAAGGGATTATTTGGTGGACTAGCAGGCGATGATCCGAATATGCATCTCATCAACTTTATTTCTACATGCAATTCGTTTGACAATCCTGGTGTTGGTCAGAATGCATTTCGATTACGTCTATTCCCATTGTCTCTGTCTGGGGAGGCAACTCTATGGTTAAATGGGCTGACTCCTGATTCTATTACAAATTGGAGGCAATTGAGAGACGCTTTCCTAGAAAGATTCTTTCCGCCATCCAAAAGAGCACAATTGCGAGATGAAATCAGCAACTTTCATCAGCTTCCCACTGAAGCTCTTCATGAAACATGGGAGAGGTTCAAAATAAAGCTAGCGAGATGCCCAAACCATCATATGACTAATGTTCACCTAATGGAGATATTATATAGAGCCTTGAATTCAATAACTAAACCAGTGGTGGATAATGCAGCTGGAGGATCTTTTATGGACCTCACCTTTGGTCAAGCAAGCAATATGCTAGATCGTATGACGAAGCAAAGTAGAGCTTGGCATACCAGGGATTCTGAGGTAGCAAGCTCTACTATATCTATTGGCATGACTGCAGAACAAAGGCGTAGACAAGAGGAACGTGATCAAGATATGGCGCATATGAAAACACAAATGGATCTTCTTACAAAGCATTTATTATCAGGCAAGACCGAAAAAGTGAAAGCTATTGCGTCAAAAGGAAGAGACGAATCTGATTCGGAAGAGGAGGCCAACTACTTGAACAATCAGGGGGGTTTCCGTGGGAATACCCAAGAAAACCAAGGTCCGAACTATTATGATAAATCTGGAAACAAGGACCAAGGTAGTTGGAAGAACAAGAATGAAAAGAGTGGTTTGTACGTTCCCCCTGGTAGACGTGACACCACCACATCTAATTCTGGAAGTATGGAAGACATGATGGCTAAATTATTGAAAGGAGTGGAAGCAACGAGCGCGGGAGTAATGGAGGTAATTAATGATTTGTCCTCCATGAAACAATTAGTTGATTCACATTCCACTTCAATCAAGCAAATAGAGCAGCAATTGAGCCAACTTTCAGCAGCACTTAATCAAAGAAAGGCCGGCACTCTACCTAGCGATACTGTGCAAAACCCAAGGAATGATGGGTCATGCATGGCCATCACTACCAGAAGTGGTAAGGTGCTGGAAACTTCAACAAAAGTCAAGCAAGTGGTTGACGAAGCTGCGGACTTGGATGACAACGCAATAGGAGAGGAGTCCGCGGAAGACGTCAAGGACGTCACACCCAGCGACGTGCAGCCTGAAAAAGTGGAAAAAAGAAAGCAAGAGGAGAAGAAAGCCATGGAGAGAACAATTACATACCCACCACCACCTTTTCCCCAAAGATTGAAGAAGGTGGCGGATGACACGAAGTTCAGCAAATTCATGACTATGTTAAAGCAGCTGACCATTAATGTTCCATTGGTGGAGGCACTTGAACAAATGCCTGGGTATGCGAAATTTATGAAGGATCTTTTGACAAAGAAGCGGGCAGCAAGCTATGAGTTGAAAGAAGATGTGCATCATTGTAGTGCAATCGCTACCCAATCAATAGTTCAAAAGAAAGCCGACTCCGGAGCTTTCACTATTCCTTGCACCGTTGGATCTTTGAATTTTGCCAAAGCATTATGTGACTTAGAAGCCAGCATCAATTTGATGCCATTATCAATCTACAAGAAGTTGGGGTTGGGTGATCCTACTCCAACCAATATGAGGCTTGTCATGGCGGATAGGTCGGTAAAACGACCTGTTGGTATTCTATGTGATGTATTGGTAAAGGTTTCTTCATTCATCTTTCCGGCAGACTTTGTTATTTTGGATTGTGAGGCAGACTCAGAAGTTCCCATAATCTTGGGGCGCCCTTTCCTTGCTACAGGAAGTGTGCTCATTGATTTGAGAGCTAATGAGCTTTCATTCCGAATAAATGACGAGGTAGTTCGCTTTGATGTTTGCAAATTAATGAAGCAACCCAAAGATCTGAGTGTATTTTCGGTGGCTGATGTTTTCTTTGATGATAAGAAAGAATTACTTGAAGAAGAGCAAATTATTGATGACCCTTTGGCGGTTGTGCTCATTAATGGAGAGACTGAGGATGCTGAAAATTGTGAAGAAGCTATTTGTGCTCTATCGGGATTAGGGACATATCGCCATGCTCCCAAGAAGCTGGACCTTGATCTCAAAAATTGACCCACACCACCAGCTAAGCCATCTATTGAAGAGCCACCCACATTAGAATTGAAGGAGCTGCCAAGACATTTAAAGTACACATTCTTAGGAAGCGGAAACACACTTCCAGTTATTGTGGCAGCCGATTTGGGTGAGCAACAAGTTGCAGCTCTTATTACTATTCTACGGAAGTATATTAGAGCCATTGGATGGACCATTGCGGATATTATTGGTATTCTACCTGGGATTTATACACATAAAATTCAGTTTGAAGAAAATTGCACACCCACCATTGAGCATCAAAGACGTCTAAACCCACCTATGCAAGAAGTGGTGAAGAAAGAAATTATCAAGTGGTTAGACGCAGGAGTTGTGTATCCAATCTCTGATAGTACATGGGTAAGCCTGGTACAATGTGTTCCCAAGAAAGGAGGTATGACGGTGGTTGCAAATGTGAAGAATAAGCTTATTCCACTCAGACCCGTCACTGGATGGAGAGTATGCATGGACTACCGAAAGCTGAATTCTTGGACACTCAAAGATCACTTCCCAATGCCATTCATGGACCAAATGCTAGATCGATTAGCGGGGAAAGGATGGTTTTGTTTGTTAGACGGTTATTCAGGCTACAATCAGATTTTTATTGCCACCGAGGACCAAGAGAAGACAACGTTTACATGCCCATATGGTACGTTTGCCTTCAAACGTATGCCATTCGGGTTATGTAACACACCTGCCACCTTTCAACGCTGTATGATATCTATTTTTTCTGATATGGTTGAAGACACTTTGGAGGTATTCGTGGACGATTTCTCAGTTGTTGGTGAGTCTTTTGAAGCGTGCTTGGCAAACCTAAGCATGGCATTGCAAAGATGTGTAGAATTCAACCTAGTGCTGAATTAGGAGAAGTGCCACTTCATGGTAAAAGAAGGTATCGTTCCTGGGCACAAGATCTCCGAAAGAGGGATTGAGGTTGATCGAGGAAAAATAGAGGTTATTGAGAAGCTACCGCCTCCAATTTCGGTGAAGGGAGTTCGTAGTTTTCTCGGCCATGCAGGTTTCTATCGTCGGTTCACCAAAGACTTCTCCAAAATTGCTAGTCCATTGTGCAAACTCTTGGAGAAAGATGCGAAGTTTGACTTTAATGAAGATTGCTTAAAGGCATTCGAATGCCTCAAAGGAAAACTCATTGAAGCCCCTATCATGGTAGCACCAGATTGGTCTCTCCCGTTCGAAGTCATGTGTGATGCTAGTGGTGTAGCCGTTGGAGCTGTTCTTGGTCAAAGAAAGGAGAAATTATTTCATCCTATCTACTATCCGAGTAAGGTCCTAAATGAAGCCCAAAGGAACTACACTGTGACAGAACAAGAGCTCCTAGCGGTTGTGTATGTGTTTGAGAAGTTTCGTTCCTATCTATTGGGTACTAAGGTGATCGTTCATACAGACCATGCAGCTCTTAGGTATCTAATGACAAAGAAGGATGAAAAACCAAGATTAATTCGATGGGTATTGCTGCTGCAAGAGTTCGATTTCGAGGTCAAAGATAGAAGAGGTTGCGAGAACCAAGTGGCCGACCACCTATCTAGACTCGAGAATGAGCATGTGGCGCAACCTGAAATTCAGATTGATGATGCATTCCCTGACGAGGAGATATTAGCGACAACAATGGAAAAATTACCATGGTATTCCGACTTTGCAAATTTTGTGGTGAGTAATGTGATACCTACCAATTTATCTTACCACCAAAGGAGGAAGTTTATGCATGACGTACAACACTACTATTGGGATGAGCCATATTTGTTTTGACGATGTGCGGATGGTATTATTCAACGATGTATATCCCATGTAGAGGTGCCTAATATTTTGGAAGCATGCCACACTTCCCAAGTTGGAGGACATCATGCAGGCAATCGGACGGCAAGAAAAGTATTGCAAAGTGGTTACTATTGGCCTTCGATATTTAGAGATGCCTATGACTATGTTAGAAGGTGCGACCAATGCCAGCGTCAAGGTGCTATTTTGAAACACCATGAGATGCCCATGTCTAAAATTCTTGAGGTAGAACTCTTTGATGTATGGGGTATTGATTTCATGGGTCCATTCATGAATTTATTTGGAATGAAGTACATCTTAGTTACTGTAGATTATGTCTTGAAATGGGTTGAAGCTGTAGCGTTGGTCGACAATGAGGGAAAGCGTGTTGTAGCATTTTTGAAGAGGAATATCTTCTCTCGCTTTGGAGTACCACGTACTATCATAAGCGATGGAGGATCTCACTTTTGCAATAAGCCATTCAAATCCGTGTTGGCAAAGTATGGTGTCAAGCAACATAAGGTAGCCACACCTTATCACCCACAAACTAGTGGACAAGTAGAGGTTTCCAATCGGAAGATCAAGCAAACCCTTGCAAAGACGGTTAATGCTAATAGGAAGGATTGGTCTCGGAAGCTAGATGATGCACTATGGGTGTATAGGACTGCATTCAAAACATCCATTGGCATGTCTCCTTATCAACTAGTTTATGGCAAGGCTTGTCACTTACCCATCGAGCTCGAACATAAGGCATTTTGGCATTGAAGCAATTGAATTTGAATTGGGATGATGCGATGAATCTAAGGTTGGAGCAGCTGAACGAATTAGATGAGTTCCGTCTCCATGCTTATGAAAGGTCAGACCTATACAAGGAGCGGATGAAGAAGTATCATGATCAGCGGATTGTTCGACAAAACTTTCAAAAGGATGATATGGTGCTTCTCTTCAACTCTAGATTGAAGTTATTCCCAGGTAAGTTAAAGTCTAAGTAGTCTGGTCCATACAAAGTTATTCATGTCTACTCGTCTGGAGTAGTTGAGTTGGAAGACACCAATGGTGTTGTCTTCAAGGTGAATGGTCAACGTGTTAAACCTTATATCGGTCCTCTTGACTCGATGAATTATCTGGCCATCACTTATCTTGACGAAGTCTAAGTACTCGAGGTAACTACGTCGAGCCACGACAATAAATAAGGCGCTAGATGGGAGGCAACCCATCGTTTATCGTTTATCGTTTGTCGTTTTTGTCTTTCTTTTGTTCTAGTTCTTGTTTTGCTTTTGATAAATGAAAATCCAAAAATAAGAGTCGTTCCACGACCAAAACCAAGGCGCTTGGTGGGAGGCAACCCATCGTACTAATCATTTTCATTGGTTTTGAGCAAATATAGGTGCAAGAGGTATTCAACGAGGAGATTGGTTTCAAATAACGATTTGGACGTATTGCATGGTAAAGGTGGAAAGTTAGGAATAAAGATGCATAAGGCTATGGATTGAGCATTGCTCATGACAAAATAGGCATCGAGCAAGGCTAGGCCTAGGTAAAACTAGGCCACGAACAATGCAAAACCTATACTATAGCCTAAGGTCTCGGAATCTAGTGTGCAAAGACATAGGCGCCGCCCATGCTCAGGTATGCTATAGCATAGGCGCCGCCTATGCTAAAGCATTTGGTCTCAGAATCTCATATGCCATGCACTAGGCGCCGCCTATGGTCCCTTTATGCATTACACTAGGCGCCACCTATGCTAGCTTATGCTTTGCATTAGGCGCCGCCTATACCATGCATAGGCAAAGCTAAAGGCGCCGCCTATGGTCCTTTTTTATCTCCAAAACTGATTTTAAATGGGTCAAAACCCGACCCATTCTTTTCTTATATAAAGGGGACTTAGTCTTGAAACATAAACACATTGAAACTTGACCTAAAGGCACCGCACATCCACTCCAAATCATCTCAAAATTTTTCTTTTTGCTCTTTCAATTCACAAGAAACATCTCCAAAGACTTCAATTACGTAAGTACTCTTTTATTCTTCATCTATTTCTCGTAAGTACTATGTTGCTATGTCTATCATGAATTGCTACATCTTGAAGAAATATTGGTGATGTTAAAAGTGTTTGAATAGTTGATGCACAACCATGTGAGTGAACATGTACGTGAGGATAATCTTAACTTGTTTCCGACTTGAATTTGGTTTTAATTGCAGTGTCATACTCTTTGCGGAATTGCTATGGTTATGAACATTGCATAGTCTTATCACTTGTATACCTACATGTTAGGCTATCCCGTTCATCGGGATAAGACTTCTAGTTGCCTACTGACATAGGAGGTTGTAATTGTTGATAGAAACTATACCATGATGAAACCCCTATGTAGTAGTCTTGTTTTACCTAACATGAATGTATTTCAAAGGTTGCAAGAAGTGATACATCACTGATTTTCTTGTCGGAATATTGCTCCTTAAACGTATGTCGACGAAGTCTAAGTAATCGACCACTTTTACTTCACTGATTTGTATCAACGTACCTAAGTGTGGGGTGGTACCCCGATGGCTTGTTTATAGATTGTTGAGTTGATGCTAACATGAAATATCGTTTAAATCATAGGAACAATGGCACCTAAAGTGAGACAAGATAAGGCTACCACATCCCAAAAGGGCAAAAAGAGAGGTCGCAAGGATCAAGGAGAATCATCCTCAATGCAATTACCCCGCCGAATGTTTAGAATAAAATGGGTTCTTGAGGAGGGAGCCAAAGAATGGTATAGGAACAAAAAGGAAAGCAAATATGTTCATGTCGACTTGATCAACAAGGACAGCCTAGCGAAGAAGGAACCGCATATGTTGGCAAAAATCATGGCATTGAATCTGTATTTCATCTTCCGCGACATGGAAGAATGTAATCTTGATTTGACAAGAGAATTCTACGCCAACTGGTCGCTGAAAACCACAGGCAGCGAAGTCAAGATTCGGGGCCAAGTTTTACAGCTCAACACGGATTTGATCAACTCCTTTCTTGGCTTACCTTCGGTCGATCCAACACCATTCAAAGAGCTGTACAGTAGAACTCCTTATAGAGCAATTCGACACACACTTTGTGGAAGTAGATCCATGGCAAGGTGGAGCAGACACCAAGACACCGGACGCCATAACATCTTCCCCTATGCTCCTTTGAATAGGGAAGCAAGAATCTGGTTGCGCATCGTCAACTCATGCCTTATTCCTGGGACTTAATACACCAAAATAACAAGAGATAGAGTGTGTTTGGTCTATGCATTGATGACGAATGTCCCTATCAACATTGGGGCAATCATTCGCTCTACAATGTGGAAGGCCAGACTACACAAGAGGTCCCACTTCACTTTTGGTAATCTGTTGACAGCAATCTTGCGGAAGGAGGATATCAAAGAGGAACCAGCTGATCACAAACTCCCACATAACCCGAAGAAGGTTGACCTCACAAAGGTCAAAGATGCTGAAACAACACATGGTGTCAACCTTACTACTGCGGAGAGACATGCTCGAGATGAGAGTTTCTTCCGTCATCTTTATGGCATGACTCGGTTCACAATGATGAGTAGAGGTCGTGTTCCAACTGCTGCAGAGCTCCAACAGCTGGACCATGACTATCCAATGAATATGAATGCACGGGAGATGTGTGGAGTAGGTACATACTTTGAGGAACCTCTAGACAATGATGTGCCGACCGATGATGATCGATGTTTGCCAGATTCCAACATGGAGTAGAACTCTGACGAAGACTCTTATGATGATTCCGACGAAGGGGGTATGACCCCCGACATTGAGGAAGAGTCTGGCCAGGTTCTTCGTATTTACTTTCCACTGAGGGCAGTGTCCCGTTTAAGTGTGGGGTGGCGGTATTGCATGCTATACTTCTCTACCGCATCTATGTTTGTTCACTTTGTTTACTTTGTTTTATTTATTTCATTTTTTTGTGTGTGTTTTTTAGTTTAAGTTAAGTTTTTTTAGTAGTAATTTTTTTTTACTTAGCTTCGCACGAAATTATTCTAATAGGCAGCATGAGATCATAACAAGAGTAGGTGCTAACATCATGACTATTGAGACGTTTAGGCTCTAATTGTGACTCATTATGTGATATTGTGTGGTTCAATTCCTTCACTTGTTGGGTCGGGAGTCTATACTACTTCCAATAAAGTCGACCATGTTCCTTGTGTGTGTGAGGATATTGCATATTCTATGTTTGTGGCTGATGCTAGAACTTGCCTGGTATGTATGTAAAGCGAAAATAAGGAGTGTAAGTTTAGGAGATGATTTAGGCATTTCTTTGGCAACCTATGATTATTTACCTTCATTTTTACCTACCCATGGACATCATCCTAGTTAAACCCTTTTGAGCCTTTGGCCTACTTCTTTGACAAACCTCATATGTAAGCCTAATCCATTTTTTTCAAGACCGTAATTTGATCCAAATTCCTAAGTGCTTTAACGTATAAAGTCATGTAACGAAATAAGAGGAAATTGGGTGAGTATGATGCTTTAAATTGCAGTGGTGCTTGAATGTGTTATGAAAAAGAAAGTGCTATCATAAGAGGTATGTTATGAAAAGAAAAAAGGAAAAGAAAGCTGAAAAGTGAGTTATGCTTAAAATTGAAAAAACTAAAGAGGAGAACAAGGGTGGTAGAATAAAAGAAAGAAGAATGGTTGAAAGAAAAATGTTAATGATACAATGTGATGTATTAAAGTGCTTAGGAACATAGTCACTGTTTCTGGCCAAAATAGTCCTACCCGTCCCTTAGCCTACATTACAACCATCAAAAGACCTACTTGATCCTAAGCCTAGCATTCTGACATTTAGTGGAGCATTACACTAAGGGCAAGCCTATGGTCATTAGTTGCTGCATATGAATTCTTTGTGAGAGCGAGAGCAAGGATATTTTTATACCCATGTTTGAAAAATATGCTATACTTATGAGTGATTATGGGTAATATAGTGTGAGACACACATGGTTGATGAGTTTTGGGTAGTTGTGTATGATTCTTTGTACCTTAAATTTTGGATACGAATTAACTACCATCACGAGTCCATGCTAGAGGTTAAATTGTTTCTACTAATGAGCAGAAAACTACTCTTTGATGATAATTGTTGTGCTTGTCTTGATGAATATTTTGTGTTGTTTCTATAAAACCCTAAGTTGAGATTTAGATGGACATGATAGTTTGTTCGAGGACGAACAAAACCTTAAGTTTGGGGTGTTGATGATAGGTGATATTACGCGCCTATATCAATATATTTTGCCCATATTTTAGCCTAGTTTTGAGAACTAATTATATATTTCATGCACTTTTAGTCCTTTTTCCTTGTAAGTGAGCTAACGAACATGATTAGCAAAGTTTCAGGTGTAAATGATGCAGAATTCAGCATTTTATGGATTACTTGATGCCACAGAAAGCTTCACGGAAGGAGAAAAGGAAGCTTGGACGCCTAAGGACCAAAAAGTGATGCATGGAAAATCTGTCCCGGGCTAAAACAACATTTCTGAAGACTTTGGGGACTTGCAGTAACTTATTTGGATTTGGATAATGTTACATTAACCTAGTACAATTGGGTTAAGTATTTCATTAGCTTAGTAGGATTTGGTTATGTATTTCATTAGCTTAGTAGGATTTGGTTAAGTATTTCATTAGCTTAGTAGGATTAGGATATGGGTATTATAAATACCCTATCATGCTAGAGATTTTAAACAATCCATATTCATTCTTCAAATATTAATCTTTTCTACTCTTCCAACAGTTCTAATCTTTCCATTAATTCTATTTTTCTTCTTCTATTCATCTATTCTTAATTTCCGCAACAAGAGAATCGTTACTTTGCCTAGGAATTCACGCCTAAACGCCTACCACTCTTGTGCTACACGAAATTAATCATTATTGTGGTATAATAACAATGTCAATCGTGATCTCCTTCGCATTCATGGGTAACTAAACTTCTCTGTTGGGGTTATGGAAGCCGAATGAGGTACTATCCATTACTATGAGCTTGTGAGTTCGTGACACGTATGCTGCTTATATCATTATTCTCTTCATCTTAATCTAAATTCTTTGTGGTTGAAAACGCAAGAATACGCCAGTATAACATTTAACTTGTTCGAAAGAAAGGTTATTTGTCTGGAAAAGAGATAGTGTCAAGGTAGTAGGGTCCCATCCCCTATTAAACAGTTAGTGCCGTAACTGGATTAACCTCTTGGAGAATTCGTACCGTTAGACACGCTTTAAGCTCAAAAGAGTTAAAGTGAAATAATCCTCGAATAGGTCGAAAGACGCCTGGATTTACCATCGAATACAATTCTCTATAAGCACATGCATGTCGGAATTCAACACACTCATAGCCAATAGAGACGTATAACTCAGAAGGTGGACATAACCCCAACTCCTCAATTCTCATTGTTTTACAACTTAATAACTATTCTTTCTTTTTACGTTGCTATTTTCAGTTTTACTTTAATATTTTGGTTACACATTACAATCCCCCCTTTTTTACGAGACTTGTACTAAAAGTCTAGTAATAGTCGCTTACTTGTTGGCCAATCTATTCCCTGTGGGATCGATACCCAACCCAGGTTAGGTTCTATATTTGCTAACGACCGCTTTACACTCCTACGAGAGCTGTAGATTGAGCGTTATCAGAGACGGAGTGAGCTACCGTTTGAGAATTTTTCTGCTTTCTGATTGTGTGCACATAGTATTCTCTTTATTTGTATTATATTCTACTTTTCTTAATCGGCCTATGGTGCCTATTGAGTAGAAGTGGATCGTACTCACTTCTACTATTCCATTTTGATGTAGATCCTATTAAGAGTATGACATGCATTTCTGAATTTGTCTGTTGATTTTGAGGTACTAATACGCTCTAGGCTTTTAGAGTTAGTTTCAGGCCTTATCTTATCTACTTGATGTCTTTATTTATTTCGAAAACAAACTTATGTATTATTTCAGATTCATATATGGTTCTGAAATGCTTTTGTACTTATGATAACATATTTGGGAATGGTTATGTATTTTTCTTAGACTTTTGCATTTGTCAATATTTGTGACCTGACTTCATTCTAGAAGTCTCGTCTTGCTATATTTTATTATTATTTTTGTATTCTTCTTAATTATTGAAAACTTGACGTACTTATCAAGGCTGGGCACAATTTTAGGATTGCAATATTTTATATTTTTAAAATATAATTAATAAAATTAAATTGGTAATATAAGTCAAGGGTCTATCGGAAACTCTCTAATCTATGTGAGGCAATGTTATGGAATGCGTACATCTTACCCTCTCCAGATCTCACTGTGTGGGAATACACCGGTATGTTGTTGTTATTGTTAATTTGACAATATAAATCCCTAATAATCTTTTTCTTCCTATCTTAACTGGGGAAGACTGTAATGCCCGGAGGCATCCCTAGGACGTCACACGGTACTCAAGACTATAAGTAGTCTCAAGCTAACCCATAATTCAAACTTAACTTGGAACTTGTATGAAAAGTGAACTACATATTAGAATCTGAAGGTAAATGAATTCATATCTTAACAAAAGTCTTTAACTTGGAAGTATTTAGACAACTCTTAAAACTAAAAACATTAATAGTCTGAAAAGCCTCTAATAATAACCAGAGAGCCACTGGGACAGACCCCAGCTGACTCGAACATAATTAGAAATCAAATAATTAAAACACTTTATCAACAATAAGAGTCTGATAAACTGGGTCATTAGATTATGAGGACTCACCAAAAGTCAGGATGTAGGTGATGATGCCCATAGTCAATCATGTTACTGAAAATAAGCACTAGAACCTATATTATAAGACAATGTAGCCCATAGACATATATGTGGGTCAGTAACTCTAGAATGTACTAAGTATGTGGGGGTGAATGCATAAGTACAAAAAAAATGAATATTCAAATAAACTTTCAATGATGCATGTAAGTGTAAATGACTCACCTTGAATATGAATAAAACAAAAGACTGCAAGATCATAATCATAAATGAAGAAGCATAAGAGTAAACTTTGTGAACCATGACACTTATTTTCTAAAAGCTTCACTTATTTTTCTTTCTTAGGGAGGTTCTTCTAACCAACATAAACCATGTGAGATGCTATGGATTCCAGCGTCTTACCCACATTGGGGAGAGGTGTTCTGTCCTTGCCATCAGAATAGAACCTTAATCTTAGTGATCATTATACTTTATTTTATCCATATAGGGAAAAAGCTTAACCTACGTTGGCTCGTAGTTTTCGAGAATTTAGGATACACTCATCCTCATTCCCTTCTCAGTGCTAAATACTACTCTCAAATTTTATATATGTGCTCATACTTAAGAAATCCACCTTAAATTAGCATAAGGGATGTATACTAGAAACCAATTATGTTTATCTTTACTTTAAATCGTAATTAAGATGAACAACTGTGGATTCCAAGTCTTGTCATTGAATCAAAACATCAAACTTTCTTGTAAACTTAGTGCTTAAACTTAAGCCTTAAATCTCATACTTTCTTTCATATAGCTTGTAATACAATATCCTGCTTAAAACTCAATTGGAAATATTAAATTAATGTTTCAAATCCAACTCATGATATTCAAATCATAATAGAGAATCTTCAAGTCGAAACATAAAAAGATGAGAATATGTATGCACTGAAATACTTCAATCATATGATAATTTCATAAACTCAAGACAAGATAATTTGGGTATGAACCCTAATTTGAAATCATATAACTTTAACTTTAAAACAAGTTTTGGGCACAAGGATGGAAGAATATCCTTGTTCATAAACCCCACATACATTGATTGGATAATCCTTGGAGAAAACCTGAATTTGGAACTTAACTTCTTGAGTTCTTGATGGAAGAAACTTGAATTTTGTTATAGGAAAGAGGGAAAGGGTTTTTAGATCGTGTACTGAATGCTTAGGGTTAAAAGAGTGGAATTAACGTGTTTTTAAAACCCCTTAATTTGTTTGAGAATGATTAGGAACAGTTTAGGGGAGTGAAAAGATCTCAACGCCCTAAAATTAAGTCAAAACAGAGCAATTTTGGGCACTGTGCTTTTGCTGTATGGTGTACACCAAAAGCACCCCTGAGGTTATACGGCACATGCCAATAGCACACCTCATACAGTGGCTATGCGAATGCCATATTACACACAGCCTTAGCACAAGGTCTAACATGCAGTGCACACTTATTTTTAAGGCCTAAAAGCACCCCCAACTCAACCCCTAATATCTAATCATAGTCTACCATCAAAATAGGGGTCCTAACAGTTATTTTGAAAGCATTATTTGAGTTTTACAACTATGGGGTGTTACAAAGACAAATAAGAGAAAATTGAACAAAAGAAGTCTTTTAAGTCTCCTTTTGAGTATTGGAGACATTAACCAAAGGGAAGGGTCAAAATCCCTTTTAAAAAAGTAATTAAGATAAATAGTACAAAATTAACATTTCCAAAAGTTCTAATCTTTTCTAAAATAAAAATCAATCCACAATTCTAATAAGTGTTTAATAAAATAAAGATCAATCATTTACAGAAAAACCTTTCACTCCAAACATTTTCTCTTCCTTCTCTCTTCTCTTATCAACTCTCTTTTCTTTTCCAATAGATTGCCTCAAACCTTCACAACAAATCGAATTTGTTGTCATTTTCGACCACATCGATTGTTTAATAGAACCCATATTCGACTTTCTTCTTTCTTTTTTAAAAGAATACATAAAAATGATCCTAAACTTGACACAAAATTATAACTTTGACCTTAAACTTTGATAGTGCATAAATAGGACCTTTAACTATTCAAACCTGCGCAAATATGACCTCCAATTTTGCAACCCCATGCGTGAGTCTCACTCGCGCCTACGTGGAAAGGTAATCCAATCATATGGTGCCACGTCATTAAAAGGGCTAACTTGGAGAGAGGTCATATTTGTGCAGTTTTGAATAGTTAAAGGTCATATTTGTGCACTGTTAAAGTTTTGCTTTTTGTGTTAAAACGACGTCATTTATTATTATTATTATTATTGTTGTTATTATTATTATTATTGCTATTGTTATTGTTATAATAATAATAATAATAATAATAATAATAATAATAATTTATTTATTTATTTCTATAGTAGCAGCACATAACCTTTTTTTAATTTTAAAAAATTATTATTATTATTATTTTATTTATTTTTATTGCAGCAACACCTAGCTTTTTTTAATTAAAAAAAAATAGCCACTAGCAGGGATCGAACCCGCACAGTAAGCCGAAGGAAGCGCCCAAGAAGAGTAAATAACACCACTGGGCTACCTAAGTACCTTGTTTCATGTGGTTCAACATTAATATACGTACATAAATATACATTTTCTATCTTATATATATACAACCTAATTTTTTTATCGAGCGGGTTCGGGTGAACCCCTTGGCAACCACGTAGGTCCACCCTTCGTTAATTTAATAATATTTTAATAATATTAATTTAATAACATTTTAATTATATTAATTTGTTAACGTTAATTTAATATACTGCTACTACGATCCTTAATAACATTAATTTAATAATGTTTTATTAAAACTATAATTTTATTATTAGTATAGTTTCATAATTAATTTAATATTTAAATAAATAATATTTAGATATATTATATAACTTAAATTCGTCCCCTGCTTTACAATATATATATACATACCTGCTCGATTTTTTCATATAAGGCTGACCCACCTAATTAATAAATCTTCAATATTGCTCTTTTTCCAAAATGATAAAAGAAATTAGATGCCACTTTCATCTTTGAGCCGAAAATAATGAAAAAATAATAGTGAAGAATCATTTAAAGGTCATATTTGTGCAGTTTTGAATAGTTAAAGGTCATATTTGTGCACTGTCAAAGTTTAAGGTCATATTTATGTATTATGCCCTTAGATTTTAAGCTGGACGCGCCCAATTTTGCGTGTTGAACACTCATTTTTCCACGTAGGATTGGATGTCATATTTGTGTAGTTTTGAATAATTAAAAGTCATATTTGTGCACTGTTAAAGTTTAAGGTCAAAGTTATAATTTGGTGTCAAGTTTAGGGCCATTTTTATGTATTAAATCTTCTTTTTTTGCCGTAACTTTCTCTCTCGTTGCAGGTAAGACTCTATATTTGCTATTTTAAAAAAAAATTAGGGATTTTTAGTTAGTGAATAAATGAAACACCCTGGGTTTGACCCCTAGAAATTTCTGGGGTTTTGAGCTTTCTGTTCATAATATGACTCACTATTCTAGTCGTATGGAGTGGGTATGGGTATGGTGACCCAATCGTATGTTGTCCAGTATTTAGTGACTGAGTTTCTAGTGTGGTTACAACTTGGTGGGTACGGGTTATTAGGTTGGTCCTTCACTTAATCTGAAACTTAGTAACTTAACTTGACTTTGAGTATAAGTGGATCACTAATTGTCGTAAGGATATGGTATGAGTCTCGATAAGGAGTAGTATGTTGTCCAGTATTGATTCTTTTGGATTCTATCTGAGGTATGGGTAAAACCATACGGGTCATATGATCAAGGTACGATTTGGGGAAATTAGTCGTCTGATGGATAAAATGTGATGTCCAACATTCTGATCAGGTATGAGTAGAGGGTACCACTCAGATGATGTGGATTTAATTGAAGGAGGCAAACTGTACCCACTTGCAGGAATTTTTGCAATTTAAGTTGGGGGCATTCTGGATATTTCTCCTAATAACTTCTTTTGACCCTATGACTTAAAACACTATTGGGACTTTATTTACCCTATTGTTCTCGGTTAAAAACAATTTAAACACTCTCAAATCTCTCTCAAGCTTTTGGTTCAAGAAAGAGGCTAGGGTTTTCTTCAAGCAATCAATTAAGGCTCTAAGGGGTGGTTTCTCTCCGTCTTCTTCATTATCTAAGGAATTTTTCTCCTCCCTCATTGTTATTTCAAACTAAAATCATGTTTTCATGGATGGTTTTCATGGTTTTATTATGGTATTGTTTTGGTTTTGAAATATGTGTTGCATTACCAGAAATTCACTATTTTCTGTCTGAAAAAAAGTAGTCGCAAATTTTCGACTACTTCGATCAAACAATTTACTTTTTTATTTTTATTTTTTTACAAAATACTTTTTCGATACTATTTGTGACTACAACAGTCAAAATATTTGACGATAAATTTTGGGAAATATTTATTCTGTCTTCTGTAGTTGGAAATAAAAATAATTAAATAAATATATTAGTAAATATGTAATCAAACCCTTATATGGAAATTAAATAATTATTTAAAGAAATTATTAAATATGTATTTTCGACCACTGTAGTCGAAAATATAAATAATCAAATAAATATATTACTAAATATATAATCAGACCCTTATACAAAAATTAAATAATTATTTAAATAAATTATTAAATATATATTTTTGATCACTGTAATGGAAAATTCTAAATAAATATATGACTAAACATTTAATCATACCCTTATACAAAAAAATTAATAATTAATTAAATATATTATTAATTATATTACTACTAAATACATTAAATAAATATATTACTAAATACATTACAAAAGTATATTAAATGTATCCAACTACTATAGTCAAAAATATTAAATAATTAAATATATTTAATTTTTACCCGACTGTAGTGGTCGGAACATTATATTTAATTATCAAATAAATAATTATATAAAATATAAGTTACATGGTAGTCTTTCACATTGTTTTAATTAATTTAAATATTTAATTAAGTTGTATGAACTAATTTAAATATGTAATTAAATTGTATCAAATATATAACCGACTGTTGTAGTCGAAAATATTAAATAATTAAATATAATAATAATAATGTTTCGACTGATGTAGTCAGAAATCTTATAATAATTAATTTAAATATATAATTTAATTGTATTAAATATATAACCGACTGAAGTAGTCAGAAAAATAAATAATTAAATATGTCAAATATATCACCGACTGGTGTAATCGAAAATATTAAATAATTAGATATATCAAATTTCTATCCGATTGATGTAGTCGTAAATTTATATTTTAATTATTAAATAATTTATATAAAATATATACTAAACATATCACACACACTTTTCCCAATTTTCTCTCTCACACTTCCTCTCTCTCTAGGCTAGGGTACTTCTCTCTGCGTTCTCTCTCTCGACTCTCTTCTCTCTTTGTTTTCTCATAAAAAATTTGCGGTGAAGGTTATGGTGGAGTGGTAACGGTGATGGTGGAGAGGTAACGGTGAAGGTTAATTGCACTGAATCCCGTGATTCATGGTAAAAATTAGTTCCAGTATAGGTTTGATGAAATCCCCATTTAGTTTGTTCCAAATGATATGAAACTTTGATTTTTGATTTTTGATTTTTGGTTTTCTATAGCTGAGTATCTGAGGTAGTGGTAAGGTCTTCGGACGTTTTGAGTTGAGTAAAGGCCCAAAATCATACATTATCTTTGCCTTAAACACAAAATAACACATATTCTTTCAACTAGAGCACTAATAGTCCTTTTTATTTAGTTAAGTGGTGCATTTTTATTCATAACCCTAACACCGTTAATTTTTTTAACAACAGTCAAATCACCTTTCTATCACACTATTTTTTCCCTAAAAAAAACCTCACTTGCAAAATGTTGCTGACAAACCTCACAGTTAATGTTTTAGGTGGCAACCTTTTACGATTATGTTTCTATCTCAAAATATCTTCAAGTGGAACGTTTCACAAATATGACATTTAATCACCTCAAAAAAAGTTAACTCGGAAGGTTTTGTAGTCTAAGAGCCTGAGTTGCAGCGTATGAAGCTTCTCTTAGGCAAAATCTTTGATGCTAATGAAAATTCTAACCAACCTCTACTAAAGATTCTGGAATCACTTAACGTAGAATTTGATGTCATCTTTGATCTTCATTAGTCTTATCAGACCATGAAATTAATAGATTGAAATAATTATTGATGTAGTGATACAGAGAAGTCTGAATTGTTGATGCAGCGTCGATGCCTCAAGGCTTATTTGATGTGTTTTTCAATTGATTTCCTTTGTTTAATGGTGCTCGTATTTACCTGATATGAAGATGAGAAGATTCTATTAAAAAAATTAACGGTATTAGGATTGTGTCTAAAAATGCACCACTTTTTAAACAAAAAGGACTATTAGTGCACCAGTTGAAAGAATATGTATTATTTTGTGTCTAAAGCAAAAGATAATGTATGATTTTGGACTTTACTCTTCTGAGTTAGAACAGTTAAGATACGACTAGAAATAAATTGTTAACATAAGCACAGCTAAAATGGACCTATTAATCAAATTTATGGTAGTGTGATGAACTAGTGACCTGAAATACCATGCCTACAAGTATGATCTGATAGGAAAGTATTGTCTGAATGGTCTCCGGTTATAAATTTTTACTGTCTATTATTTCCTTTTGCTTGGATTATCTTATTGTTCATTTATTATTCTTACTAGAGTTCACCTTGATTATCAGATTTCTAGTCTTCTTAAACTAACAGGAAACCTTCTTTTTACACATTCTCGCTATCCGTCCATACTAGTATAGATCTCTTATTGTTTCTTGCCTTCCATTTCTGTTACTATCTGATGTTTTTGTAATTCGATTATCATATTATTTTGTTGTATTTGTTGTTCTGTTACTTCTTTACTGTACTGCTTTGGACTGAGGGTCCTTTCAGATTTTGGTGATAAGTTTATGATATTTCATGTCCTGTCTAATTACCAACCCCTTACACCTCCTCATTGAGGCACTATATGATAAAGTCAATTAGAGAAAGTTACTTGTACTAGTTGATTATTAGGTTGAAATGCCAGCTATAAATGAGATGTACTTAGTAGCAGTTAGTCGGTTAGTAGCGTTTAGTCAGTTAGGTACTATTAGATTTCTTGCACAGCAGTATAATGAATACAGAGATATTCTGTTATATTGGCAGAATGATCAATTTCATCTTAGCTCAAATAAAAGTTTCCTGTTTTCCTTGTTCATTCTCTATCAAGCTAAGCTTTCACCCAGCTAGCAGATTTAACAAATGACTATTTCACTAATGGGAATTATTTGCAAATGTGACCATCTTTTCTTTTTCCTTTTCTGGAAAGAGTTTAAATTTATAGTATGCCACGTAAACATATATAAAGAGTAAATTATAACTTACTAAGATTAGTGCCTTTATGTGATTTCCAGTTAATTTCACCTCAGATTTTGTTGTCTCACTCTCCATAACATCAAGCAACAAGTCCAAAAGGTCCTTTCCTGCAGCATCACCTTTTGATTCATCCAATTTCCTCTTATTTCTTAATATTTTCCTATCTGTTATATACTTGTCAAGCAAAGCATCATATTTTATGTGTATTCCTTGAGCCGAGGGTCTATTGGAAACAACCTCTTTACCTCAGAGGAAGGGGTAAGGTTTGCATATACTCTAACCTCCCCGTATCATACTTCATGGGACTACACTGGCTATGTTGTTGTTGTTGTTATAGTCTATAGTTCTCAAGTATGACATACTGCTAACAAATGGAAGAACTTCTAAATTACATGCGAATGAGGCTGAAAAATCCAACTTGCGTTCATGATTCTCTCATCCTCAAAATTGAAACCCTAAATGGTGGACTTCCTAGGACTAACAAGATCATCATCACGATCCTTAGCTTTTGCCATCAGTGAGATCCATTTATCTTAGCCATGGCCTTTTCAACTTTTGTACTACCACATCCATAAGCAGTACCAGCCACGGAGCACTTGATAAACTCTATTGAGTTACACAAGTCAGTGTGCCTATTTTAACAGAGTATTGTGTTAACCTGGCCGAGTTCCTCAGTTAGATTTGAGGTGCGGGCATGTGCTGGTTTATCAGTTTCTTCATAGTACATATTTATATCCCTATTAATGAAGATACTCTGAAGAACTTTTACAATTTTGATTGACACATGTAAGAAGATAGGAATCAAGTAGCTATACCGCATCATAACAGTCTGAAAATGTAAAATGGCAGCAACAGGAGCTTTTCTGGGATCAAAGAAAATGTTTGCATCGTCAGGTTGTAGATACCACCTGTTATGTCCGCGGTCTAGATCCTTTTTATTCACAATTCCATAGTAAATTGATCCGACAAAGGAAATTATGAACAGAACTGCGAATAAGAAATAAATGATTCTATCCATCTCCCTCTCAATTTTCCTTCTTTTAGAAGGGGGATCAGTCGCATTTTGCATGACCTTTGTGTCGTGACCAGTAAAGATGATGACCCCATATGCATATTCTGTGTTATGCAATTTAGAGTCTTTGAGGAATAATTGTTGGGGAGAAAGAGGATACTGTTGTTCTTCGTATTCCATACTTCCAACAAAAGTATACATAGCCACTACATGAATAGTTCTCAATTAATTCCAAATTGATGCAATGTGGCGTACTTTAAGTTCAGCCAGCGTTCTTTTATTCTGGCATAATTTTGGTCAGTTGATTTCTACAAAGTAATATTTTGTATTTTGGATGTGTTGGAGAGTCTTATTGTATTTTCATGAGATTTTTTTCCCTAGACATTGTTTCTCTTTGAGTTTTGAATGGGATTTGTGGTAAAAAATTATTCCAGATTCGATATTTGAGTTCACAAGGATCCAAGTAGTGGAAGGGTAAAACTTGCAATCACCGGTACAACTGCTGAGGTATGGAACTTAATCCTTCACCTTTCCTGGTAGTTATATATGTGGATGCATAGTCGGATTTTATTATATTTCTTACCAACTGTTAGAAATATTTTTAAGTGTTAATGAGCGGACAAGAATTTTGATCGTTTCTGAAGAAGAAATTTCATATGGGTTTTGCGACATTGCATCTTGCTACTAGATTTTATTTTTGCATATCTATTTATTCCTCGTGATTGGTATAACATTGAAAGATTTCTGGATCTAGGAAGAATCCTAGTTCGTCCTTTCTGGTTTTAGTTTTATTTTTAAAAAGACCAGTTTTTATTGAAAAAAGACATGTTCTAGAAGTAGATAAAAAAAAGCCCTGAAATGTATGAAAACTGTTGTTGGCATTTTTTCCCTTGTTATTGTTTTGTTTCTCTTGTTTTTGTTTCTCTTCTCTATTATCATTGTTGTTGTTCTTGTATATATGAAAAATGAAGATTGTACATGGATGTATAATAGACTTTATCCTAACCGTGCGGGGTTGAGGGAGGAATATAAAGATGGGATAGCTGGATTTATTGCTAAAGCAATGACACTTAATGATTTTCTTACTGAAGGGACAATTAGGTGTCCTTGTTGGAATTGCAAGTATTGCAAGTTATTGAGTCCAGATGTTGTTACATTACATCTTTATAGGAAGGGTTTTATGTTGAATTATACTGTGTGGATAGCTTATGGAGAGAGTAGTGCTGCTAATAATTTTGCTTTTCAGAATTATGTTGAAAGTCTAATAAGAGAGAATAATGTTGAAAGTTCACGATATAGTGAGATGGTCAAGGATGCTTTTGGGACACACTTAGGGGCTCAAAATGATCCAAATGATGAGGCTAAGCACTTGTATGAACGGTTAAAAGAAGTTATTCATCCATTGTATGAAGGATCAATACATTCTAAGTTATCTGTTGACGTTCGGCTACTGAGTATTAAGTCAGAATGTTCTATTTCTCAAGAGGACATGAATTCTATCATTTTAATTATGAATGAACTTAACCCAAATAATCTTGACTTACCCAAAGATTTATACACAATAAAGAAGTTGGTTTCTAAGTTAGGACTTTCAACAGAGAGGATTCACTGTTGCGAAAAAGGTTGCATGGTATTCTATAAGGAAGATGTAAATTTAGAACATTGCAAATTTTGTAATCATCCTCGTTATAAGGAAGTCACATATGGCAAAAGGAAGAAGGTTTCTGTGAAGTCGATGCATTACTTACCCCTTATACCATGGTTAAAGAGGTTGTATGGATCAATGACCTCTGCCCCTCTTATGAGATAGCACTATGAAAATAAAAAGCCACCTGGTGTTTTATGTCATTCGTCAGATGGAGAAGCATGGAAACATTTTGATAGTGTGTATCCATATTTTACTAGTGAACCAAGAAACATTAGGTTGGGATTATCTACTGATGGATTCACTCTATTTTCTGTCAAAATGGATGGATTCACTCCATTTTGATAGGTTAGGATTTTCTACTGATGGATTTTGCTAGTGAACCAAGAAACATTAGGTTGGGATTATCTACTGGTGTATCCACCCAAATGATAAATTCCTTTTATGTCACTGTGACATGTACCATTTCCATCTTTAACATTGAAGATTCTAATTGTGTGTCTTCTCCGTTTTAGCATCTGTTGGCAAAATTTGGTGTTCATATCCCATAGTTTAAACCATTGGCATTTGCATTTCTGTTGCAGGTATACATATCTAGATTTGTTCCATTTCTGTGTCTCTTTTACCTTCTCTAATTCCTCCTGTATCAGTTGTGAATTAAGAGGGTCTTGTTGGAGTTGTTTCTAGCAGTCAATCAGATGTTTTTGTGCTTGATTAGCCTTCCTCTCTAACACAAACTAACTCCATGTGGTGGTTTCTTTTTTTTCTAGGTGGTGAAAATCAATGGAATCAAAAGGTCATGGTAATGGACGGTGTAAGAAAGGTAAGAAAGGACCTGATAATCTTCCCGCAGGTCAATATACAACACCACCACCACCACCTGTTACCACAACTTTTCAACCAACTACTACAAATATTATTCCTCCTCCAAGGGTAACTATTTCACTACCAAATGCATTTTTTATTCCCCCACCGCCCCACCAGTTCCAGTCCTCTTCTCCCCATAATAGTCTCATAATAGTCTGTATAGTAGCTCTTCATCTGTACCTTTAACATCATCCACGCCTGGACTTTCTGGATTGAGAATTGGAGGTCCTAGTACATCAAAATCACCATCCATTGATAGTGCTACAACGTCTAATGCGACAATAACTGCTTCCCAGATTTTGAAATTTAAAAAGGTTGTAGAATATGACGGCAATGGGAGGCTAATTATAGCCCTTGATGGTAATGGGTAAGTAAACCTTTGAAAATTTTGAATAATTTTTAAAAATTTTGAAAGCTAAGATAATTTAATATAATTTTATTGCAAGTTCAGTCCTGCATATAGCAGCGGACATATGGTTATAGAATTAATTAAACTATTTTACACGGAGCCATGGGGTAGTTGGACCGAGATTCAATTCGACGTCAAATTCTTATGTGGAACCAGTTTATGTTATAATCAAAATCAAAGAATTTACCATTTCAGTATGCTATCAATGATGAATTTACCTTTGTATCCATTAACTCATTTCATGACTTTATATTAAACTATTTTGCAAACAAAGTGTGCATAGAATTCTTGTCGTGAAAATGAAATACAATGCATTTTCAAGTTGAAAGCTGCTCTACGGATCAAAGAACGCTTGTATGAGGCCCGGAGAAACTTGGAAAAACCTTGGAAATGGGATACTCCTGAATATAGGGCAAGGAGGGAACAGACAAAGGCAAATAGAGAGTCTCAAATGGGTGGCTTGTTTCACGCTAGAGGTTCAATGAGTTTTGCTATGCACCGACGAAGACTGGTAATATTAGCTTAAATTTCTGATTTGTTCGGTTTAGTTCAATGTTCTAAATTGTGACATAGTGAAGCCTTGTGGGGCTCTTTCGATTCACTATTGTTGTTATCTTCTTGTTGTTGTTCATCTTAAAGTCTAGTGAAGCCGTGTGTCCTATTTTGATTCACTAGCATTGTTGTTGATATCTTGTTGCTCTTGTTGTTGCTTGTTTCTTTTGTTGTGAACTTGATCTTGTATCACACTTACTGATGGTTTTAGAAAGTAAGAAGAAGATAATTAGTGGTTTAGTTAGAGATGTGATGACTTAATTGGAGGTAATAAGCAAAATATTTATAGTAACACTCTTAGTATAAGGCAGTCGTTGGTGAGGAGCTGTCAATATAGCTGGCAATAAACAAAGAAACAAAGTCTAAATAACGGAATTAAGTAATTGAATTAGTTTAAATCTCAATGTAGCTGGCGGGCAATGCCATCTGAAAGAAGACTGTGAGCCTTTTTGTATTACAACTCTTGAAAGCTATGGAACTGTATTGCTAGTGAATGACTAAAAGTCAGGCGGTTTGCACCGCGTAGATAGAAGGTTATTTATAGATAAACACCCACGGAGCATCATTTGAGAATCTCGCCCCTATTAAGTTCATTATCTGCACTTCACTTTAGTTAGTAACGGCTGGCGAAGGTCTCAGATGCTTCCACAACCATTTGACTCTTAAGCTTATCTCGACCTTTATCTTGTCAGGTCACAATCCAGTGCTTGTTCCCTTACTTCTAGAGTAAGACAGACTGTGCTAATATGACACCGACCTCTTGTATCTTTACTATTACTCTTACCGGTTACATTCTAACAATAGCATTTGAAGTGTTATTAAATTTTGTTGATTCACAAGCACCTTGTATTTTTAGTTCACTTTAAATGTATTACATAAAATGGGAAACTGAATATCTTTATCAAAATTAAATACACACTTCTTCAACCCTGGTAGATTTTTCCATTTATGTAGTTGACCCATTACATCAGGCGTCAACGTTGTCATTTATTAAGATTGATATTTTCTGCAACCAGTAAATGACTGATCAGCTATAGACTATAGTGCAAGTGTAGAATATGTGGTGTGTTACAAAGAAATGATTCCAACTTTTACCTATGTTATTATAATTTAAATAATATAGCTTAACCAGAATTCTATTCTAGTCCCTTTCACAATAATGATACATAGGAAACTAAGGGCCTGCTGTTGATAAAAGTAATTAATACGCTTCACACTCTGAGTTTAACAATTTAATTTTGCAAGTTGAGCTAAATAAAAAGAATGTGCATAGTACAAGGATAAAGCACTATATATGGATAACTCCTAACCTTAAGATTTCATCAAATTCAATTTCAGATTACAATATTATTAAGTACTGTTGCTATACCTTTAGCTCATTTGTAGCCATGGGATTCTTGAAAATCTTTCTTATTTTCATCTTTTGTTCTTTACCATGCCCTAGTATTCAGAGTGATCTCGAGACTTATATCACTGAAATGTAGGATAATAACATGATATTATCTGACATGTCCTATTGAGTGTTTTCATCTGACACAGTTATGTAAGGTACTGAGTGAAATGTTCTTGTCTTAACAGCTACGATATCGGTATGACTTTGTTGAGGTTTATTGAAATACATCAAAAACTTGAAAACCTTTTGAGTTGCTCTTTCTAAATGGACCATTGCATAGAACTTATATTCGATTACATACTACCTATTGTCTGATACAATATCTCCATTTCCTAATCCATATGCTTATGCTACATTGGGGTACATATCAACTAGTAATTCAACTTTCTCATGCCTGATGTATACTCTTGTATAATAACTATGTTCAATCCCATGGGGCAAAGTGTATGATGTATTATTCCCAATTCCTTATTGACTTCATACTT
Source organism: Capsicum baccatum var. pendulum (assembly GCA_030864225.1). Classification (NCBI taxonomy): domain Eukaryota; kingdom Viridiplantae; phylum Streptophyta; class Magnoliopsida; order Solanales; family Solanaceae; genus Capsicum; species Capsicum baccatum. The sequence goes on along the minus strand of CM061550.1, from coordinate 61,504,000 downwards.
GTTGTCCGGATATGTCTTCATACTTGCATTATCTCCTTTTCTAAAATTTTGCAGGAATATAAAAATGGGAAAAAAGAGTCCCCTTCTCTTGAGGTCTATGAAGAGACGCATAGGAAGAAAAACAAGGATGGTATGAGAGGAGATTGGGTTGAAACACGTGCTAAGAATGCATATGTAAGATAATAACTTTTACATACATTGTTTTATTATTACTCAACTTTGCTTCGTTAAATACTGACAAATAAATTTTCTTTCAAGAAGAATTTCAAAAAAGCATAGAAAAGTGTCGTCAAACCCAACCTACTTTAGAGGATGGTGCCATGGTCCAATCATCACCTGTATATATTACTAATATGTGGACAGTTGTGGTAGGTGGTCCAAAGAAAGGTAGAACATACGGGACAGGGGTTCTCCAATCCTCGAGTAGTCCTTCGTTGTTTCCCAGTTCCTCTTCTACTTTGCAAACTGTTGAAGAAATGGAAGCGATGAAAAAACAAATTGTGGAATTGACGCAGAAATGTGCAGCTAACGATGCTAAGTTTGCTAAATTTGAGGAGTTGGTTAAGAAGAACATGCCGCAAGTATTTCATGATGAGGAAGATAGTGAATCTGATGATAATTAGATTGTAGTTATTGTTCTTATTTTTGGTTGTGACATTTAGATGCTTAAACTATTTGATTTGATGTTTGTTTTGGATGTTTTAAAGTGATTGTATTAATACTTTTTGTTGCGTTTGATCCTATTGTGAAAAATACATTAGTTATGTTGTTTATAATTTGAGAGTTGTGTAAGCTAATGCAAGATTTAATTATATAATTAGTGGGTGAATATTTATATTAAAATTTTGACTAAAGTAGTCAGAAAAATAATTATTTATTAATGTTCCAACTACAGTAGTTGAAATGATTATTTCATTAAATAATTTTTTCATTAGTTTCTAACCACAGTAATTGGGAAGAATATTTATTTATTAAAGTTCTGATTAAAGTAGCCGAAACAATAATATTTAAATAATATATATTAAGTTTTCGACTACAGTACTCGGAAATATAATAATTATTAAATAGTTATTTATTTCATTTTCGACTACAATTGTTGAAAAAAATATAATTATTAAATAATTATTTATTAATTTTACGACTACAGTGGTTGGAATAATTATAATTATTAAATAATTATTTATTAAAATTTTGACTACAGTAGTCAGAATAATTATAATTATTAAATAATTATTTATTAAATTTTTTACTACCGCAGTCGAAAAATTTATAATTATTAAACAATTATTTATTAAATTTCCTACTATAGTCGTCGGAATATTTATAATTGTTAAATAAATATTTATTAAATATCTGACTACATTTCCGACTAAAGTAGTCGGAAATTTCCGACGACAGTAGTCAAAAATATTTTTCCGACAAACTATATTTCGACTACCATGAAATAGTCGGAAAGTAGTCGGAACTACCTTAATTTCCGACTACATTAGCCAACGAAAAAATAATGTTTTCTAGTAGTGTTGGGGGTTTTGGTTACTAATGATTGGATAATTGTTTTCCCATTTTTTTACTTATGGTTTTCATGTTATAATTATGGTTTGGACTTGTAGTTGCATGGGAATGGCCAATTAGTACTTGATTTTGGATTTGGAAATTATATGCCCTCAACATGTTTGATAAAATGCTCGCGAGAATGGTTTTGTTACATAGTTGAACTTTCATTAAAAACTCTGCATTGCATACAATAGTAATGGAACCTAAATTGGCTGGAATAGTTTTAAATGGATTGGTAAGGCCTTGGTGGCCTTGATATTCGTCTAAATCGAAACTTTGGAATCAAATTGGTTTAATGGCTTTGGTATGGCATAAATGGATAGACTTGCAAGCTCTAATGTTGGTATGACGATATCGACGATTAATGTCTAGTAAATAAGACTCCTTGAAAATTGGTTGGTTGTGTGTGAATGGTTTTAATATGGACTTAAAGGGGGATGTGTTAGCAAAGCTGTGCAAGGTGGCGGTCCTAGGGAGACTAAAACTGGAACCTTACATTTACCGACATGAGGTGGCTCTTGGTGACCGTGTGCATCATGTCACACTTATATTTTGGGAGATGTACTAGTCATCTCAGGGTTTTTTCTCCGGTTCGTGCGGCTAACACACATCGGACCCTTTCAGTAGGGGAGCTGAACCCATATAGCCCATGGGTAGACTTAGGACGGCAAAGCTACACCATCCCAGGTTAAATGTTTTAAAAGCATACTAAACCTAGTTCCCTTTCTCGACATAAAGTATATGTATATGTATGAATGTGACTACATCTGGTTGTCCACTTGTTTTAAATGTTGGCATTATTTTACCCTTGTTTCTGAGTACATGGTAGCATTCACCTGCTAACCTATCTTCGAGCATTGTATTACCACACGATGCAGGAATTGGCCATACTACTCTTTCTACTCAGTGATTGAATTCGAGGACAACTTATGTCAGATTGAAGTGGTGAGCTTTTATACTCTGGAAGGCTCTATTTCATGATATGGATTTCTCCATATACTTTTGTTATTTCTTGGAAATTGGTTTTATCTATGATCGTGGGCATGTGCCGATTTGATATTATTTTACTTTCGGATAGAGGCTTTGTGTGATTACTATAAGCCTGGGCGGTGTTGGTATTGGTGTCAACCTTGGCATTGGGATTGGAATTAGGGCTGACACCGTTTAGATGTATTTGATTTATGATTGTTCTATTCTATATTATTATATGTTTGGAATTCATCCAACATAAGGTATAGGGCAGTAATGGTTGGGTATTAGGGGTGGTCTCCGGTCCTAGGTGGGGCTTGAGGCACCCGACACGACTAGGACTTGGTTCGGGTCATGTCAAATTGGTATCAGAGACCTAGGTTCTTGGTCACGTAGGAATCCACAAAGTCGTGTTGAGTAGAGTCTCTTTTAATTATGTGTAGTTCACCACACTCATATGGGAGAGGATACGAGGCATTTAGGAATATTTCTCTTTCTTGTGTTCTGTTTTTAAGCTTTAAAGTCTAAGGTATTGAAACTCTTTTGTCCCACGTATGGACAATGTTGATGGGACCCATTCTACTTATGGGGTCCAGTTCCTGATTGTTTTGAAGTTCCACTGGTTCTCTCCAGTCCTCCTCTAGCTCTTCAAATTGATGTAATGAATGCTGAGTTTCATCATTCTATCCATATGTTAGCAAAATTGGTAGCTTCAAAGGCTGAGCATGGTGCATCTATTACTCTATTTTTTGAGGCCACAAGGGTTGGCCAGTTTAAGAGTTTAAGTTCTTCAACCTTTACTGGTGTTAAAGGAGAGGAGGATCCTCAAGGTTTCTAGATGAGATGAAAAAGATCTTTCGTATTATGTATGCCACTAATATGGAGGGCATGGAGTTTGCCGCTTACCAGCTGAAGGATGTGACGTACCAATGGTACGAAGAATGGGATTAGGCAAAGGGTGATGGTGATGAGTTAGATTTATGGGAGGATTTCTCTAATGCTTTCCTAGACTGCTTCTTTCTTCAAGATTTAAGGGAAGCAAAGACGGAAGAGTTTGTAAATCTGAAGCAAGGTAAGATGTCTATCAAGGAGTATGCCTTGAAGTTTGATCAGTTATCTCGGTATGCTCTAGACATGGTTTCTAATATATGGGCTAAAATGAGAAAGTTTGCTTTCGGGTTGTCTAGAGATTTGATATTGGAGAGTAAGGCTGCCTTGTTGATCAAGGACATGGATATCTCCATGTTAGTTGTATATATGTAGCGAGTGGAGAAAGAGAATTAAAAATAGGCTGAGATAGGGAAAAGTCAGGGAAAAAAGTTTAGGTTTTCAGAGTAGGGTGGTGGAAAATAGCAGAGTGGCAGGGATGGGGGAAAGTGGCCCAAGAAGAAGTAAGGCAACTCTGGGTCTTACTTGATGGCTAGTGCTTCCTACCCAAAGCCATTGGGTGACAGGCATTTACAAGGTGGCAAAAAATTCAAGGCATAGGGTGCCCAATCTCAGGCTAGTGGGGCTCAGTCAGCTCCATCATATCCTTCCTGCAGGTTTTGTGGTAGATTATATCAGGGTTTTTATGAAGGAAGGGATAAGTTCTTTAGTTGTGGTCAGCTAAGGCACATAATTAAGAAATTTTTGGTGGCCAAGGTTGCTTCGAGGGTGAACAAGGTTTTAGTTGCTTCATCATCTGCTCCAGCACTGAAGGGTACACCATCTAGTTCCAAAACTGGTCAAACCCGTCTATATACTCTCACCACTCGACAATAGTCTGAGGCATCTCCTGATGTCATAACTTTTACATTAAAAATCTTTTTTCGTGATGTGTATTGTTTACTCGATTTGGGGTCCACTCTCTCTTATGTGACCCTATTTATGGATGTGCATTTTCATTTTGGTCCTGAGGTTATTTTGGACCCTTTTCTATTTATACCCTGATAGGTGACTCTGTTATTGCTAGAAGGATCTATAAAAGGTATGTGATATCTGTTAGTAGTAAAGAAACTATGGTGGATCTGTTTGAGTTAGATATGGTGGATTTCGATGTTATACTGGGGATGGATTGATGTGTTTATGTTATGCGTCTCTAGATTGTCTGGCCCATAAAATCGTCTTTAAATTTCCTAATGAACCAGTTATTAGTGGGAGGGTGGTTCCCTAGATCTTAAGGGGAAGTTCATATCTTATATTAGAGCTCGGAGGTTAATCTCCAAGGGGTGTTTCTATCATCTAGTTCGAGTTAAAGATTCTAACTTGGAGGGTCCTTCTTTGCATTCCATCTCGATTGTAAATGAATTTCCTGAGGTCTTACCTGATGACCTCTCTAGTGTCCCTCCTGATAGGGAGATTGAATTTAGGATTGATCTGGTTTCGAATACCCACCCAATTTCTATTCCCCCATATAGAAAGGCTCTAGCTGAGATGAAGGATCTTAAGGAGCAACTTAAGGATCTTTTATTTTAATCCTTCATAGTGTGTCCCTATGGGGTGCATTGGTGTTATTCGTGCGTAAAAAGGATAGTTCCCTTCGAATATGCATTGATTATCAACAGTTAAATAAGGTGATGGTTAAGAACAAGTATCCTCTTCTAACGATAGGTGATTTGTTTGAACAGTTGAAAGGTGCTAAGTTTTTCTCCAAAATTGATCTTCGATTCGAGTATCATCAGCATAAGATCAGGGAGGTGGATATCCCTAAGACTGTCTTTTGTACCCGATATGGGCACTTTGAGTTTCTGGTTATGTCTTTAAGGTTGACCAATGCCCCAGCGACATTAATAAATTTGATGAATAGGGTCTTTCTTAAGTTTATGGACCTTTTTATCATTGTCTTCATTGAATACATCTTAGTGTATTCTAAGGGCGAGGTGGATCACGTCGATCACCTCCGTATTATGTTGCAGACCTTGAAGGAGCAACATTTGTATGCCAAGTTCTCAAAGTGTGAGTTTTTGTTGAATGTTATAACTTTTCTGGGTCATATCATCTCTAGCGAAGGGATCATGGTGGATCCATAAAAGGTTTCTGTGGTGAAAAAGTGGACTAAACCTATGACTCCAACAGATATTTGGAACTTTTTGGGTTTAGCAGGCTACTACAGGAGGTTTGTGGAAAGTTTTTCAACTATAGCTTCCTCTTTGACTAAGTTGACTAAGAAGAAAGTAAAGTTTTATGGTAAGATGCGTGTGAGGGTAGTTTTGAAAAGATGAAGTATAAGCTAACTTTGGCTCCAGTTTTAACTTTGCCTGAAGGCACGGATGGGTTTGTGTTTTACTGTGATTTATCTTGTGTGTGAATTAGATTTGTTCTGATGCAACATTGTAAGGTAATAGCTTATGCCTCTAGGAAGTTGAAGGTGCATGAGAGAAACTATCTGACTCATGACTTAGAATTGCTTGTTGTGGTATTTTGAGTTAAAAATCTAGCATCACTACTTATATGGGGTGCATGAGGATATAATTTTTTATCATAAGATTCTGTAGTATGTGCTTACTTAGAAAGAACTTTACCTCAGGAAAATGAGATGGCTTGAGATTCTCAAGGATTACGACATGAGTTTTCACTACCACCCAGGTTAAGCTAACGTGGTTGTTGATTCTCTTAGCGGGTTATCCATGGGTAGTCTAGCTCATGTGAAAAAAATGAAGCAGGAGTTCATGAAGAACATTCACTATTTGGAAAACCTTGGGTTCATCTTTTGTACTCTGAGAATGGTGGTGTGTTTCTGAAGGTGGTGGTGTGGTCGTCTCTTGGTGCTGAGATCAAGAAGAAGCAGATGTTAGATCCTATCTTGATAAGGATCAAGGGTGATGTAGGTGGGTAAAAGGTAATGGCTTTCAAAGTTAGTGGTGATGGTAACTTGCATTACCAAGGGAGATTATGTGTTCCTGACATGGATGGATTGCAAGAGATGATCTTGGCTGAGGCACATGAGTCCTGCTATTTTGTTCATCCTGGTTCGGCGAAAATATATAATGACCTCAAGGAGATGTATTGGTAGAACAATATGAAGAGGGATATGACTAACTTTGTAGCCAAGTTTAAGGTGTGCCAACAAGTGAAAGTTGAGCACATGAGGCCCAAAGGATTGTATCAAGAAGTTGAACTTCCTGAATTGAAGTAGGAAGTAATCAACATGGATTTTGTTACCGGTCTTCATCGGTATCGAAATTAATTTGATTTGATTTGATTTGGGTCATTGTAATACCCCATAAGATCCTAGCTCAATTCAGCTCTCAATTGTTTGTAGAAGGGGGTCCAAGACTTAGAAATTTCACTAAGTATTGGGGACTTAGTCATTTCCAAAGACCCTAAACTTTGATGATTTTAATTTTGATCTTCCCAACCCCGGATGTTAATTTTTAATTTGATTCATGATCGGGGTGGTTCAAAGTATGTCTTAGGTGAGTTTTGAATTTTTCAGACTAGTATACGGGCATATTTGGGTCATCAAAACAGTAGCACCACCAGGATAGGTTGTCATCGCCCCCTCTAATGAGCCTCTCTAAGGCGGGTGTCGCCTGGGTTAGTCTTCCGCTCTAAGGCGGGTTCCGCCCGAGGTAGTCTTCCACTCCAAGTCCCGCATCACCCCCTCCCTTTTTTGTCCATCTTTTGTTATTTGTCATTTAAGGGAATTTGGGTCAATTCCCTTCATCCAACTTGTCCATAACTTGAAATTGGGGTCCCCAAAGAGCATTATTTTCCCTTTTACTCATAAATTCACTCAAGAAAATCATCCTCTATCTCAAGAACAAACCCTAACCTTTTCACAAGCTTCAAACTCAAGAACTCCTCAAGAAATCTTCAAGAATTCATCCAGTGAGGTATGCGGGATATTCATCCATGGATTTCTTTCACCATAGAGCCCAAGAACCCTTTTGTTTTAAATTATGAGTCTTTAAGTGTTCGCGTGGAAATAGCTTCATGAATCTCGTGTTAACTTAGTTTCAAGTATGGTTACAAGTGTTTTCAAGTGGAATGAGTCATAACATGTTTTAAGTGCTAAAATTCCCATGTTATGATCAATTGATTTCAGGATAAATCCTCAAGTTGTGAACTTAGCCATGCAATTATGTTATTCTCTCATGTTTAAGTCATTCCAATGTCCAAATTTATGATTGTTACATGTTTGATGAAATGCCTATGTTTTGGTCCTTGAACCATGACTTTATATTACTGTAATTCAAGTTTAACATTGTATTTTTATAATCATTCAGTGTTGGTGGGTCATGAACACCCGACACCTAGTTGTTTTTACATAATTTCAATATCCCAAAAATAATTTCAGTTAAACCATGAGAATTATTATTCAGTCAGTTGTTATAATCAGACTATGATAAGCAATGTTAGTTGTATGTTTAGTTGTGTTTAATTCAGTCCAGGTCAGTATTAGTGTCAGTTCAGTTGGGAGTAGAATTTAGCACCAAACAAACCCAGGGATGTGGGCTCACCTGCTAGTAGAGGGTGTGACCTTAGTAGTAATCCTTGAGTTCTAGAACTACATAGATATCATAGGTTTGAGATGTCTTCCTACCAGTTGAAGGTTGACACATATCTCATGAGAGTACTTGCCAGTACAGAGTGACTTCTTAATCCTTCGACACACCAGTTTATCTAGTGTTAGTACCCGTGGTACGGTACTGACACCCTTCCAACTGGGGTTTTAGGTTTGACCCCGATTAGCTCAGATTGGGGCATGTCAGTTAGATGGTACCTCCCACAGTCTCAGTACAGTACCCAGTGTATTTTCATTTTAGGTTTGCTTGACCAAGTGTATAGACTTTTAGTTATTCATTTATATAGCTTTCAGTCTTTCAGATTATAGATTTATCTCAGTAATGTATATATATATATATATATATATATATATATATATATATATATGCTTGGTCTTACATTCTTAGATATTATATGCTTATGCATTCATGCACAGTTACCCCATGTATTTCAGCTAGTCCTCATCTCATATACTAGTACATTCAAAGTACTGACCGCATACTCTTCTTTGCGCTATAATGTCTTATATCATCGGTTCGGAGGCTCAGTTTCCCGACCGTAGTTAGACAACCCAGCATTACTCAGTAGCCAAAGTGGTGAGGCCTTATCTATCAAGGAAAAACTATTTCTTATTCATTTACTTTAGTATTTCATTATGTTCAGTCAGTCAAAGTTAGTTGGGTGCTTGTCCCATCAACTCCTTAGTTAGTTAGAGGCTTTTAAAAAATCAGCCAGTCAGTTAGATAGTTAGTCATTTTTGTCAGTCTTATTAGTTGTTTTAGCTAGATAATTTGGTTTGTAGTATTTTACTAGATGTTTCAGAGTTGTTATTGATTCGGTATTTTAGTATTCAGATTTACATTACCTTCTCAGTTTATCTTCCTCTCATATGTTATGTTAATATTTTATTCAGTCCTCATAGCAGGTACCAACTCATGGGTTAGCTTGTGGATACTTGTGATTGTAAGCACCGTTGTTGCATCTATGGGGTAGCCTCGGGTCGTGACAAAAGTTGGCATCAGAGCCTAAGGTTTCAGAGTGTCTTAGGGAGTCTGAAAGCCATGTTGAGTAGGATTATGTGAATGGGTGTGAAGCACGCCATACTTATGGACAAGAGGCTATGAAATGTTTTAAAAAGGTTTTCCATTCTTTCAGTATTCATGTTGTGCGAAAGAGCATGAGCTTAATTTAAACTCCCTTTCTAACTCATCCTTTGTTCTGTTTATAGATAATGCCTCCCAGAAGAAACATCAAAACAAGGAATGAAGATCAAACCGCACCCCCGCTTGTTTAATAAGATCCCCTGAATGAGCATGTCTCTCACGCTGAGTTCAGGGCTTCTTTTACGACCCTGACCCAGTCAATAGCAGCTTAGAACAACCAGTGAAGTTCTGCCCCAGCCAATCTAGTGGAAAATGCAGCTAGATTTCACTTGGATAAATCCCCTTAGGTTTTGGGATCTAAGTCTAAAGAGGACCCGCAAGAGTTTCTTGATATGGTTCAGAAGGTGACAGATATTATGGGTGTCACTTCAAGTAAGAGTGCAGAGTTGGTTGCATATCAATTGAAGGATGTAGCTCATACCTAGTTTAAGTAGTGGAAAGAGGATAGAGGTGATGAGGCATGGCCAGTTAAGTGGGAAGAGTTTGCACAGTTCTCTTAGACATGTTCTTTCCGTTGGAATTGAAGGAATCTAAGGTGCAGGAGTTCATCAATTTGAAGAAAGGTACATGAGTGTGGAGGAATACTCACTTAAGTTTACTCAGTTGGCGAGGTATGCTCCCACTATGGTGGCAGACAATAGGTGTAGAATGAGTAGGTTTGTATCTAGTGTAGTTGATCGTATGGTCAAGGAGTGTAGGGACGCCATGTTGATTAAGGAGATGAACTTATCTAGACTTATGGTTCATGCTCAGCAGATAGAGGATGAGAAGCGTACGGAGAGAGAGAGGGAGAAAAAAAGGGCCATAACAAGTAGTTTCAATTTTTCTCAGCCAAGGTTAGAAGGTGGTAACCGTTCTCAGTTCCGTCAGAAATTTTCAACCCCAGCTATATTTTCAACCAGTGCCTAAGTTCATTCAATATAGTCGGGATGAGGCGTCAGGCTTTAAGTCCAAGAGTAGTATGAACAGTGGTCGTACAAACTGCTTTGCAAAAAATGTGGCAGGCAATATCAGGGTATGTGTAGAGCTAGCAGTGATATGTGTTTTGGATAATGAAACCTAGGCCACAGAGTCAGATATTTCCTAAAGGCTGGTCAGCAGGGTTAGTCTAACCATCCTCCAATTATAGCTGGTGGCCTAACTCAGCAGGTGTCACTTCCAGAGTAACAGTGGGCACCATCATAATAGGTTGTATGCCCTCCAGACCTAGCATGATTAGGAAAGTTCTCCTGATGTAGTTACAAGTATGTTACAAGTCTTCCATCTTTAGGTATATGCTTTATTAGACCCCGGATCTTTGCTCAGTTGAGTTCGGTGTCAATCCCAAATCTTTAGCAGAACCTTTCTCAGTGTATACTCCAGTAAGTAGCTCCATTGTAGCCAGGCAGGTATACAGGAACTGCCTGGTTACAGTATCTTAAAAAGTCACCTCAGTTGACCTCGTAGAGTTAGAGATGACTGATTTTGATGTCATTCTTAGCGTGGATTGGCTCCACTCATGTTATTCCTCAATTTATTGCAAAAATAGAGTCGTTCAGTTTTAGTTTCCCAATGAACCATTCATTGAATGGAGGGGTAGTACCTCATTGTTTAGGGGTCAGTTTGTTTCATATCTCTGAGCAAGAAAGATGATATCTAAAGGGCGTGTTTATCATCCTATCCGAGTCAAGGACTCTAGTTCTGAGACCTCAGTTCTTGAGTTAGTTTTAGTAGTACAGGAATTTCCAGATGTGTTCCCTGAGAATCTTCCCAGAGTTCCTATTGAGAGGGAAATCGACTTTGGAATAGATCTCCTTCCAGATACCCAACCTATATTTATTTCACCTTACAGAATGGCTCCAACTGAGCTTAAGGAGTTAAAAGAGCAGTTTAAATATCTCTTAGATAAACGTTTCATCAGGTCCATTATTTCCCCATGGGGTGCTCCAGTCGTGTTTGAGAATTGTGTTGCAGACCTTTAGAGCTTACCAGTTGTTCATCAAATTCAGTAAGTGAAAATTTTGGCAAATATCAATAGCTTTACTTGGCCATATTGTTTCCGGTGATGGCATATAAGTCGACCCTCAAAAGACCAAAGCAGTGAGAAACCTGCCCAAAGCTATCTCTCCATCAGATATTAGGAGCTTCTTAAGTTTGGCTGGATATTATCGGTGGTTTGATGAAGAGTTTTATTCTATTGCACCCCCCATATATCGATTGACTCAGAAGAAAGTGAAGTTTCAGTGGTCAGATTCTTATGAGAAGAATTTTCAGGAGTTAAAGATTCGACTAACTTCCTCTCCAATATTGACTTTGCCAGATGGTTTAGATGGATTTGTGGTTTACTGTAATGCTTCCATAGTTGGTCTTGGTTGTGTATTGATGTAGAGAGGTAAGGTTATAGCCTATTTTTCTAGACAACTTAAGACCCATGAAAAGAATTACCCTACCCATGATATTGAGTTGGCAACTATTGTGTTTTCCTTGAAAATTTAGATACATTACCAATTTAGATACATTACCTTTATGGGGTTCATGTGGATGTGCTCACTGATCATAAGAGTTTGTAGTATGTTTTCTTTCAAAAAGATCTAAATCTTTGTAAGAAAAGGTGGCTTGAGTTGTTGAATGATTATGATATGTCTATGTTATAAAGGTCAATGTAGTGGCAGACGCCCTTAGCATGTTGTCTATGAGTAGTGTTGCTCATCTTGAGGAGGATAACAAGAAGTTATTCAGTGAGGTTCATCAGCTTGCTAGATTAGGTGTTCGGTTGGTTGATTAAACTGAAGGAATTATATGGGTTCTGAATGGTTCAGAATCTTCTTTGGTTGCCGAAGTAAAGAAAGAGCAAGATAGGGATCCCAGTCTGGTTAAGTTGAAGGAATCAATCAGAGATCAGAAAATAGAGGTTTTCTCCCAAAGGGGAGATGGTGTACTTTGTTGTCATGGTAGATTATGTGTTCCGTGTGATAATGACTTAAGACAGTGAATTCTTGCAGAAGTGCATAGTGAGTGATACTCTATCCATCCAGGAGCCACTAAGATAAATAATGACTTGCGGGAAATCTATTAGTGGAGTAGTATGAAGAGGGACATTGCGGAGTTTGTGGGTAAGTGTTCGAATTGTCGTAGGTCAAGGTTGAGAACCAAAGGCCCAGTGGTGCATTACAGGAGTTCGGTATCCCCACTTGGAAGAGGAACGTGGTGAACATGGATTTTTTGATAAGGTTACCTCGCACATGTTGTCAACATGATTTGATATGGGTCATTGTGGATAGAATGACCAAGTCAACTCATTTTTTGGCAATTCATGGTTAGGGAGTTGGTTAAGTTGCATAGGATTCCATTGTCTATCATATCAGATAGAAGTACTCAGTTTACCACTCACTTTTGGAAGACTTTCCAGAAGGGTCTTGGTACCCAAGTTCACCTCCGTACAGCTTTTCATCCTCAGATAGATGGTCAGGCCGAGAGGACTATTCAGACCTTAGAAGACATGTTGAGGGCATGTTTTATTGACTTTAAAGGTAGTTGGTATGACCACTTGCCTTTGATTGAGTTTTCTTATAACAATAGTTATCACTCCAGTATTCAGATAGCTTCATTTGAGGCTCTCTATAGGAGGAGATATAGATCTTCTATTGTTGGTTCGAAGTATGAGAGGCCATTTTGATAGGGCCAGATTCAATGTTTGAGGCAATAGAGAAATTTTAATTGATTAAGGAATGTATAAAAACGGAACAAAGCCGTCAGAAATCTTATGTAGATGTAAGGAGAAGAGGTCTTGAGTTTGAGGTTGGTGATTTGATTTATTTGAAGATTTTGCCTGTGTAGGGAGTGAAGAGATTTAGCAAGAAAGGGAAGATCAGTCCCCATTATTTTGGCCTATATAGAATCCTAAGTCATTTTGGGAATGTATCTTATGAGCTAGAGTTTCCCACAGTTTTGGCAACAGTACATCCGGTATTTCATGTTTCCTTATTAAAGAAATGTATTGGTGGTTCAGTTGTGGTTGTTCCTTTAGAGGATGTGGATGTTAAGGATAGCATTTCTTACGAAGAAGTCCTAGTTGAGATCCTTGATCATCGGGTCAGTAGACTAAGGAATAAAGAAGTTTCCTTGATTAGAGTCCTTTGGAATAATTAGCCTATTGAGGGAGCCACTTGGCAAGCAAAAGCAGATATGCGAACCAAGTACCCTCATCTTTTCTCCGCAAACACAGATTCAACTTTAGGTAATGATTTTCCTCAAATGGACTATTTTCAGTTCCCTGTTTTAGCTATGTAACCATCCTCATGTCATATCATGCATTGATGAAAACAAGTTCACTTCATGTATCATGTTTCAGACTCAGTAATGTAATCATGCTTCCAGTTGGGCATGTTCAGTATATGTTCTTAGTTTCCCTAATATTCTCATCTAAACCAGACACATTCGGGGACAAATATTCCCAAGGGGGAGATATTGTAATACCCTATAAGATCCTAGCTCAATTCAGCTCTCAATTGCTTGTAGAAAATTTCACTAATTATTGGGGACTTAGTCATTTCCAAGGCCCCTAAACTTCGATGATTTTAATTTTGACCTTTCTAACCTTGGGATGTCAATTTTTAAGTTAATTCATGATCGATGTGGTTTAAAGTATGTCTTAGGTGAGTTTCAAAATTTTCAGACGAGCGTAGGGGCATGTTTGGGTTACCAAAACACTAGCATCACCAAAATAAGATGGTGCTGCCTCATCTAGTACGCTGCTCTAAGGCGGGCGTTGCCCGATTTAGTCCCCCCCTCTAAGGCAGGAGTCACTCGGGGTAGTCCGCCGCTCTAAGGCTTGCATCGCCCCTACCCTTTTTGTCCAGCTTTTGTTCATTGTCATTTAAGGGCATTTGGGTCAATTCTCTTCACCCAACTCATTCATAACACGAAATTGGGGTCCCCAAAGAGCATTATTTACCGTTTTACTCATAAATTCTCTCAAGAAAACCATCTTCCATCTCAATAACAAACCCTAACCCTTTCACAAGGAATTAAGGAATTCAAGCTTAAAATTGAAGAACTCCTTAAGGAACCTTCAAGAATTCATCCAATGAGGTATGTGGGATGTTCATCCATGGATTCCTTTAACCATAGATTCCAACAACCCTCTTTGTTTTAAATTATGAGTCATTACATGTTTGAGAGGAAATAACTTCATGAATATCTTATTAACTCAATTTCAAGTATGGTTACAAGTGTTTTCAAGTGGAATAAGTCATATCATGTTTTAAGTGTTGAAATTCCCATGTTATGATCAATTGATTTCAGGGTAAATCCTCAAGTTGTGAACTTAGCCATGCAATTATGTTATTCTCTCATGTTTAAGTCATTCCAATATCCAAGTTTATGATTGTTACATGTTTGATGAAATGCCCATGTTTGGGGTCCTTGAACCATGACTTTATATTATAGTAATCCAAGTTTGACATTGTATTTTTATAATCATTCAGTGCTAGTGGGTTATGAACACCCGATACCTAGATGTTTTTACATAATTTTAGTATCCTAGAAATGATTTCAGTTAAGCCATGAAAGTTATCATTTAGTCAGTTTTTATAATCAGATCATGATGAGCAATGTTAGTTGTATTTAATTCAGTTCAAGCCAGTATTAGTGTTAGTTTAGTTGGGAGTAGGATTTATCCCCAAGCAAACCCAGGGATGTGGGCTCACTTTCCATTAGAGGGTGTGACCTTAGTAGCAATACCTGAGTTCCAGAACTACATAGCCAGCATAGGTTTGAGATGTCTTCCTACCAGTTGAGGGTTGACACATATCTTATGAGAGCACCTACCAGTAGAGAGTGAATCCTTAGTCTTTCAGGACCAGTTTAGTCTAGTGTTAGTACCTTTGGTACGGTACTTACACTCTTCCAACTAGGGTTACAGGTTTGACCTCGATTAGTCAGATTGGGGCATGTCAGTTAGATGATACCTCCCACAGTCTCAGTACATTATTTAGTGTATTTTCATTTTAGGTTTGCTTGACCAAGTGTACATATTTCTAGTTATTCAGTTATACATCTTTCAGTTTTTCAGATTAAAGATTTATCTCAGTAATGTATATATATATATATATATATATATATATATATATATATATATTATCAGATATTATATGTTTATGCATTCATGTATAGTTACCCCATGTACTTCAGCCATTCCTCATCTCATATACCAATACATTTAAAGTACTGATCGAATACTCTTCTTTGAGCTATGATGTCTTATATCATAGGTTTGGAGGCTCAGTTTCCCGCTCGCAGTTAGACAACCCAGCACTACTCAGTAGCCAATGTGGTGAGTTCTCATCCATCAAGGACATATTATCTCTTATTCAGTTACTTCAGTATTTCACTACGCTTAGTCAGCTAGAGTTAGTTGGGGGCTAGTCCCATCAAGTCCTCCATCAGTTAAAGGCTTTCAGAAAATCAGTTAGTCAGTTAGACAGTTAGTTACTTTTATTATTCTTATTAGTTATTTCAGCTAGATAATTTAGTTTTTAGTATTTTACCAGATGTTTCAGACTTGTGATTGATTTAATATTTCAGTATTCAAATTTACATTACCTTCTCAGTTTATCTTTCGCTCATATGTTATGTTGATATTTTATTTAGTTCTCACAGTAGGCACTAGCTCATGGGTAAGATTGTGGTCACTTGTGACCGTAAGCATCATTATTGCGACTAGGGGGTAGCCTCGGATCATGACAGTCATCATAGATGGAATGAAAAATTTAGGTTACTTCTTGCCAGTGAGGACTAATTTTTCAGCTTAGGATTATGCAAGGTTGTGCCTCCAAGAGATTGTAAAGTTGTATGGGGTACCTATTTCTATTATCTCTAATCGTAGTGTGCACTTTTTATCTCACTTTTGGCGGTCATTTTAGAAAAGGTTGGGGACTAAGGTAAGTCTGAGTACTGTTTTCACTAGCAGTCGGATGGCTAGGAAGAAAGGACTATTCATACATTGGAGGATATGCTTCATGCGTGTGTGATTGACTATGGTGGTAGTTGAGTTGAGCACTTACCCCTTGTGGATTTTACTTACAATATTAGCTTCCACTCTAGCATTGGAATGGATCTATTTAAGGCCTTGTATCGCAGGAGATGTAGGTCTCCAATTGAGTGGTTCGAGGTTGGTGAATCGGATGAGTTTGGCCTGGATTTTGTTCGCCAAGATATGGAAAAAGTAAAAGTGATTCAGTATATGCTTAAGGCTTCCCAAAGTCACCAAAAATCCTATGTAGATATGAGGTAAAGGGATTTAGAGTTTGAGGTTAGGGATAGGGTGTTCATAAAGTTATCTCTCATGAAGGGAGTGATGCAATCTGGAAAGAAGAGAAAGCTCAATCCCTGATATGTAGGTCCTTATGTGATTATGAGAAGAGTTGGCAATGTGGCATATGAGTTGGATTTGCCTTCTAGTTTGATTTTCATTCACCCGGTATTCCACGTTTCTATGTAGAGGAAGTGTATTGAATATCAAGGATATTGGTATCTCAGATTCTCTGTCTAATGAAGAGATCCCAGTTGAGACTTAGATCATCAGGTTCGTCGATTGTAGATCAAGGATGTGGCCTTAGTAAAGGTTTTATGGAGGAACCACAAGGTGGAAGAGGCTACCTGAGAATCTGAAGAGGACATGAAGTCCAAGTATCCGTTCCTTTTTTTTGCTCTGGAGAATAGTGCGGAAGGTATGTGTTCTTCACAACATCTTTGTTTCTAACTTAGTTACAGGGGAGATTGATTTCCTTGTATCTTTTTTTTCTATCTTAAAGGTAAAAATAGAGACGTCTAGGGGTGTAAATCATATGTGTACTACCTTGTTCCATCATTCGAGGATGAATGATCCAAGTGGGGGAAAATTGAAACACCCTAAGTTTGACCTCTAGAAATTTCTTGGGTTTTGAGCATTTTGGTCATCATACGACTCACCATACTAGTCATATGGTATGGGTACGGGTTAAATGACCTAATCGTATGTTTTTCTAGTATTTGGTGACTGAGTTTCTGGTGTTGTTACGACTTGGCGGGTATCGGTTGTATGGTGGGTGATGGGTCATTGGGTTGGTCCGTCACTTAATCTGAAACTTAGTAACTTGACTTGGTTCTAAGTATGAGTGGCTCACTAAGATCCGTAAGGATAGTATATGAGTCGTGGTAAGGAGTTTTATGTTATCCAGTGTTGATTTCTTTGGATTTTGTCTTGGACCCGTGCGTATGGTTAAGGTATGACTTAGGGAAATGAGTCGTATATTGGATAGAATGTGATGTCCAACATTCTGATCAAGGTACGAGTGGAGGGTACCACTCGTATGATGTGGATATGTTTGAAAATGGCAAATCGTACCCATCTGCGGGAATTTTTACAACTTAAGTTGGGGGCATTCTATCAATTTCCCTTGATAACATCTTTTGACCCTATGACAAACACTATTAGGACTTCATTTACCCTATTATTATCAATCAAAAACAATTTAAACACTCTCAAATCTCTCTCAAGTTTTTGGTTCAAGAAAGAGGCTAGGGTTTTCTTTAAACAATCAATTAAGGCTTTAAGGGGTGATTTCTATTCTTCTTCTTTATTATATAAGGTGTGTTACTCCTCCCTCATTGTTAGTTCAAACAAAAATCATGTTTTCATGGATGGTTTTCATGGTTTTATTGTTGTATTATTTGGGTTTTGAAATATGTGTTGGGGGTTTTGGTTACTTATGGTTGGATAATTGTTTTCCGATGTTTTTACTTATGTTTTTCACGTTATAATTATGGTTTGGACTTGTGGTTGAATGGGAATGGTCAATTGGTACTTGGTTTTTGCTTTGGAAACAATATGCCCTCAATATGTTTGATAAAATACCCGTGAGAATGGTTTTGTTACATAGTTAAACTTTTATTGAAAACTTTGCATTGCATAAAATGGTAATGGAACCTAAATTGGTTGAGATGGTTTTAAATGGATTGGTAAGGCCTTGGTGTCCATGGTTATTGTCTAAATGGAAACTTTGGAATCAAATTGGTTTAATGGTTTTGGTAAGACACAAATAGATAGAATTGCAAGCTCTAGTGTTGGTATGATGATACCGATGATTAATGCCTAATAAATATGACTCCTTGGAAATTGATTGGTTTTGTGTGAATGATTTTAATATGGTCTTAAAGAGGGATTTATTAGCAAAGCCATGAAGGTGGCAGTCCCGGGGGGACCAAAATTGGAAACTCACGTTTCCTGATGTGAGGTGGGCCTTGGTGACTGTGTGCATCATGTTACACTTATATTTTTGGAGATGTACTAGTCATCTCAGGTTACATTCTCTGGTTCATGCGCGTATCAAGTGTTGGGGCCCTTTCAGCTGGGAGAGCTGAACCCATATAGCCTATGGGTGGACTTAGGACGACAGAGCTACACCATCCTAGGTTAAAGGTTTTAAATGAATACTAAACCCGATTTTCTTTCCCAGCATGAAGTATATGTATATGTATGAATGTGATTGCATCTGGTTGTCCACTTGGTTTTAAATGTTGGCATTATTTTATCCTTATTCCTAAGTACATGCTAGTGTTCACCCTATACCCGTCTTCGGGTGATATACCCCTACGCGATTTAGGAACTGGCCATACTCCTCCTCCTGCTCAATGACTGGATTCGGGGATAGTTTTTTTCAGATTGAAGCGGTGAACTTCCATACTCCAAAAGGCTTCATTTCATGTTATGGATTTCTCCCCATACTTTTGTTATTTCTTGGACATTGGTTTTGGCAATGGTTGGGGGCATGTCCCGAGTGGATATTGTTTTCCTTTCGGATAGAGGCTTTGTATGACTACTATGGGCATGGTCGGTGCCGGTATTGGTGTCATCCTTGGCATTGGTATTGGTATTAGGGCTGACACAATTTGGATGTCTTTGATTTATGATTGTTCTATTCTATCTTTTGATATGTTTGGAATTTATCCAACATAAGATGTAGGGAGAGAGAATTGTAGAGTGTTTAAGAGAAGATTGAAGCACTGGGCGAACGTTAAGAAAAACCTCTCGGTGCACGTTAGGTAACTATCTGCTAACGTACACCAAGCAGTGATGGAAATATGACGAACAGCTAATTGGCCACCAACAAGAGAAATACAGGATCCTAAAGGATGAACGATTACACCAGACTCAGTTATCCCACATACCCTTGCTCCGATGAAGCAATGCAACTGATATTCTGGGTAATCTAAGAATATTTCAGACTCACAAATGGAAGGAGAACTTATACAAGAAGAGAAGGAGGTGAAATATTCAAATAAAGCTTGTAATGTTTCATTCTTAGTAGGATTGCAAACTAAACCTCCTATAGACGAGGAATCAAAGAATGCTAAACTGAACCATAGTGGCAATCGACAAGTGAGGGAAGGTATGAAGCTTACTTACATCCCTCTGATAGTTAAGGATGGTTAAAAATTAGTAAATATAAATCATATTGAGGTGGAGGAGGAATATGGTAAATGGGAAAATGCATTGATAGGTTCTGTAGTTGGAGGAAAACCGAGCTTCAAAGAGATGCTGAAATTCATTTACAGCATCTGGAATTTTGTCACTACACCACAGGTATATTCACACGATGAAGACTATTTTGTGTTCCTATTTGATAGTAAAGATGATAAGGATGAAATCATGCAAAATGGCCCGTATACTTACAACAATCGTCCCATGGTTTTACAAAATTGGAAGAAGGATTTTCGATTCAACGATGAGATGCTATGCTTCATTCTGCTATGGGTTATCTTTCCTGGTTTACTAATTTATTATTGGGCAGAGGAAAATCTCAGTAGAATAGCGGGTTTTACTAGGAAACCTATATGTGTTAATTAATTAACTGTGGAGGTTGAAAGAATTCTCATATGGTCGTGTTCTTATTGAGGTAGATATTACCCAAGTACTACTTAAGGAGATGTATATTGAGAAGCAAGATGCACAATACACACACAAGCTATAGAGTTTGAATGGGCTCCAGATTTATGCCAAGACTGTATGCATATGAGGCACACAACAGGTAAATGTACAAAATCAAACATGGATGCAGAACTATAGAAAGTTGTACTTAGACACAAAGCTTGAAAGAAAAAATTAGTTCCAAAATGGCTCCCAAAAGCCATGGATAAAGACCATGTGCAGAAGGTTACAGCTATGTAGGTTAATGAAAAGCAAAATGCAGTTGAGCAAAAGCAGAAAGGAAAAGATATATTGGTGGATGAAGATGAATCTTTCCCTACTCTGCAGAAAGTTTATCAGATGAGTCCTAGGAACACAAGCATTGTGCCTAATCAATTGAGCTCCAAGTTAAGGAGAGAGGGCCAACCGCATTATCTAATGACAAGGCTAAAGCACCTGACCCTATATTAGATAAATGATTTTCGGCTAATGGAACAAAAGAGGGCTTAATAATCCCTTTAAATAGAAGAAGATAAGATCCTTCTTACTAATGAATAAAGTAGATAATATTGGTTGTTTGGATACAAAAAATATAGGCTTCTAATGCAAAGAAAAATCAGAACTGATTTGGTTAATAATGGAGGGTGTATGATGATTACCCTACTATAGAAAATGGAAGAATATGGGTATGTTGGAAGTATGGAAATGTGGATATCACTATTTTTGAAACCTCAGCACAGTTAGTACACTGTGTAGTCCAAGATAAGAACTCTAATTTTACATGTTGGATGACTTTTGTGTATGATTTCAACACACCTGCTGAAAGAATGGATTTATGGGATCACATGAGACAAATAGGAACAGCTTGCCATAATCCCTGGGTGGTGTTGGGTGATTTCAGCTATTTTATCCTATAATGATAGACTGAATGGTGATCCAGTAACTCCAATAGAGCTTGTAGACTTTCAACAGTGTGTGAATGATATTGGAATGGAACATTTACCTAGCAAAGGTCATAGATACACTTGGTTTAATAAGAGAGACAGTCATGCAAGAATCTATAGTCATATTAACTGGGCATTGGGTAACCTCTCCTGGTTTATGCAATACAATCATGTTGAGGCTGACTATAGAAACTTTGGGTATTCTGACCAAACACCTACAGTACTCTACACTGACTAGTCAAATATCCAAGTGAAAAGGCCTTTCAAACTTTTAAATGTAGTGCTGCAACAGGAAAAGTTCAAAGAAATGACCAAATCAATATGGCAATAGTAGGTTACAGGCTTTAAGATGTAGTATATGGAAGAAATTATCACAAATTGTTAATCATTCCAAAGGTTTACAGAAGGAAATGACATCTTTGGAAAAGAGGTTGGACAACTACAAAACTAGATTGGTTGTAGTTCAAGAGGAGTTGAAGAGTGATTTGTTCAACCAAAGTCTTATTACTGAGGAGAGAATTACTCCATAATATAGAATATTAGGAGACAGTCCAAGAAAGAGTCGTAAATAGAAATCAAGGGCAACCTAGATACAATAGGGGGATAGAAATTCAAAGTACTTCCTTGCATATCTGAAGGCTAGACAAGCTAGAAACAGAATATCATTAATTACTACAGAACAAGGAGTGAAGTTGATAGATCCTCAGCTTGTCCAACAAGAATTTATGAACTTCTTTAGAACATTATTAGGTCAGGCAGCTGAAACACTACAGGTTGACATCACAATATCTAGAGATGGGCATTGTTTAACTATAAAGTAGCAACAACAGCTCCTACAGCCTGTGACTGCAACAAATATGATGATAGTACTGAAAGAACTACCATTTGACAAAATCCCTAGTGTAAATAGGTTTAATGAAGAGTTTTTAAAAACTCACGAGAATATTATCGATTTTAAGGTAATAGAAGATATCTTACAATTCTTTGAGGAAGGTAAACTATTGAAAGGGGTAAATATTACTACTGTGATACTGATACCAAAGGTCCAAAATCCATCCTATGTCAAAGAATACTGATCAATTACCTGTTTCACAACAATATATAAGCTGATCTTAAATATTATCACAAGTAAGTTGAAGTCTGTGGTGGATTTTATAGTGAGTCCCTCACAATCAGCTTTTATAAGTGGTCAGAATATACTTGATAATGTGATGGTTGCACATGAACTAGTAAAATGATATTCTCAAAACAGAGTGTCACCAAGATATACCATTAAGGTGGATATAAAGAAGGCTTACGACTCAGTTGAGTGGCCTTTCTTGAAGATGGTACTGCTGGAATTTTGATTACCTACTCATTTAGTCAACCTGATCATAGAATGTGTGACAATAGTACAATATACATTGTTGATTAATGGTGTCCTGACTCCATTATTTCCAACAAAGAAGATACTAAGACAAGGGGACCCCTGTCCTCTTTGCTATTTGTTTTAGTCATGGAATATTTGCATAGAATATTACAGCAACTCAGGTTTACTACCCAATTTAACTATTATCCTAGATGTGACAAGATGGGAATCATTCATATTTGCGTTGCTAATGATCTACTGATGAGCTATAGGGATGATGAAATATCTATCAAACTAATGTTTGATGCTTGTAATCACTTCTCAGCAGTTTCTAGCCTATAAGAAAACATGGAAAAGATCTCTTTGTACATTGCGGGTTATCATTAGATTTCAAGAATCAGATGCTGAGGGAACTAAAATTAGCTCTAGGGGAACTCTCTTTCAAGTATCTAGGAGTTTCTCTATCTACAAAGAAGCTTTCTTTTCTCAATGTATGCAGTTGGTGGAGAGGATGATTGCTAGAATAAAATGTTGGTCTTTAAAACTGTTAGCTTACAGTGGCCGACTATAACTGGTGAAAAGTGTCCTATTTGAGATACAGACATATTGGGCACAAATTTTCCTATTACCCAAGAAGATCACTAATATGGTTAACACTGTTTGCAGGACCTTTTTATGGATAGGGAGTAACAATTTTTCCAGGAAAGCACTTGGGAAACAATCTATCAACCCAAAACTGTAGGAAGTTTGAATGTTATAGATATGAAGTATTGGAACAGAGCTACAATTTGTAAACTACTATGGGTTGTGGAACAGAAACAAGATAAGCTATGGATTAGATAGATCCATAATTATTATATAAAAGGGAAAATCATAGATACAATGAATACTTCAAAGTAAGCTAGTTGGATTTTGAAGAAAGTATTTGATGCAAGAAAATGGCTAATAGGCACAACAAGTGTGCATAGTTAGCTACAACAAATAACTGATCAGAAAGGTTTCAACATCAGAAAAGCATATCATAGCATGAGGCCTCAATACCCAAAGGTGAGTTGGAACAAGGTGGCCTTGGTAAAAGGGTTGATACCCAAACATCACTTTATTCTCTGGTTGGCATTACATAATAGACTATCTACTATGGATAGAGTAAGTATATAGGGAATAAGAGTGTAGAAAGATTGTGTGTTGTGTAGCTCAACACAAGAGAAAATATTTAACCATTTGTTCTTCCAATGTAACTATTCTTAGAATCTATGGAACTTCATTCTGGAGTGGCTAGGATACCAACAAAGTACAAAGGATTGGCAGCACGAGATACAAAAGCTGATACAATATATGCCCAACAACAGACCAAGAACTAGCTTACTTGGATTCTACTTTGGAGAAGCAGTGTATCATACATGGGCTAAAAAGAATGCTAGAAGGTTTACAAACCAAAAAATGGACATCACAGAAAAAGTAAGAAGTATTGTCATCCAATTGCATACAATACGACAATCACACAACTAATGGAAAGTTTATTTAGTCAAACTACTAGCCTATCCTATGTAATTCATGTAATTCATATAATTATGTATAGCAGAGTAGATAGATCATTAAAACAGATGCAATGAGAGCTGGCACTAAGTCAAAAAGTGTCCAGTCAATTTGTAAAGTTTTTTTGGGTGAATGGAAATTTACCTATTTTCTAAAAAAAAAAAATGTAAGGCGGTAATGGTTGGGTATTGGGGGTTGTATCCGATCTCGAGTGGGGCATGAGGCACCCAACACAACAAGGCCCTAGTTTAGGTCATGTCAAGAAAAAAGAACTTTAGTTGTATTATCTTCAAGTATGGTTAACAATTTTGAGTTTTGATGCTTAAAAAAGTAAGAAGAACCCAAGAAAACCCTTATTTGTGGTAGTTGTTCTCTTAATATGGTGGTTGATGTAAAGAGGTTATATTTTCTGAGTGTAATATGATTTTTTATTGTTGTTCTTATTTTCGAACATTACTGTAAAAATGGCACAAATTTAAACTTTGACCTTTTCCGGAGATATTTGTGGTGATAATTTTATCTTGTCATTTGTGTTGTTGTATTGAATAACTTCACTTGGTATTTGTTGGTGTTGTTGGTTAATATTGGTTTTGTTGGTGGTGTTGGTATTATTGGTGTTGTTTGTTTGTTTTGTTGGTGTTATTTGAGTTCCAAGTATGTTTTGTTTTGTTGATGTTGTTGGTGTTGTTATTGGTATTGTTAGTGTTGGTGTTGGTGGTGTTGGTGGTGTTGGTGTATTGCAATAGATTGGTCATCTTTTGGAATAAAATAAAAAAATCTCTCACAATGAATGACCCATATGTTGCAACTTGTGGGTCATCTTTTGTTGAATTATTCATTTGGTGAATGTTGGTGTTGTTGGTACTGTTGGTGAGTGTTGTTGGTGTTATTTGTTTGTTTTGTTGGTATTGTTTGTGTTGTAGGTATGTTTTACTTTATTGATGTTGTTGGTATTGTTGGTGGTGTTGGTGTATTGGCAAAAATAAAAGCATTGGTGTTGTTCAAGTATATGTGTGGTTATATAGAAACTTGGTGTTGTTGTTGTTGATGTTCTTATACTTGTTGATACATAATGTTGCCTAAAAGATGTGTAATATATTGTAAACAACTATATATCTATTGGTTAACTGCCTTGAATTATTCCAATAGATGACTAATCTGTTGGAACAAATGGGTCATCTATTGGAAGAGATCAAAATAGGTCCTTCTACTTATTTGATTTCTTCGAATAGATGACCCATCTGTTACAACAGATGGGTCATCTGTTGAAACAAATCAAAACATCTCCAACAGATAACCCACCTATTGCAACAGATGGGTCATCTATTGACAAAAATCAAAATAAAACCTTCTATTGGTTTGATTTCTTTCCAACAGATGACCCATCTATTGCAAAAAATGGGTCACCTCTTGGAAAAAATCAAAATAGGTCTTCCAACAGATGACCCACATATTGTAATAGATGAGTCATCTATTGGAATAACTCAAATCAATAGATAGACTATTTTGATTTTTTCCAATAGATGGCCCATCTGTTGCAACATATGTTGGAAATATTTTTGTAATGTATTGTATTTGTTAGATTTTTTGCTATCTTTTTTTTAATGATGCACAAAACTAGTGTAATCTTTTTTTGTTTTTTTTATTATTTGTAGATAAAACAATGGCTCCCAAAAGAAAAGAAACTGGATCAACTTCTGACAAAGCAACCAAAAAGGCTAAATTACAAACACTATTAGAAGAGTCTGCTGAACAAACTCTTTCACAAATGAATGAAGAACTACCCTCTATTGAAGATAGAGATATTACATAATCTACTAAAGAAGATGATGTAGAAAATAAAGTTGAGGGAGATGAAGAAGAGGTTGTAGAGGGGGAATGTGATAATAAAAAGGAGAAAGAAAATGGAGATAGTGAGGATGAAAATAATAAAGAAAGTCATAAAGGAGATGAAGAGGATAAAGGTGAGAATGAAAAGGTAAAATAAAGTCAGAAAGGAGATGGTGATGAAAAAGATGAATCTGAAAAAAGAATGAAAAAGAGGATAAAGAAGAAAAAGATGATGATGATCCTGTTATATCATCGATCGAACGTGAACGTAGATAAAAAAACCCAGCATAATAAAACTTCTAGTATTGACAAGTTCCAAGTTGAGATGCCTATATATAACCCTACAGATTTGACTGGTGATTTTCTAGTTAAATCTATTATGGGTAAAAATTTTGATGTGTTTATGAAGATTTTGAGGGATGAAAATTGGAGGATTATTTTAAGTTTAACTTCTTTGGGTACTTTCTTAATCTATTGGAGGACAATAATGGACACTTTCAAATGACCATGGTGTATGTTATTCTTAAGCGCAGGATCAAGTATAAGGGTAATGATGCAGAAACATTGAAAGGTGAGGACAAGAAGATGGATAAAATCAGGATAAACTACTGTGTCATGACAATTTGTTTTGGCATGGAAGAATTTTTCATAGTGACTGTCCTGAGATTCCATCCTCTATCTAAACCTCTTACCATAATAACACCTATGAAAAAGTCAAAGGTAAACAAGACACCAAAATCAGAATCAAAGAAAGGCAAAACACTAACCAAGTTACCCACCAAAACAACCAAAGGCAAGGAAAAACAAATAAGTTGTTGGCCATTGTTGGACCTAGCTACAAACCCAAGCACTTGATAGTTGATCTAAAGAATAATTTTTTTTGAAGAAGCAAAAAGAGTCATTATGCTTAGTTTGATTTTTGCATTCCATTTTATGGGCTAGATACACCAACAAAGTCATAGAAGCTGGGTTTTTGGTGCTTGCTTAGGATTTTGAGGCATTCAACAGTTATCCATGGGGATATAAAAGCTATTTCTTAACTGTCAAATATTTATTGACAAAGTTATCCCAAAGATGATCATCTTATATTGCTTTCCGGGGCTTTCTTGGTAAACTCCATCACTATTTTTTTATACTTTCACTTATTCATGCTATTGAATAATTATCCTAACTTTTTTTTTTGCATTGTGTTCATATTTTTAGGATTGGGCATTTGAATTCATTCCTCACCTCTGGCAGTAGGTCAAGGACCACTCGAATGAATTTTATCATCCAAGGATCCCTAGGTGGTTATCTATCAAAAATAACTCAAAGATGGATCCTTGATCTTTTCATCCCTCCCGATGATGCAGAAAGTCTTCTTTTAAATATAATAATCTTAAGACATTACAACATATGGGTCATCTGCTGCAACAGATGGTTTATCTATTGTAACTTATCTCTACAGATTACCCATCTACTGCAACTTATGCAACAGATGGGTAATCAATTGCAATAGATGAATCACCTATTACAATAAATAGTCTATATTTTGTATAAGTTCTCTGAACCAATTAAGAGATTACCCAATCCACTATAATTTATGCAACAGATAGGTAATTTGTTGCAATAGATGGTCCATATATTGCATAGGTTCTCTGTTAATGGATTACCCAATCCACTAAAACTTATGCAACAGATGGGTAATCAATTGCAATTTATGACTCATCTGTTGCAATAGATAATTTATCTATTGCAACGAATTACTTATCTATTGCATAGGTTCTCAAAAACTATTAACAAATTACCTAATCCACTATAACTTATGAAAAAATAATTTGTTGCAATAGATGACTTATCTATTGCAAATGTCTTGCAAATTATTATTTAATTTTAATATATCTACTTTTATGTATAAGTTGCATATCCCTAGCTTATACCTACTGAGCAAGAGTGGGAGATGTCTTCCTTTCTTACTTTAGGTATTATTGAAACAAAACCAGACCCAAAGGTGGACTTGATAAAGAAAGAATTTTCTGGAATAACAGATATCAAAAGAAAACAAGTAAGGGAAGGTTAGTTTGTTATTGCTGAGCCAATTATTAAGGTTTTTGGTGATGCTGTAATAGATTTTGGTACTAGTGTTAATGTTGGTAGTGGTGATAGTGTTGGCTCTAGTGGTGGTGATGGTGTCAGGCATGGTGATAAGCATGTTGATGATTCTCATGAAATTTTGTTTGATAAAAAAAAGTTGACCATGATGATGGTCATACTAGTGATGGTTATGGTGGATTCACCCCTTTCAGTGGGCATGCCAATTCTTTTGGTCCGTCTTCAAGCTCATGTTCTTGAAAATGCCAAGAGTGTAAGGACAAACATGAAAATTTGATTAAATTCATTGTTTCTCTGAATATTGTTGTCAAGTAATCGACATCTAAAAGGGGTGTCATACCATCAAGGAAGTTGACAGAGCCACTCACTCTATTAGAGTTAAGAGAAGGAAAAAAGCAATTTTAGAGGTACTATCAAGTATTAAATCAAGAAAAATTGTAACTCCTCCTTCTTCCAACATTGAGCAAGTTTAAGGGGACACTAAAGAGAATGGACAACTAAAGAAGGCGAATAACTATAAGTTGGTGAAAGCCACGAAGAAGTCTAAGCTGAACACACTGATCAGATCCAAAAAAAAGCCTTAAAATTCTACTCTATACATGAATTTAGGCCAAAAGACTTCAAGAACATGATAGACATGAAGGTGTGGTATAAGGACTAAGTAAGTTTACTTTTTCTAACCTTCTATCCATTTTGTTTCTAGGATTCTAAGTTATTTATTACAACAGATTACCCATCTTTACATTAGTTTGCAATAGATTGGGTAATATGTTAACAGGTTTGAGAACTTATGCAACAGATGGGTTATTTGTTACAATAGATAAGCCATTTATTGCATAAGTTGCAGTAGATTGGGTAATGTGTTAACATAGATTTAGAGAACCTTTGCAATAGATGGTCCATCTGTTGCAACAAATTACCCATTTGTTGCATAAGTTGTAATAGGTGGGTAATCTGTTAACATTTTTAGAGAACCTATGCAACAAATGTTCCATCTATTGTATCTTTTTAATTTTTATTATAAGTTACTGACTTATTTAAATTGTATTCTTATATCAATATGTTGATGAAATTCTTTACCTCATAAGGGAGAGGCACCTTAATTTCATAGAGCACTATGATCTTTGGGATACGATCATGGACTTCAAGTTCTATAATAACTTCTTAAGTAGGTACAACAAACTCGGTGAAGAAGTGACAACTCCTAGTGGCAGAAAAATTAAGGATTTAATTACTAAGTTTGTATGGGATGATGATATCATTGACTATTGTAGAGGGAAGAGGCCATTTCCAGGTGTTATGGATTCGATTGGGCAAAGAGGACTCTTGAAGTGATGAACATGAATAATAAATATTTTGTGACTATTGAGATCCTCATGAATGAGGGAGTCATGAATGTTTACAACTGTAACCTACCAGTCTTTGAAGAGTAGTAATTTTTTATTTGCATGAAGCCACTATTAGGGTTGTTCCCAAAATTGCTGAAGCAAAATGGCATAATGAATCACTTGGCAAAGAAGTTGCTCAATGAAAGATGATCTTTTGAAGGTCGAAAATAAGAGCATCCCAAAAATGAGACTTGTGATGCGTGCTGGTCTTGCTCGCTTACATTTATTGAATGTTTGATAACCTACATGGTTATGACAACTCCAAGGAAATATTTGAATGACAACATAGTGACGAGGATACAAAAGGTTTGGGTTGCTGGGGTGGCAATAAAAGTTTGGAGCCCTGATTTAGGTTGTAACTTATTTATCTAGATGTGTAAAAACATTATTGATGAAAATATATTATTTTTAGTATTTTAGTTAATTGTGGTATTTAATGGGTGATGACAATAGTTTAGTAATTTAAATTAAAAAGCATTTGTTTTGTCATGAATTCTATTTATCCTTAGATTTGGAAAGTTATAAATTATTACTAAAAAGAGATTACTAAGTACAAATATTGCAACAAATACATTATCCGTTATAACAGATGACACATCCTTTAGAAATAATGAAATAGAGGAGTCATCTATTGCAACAGATGTATTATCAGTTACAACATATATATCATTTGTTGGAAATAATCAAACAGATATAGACATCTACATAATGCAACAGATGACTAACCTATTGTAATAAATGACTGATCTATTGAGAGAGATCAAAAATATATTGACATACATTGCGAAAAATATCATCTGTTGGAAATAAACAAAAAATTGAGTCATTTATTTCAACATATTCATTATCAGTTGCAACAAATGTGTAATACCCCGATCGCTTCTTAAGCCTAAATCCATCTTTTAAGTGAATATATATGACTTTCAAAGTGATTAATATTTAAACCATGTTGTATTTCTCTAATTTATTCTTTTTTTCATGTAGAACATTGAATAAACTTTCCATCAAAACCAATTTCATTGAAATCCCACTTCGGACGAGGGAGTTATAGCCGTTTTACTCTGTGATATCAGATCGCCCAGGTCTGATGGTTTACCTGGTGGACCATCAGGTCCTTGGTGGACCATCAAGTATCCCATCAAGATAAGGCAATGACCCCTCTTCCTGGTCACCGTGTGACGGCCAAGATGGTGGACCGTCAAAAAGTTGACGGACCGCCAAGGGGTCTGCCAGGTCGAGACAGAATGTCTTGTATTTGGCCCTCTAGTGACGGATGACTTGGTGGTCCTTCAGTTTTATCATGGACCGTCACTTTGACCGTCACATCGAGGTATAATGGTCCAGATTTAGCACTCGAGTGATGAACAACTTGGTGGACCGTTAGTTTCTTGACGGACCGTCACTTCGACCATCACGTTGAGGCAGAACATTCCAATTTTGGCACTCAAGTGACGAACGATCTGGTGGACCATTAGAAGACTTGATGGACCGTCAAATCGACCATCACAGGCCCCGATCAGCGAATTTCAGCTTTTTAAAAGGGCATTTTGGTCATTTCCGCTCCTTGTTGCCTTATATATACATCAAAGTAGTACAGAGAAGATCATTTTCTCCTATTTCTCTCCTATTTCTCTCCAATTTCTCTAAGTATTTTCTAGAAAACTAGAGTTTTCTCTCAACCAAAAAATCAAAACTCCTTCTAAGAAATTCAAGGATCTTCCATAGATTTCTCCAAGTTGTCCAAGAATTAAGCTCCCCTAGTCAAAGGCATCAAGGATCTTAGCTCAAAAATGTAAGGAAGAAGTTCCAAAAAAGTTTCTACATCTCCAAAATTATAATCCAAGGTATGTGGGGCTTGAACAAGAACACTCATTTGTGCCTAAAGATTTACTTTCTATTATTGATTTACATGATTTTGCAAGTCGGTTTACACCCAAATTTATTTATTTATGATTTATGAGATTTGAGTTGAATAAGTTTGATATTTATGATTATTTCACCATCATGTTTCTTAAATTGAGAATTTATTTCATGAGTTGTATATTGTCATTGCATATTGATGATTTCTAAGCGATTTAAGACAAGTGTCGTGAGTTATGCCTTTACATGAGAAATTTGACTATTGAATATATATCGATATTTGAGATTGAAAGTCAAGAATGAGTCCTATGATGTTTCCTTAAAGCTTTTGATATTTGAAAATGATTCGAGAAGCAAATGTACTTGATGTTGAGAAAGATTGTGTTGAGTTGAGTCGGGTTAGGAATCCATAAGATGTTTATGATTTACAGATGAGATATATATTTATGTTTTGGTATTTAAAATAGACCCATGAGTTTATATTGATTAAGGTGGATTTCCTAATGCGTTCTGACCTGAGTCTGGGAGGAGTATTTAGCACCGAGTGGGAAATATGGTATTTCTTCAAAATTATGTGCCACCATAGGATTGATGTTGATAATTGTGGACCAGAGGCTGAGTATGAGATTGTGATAACGATATTGAGGTTTCACTCCCTGGAAAGAGTACGACACCCCCACTAATATAGGGTTCTCTCCTTAGGAGGGAAAAACGTTGGACTCCATACGGCTCACATGGTGTAGTTATGTCGTTATAAGAAACTCCCACATCCATAATGATCTAAGTACCATGAGTTACCGAGTCACTCTAAGTCATGAGTCAAAGAGTTTGAGTGGAGTTAAATGATTTATGAGATTTATAAAGCATATGTTATTATTGATGACTTACGGAAATGATGTTTTAGATAATTCAAGCAAAGAGAGTTATTATTGTCAGAATGCATGATTTTCTTATACATTTATGATATTAATTAAAATGGTTCATCCACCCCCACATACTCAGTACATTCCCAAGTATTGACTCCCATACTCTTTTGTATTCTATATTTTCTCATGATATAGGTTCAGGTGCTCAGTCTCAGTAGCGATAGTGATCTTTGAGTACCTTCATCTACATTTCTACGGTTGGTGAGTCCTCATGGTTCAAGGAACTGTGTCTCTAATTTTGTCTTGTTAATAGATGGTTTTTTACTTTCAGTTTAGTACGAGTCAATTGGGGATCTGTCCCAATGGCTCCTCATTCCTATGTAGTAGAGGCTTTGTCAGATTAGTGTACCAGCATGTACAAAGATTTTAGTATTTTGTTTGTACAGGGTAGTATTACTTTGTATTTCAGTATGTTCATGACATGGTTATTCCTCTTTATCTTAGCATGATTTGCACTATAATGAGTTCTAAAAGTGATAACAGGCTTAGAGGGTTAGCTTGAGGCCACGTGTGGCCTTGAGCGCCATGTGACATCTAGGGATAGGTTCTTGGGGTGTTACAAGCTTGGTATTAGATCCTAAGGTTCAAGGAGTCCTTGGGAGTCTGACAAGCCACATTACGTAGAATCTTGATCATCGGTGTGTGGCACGCCATATCTATGAGCAAAAGGCTATGGGACGTATTAGGAAATGTCATTTCTTTCTTTCAAGAATCTATCATGCATATGATTGTTTCTCTCTGTTGTTAATTTGTGCTCTCTTATGACAGAAAATGCTTTCTCGTAGAGCTTACAGAAACAATGAATGACCTCAACCCATTGATCCTTTAGGTGAGATGGTGTTCTATGCTAAATTTCGGGAAGCTTTCCAAGTGCTAGCCTAGGCGGTCACCGCGAACGCCCAAGCCAACACCCAGGCTACTTTTCCACCTCCACAAGGGAATAATTCTACTGTAGCCTGGGTTCGTGACTTTATACGAATGAATCCAACTGAGTTCTTTGGGTCAAAAGTAGGTGAAGACCCACAAATATATTTAGATGAGGTGAGAAAGATCACTCAGATTATGCACGTGATGGAGGAGGAGAGTGTTGAATTGGCTGCCTATCAAATAAAAGATATTGCTTATGAGTGGGTGGAGATGTGGAGGAAGAGTAGAAGGGAGAACAATACTACTGTGACTTGGCAATTATTCCAAGATGCCTTCTTAGATAGATTCTTTCCCCCGGAGCTGAGGGAAGCAAAATTAGAAGAATTTATGAACTTGAGATAGGGCCCCATGATAGTTAAGGAGCATTGCCATAAGTTTAAACAGTTATCTAAGTATTCTCCCGGTATGATGGATGATTCTAGAACTAGTATGAGTAAGTTGTTGGCCGGTGTATCTGGTTATATTGTGAAAGAGTGTAGATCCACTATGCTTAATAGGGACATGGACCTTTTAAGACTAATGATTCATGCTCAGCAGATTGAAGCAAACAAAGTGAAGGAGAGAGAGAGAGTGATAGGGAATAAGAGAATTAGATTAGAGCAACAGGGTTATAGTTAGACTAGATTTTCTGGAGGGATCCGCCCTCAGTTCCAAAGCCATTCTTTTATGCCAGCGCCTTTATTAGCCAGTACTCCTACATTCAGAATTAGGCCGGATCAGGGTAGTAGGCCTGCTATGTCCATCTCCCAGGATAGTGTGAGTAACAGACCTCGTCCTTTCCATGTCCAAAGTGCAGTAGAGACCATCCCGGTGAGTGCTTAATCGGTCAGAGGGGTTGTTTTGGTTGCAGTAAGTTGGGCTACAAGTTCAGATATTGCCCTTATTCTAGACTGGAGAGTCGCAATGTTCGTCCTCAGAGTCAGACTATTAGTGCTCCAGCCCCTGTAGTTCATCCTACTACTCCTCAGGGTGCCTCATCTAGTAAGCAGGTGGTCAGCGCGAGAATCACTTTTATGTTATACCACCCTGCCAGGAGTAGGAGGATTCACCAAATATTGTTACTGGTATACTTCATTTATTTTATTTCGATGTGTATGTGTTGATGAACCATGGGTCAAGTCTTTCTTATGTGACTCCATTGGTGGCTGTGAATTTTGAAATCAGTACTGAAAAAAATTTCGGGCCTTTTCTAGTCTCTACACCAGTGGGTGAATCTGTTGTTGCTAAGCAAGTATATAAGAAGTGTCCTATCACTGTTCTTAACAAAGTCATGTTTAAAGATTTGATTGAGCTAGACATGGTTGATTTTGATATTATTCTAGGTATGGATTGGCTTCACTCTTGTTATGCGTCTATAGATTGTCGTACCTGGGTAGTAAAATTTTAGTTTCCCAATGTGCCAGTCTTTGAGTGGTCCAGAAATTCTGTATCTCCTAAAAGTCATTTCATATCCTATCTTAAAGCTAGGAAATTAATATTCAAGGGTTGTATCTATAATTTAGTCCAAGTTAAGGATACTAAGTCTGAGACTCCAACTATTCAGTTTGTCAATGAGTTTCCTGATGTTTTCTTGGAAGATCTCCCAACTTAAAGTCAGAGAATGTGATATTCCAAACATGACTTTTCGCACTTGTTATGGTCATTTTGAATTCTTGGTCATGTCCTTTGGGCTAATGAATGCCCCGACAGCTTTTATGGACCTCATGAATTGGGTGTTTAGACCATACCAAGATATGTTCATTATTGTGTTTATAGATGATATCCATGTATATTCCCAGAGTGAAAATGACCATTCAGATCATCTTCGAATTGTCTTACATACCCTTAGGGATCAGCAGTTGTTTGTCAAATTTAGCAAGTGTGAATTTTGGCTTCGGTCAGTTGCCTTTCTGGGTCATATTGTCTCTTTTGAAGGTATTCGAGTTGATCCTCAAAATGCAAAAGCTTTGAAGAATTGGCCTAGACCTAATTCCTCATCTGATATTAGGAGTTTCTTGGGCCTAGCTAGCTACTACCGTCGTTTTGTCGAAGGTTTCTTTTCCATTGATGTTCTTTTGACCCGGTTGACCCAAAAAAAGGTTAAATTCTAGTGGTCAGATTCTTACAAGAAGAGTTTTAAGGAGTTGAAGACTCGACTCACTTCAGCCCCTATGATGACCCTGCCTAATGGTGTAGATAATTTTGTGGTATATTGTGATGCTTCCAGAGTTGATTTGGGTTGCATATTGATACAGAAGGGTAAGTTTATAGCCTACGCCTCCAGGAAGTTGAAACCTTATGAAAAGAATTATCCGACCCATAACCTCGAGTTAGCTGCAGTGATTTTTTCTTTGAAAATCTGGAGACACTATTTGTACGATGTTCATGTTGATGTCTTTATGGATCACAAGAGTTTACAGTATGTGTTCACTCAGAGAGAGTTGAATCTTCAGTAGAGGCGATGGTTAGAATTACTGAAGGACTATGATATGAGTGTCTTGTATCACCCAAGAAAGGCCAATGTAGTGGCAGATGCCCTTAGCAGATCGCCAATGGGTAGTGTAGCACATGTTGAGGAAGATAAGAGGGACTTAGACTGTGAAGTGCATTGTTTGTCTAGGTTAGGTGTTAGATTTCTTGACTCAGCTGAGGGTAATGTTTAGGTCCAAAGTAGTTCCGAATCTTCCCTAGTTTCGGAAGTGAAGGAGAAGCAGGATATGGATTCTCGTTTGGTCAAACTAAAGGAATCAGTTAAAGACCAAAAGGTGGAGGTTTTCTCCCAAGGGGGAGATTGTGTATTGATATTTTAGAATAGATTATGTGTGTCTGATGTTGATGATCTGAGACAAAGAATTATGGCTGAGGCGCGGTATTCTATTCATCCCAGTGCTACCAAGATGTACTGTAATTTTTGGAAAATTTATTGGTGGAATTGTATGAAAAAGGATATAACAAAGTTCGTAGAAAAGTGTACAACTTTCCAGCAGGTAAAGATAAATAACCAGAGACCCGGTGGTGTGATGCAAGAATTTAACATTCCTACTTGGAAGTGGGAAGTGATGAACATGAATTTCATGACCGGTTTACCTTTCTCTCGTCGTCATCATGATTCTATTTGGGTTATTGTAGACAGGTTGACTAAGTCAGCACATTTTCAGCCAGTATATACATCTTTCACTGCGGAGGACTTTGCTAAGCTGTATATTCGAGATTTAGTCAGGTTGCATGGAGTTTCGTTGTCTATCATCTTCGATAGAGGTACTCAGTTTGCTTCTCAGTTTTGGAGAGCCTTTCAGAAGGGTCTTGGCACCCAAGTTTATCTTAGCTCTGCTTTTCATCCGCAGATAGATGGTCAGGCTGAGAGGACTATCCAGACTTTGGAGGATATGTTGAGGGCTTGTGTTCTTGATTTCAAAGGAAGTTGGGATGAAGATTTGCCATTGATTGAATTTTCTTACAACAATAGTTTTCATGCTAGCATTGGAATAGATCCATTTGAAGCTTTGTATGGGAGAAGATGTAGATTGTCCATAGGTTGGATCGAAATGGGTGAAGCTTCTGTGATTGGACCTGATGCTATATTAGAGGCTATGGAGAAAGTTAAGTTAATTTGTGAGAGGTTAAAGATAGCCCAGAGTTGTCAGAAGTTGTACGTAGATGTGAGAAGAAGAGCTCTTGAGTTTAAAGTTGGTGATATGGCGTACTTGAAAATTTCACCCATGAAAGGGGTGAAAAGATTTGGAAAGAAAGGGAAGTTGAGTCCCAGATATATTGGCCCTTATAGAGTTTTGAATCATGTTGGGAAAGCAGCTTATAAGATTGAGTTGCCTGCAGAGTTGTCAGTTGTCCATCCTGTGTTTCATGTTTCTATGCTCAAGAAGCACATTGGAGACTCTTCTTTTGTTAATCTGTTGGAAGGTTGTGATGTTCAGTATAGCCTTTCGTATGATGAAATCCTGGTTGAAATCCTAGATTATCAAGTCCATAGATTGAGGAATAAGGAAGTTCCCTTGGTTAAAGTTCTGTGGTGAAATCAATCAGTCGAGGATGCCACTTGGGAAGCAGAAGAAGGTATGCGAGCCAGTTACCCTCATCATTTCTCCATGAGTTCGAATCAAGTTGAAGGTACTATTCCCTTAATTCAGTTTTCTTCTAATCTAA
This sequence comes from Capsicum baccatum var. pendulum, assembly GCA_030864225.1. Taxonomy (NCBI): domain Eukaryota; kingdom Viridiplantae; phylum Streptophyta; class Magnoliopsida; order Solanales; family Solanaceae; genus Capsicum; species Capsicum baccatum. Next base: position 61,466,907 of record CM061550.1, on the reverse strand, counting down.
TGTATTCAACTATATGGTTATTCTCTCTATGGTTCATGCATTTGGGGAAGTACTCAAAAGTTTAGAGTAAAGTGAGCCCTTAGATGTGAGTCGTTCCAGCTATACATCCTCATTTTCTCTTGTTCTTGGCCTATTTGGCAACATTCGAGGATGAATGTGTCCAAGGGGGAGATATTGTAATACCGCAATCGTTTTTTAAGCCTAAATCTGTATTTTGAGTGGATATGTATGACTTCCAAAGTGATTGATGTTTAAACCATATTGTATTTCTCTAATTTCTACTTTTTGTCATGTAGAACATTGAATAATCTTTCCATCGATACCAATTTCATTGAAATCCGACTCCGGACAAGGGAGTTATAGCCATTTTACTCAGCAATATTGGATCGCCCAGGTCTGACGGTCGACCTGGCAGACCATCAGGTCCTAGGTGGACCAACAAGCCAAGGCTGTGACCCCTCTTCTGGGTCACCATGTGACGGCCAAGATGGTGGATCGTTAAAAAGTTGACGGACCATCAAGGGGTCCGTCAGGTCGAGACAGAATGTCTCATTTCTGGCCCTCGAGTGACGGACGACTTGGTGGTCCGTCATTTTCCTGATGGACCGTCACTTTGACCGTCACGTCGAGGAAGAATGGTCCAAATTTGTCACTCAAGTGACGGACGACTTGGTGGACCGTCAGTTTCCTGATGGACCATCACGTCGAGGCAGAATATTCCAGTTTTGGTACTGGAGTGACGGACGATCTGGTGGATCGTCAGGAGACTTGATGGACCTTCAGATCGACCGTCATAGGCCCCAATCAGCAAATTTCATCTTTTTCAAAAGGGCATTTTGGTCATTTCCGCTCCTTGTTGCCTTATATATACATCAAAGTAGTAAAGAGAAGATTATTTTCTCCTATTTCACTCCAATTTCCCCAACAATTTTCTAGAAAACTAGGGTTTTCTCTCAACCCAAAAATCAAAAGTCCTTCCAAGAAATTCAAGGATCTTCCATAGATTTCTCCAAGTTGTCCAAGAATTAAGCTCCCCTAGTCAAAGGCATCAAGGATCTTAGCTCAAAAATGTAAGGAAGAAGTTCCAAACAAGTTTCTACATCTCCAAAAATATAATCCAAGGTATGTGGGGCTTGAACAAGAACACTCTTTTTGTTCTTGTGCCTAAAGATTTACTTTCTATTATTGATTTACATTATTTGCAAGTGGGTTTACACAAAAATTTATTTATTTATAATTTATGAGATTTGAGTTGAATAAGTTTGATATTTATGATTATTTCACCATCATGTTTCTTAAATTGAGAATTTATTCCATGAGTTGTATATTGTCATTGCGTATTGATGATTTCTAATCGATTTAAGACAAGTTTCATGAGTTATGCCTTTCTATGAGAAATTTGACTATTGAATATATATCGATATTTGAGATTGAAAGTCAAGAATGAGTACTATGATGTTTCCTTGAAAATTTTGATATTTGAAAATGATTCGAAAAGAAAATGTACTTGATGTTGAGAAAGATTGTGTTGAGTTGAGTCGGGTTAGGAATCCACAAGATGTTTATGATTTACAGATGAGATATATATTTATGTTTTGGTATTTAAAATAGACACATGAGTTGATATAGATTAAGGTGGATTTCCTAACGGGTTCTGAGCTGAGTCTGGGAGGAGTATTTAACACTGAGCAGGAAATGTGGTATTTCCCTGAAACTATGTGCCACCGTAGGATTAATGTTGATAATTGTTAGACAGAGGCCGAGTATGGGATTGTGATAACGAGATTGAGGTTGTACTCCTTGGCAAGAGTATGACACCCCCGCCAATGTGGGGTTCTCTCCTTAGAAGGGCAAAATGTTCGACTCCATGTGCCTCACATGGTGTAGTTATGTCGTTATAAGAAACTCCCACGTCCATAATGATCTAAGTACCATGATTTACCGAGTCACTCTAAGTCATGAGTCAAAGAGTTTGAGTTGAGTTAAATGATTTATGAGATTTATGAAGCATATGTTATTACTGATGACTTACGAAAATAATGTTTTAGATAATTCAAGAGAAGAGAGTTATTATTGTCAGCATGCATAATTTTCTTATATATTTATGATATTATTTAAAATATGCATCCACCCCCACATACTCAGTACATTCCCAAGTACTGACTCTTATACTCTTTTGTATTTTATATTTCCTCATGATATAGGTTCAGGTGCTCAGTCTTAGCAGCAATAGTGATCTTTGAGTACCTTCATCTACATTTCTGTGGTTGGTGAGTCCTCATGGTTCGAGGACCTGTGTCTCCTATTTTGTCTTGTTAATAGATGGTTGTTTACTTTCATTTCAGTACGAGTCAGTTGGGGATCTGTCCCAATGGCTCATCAGTCCTATGTAGTAGAGGCTTTGTCAGACTAGTGTACCAGCGTTTACAGAGATTCAGTATTTTGTTTGTACAGGGAAGTATTACTTTGTATTTCAGTATGTTTATGACATGGTTATTCCTCTTTATCTTATCATGATTTGCGCTATAATGAGTTCTGAAAGTGATGACAGGCTTAGAGGGTTAGCTTGAGGCCAAGTGTGGCCTTGAGCACCATGTGACATCTCGGAATAGGTTCTTGGGGCGTTACAAAATGTCTCATCTATTGAAAATAATCAAACAGATATGGACATATGCTAATGAAATAGATGACTAGCCTATTGAGACATATGACTCATTTATTTGAACATTTTCTATTGTAATAGATGTCTCATCTGTTGAAAATTATCAAATATATGTGTGGACATTTGTTGCAATAGATGACTAATATATTGCAACAGATAAGTTATCTTTTGAAAATAATCAAACAGATTAATACATCTGTTGCAACAGATACAGATGTCTCCTCTGTTGGAAATTATTAAACAGGTATATGCATCTATTGCAACAAGTTATAATGTGTTGTAATCGGTTATATACTTAGGTTATCATGTAATTACTATGAAATTAATTAAAATTGTAACTGAACTTATTAATTGAAAGCTTATTTTAGTTAAATCAATTTTTTTATTACTAATAATGAATTAATATGAATTTTTTAACATCAAGTTAGTCAATGATCACTTTATTCAGGACGAATACACTTAGTTGATCATGTAATTACTATAAAATTAATTAAAATTGCAATTGAAATATTAATTGAAAGCTAATATAAGTTAAATCAAATTATTATTAATAATGGTTTAATATGAATCATTTCACATCAAATTAGTCAATTGATCTCTCTATTTAGGATGAATACACTTAGTTGATCATGTAATTACTACTACTAGAACAACAACATACCAGTGTATTCCAATATAGTGGCTCTAGGGATGGTAAAATATATGTAGTCCATACCACTACCTATAAAGAGGTAGAGAGGTTGTTTATGATAGACCCCCAGCTCAGGATAAAAACATAGTAAACAAAGACCTAATAAAATATGAAACAAGAGGAAATAATAGAAATAAGACACCCACAATATTTTACTATACACTATCAAACCGAAAGTACACACCTCACCCAAACCCTCCTAGCTAGAAACTCCAACCTATGAACAAAGCCCTGTGACTACTAGTAAGGCTAAAGTCTATGCACTAGCCATCTAACCTAATTTGCATCCTCCATGCCTTCTTTTCTAGAGTCATTTCCTCAGTAAGCTGTCACTACTCCATGCCATATCTAATAACCTCTATCTAGTATTTTTGTTGCGTACCTCTATTCCAGATAAAACCATCCAAAGCCGGTCTTTCAACCTATAACTAGGGCATCAAAGCCCCTCTTCATACCATGTCTAAACCATCTCAACTTCACTTCTCCATCTTGTCCTCCACCGGTAGTCACTCCCCACATTCTCCCAAATAGTCTTATTCCTAACCCTATCTTCTCTAGTAAGTCCACACATCCGATGCAAAATCCTCATTTATTCCACCTTCAAATCTTGGATGTGGGAGTTCTTGACTAACTAACACTATGCTCCATACAGCATGGCCAGACAAACTACCACTCTATATAATTTGTCTTTAAGATTGGGGAACCTTTTTATCACATAAAACTACAGAGTCAAGCCTTTATTTTATCGACTCTATCCCAATACGGTGAGTGACACCCTCATCAATCACTCTTTTTCCTTGAATCATCGACCCAAGATACTTAAAACTATCCCTCTTACAAACAATGTGGGAATCTAACTTTAATACCACCTCATCCTCATGCTTCACATCATTGAACTAGCATTCCAAGTACTCTATATTGGTCCTACTCAACCTAAACCCTTAGACTCTAGGGTTTGTCTCTAAACCTCTAATTTACCATTAACACCCTCTCTAAGTCTCATTAATCAGAACTACATAATCTGAAAATAGCACAAACTAAGGTACCGCTCCATGAATACACTGTTTCAAAACATCCATCATCAAGATAAATAAGAATGGGCTAAGAGTTTATCCCTGGTGCAATCCTATCAAGACAGGAAAATTCTCTGAATCTCCTCCCACCATCCTCACTCGAGTCTTAACTTCATCATACATGTCCATAATAGATCTGATGCATACCATAGAGACCCGTCTATCCTCCAAGCATCTCCAAGGAACCTTTCTAAGGACTTTGTCGTATTCCTTACGAATAGCCCTTTTGACCTCCTCAACCTTCAAACATTGATAATAATCAAAATTATGACACCCCACTAAATGCTCTAACTCCCCTAACACAATGCCTTTGTCTCCCTCATCATTCAAGAGTCTATAAAAATATGACTTCTACCTTCTCTTTATGTGAACGTCCTCTGGCAATACTCTATCATCCTCTCCCATGATACACTTCACTTGGTCAAGGTCATGGGTATTCCGCTCCCTAGACTTGGCAAGCCTATACAATCTCTTTTTCCTACCTCTCTCCTTTAATCTCGCATACAAGATCTCAAAAGTTGTCGTCTTGGAAATTATAATTGCTTACTTAGACTTCTTCCCAGCTAACTTGTACTCCTCTCTGTTCGCACGCTTCTCCTCATCATTAATTAAAATTATAATTTAATTTATTAATTGAAAGCTAATTTTAGTTAAATCAATTTATTTATTATTAATAATGGTTTAATATGAATCATTTCTCATCAAATTAGTCAATTGATCACTCTATTCAGGACAAATACACTTAGTTCATCATGTAATTACTATTACAACAGCAACAACATACCAGTGTATTCCAACATAGTAGGTCTAGGGAGGGTAAAATGTATGTAGTCCATACCACCACCTACGAAGGGGTAGAGAGGCTGTTTCTAATAGACCCCCAGCTCAGGATAAAAAAACAGTAAACAAAGACGTAATAAAATATGAAACAAGAGGAAATAATAGAAATAAGACACCCACAAAGTATTACTATACACTATCAAACCAAAACCATACACCTCACCCAAACCCTCCTAGCTAGAAACTCCAACCTATGAACAAAGCCCTATGACTACTAGCAAGGCTAAGGTCATACGCACTAGCTCAATAACCTAATTTTTATCCTCCATACCTTATTATCTAGGGTTATTTCCTTAGTAAGATGTAACTGCTCCATGTCATGTCTAATAACCTCCATCCAGTAATTTTTTTGCAAACCTCTACTCCGGATGAAACCATCCAAAGCCAGTCTTTCAAAACTACAAACTAGGGCATCATATCCCCTCCTCATAACAAGCCCTAAACATCTTAACCTCACTTCTCACATCTTGTCCTCCACCGATAGTCACTCCTACCTCCTCCCAAATAGTCTTATTTCTATTCTTATCTCCCCTAGTAATTCCACATATCCAATACAAAATCCTTATTTCTTTCACCTTCAACTCTTGAATGTGGGAGTTCTTTACTAACTAACACTCCGCTCTATACAGCATGGCCAGATGAACTGCCACTCGATAGAATTTGTATTTAAGCTTACAGAACCTTCTTATCACACAAAACACTAGAGGAAAGTATTTATTTTATCTATTTTTACCAAATACAGTGAGTGACACCCTCATCATCCTCTCCTTTCTCTTGAATCATGAACCCAAGATACTTAAAACTGTCCCTTTTACAAACAACCTAGGAATCCAACTTTAATACTACCTCTTTCTCATGCTTTATGTCATTAAACTTGCATTCTAAGTAATCCATCTTGGTACTACTTAATGTAAGGTTTTGCAAAGTTCCTCGTAGTTTGAGCCTTAAGACGTGTCGAGTGAGATATGATTTCTGCCCTAAAAGATTAAGAAGTGGATTCCTAAGTGAGTATAATTCTAACCATGTATAATTTCCCTAATTTAAACTTTTTATCATATGGAAAATCTGATAAGATTTCCATCGATATAAGATTTGCCCAAATCGGACACTCGGGTAAGAAGTTATGGCCAATTTAAGCCTTCGTCATAAAAACTGTCTCATTTGAGAGCCTAGCGCGTCGCAAAAGGGTGAATTTAGAAATTGTCAATTTCCAATGGGACCACAATAGTGGTGAGTCGTGGAGGAGTCCCAGGTCCCAACCAGTGGGAAAATGCATGGCTCCGCATTGCAGAGGCTGTCAATTTCCCAATTGTCATTTTTCAGAAAGCCAACGCGATTAGTGGTGCGTCGCAAAGGCCAACAAAATTGGGTTCCAGTTCAATTTTTCTAGTTTCATATAGTTTTTTAAAAGAGCGTTTTGGACTCTTTCCAAGCTTATAAAATCGTGGAAAGACTAAATCAAAGCTATTTGCAAGCATCCTATAATGGTTTTATCAAGTTTTCTCTCAACAAGAACCCTAAATACTCAAAACCTCTTCCAAGAATCCACCATGGATTTTCTAAATTGAGTCAAGATTCTAGGTTCCCAAGTGAAGAGTCTTAAGAACCCTCATTCTAGAGCAAGAGTAGAGTTCCAAAAGTGAGAGTTCTTCTAAAGCTTCAAATTCAAGGTATGTAGGGTTTTGAACTTGGGTAACCCTTTCACCATTGTTCCCAAAATGTTTATTTACATCATGATTTTGCTGAAGTTATGGGGTTTTTACGTGAGTTTTAATTGGGGTTTTCACCCGTATTTATTGAATGTATTATGTTGATATTTTGTCATGAATTGATAGTTAAATGGCAAGATTTCTACATGTTTTCTTGAGTTTTTACATCTGGATAAAACCCATGACTTTACTCTTTGAGAAGCTTATATTTGAAATGTTGAGATATTGAAGCATGTGACTACATTGAGATTTTGAGATGAATTGCTGAAATTTCCACATAATTTATTTGAAAGCTTTTGATAAGCTTTAATTTGAAATTGAACTATGGGTTAGTAAGCCCTATTCGATACTGATGAAATTATGAACTCTCGTGCTATAAACACCCATGATTTGAGTATTTTGAGATGGTTTAAAATTGAATTGACCTAATGGTACGAAAGCTTTGAAATCCACTTTACTATACGAGATTATTGATTTGATTAATGGGTTCGTGGTGAACCATAAGATTGTTCTAAAAGTGGATTTTTATTAGATGAGCACAGGTAATCTAAAGGGAGTAGTATTTAGCACCGAGTAGGTAAGCTACTATAGTTTCTTACCCCAAAAACTATGTGCCACCATAGGATATGAGCCTGAGGATGATTATATTATGATTATGAGTGGGCCTGAGGCCGATTTGATTATGTGGGCCCGAGGTCAATTTTTGTTTAGTGATCACTAGACCTAGGTTATACTCCTTGGAAAGAGTATGACGCTTCTCCCCAACGTGGGGTCTCTTCAATAGGAGGACAAAATGTTGGACTCCACGTATCTCGCATGGTTTATGTTGATTTTTAGAACCTACCTTGCCTTTCGAACTTCAAAATTAAATGCTTATTTTCCTTCCCTATAAGCTATTTTCCCTAAATGGTTGAATTGCAAAGATATTCCCTAATCAAGGTATTCATTTTACATGAGATATTTTCTAAAGTGAATGAAATGCCTTCAACTATGTTTTCAAGTTTTATGATTTTGAATTCCAAGTATATGAGTTTCTAAATAATTGTGAAGTGTTGAGCATTGAAGAAATTTTAATCTCTTGAGATATATGCATGACTTGAAAGTGTGGTTTGAAATCCCTTAGCCTTTAGGCATTGAGAGTAAGAGAAGGTTTTCGATTTTGAATTTAAATAATGATGACTCACGAGATTGTGTTACATGCTTCATTCTACATGACTTATGAGTTTCATATTTTACACTTGTTCAAGCTATGTGAGTCATCTCATTATGCATACATGATTTGATTAAAGAAAATATCGTTACTACTTTATACATATGAATACACCCCCGTATACTCAGTATATTCCAAAGTACTGATCCACATATATGTCTATGTGCTACATTATGTCATAATGTAGGTTCAGGTGCTCAGTCCCAGCCTCGCCCATGATTCTTCGAGTATCTTGACTATATTTTCTACAGTGGTGAGTCCTTATGATTCGAGGACCGATCTTCAGATATTTACCATAATTGAGAGACTATGTTTTATCTTCAGTGTCCTAATGGCTCTCTAGATTTTGATTCATAGAGGCTTTGTCAGACTAGTATCAGACTTGTGATATGTTGAGAGGGATCAGTATTGTGGTTTTGTTGAGATTTCTCTATGTTGTGGTCATATAAACCAATTATTCTTTCTTATTTCCTTTCTTATGATATGGCTATACGATTTTTCAAGTCTATCCTTATCTTGAATCGGATGTTTGGCTCTAAGGGTTAGCTTGGGGTTACTTGTAGCCTTAAGCACCGTGTGACATCCGGGGAGGCAATTTCGGGTCATTACACTTAACCTGAAGCCTTAGAATTCAAGTTTTGTCTCCAAACTTCTATTTTATTATTAACAACCCCCCCCCCCCCCGAGTTTCATTAAACAAAACTACATCATCTACAAATAGCATAAACTAAGGCACCTCTCCTTGAATATGTCGTGTCAAAACATCCATCACTAAGGTGAATAAAAATAGACTAAGAGTTGATCCCTGGTGCAACCCTGTCAAGATAGGAAAATGCTCTGAATATCCTCCCACCATCCTCACTCGAGTCTTCCCTTCATCATACATGTCTATAATTGATCTGATGTACGCCATAGAGACCCATCTAAACTCCAAGCATATCCAATGAACCTTTCTAAGGACTTTGTCATATGCCTTGATGAGCACCATGTATAAGTATCTTTTCCTCTCCTTATACTTCTCTACTAATCTCTACACAAGGTGGATTGCCTTTGTCGTCGAGGGACCAGGCATAAATCCAAGATCTCAGAAATAGACACGATCCTCCTTAACCTCCTCTTGACCACTCTCTACGGAATCTTCATAGTGTGGCTTAATAACTTAATACACTTATAGTTTTTGCAACTCTGAATGTCACCCTTATTTTTGTATGAAGGAATCATCGTAATTTATCTCCAAGCCTCAGGAATCTTTGGCATCCTAAAAATTTCATGAAACAATTCGGTTAGCAACCTTAAACCTGCCCTGCCAGTAAACTTCCAAAAATCCACGGGGATTTTGTTAGGCCCCATCGCCCTACCCCTAAGCATATTACGAATAACCTCTTTGACCTCTTCAACCTTTAAATATTGATAATAATCAAAATCATGAAACCCCACTAAGTACTCCAACTACCCTAACATAATGTCTTTGTCCCCCTCGTCATTCATGAGTCTATGAAAATATGACTGTCACCTTCTCTTTATGTGAACGTCCTTCAGCAATACTCTGTCATCCTCTCCTTTGATGTACTTCACTTGGTCAAGGTCATGGGTCTTCTGCTCTATAGCCTTGGCAAGACTATACAACCTCTTTTTCCCGCCTCTCTCATTAAATCCCGCATACAAGCTCTCAAAAGTCGTCTTGGCAACCGTAACTGCTAACTTATACTCCTATCTATTTGACCACTTCTCCTTATCATTAATTAAAATTACAATTGAATTTATTAATTGAAAGATAATTCTAGTTAAATTAATTTATTTATTATTATTAATGATTTAATATGAATCATTTCATATCAAATTAGTCAATTGATAACTCTATTTCGGACGAATATACTTCGTTGATCATGTAATTACTATGAAATAAATTAAAATTGGAACTGAACTTATTAATTGAAATATAATTTTAGTTAAATCAATTTATTTATTATTAATAATAGTTTAATATTAATTATTTCACATCAGATAGAAAATTGGTCACTCTATTCAGGACGAATACACTTAGTTGATCATGTAAATACTATGAAATTAATTAAAATTGTAATTGAACTTATTAATGGAAAGATAATTTTAGTTAAATTAATTTATTTATTACTAATAATGATTTAATATGAATCATTTTAGATCAAATTAGTCCGAATACACTTAGTTGGTCATGTAATTACTATGTAATTCATTAAAATTGCAATTGAAAGATAGCTTTAGTTAAATCAATTTATTTATTACTAATAATGGTTAATATGAATCATTTCACATCAAATTAGTTATTTGACCACTCCATTAAGTATGAATACGCATAGTTGATCATTTAATTACAATGTAATTTATTAAAATTGCAATTGAACTTATTAATTGAAAGATAATTTTAGTTAAGTCAAATTTATTTATTACTATTAATGGTTTAATATAAATCATTTCATATCAAAATAGTCAAACAGATAAACATATATTTTTTCAACAGCTAACTCATCTATTGGAAATAAATAAACAAATATTGACATATGTAGCAAAAGATGACTGATCTATTGAAAGAAATCAAAATAGGTCTTGCTAGTTGTTTGATATCTTCCAAAAAATTACCCATTTGTTTCAATAAATATCCATCTATTGGATCAAATCAAAATAGGTCTTCAAGAGGTTTGATTTCTTCTAACCGATGAATCATCTGTTGCAATAGATGGGTTATTTGTTTAAACAATTCAAAATAGGTCTTCAAGAGGTTTAATTTCTTCCAACAGATAACGCATTTGTTGCAACAGATAGGTCATCTATTGGAAGAGATCAAAATAGGTCTTTAAGAGGTTTGATTTCTTCCAACAGATGACCAAGACCTATTTGTTACAACAGATGGAGCATTTAATGTAAGAACTCAATCCAATAGCAAGAACTATTTTGATTTCTTCCAATAGATGAGTCACCTATTGCAATAAATGGTTCATCTATTGGAAGCGGTAGAAATAGGTCTTTAAAAGATTTAATTTATTCCAACAGATGACTAATCTATTGTGATAGATGAGTCATCTATTGGAAAAGATCAAAACAAGTCTTCAAGAGGTTAGATTTCTCCTAACAAATGACCTATCTGTCTCAATATATGACCCATCTATTGCACTAAATGACCTATTTGTTTCAATAGATGGGTCATTTATTGGAAGAACTCAATCCAATAGCAAGAACTATTTTTATTTCTTCCAATAGATGAGTCACCTGATTACTCTCTTCAAGATGAATACACTAAGTTGATTATATAATTACTTTGTAATTTATTAAAATTACAATTGAACTTGTTAATTGAAAGATAATTTTAGCTAAATTAATTTATTTATCACTAATACTGATTTAATATAAATTATTTCACATCAAATTAGTCAAACAGATATACATATATTTTGTAACAAATGACGAACCTATTGCAACAGCTGACTCATCTGTTGGAAATAATCAAACAAATATATACATATGCTGCAATAGATGACTGATCTATTGAAAGAAATCAAAGCAAGTCTTTCTAGTTATTTGATTTCTTCCAACAAATTACCCTTCTGTTGTAACAAATATCCATCTGTTGGAACAAATCAAAGTAGGTCTTCAAGAGGTTTGATTTCTTCCAACAGTTGAATCATCTGTTGCAATAGATGGGTCATTTATTGAAATAATTCAAAATAGGTCTTCAAGAAGTTTAATTTCTTTCAATAGATGACTCATCTATTGCAAGAAATGGGTCATCTATTGGAAGAGATCAAAACAAGTTTTCAAGAGGTTTGATTTCTTCCAACAGATGAACAAGACCTATCTGTTATAACAGATGGGCTATTTAATGAAAGAAGTCAATCTAATAGCAAAAACTGTCTTGATTTCTTTCAATAGATGAGTTACCTATAGCAGTAAATGGGCCATCTATTGGAAGCAATTAAAATAGGCCTTCAAGACATTTAATTTCTTCCAACAGATGACTCATTTATTTTAATAGATGGGTCATCTGTTGGAAGATATCAAAACAAGTCTTCAAGAGGTTTGATTTCCTCTAATAAATAACCTATCTGTCGAAACATATGACCCATCTATTGCACTAAATGACCTATTTGTTGCAATAGATAGGTCATTTGTTGGAAAAACTCAATCTAATAGCAAGAACTATTTTTATTTCTTCCAATAGATGAGTCACCTACTGTAATAGATGGGTCATCTATTGGAAATATTTTTGTACTCTGTTGTATTTATTTAATTTCCTGTTACCTTATTTTTAATTGATGAACAAATTAATTGTTGGACCATAACACATACATTACCAACAATAAGTTAAAATTATCAAGTTCATAGCTAAACTAAAAATAAAACTTTTTACTATTACAACAATTATGGTGTATTTCGATCCAGGCATGTAGTTCTTTTGTGCCCAATCGTCATACATATGGAGCACTTATTTTTTCTTGTTGAAAATAATTCTCTGACTCCACGCCTTATTTTCATTCGCCTTCTTCCCAATTTTCTTGGGTCAACGTATGAAGTAGGTATTTACCTCTCCATAATCTCTAAAGGAACAATCCAAGAATCTTTAGGAGGCACCGTATTAATATCCTCACAATATGAATTATGTATTTTTCTACCAAATAATATAGAGATGAGTGCTCATAAATTTGATTTCCAAATTATGCAACATATTAGGCTCGAAGAATTGCCATAACATGTGGACAAGGTATTTTTTCCAAGTCAAAAACTCTATATGTACAAGTTATTCTTTGAAGATCGACCATGAAAACATCACCATAATCATTGATACTAAACTTATAATTGGCTGATGGGCCAATAACTTATTCCCCAAATTGATTCACTTTGATATTTGTCTTTTCAATGAAGGAACAAGTCTGTTAGGTGAGTTGACAAACTCCATACACCTCTAGTGAAAGAATTTTGCAAACCTCATATTTATTTCACCAAATAAAGTGGCAATAGAAAATTCTCTTTCAACATCAAACGTTGTATTCACCGATTCAGCTATGTTTGATGTTATAATATTATACCTATCAAAAAATCATTTAGGAAGACATAGAATTACAATAAACTCAAACAAGACATTAAATTTATAATAATGTACCTATTTTCTGGACAAAATGCCTGGCTTGATCTGTCGAATTTGACACATTGGAGATGTTCCTCTACCTTGCATACCATATCCCTTATTTGATTAAAATAGTCAAAGAACTCAACTCTATCATACGCTTTAGATGCTTTATATAAATGAGACAGGACCTTTGAATTGTTATAGTTTTTTCAAATATTTTTCCCAAGGTGCCTTATGAAATAGCCATAGTGAACTAAAAGGTAGACAATTGAAACCATTTTTTGGATATTTGGATGTCAATCAAAAACTATACAAAACTTATCGGTATGTAATACCCTGTATATTTCTAAGCTAGAAGACGGACCGTTGTTCCTACACATGAAACCTCTTATCCTGTGATTCATATTGGAGTAAATAAATTAGGATGGGTATCTTAGTGATAATAGAGTTTATGATGTGTTAATCATGTTCATAAGAGTCACTTAGAGTAAGCCAAGCTAAGAACTTTTGAATCCACCAAGTTTTCGTGTGTGATTTCATATGGGTCATCTTTGAACTAGAATAAATTGGTTTATAGGTGGCCTTTTGGCAGATTTATATCCTCCAAATTGTATAAAATTGAATAATCTTTCCTTCGATACCAAATTCGCCTAAAACGGACACCTGGTGAAGAAGTTATGGTGAGTTAAAGTTTCAACAACGCCATTTCAGTCAGTGGCTCATCGCACCGTAAGCCAAAATGACGTTTGTCAATTTCCAGTTTCTCTCTGTGATTCCACGGCATCACGGTGAGTTTACAGGTCACAAACGGGGGGTAATGCGATATCTCTGCGTTGCGTCGGGAGCCCAAATTAGGTAATTTTCACAGAAATTAAATGACGCATCTAGAGGGGTATTTGGGTCATATTTCCACCCCTATATTTATTCAATAAACATGGAATTAATCCCTTATTTTACCAAAACATACTCTTTCTCTCAAAATCCTCTTAAGAACACATTAGGGTTTTCAATTGGGATTCAAGTTCAAGCAAATTTCTCCATCAATCATTAAGAATCTTCAATCTAAGGTATGTGTAGTGTTCATCTATGGATCTATTTCATTCATAGAGCTCAATAACCATATTTTAAATATTATATTATGATTGTTTTGTTGTGATATGACCATGTACATATTGATGATTGTTGTTTAAGTTTCAAGATGATATCTAAAGGTGTTTTCATGAAGTATATGTGTTTGTTAGTTGAAATCCATGAAATTTATGTGGTTTAAAATGGGGAAATTCATGAAAAACATACCTAAGCTAAAACAATGCATGCAAAGTGTTTGATAAAAGGCCTAGGATGATAGAATTCATGTCCCATTATTTAATAGTGCTTAAATGACAAGTCCATGCTCTATGCTTTATGATTTTACATGAATTCCACGTGATTGACATGCGTCGTTGTTGTGATATGGATTGAGCATGATATTGAAGCTGTTCAAGTATACATATGTTGTATGAATTTCCCTTCCTTACGTAAGATGTTGAGAACTATTCTTAGTGTGAAATCACCTACTTATGATATGGTGAATTATGGACTCCATTTTATAATCAAGTCAGTTATGTGTGCTAGTTTTCTTCCATCGAGTCTTGGGGGTACTAGTACCCAAAAGATATAGTTGTGTGCCTAGATCCATGTCACGTTATCACGATAATCTCAGTCAAGCCATGATCTATAGAACTCAGTCAATCATGTGACTCAGGAAATCTCAGAAATCTCATGATCTTAATAAATTCTCAGATAGTAGTACTATTTCGTTAGTCAACAGAGTTTAGTTACTCAGTCTATGTACAACCAATAAAATCAAGTTCAGTCTCTTCGGATGGGAGTAGAAGTTAGCACCGAGTGAACCCAAGGATGGAAACTCACCTTCCAGTTTAGGGTGTGATTCTTAGTAGTCATTCTTGTGTTCCAGAACTATGTAGCCAGCGTAGGTTGAGACATCTTAACATGCCAGATTAGGGTTGATGAGGTGGCTTAACCTGTCAGTTTAGGGTTCCCACCATTCTTATTCAAGTACCTTCCAGCTAAGGGTCACTCATAGTTGTCCTTACCAGTGGCGCAATATTGACACCCTTCCAGATGGGGCAAAGATTGGACCCTCACTTAGCTATATAGTTTTATTAGGGCATGTCAGTTAAGCAACTACCTCCCACAGTTTCAGTCCCAGTCTCAGTAAAAGAACTCAGATAGTTCTTCAGATTTTAGTATACCAGGACTGTCAGTTATAGTCAATGCAGTTACAGTATGAAACTCAAGTAGTTCCATCAGATTCAGGATTGTTAGACAAAGTCATCCATGCTATCAAAATTTCAGTATCAGTCATGTTAGATAACAGTAAACCATGTATTAGTGTATAGATACAGATATCATGTATTCACGATTTTAGTTACTATGTATGCATGTTTGTACTCTTACATTTATATCGGTCAGTCAGTTAGCATTGTTCATGCATGTAAATCCTTTTGCATTTATCCTACCTCACTCGTATACTCAGTTATCCCAGTCGTACTGACGCATTTGTGCTATGGTGCTTTCTTTCATGTTACACCATAGGTTCAGAGACATGAGTTTCAAATCAGTAGAAGCATTCCAATCGCAGAGTTGCAGTGAGTCCTCATCCATTCGAGGATGATATTATTTTATTTCATTCATTATTTTAGTTTAGTTTTGCTAGACGGAGTTAGTTGGTGACATGTTCCTTCAACTCCTTATTTCAGACAGTATTTGGAGGCTTTCAGATTTAGTTCAGATTTTAGATTTAGCTTTCAGTTGTTTTGGGTATTTTTTTACCCTATATGGATGTTATTATTTATCAGATATTCTATTCATTTGAACCTTATGTACTATTATTCATATTTTCCGCATTCTACAAGTATATTATGCAGTGTACAGGTACAAATATCAGTCATGGGTTAGCTTGTGGTCCCTTGGGGTCATAAGCACCGTGTAGCATTTCGGGTACCAGATTTGGGGTGTTACAGGTATCATCTACATAGCTTATAATTTATTCGAAAATATTGATATAAGACATCACATTCCTTGTATAATACATAAAAATATACCAAAAGCATATGATTTCTGCATTCTGTGCCACCGCCGATAACAAAGCTCCTTCATACTTGCTCTTCAAGAATTCCCGTCAATGGTAATAACTTTTCTCATTTGTTGATAACCAAGAATTCAAGCTGCATAGGCTAAAAAAAAGTACTTAAACCTTCCATTTTCATCAACCTACAATGTGGTCTTACTTCTTGGATTTGTGGACTCAAGCATATAATAGAACATATCAAGCATTGCATACTCGAGCTCATGTGTTCCCCTAACCAAAGACTTTTCAATCTCCATATCCTTATAAATATTTCAATAACTCACCTTACAATCCAATTTTGTATAGATTTTACTGGACATATCTCTTTTAGATTGGCCTTTGCCATTTGAGGAATCTATTTCTTAAGTATTTATCGATGACCTTTGTCGCAGCGTGCGGATTATGGCTTGTAATATGCACCAAACCATATATATGATACTTTTCATAAGTTCTAATGGAAAATCCATCAGAACTTATGAATTTCACAACCCTCAACCACCACATGCACTCCAAATGTGCACATCTAAAATAATATACACTACACGAATTAATCACTTTTTTGAGTCTAAAATCTTTTTAAGAAAGCAATATAAAATGAAGTGACCAGTTCTTCTTTGTTCTTGAATTTCATTTTATTGTAAAAATTTGTTTCATCATCTTGTAGATTGCTCAACTGTGTCAATTGAGAACTGCCCACTGTATTCCTCACAACAATGGGCATAGGTGTTTGATCCTACTCCACTTCATCTCTACTCTCATTATCTAGAATATCTATGTCCATATCGTCTAATTTATCATTAAATATATCTGTTGTTCGAGACGTTCTTGTTCTATATTCTAATTCTCTATTGGTTTCTCAACCATAGACACCCTTGAAATGGGCCTAGATGCATCACTCAGTAAGTACGCAAATGAGCTTGATTGTTTATCCTAAAAAGGTAGGTCCCTTTGATTTTCAAAAGACTTGTCCATGTAACTGATGGCAAGATATTTCGGTTGACAATTTAGTCCATAATAGCTAATGATTAAGTTCACAAAATTATCATACAAAATATCATTTTAGATTATCGTCGCTATCATCTCTACCAATTTACCATCCTTCCAATGCCAAATAAATCGATTGTTTTCTCGATCCATTCACTATGACAATTAACCTCTATTGTTATTGATTTCTCCATTACTGGTACCTAAAGAAATTTATTAAAAAAATAATAATAATATTATAGTAAAATTAATAATGATAGTATAGTATATACAACAAAAACATTATATGTACTATAATTATCAATGTCCCAACAAATGAGTCATCTATTGCAATAGATGTCTCATCTGTTTAATTCAACTTCAAATTTTGTCCTAATGCTGTAACATGAATTACAATAGATATCTCATCTGTTGGATTCAGCTTTAGGTTATATCCCTGTGCAGTAATATGAATCCAATAAATGAGTCATTTATTGCAATAGATGTGGTATCTGTTGCAACAGATCTATCATTTATTGTAATAGATGACTCATTTGTTTGATTTGACTTCAGATTCTATCCAGTATCGAATCCAATGACTCATCTATTGGATTCATGTTACATAACCAGTATCTTATTGCAATAGGTAGGTCATCTATTGAACTAGATGACTTACTTATTGGAACTACTTAAATAGTAAAGAAAACTATCCAATAGCTATTGAAAAAGAATGCAACAGCTATAGGATAAATAGTATTATTGAAGAAACATAGTAACGGATATATTCAGATGAAAAATTAAACTAAAAATCATAATTTCTTACAAAATCACCTATGAAGTAATGCCTAGTGATATGCAAACAAAATTTGACCTAAAAATTTGGTCCAATAGCAGTAGTAGTGGAAACAACAACAACTACTACAACAATGGTATGACAAATGAAGAAGAAGAAGAACATTATGAATAAAAATAGATGTAATGAAGAAGAAGAAGAAGAAGAAGAAGAAGAAGAAGAAGAAACCAGCAACAATAATGAACAACAATAATCTAAGAAAAGAGAGAGAAAATAAGAGCAGCAATGTAACGACTCAGGAGTACCCCCTGGACGTCACACGGTGCCTAGGAATACGAATAGACCCAAGCTAACCCTTGACATCTATTTATAATAAAACTCTTATGGAAAGTGAACTAACACATTCATATAAATGCGAAAAGGAACAACATAAAATATTATTCTCAACTTGAAATTTGAAATCTCAAATAAATTCTTTAACTGAAAGGCAATAAGTTTGAAGAGGCTCTACTACCAAATAGAGATCCATTGGGTGTAATGCCCCAATTTTTCTGAACCAAAACGCTACACGGTGCTTATGACCCCAAAGTACCACAAGCTAACCCATGACTGATATCCGTACCTGTACACTACAATATATATCATAATAATGAAAAAAATAAACATGTAGGCAATAAGGTTCAACTGAATAAAGAATCTGGTCAAATAACATCCATATGGGTGAAAGATACCCAAAACAACTGAAAACTGAATCAAATTTAAACTAAATCTGAAAGCCTCTAAACACGGCCTGAATAAGGAGTTGAAGGAACATGTATCCAACTAACTCCATAAACTAATAGCTAACTGAAATAATAAATGAATAAATCAAATCATATCGTCCTAGAATGAAGAGGACTCACTGCAACTTTGTATACTGAAATGCGACTGCTACTACTAGTCTGGAACTTGTGTCTCTAAACCTATGGTGTAACATAAAGAGAAATCACCATAACGCGAATGCATCAGTACAACAGGAGTACTGGGTATACGAGTGAGGTAGGCTGAACATAAATAGGGTCACATGCATGAACAATGCAAACTAACTGACTGATATGAACATGAGAGTGCAAACATACATACATAGAAACTGAGATCGTGAATGCGTGATAGCTAAATCTATACGCTAATACATAGTTTATTGATAACTGATCATGACTGATACTGTAGTTCTGAATACATGGGTAACTGTGTCTGACAGCCCTGCATATGATAGAACTATCTGAGTTTCATACTATAACTTAATTTGACTGTATTTAACAGTCCTAGTATACTGCTATCTAAAGAACTCCCTGATTTCTTTTATTGAGATTGAGTTTGAAACCGTGGGAGATAGTTGTTTAACCGACATGCCCCAATAACGCATATAGCTAAGTTGGCGTCCAATCTCTGCCCCGATTGGAGGGGTGTCAATACCGTGCCACTGGTAAGGACAGTTGTGAGTGACCCTTATTTGGTAGATACTCAAAATAAGAATGGTAGGAACCCTAAACTAACAGGTTAATCAACCTCATCAACCCTAATCTAATAGGTTAATATATCTCAACCTATGCTGGCTACGTAGTTTTGAAACACAAGTATGATTGCTAAGAATCACACCCTAAATTGGTAAGTGAGTTCCCATCCTTGGGTTCACTCGGTGATGACTTCTACTCCCATATGAAGAGACTGAACATGATTTAACTGGCTGTACATGGACTGAATAACTGACATCCGTTGACCGATGGAATAGTACTACTCTCTGTGAATTTACTAGGATCATGAGATTTTTGAGGTTTCCTGAGTCACATGACTGACTGAGTTCTATAGATTGTGGCTTGACTGAGATGATTGTGATGACATGACATGTCTCTAGGCACACAACTACATTTTTTGGGTATGAATACCCCCAGGACTCGATGGAAGGAAATTGACACACATGACATGACTTGATCACAAGAGTTGAGTCCACAATTCATAATATCGTACATAAGGGATTTCATACTAAGCATGGTTATCAACAATTTATTGCATGGAAAGGATTTTATGTCACATGGAAGTACTTGCACAACCTTAATATCATGTTCAATGCATAATCATACTAGCAACACATATCTAGCACCGAAGTTCATGTGGAATCATCTTAAGAGTTGACATAGCTTGTTATTTAAATACTATGGGGTCATGGGAAAATGATTTTTAGCATTCTAGGCATTTTAACAAACACCTTGCATGCACACTTTGGGGCATAGGTTTTCTCAACAATTTTAATCATCTTGAACCACCCAAATTCATGGGTTTTAACCACAAGTATGCATACATCATGAAAGTCAACTTAAATTAATATCTTGAAGCTTAAACAATGATCATTAACTTGAACAACATCACTTAACAACAGGGAAATCAAAGTTTCTCATTTAAAAGCATGGTTCTTGAACTCTATGAACGAAAGGGGTCCATAGATTAACACTACGCATACCTGACTCAAGGTTCTTGATGTTTTTGAACTTGAAAGATTTGGAATCCTTTGATTCTTGAAAATGATTGGGTCTTTTTCTTGGAGAATAAATTTAGAGAGAAACCCTAGTTTTTTATTTGTCAAATAATAATGAGCATAATGGTTGAATTTGGACATATCTGGGTATAAGAAGGCGAGTGATAAATGACCAAAATACCCCTGTTAAAATGACCTAGAAATAAACTGAACGTGGCATGTGATGGTCCGTCAGACACTTGACGGTCCATCACTTAGCCCATCAGACATGGACCAGAAATGGGGTTCACTAGATAAGAGTTGACGGCCTGAATGACGGTCAGTCACAACTTTGACGGTCCGTCAACTCGTCCGTCAGTCCTTATATAGTACGTGGGTCAACTGCCTTGGATGTGATGGTCAAAGTGTCGGTCCATCACTTATGTGGCGGTCCATCAACTTGGCCGTCATACCTAGGCGTTTTCGATAGTTCCAAGTAAAACGTCCATAACTTTCTCATTTGATGTCGGATTTGGACAAAATTGGTACCATTGGAAAGCTAACTCAATTTGTCACATGATAGAAAGTGAAAATATCAAAAACACCACTTGTAAAAAGATAGGTTTACATTTCAAAGTAAATCCTAGCATCCCTGAGATGATTTCTAGCTAGGAAAAAGGCACGGGTATTACAATATCTCCCCCTTGAGAACATTCATCCTCGAATGGAACTGACTGAGATGGAAAATAATAATCCTAACATGAGTAGATGGAACACGATCTTATGACTGACAAACTAAACACATTATACTGAACATGCATATCTGATGCACGTGTAACTGATTTATGAATGCATGACTGAGGTTCTCGCAATGAGAATGCATATCTGATGCATGATTATTTACTAGACTAATACATGTATGGATGAATGAATATCAATGGTAATTGATATCAAATTTATGATGGAACATGAACACGAAATGAAATATTAAGTTGTATTGAATGCTAAACGTGAAACTGAATAAGCTTAAGAAGGACTGCTACCTTGAGCTTGATTTGGGTTGGTGGAGAAAAGGTGAGGGTACTTGGTACGCATGTCTGCTTCTGCTTCCCAAGTAGCTCCCTCAACGGAATGATTTCACCAAAGAACTTTGACTAGAGGGACTCCTTTGTTCCTCAGCCTACGAATATGATAGTCTAAAATTTCGACTGGAATCTCTTCATAAGAGAGGTTGTCCTGAAAATCAATGTTCTGATTAGGGACTACAACTACTGGGTCACCTATGTACTTATTCAGCAAGGATACATGGCAGACCGGTTGAACTGAGGCTAAATCTGAATGCAGTTCGAGCTCATAAGCTACCTTTCCGAAGAGATTGAGAATCCTAAGGTGATCGACATAGCGGGGACTGAGTTTCCCTATCTTGCCGAACCTCTTCACTCCCTTTATGGGAGATATTTTGAGATAGACATAGTCATTGACCTCGAACTCGAGATCCTTTCTACAAACATCTACATAAGACTTTTGTCGGCCCTGAGCAGCTCAAAGTCTCTCTCTGATCAACTAAATTTTCTCTAAGGTGTCGAATACCAAGTCAGGACCGATGACTGAGGCCTCACTAACTTCAAACCAACCAACTAGAGATCTACACCTTCTACCATAGAGATGTTCGAATGGAGCCATCTGAATACTGGAATGATAGTTATTGTTGTATGTAAACTTAACCAAGGGCAAGTGGTCATCCCAACTTCTCTTGAAATCAATTTCACACGCCCTTAGTATATCTTCAAGAGTCTGAATGGTCCTCTATACTTGGCCATTTATCTGAGGATGAAATGTTGTACTGAGATGGAATTGGGTACCAAGACCCTTTTAGAACACTTTCCAAAAGTGAGAGATGAACTGTGTACCTCTGTCTGATATGATAGATAAGGGAACACCGTGTAATCTGACCAACTCCCTGATATAGAGTTTAGCTTAATCCTCGAATGAATAAGAGGTATGAACTGGAAGAAAGTGAGTTGACTTAGTCATTCTTTCTAAAATGACCCAAACCGAATCAAGTTGAGGACGAGTTCGAGGTAAACCCATCACGAAATCCATGTTCACTTCTTCCCATTTCTAAGTAGGAATGGTGAACTCCTACATTGACCTACTAGGTTTATGATGCTCTATCTTAACCTGCTGACATGTAGAGTAGTTAGCCATAAACTCTGCAATATCTTCTTTCATCCCACTTCACCAACAGATATCCTACAAGTCACGGTACATCTTAGTGGCCCCTGGATGAATAGAGTATCGCGCACCATATGCCTCTGCAAGAATTCACTGCCTTAAGTCATCTTCACCTGGAACACAGAGACGACCCTGAAAATGAAGAACACCATTTCCCCCTTTGGAGAAAGCCTCTACTTTCTGATTCAGAACTGACTCTTTTAGATTGACAAGGCTGGGATCCCTGTCTTGCTTTTCTTTCATCTCAAAAACTAGAGATGACTCTGAACTACTCTTAACACATACCCCACCCTCTGAAGAGTCGACTAAGCGAACGCCTATTCTGGCAAGCTGATGAATTTCCTGGGCTATCTTCTTCGTACCATCCTCTACGTGAGAAAAACTACCCATAGAGAGTCTATTGAGAGCGTCGAACACAACATTGGCCTTTCCCAAATGATAAACAACACTCATGTCATAATCTTTCAAAATCTCTAACCACCTTCTCTGACGAAGATTGCGATCTTTCTGAGAAAAGACATACTGGAGACTCTTATGATCTGTGAAAATATCTACATGAACTCCGTATAGATAATGCCTCTAAATCTTTAAGGCAAATACTATGGCTGCTAACTCAAGATCATGAGTAGGATAATTTTCTCATGGGGTTTTAGTTGTCTGGAGTAGGCTATAACCTTACCATGCTGTATAAGGACAAAACCTAAACCCACTCTGGACACATCATAATAGACTACAAAACCATCTGAACCATCTGGAAGAGTTAGAACTGGGTCTGAGGTGAGTCGAGTCTTCAACTCCAGAAA
Organism: Capsicum baccatum var. pendulum; assembly: GCA_030864225.1. Taxonomy (NCBI): domain Eukaryota; kingdom Viridiplantae; phylum Streptophyta; class Magnoliopsida; order Solanales; family Solanaceae; genus Capsicum; species Capsicum baccatum. The sequence continues at coordinate 61,443,203 of CM061550.1, read as the reverse complement.
ACTCTTCTCACATGAATCTGACCACTGAAACTTAACCTTCTTTTGAGTCAATCTAGACATAGGAGATACAATAGAAGAAAATCCCTTAACAAACTATCTGTAATAGCTAGCCAAACCCAAGAAACTCCTGATATCTGATGGAGAGACAAGGCGAGGCCAGTTTCTTACCGCTTTAGTTTACTAAGGATCTAATATAATTTAATCACCAGAAATAATACGACCAAGGAATGCTACTGATCTTAGCCAAAATTTGCACTTACTGATCTTGGCAAACAACTGATGGTCTTTGAAAGCCTAAAGAACAATCTTAAGATGGTCTGAATAATCATGATCTGTGCGAGAATAGACCAGAATATCATCTATGAAGACTATGACGAACATATCCAAGTACTGCTTGAACAACCGGTTCATCAAGTCCATGAAAGTTGCAGGGGCACTAGTAAGACCAAAGGACATAACTAGAAATTCGAAGTGACTATACCGAGTACGGAAAGCTGTCTTCGGGGTGTCACATTCTCTAACTCTGAGCTAATGATAGCCTGATCTGAGGTCAATCTTGGAGAAATAACTAGCACCCTAAAGTTGTTCAAACAAGTCATCTATCCTGAGAAGATGATACTTGTTCTTGACCGTAACTTTGTTGAGATGATGGTAATCGATACACATCCTGAGAGAACCGTCTTTCTTGCACACGAATAAGACTGGTGTACCCCATGGGGATACACTGGGCCTGATGAATCCCTTATCTAAGAAATTCTTCAACTTATCTTTTAGTTTCTTGAGTTCTGTTAGTGCCATTCTATATAGTAGAATAGAAATAGGCTAAGTATCTGGGAGAAGGTCTATGCCAAAGTCTATTTCCCTTTTAGGAGAAATGCTTGAAAGATCTTTAGGAAATATGTCTGAATATTCATTAACCACAGGGACTGATTCAAAACTAGGAGATTCGGAACTTGAATCTTTAATATGCACGAGATAATACATGCACCCTCATTTTTCTTGCCCGAAGGTAGGAAACAAGATGACCCCTAAAAGATGAAGTACTACCCTTCTATTCTAGGACGGGCTCATTCGGGAACTAAAACTGAACTATCCTGTTTCTGCAGTCGATTGTGGCATAGCAGGAATAAAGCCAATCCATGTCGAGAATGACATCAAAATCAGTTATCTCTAACTCGACTAAATCTACTGACGTAGATTTCTGAAATATCATAATCGGGCAGTTCCTGTATACCTGCCGAGCTATGATGGTTTTACCCACTGGGGTAGAGACAGAAAAGGGCTCTGCTAAAATTTCAGGACTAATTTCAAAATCACATGCTATGTATGGAGTGAAAAAGACAAGGATGCACCTGGATCTAGCAAAGCATAAACATGAAACATAGAAAATCTATAACATACCAGTAACGACATTAGGAGAATTTTCCTGATCCTGTCGAGTCCGGAGAGCATAGAGTCTGTCTGGGCGTTGCCCACTAGTAGCACTAGAAGTGGCACCCTGCTGGTTCGAGCGACCATACTAAGCTGTGGAATAATTCTACTGACCTTGAGGACCTGGTTGAGAACAATCCTTAACTCTATGGCCTGGCTTTCCACAACCAAAACAAATGCCTTGACCCACTCTACACATACCCTAATGGTGCTTACCTCAAGTCTAATACTAAGGATAATTACGAGCACTACAAATACTACCCTGAGATTTAGTGCCTGGTGCTCTATCTCTATTGCCATCTCTGAATTTCGGCACTGGGGCACTAGCAGAGGAAGGAGCTGGAGCTTTTAACTTAGGATAAAACTGCAAATGGTTTCCTCCTTCTGATTAAGGTTAAACAAAACTAAAACTACCTGTCTTTGCTCTCTTTTTCTGCCTCTCCTAGTCCTAACCTTTTGCTCCTCTATCTACTGAGCATGGGTCATGATCCTGACTAAAGTCATATCACTATTCAGCATCCCAGATCTACACTCATTTACCATGTTATCATTCACTCCTGACATGAACTTGCTCATCTTAGCCTTGTTGTCTGTAACCATATGAGGGGCATATCTGGCTAGCTGAGTAAATCTAAGAGAATACTCTCTAACCGTCATATTTCCCTGCCTGAGGTTGATAAACTCAAGAACTTTGGCCTCCCTCAGCTCTTAGGGAAAGAATCTGTCTAAGAAAGCCGTGACAAATTCCTCCCACTCTATAGAACCAGCATCCTCTAACCTTTCAGACTTCCACTGTTTGTACCAAGTGTGATCAACATCCTGTAACTGGTATGTGGCTAAATTGACGCTCTGAACAGAAGTAACTCCCATGATGTCAATAACCTTCTGGACTTGGTCAATGAACTCCTGAGGGTCTTCATTAGACTTAAACCCGAAGAAAGATGGAGGGTTTATTCGGGTGAAGTCTCGAATCCTAACTGCTGCAGAATTTCCCACTGGATTGGCCGAAATAACTAGTGGTCGTTCATTCTAGGCAGCCACAGACTGAGCAAGTGTAGTGAATATGGCTCTAAACTCTGCATGAGAAATTTGCTCTCCCAAAGGGTCTTCGTGCTGAGGAACTGGCTAATTTATTCTCTTTGGAGACATATTCTGAAATAAGATAAGAATGGATTAGACTGAGAGTTTAACTTGAGATTATGCTCACTAGTATGATATAAATACTGAAAGAAGGGAAACTATTCCTACAACATCTCATAGCCTCTTTCACATAAATGTGGAGAGCAACACACCCATGCACAAGACTCTACTAGATGCGGCTTTTAGACTTTCGAGGACTCTATTGAACCTTAGGATCTGATACCAAGTTTATAACGCCCTAATTTTTCTAAACCGGAATACTACACGATGCTTATGACCTCGAAGGACCACAAGCTAACCCATTATTGATATTTGTACCTATACACTAAAATATATATCATAATAATGTAGAAAACATGAACATGTAGGCCATAAGGTTCAACTGAATAAAGAATCTGGTAAAATAACATCCATATGGGTGAAAGATACCCAAAACAACTAAAAACTAAATCAAATCTAAACTAAATCTAAAAGCCTCTAAACACGGTCTAAATAAGAAGCTGAAGGAACATGCCTCCAACTAATTCCGTAAACTGATAGCTAACTGAAATAATAAATGAATAAAACAAATCATATCATCCTCAAATGAAGAGGACTCACTGCAACTCTGTATACTGGAATGCGACTGCTACTGCTGGTCTAGAACTCGTGTCTCTGAACCTATGGTGTAACATAAAGAGAAAGCACCATAGCGCGAATGCGGTAGTATAACTGGAGTACTGAGTATACGAGTAAGGTAGGATGAACATAAATAAGGTTACATGTATGCACAATGCTAAGTAACTGACTGATATGAGTGTGAGAATGCAAACATACATACATAGAAACTGAGACCGCGAATGCATGATAGCTAAATCTGTATGCTAATACATAGATTACTAATTACTGATCATGACTGCTACTGTAGTTCTGAATACATGGGTGACTGTGTCTGACAGTCCTGCATCTGATGAAACTATCTGAGTTCCGTACTATAACTAAATTTAACTGTATTTAACAGTCCTGGTATACTGGTATCTGAAGAACTGTCTGAGTTTTTTTACTGAGACTGAGTCTGAAACTGTGGGAGTTAGTTGTTTAACCGACATACCCCAATAACACATATAACTAAGTTGGGGTCCAATCTCTGCCCTGACTGGAGGGGTGTCAATACTGCGCCACTGGTAAGGACAGTTGTGAGTGACCCCTATCTAGTAGGTACTAAAAATGAGAATGGTGGGAACCCTAAACTGACAGGTTAAGCCACCTCATCAACCCTAATCAAATAGATTAAGATGTCTCAACCTACGCTGGCTACATAGTTCTGGAACACAAGGATAACTGCTAAGAATCACACCCTAAACTGGTAGGTGAGTTCCCATCCTTGGGTTCACTCGGTGCTAACTTCTATTCCCATCTGAAGAGACTGAACATGATTTAACTGACTATACATGGACTAAATAACTAACATCCGTTGACTAACGAAATAGTACTACTCTCTAAGAATTTACTAAGATCATGAGATTTCTGAGGTTTCCTGAGTTACATGACTGACTGTGTTCTATAGATTGTGGCTTGACTGAGATGATTGTAATGACATGACATGACTTTAGGCACACAGCTTCGTGTATGAATACCCTAGGACTCGATGGAAGGAAATTGACACACATGACATGACTTGATCACAAGAGTTGAGTCCATAATTCGTAATATCGTACAAAAGGCATTTCATACTAAGCATGGTTATCAACAATGTATTACACGTAAAGGATTTCATGCCACATGGAAGTACTTGCACAACCTTAATATCATGTGCATTGCATAATCATACTAGCAACACATATCAATAGCATCGAAGTTCAAGTGGAATCATCTTAAGAGTTGACATAGCTTGTCATTTAAATGCTATGGGGTCATGGGAACATGATTTTTAGCATTCTAGGCATTTTAACAAACACCTTGCATGCACACTTTGGGGCATAGGTTTTCTCAACAATTTTAATCATCTTGAACCACCCAAATTCATGGGTTTTAACCACAAGTATGCATACATCATGAAAGTCAACTTAAATTAATATCTTGAAGCTCAAACAATGATCATTAACATGAACAACATCACTTAACAACAAAGAAATCAAAGTTTCTCATTTAAAAGCATAGTTCTTGAACTCTATGAACGAAAGGGGTCCATAGATGAACACTATGCATACCTGGCTCAAGGTTCTTGATTTTTTGAACTTGAAGGATTTGAAATCCTTTGATTCTTGAAAAATATTGGGTATTGTTCTTGGAGATTAAATTTAGAAAGAAACCCTAGTTTTTTATTTGTGAAATAATAATAAGTATAATGGTTGAATTCGGACTTATCTGGGTATATATAGGCGAGTGATAAGTGACCAAAATACCCCTATTAAAATGACCTAAAAATAAACTAAACGTGGCGTGTGATGGTCCTTCAGACACTTAATGGTCTGTCACTTAGCCCGTCAGACGTGGGCCAGAAATAGGGTTCACTGGATAAGAGTTGACGGCCTGGATGACAGTCAGTCACAACTTTGATAGTCCATCAACTCGTCCGTCAGTCCTTATCCAGTACGTGGCTCAACTGCCTTGGCTGTGACAGTCAAAGTGGCGGTCCGTCACATATGTGGCGGTCCGTCAACTTGGCTGTCATACCTGGGTATTTCCGACAGTTGTAAATGTCCATAACTTCCTCGTCTGATGTCGGATTTGGACAAAATTGGTACCGTTGGAAAGCTAACTCCATTTCCCACATGATAGAAAGTAAAAAACTCAAAAATACCACATGTACAAAGATAGGTTTAAATTTCAAAGTAAGTCCTAGCATCCTGGAGATGATTTCTAGCTAGGAAAAAGGCACGGGTATTACACTGGGATAGGCCCCAGCTGACCCGGATGAAATCTAAAATCAAATAACCCAAGTAACTTTAATCAATGACTAAGAATCTGATAAGTTGGGTCCTCGGACTAAGGGGACTCACCAAATGTTGAGATACAGGAAGTGATGCTCATGATCAATCGTGTTGTTGTGAAGGAGCACCAGAACCTATATCATAAGACAATGTAGCACATAGACATATATGGGTAGGTCAGTACTTTGGAATATACTAAGTATATGGGGAGGAATGCACAAGCAAAACAGAAACTGAATATATACATATGCTTTCAAACCATGCATACTAATTGTAGAAGGCTCACCTTGAACTTTTGTAAAGCTGAAAACTGTATAATCATAAAACATGAATAATAAAGCATACTGAATAAACTTAGTGAGTCATTACACTTAGTCTCTAAAATCTTTTCTTTTAGTCTTTCTTGTGGATGATTTTTCAAACCGACATAAACCATGTGAGCTATTAAAATTCCAACATCTTACCCACATTAGGGAGAGTTGTCCTACCTTTGCCATCGGAATAGAACCTTAACTTAAGTGATCACAACTTGACCTATATTGGGACTTAAGCCTATGGGGGCTCATAGTTTCCAGGAATTTAGGATACGCTCATCCACATTCCCTTCTCGATGCTAAATACTACTCCCAATATATATATATATATATGCTCATACTTAAGAAATCCACCTTAAAATAGCATAAGGGTTTATAGATCGAAAGCTATATATATATATATATATATATATATATATATATGCTCATACTTAAGAAATCAACCTTAAAATAGCATAAGGGTTTATAAACCGAAAACTAGTTATGCTTCTCTTTACTTAAATCATAATCAGAAGGAACACTTGTGGATTTTATGTCTAATCTTATATCAAAAAATCAAGATGAACTTTAATCATATTGTAATGCATATAACTGATGATTAAAACTTAGGTTTCCTATAAACTCAGTGCTTAAGCTTAAGCCTTGACATTCATACTTTCTTTCATAGAAATTATAACAAAATACCATGCTCAATACTTATATTGAAATCTTTCATCAAAATTCAAGTCAAACTAATGATATTCAAATTATAATAGAAATCTTACAATTCAAAATATAAATACAAGAAAACTCTTATAAATGTAAATCCTTCAATCACATGATAATGTTATACTTCAAGAAGATGAGAATTTGAGTATGAACCCTAATTAAAAAATGTAAATTCAACTTTAAATATCAATTTTTTCGAGCACAAGAATGAAAGAGTATCCTTGTTCAAAACCCCACATACCTGGATTTACTTGACTTTTGAAGAGAACCTGAACTTAGAGACTTGAGAGATGTACTTATGAGAGAAACCCTAGCCTTGTTGTTCTTGAGGATGGGAGTATAAAGAGTATTGTTAATTGACTAAGAATAGAGGAAAATAATGTCTCTCTTAAGTTATAAGTCGTGGGATGGAAGTTTAAAGAGGGGAAAAGACCAAAAGGCCCATCAACTGAACTTATAGAAACTCATCGTCAGTCGTCACAAGTCATCTCATGACTCATAACATCTGGTTACGTGTTGACCTAGTAACCCATAACCTTGGCAGAAGCAAAGAAAGTATGCACTAGTTTGGATACGAGTCATATCTTATGACTCGTAACATGTCGCTACGGCTTGTAGCAACCTCTCGTAATTTGGATAGAAACTTAGAGGACCTACCCTGTTGATCTTACGACTCTCCTTATACTACTCATAATACCTATTAACGACTTCTATGGTCGATTCATCATATGACCCAAAACTTCAATCATTTCAAATTTTCGTGGCAACGACTACATCATACGACTCGTGATGAGTCTTGACAACTTAAGGGATGAGTCATAAGTTATACACTAAATTTGAGTGCACGAGGTATAACAATATCTCCCCTTGGAAATATTCATCCTCGAATGAGACTCGACTTGGATAGGGATTTTAGAATAGAATCGACTCCTCCACACTAATCTTACAATCAAGCCTATAAATAATCATTAGGATTTCAAAATTCACAAAAACCAGATACGATATAAGAATACTTGAACAGGCTTAAATAGAAAGAATTTATGGGAAATAATGATTAACCTTTGGTAGTAAATGAATTGGAAGAAAAGAGATGAGGGTACTGGTCATCATATCTGCTTCAGCTTCCCAAGTGGCCCCTTCGAACAATTGGTTTCTCCAACAAATCTTTATTGACGCTACATCCTTATTCCTTAGTCTTCAGACTTGCCTATCAAGTATCTCAAAGGAATCTCTTCATACGACAAACTATCCTTGACCCCAATACTCTCTAGGGGAACTACTAAGGACGGATCCCTAATACACTTCTTAAGTATCAAAACATATTGGTGAATTGTAGCTAACTCTAGTGGAAGGTCAATTCATAAGCAACTCCTCCTACACGTTGTATTACCTCATATGGACTAACAAATCGGGGACTTAGATTTTATTTCTTTCTAAATCTCACAATTCCTTTCATAAGTGACACCTTCAAGAATACCCAATCACCCACTTCAAACTTGAGCTCTCTCTTTCTTATATTTGCATATGATTTTTGATGGCTCTGAGCAGTCTTTAGTATTTCACGAATTAACTTAACCTTTCCATAGCTTCAAGAACAAATCTGGACCTATCAATGCCACTTCACCAACTTTGAACCATCCTATGAGTGATCTGCACCTACGCCTATACAACGCTTCAAATTGAGCCATCTAAATGATAGCATGGTAACTATTATTATAAGCAAGCTCGATCAAAGATAGATGATCATACCAACTTCCTTTAAAGTCTAAAAAACACGTTCTCTACATTTCTTTCAATGTCTAAATTATGTGCTTGGCCTGACCATTAGTCTGCAGATGAAAAGCAGTACCAAGCTTGACCTTTTTACCAATGTTTTTCTAAAATAATTGCCAAAATTCGGAAGTGAATTGTGTGCCTCTATCTGAAATTATGGAAAAGGGTATCTATAAAACCTTACTAACTCACAGATGTACAATTCGGTATAATCTTCTGTCGTATCTGAAGTCTTAACATGTAGAAAATGAGTTGATTTAGTCATTCAGTCGACTATGACCCAAATTAAATCATATTGATGCATTATAAGAGAAAACCCTATGATGAAATCAATATTCACTACTTTCCACTTCCAAGTAGGGATGTTGATCCCCTATAGCATACCACCCGGTCTCTGGTGTTCAACCTTAACTTGATGGCAATTGGGATACCTGGCTACAAACTCGGCTATGTCCCTCTTAATACCATTCCACCAATAAATTTATCGCAAATCATAATACATCTTAGTAGCACTAGGATGAATAAAGTACTTTGAATCATGAGCCTCGACTAGTATCCTTTCTCTTAACCCATCTACATTGGGAACACAAAGCCTACCTTGATATCGAAGTACACCATCTCCCCCTTGGGAGAAAATCTCGACCTTCTGCTGTTGGACAACTTCTAATATTTGGATAAGTAGGGGATCATTACACTACTTCTTCTTTGCTTCCACCACTAGAGATGATTTTGAACAATTCTGAACCACTACTCCCCCATCATTATTAAGCAAACATACTCCCAAATGGTCTAACCTATGCACTTCTTTGGCCAACTCCTGTTCGTCTTCTCTTACATGAGACACACCACCCATTGATACCCTACTCAATATGTCTTCCACCACATTAGCCTTACCTGGATGATAAAGCACATTCATGCTATAGTCTTTCAATAACTCCAACCACCTCATTTGATAAATATTTAGATCCCTTTGAGAAAATACATACTGAAGACTTTTGTGGTCAGTGAAAACATTAACATGCACACCATAAAGATAGTGCCTCTAAATCTTCAGAGAAAACACCACAGCAACTAACTCAAAATTATGAGTTGGGTAGTTCTTTTCATGATCGTTGAGTTGCTTGGAGGCATAAGCAATTACTCTTACATTTTTCCTCAACACACAACCTAACCAAACTCTGGAAGCATTACAATATACCACAAATCCATATAATCCCTCTGGCAGAGCTAACACCGATGCTGAAGTCAATCTATCCTTCAATTCTTGGAAACTCTTCTCACATTTATCTAACCATACAAACTTCACCTTCTTTTATATCAGCTTAGTCAATGGTACAACTATGGAGGAAAACCCTTCAACAAATCTTCTATAGTACCCAGCCAAACCCAAAAATCTTCTAATGTCAAATTAAGTAAGGGGGTCTAGGATAGTACTTCACTACATTAGTCTTCTGTGGATCCACATAAATACCAACCCCTAAATGACATGCCCTAAGAAGGTAACTATTGAAACAATTTGGGGTCGCTCCACACAGTAAGTGTCCAGGTCCTTCAGAATCAAACACTGCAATCAAATAATAGAGTGCAAAAAAAATAAAGGTAGTGCAGAAAGAGTAAAGAACACAAGGATTTTAACATGGAAACCCAACACAAGAAAAACTATGTCTTTCCATCACAAGCACCAATGAAATCCACTATCACCAACCTCCTGATTATAGTACAAATTTTAGCCTAACTCTAGGCTCTTTGCGCTAGCAACAACTCTACTACCAGCTCATCTTGGTAACTCTACCAAGTACTCTCCCTACACTGATTAGCTTCAGTCAGTCTCAAAGCTAGGCAACTCTACCTAAAAAGCACTCTCAATGAGAAAACAAGATATTACTCTTATAGATTTGAGCAATTCTTTTACAAATCAATAATCAAGAAGACTTACACACTCTTTAAGCATATTACAAAAATAAGAACATGAACAATGGTGGAGCTTTCTTAAAATGGAGTTTTTTATACCTCACATCTCTCTTTTAGAATTGGCAAAAACTTATTATTGAAGAGGCGTCTCTTCTCTTTTATAGCTAGGTGATGATTAGAGATGGAATATCATTGGACCAGCTATCCAAGTCAGTACAAAATAGCATAAAATAGCACCTGTAAGTTTGTTACACAAGATGACAAAACTGTACAGAAGGCACATTCCAACTGTACTATACCTTTAATGTCCAGGGGCCTGGTCCCTTGTAGTTTAGCTGCTCATCATCAAAACTTCATATAGTAATTTTTTTCCTTTTTGATGATGACAAACCAAACCATAAAATTTGAAATTTTCAGTGCATATTTATCACATTTGATCAGAGTGATTACCACTTGAGGATGAATGTTCCCCCTATCATCATGCTTCCTACATCATGCAACACATGGACCTGGTCCCTTATTGTTATGTTGCATAAAAAACTTCCCCCTATCATTATGAACCTTTATTTCATTTGCTGTTTTTGTATTTACACACTTTTTCTTGTTAGTGTGACTCTCTTCAGGTCTGTATCTACATCTCAATCTACCTGGTGGTCAGTATGACTCTCTTTCGGTTTGCATATATATGTCAATTTTCCTAGTGGTGTGCCTGGTCCCTACTATATAAACTCAATATTCCCCATTTTGGCATCATTGAAAAGAATTAATAGTAAACCAAGAGTAAAGATAAGCATAGATTAGTTAACTAAGGCCACTGGGGAAACACTAACATGTGGAACAACTTTAAAGTAAGGAGACAAATAAGATCCATAAATCAAAGATTCGTTCACTCATAATAGTTAGTGCCAATATAGTAGGCTAAATAATCATCATAAGACAACTATCTTTAAAAGTCATTATGAGAACCAAGATATGGAATTAACACAAGGTTAATGAGGAAATAAGGATAATATGGCTCAGGTGGAAGAAAGATTTTGTGAAAAGGACTTAAGAAGTACCCAATTTGTGCATCTACAGTACTGAGAGTATCCACCAACTATTTAGTAAGGATCTTCACCTCAACATTTAGTTTAGCCAATATTGCCTGGAGTTTTGTATTTCCAGCTGCATGTTCATCAGTGGCACCTGGTCTTTCAGAGGATATACTTTGATTCAGTAATGTCAAACTTATTTTATCTATCATATTTGAAAGCTGACTTGATTCTTAACTTCTTCATTTTCAATACCAACGTCTCTTTGAAAAGCTTGTAATTCATATTGGTATACATTTTCCACAAGTTCAGACTGAATATCAAATTAGTTGTTCTATGTAATCTCCTTTTCCCAAGTACCCCAAAGTGATCAAATACTTTGTTGAGGAGGTACCTAATAACGCTCAATCTACAGCTCTCGTAGGAGTGTAAAGCGGTCGTAGTCAAATATAGAACCCAACTGGGTTGGGTATCGATCCCTCAGGGAATAGCTTGGTCAACAAGTAAGCAACGATTACTAGACTTTTAGTGCAAGTCTCGTAAAAAGGGGGGATTGTAATGTATAACCAAAATATTAAAGTAAAAACTGAAAATAGCAAAGTAAAAAGAAAGAATGTTTAGTAGGTTGTAAAACAATGAGAATTGAAAAGTTGGGGTTACGTCCACCTTCTGAGTTTACGTCTCTATTATCTATGAGTTATGCAGAATTCAGACATGTATGTGCTTATAGAGAATTGTATTCGATGGTAAATCCAGGCGTCTTTCGACCTATTCGAGGATTATTTCACTTTAACTCTTTTGAGCTTAAAGCGTATCTAACGGTACAAATTCTCCAAGAGGTTAATCCAGTTACGGCACTAACTTTTTAATAGGGGATGGGACCCTACTACCTTGACATTATCTCTTTTCCAGACATATAACTTTTCTTTTGAACAAGTTAATGCTATACTGGCGTATTCTTGCGTTTGCAACCACAAAGAATTTAGATTAAGATGAAGAGAATAATGATATAACCAGCATATGTGTCACAAACTCACAAACTCATAGCAATAGATAGTATCTCATACGGCTTCCATAACCCCAACAGAGAGGTTTAGTTACCCATGAGTGCGAAGGAAATCATAATAGACATTGTTATTATACCACAATAAAGATTTCGTGTAGTAGTAGTGTGGTAGGTGTTAGGCGTGAATTCCTAGCAAAGTAACGTTTCTCTTGTTGTGGAAATTAAGAATTGAATAGATGAATAGAAGAAGAATAAAAAGTAGAATTAAAAGTAGTAGTGAATGAATTGTAAGGTAAGATGAGAGTTGTTGTTAAGTAGAATGAATAAAAATCTCTAGCAAAATAGGGTATTTATAATACCCATATCCTATTCCTACTAAGCTAATGAAATACTTAACCAAATCCTACTAAGCTAATGAAATACTTAACCCAATTGTACTAGGTTAATGTATCATTATCCTAATCCTAATAAATTACTGCTAGTCCCCAAAGTCTTCAAAATTGTTGTTTTAGCCCGGGACAGATTTTCCATGCGCCACTTTTGGTCCTTGGCATCCAAGACTCCCTTTTCTCCTTTTGTGAAGCTTTCTTTGGCGTCAAGTTATCCATAAAATGTTGAATTCTACATCATTTATACCTGAAACTTTGCTAATCATGTTCGTTAGCTCACTTATAGGAAAAAGGACTAAAAGTGCATGAAATATATAATTTGTTCTCAAAACATTGCTAAAATATGGGTAAAATATAGCACTATAGGCGTGTAAATTCGCCTTTCATCAACACCCCACACTTGAAGCTTCGTTCATACTCGAACAAACTATCATGTCCATCTAAACATCAACTTAGGGTTTCACAGTATCAACACAAAATATTCATCAAGACAAGCACAACAATTATCACTAAAGAGTAGTTTTCTGATCATTAGTAGAAACAATTTAACCCCTAGCATAGACTCGTTATGGTAGTTAATTCGTATCCAAAAGTTAAGGTACAAAGAATCATACACCACTACCCAAAACTCATCAACCATGTGTGTCTCACAATATATTACCCATAATCACTCTCAAGCATAGTATATTTATCAAACATGGGTATAGAAATATCCTTGCTCTAGCTCTCACAAAGAATTCATATGCTGCAACTGATGACCATAGGCTTGCCCTTAGTGTAATGCTCCACTAAATGTCAGAATGCTAAGCTTAGGATCAACTAGGTCTTTTACGGGTTGTAATGTAGGCTAAGGGACAGGTAGGACTATTTTGGCCAGAAATAGTGACTATGTTCCTAAGAGCTTTAATACATCACATTGTATCATTAACACTTTTCTTTCAAACAACCTTTCTACCTTCTTTTATTCTACCACCCTTTTTCTCCTCTTTTGTTTTTCAATTTTAAGCAACTTTTCAGTTTTCCTTTCCTTTTTCTTTTCATAACATACCTCTTATGATAGCAATTCTTTTTCATAACAAATTCAAGCACCATTACATTCTAAAGCATCATACTTACCCAACTTCCTCTTATTTTGTCACATGACTTTACACTTTAAAGCACTTAGGAATTTGGATCAAATTATGGTCTTAAAAAAAATGGATTAGGCTTACATATGAGGCTGTCAAAGAACATAGGCTAAAGGCTCAATAGGGTTTAACTAGGATGATGTCCATGGGTAGGTTAGAATGAGGGTAAACAATTACAGGTTGCCAAAGAAATGCCTAAATCATCTCCTAAACTTGCACTCTTTATTTTCGCTTTACATACATACCAGGCAAGTTCTAGCAACAGCCACAAACATAGAATATACAATATCCTCACACACACAAGGCACATGGTCGACTTTATTGGGAGTAGTATAGACACTTGACCCAACAACTGAAGGAATTATACCACACAATATCACGTAGTGAGTCATAATTAGAGCCTAAACGTCTCAATAGTCATGATTTTAGCACAAACTCTTGTTATAATCTCATGCTGCCTATTAGAATAATTTCATGCGAAGCTAAGTAAAAAAATTTAACTACAAAAAAAACGAAAAACGAAAAAAAAAACTCAAACAAACAAACATAAATAAATGCAAATGCAGATAAAGGAGTATAGCATGCAAATACCCCCACACTTAGACGGGACACTGCCCTCAGTGGAAAATAAATATGAAGAACCTGGTCAGTCGGACTCCTCCTCTATGTCGGGGGTCATACCCCCTTCGTCGGAATCATCATAGGAGTCGTCGTCATTAGAATTCTCCTCCACGTCGGAGTCTGGCATTCGTCACTCATCATCGGTCGGCACATCGTCATCAAGAGGTTCCTCAAAGTATGTACCTACTCCATATATGTCCCTTGCATGCACATTCATTGGATAGTCATGATCCAGCTGTTGAAGCTCTGCAGCAGTTGGAACACGTCCGCCACTCATCATTGTGAACCGAGTCATGCCATAAAGATGGCGAAAGAAACTCTCATCCCGAGCATGTCTCTCTGTCGTAGTAAGGTTGACGCCATGTGTGGTTTCAGCATCTTTGACCTTTGTGAGGTCAACCTTCTTTGGATTGTGTGGGAGTCTATGATCAGCTGGTTCCTCTTCGATGTCTTCCTTCCTCAAGATTACAGTTAACAAGTTGCTAAAACTGAAATGGGACCGCTTGTGTAGCCTGGCTTTCCGCATGGTGGATCGAATAATTGCCCCAAAGTTGATAGGGACATTCGTCATCAGTGCTTATACCAAGCACACTCTATCTCTTGTTATCTTGGTGTACTGGGTCCCTGGTATGAGGCAAGAGTTGACAATACGCAACCATATCCTTGCTTCCCTATTCAAAGGAGCATATGGGAAGGTGTTGTGTCGTCTGGTGTCTTTTTGTGTGCTCCACCTTGCCATGGATCTACTTCTACAAAGTGTGTGTTGAATTGATCTATATGGAGGTCTACTGTACTGCTCTTTGAATGGTAATGGATCGACTGAAGGCAAGCCAAGAAAGGAGTTGAAGAAATCCGCATTGAGTTGTAAGACTTGGCCCCGAATCTTGACCTCTCTACCTGTGGTTTTCGGCGACCAGTTGGCATAAAATTCTCTTGTCAAATCGAGATTACATTCTCCCATGTCTCGAAAGATGAAATCAAGATGTAATGCCATGATCTTGGCCAACATGCGCGGCTCCTTCTTCGCTAGGCTTTCCTTGTTTATCAAGTCCACATGAACATATTTTCTTTCCTTGTTGTTCCTATACCATACCTTCGCTTCCTCCTCAAGAACCCATTTTATTCCAAACATGCGGCGTGGTAATTGCATTGAGGATGATTCTCCTTACTCTTTGCAGCCTCTTTTCTTGCCTTTTTGGGAAGTGGTAGACTTATCTTTGCCTTGTCTTGCTTTGGGTGCTGTTGTACCTGAAACTTAGAACAATGTTCATGTTAGCATCATCTCAATGGATACAATCTATACACAAGCAATAGGGGTACCACCCCACACTTAGATTGTTGATACAAATTAGTGAAGTAAAAGTGGCCGATTACTTAGACTTCATCGACATACGTTTTAGGTGCTAAATTCCAACAATCAAATCAGAGATGTCACCCTTCTTGTAATATTTGCAATACTTTCATGATGGATATAGTAAGACTACTACATAGGGATTACATGAAAGTATAGCATCTAACAATAATCACAACCTCCTATGTTGGCAGGCCACTATAAGTCCCATTCCAATGAACAAGTCATTCCAACATGTAAGTATTCAAGTGACAAGATTATGCAATGTTAATGACTATGGCAATTCCGTAAGTAGTATAACAATGCATCAAAATCAAATTCAAGTTGGAAACGAGTTAAGATTATCCCAACGTATATGTTCACTCACTTGGTTGTGTATCAACAATTCAAACACATTCTTATAACCAATATTTCTTCAAGATTTAGCAATTCATAATAGGCATGATAATGTAGTACTTATGAAAAATAAATGAAGAACAAAGAAGTACTTACTTGATTAATGCCTTTGGTTGATGTTCTTGTGAAGAATTAGAGCAAAAGGAAAATTTTTGAGATGATTTGGAGAGTATGTGCGGCGCCTAGTTAGGTTTTTCAATGTGTTTGTGTTTCAAGACTAAGTCTCCTATTTATAGAAAAATGTTGGGTCGGGTTTTGACCCATTTAAAATTGGTTTTGGAGACAAAAAGTGACCATAGGCGGCGCCTTTAGCTTTGCCTATGCTTGGCATAGGCGGCGCCTTTTGCTTTGCCTTTGGTGAGCATAGGCGGCGCCTAGTGCAAAGCCTTTAGTGACCATAGGTGGCCTTTCACTTTGCATTTGAGATTCAGAGACAAAAGGCTTTAGCATAGGCGGCGCCTATGCTATGGTATACTTGAGCATGGGCGGCGCCTATGCTATGGCACACTAGATTCCGAGACCTTAGGCCATAGTATAGGCCTTGCCTTGTTCGTGGCCTAGTTTTACCTAGGCCTATCCTTGTTCGATGCCTATATTTTAATGAGCAATGCTCAATCCATAGCCTTTTGCATCTTCATTCCTAACTTACCACCTTTACCATGCAATCCGTCCAAATCGAAATTTGAAACCGATCTCCTCGTTATATACCTCTTGCACCTACATTTACTCAAAAACAATGAAAATGATTAGTACGATGGATTGCCTCCTACCAAGATCCTTAGTATTGGTCGTGGCACGACTCTTCTTTTTTTATTTTTATTAATCAAAAGCAAAACACATACTAGAACAAAAAAAATGAAAAATGATAAACGATGGGTTGCCTCCCATCTAGCGCCTTATTTATTGTCGCGGCACGACATAGTTACCTCGAGTACTTAGACCTCGTCGAGATAAGTGATGGACATATAATTTATCAAATCAAGAGGATCGATATAGGGTTTAACTCGCTGGCCATTCACTTTGAAGATAACACCATTGGTGTCTTCCAACTCAACTACTCCAGACGAGTAGACTTGGATAACTTTGTATGGACCAGACAACTTGGACTTTAACTTACCTGGGAATATCTTCAATCTGGAGTTGAAGAGAAGCACCATATCATTCTTTTGAAAGTTTCGTCGAACAATCCGCTGATCATGATACTTCTTCATCCGCTCCTTGTATAGGTCCGATCTCTCATAAGCATGTAGATGGAATTCATCCATCTCCTTCAGTTGCTCCAATCTCAGATTCATTGAATCATCCCAATTCAGATTCAATCGCTTTAATGCCCACAATGCCTTATTCTCAAGCTCAATGGGTAAGTAACAAGCCTTCCCATAAACTAGTTGATAAGGGGACATTCCAATTGGTGTTTTGAATGTAGTCCTATAGGCCCATAGTGCATCGTCCAGCTTTCGAGACCAATCTGTCCTATTAGCATTTACCATTTTAGCAAGGATTTGCTTGATCTCTTGGTTGGAAACCTCTACCTGGCCGCTAGTTTGTGGGTGATAAGGCGTGGCTACCTTATGTTGCTTGACACCATATTTTGCCAACACAAATTTGAATAGCTTGTTGCAAAAGTGAGATCCTCCATCGCTTATAATAGTACGTGGTACTCCAAAGCGAGAGAAGACATTTCTCTTTAAGAATGCTACAACACGCTTTCCCTCATTGTCGGCCAACGCTACAGCTTCAACCCATTTTGAGACATAATCTACAGCAACTAGGATGTACTTCATTCCAAACGAATTTACGAATGGACCCATGAAATCAATACCCCATACGTCAAAGAGCTCTACTTCAAGGATTTTTGACATGGGCATCTCATGGTGTTTGGAAATAGCACCTTGTCTTTGGCATTGGTCGCATCTTCTAACAAAGTCGTAGGCATCTCTGAATATCGAAGGCCAATAATATCCACTTTGCAATACCTTTCTTGCTATCCGATTACCTGTGTGATGTCTACCAACTTGGGAAGTGTGGCATGCTTTTAATATATTAGGAACATCTACATGGGATATACATCGTCGAATAACACCATCCGCACATCGTCAAAACAAATATGGCTCATCCCAAAAGTAGTGTTGTACATCATGCATAAACTTCCTCTTTTGATGGTAAGATAAGTTTGCAGGTATCACATTACTCACCACAAAATTTGAAAAGTCGGCATACCATGGTAATCCTTTCATTATTGCTACTAAGATCTCCTCATCAGGGAATGTATCATCAATTTCGATTTCAGGATGCGCCACATGCTCGTTCTCGATTCTAGACAGATGGTCAGCCACTTGGTTCTCACAACCTCTTCTATATTTAACCTCGAAATCAAATTCTTGCAGCAGCAAAACCCATCGAATTAGTCTTGGTTTCGCATCCTTCTTTGTCATTAGATACCTTAGAGCTGCATGGTCTGTATGAACTATCACTTTGGTACCCAACAAATAAGCTCAAAACTTCTCAAACGCATACACAACTGCTAGGAGCTCTTGTTCTGTGATAGTGTAGTTCTTTTGGGCTTCGTTCAGGACCTTACTTGCATAGTAGATAGGATGAAATAGCTTCTCCTTTCTTTGTCCAAGTACAGCACCAACGGCTACCCCACTAGCATCACACATGACTTCGAACGGGAGAGACCAATCTGGTGCTACCATGATAGGGGCTTCAATTAGTTTTTCTATGAGGCATTCGAATGCCTTCACACAATATTCATTGAAGTCAAACTTTGCATCTTTTTCCAAGAGTTTGCACAATGGACTAGAAATTTTGGAGAAGTCTTTGATAAACCGTCGATAGAAACCTGCGTGACCGAGGAAACTACGAACACCTTTCACAGAGATTGGGGGTGGCAGCTTCTCAATAACTTCAATTTTCGCTCGATCCACCTCAATTCCTCTATCGGAGATTTTATGCCCAAGAACGATACCTTCTTTTACCATAAAGTGGCACTTCTCCCAATTCAGCACTAGGTTGAATTCTACACATCTTTCCAATGCCATGCTTAGGTTTGCCAAGCACGCTTCAAAAGACTAACCAACAACTGAAAAATTGTCCATAAATACCTCCAAAGTGTCTTCAACCATATCAGAAAAAATGGACATCATACATCGCTGAAAGGTGGCTGGTGCGTTACATAGCCCGAATGGCATACGTTTGAAGGCAAACGTACCATATGGTCATGTGAACGTTGTCTTCTCTTGGTCTTCAGGAGCAATACAAATTTGATTATAGCCGGAATAACCATCTAAGAAACAAAACCATACAAATTTGATTATAGCCGGAATAACCATCTAAGAAACAAAACCATCCTTTCCCCGCTAATCGATCTACCATTTGGTCCATAAATGGCATTGGGAAGTGATCTTTGAGTGTCCATGAATTTAGCTTTCGGTAGTCCATGCATACCCTCCATCCGGTGACGGGTCTAAGTGGAATAAGCTCATTTTTTTCATTCGCGACCACCGTCATACCTCCTTTCTTGGGAACAAATTGTACCGGGCTTACCCATGTACTATCAGAGATTGGATACACAACTCCTGCAGCTAACCACTTAATTATTTCTTTCTTCACCACTTCTTGCATAGGTGGGTTTAGACGCCTTTAATGCTCAATGGTGGGTGTGCAATACTCTTCAAGCTGAATCTTGTGTATACAAATCCCAGGTGGAATACCAATAATATCCACAATGGTCCATCTAATGGCTCTTATATACTTTCGTAGAATAGCAATGAGAGCTGCAACTTGTTGCCCACCCAAATCTGCCGCCACAATGATTGGAAGTGTATTTTCGCTTCCTAAGAATGCGTACTTTAAATGACTTGGCAGCTCCTTTAATTCGAACGTGGGTGGCTCTTCAATAGATAGCTCAGCTGGTGGTGTGGGTCGATTTTTGAGATCAAGGTCCAGCTTCTTGGGAGCATGGCGATATGTCCCTAATCCTGATAGAGCACAAATAGCTTCTTCACAATTTTCAGCATCCTTACTCTCACCATTCATAAGCAAAGTTGCCAATGGGTCATCAATCAACTCCTCCTCTTCAAGTAATTCTTTCTCATCATCAAAGTAAACATCAGCCACCGAGAATACATTCAGCTCTTTGGGTTGCTTCATTGATTTGCAAACATCAAAGCGAACTACTTCGTCATTTATTCGGAATGAAAGCTCATTAGCTCTCAAATCAATAAGCACACTTCCCGTAGCAAGGAAAGGGCGCCCCAAGATTATGGGAACTTCTGAATCTGCCTCACAATCCAAAATAACAAAGTTTTCCAAAAAGATGAATGAAGAAACCTTTAGCAATACATCACATAGAATACCAACAGGTCGTTTTACCGACCTATCTGCCATTACGAGCCTCATATTGGTTGGAGTAGGATCACCTAACCCCAACTTTTAATAGATAGATAGTGGCATCAAATTGATGATGGCTCCTAAATCACATAATGCCTTGGCAAAATTTAAAGATCCAACGGTGCAAGGAATAGTGAAAGCACCGGGGTCAGCCTTCTTCTGAACTATTGATCGGGTCGCGATTGCGCTGCAGTGATGAACATCATCTTTCAACTCATAACTTGCTGCCCGCTTCTTTGTTAAAAGATCCTTCATAAATTTTGCATACCCAGGCATTTGTTCAAGTGCCTCCACCAATGGAACATTAATGGTCAGCTGCTTTAACATAGTCATAAATTTGTTGAACTTCGTGTCATCCGCCACCTTCTTCAATCTTTGAAGGAACGGTGGTGGTGGGTATGGAATTGTTCTCTCCACGGCTTTGTTCTCCTCTTGCTTCCGTTTTTCAGCTTTTTCAGGTTGCAAATCATTGGGGTTGACGTCATGGATGTCGTGACCTTGTTCTGCGGATGCTTCTCCTTTTGCTTTATCATTAATATCCACTGCTTCATCAACCACTTGCTTACTTTTTGCTAAAGTTTCCAGCACCTTACCACTTCGGGTAGTAATGGCCATGCATGACCCATCATTCCTTGGGTTTTGCACAGTATCGCTAGGTAAAGTGCCAGCCTTTCTTTGATTGAGTACTGCTGAAAGTTGGCTCAACTGCTACTCTATTTGCTTGATTGAAGTGGAATGAGAATCAACTATTTGTTTCATAGAGGACAAATCATTAACTACCTCTGTTACTCCCGCGCTTGTTGCTTCCACTCCTTTTAATACTTTAGCCAGCATGTCTTCCATACTTCCAGAATTAGATGTGGTGGCGTCACGTCTTCCAGGGGAAACGTCCACTCTTTTCATTCTTGTTCTTCCAACTTCCTTGGTCCTTGTTTCCAGATTTATCATAGTAGTTCCGACCTTGGTTTCCTTGGGTATTTCCTCGGAAACCCCCCTGATTGTTCAAGTAGTTGGCCTCTTCTTCCGAATCAGATTCGTCTCTTTCTTTTAACGCAATAGCTTTGACTTTTTCGGTCTTCCCTGATAATAAATGCTTTGTAAGAACATCCATTTGTGTTTTCATGTGCGCCATATCTTGATCACGTTCTTCTTCTCTTCTTCTTTGGTCTGCAGTCATGCCAATAGATAAAGTGGGACTTGCTACCTCAGAATCCCTGGTATGCCAAGCTCTACTTTGCTTCGTCATACGATCTAGCATATTGCTTGCTTGACCAAAGGTGAGGTCCATAAAAGATCCTCCAGCCGCATTATCCACCACTGATTTAGTTATTGAATTCAAGGCTTTGTATAATATCTCTATTAGGTGAACATTAGTCATGTGATGGTTTGGGCATCTCGCTAGCTTTGTCTTGAACCTCTCCCATGTTTCATGAAGGGCTTCAGTTGGAAGCTGACGAAAGTTGCTGATTTCATCTCTCAATTGTGCTCTTTTGGATGGCGGAAAGAATCTTTCAAGGAAAGCGTCTCTCAATTGCCTCCAATTTGTAATAGAATCAGGAGTCAGCCCATTCAACCATAGAGTTGCCTCCCCAGACAGAGACAATGGAAATAGACGTAATCGAATTGCATTCTGACCAATACCAGGATTGTCAAATGACTTGCATGTAGAAATAAAGTTGATGAGATGCATATTCGGATCATCGCCTGCTAGTCCACCAAATAATCCCTTGAGTTGCAATAACTGAATCATGGTGCTTGTGATGTTGAACTTGGCTCCGGGCGCTAATGGTGGAGAAATAATGGCTCCTGTGGCTCCGTCTCCATCAAGATCATCATCGTCGTCATCAAAAGATGGTTGCATGGGTTGGCGATCATACCTAAACCGAGCTTGACGACCTTTTCTGTTGGCAGGTGTTGCAATTTCAGCATCATGCCTTGGGTTTAGTAACTCGTCATCACCTAAATCCTCATCGTCAGGATTTATTGCTCGCCCAGGGTTATCAATGTTTTGTTGGTGTACTTGGGCGGCGGCAAGAGCAGCTAATCTCGCCTGCTCCTATTGAGCAGCCATTCTTTTGATTTTCGTTTGTGCCTCTATTCTGCCAATTCGTTGTGGTTCAGGATTGATAGGTAATAACGGTTGACCAGAACTTCGAGTATGGGGCATGCACTGAATAAAAACCTGCAGTAAACAAAAACAAAAACTAAAAGTAAAAGTATAAGAATCTTTGACCAAAGGGTCTAGTAATTATCACAAACTTAATTGACACTCGTATTCCCCAGCAACGGCGCCAATTTTTGATAACGCTCAATCTACAGCTCTCGTAAGAGTGTAAAGCGGTCGTAGTCAAATATAGAACCCAACTGGGTTGGGTATCGATCCCTCAGGGAATAGCTACTAAACAAGTAACCAACGATTACTAGACTTTTAGTGCAAGTCTCGTAAAAAGGGGGATTGTAATGTGTAACCAAAATATTAAAGTAAAAACTGAAAATAGCAAAGTAAAAAGAAAGAATGTTTAGTAGGTTGTAAAACAATGAGAATTGAAAAGTTGGGGTTACGTCCACCTTCTGAGTTTACGTCTCTATTATCTATGAGTTATGCAGAATTCAGACATGTATGTGCTTATAGAGAATTGTATTCGATGGTAAATCCAGGCGTCTTTCGACCTATTCGAGGATTATTTCACTTTAACTCTTTTGAGCTTAAAGCGTATCTAACGGTACAAATTCTCCAAGAGGTTAATCCAGTTACGGCACTAACTTTTTAATAGGGGATGGGACCCTACTACCTTGACATTATCTCTTTTCCAGACATATAACTTTTCTTTTGAACAAGTTAATGCTATACTGGCGTATTCTTGCGTTTGCAACCACAAAGAATTTAGATTAAGATGAAGAGAATAATGATATAACCAGCATATGTGTCACAAACTCACAAACTCATAGCAATAGATAGTATCTCATACGGCTTCCATAACCCCAACAGAGAGGTTTAGTTACCCATGAGTGCGAAGGAAATCATAATAGACATTGTTATTATACCACAATAAAGATTTCGTGTAGTAGTAGTGTGGTAGGTGTTAGGCGTGAATTCCTAGCAAAGTAACGTTTCTCTTGTTGTGGAAATTAAGAATTGAATAGATGAATAGAAGAAGAATAAAAAGTAGAATTAAAAGTAGTAGTGAATGAATTGTAAGGTAAGATGAGAGTTGTTGTTAAGTAGAATGAATAAAAATCTCTAGCAAAATAGGGTATTTATAATACCCATATCCTATTCCTACTAAGCTAATGAAATACTTAACCAAATCCTACTAAGCTAATGAAATACTTAACCCAATTGTACTAGGTTAATGTATCATTATCCTAATCCTAATAAATTACTGCTAGTCCCCAAAGTCTTCAGAATTGTTGTTTTAGCCCGGGACAGATTTTCCATGCGCCACTTTTGGTCCTTGGCGTCCAAGACTCCCTTTTCTCCTTTCGTGAAGCTTTCTTTGGCGTCAAGTTATCCATAAAATGCTGAATTCTGCATCATTTATACCTGAAACTTTGCTAATCATGTTCGTTAGCTCACTTACAGGAAAAAGGACTAAAAGTGCATGAAATATATAATTTGTTCTCAAAACATTGCTAAAATATGGGTAAAATATAGCACTATAGGCGTGTAAATTCACCTATCATCAGTACCCATATGGAATTTCATGTCTCCCTCTTTTTTACATATTTTGGGATAAAGAGTTCTTCGCCTGGGAGAACTTTCTGAGTCATCAGCAATTTATTCCCTTTTTAACCACCCACATTCTTCATATCTTCTTTTGGTCTCATTACTTGCCTTTATCCTTTTAATAGAAACTTTTTTTTCCTGGGATCAGGTCCCTTAGATGCATTCTTCCTTTTTACTGCTTATGAGTTTATGCCTCATTCCAATAAGGTTACCAAACCTTAACTTAGAGGACCTAAGATAAAGGTTTTTATGGCTTTGGTCATTGAATGATCAAGATATTTTATGAGGGTATATTCAATCTGGTTTCTTGGGTGAAACAGAATGAAAATGATCATTTTGGTTATAGTTTGGAAAACTAGAGATGAGTTGAGACTCAAACTGGGAAATACCCTATTTTAGCAATTTTGAAAAGGTGATTGTTGTCATCAGAGAATGTTCCCCTTTTTGAGATGACATATTTAGTTTTGATGAGAGTGACTCTTCATTTTTCATACAAATTGACAGCTTTTATGAGGGAAGGAAAAGATAAATGGCTTTCTTAGACAGTATATTTTATGACTATTAAAGTATACTGCAGTGATACTAACCTGAGAGATAAGACTTGATCCCTTTCCTTCTTGATTAAATCTTCAAATTTGTGCAAGTCACAGTTTTCCACTACCTAAGTTAACCATAGGTGCATACCTTTAAAGGTATATTACTAAGTTAGACCAAAATGGCCTACATTATCAAGGATATCTATCTCCTAAACAAAGCCAAATTTTGAAAGAGACACTGATTTTCATGATAGATCAGGATACTTTGATTAATCATACTTCAGTCTTTTTGCCTTTGCACACCCTTCTTGTTCCACAACTTGTTCTTAATGTAGGTCTGGTGTAAGATCCCACAGAAATCCTAAGAGTAACTCAGTCCCTTAGAGCTTGATAAGGGGTCCCAGACATAGATAATTTCAGCTAAGTGTTAGGACTTAGTCTTTTCTAAAGCCCTCAAACTTTGAGGAATTTATTTACGACCTTTAAAAGTTAGTTTTTAAGTTGATTCATGATTGGGGAAGTCAATAGTACATCTCGGGTGAGTTTCAAAATTTTTGGACAAGCGTAAAGACATTTTTGGTACACTAAAACAACAGCTCAGGGCAATTTACCCGCGGCTCCTCACCCAATCCGGTGTTAAGAAAAGCCTATGATGGAGACTACGGCGCCTCAGCCAAAGCGGCGCTCCAAAGACCACAGCGCCCTGGCCAGTCCAGGCCATGTAATTTCTATAGTCAAGTTTCGCGTTTTTAAACACAGTTTAGTCATTCTTCCCTACCCCAATCCGTCTAAACACAAGATTAAAGCCTATTATAACCACATTAGGCCTATTTTCATCAAAATTTTCTCAATTGGAAACCCTAAGCTTCACCATTCATCTCCAAGAATCCTAAGATTCCACCATTCTTTTTTTAAATTAGTCCAAAATTAAAAGTTCCCAATTCAAGAATTCCAAAAATCATCCTTCAAGAAGGCAAATAGGATCTACAAAAGCAAGTTTGTTCATCTATTTCATCATGCAAGGTGTGTGGGATTTGAAAAAGGACAAATCTTTCGTTCTTGTACCCAAAAACTTGAATTTTATTAAAGATTACATGATTTGCAAGTTGGGGTTTATACCCAAAGTATATTGTTTTAAGTTTATGAAATTATAAGTGATTTAAGCCTTGAATTATATGTTTATCCCACCTATTTATGCTTTGAATTGAGGATTTAGATCATAATTGCACATCCTTATTGTGAATTGACATTTTTAAGTATTTCCAAGATAATTGTTGAGAATTAAGCTTCATTATGAAATCGTGATCATTTACGTACATATTCTTTAAACCCAAGTATGAATTTTGATATTTCATGAAGAGTATATTATTAGCATGCTTTAACAAGAAAGCATACAAATTTTAAAGAAAGATTGATCTTTCGATCCTAAGCTAAGATAGAAATCCACATTATTTATGATTTCAAGCAAAGAGAAGCATAATTGGTTTTTATCATAGACCCGTGTGCTAATTTAAAGTGGATTTCCTAAAAGTTCTAAGCAATAAGTATGGGATTAGTATTTAGCATAGAGTTGGGAATGATTCTAAGGTCTTATGCCCCAGAACTATGTGTCACCGCAGGCTTTTAATTTTCCCATAGTGGGCTAAGATAGTGATCCTTAAGTTAAGGTTCTATTCCGATGGCAAGGGTAGAACAACTCTCCCCAATGTGGGCAAGATATTGGACTCCATGTTAGCTCACATGGTTTATGTCGGTTAGAAGAAACTCCCTAAGTACCAAAGTTCAAAGATTCCACAAAGTCTCTAAGTTTCAAAATAAAAGAAATAACTGAAAAGCTTTTGGAAAACTAAGTGTAGAGGCTCACAAGTTTCACTCATATTGTGCTTTACAAAAAGGGTAGTAGTTTCAGTCTTCTTGATTTGAGGGCCTAGAATTTCCATCTTTCATAGTATTCGACTTATCATTTATAGTTTAGTCTGAGTCAGTTGGGGATCTGTCCCAATGGATCCCTAGCTTTTTAGTAGTATAGGCTTGTCGGGCTATTAGTTGATTTCAGACTTTCAGTATTTGACAATCGGATAGTGTTTTCAGTTTATTTTAGTTTAGATTTGATTTAATACAGTACTATTGCTTGATTTGTTTATGTTGAAGTAAGGTCCTGACTTAATAGCAAGCTCAAAGGGTTAGCTTGGGGCTACTCGTAGCCTTGAGCACCGTGTGATATCTCGGGATGAGATTTTGGGGCGTTATATCTACGGATCATGTCCCAGACTTGACTTTATTCAAGCTGCAGAAGCTTTTCCTTCTAAGATAAATTTCCTAGGTTCCAGGTCCTTGAGAATCAAGACTTATCTGCACTGTTTATCCCTTTGCTCATCATTTTTAGCACCATCAAGGATCAATAATTTTCCTGACTATTTAGGAGCTACATACACCTCTTATGTCAATCCATAGAATTACCTTGCATTTTATTTCCTAGAGCATATTTAGCAAATCTGAAGGTCATTTTAGGTCTTTCTTTTAAATCACAGGCTTCACACGCTCTCTTGTTGAATATTACTTTCACAAGCCAAGGAATAGGTCCTTGAAATCAATTTTTTCACAAAGAAACACCTTCACCTAAAGTGTCTTGAGAGAGAGAACATATTCAAAAAATCCATCAATGAGTTTTTCCTAACTATAAGCCCCTTCTCATTCCTAGAATTATGACTACTTTTCAAATGTAGGAACCCACTTGATTCTGAGTTCCCAGTAATAAGACAACGGAGTGATCAAATCTCTTTTGGTCCATCTAGGTAGAGAGTTCCTTTTAAACTTTCTTAGAGACTCATAACTTCTAGGATGAGAACTCTCCTACTGAATGAATTCATTATTCCTCAATTTTGCCTTAATCCAGTGTTGATATCTTTTCTTCAAATGTCCATCTCTTCCATAGTGAGTGCATAAGTGTTTGTGCCTTTTGCTTTTACCGTCATGAGCATCCTTTCCTGTAAACTCACTAGGTTGTAGTTTTCCTTGGTAGCCTATACCTCTACCATTATTAACACTCTGACTGGTCAAGTTAGAAAGGATTTGTGAGGAATTAGTCCATTTAAGAGACATGTTCAACTTATTTTTTAGGCGGACCAAGTCCCTTTCTAATTCTTTATTTATATGAAGTGCTGACATGATGTGTTTTTGGGAAGATTTCAACCTTTCCTCAAGATCAATCTCAAGCCTTAAGGCTTACTTCTTACCCTTACCATCTACACCATTTACTTTCTTCAAGTTATCCGTTAGACTTAGATTTTCAGAGTTTATCCTATTTAACAATTCTTCAGTTTCAAAAATTTTCAGAGTTAAAGCAATCAGCTGATGCTCTTGATACTCTACTATTTCTTCTAAAGCATTCCTCTCAGCAGTTAGTTCACATACAAAGTCTATTAGCACACTTGCAAGCAATTTTGTCTTCTTAGCAGAGTAATTATCTAGATTCTTTTTAATATCAGAAAATGATACCTCTTTTTCTTCTTCATCTTCAGAGTTGGCCAAAAAGGTAAACATGGAATCATAGATAACATAATTGTCTTCCTCAGCTTGCATAAATACATCTCCAGACTTCTCATCCTTATCATATTCACTAGAAGAATCTCCCCATGCATCCAAAGCTTGCTTCACAGCATACTCAGCCTCCACCTTCATTCTTGATTTTCAGGGAATTGGTCCCTATTCTTTTTGTCACCTCTAGTTTGAGGTACCCCTGATAATCCACTTTAAGAATTGGACAATCCTTAATAAAATTCTCAGGACTTCCATATTTGTGACATACCTCTATACAACCTCCTTTTTTGTTGTTGCTTACTTTTCTTTGGAACTGATCACTCGTCTTCATGGATTTAACAATCCCATTTTCCAAGTAGGCAACATCTCTATTTTCTTCGCTTGAATAATATTTTAAGGCCTTTAAAACTAGGGATTTTTCCCTTTTCACTTCCTTCTTCTCCATCTCTTCTTGTTTCTTGAGCTCATGGGTCTTTAAATTTCCAATCAACTTATCCATAGTGAGGGTATTTAGATTTCCTGCCTCAGTTATGGAATTTACTTTTCTTTCCCATGACTTGGGAAGAACTTTAAGAATCTTCCTTACTTGTTATACAATGGAATCACCTCTCCCAATCAGTGTAGCTCATTTTTTATAGAGGTAAATCTTGTATGCATTTTTTATATTGTCTCTCCTTCTTTAATAGTAAAGGTTTCATACTAAGTTGTCAGCATGTCACCTTTAGAGTCCTTTACATCCATTGTTCCCTCATGAGAAGTCCTTAAATTATCCCAGATTTCTTTATCATTTTCACTAGTTTAGATCCTATTGTATTCATTAGGACCTATGCCACATACTAATAGTTTCTTGGCCTTGTAATTTTTCTCAATCTTCCATTTATCTTCATCATTAAATTCTGTCCTACTTTGATGACCATTCTGGTTATATCTCCTTCTTTGACTTCTCTTACAAGTATATGAGAACCATCAATAATAATACCCATCGGTTCACTATCCTCAACCATGATAAAGTCAAATATTTTTGTTTTCTACCACCTATAGTACTGTCTATTGAACCTCGGTGGTCTAGTTGTAGATTGCCCTTCTTCTAGGTTTAGTGGAGTAGTCATGCTAACCAAGACACTCTAGGTGTGAACTTTTTATAGTTACCAGGCTCTGATACCACTTGTTGAAACCCTTTGGGGTTACTTCGCATAGTAAGGGACCAAGTCCCTCAGAATCAAACATAGGCAATCAAAAAATAGAGTGCAAGAAAACTAAAGGCAATGCAAACGAGCTAAAGAAAACAAGGATTTTAATGTGGAAACCCAATACGGGAAAAACCACAGCTTGACCTCACAAGTACCAATGAAATCCACTATAACCAACCTCCTGATTACAATATAGATTTCAACCTAATTCTAGGCTCATTGCGCTATTATTAACTCTACTACCAGCTCATCTGGTAACTCTACCAAGGACTCTCCCTACACTGTTTATCTCTAATAAGTCTCAAAGCTTAGGAAACTCTACCTAAGAAACACTCTTAATGAGAAAATAAGACATTACTCTTATAGCTTTGAGTAATTCTTTAACAAATTAGCACTCAAGAAGACTCACTCACTCTTTAAGCATATTACAAAAATGAGAACATGAGCAATGCTTGATCTTTCTTGAAATAGAGTTTTTGCTACCTCATTTCTCTCTTTTAGAATTGGAAAAATTAATTGTTGAAGAGGCATCTCTTCCCTTTTATAATTAGGTGATGATTAGGGATGGAATATCATTGGACCAGTTGTCCAAGTCGGTACAAAATAGCATAAAATAGCACTTGCAAGTTTGTTACACAAGATAACAAAACTACGCAGAAGGTGCGTGCCAGCTGTACTGTACCTTGCATGTCCAGGGACCTGGTCTCTTGTAGTTAAGAAGCTCATCATCAAAAATTCATATAGCAGTAATAGACTTTAACCAGAATTCACACTTACTAAACTTCACATATAGTTGGCGGTCCTTGAGGGTTTCAGTACTATCCTCAAATGATCTACGTGCTCCCCTCACTCCAAGAATATACCAATATGTCTTCTATAAAGATAATGAAAAACATGTCCAAGTACTGCTTGAAGACCCTATTCATCAAATCCATAAAGGCTGCAACAACATTTTTTAGGCCAAATGACATAACCACGAACTCAAAATGACAGTACCTTGTTTGGAAAATCATTTTTGAAATGTCATACTCTCTAACTTTCAACTGTTGGTACCTTGACCTAAGGTCAGTCTTGGAAAATCATCGGGCACCCTGAAGATGATCGAACAAATCATCGATTCTAGGAATAGGGTAATTGTTCTTGATGGTAACCTTGTTTAGCTCGTATATGCACATTCTGAGAGTGTTATTTTTCATATGCATGAGTAGAACAAAAGCGCACCACGAGAAAACACTGGGCCTGATGAAACCTTTATCTAAAAGATCTTTAGCTTCTCTTTTAACTCTTTAAGCTCGACCGAAGCTATGCGATATGAAGGGATAGAGATGGGCTAAGTATCAGGAAGAAGATCAATAGCAAACTCTATTTCTCTGTTTGGAGGTACACCTAGCAGATCTTTAGGAAAAAAACTCTGAAAACTCATTGATCAAATAAGCTGATTGAACTATCGGAGGTTCAGACTTAATATCTTTGACTCAAACTAAATGGTAAATACACCCTTTTGATATTAACTTCCTGGCCCTAAGATAGAAGATGAAACGACCTTTGGGAGATAGATAACTACCCTCCCACTCAAAAACTATCTTATTGGAAATTGAAACTTTACCACACGGGTATGACAATTTATTGATTCATAGCATGAATAGAGCCAATCTATACCCAAATTTACATTGAAATATATCATCTCTAACTCTACTAAATTTGTTAGTGTGACTTTATGGAGGACGGTAACAGAACACTTCTTATAGACTTGCCTAGCGATAACTGATCACCCACTGGGGTAGAACTGAGAAGGGCTTAAGAAGATTTTCAAGGCTTACCCTAAAATTTAAAGCAACCAGTGGAGTTACATAAGAGAGAATTTATCTAGGTCTAGCAACACATATACATCACGGTGAAAGGAACGAAGCATACCAGTGATAACATTTGTGAACTCTTCTATTCTTGATAGAATGGTAAATCATAGAATCGATTCTAGTACTGACCACCACCGGTACTGGATGATGCACCCTGTAGAGGGACTGGGCGGCCTAAATGAGCTACTAAATTTGTAGCCTAAGTCTGAGAATAAACATCCCTACTTCCCTACTTAGCATACGAACACTCCTTGATCATATGGCCCAACTTTCCAATACTATAGCAACCCTTTTTGCCCATCAGACACTCACTGGGATAGGGCCTACCATACCTTGCACAAGTTAAATAACTGGGCCTCCCAACCACACTATTTTGAGACCTGGAATTTAAAATCCTGCCTCATCGCTCTTACCTGATCCTGGGTGCAGGGGTACTAGCTGAAGATGGTGCAGACAATGATGAGTGATCCTAAAACTGGGAACGACTTCCCCCTCCAAACCTTTGTTGACTACAATCAAACTGTCCAGTCCTAGCTCTTTTGTCCCTATTCTTTCTTTGTTTCAATTCCTCTGCCTTAATTTATTGTGCAAGCATCATCAACCGAGCAATATCCATATCTCTAATCATCATAGAAGTCCAACACTCTTTGACCACCAAATTCGATACCTAGTAGCAAATTTACTCATATGAGCTTTAAAGTCAAATAACAACTCTAGGGAATACATATCTAATTGAGTGAACTTAAGGCAGTATTCCTTCAATATCATCGGGCCCTGCCTCACATTCATAAGCTCCTCTACCTTGCCCTCCCTCATCTTATGAAGAAAGAACCTGTCCAAAAAAGTCTTCTAAAATACCTGCCAGCTCATAGGAGCTGCATTTTCACCCTTACAATCCTTCCACATAATGACCCAATAATAAGCAATATCCTTCAACCAATAAAATTCCAGTTCCACACTCTCCTCTTCAATAGCATGCATGATCTGAGTAATTATTCTCACCTTATTAATAAAAAGTTAGGGATCCTCATCCACCCTTGACCCATGGAACTCAAATGGATTCATCCTCATAAAATCCTAAATCCTGGCTATAGCTAAGTTATCATTTTACTTAAGTTAGACTGCTTCCCGTTGGTTTCACTGAACATTAGCATTGACCGCTTGGGCCAACTCTTGAAAGGCAGCCCAGAATTTTGCATGTGAAATATTTTTATTTAGAGGATCTACGTGTAATGGTGGTTGTCATCATTTCTATGAGTGTCAGCTCAGTGAGGAGGAATATTTTGTCACGTGAAACCACGAATTAGGGAAGATAGAGAAAACTTCAAGAATGACATATCATAAAAGTAAAAGTGGTTCCTAACTCATTCCAAAGCCTCTTGCTCATAAATGTGGTGCGCTTTACACTCATAGTCAAGACTCTACGTAACGCGGCTTGTCTAACTCCCCGAAATTCTTAAAACTTTAGGAACTGAATACCAAGTTTGTTACAACCTGAGAGTACCCCCTGGAGTCACACGGTGCATAGGACTACGAATAGACCCAAGCTAACCCTTGACATCTATTTATTATGAAACTCTTATGGAAAGTGAAATAACATATACATATAAATATGGAAGGGAACAACTTAACATCTTATTCTCAACTTGAAATTTGAAATCTCAAATAAATTCTTTAACTTAAAGGTACATAGTCTGACAAGACTCTACTACTAACTAGAAAGCCACTAGGACAGACCCCAGATGACCCGAATGAACTATGAAATCAAATAACTAAAGTAAATTTCATCAACGGCTAAGAATCTAATGAGCTGGGTCCTAGGACTATGAGGACTCACCAAATGTCGAAATGCAGGAAGTGATGCCCACGATCAATCAAGATGTTGGCAATGAGCACCAAAACCTATATTATAAGACAATGTAGCACATAGGCATATATGAGCGGGTCAGTACTTTGGAATATACTAAGTATATGGGGATGAATGGATAAGTAAAATAGAAACAAAATATATACATATACTTTCAAACCATGCATGCTAAGTGTAGAGGACTCACCTTGGACTTGAGTAAAACTATAACGCCCTAAATTTGGTGCCCAAAATGCTACACGATGCTCATAAACCCGAAGAGCCACAAGCTAACCCATGACTAATATCTCTACCTTTATATTGCATAATATACTGTATAATACGGAAATAAGAACTAAAAGGCCATAAGGTTAAAAGCTATAACATAACTGATAAAAATATAACATCTGGATGGGGTATGAAATACCCAAAACAACTTAAATAACTATCAAAACATAATAGTTTGAAAAGCCTCTAACTGACTGAACTGTCTGAATAAGGATTGATGGGACATGTCCCCAACTAAATCAATATAATAAATTGATTAATATGATAATAGAGTAATGATCCTGCCCACGAAAGATGAGGACTCACTTCTAGCTCTGACTACTGAGAATGGAATCTACTGATGATCTGGAGCTCATGTCTATGAACCTATGGTATAAGACACCACAGCGTAAATGTGTCAGTACTTTGAATATACTGGTATGCATGTGAGGTAGGATGGATGCATGGGGTTCATATGCATGAACAATACTGACTAACTAACTAATATGAACGTAAGAGTACATGCATGCATACATAGTAACTATATCTGAAATTATGATAACATAAGTTTATGGATAACTTACATGGCTAATGACTAAGGTCTGATAACTGATAACATAAGTGACTGTATCTGAAAGTCCTGAATTTGATGGAACTAGATGAGTTTTGTACGATATCTGAGTTGACTATAACTAACAGTCCAGAATTTTGTAGAACTATTTAAGTTTTATTATTAAGACTATTTAACTGTATCTAACAGTCCAAATTCTGTAAAATGAAATTATGGGAAAAAGTTATCTAACCGATATGCCCCTAATACACCATTATGGCTAAGTTGGGGTCTAATATGTAACCCTAATTGGAAGGGTGTCAATACCGCACCAATGGTAAGGACAAGCTATGGGTGACCCTCATCTGATAGTATCCCCAAAAGAGAACGATGGGACCCTTATCTGATAGTGCTTATCCACCTTATCAACCCTCATTCGATAGTGTTGATGTCTCAACCTATGATGTCTATATAGTTCTGGAATGCAAGGATGATTTCTAAGAATCACACCCTCATTTGACAGTGTGTGTTCCCATCCTTGGGTTCACTCGGTGCTAATTTATACTCCCATCTAAATAGACACTGAACATGATTAAATAATCTGAATATGGACTGAGTTTACTTAATTTGGTTAACTGACGGAATACTACTGATATTTGAAACTTACTGAAATTATTGAGACTACTGAATTACTGAGCTTTCCTGAGTCACTTGACTGACTGAGTTCTATGGATCATGGCTTGACTCAGGATATCATGAAAATATGACACTGGCTCTAGGCATACAGCTAATTGTCGGGTACAAGTACCCCCAGGACTCGATGGAAAGAAATTGACAAAGCATGACTTCTTGAATACATGACCAACATCACAATCCATAATTTATTTATTGAGGCAATTCATCAAACATGTGATATGCATAAGCTTGTACATAAATGGGGATTTCATAATATCATACTATTTGGGCATTTTTCCTTTATCAACGTATTTAATCAAACACATGGTAGGCATAGTATGTGTAGACAATATTATAAAACAATTAAACATCATGATTCAATTCTAATTTCTTCATTCAAGGGTTTAATCATAGGTTTACATGAATCTACATCTATACTAATCAAATCAACATAAAATTTATCTCCCAACATGGAATAGAATTCAATTACTCATTATCAACATGAACAAGAGCAGCCTAATCATGAAATTCATAAAGTAAATCCATAAACTTAAACTTCAAAAAAAGATTCTTGGGCTTCATGGATGAAATGAGTCCATCAATGAACACTATGCATACCTGGTTTAATTTTGTTGAAGTTCTTGAACTTGAAGCAGTTGAATCTCTTAGTTCTTGAAGAAGATTTGGATTTTGTTCTTGGGTATTAACCTTAGAGATAAAACCCTAATTTTGTTGTTGTAGATGGATAATGAATTTCTAAGCTTTGGTCGGATATAACTAGGAATATAAAAGGGTGGTAAAAGACCAAAAATCCCCAGTAAAAATAGCTTTAAAATAATTGAATGGAATAAGCAACGGTGGGTACGACGGTCCGTCGCTAGGTCGACGGTTCGTCGGACTGACCATCGTACTGGGACCAGAACTGGAACTTACTGCCTTGGTGAGATGGTCCATCGCTGGGTCGATGGTCCGTCGATCCTGACCATCACATCTAGGAAGAACAGAGACTTACTATTTTCTTTGTGACGGCCTGTGCGATGGTCCATCGCTAGTGCAACGGTCCATCAGCCTGGGCTATTAATCTAGGGTAGAAGGTAGTCATACTGCCTCGTTACGATGGTCATGGGCAATGGTCCGTTGGCCTCACCGTAAGGACACAATCGAAACCTACTCTAGATGCATCACAATACACTACAAACCCATCTGAACCATCTGGAAGAGCTAGAACTAAAGTTGAGGTGAGTTGAGCCTTTAACTCCTGAAAACTCTTCTCGCAAGTATCTGACCACTGAAACTTGACTTTCTTCTAAGTCAATCTGGACATAGGGGATGAAATAGAAGAAAATCCCTCAACAAACCATGTATAATAGTCAGTCAAACCCAAGAAACTCCTGATATCTTATGGAGAGATAGGGCGAGGCTAGTTTCTTACTACTTTGGTCTTTTGAGAATCTACTATAATGCCATCACCAAAAATAATATGGCCAAGGAATGCTACTGACCTTAGTCAAAATTCTCACTTACTGAATTTGGTGAATAGCTGATGATCTTGAGTGTTTGAAGTATTATTTTGAGATGGTCTGCATGATCTCCCTCACTGCGGGAATAGACCAGAATATCATCTATGAAGACTATGATGAACATGTCCAAGTACTGTTTGAACACATGGTTCATCAAGACCATGAAAGTTTTGGGGGCATTGGTGAGACCAAAGGACATGACTAAGAATTCAAAGTTACCATACCGAGTATGGAAAACTGTTTTCAAAATCTCACATTCTCTGACTCTGAGCTGATGATTATTGGATCTAAGGTCTATCTTAGAGAAATAATTGGCACCTTAAAGTCGATCGAATAAGTCATCAATTCTGGGAAGAGGATATCTATTCTTGATCGTGACCTTATTAAGTTGACGGTAGTCTATATACATTCTGAGAGAACCGTCTTTCTTGCGCACAAATAATACTGAAGCTCCTCATGGGGACACACTGGGCCTGATGAATCCCTTATCTATGAGATCCTTCAACTGCTCTTTCAGTTCTCTGAGTTCTATTGGTGCCATTCTGTATGGCAAAATAGATATAGGCAGAGTATCTAGAAGAAGATTAATGCCAAAGTCTATTTCTCGTTCGTAAGGAATTCCTGGAGGATCTTTGGGAAAGACATCTGAATAGTCATGCACGAATGAACTAATTTAAGATTAGGAGTTTTGGAACTAGTGTCCTTAGCATAGACAAGATGATAGATACATCCCTTAGATATCATTTTCCATGCCCGAAGGTAGGAAATAAGCTGACCTCTGAAAGCAGATATACTACCCTTCCACTCTAGGATGGGTTCATTTAGAAACTGAAACTGGACTATTCTATTTCTACAATCTACTGTGGCATAGCAAGAATAAAGCCAATCCATGCCAAGAATGACATCAAAATCAGTCATCTCTAATTCAACTAAGTCTGCTGAAGTGACTTTCTAAAATATCATAATCGGGCAGTTCCTGTATACCCGTTGGGCTATGATGGTTTTACCCACTGGGATTGAGACTAAAAAGGGTTCTATTAGAATTTTAGGACTGATTCTGAAACTACCTGCTATATAAGGAGTAACAAAAGACAAGGAAGCACCTGAATTTAGAAAAGCATAAACATGAACATGAAAGATCTATAATGTACCAGAAACTACATCAAGAGAATTTTCCTGATCCTGTTGAGTTTGAAGAGAATAAAGACAATTTGGGCATTGCCCACTAGTAGTACTGGAGGTGGCACCCTGGTTCGCGCGATCGGACTGAGCTGAGGAGCAGAGATGACTCTGATAACCTAACTGAGGACAATATTTGACTCTGTGGCCTGGCTTGCCATATCAAAAATAAACATCGGTACCAGCTCTGCAAGCACCCTTATGGTTCTTACCACAAGTCTCACAAAGGGGATTAGTTCGGGCATTACTGACACGGCCCTGAGACTTAGAGTCTGGTGCTCTATCTCTGAACTTAGGCATAGGAGCACTATCTAAAAAAGGAGCTGGAACTGAGGACTTACGAAAAAACTGAGAATGGTTTCCTCCTTCTTATTTATACTGAGCAAAGTTAAAACTACCTATCTTTGCTCTCTTTCTCTGCTTATCCCTCATCTTAATCTTCTAATCCTCTATCTGCTGAGCATAAGTCATAAGCCTAGATAAATTCATGTCACTAATCATCATAGTGGATCTGTACTCATTAACCATGCTATCATTTACCCCTGAAACGAACTTACTCATATTAGCCCTACTATCTGCAACCACATGAGGTGCATATCTGGCTAATTGAGTAAACTTAAGAGAATACTCTTTCACTGCCATGTTGCTCTGCCTGAAATTGATGAATTATAACACCTTAGCTTCTCTAAGCTCTAGGGGAAAGAATCTATTAAGGAAAGCAGAAGCAAACTCCTCCCACTCAACTGACCCTACATCGACTGCCCTCTCTAACTTCTACTACTTGAACCAAGTGTGAGAAATATCCTACAACTGATATGTAGCTAGATTATCACCCTCACTAGAAGTAACCCCCATGATGTCTGTAACCTTCTACACCTGATCTAGGAATTCCTGAGGGTCTTCATCTGCCTTAGATCCGAGAAAGGATGGAGGATTCATTCGGGTGAATTCCTGAACTCTGGCTACAGCTGAATTGGCCACTGGGTTGGCCAAAACAATAGCTGGTCATTCATTCTGAGCAGCAACCGACTAAGCAAGAGTAGTGAATGTAGCTCTGAACTCTACATGAGAAACATGCTCCTCCAAGGGATCTTCTTGGACATACTGGGTTCTTCTCTTGGGAGGCATGTTCTGAAATAAAGAGAAAAAATAGATTAGACTGAGATATTGACTTGAGATTATGCTCACTGGCATGACATGAATACTGAAATAAAGGAAACTGTTCGTAAAACATCTTATAGCCTCCTGCACATAAATGTGATGCGCAACACACCCATGTACAAGACTCTACTAGATGCGGCTTTCAGAATTCCTAGGATTCTATTGAACCTTATTATTTGATTCCAAGTTTGTAACGCCCCGAATCTGGTACACGGAATGCTACATAGAGCTTATGACCTCGAAGGACCACAAGCTAACACATAACTTGTACTTGTATACTGCATAATATACAATATAATGCAGAAATAAGAACTGAAAGTCCATAAGGTTCAAATATGTAACATAACTGATAAAAATATAACATCTGGATGGGGTATGAAATACCCAAAACAATTAAAATAACTATCTAAACATAATAGTCTAAAAAGCCTCTAACAGACTGAACTGTCTGAATAAGGAGTTGATGGGACATGTCCCCAACTAACTCCAACTAATAAATTAATTAATGAGATAATAAAGTAATGATCATGTCCTCAAAATATGAGGACTCACTTCTATCTCTGATACTGAGACTGGAATCTAATGATGCTCTAGAGATCGTATCTCTGAACCTATGGTATAAGACACCATAGTGCAAATGCATTAGTACTTTGAATGTATAGGTATGTATGTGAGGTAGGATAGATGCATGAGGTTCATATTCATGAACAATACTGACTAACTGACTAATATAAACGTGAGAGTACATGCATGCATACATAGTAACTATATCTAAAATTGTGATAACATGAGTTTACTGATAATTAACATAACTAATGATTGAGTTCTGATAACTGATAACATGAGTGACTGTATCTGACAGTCCTAAATCTGATGGAACTAGCTGAGATTTATATTGTATCTGAGTTGACTATATCTGACAGTCCTAAATTCTGTAGAACTATTTGAGTTCTATTACTGAGATTGATTGACTGTATCTGACAGTCTAGATTCTGTAACATAAAACTATGGGAAGTATTTATCTAACTGACATGCCCCTAATACACCATTATGGCTGAGTTATGTTCCAATCTATAACCCCAATTGGAAGGGTGTCAATACTGCGCCACTAGTAAGGACAAGCTGTGGGTGACCCTCATCTGATAGTATCCCCAAAAGAGAATGGTGGGGCCTTTATCTGACAGTGCTTATCCACCTCATCATCCCTCATTCAACTGTATTGATGTCTCAACCTATGGTGGCTATATAGTTCTGGAATACAGGGATGATTTTTAAAAATCACACCCTTATCTGATAGTGTGTGTTCCCATCCTTGGGTTCACTCGGTGCTAATTTCTACTCCTATCCAAATAGACACTAAACATGATCAACTAATCAGAATATGGACTAAGTTTACTGAATTCTGTTAACTGACGGAATACTACTGATATCTGAAACTTACTGAAATCATTGAGACTACTGAATTACTGAGCTTTCCTGAGTCACATGATTGATTGAGTTCTATGGATCATGGCTTGACTGAGGATATCGTGAAAACATGACACTGGCTCTAGGCATACAACTAAGTTGTCGGGTACAAGTACCCCCAGGAATCGATAGAAAGAAACTGACAAAGCATGACTTCTTGAATACATGACCAACATCACAATCCATAATTTATTTATTGAGGCAATTCATTAAACATGTGATATGCATAAGCTTGTACATAAATGGAGATTTAATAATATCATACTAGTTGGGAATTTTTCCTTCATCTAGGCATTTAATCAAACACATGGTAGGCATAGTATGTGTAGACAATATTATACAACAATTAAACATCATGATTCAATTCTAATTTCTTCATTCAAGGGTTTAATCATAGGTTTACATGAATCTACATCTATACTAATCAAATCCACATAAAATTTATCCCCTAACATGGAATAGAATTCAATTATTCATTATCAACATGAATAAGAGTAGCCCAATCATGAAATTCATAAAGGAAATCTATATACTTAAACTTTGAAAAGAGATTCCTCAGCTTTATGGATGAAAAGAGTCCATGAATTAACACTATGCATACCTGGGTTGAGTTTGTTGAAGTTCTTGAACTTGAAGAATTTGAATCTCTTAGTTCTTGATGAAGATTTGGATTTTGTTCTTGTAGATTAATCTTGGAGAGAAAATCCTAATTTTGTTGTTGTAGATGGATAATGAATATCTGAGCTTTGGTCGGATATAACTAGGTATATAAATGGGTGGTAAAATACCAAAAAGCCCCTTTAAAAATAGCTTTAAAATAACTGAACGAAACAAGTGACGGTGGGTGCGATGGTCCATTGCTGGGTCGACAGTCTATCAGACTAACCATCGCACTGGGACCAGAACTAGAACTTACTACCTTGATGCGACGGTCCATCACTGGGTTGATGGCCCGTCAATCCTAACTGTCATTTATAGGCAGAATAGAGCCTCCTTGTTTCCCTTGTCACAGCCTGAGCAACGGTCCATCGCTAGTTCGATGGTTCATCAGCCTGGGTCATCAATCCAGGGTAGAAGGTAATCATACTACCTTGCTGCAATGGTCGTGGGCGACGGTCCATTGGCCTCATCATCGCACCTGGGCGGTTTTACTACCTTCTGTATTTCGGCCATAACTTTCTCTTCCGATGTCAAATTTTGATGAAATTGGTATCGATGGAAAGATTATTCAATTTCTCATGTGACAAAAACTGAAAATCTTAAAAACACCATGTGTACAAAAGTGGATTCATCTTTCAAAGAAAGCTTCCAACATTCTTGAGACAATTTCAAGCTAGGAAAAAGCAGGGGGTATTACAAAAACTGAAAAATGTATGATCATAATACATGAATAATAAAGCATACTAAATAAACTTAGTGAGTCATTATACTTGGTTTCTAAAATCTTTGATTTTTTTCTTTCTTGTGGGAGATTCTTCTAACCGACACAAACCATGTGAGATATCATGGAGTCCAACGTCCTACCCACATTGCGGAGAGCTGTCCTACCCTTGCTATCGGAATAGAAACTTAACTTAAGTGATCACAAATAAACCCACATTAGGACATAAACCTACGGTGGCTCGTAGCTTCCAGGAATTTAAGATACGCTCATCCACATTCTCTTCTCGATGCTAAATACTACTCCTAATAAATATATATGTGTGTGTGTGTGTGTTTATGTATGTATGTATATTTATACACATTTATATACACACACTCATACTTAAGAAATCTACCTTAAAATAGCATAAGGGCTTATAGACTGAAAATCATTTATGCTTCTTTTTACTTAAATCATAATCAGAAGGAACACTTGTGGATTTCATGTCTTATCTTATATCATAATATCAAGCTGAGCTTTAATAATTTTGTAATGCATATAATTGAAGCTTAAAACTTAGGTTTCTCGTGAACTTAGTGCTTATGCTTAAGCCTTGACATTCAGACTTTCTTTCATAGAACTTATAACAAAATATCATGCTCAATACTTACATTGAAATCTTTTATCAAAATTCAAGTCAAACTAATGATATTAAGATCATAATAGAAATCTTGCAATTCAAAACATGAATATATGAAAACTCTTATACACTTAAATCCTTCAATCACATGATAATGTTAGACTTCAAGATGAGAATTTGGGTATGAACCCTAATTAAAACATGTAAATTCAACTTTAAAAATCAAGTTTTTTTAGCACTAGAATGAAAGAGTATTCTTGTTCAAAATCCCACATACCTGGATGTACTTGACTTGTGAAGAGAACCAAAACCTAGAGACTCGAGAGATGTCCTTATGAAAGAAACCCTAGCCTTGTTGTTATTAAGTATGGGAGGAGAAGGAGTGTTGTTAATTAACTAAGAATAGAGGAATATAATGCCTCTCTTAAGTTATTAGTCGTGGGTTTGAAGTTTTAAGAAGGGAAAAGACAAAAGGCCCATCAACTGAACTTATAGAAATTTGACAACTAGTCATCACAACTCCTCTCATGGCTCGTAACATTTATTTGTGAGTTGACCTAGTAACTTGTAACCTTGGCAGAAGCTAAGAAAGTATGCATTGGTCCGGATATGAGTCAAATCATATGGCTTGTAATGTGTCCCTACGACTTGTAGCAACCTTTCGTAACTTGGACAGACACTTAGAGGACCTACCCTACTGATCTTATGACACTCCTTATATGACTCGTAACATCTAGTAACAACTTCTAGGGTCGAGTCGTCATGTGACCAAAAAATTCAATCATTTCAAATTTCCTTGGATACGACTACATCATACAACTCATGATGAGTCTTGATAACCAGAGGGATGAGTCTTAATTTCTACAGTGACTTTTAGAGCATAGGGTGTAACAAGCAATCGCATTCTTTTCCTCTATTTTTAGTTATTAGGGTTTTATATTAGGCCAAAGTGTAAAATAAGAAACTTGAGTGTGAGTCTCACACAAGGGTCAAACTTTCTTAATCCATCATTTAATAATTGTCCCCCGCACTCAAAATTAACACTTGAGTCACCTACACCTAATTTTAAAACTTTTTTTCAATAATTAAACATTCGTAAAAAAGACTTTTGATTTTCTTTGAACAATTAGAAGTTGATTATGTTTTATTTAATGAACCTTCTATTGATGTATTAATACTGTTGTGGTTGATGATGTTGATAAAAAAATTAAAAAAGATAACAAAATAGTTAGAGGACATTTATTAAACCATATGATGAATCATTTGTTTGATTTACTTTTCAGTTATAAATTTGCTAAGAAAATATGGGACAATTTAGAAAAGAAATATGGTGATGATGATGCAGGAAAGAATAAACATGTTGTTAGATAGTGGATTAAATTTTAAATAG
The DNA here is from genome assembly GCA_030864225.1 of Capsicum baccatum var. pendulum. Lineage (NCBI taxonomy): Eukaryota > Viridiplantae > Streptophyta > Magnoliopsida > Solanales > Solanaceae > Capsicum > Capsicum baccatum. The sequence continues at coordinate 61,399,791 of CM061550.1, read as the reverse complement.
ATAACAATAAACTAATCATGAAACAAGCTCACGAATATGAAAATTTGATTGTTGATGTTCTTAATAAGGGCATGAAGATGTGTGAGATGATTCAAGCTAATGTTTTGCTTAAAAAATTTCCACCATCCTGGAGTGATTATAGAAATCAATTGAAACATAAGAAATAGAATTAACTGTTGAGGACTGAGGAGGCAAACCTCATCAAATATAGAATGGAAGCTCTTTCTCTTAATTCTTATAAAGCTAACCTTATGGAATCTTTTGGTACTATTGAAAAATACAGTTACGAAGTCAAATAAAAGAATGTCCAGAATAACGAACAAGTGAAGAAGAAAAATCACATCAACAATCAAGAGAGTCAAATTAAAAAATCAAAAAGACTTTGTTTAGTCTGCAGGAAACTTGGCCACAGGGTTGTCCAGTGCTATCTAAGTGATGGAAAAAATTCAAAGCAGGGAGGACAATATGATGTCCAAGCTCATCTTATTGATAGTGATGAAGTAATTGTTGTAGTATCCATCGAGGCAAATATTATAACCAACAAGACTGACTTAGTGTTGGACACAGGCGCTTCAAGGTATTTATGTGCCAACAAAGAGTTATTCCATGATTTTAAGGAATCCACCAATGGAGAGTGTGTCTACATGGGTAACTCCGATGTTGTCAGAGTTATGGGTAAAGGGAAATTCTTACTTAAAATAACTTATGGAAAAACATTACCCTTGAAAAATGTTTTGTATGTTCCCTCGCTCCATAAAAACATAGTTTTTGAAGAACTTCTCAATAAAGTAAGTCTTACACCTATTTTTAAAGATGATAAAATAATTATTTCTCATAGAGGAAACTTTATTGGGATAGGATACCTTAGTGGGGGATTATTTGTACTGAACATTGTTAAAGAGACTATCAACAATGCAAGTATTACTAGTTCTGCTTATATTGTTGAGACTATTAATTTGTGGTATGTTAGACTAGGTCATATTAATATTGCTTCTATTAAAAGACTTAGAAAAATGAAATTAATTCCTATATTAAATATTAACGATATTTCTAAATGTCATGTTTGTGTAGAAGCGAAGCATGCCAAGAAAACTTTTAACTATGTTAATAGTAGAAAGACCGGATTTCTTGAACTAGTACATTCAAACTTTGCATATTTCAAAAATATTGTTAGCAAAGGTGGAAATAAATAATACATTACTTCTGTTGATGACCTTTCAAGGTACACTATGGTATATCTCCTCAATTCTAAGGATAAGGAAGAAAACATGTTTTTAAAATTCAAAACAAAAGTAAAAAATAATTAGGCAAGAAAATCAAGAGTTTTAGATCTGATAGGGGTGGTGAATATAGTACTAAAGCTCAAGAAGATTTTAGTGAGAAAAATGATATTATCCATGAGTTTAGTGCTCCCTATACTCCCTAACAAAATGGTGTAGACAAACAAAAGAATAGAACTCTTAAGGAAATGATAAACTTTATGCTTTTAAGCTCGGGTCTAGCTGAATATATATGGGGGTAAGCTGTCTTGTTTGTACTCTATATTCTTAATAGAGTCCCTCATAAAATGTTAGACAAGGTCTCATTTGATTTGTAGAAAGGGTTTTCTCCTAACGTAAAATTCTTTAAAAGTGTAAGGATATTTGGCTAAGGTTGGTCAACCTAATTTAAAATGGGTAAATGTAGGAGCTACAACTTTTGGCACTATCTTTATTGGTTATGCTCAAAATAGTGTTGCACATAGATTTATGTCATTAAATAATTATTCTATTTGTGAATCTAGAGATTTAGAAATTTTTAGCATGTATTTTCTTTAAAAATGATGTACCTAGTGATATATAAAATAATAATTCTATATCTATGTTTGTTAACTCTCGTGTTATGCCTGCAACTAATGTTATTGCTAATGAGCATGAAAATGAACTTAGAAGAAGTAAAAGACATTGCACTAAAGCTAGTTTTGGTCCTGATTTTATCACCACGTTCTTAACTGAGGATTTTGATGTCGATACTTTAAATGATGAATTAGTGTCTATCTACTTAATAGAAGAAGATCCTAAGACAAATGAAGAAGGAATAGGATCAATAGATACAATGTTTTGAAAAAAGATGATCAAAAGTGAATTAGATTCTATCATATCTAGTCACACCTGGGAGTTGTATGATTTTCCTAGAGGTTGTAAACCCATAAGTAGCAAATGGATATTTATGAATAAATTGAAGCTTGGCGGCATAATTGATAAATATAAGGTTAAACTTGTGATTAGAGGTTTTAACCAAAAGAAAAGTATTGATTATTTTGATACTTATTCTCCTGTGACTAAAATAGGGACCACTAGGACTCATACTGATCTAGCCATTATTCATTGTTTAGTGGTACAACAAATTGATGTCAAAACTGCATTTTTAATTAGTGATTTAGAGAAAGAGATCTATATGACTTGACCTGAGGGTTTTGTGGTCCTAGGACAAAAGGATAAAGTATGCACACTGATAAAGTCCTTATATGGACTCAAGCATGCATCTAAACAGTGGAATGAAAAATTTAATTTAATATTAATGGATAATGGCTTTGTTATTAATTCATCTGAGGCTTATGTTTATTCTAGAATGATGGGATCAGATTGTGTGATTTTATGTTTATATGTGGTTGTCATGTGTCACGACCCAAAAACAAGGATCATGATGGTACTTGTTGTGGTGTACCTTGGCGAGCAAGCCTATAACCCAAACTAATACAAAAAGGAAAAAGTCAAGACAGAAACACCCAAGGTAAGGCTTCTAGAACGAAGCCAAACCATACAATTAATCATAATAAAGCGGAACGAACCTATCCAAAATACCAGTCATGCCCAAAACCAGGTGTCAATAATGTACGATTTTTTAATACAGTTGATAACGCTCAAACTACAGCTCTCGTAAGAGTGTAAGCGGTCGTTGTCAAATATAGAACCCAACTGGGTTAGGTGTCGAATCCCACAGGGAATACTTGGTCACTAAGTAAGCAACAATTAGTAGACTTTTGGTGAAAGTTTCGTAAAAAGGGGGGATTGTAGCGTGCAAATACGTAAACAAAATAGTAGAGTAAAAACGGAAAATAGAAGATTAAAACGGAGTACTTGGTAGGTTTTAATCAATGAGAATTGAGAGTTAGGGTTATGTCCACCTTATGAGTTATACGTATCTATTGATTATGAGTTATGCGGAATTCAGACATGCACGCGCTTATAGAGAATCGTATTCTATGGTAAATCCAGGCGTCTTTCGACTATCAAGGATTATTTCACTTTAACTCTTTCGAGCTTAAAGAGTATCTAATGGTACAAATTCTCCAAGAGGTTAATCCAGTTACGGCACTAACTTTTTAACAGGGGTTGGTGCCATATTACCTTGACATTATCTCTTTTCCAGACATGTAACTTTTCTTTCGAACAAGTTAATGCTATACTGGCATATTCTATATGTTTGCAACCATAAGAATGTAAATTAAGATGAAGAGAGTAATGATATAAGCAGCATACGTGTCAAGAATTCACAAACTCATAGCAATAGATAGTATCTCATAAGGCTTCCATAACCCCAACAGAGAAGTTTAGCTACTCATGAGTGCAACGGAAATCACACTAGACATTATTATTATACCAAAATAGGAGTCTAACGTGAAGAGCTTTGGTAGAGCTTGTGGCGTGAAGTCTTTGCAAGTAGCATTTCTCTTGTTGTGAAAATTTAGAAGTCAAATAGATGAAGAGAAAGTAATAAGAATTAATTGGAAGAGAATGAATTGAAAGTATTAAATAAAAAGTAATTGATTGAAGAAGTATGAAGATGTCTGCAGATATCCAAAAACTTCAGCAAAAAAGGGTATTTATAATACCCATATCCTATTCCTACTAGGCTACTGCGTACTTATCCTAATCCTAATAAGTTACTGCATCTTTATCCTAATCCTACTAAGTTACTGCTGATCCCCAAAGTCTTTGAAAATGTTGTTTTTGCCCGGGACAGGTTTTCCATGCATTACTTTTAGTCCCTAGGCGTCCAAGCTTGCTTTCCTTCTTTTGTTAAGCTTCCTTTGGCGTCAAGTTATCCATAAAATGATGAATATTCATCATTTATACCTGAAAACTTGCTAATCATGTTTGTTAGCCACTTACAGGAAAAAGGACTAAAAGTGCAGAAATTATATATTTTGTCCTTAAAACTTAGCTAAAATATGGGTAAAATAGAGGACTGTAGGCGTGTAAATACGCCTATTATCAACACCCCACACTTAAAGCTTTGTTCATCCTCGAACAAAATATCTTGTCCATATAAACATCTACTTAGGGTTTCACAGAAACAATACAAAATATTCATCAAGACAGGCACAGCAATTATCAACAAAGAGTAGTTTCTGATCACTACTAGAAACAATTCAACCTCCAATATAGACTCGGGATAATGGTTAATTCGTATTCAAAAAGTTAAGGTACACAGAATCATACACGACTACCCAAAACTCATAAACCATGTGTGTCTCACAATATATCACCCATAATCACTCACAAGTATTTAATTTTTTGAAACATGGGTATAAGATTATCCTTATTCTCACTCTCACAAAGAATTCATATGTTGCAGCTGACGACCATAGGCTTGCCCTTAGTGTAATGCTCCACTAAATATCAGAATGCTAGGCTTAGGATCAAATAGGTCTTTTACTAGTTGTAATGTAGGCTAAGGGACGGGTAGGACTATTTTGGCCAGAAATAGTGACTATGTTCCTAAGCACTTTAATACATCACATTATGACATTAACACTTTCTTTCAAACAACCTTTCTACTTTGTTTTAATCTACCACCCCTTCTCACATCTTTTGTTATTCAATTTTGAACAGAATTAGCTTTTTATTTTCCTTTTCATTTTTCTCTCTTCTTCTCTTTTTTTTTATAACACACCTCTATGATAACCATTCTTTTTTATAACGAAGTACCAATTCACTTTAAGGCACTACTCTCACCCAATTTCCTCTTATTTTGTCACATGACTTTACAATTTTAAAGCTCTTAGGAATTTGGATCAAATTATGGTCTTAAAAAAAATTGATTAGGCTTACATATGAGGCTGTCAAAGAAAATAGGCTTAAAGGCTCAAAAGGGGTTAACTAGGATAATGTCCACGGGTAGGTAAAAAGAAGGTAAACAATCACAGGTTGCCAAAGAAATGCCTAAATCATCTCCTAAACCCACACTCTTTATTTTGCTTCACACACACACCAGGCAAGTTCTAGCATCAGCCACAAACACAGAATATACTATATCCTCGCACACACAAGGCACATGGTCAACTTTATTGGGAGCAGTATAGACTCTTGACCCAACGTATGAAGGAATTAAACCACACATTTGCCTAGCATGCTCATTCATTGGGTAGTCATAATCCAGCTGTTGGAGCTCTGCAGCAGTTGGAATACGACCTCCGCTCATTATGGTAAACCGAGTCATGCCATAAAGATGGCGAAAGAAACTCTCATCTCGAGCATGCCTTTCCACAGTGGTAAGGTTGACGCCATGCGCGGTTTCAGCATCTTTAACCTCTGTAAGGTCAACCTTCTTCGGGTTGTGTGGAAGTTTATGATCAGCTGGTTCCTCTTTGATGTCCTCCTTCCTCAATATTCCAGTCAACAGATTGCCAAAGCTGAAGTGGGACCTCTTGTGCAGCCTAGCCTTACGCATCGTAGATCGAATAATTGCCCCAATGTTGATAGGAACATTCGTCATTAACGCGTACACCAAGCACACTCTATCTCGTGTAATCTTCGTGTGCTGGGTCCCTGGAATCAGACAAGAGTTGACTATTCGCATCCATATCCAAGCTTCTCTATTTAAGGAAGCATATGGGAAGGTGTTGTGCCGACCGGTGTCCTTGTGTCTGCTCCATCTTGCCATAGATCTTGTTCTGCACAATGTGTGTCTAATTTGCCTGTACGGAGTTCTGTTATACAGCTCTTTGAGTGGTGATGGATCAACAGATGGCAAACCCAGAAAGGAGTTGAAGAACTCCGCATTTAGTTGCAGAACTTGGCCCCGAATCTTTACTTCACTCCCTGTAGTTTTCGGTGACCAGTTGGCATAGAATTCTCGCGTTAAATCTAGATTGCACTCTCTTATATCTCAGAAGATGAAATCAAGATGTAACGCCATTATCTTGTCCAACATACGGGGTTCTTTCTTTACTAGGCTCTCCTTGTGTATCAACTCCACATGAACATATTTTTTCTCTTTATTGTTCCTATACCACTCCTTTCCTTCCTCCTCTAGGACCCATTTAATTCCAAACATGCAGCGAGGTATTTGCAGCGAGGAGGATTCTCCTTGCTCTTTTCGTCCCCTTTTCTGGGTTTTTGTGAAGTGGTTGCTTTTTCTTTCCCTTGTCTTGCTTTTGGTGCCATTGTACCTGAGATTAAAATAATAGTCATGTTAGCTTCATCTCGGCGGATACAATCAATAAACAAGCAGTGGTGGCACCACCCCACACTTAATTTGTTGGCACGAACTAGTGAAGTGAACGATGTCGATTACTCAGATTTCATCGATATACTTTTAGGTATTATGTTCCAACAATATAATCAGTGCAGTCATACTTTTCTTATCATCTTAACTTTATGCAATCTTGACAATGCTTTCGTGTTTGATCTAATGCATCTTTTGAACAAAACTACTACATAGATATCGTATCAATTTATGGCATAGAAATAATCACAACATCGCATGTTTGTAGTCACCCATGATTTGCATCTCAATGAACAAGTCATTTCAACATGTAAGCTTTCAAGGAACAAGGTTATGCAATGTTCTAGACTATGTCAATTCCGCAAAAGTATGACAGTGTATCAAAATCAAATACAAGTTGGAAACAAGTCAAGAGCATTCTTACGTATTATTTCACTCACTTAGTTGCATCACAACAAATCAACCATATTCAAATCACCCATTCTACTTCAAGATTTAACCATTCATTATAGACGTAGTAGTGTAGTACTTATGGAACATAAAACAAGAACAAAGAAGTACTTACTTGGTTGATGGCCTCGGAAGATGTTCTTGCAAAGTAAAAGAGCAAAAAGAAAATTTTGGAGAGAATTTGGAGAGGTAGGTGGTGCTTTAGGGTGGAATTGTAATGTGTTTTTGATTTAAGACTAAGGTTCTATTTATAGGACAAGCTTGGGTCGGGATTTGAACCATTTGGAATCGGATTTGGAGACCAAAAGTGACCATAGGTGGCGCCTAATGCTTTGCCTATGCCTGGCATAGGCGGCGCCTTTTGCAAAGCCTAGTTGAGCATAGGCGGCGCGTATGCTATGGCATTATTGATCATAGGTGGCGCCTATTCCATGGCATATGAGATTCAGAGACAAAAGGATTTTGCATAGGCGGCGCCTATGCTATGGCATTGTTAAGCATAGGCGGCGCCTATGCCATGGCACTCTAGAATCCGAGAGCTTAGGCCATAGGATAGGCCTTGCCTTGTTCGTGGCCTAGTTTTACATAGGCCTTGCCTTGTTCTTTGCTTATATTTTCATAAGCAATGCCTAACCCATAGCCTTTTGCTTCTTTATTCCTAACTTACCACCTTCAACATGCAATACTTCCAAATCAAAATTTGAAACCAATCACCTCCTTTACGCCTCTTGCACCTACATTTACTCAAAAACAATCAAAAACGATTAGGACGATGGGTTGCCTCCCATCAAGCGCCTTAGTTTTGGTCATGGCTCGACTCTTCTTTTTGGATTTTTTTTACTTAGTGAAAACAAATGCAAAAGAAATGATAAAGAAAATGATGGGTTGCCTCCCATCTAGTGCTTGATTTATTATCGCGGCACGACATAGTTACCTCGAGTACTTAGACTTAGTCAAGATAGATGGTGGCCATATAGTTTATCGAGTCAAGAGGACCCATGTATGGTTTTACTCGTTGGCCATTCACCTTAAAGACAACACCATTATTGTCTTCTAGCTTAACTACTCCAGACGAGTAGACTTGGCTAATTTTGTACGGACCAGACCATTTGGATTTTAACTTACCTGGGAATAGCTTGAGTCTGGAATTGAAAAGAAGTACCATATCACCTCTTTGGAAGTTTCGTTGAACAATCCGCTGATCATGATACTTTTTCATCCGCTCCTTGTAGAGGTCTGATCTTTTATATGCATGTAGATGGAATTCATCCATCTCATTCAGCTGCTCCAACCTCAAGTTCATAGCATCATCCCAATTCAGTTTCAGTCGTTTCAACGCCTATAATGCTTTATGCTCAAGCTCAATGGGCAAGTGACAAGCCTTCCCATAAACTAATTGGTACGGGGACATGACAATTGGAGTTTTGAATGTAGTCTTATAAGCCCATAGTGCATCGTCCAGCTTCTGAGACCAATCTTTCCTATTAGCATTTACAGTCTTAGCAAGGATTTGCTTGATCTCTCGATTGGAAACCTCTACCTGTCCACTAGTTTGTGGGTGATAAGGCGTGGCTACCTTATGTTGCTTGACACCATATTTTGCCAACACGGATTTGAACAGTTTGTAGCAAAAGTGAGATCCTCCATCGCTTATGATAGTACGTGGTACCCCAAAACAAGAGAAGATGTTTCTCTTTAAGAATGCAACAACACGCCTTCCTTCATTATCAGCCAATGCTACTGCTTCGATCCATTTTGAAACATAATCTACAGAAACTAGGATATATTTCATTCCAAACGAATTCACGAATGGGCCCATAAAACCCCATATATCAAAGAGTTCTACTTCAAGGGTTTTCGACATGGGCATCTCATGGTGTTTCGAAATCGCACCTTGTCTCTGACATTGGTCGCATCTTCTCACAAAGTCGTAGGCATCTTTAAATATCGAAGGCCAATAATAGCCACTTTGCAATACCTTCTTTGTTGTCCGATTACCTGCGTGATGTCTCCCAACTTGGGAAGTGTGACATGCTTCTAATATATTCGGCACCTCAACATGGGATATGCATCGCCTGATAACACCATCCGCGCATCGTCTAAACAAATATGGCTCATCCCAAAAGTAGTGTCTCGCGTCATGCATGAATTTTCTCTTTTGATGAAATGATAGATTCGTAGGCATCACATTACTTACCATAAAGTTCGGAAAATCTGCATACCATGGTAACTCTTCCATCATCGTGGCTAAGATCTCTTCATCTGGGAATGCATCATCAATCTCTAGATCAGGCTGCGTTATATGCTCATTCTCGAGTCTAGATAGATGATCAGCCACTTGGTTTTCGCAACCTCTTCTATCTTTTACCTCGAAATCAAATTCTTGCAGCAACAATACCCATCGAATTAGCCTTGGTTTTGCATCTTTCTTTGTCATCAGATATCTAAGGCTGCATGGTCTGTATGAACTACTAATTTGGTTCCCAACAAGTAAGCACGGAACTTTTTGAAGGCATACACAACCGCTAGAAGCTCTTGTTCTGTGACAGTATAGTTCTTCTTGGCTTCGTTCAGGACCTTACTCGCATAGTAGATTGGATGGAATAACTTTTCTCTTCTCTGGCCAAGTACAGCACCCAAAGCTACCCCGCTAGCATCACACATAATTTCAAACGGTAGAGACCAATCTGGTGCTACCATGATAGGAGCTTCAATTAGCTTACCTTTGAGGCATTCAAATGCCTTCACACACTCTTCATTGAAGTCAAACATTGCATCTTTCTCCAAAAGTTGGCATAATGGACTAGCAATTTTGGAGAAGTCTTTGATAAACCTTCGGTAGAAACCTGCGTGCCCGAGGAAACTACGAACTCCTTTGACCGATATTGGAGGTGGTAGTTTTTCGATGAGTTCGATTTTAGCTCGATCCATCTCAATTCCTATTTTAGAGATTTTATGCCCAAGAACAATACCTTCTTTCACCATAAAGTGGCACTTTTCCCAATTCAGCACTAGGTTGAATTCAACACACCTCTGCAACACCATACTTAGATTTGCCAAGCACGATTCAAACGACTCACCTATAACTGAAAATTCATCCATGAACACCTCCAAAGTATCTTCCACCATATCAGAAAAGATGGACATCATACAACGCTGAAAAGTGGTAGGTGCATTACATAATCCAAATGGCATACGTTTGAAGGCGAACGTACCATATGGGTATGTAAACGTTATCTTCTCTTTGTCTTCTGGAGCAATACAAATCTGATTATAGCCCGAATAACCATCTAAGAAACAAAACCATCCTTTTCCTGCTAATCGATCAAGCATTTGGTCTATAAATGGCATTGGGAAGTGATCTTTAAGTATCCACGAATTCAGCTTACGGTAGTCCATGCATACTCTCCACCCTGTGACGGGTCTGAGTGGAATAAGCTCATTCTTTTCATTCGCAACTACCGTCATGCCCCCTTTCTTGGGAACATATTGTACCGGGCTTACCCATTTACTATCGGAGATTGGATACACTACCCCTGCATCTAACCACTTAATAATTTCTTTCTTCACTACTTCTTGCATAGGTGAATTGAGACGCCTTTGATGTTCAATAGTGGGTATGAAATTTTCTTCAAGATGAATCTTATGTGTACAAATCCCAGGCGAAATCCCAATGATATCAGCGATGGTCCAACCGATGGCTCTTATGTACTTCCGTAGAACAGCAGTGAGAGCTGCAACTTGCTGCTCACCCAAATCTGCCACCACAATAACCGGGAGTGTGTTACCGCTTCCCAAGAATGCATATTTTAAATGGCTAGGCAGCTCCTTCAATTCTAACGTGGGTGGTTCTTCAATAGATGGTTTAGCTGGTGGTGTTGGTCGATTTTTGAGATCAAGGTCCAGCTTCTTGGGAGCATGAGGATGTGACCCTAATCCTGTTAGAGCAGAAATAGTTTCCTTATAAGTTTTAGCATCCTTATTCTCAACATTCATAAGCACAACCGCCAATGGGTCATCAACAAGCTGCTCCTCTACAGGTAGATCTTTCTCATCATCAAAATAAACATCAGCTACCAATAACACGTTCAGATCTTTGGGTTGCTTCATTGATTTACACACATCAAAGCGGACTACTTCGTCATTCATCCAGAATAGGAGCTCATTAGCTCTTAAATCAATAAGCACACTTTCTGTTGCAAGGAAAGGGCACCCCAAGATTATGCGAACTTCTGAGTCTACCTTGCAATCCAAGATCACAAAGTCTGCCGGAAAGATGAATGAAGAAACCTTCACCAATACATCACATAAAATACCAACAGGTCGTTTTACCGACCTATCAGCCATCACAAGCTTCATATTGGTTGGAGTGTGATCACCCAACCCCAACTTTTTGTAAATGGATAATGGCAACAAGTTGATGCTGTCTCCTAAATCACATAATGCCTTGGGAAAATTCAAAGATCCGACAGTGCAAGGAATAGTGAAAGCACCAGGGTCTGCTTTCTTCTGAACTAGCGATCTTGTAGCAATTGCACTGTAATGGTGAACATTATCTGCCGGCTCATAGCTTGCTGCCCGCTTCTTTGTCAATAGGTCCTTCATGAATTTCGCGTACCCAGGCATCTATTCCAGCGCTTCTACCAATGGAACATTAATGGTCAGTTGTTTTAACATTGACATGAATTTATTGAACTTGGTATCATCAGCTCTCTTTTTTAATCTTTGAGGAAAAGGTGGTGGTGGAAGGGGAATAGTTTTCTCCACGACTTTCTTTTCATCATGCTTTGGTTCGGGGATCTTTTCAGGCTGTGAATGTCGAGGAATGACGTCATGAGCGTCTTCATCGGCTTTGACGGCGTCATCTTCTTCTGCATTACCTATGATATCATCGGCCACTTGCTTGCTTTGGGATGAATTTTCCAGCACCTTACCACTCCTAGTAGTAACAGCCATGCATGTTCGATCGTTTCTTGGGTTTTGCACTGTGTCGCTCGGTAAGGTACCAGCTTTTCTTAGATTTAGTATGGCTGAAATTTGACTCAATTGTTGTTCCAGCTGTCTTATTGAAGTGGAATGTGAGTCAACCAATTGCTTCATTGAGGCTAAGTCATTTATTACCTCCATTACTCCCATGCTGGTTGCTTCCACTCCTTTCAACAGCTTAGCCATCATATCTTCCATTGACATATTTCCCAAACCAGATACAGTGGCCTCTCGTCGTCCAGGAGGAATATACACGCCACTCCTGTCAGTCTTGTTCTTCCAACTACCTTGATCACGGTCTTTGTTTCCAGAATAATCATAATAGTTCCGACCTTGGTTTCCTTGGGCATTACCTCGGAAACCCCCCTGATTGTTCACGTAGTTGGCTTCTTCCTCAGAATCGGATTCCTCTCTTCCTTTTGACGCAACTAATTTGACTTTTTCGGTCTTTCCTGATAGTAGATGCTTTGTAAGAAGATCCACTTGTGTTTTCATGTGCGCCAAATCTTGATCTCGTTCTTCTTCTCTTCTCCTTTGTTCTGCAGTCATGCCTATAGACAAAGTGGGGCTTGCTACCTCAGAATCTCTGGTATGCCACGCCCTACTTTGCTTTGTCATCCAGTCTATCATATCACTTGCCTGAACAAAGGTGAGGTCCATAAATGATCCTCCAGCCGCATTATCCACCACAGTTTTAGTTACTGAATTCAAAAATCTGTATAGTATCTCCATCAAGTGGACATTGGTCATGTGATGGTTTGGGTATCTCATAAGCTTCTTCTTGAATCTCTCCCATGTTTCGTGGAGGGCTTCAGTTAGAAGCTGATGAAAGTTGCTGATTTCATCTCTCAATTGTGCTCTTTTGGATGGCGGAAAGAATCTTTCTAGGAAAGCGTCTTTCAACTGCCTCCAATTTGTGATAGAATTAGGAGTTAGCCCATTTAACCATAGAGTTGCCTCCCCAGATAGAGATAATGGAAATAAGCGCAACCGAATTACATTCTGTCCAACTCCTGGATTGTTGAAAGACTAGCACGTAGAGATAAAGTTGATCAGATGCATATTCGGATCATCACCTGCGAGTCCACCGAATAATCCCTTAAGTGGTAATAACTGAATCATGGTGCTAGTGATGTTGAACTTGGCTCCGGGCGCCAAGGGCGGAGGAATAATGGCTCCTGTGGCACCGGCTCCATCAAGATCATCATCATCATCATCATCATCGAAAGGTATTTGCATGGCTCGGCGTTCAAGCCAAAATCTGCCTTGACGATCTCTTCTATTAACAGGTGTTGACACCTCAGCATCACGCCTAGGGTTTAGGAACTCGTCATCACCTAGGTCCTCATCGTCAGGATTTGTTGCTCGCCCAGGATTATCAATATTTTGTTGATGCACTTGAGTGGCGGCCAGAGCAGCTAGTCTATCCTGCTCCTGTTGAGCAGCCCTTCTTTCAATTTCCTGTTGAGCCTCCATTCTGCCAATACGATGTGGTTCAGGATTGAAAGGTAATAACGTTGACCAGAACTTTGAGTATGGGGCATGCACTAAATAAAAAGCTGCAGAAAACAAAAACAACAACTAAAAGTAAAGTATGAGAATCTTTGACCAAAGGGTCTAGTAACTATCACAAACTTAGTTGACAACCGTATTCCCCGGCAACGGTGCCAAAATTTGATAACGCTCAAACTACAGCTCTCGTAAAAGTGTAAGTGGCCGTTGTCAAATATAGAACCTAACTGGGTTAGGTGTCGAATACCACAGGGAATACTTGGTCACTAAGTAAGCAACAATTAGTAGACTTTTGGTGAAAGTTTCGTAAAAAGGGGGGATTGTAGCGTGCAAATACGTAAACAAAATAGTAGAGTAAAAACAGAAAATAGAAGAGTAAAACGGAGTACTTGGTAGGTTTTAATCAATGAGAATTGAGAGTTAGGGTTATGTCCACCTTATGAGTTATACGTATCTATTGACTATGAGTTATGCGGAATTCAGACATGCATGCGCTTATAGAGAATCGTATTCTATGGTAAATCCAGGCGTCTTTCAACCATCAAGGATTATTTCACTTTAACTCTTTCGAGCTTAAAGAGTATCTAATGGTACAAATTCTCCAAGAGGTTAATCCAGTTACGGCACTAACTTTTTAACAGGGGTTGGTGCCCTATTACCTTGACATTATCTCTTTTCCAGACATGTAACTTTTCTTTCGAACAAGTTAATGCTATACTGGTGTATTCTATATGTTTGCAACCACAAGAATGTAAATTAAGATGAAGAGAGTAATGATATAAGCAGCATACGTGTCAAGAATTCACAAACTCATAGCAATAGATAGTATCTCATAAGGCTTCCATAACCCCAACAGAGAAGTTTAGCTACTCATGAGTGCAATGGAAATCACACTAGACATTATTATTATACCAAAATAGGAGTCTAACGTGAAGAGCTTTAGTAGAGCTTGTGGCGTGCAGTCTTTCCAAGTAGCGTTTCTCTTGTTGTGAAAATTTAGAAGTCGAATAGATGAAGAGAAAGTAATAAGAATTAATTGGAAGAGAATGAATTGAAAGTATTGAATAAAAAGTAATTGATTGAAGAAGTATGAAGATGTCTGCAGATATCCAAAAACTTCAGCAAAATAGGGTATTTATAATACCCATATCCTATTCCTACTAGGCTACTGCGTACTTATCCTAATTCTAATAAGTTACTGCATCTTTATCCTAATCCTACTAAGTTACTGCTGATCCCCAAAGTCTTTGAAAATGCTATTTTTGCCCGGGACAGGTTTTCCATGCATCACTTTTAGTCCCTAGACGTCCAAGCTTGCTTTCCTTCTTTCGTGAAGCTTCCTTTGGCGTCAAGTTATCCATAAAATGCTGAAATCTTCATCATTTATACCTGAAAACTTGCTAATCATGTTTGTTAGCTCACTTACAGGAAAAAGGACTAAAAGTGCAGGAATTATATATTTTGTCCTTAAAACTTAGCTAAAATATGGGTAAAATAGAGGACTGTAGGCGTGTAAATACGCCTATCATCAACAGTCCATGAGTTGAATACATAGGAAAATAACCACAAGGAAGCATTAGCTGTCTCCGAATACTAATAAAGACATAACTAGTACAGAAAGATAAAGGGAAACTCCGAACGCAGGAATGTCCAATCACTACCTTAAGTAATCTAAAGGCACCCGAAATCAATCAATCTAAGGCGTACTCGAGCTAGGACCTGAACCAAAAGTGCACAGTAGGTGTGATTACGGTCAAATTGTACTCAGTAACTATTATAGACTAACCAAGCAAAGTATTAAATAAAGCATACAAAATATATACTAAGGGTACGTCACTTACAATAAGAAAATGTTCCACAATGACAGCCCACACCGCTTGCAGTGATAGTTCTACAGTATCCACACATAATACAACACACCAGATAGGGATACAAATACACACCATATCATATACAAGTAGAATAAAGAGGAACACGTATACTCAAGATCATCAAGTACCAATAAAGGAAGATAGAACAATTAGACATTAACAAGTCAAGATATAGAACAAATGGATAGATGACAAGTCAATATGGTAATACAAGCACAAAATAACACAATAAAGAAAGTGCAATGTATATGATGATGATGTTGATGCACGAGGTCATCTCACTACCTTTGGGATCGTCGCAAAATCCCCGTATGCACCCACAGAGGCAAACCTCCTGATGTGGGACCTATGAGGGGTTCTTCAACCCATATGCAATCCACATATCTCATATCTCCTTTCCGGCACTTCCCTTGAAAATATTTTTATAAGGTGTTACAATATCTCCTCCCGACACTTTCCTCAGGGAATGTCTTACAAAAGGTGTTCCCAATGTTTCTCAGATATTGCCACAGTGGTACCAATATTTCATGAATGAGTATGATATTAGAATATAATGCTCAAAACCAATCACAATGAGTATTTTCACAACCAATCACAATGATTTATTTCAACAAATAACCACAATTATACATTTCCACAACCACGTGAGCCAATATTCACTCATTATTTTTGTTCCTTCTATGAATTTCTATATGTATCATATAACAACAAGTAGAAACATAACACAATACATCAATGGTACCATACTAGGTATTTAAATAACACAATAGAATTATTCACATATATTTAAGGCTATCAACATCACAAAGGACCCCACATGGTCACACATATCACATAATATCTCAATTTCAATAATTACATTACATATATGCCCCCACACAAGTACAACACATAGATAGACATTTTTCATGATTATTTCAAACCCTTAACATGCATTTTGTACCATTATTTACTGTAACGACCCAAGAGTACCCCCTAGATGTCACACAGTGCTTAAGAACTATGAATAGACTAAGCTAACCCATGATATCTAATTGGCACTAAACTCATAGAAAGGTGGATTAAAATATACATTATTTCTAAAAGAAACCAACTTTTAAATATCCCTTTGGAAATCTTACAACTTAAAAGTCCTAATAAAGTCTTTTTAACTGAAATAGACATTGTCCAATAAGCCTCTAATCTTATAACTAAAATAGTCACTAGGACAGACCCCAGATGACCCATTAAAGAAATAAACTAGTTAAGCAACATCCATAAGGTCTAAAAATCCAATAGACTTGATCCTCGACTATGAGGACTCATCGAATATCAAGATACAGAAGGTTATGCCTATGATCAATCGTGATGCTGGAAACAAGCACCAAAACCTACAATATAAGACAATGTAGCACATAGACATATATATGGGTCAGTACTTCTGGAATAGACTGAGTATATGGGGGTGACTGCACATGTAAAACAAAAACTGAATAAACTTTCAAATCATGCATGCTAAGTGTAAAAGGACTAACCTTGGACATGAGTAAAGCTAAAAACTGAAGGTTCATAAAACATAAATTATAAAGCATAATGTAAAGCTTAGTAAGTCATAACATTTAGTCTCTATAATCCTTACTTTTCTTTTTCTTGTGGGAGATACGTATAACCGACATAAACCATCTGAGCTATCATGGAGTTCAGCGTCTTACTCACTTTAGGGAGAGATGTCCTACCCTTGGCATCGAAATAGAACCTTAAATTAAGTAATCACTAATCATCCATATTGGGAAAAGAATAAACTCTCTGGTAAGGTCTCTTAAAACTACGATGGCTCATAGTTTTTGAAAATTAGGATACGCATATACATATTCCCTTCTCGGTGCTAAATAATACTCCCATATATATATATATATACTCATACTTAGGAAATCCACCTTAAAATCACATGTGGGTTTGTAAACTGAAACCTAACTATGCTTTTTTTACTTAAATCATACTCATGGGGTGAAGTTGTGGATTTCAAATCTTATGTGTAATCATAAGATCAAAACTGGACTTTAACAATGTTTCCAAACTTGCAAATTTAACTTATAAACTTGAACTTCTCATACTCAATAACTTATGCTTAAATCTTTAAGTTCATGCATCATGTCTTAGAAACTTCATATCAAAATAACATGCTCAAAACTTAAGTTAGAATCTTTCCTCAATTCATCAAACTTCAAGTAAAGATGATGAAATCATATCATAATAGCTATAATGTAAGTCAAAATATGAATAAAGGGTATTCCTTATGTAAATCAATCTTTAAATCAGATGATGATATCATAAATTCAAGAATATGAGAATTGGGTAGGAACCCTAATTGCAATCATATGAATTAAACTTTAAAATCAAGTTTTGGGGCACAAGGATGAAAGATTAACCTTGTTCAAACCCCACACACCTGGACTTCTCAACTTTCTTTAAGGGAACTTAGACTGGGGAACTTGAGAGATGATTTTGAAGAAGAAACTCTAGCCTTGTTGTTCTTGAAAGTGGGAGAAGAAAGAACGTCATTAAGTGATTGAAAATGGGGAAAATAATGCCTTTTTTATGTTTAAGTCGAGGGTTGGGAGTTTAAAGAGAAGAAAAAACCAAAAGGCCCTATAGCTGAATGAATAGAAACTTGGCCATTAGTCGTCATGGGTCACCTTACGACTCGTGACGTCTGATTATGAGTCTTACCATTGAGTCGTAAACTTGGTAGTAACAGGAAGTGTACTTACTGGTCTAGCTACAAGTGTTACCCTACGACTCGTAATCAGTCAATACAACTCATCACCTCAAATTGTAACCTGAACAGAAACTTAGGGGTCTTACACTGTTATCTCAATGACTCCAGCTATATGACTCGTATAGGCTGGTAACAACTCGCAGGGTTGAGTTATCTTGTGACCAAAAATATTTAGCTTTCCCAAAGAGTGATTAAGACTGGACTATAAAACTCGTATAGTCTCATAATGACCTACTTAGCATGAGTCATAACCAAAATAGAACCACAACCACCCCATACTGTCTTGATTACAATTAAGTCTCATGACCCATAGGGAGTCTTCACGACTTGATGAGTGAGTTGTAGGTTCCACAATAAACTTTAAAGGCACAAGGTATTACAATATATCCCCCTGGAAACATTCATCCTAGAAGGAGACCCATCTAGGATTAGAATTTTGGGAAAAAATAGACATCTCCACACTGAACTTAAAACTATCACAAGGATTCAGTGACTCATGGACATATGATAAGATATAAGAATAATTAAACGGTCATAAAGAAAAAGAGTTTGTTGATAATAATAATTTACCTTCGGTGAGGACAAAATTGGAAGAAAAGAGATGGGGGTACTTGGTCATTATGTCTGCTTTTTCTTTCCAATTGGCTCCTTCAACCAATTGATTTTTCCAAATAATCATTACTGGTGCCACATCCTTATTCCTTAGTCTTCGGACTTGCCTTTCTAGTATTTTAACTAGAATTTCCTCATAGGACAAATTATCTTTGACCCGAATACTCTGTAGGGGAACTACTAAGGAAGGATCCCCAATGCACTTCCTTAGTATCGAGACATGGAAAATTAGGTGGAAAGTTGTTAACCTTGGTGGAAGGTCCAACTCAAATGCAACCTCTACGATATGCCTTACTACTTCTTAAGGACCAATAAATCGGGTACTCATCTTTTCTTTCTTTCCAAATCTTACTATCCCTTTCATGGGTGACACCTTTAAGAATACCCAATCACCAACTTCAAACTTGAGTTCCCTCCTATTTACAACTACATATGATTTTTGATGACTCTGAGCAATCCTCAACCTTTCATGAATTATCTGAACCTTTTCCATAGCTTAAATAACAGAGTCTATCCCAATAAACACCGCTTCACCAGCCTCAAACCGCCCTATAGGTGATCTGTGCCTACGCTCGTACAGTGCCTCAAATAGAGCCTTCTGAATACTAGTATGATAACTATTATTATAGGTAAATTAGATTAAAGGTAAATGGTCATCCCAGCTTCCCTTAAAGACTAAAACACATGCCCTTAATATATCTTCCAATGTCTGAATTATGCGTTCAGCCTGACCATCGGTCTGTGGATGAAAAATGGTGCTAAGCTAACCTTTGTACCAAGGCCCATCTGAAAAAACTGCCAAAACTGGAAAGTAAATTGTGTGCCTTTGTTAGAAATAATGGACAAAGGAATCCCATGAAGACTTACTAACTCTCAAATATATATATCTTGGCATAATCTTTCGTCGTATCCGAAGTCTTAACAGGTAGGAAATGAGTTAATTTGGTGATTAGATCGACTATGACCCAAATTAAATCATGCTGACAGCTTGTACTAGGAAACCCTGTGATGAAATTCATATTCACTACTTCCCACTTAAAAGTAGGGAAGTTGATATCCTATAGCATACCACTCAGACTCTGGTGTTCAACCTTAACCTGTTGGCAATTTAAACACTTGGCTACAAACTCTACTATGTCCCTCTCAATACCATTCCACCAAAAAAAATCTTACAAATCACGGTACATCTTAGTAGTACCAGGATGAATAAAATACTTCAAACCATGAGACTCGGCTAATATTCTTTCCCTCAACCCATCCACATTAGGAACACAAAGCATACCTTGATATCGAAGTACACTTATACCTCTTGGGAGAAAACCTCAACCTTCTGCTACAGGACTGCTTCCAATATTTGGCTAAGTATGGGACTATTATACTGCTTCTCCATTAGCTCCACTACCAAAGATGATTTTAAACCATTTTGAACCACTACTGCCCCATCGTCTATGTCACACAAACATACTCTCAAATGGGACAATCTATGCAATTTTTGGCTAGCTCCTATTCCTCCTCTTTCACAAAAGCCAGACTACTCATAGATAGCCTACTAAACGTGTCGGCCACCATATTTACCTTACCCAAATGGTATTGCACATTCATGTCGTAAGCTTTCAATAGACACAACCTTCTCCTTTGACAAAGATTTAGTTTCTTTTGTGAAAATATATACTGAAGACTCTTATTGCCAAAGAAAACGTCAACATGTATACCATATAAATAGTGCCTACAAATCTTCAGAGTGACCACTACAATAGCTAACTCCAAGTCATGATTTGGTTAGTTTCTTTCGTGATCCTTAAGTTGTCTAGATGCATAGGCTATTACTCTCTTATTTTGTACCAAAACACAACCTAACCCAACTCAAAAAGCATCACAATACACCACGAATCCGTCTAACCCCACTGGCAGAGCTAACACTGGTGCCAAAGTCAATTTATCCTTCAATTCTTGGAAACTCTCCTCACATTTATCTGACCAAACAAACTTCACCTTCTATTGTATCAACTTAGTCAATGGTGCAGCTATGGAGGAAAACCCTTCAGCAAATCTTTGATAATACCCAGCTAACCGAATTCACATATACTAAACTTTGCATATAGTTGTCGATCCTTAACGGTGTGCAGCACTATCCTCAAATGGTCTGCTTGTTCCTCATTACTCCAAGAATACACCAAAATGTCATCAATGAAAACAATGACAAACATTTCTAAATACTGCTTAAAGACCCTATCGATCAGATCCATAAAGGTTGCAGGAGCATTCGTTAGTCCAAACTACATAACTACAAACTCAAAATAATCATAGCATGTTCTGAAAGTCGTCTTCAAAATGTCAGGCTCCTTGACTTTGAACTGGTGGTAGCACGACATGAGGTCGATCTTGGAAAACCACTTGGCACCCTGAAGCTGATCGAAAAGATCATTGATCCTAGGAATGGGGTGTTTGTTCTTGATGGCAACCTTGTTTAGCTATTTATAGTTTATACACATCCTGAGAGTGTCATCTTACTTGCATATGAATAGGACTGGAGCACCCCACGTGGAAACACTGGGTCTAATGAAACCCTTATTTAAGAGATCCTTAAGTTGTTCTATTAACTCTTTGAGTCCGGATAGATCCATATGATAGGGAGGGATGGAGATGGGATGAGTATCAGGAAGAATGTCAATATCGAACTCTATTTATCTATCTGGAGGTACCCCTGGAAAATCATCGAGAAGGACCTCTGGGAATTCACTGACTACACGGACTGACTGAGTGGTTGAGGCTTTAAATTTAGTATCTTTGACTTGAACTAAGTGGTAAATACACCCTCTTGATACTAATTTTTTCGCCTTAAGGTAAGAGATTAAATGACCTTTGGGAGGCACTGAACTACCCTCCCACTCAAAGACTGACTTATCGAGAAACTAAAATTTCACCAAGCGGGTGTGACAATTGATTGACGCATAACATGAATGGAGCCAATCCATGCCTAAAATAATGAAAAAATATATCATATCTAACTTTATCAAGTCTGCTAGAATGACCTTATGGAGGATGATAAAAAGACATCCTCTATAAACTCGCTTGGCTATAACTGACTCACCCACCAGAGTAGAGACGAGAAGGGCTTGGGAAGAGTTTTAGAGCTCGTCCTAAAATTTATAGCACTAAGTGGGGTCATATAAGAGAGGTTTGATCCCGGGTCTAACAACACATATACATCAAGGTGAAAGGCACGAAGCATACCAATGACATCATCTGGGAACTCTCCTACTCCTAAAGGGATGGTAAAGCATAAAATTTATTTTGGTGATAACCGCCACTAGATATGGATGATGCACCTTGTGGAGGAGCTGGGCAGCCTTGGCTGAGCTACTGGATTTATGGCCTAAGTCTGAGGACGGACATCTCCACTTCCTTGCTTAGCATACGGGCATTCCTTGATCCTGTGTCCCGTCTTTCCATAACCATAGCAACCTCTTTTGCCCATTAAAGACTCACCAAGATGGTTCTTGCCACACTTTGCACAAGTCGGAAAAGTATGCCTTCTGGACACACTACCCATAAATCTTAAATTTGAAGCTCAGCCCTACTAATCTTGCTTGGTCCTGGGTGCGAGGGCACTGGCTGATGATGATGCAGGTACTGATGAGTTACCCTGAAACTGTGAATGACTTCCCCCTATAGACCTTTGTTAACTATAATCAAATGGTCTAGTCCTAGCTATTTGGTTTCTCCTCTCTCTTTCCTTTAACTTCTTACCTCTAGACCTTTGTTAACTATAATCAAATGGTCTAGTCCTAGCTATTTGGTTTCTCCTCTCTCTTTCCTTTAACTTCTTACCTCTAGACCTTTGTTAACTATAAAGTCTCTTTAACTGAAATAAACATTATCCAATAAGCCTCTAATCTTATAATTGAAAAAAGCCTCTAGGACAGACCCCAGTTGACCCATAAAAGAAATAAACTAGCTAAGCAACATCCATAAGGTCTGAAACTCAAATATACTTGATCCTCAGACTAGATTTGGTCCTTAGAGTATGAGAACTCACCGAATGTCGGGATGTAGGAGGTGATGCCTGTGATCAATTATGCTGCTAGAAATGAACAGCAAAACCTATATTATAAGACAATGTAGAACATAGACATATATGTGGGTCATTACTTCTGGAATGTACTGAGTATGTGAGGGTGAAGGCACAAGTAAAACCAAATTAAATAATCTTTAAAATCATGCATGCTAAGTGTAAAATGACTCACCTTGGCCATGGGCAAAGCTGGAAAATGAAGGATCATAAAACATAATGATAAAGCATTATGTAAATATTAGTGAGTCATCACACTTAGCTTCTAGAATCCTTACTCTTATTTATTCTTGTGGAAGATTTTTATAACCAATATAAACCATGTGAGCTATCATGGAGTCCAACGTCTTACCCACATTGGAAAGAGATGTCCTACCCTTTCCATCGGAATAGAACCTTAAGTTATCACTAAACTTTATCCATATTGGGAAAATAAGACACTTTCAGGCGAGGTCTCTTAAGCCTATGAAGGCTCGTAGTTTCCAAAAATTAGGATATGCTCATCTAATTCCCTTCACAGTGCTAAATACTACTCCCAAATATATATATATATATATATATATGCTCATACTAAGGAAATCCACTTTAAAATTGCATGTGGGTTTGTAAACTAAAGTTCGACTATGCTTCTTTTACTTAAATCATACTCATGGGGTGAAGTTGTGGATTTTAAATCTTAAATGTGATCATAAGATCAAAACTGGACTTTAATAAAGTTGCCAAAATTGCAAATTTAACTTATAAACTTGAACTTCTCATACTCAATAACTTATGCTTCAATATTTAAGTCCATGCATCATGTCTTAGAAACTTTATATCAAAATACCATGCTCAAAACTTAAGTTAAAATCTTTCCACAATTCATCAAACTTCAAGGAAAGATAATGAAATCATATCATAATAGCAATAACATAAATCAAAAAGTGAATAAAGGGTATTTCTTACGCAAATCAATCTTTAAATCAGATGATGATATCAAATATTCAAGAATATGAGAATTGGTAGACACCCTAATTGCAATCATATGAATTAGACTTTAAAATCAAGTTTTCGAGCACAAGGATAAAAGATTATCCTTGCTCAAACCCCACATACCTGGACTTCCAGACTTCCTTTAAGGGAACTTAGACTTGGGAACTTGAGAGCTGATTTTGAAGAACAAACCCTAGCCTTGTTGTTCTTGAATGTGGGGGAAGAAATAACGTCTTTAAGTGATTGAGAAATGGAAAAATAATGCCATTTTCATATTTTAAGTCGTGGGATAAAAGTTAAAGAGGAGAAAGGACCAAAAAGCCCCTTAGCTGAACATATAGAAACTTGACTGTCAGTCGTCATGAGTCACCTTATAAATCATGACATCTGATTACAAGCCATCCAGTATGACTCATAACCTCCAACCATAACTTGAACAGAAACTAAGAGGTCTTACACTGTTGTCTCAATGACTTCCACTATACGACTCATATAGGTTTGTAATGACTCGTAGGGTTGAGTTGACATGTGACAAGAAATACTTGGCTTTCCCACTGAGTTGATTACGACTCGTATAGTCTTACAACAACCTACTTAGCATGAATTGTAACCAAAACAGAACCTCAACCACCCTACAATATCTTGTTTACGATTAAGTCTCACGACTCATAAGGAATATTCATAACTTGATGAGTGAGTCGTAGGTTCCATAGTGAACTTTAAAGACACAGGGTATTATAATATCTCCCCCTTGGAAAGATTCATCCTCAAATGAGACCCATCTAGGATTTGAGTTTTGGGGAAAATTGATATCTCCACACTAAACTTAGAACTATCACAAGGATTTAGTGACTCATGGACACATGATAAGATATAAGAATACTTAAACAGTCATAAAGAAAAAGAGTTTGCTGATAATAACAATTTACCTTCGATGGGGACAGAATTGGAAGAAAAGAGATGGGGATACTTGGTCATTATGTTTGTTTCTGCTTTCCAAGTGGCTCCTTCAACCAATTGATTTCTCCAAATAATCTTTAATGATGCCACATCCTTATTCCTTAGTCTTCGAACTTGCCTATCCAATATTTTGACTAGAATTTCCTCATAGGACAAATTATCTTTGACCCCAATACTCTCTAAGGTAGCTACTAGGGACGGATCTCCAATGCACTTCCTTAGCATCGAGACATGGAAAACTGGGTAGAAAGTAATTAACCTTAGTAGAAGGTCCAACTCATATGCAACCACTCTAATACGCCATACTACTTCATACAGACCAACAAATCGGGGACTCAACTTTCCTTTATTTCCAAATCTCTTTATCCCTTCCATGGGTGACACCTTTAAGAATACCCAATCACCAACTTCAAACTTGACTTTTCTCCTTCTTACATCTGCATACGATTTTTGATGACTCTGAGTAGTCCGCAACCTTTCATGAGTTTGCTGAACCTTTTCCATAGCTTCAATAATAGAGTCTTTCCCAATCAATGTTGCTTCACCAACCTCGAACCACCCTATGGGTGATCTGCACCTACGCCCATAAATTTCCTCAAATGGAGCCGTCTGAATAATAGCATGATAAATATTATTATAGGCAAACTCGATCAAAGGTAAATGGTCATCCTAGCTTCCCTTCAAGTCTAAAACACACACCCTTAGCATATCTTCAAATTTTTTAATTATGCGTTCAGCCTGACCATCGGTCTGTGGATGAAAAATGGTGCTAAGCTTAACCTTTATACCAAGACCCTCTTGAAGAGACTGCCAAAACTAGGATGTAAATTTGTGCCTCTGTCAGAAATAATGAACAAGGGAATCCTATAAAGCCTTAATAACTCTCAAATATATATATCTTGGCATGATCTTCCATCGTATCTAAAGTCTTAACAGGTAGGAAATGAGTTGATTTGGTCATTCGGTCGACTATGACTCAAATTAAATCATACTGATGTCTCGTACCAGGCAACCCTATGATGAAATCAATATTCACTAATTCACATTTCCAAGTAGGGATGATGATCTCCTGTAATATACCACCCAGCCTTTGGTGTTTAACCTTAACCTACCGACAATTCAGACACTTGGCTACAAACTCTGCTATGTCCTTTTTAACACCATCCCACCAATAAATTTCTCGCAAATCATGGTACATCTCAGTAACACCAGGATGAATAGAATACTTCAAGCCATGATCCTCAGCTAATATTCTTTCCCTCAACCCATCCACAGTAGGAACACAAAGCCTACCTTGATATCGAAGTTCATCATTTCCCCCTTTTGAGAAAACCTCAACCTTCTGCTGCTGGACTGCTTCCAATATTTGGATAAGTATGGGAACATTATGTTGTTTCTCCTTTACTCCCACTATCAAAGATGATTCCAAACCGTTTTCAATAACTACTCCTCCATCGTCTATATCATACAAATATACTCACAAATAGTCCAATCTATGCACTTCTTTAGCCATCTCCCATTCCTCCTCTTTCACATGAGCCACATCGGCCACCATATTTGCCTTACCTAAATAGTAGAGCACATTTATGTAATAATGTTTCAATAACTCAAACTATCTCCATTGATGAAGATTTAGTTCCTTTTGTGAAAATACATACCGAAGACTCTTATGGTTAGAACGTCAACATGCACACCATATAAGTAGTATCTCCCTATCTTTAGGGTGAATGCTATAATAGCTACCTCCAAGTCATGAGTCAGGTAGTTTCTTTCGTGATCCTTAATCTATCTAGAGGCATAGGCTATTACTCTTCTATTTTGTATCAAAACACAACCTAACCCAACTCTAGAAGCATCACAATACACCACGAATCCTTCTAACCCCTCTATCAGAGCTAACAATAGTGCCAAAGTCAATTTATCCTTCAATTATTGGAAAATCTCCTCATATTTATCCGACCAACAAGTGGGATCACATATGAGAGGCTTAATCCCAGGTCTAACTACACATATACATCAAGGTAAAAGGCACGAAGCATACCAGTGAAACCATCTGGGAAACTCTCCTGCTCCTGACGGAATGGTAAAGCATAAAACTGATTCTGGCACAGACCACCACTAGTACTAGATGATGTACCTTGTGAAGGATCTTGGTAGCCAAGCTAAGCTACTGGATTCGTGGCCTGAGTGTAAGGACGGACATCTTTACTTTCTTGCTTATCATACGTGCATTCCTTGATCCTGTGGCCCTTCTTGCCACAACCATAGCAACCCCCTTTGCCTATCAAACACTCACCAGGATTGGTCTTGCCACACTTTGCACAAGTCGGATAAGTAGGCCTCCCAGCCACACTACCAAAATCTCAAAATAGAAGCTCTATCCCACTGCTCTTACTTGGTCGTGGGTCCAGGGACACTTGCTGAGGATGGTGCAGGTACTGACGAGTGACCCTGAAACTGTGAATGACTTCCCCCTCCGAACCTTTGTTGACTATACTCAAACTGTCTAATCCTAGATCTTTTGTCTCTACTCTCTCTTTTCTTCAACTTCTCCGCCTCAATTTTGTGAGAATTAGTCATCAATAAAGAAATATCTATATCTCCAATCATCATGACCGTCCTACACTCTTTGACCACCAAATTAGAAACTCCAGTGACAAACCAACTCATACAAGCTCTGGAGTCGAACAACAACTATGAATCATACTTAGCTAACTGAGTCAACTTAAGGCAATAATCCTTCACTGACATAGAGCCCTACCTCGAGTTTATGAACTCCTCCACTTTGGCCTCTCTCAACTCATAAGGAAAGAACTGGTCTAGAAAAGCACTCTGAAATACCTACCAACTCATAGGTGATGCATCCTCAACCCTACCACCCTTCCACATGTTAACCCAATCATACGCAATACCCTTCAATCAGTAAGACGCCAACTCTAAACTTTTCTTTTCAGTAACATGCATAGTTTGAGTAATCTTTTTCACCTCATCAATGAAGAACTGGGATCCTCATTCACCTTTTACCTAAAGAATCCAGGTGAGTTCATCCTCATAAAGTCCCTAATCTGGATACAGCTGAGTTACTATTCTACTAAAGTAGGACTGTTGCTGGCTGGTGTCTTTGGACATTTAGATTCAGAGCCTGAGAAAACACTTAGAACGCAGTCCTAAACTCAGCATGTGAAACATTTTCATTCAGAGGGTCTGTAGGTAGTGGCAAGGATGGATAGTCCCTGTTTTTGCATGTGTAAGCCCTGTGAGGAGGAATTCTCTATCACACAAAAGCACAAATTAGAGCAAATAAAGACAACCTCAAAGCACAATAGAGATCATGAAATAAGGAGCAATTCCTAATACGCCAGCCTCTTTCTCATAGGTGTGATGCACTTCACACTCATGATAAAGACTCTACATAACGCGGCTTATTAGACTCCCTAGGACTCTTTAAAACCTTAGGCTCTGATACCAAGTTTTTAATGACCTAGGAGTACCTCCTGGACGTCACACGATGCTTAAGACTATATATAGTCCCAAGTTAACCCATGATATTGAATTGGCACTGAACTCATAGGAAGGTGGATTAAGATATACATAATTGCCAAAGGAAACCAACTTTTAAATATCCATTTGTAAATCTTACAATTTAAAAGTCCTAATAAACTCTTTTTAACTAAAATAGACATTGTCCAACATGTCTTTAATCTTATAACTGAAAAAGGCATTGGGACAGACTTGGCTGACACATAAAAGAAATAAACTAGTTAAGAAACATCCATAAGGTCTGAGGCTCCAATAGACTTGATCTTCAGACTATGAGGACTCACCAAATGTTGAGATATAGGAGGTGATACCAGTGATCAATCGTGCTGCTGGAAACGAGCACTAGAACCTATATTATTAGACAATTTAGCATATAGACATGTATGTGAGTCAGTAGTTCTGAAATGTACTGAGTATATAGGGGTGAATGCAAATGTAAAACCAAAACTAAATAAACTTTCAAATCATGCATGCTAAGTGTAAAAGGACTCACCTTGGACATGAGTAAAGCTGAAAACTGAAAGATCATAAAACATAAATGATAAGGCATAATGTAAAGCTTAGTAAGTCATCACACTTAGTTTGTAGAATCTTTACTTTTACTCTTTCTTGTGGAAGGTTCTTATAACCGACATAAGCCATGTGAGCTATTATGGAGTTCAGCGTCTTACCCACATTGCAGAGAGATGTCCTACCCTTGCCATCATAATAGAACCTTAACTTAAGTGATCACTAAACTTCATCTATATTGGGAAAAAGACACTCTATGGCGAGGTATCTGGCACCGAGAAGGGAATGTGGATAAGTGTATCCTAATTTTTAAAAACTACCAGCCACCGTAGGTTTAAGAGACCTCGACAGAGAGTGTCTTCTTTTACCAATATGGATGAGCGTATCCTAATTTTTGGAAACTATTAGCCACTGTAGTTTTAAGACTACTCCCATACTTAGGAAATCCACCTTAAAATCGTATGTGGGTTTGTAAACTGAAAACCGACTATACTTCTTTTACTTAAATCATACTCATGGGGTAAAGTTATGGATTTCAAACCCTAAATGTGATCATAAGATCAAAACAGGACTTTAATCAAGTTGCCAAAATTGAAAATTTAACTTATAAACTTGAACTTCTCAAACTCAATAACTTATGCTTAAATCTTTAAGTTCATGCATCATGTTTTAGAAACGTCATATTAAAACACCATGCTCAAAACATAAGTTAGAATCTTTCTTCAATTGATCAAACTTCAAGTCAAGATAATGAAATCATATCATAATAGCAACAATGTAAGTCAAAACATGAAAAAAGGTATTTCGTCTGCAAATCAATCTTTAAATCACATGATGATATCATAAATTCAAGAATATGAGAATTGGGTAGGAACCTTAATTGCAATCATATGAATTCAACTTTAAAAACAAGTTTTTGGGCACAAGGATGAAATATTATCCTTGTTAAAACCCCACATACCTGGACTTCTTGATTTTTATTAAGGGAATTTAGACTTGGGAACTTGAGAGATGATTTTGAAGAACAAACCCTAGCCTTGTTATTCTTGAATGTGGGGGAAGAAAGAACGTCGTTAAGTGATTGAGAATGGGAAAAATAATGCCTTTTCTTATGTTTTAAGTCGTGGGTTGGGAGTTTAAAGAGGAGAAAAGACGAAAAGGCCCTTTAGTTGGACAAATAGATACTTGACCATCACGAGTCATGAGTCACCTTATGACTCATGACATCTGATTATGAGTCTTACCAGTGACTCGTATAGTCTCACAACGAGCTGCTTAGCATGAGTCATAACCAAAACAGAACCCCAACCACCCCACACTATCTTGACTATAATAACATCTAACAACTCGTAAAGAATCTTCATGACTTGATGAGTGAGTTGTTAGGTTTGGAAAATAGTGATTTTGATGAGTGAGTCGTAGGTTCCACAAGGTATTATATATACTACCTAGCCTAGTCTGAAAGAGTTAAGCCATAACCTACCTCAAAAGTCAAAATCGGTCCACATTTTGAACCCACAACCTTACTCTCTACAAATGATCCTAAGCTCCACTAAAAACATCAAATATAGAATCTAAGCGTCAAAATAAAACCAAGGACATCCGTATTGACTACTTTTGGTTCAGGGTCAAAAAAGACCCCTAAAATGAATTTTCAAAAATGAATCGCAAAATTGTAACATTATTTCAAAAACGTGTTCCCCATATTTTTAGGAACCTACAGCTGAAAACCCAAGTCAAATCGAGTCAAAAACGAGGTTCAAATCGAAGAAAAACTATTTTTGAGCTTTATCAGGTAAAAATATTTGAAATAAGAATTAAAATCAAGAATCAAAGTTGTTTTGGAGGTTAAATTAATGAAAAACTAGTAATTCTAAAATTAAAACATTATTCAAGTGAAAAGGAGCAAAATTGGGATTCAAAATCAAGACCTAAGATTTTTTTAATTTTGCGAGATTAATCAAGAAATTTCTAAGAAAAGGGTGAATTCTTGCCTTAAATCCATAATATAATCAAGAAATAGATGTTAATCTAGCTTCCCAAGTTTCCACAAGCTTCACTTTTAAGATCCCACACTATAACTCCCAAGAGACAAGAAGAAAAAATAAGCAAAATGGGGTGCCCCTGATTTGTTCGTAGTTCGATATATTCAAACGAACAATGTAACCACACTAAATTCGATGCTACTGACTTAATGGTAGTATCAGATTTTTGAAAAAATATCGTTTTCACAAAGTTAACCCCCAAAATCCAAAATCACTT
This sequence comes from Capsicum baccatum var. pendulum, assembly GCA_030864225.1. NCBI lineage: Eukaryota > Viridiplantae > Streptophyta > Magnoliopsida > Solanales > Solanaceae > Capsicum > Capsicum baccatum. The sequence continues at coordinate 61,368,794 of CM061550.1, read as the reverse complement.
TTTTCCAAATCGAGGGTCAAAATAAGATTTAAAAACCGTAAAATCACACCAAACATGCTATCACTCTAAAATCAATGTTCTGGATTTGCTGGTGAACTCAGATTTTCCATCTGAGGTCATTTCGACCAAATATGGGTTCCTCACCCATATTTCTAATTTTCCAACTTTCCGATCAATTGGTCGAAATGAGCTCAGGTGCATCGAGACTCAAACCAAAGGTCTACCTAGCCTAAAATCAATATTTCGGAGCTGCTGGTGCAGTCCATTCAACCATCTGTCAGACGAATTGAAAGATATCTATATAAGTCCAAAATAATGTTCTCGAAACCATCAAAAACCACATTATTGCATAAATGGTACCAAAATGCATCAAGAACCATGTCAATCACCCCATACCCTAGAAGTATCATAATGCAACTACTGAGAGGGGTAAAATGGTTAAATGACAAATTTCACATATTTCATCAAATTTTCAAGTCGTTACATCATCCACCACTAAAAATATAGTTCATCTCGAACTACGGCAAAAAAATACCTGAATCAATAAAGAGCTGGGGATAAGAACTATGCATATCAGACATGACCTCCCAAGTAGCCTCATATACAGGTCAATGTCGCTACTGAACCTTAACCACAAGGATAATTCTAGAGCGCAACTGTCTAACATCCTTAGCTAATATGGAGACCGATTCCTCAATAAAAGACAACAGCTCATCTAAATGAACTGACTCCCAATGAATAACACGAGACTCAATGAAAATATAACAGCGAAGCATAGAAACATGAAAAACTAGATGAACAGCTAATAGATCAAGAGGAAAAGCCAACTCTTAAGCCACATCACAAATAGTTCGAAGAATATCAAATGGACCAATATACCTGGGGCTAAGCTTGCCCCTCTACCCAAACCTCATTACACCCTTCATGGGTGAAACTCAAAGAAAAATACGATCACCAACACCAAATCTCAAGGCAAGAAGTCTATGATCAGCATAGCACTTCTACCTACTCTAAGTTGCTCTAAGTCTGTGTTGAATGACCCAGACTCTATCCAAGGACTCACGAAGCAAGTTCGTACCTCGAGGTCTAACCTTAGAAACATCAAACCAACCAACTGAAGATTGACAATGCCCACTATACAGCACCTCAAAAGAATCCATATCAATACTGGAATTGTAACTATTATTATATGCGAACTCTGCTAAACCCAAATGCTACTCCCACTAGCCAACAAAATCCACCACGCATGCGCGAAGCATATCCTTCAAAACTTGGATTGTTCGCTCTGTCTAGCCATTATTCTGGGGTGAAACATTGTACTAAGATCCATTCAAGTTCCCAACTCACCCTAAAAAGTCTTCCAAAAGTGAAATGTAAATACAGGACCTCAATCTAAAATAATGGACACCAATATACTATGAAGACGCATAATCTCACGAATATAGATACGGGCCAACCTCTCAGCACAGAATGAGACCTGAACCAGAATAAAATATGCTAACTTGTTCAATCGATCCATGATGACCACTATTAGAACCATGAGATGTATCAGGAAAACCAGTCATAAAGTCCATAGTGACCCATTCCCGCCCCTCAGGAATGGACAACCTCTGAAGCAATCCCCCAGATCTCGTATGCTTAGCCTTCACCAGCTGACAATATAGGCAACAAGCCACTAAATCCACTATATCTCACCTCATACCACCCCACCAGTAGTGTTTTCTCAAATTACGATACATCTTAGTCACACCTGGATGGATAGAATATTTGGAACAATGGGCCTCTTTCAAGATCAACCTAATCCATTCACCCACTCTCGGCACATAAACTCAGCCCCCAATCCTTAAAAATCCATCTAAATCAAGTGAGGCTTCCTTAGTCTCCCCACTCAACACCTTATCTCGAATCAACCTCAATCTGATATCATCAAACTAATGATCTTGAATCTGCTCCATCAAATAAGATTTAGCTTCCACAAATGTCAAAACATACCTAGGTGTCGAAATATCAAGCCTAACCATCTAATTAGCTAAAGATTGAAACTTTAAGGCCAAAGGCCTCTCCTGGGTTAAAAATGGTGCCAAACTACCCATGCTAGTCGAATTTCGTCTCAAGGAATCCGCAACTACACTAGCCTTGCCCAAATGATAGAGAATGGTCAAGTCATAATCTGTAAGCAACTCAAGCCAATAGTGTTGTCTCATATTAAGATCTCACTGTATGAAAAAGTACTGAAGGCTACAATAATCTGAAAAGATCTCATAATAGACTCCATACAAGTAGTGCCTCCATAACTTCAAGGCAAACACAACTGCACACAACTTCAAATCATAGGTTGGATAATTTCTCTCTTGAGGCTTTAAGTGACGAGATGCATAAGCAATTACCTTGACCTCCTACATCAACACAACATCTAACCCAACACCTAAAGCATCACAAAAGATGGTAAAATCCATGCCCTCCTTGGGCAAAGTCAAGATAAGAGCTGAAGTCAACAAATCCTTGAGCTTTTAAAAGCTCACCTCACAACCATCGAACCACTAAAAGGAAATCTTTATCTGGGTCAACTTGGTCAATGGAGCTACAATGGATGAAAAACCCTCAACAAAATACCAATAGTAACCTGCTAAGCCAACAAAACTCCAAATCTTAATGGGTAAAGTAGGTCTATCCCAACCACAAACCGCGACAATCTTAGCTGGATCAACCATAATACCTTCCTTAGTCACTACATGACCTAAGAAAGAAATAGACTCCAACCAAAACTCACACTTAGAGAACTTTGGATACAATTTCTCATCCCTCAATCTCTGAAGCACAGTCCATATATACTCTTTATGGTCAGCCACACTCTTGGAATACACCAAGATATCATCTATAAATACAATAATAAAAGAGTCTAGATACGATTGAAATAACCGATTCATCATCTCCATATATGAGGAAGGGGAATTGGTTAATCCAAAAGACATGACCAAGAACTCATAATGATCATATCAAGTCCGAAAAGCTATCTTTGGAATATTCGAAGCTCTAATCCTCAACTGGTGAAAACCGAACCTCAAAACAATCTTTGAAAACACCAGAGTGCCCTAAAGTTGATCAAATAAATCATCGAGTGAGGAAGAGAATACTTATTCTTAACTGTCACCTTATTTAACTGTAGATAATCAATACACATTTGCATAGACCCATCTTTTTCCTTTATAAATAAGACAGGTATACCCCAAGGTGAAATACTAGGTTAGGTATATCCCATATCCAATAACTCCTACAACTGGTCCTTCGGTTTCTTCAACTCTGCTAGGGCCATCCTATAAGGAGAAATAAAATAGGCTTGGTGCCCAGCTCAATATCAATAGAGAAATTAATATCTCAATCTGGAAGAATACCAGGCAACTTCGTAGGGAACATATCCATAAACTCACAAACAACACAAACAGAATCCAAGGAAGGAGACAAAACAACACTAGTGTCATGAATATGAGCCAAGATAGACATCCCCTCTCAACCAATTTATGAGACTAAATATAAGATATAATCCTCTTAGGACCCGAATAAAGTGCACCCTTATAAGTTATCCTTGGCACAACTGGCAATGCAAAAGAAACAATCTTAGCAAACCAATCTAAGATAATATAATAAAAAGCCAACCAATCCATACCTAAAATAACATCAAAATCGACACATCCAACACAAACAAGTCTACCAAAGTATCACGCCTGACAAAAGTCATAATACAAGATCAGTGCACCCGATCTACCACTAAAAAATTACCTACCAGGGTAGATATACGAATAGGCATGGAAAGAGGCTCACTAACAAAATCAAAATCTAAAGCAAAATACAAAGACATATATGAGAAAGCTAATTTGGGATAAAATAATACAGATGCAGGTCTGAAACAAACAGGGATGATAGTTGTAATCACAGTATCAGAAGCCTCTGCCTCAGGTCCAGCTGGTATGGCATAACACTAAACATGACCACCAGTTGCCTGGGTAGCCGCACGACTATTAACTTTTTGAGTGGCCCTACGGCCACCCCTACTAGCTCTACTACTTCTACCTCCACACCTCAAGTAGCTCCCCTACCCCTCCTAACTGAAATAAAAGTAGCCCAAATCACCCGCTGGGAACAGTCCCTGGCCACTTGGCCAATCTTATTACACACATAGCAACCTCTAAGACCAATCTCAATAGGAGAAGCTACAATTGGGCCCAAACGGCTACCCTGAACTGCTGAACTAGAAGATTTACCACTTGAACTCTGTAAAGTCGCTTGCACTGGCCTACCATGGTATCCATGAAAACCTCTAAAATTTATGTCTCAAAAGGTCTGAATCCTAAACTTACCAAAATATCACGCCCTCTTAGCGCCTTCTTGAGATACACTAAGAATACCCTCTATCGTCTTAGCATGATCCAAAATACTCTTAAAAGAAGCCCTAAGCATAACCATATGAGACGTAGCCAATTGAAGAGAGACATCTAAACCCTTTACAAACTTTTAAATCTTCTCAGACTCAGTGGAAATGCTATTATAGGAATATCTGGATAGGTCATGAAAGTGTGCCTCATACTTAACAGCTGTCATGGGGCCTTTCTCTAAATAAACAAACCCGTCCCGCATTCGATCCCTCAAATTGTAAGGCACAATTCTCTTTAGAAAGGTATCAGCAAGTTGATCCCATGATAACTCACGAGTATCAACAATCCTATAACTGACAAATAACCTCCACCAATCTCTCACAATATCTCTCAACTGATATACAGTATTGATGAGTAGTAAATTTACCACTCATTTACATCCAAAATCTATGTATATAACTATTATTTAAAGGTATGAATGAGACAAGATTGTTAGTTGAATGCACTAATTTTTATATTTTATGGGCATGCAGGTAATGAGGAAGAAAGATATCGATTTTAGCTGGAAAGCAACCAAAAGGAGAAAAAAAAAGGCAAGATGGAAGACACTGCACATAATTAGGCTCAGTTACCGTGATCGCAGCTAGACTACTTTGGTCAACAACTGCGATCATAAGGATTTAAAAGCATTCACAGAAGATCCAATTGCGAACAAGCTGCAGCGATCGCTGCTTGGCGAGTTTATACCGAGGGGCAATTCTATCATTTTACCAAGCCAACCCCAAATCCCTTATAATTCTAAACCATTTCCCATTTGGCATGACACACTTTGAACAATTGAATTTTGGCAATTTTATAACCCTACTAACTAGGGAAACTTTTGTGTTTGAATTTTCAAGTTGAGTTCAGTGAAATTGAGGTGTAAGTTGAAGAATTTTTTCATTCTCCATTATCATGGGTGCTTTGAATGAACCTTATGGTATATTTCTTACTCTTTACTTCATGAGTAGCTAAACTTTCTTATCTTGGGATTATGTTGAACTAAGGTGTAATTATGTGTGGGTTGTGATGTGTTTGTGTAGATTCTAGTTTGTTGATGATGGGTTTCATATTGCTTGCTTGAATTAGTTGGGGTTTATAGGTAAAAACCTTAAATGCCAACATGGATTTATGGGTGAAAACCCCAAGTTCTTAAAAACCAACATCATCCTTGAAAGAGGGGTGTGGGCGAACTTTTAGAATACATATCATTCTTGAAAGAAAGATAAAGGTGACAAGGCAATAGTGGACAATAGTAAATGTAGTTTGTTATCTTTTCACTATCTTAGAAATAAGGGTGAGTAAAGAGTGAAATATGTCCTGGGCATCTTCCTAGAAATAGGATGCTCAAGTGAGGTATTACGTAGTTTTAATTGACACAGTCGTGAGGTACTCGAAAGGGTCAACGACTGATAATCTTGAGGTTTTACTGACAAATTAGCCTCAAGAACCTTAAACCTAGCCTACCAAATCATTAATGACTAGAATTTGCACCCAATCATCATACACCCATATATAACTTGTACTTAGGTAGACATAATCCCAAGATCCTTCTCATGTCAAATTTTTAATCACAATTGTTGCCTTTAGTTGTTAGCTTGCATAGACTTTGATCAATCCTTATTCCAAACCAATTCTCCCATTTTAAATAATGTATTTTACTTTTTACACATTACGAGTATCATCTTAGTAATTATTAACACCCATAGGACTAGAAGACAAATTCCACTCCTTGAGGATTCAATATCAATGAAAGTTGAGTTATTGACAATGATCGTCCACTACCAAATGCAATGGCATAGGTGAGCGTGATCAAGTATAAGCCACACCATCAACGCAGAAAGAGTGAAGCATAACTAAGAACACAAGATATGAAAGAATTTTACACGATAAGGAATAAAATAAGAGAGGTTTCCTAAAGACATCCTATAGACTCTCAAAGATAGATACGAAAGTCTACGTACTGATTTACGAGACTCTATTAGACATCATATTCTTACACCGTTGAGACCAATGAACCTGGCTGCTCTGATACCAATTTGTCAGGATTCAAAAAAAGGGGTCATAATAGCACTTGTCACGGTGTACCTTGACAAGTAAGCCTATTACCCAAATTGATATATAAAAAAAAAAGACAAGACAGAAATACCCAAGGTAAGACTTTTAAAATGAAGCCAAACCATACAAGTAATCATAACAAAGTGGAAAGAACTTATTCAAAATACCAACATGCCCAAAACTAGGTGTCAATAGTGTAAGAACTTCTAATACAATCAATGAGTAGAATACATAAAAAAAATAACCACAAAGAAGCATTCTCTGTCTCAGAATACTAATAAGGAAATAACTAATTTAGAAAGACAGAGGTGAAATCTGGATATAGGAATATCCAACCACTACCTTGAGTAAAATGAAGGCACCCGAAATTAACCAATCTGAGGCACACTTGAGCTAGGACCTGCACCAAAAGGGCATAGTAGGCGTGAGTACAGTTAACTTGTACTCAGTAGGTATCATAGGCCGACCAAACAAAGTACTAAATAAAGCATACAAAATATACACTAAGGGCACGTCAGCTGCAATCAAAAAATGTCCCATAGTGATATCCTACACTCCTTGCACTAACAGTTCTACAATATCAACACATAATACAGCAACGCGCCAGATAAAATGCACACCATATCATATACAAGTATAATAAAAAGAAGCATGTAAACTCAAGATCATCAAGTACCAATAAAGGAAGATAGAATAATTAGACATTAACAAGTAAAGATATAAAACAAATAGATAGATGACAAGTCAATATGGCAATACAAGAATAACATAACACAATAAAGCAAGTGCAATGTATATAATGATGATGATGAGTCACATGGTCATCACACAACCTTTGGGATCATCACACAATCCTTGTATACATGGACGGAGGTAAGCCTTTGGACGTGGGGACCATGGGGGGTTTGTCAACCCATATAGAATCCATTTATCTCATATATCCTTTACAGAACATCTCTCAAAAAGGGTTTTATAAGTTGCTACATTATCTCCTCCCCAGCACTTCCCTCGGAGAGGGTTCTTATAAAAGGTGTTGTCAGTGTTTCTCAGATGTTGTCATAGTAGTACCAAAATTTCATGAATGGGCATGATATGAGGATTAATGAACACAACTAGTCATAATGGGTATTTTCACAACCAATCACAATGATATATTTCCACAACCAACTATAATTATACATTTCCACAACTGTGTGAGCCAATATTCACTCATTATTTTTGTTTCATCCATGAATTTCCACATGTCTCATATAACAAAAAGTATGAACATATCACAATACATCAATGGTACCACATTAGACATTTAAACAACACAATACAATTATTCACAAATATTCAAGTCTATCAACATCACATAGGACCCCATATGGTCACACATATCACATAATATCTCAATTTCAAGAATTACATTACATATAGGCCCCCACACAAGCACAACACATAGATATCCATTTTTCATGATAAGTTCCTACCCTAAAAATGCATTTTGTACCATCATTTACTACCCAACCCAGTATGAAAGAGTTAAGCCATAACCTACCTTAAAAGCCTAAAATGATCTGCTACACTTCGAACCCACGATCTTATTTTCCACGAATGATTCTGAACTTCACTAAAAACATCAAATATGGAATCTATACATCAAAATAAAATCAAAGACACCCATATTAACTACTTTTGGTTTGAAGTCAAAACGGACCTTCAAAATGGATTTTTGAAAAAAAATACAAAATCATAATTTTACTTTAAAAATGTGCTCTTCATAATTTGTAGGAACCTACAACTGAAAACTCAAGTCAAATCGAGTCAAAAATAAGGTTCAAATCAAAGAAAACCATTTTTGAGCTTTATCGAACAAAAACCTTTGAAATTCGAGTTGAAATCAAAATTGGGGTTGTTTTGGAGGTTAAATTGATGACAAAGTTTCCTGAGTGTTCCAGCCTCTCTGCAAAATCAACACATGAATAAGTTAGTTTACTCCAAAATCTAGGAATTAGGAGACATAACTAAATATGCAAGACTGTATTAATCAACAAATACTTAGGAACACATAGTCTTTTCTAATCAATCATTGAGGGTGATTTATGCAATTTTAATCATCCCCAAGGCTAACCTATTTTTTTCAAATTGTTCTCTTCCTAATGCCTTAGTGAATATATCAGCAATTTGTTCTTCAATAGAGCAAAACATGATTGATATAAGACCTTTTTCAACATTATCTCTAAGAAAGTGATGTCTAATATCAATATGTTTAGTTCTTTTATATTGAACAGGATTCTTGCTATATTAATAGCACTTGTATTGTCACAAGAAATAGGAACACATCCAACATCCACACCAAAGTCCATAAGTTGTTGTTTAATTGATAATAGCTGAGCACAATAAGATCCTGCAACAATATATTAAGCCTCAGCAGTAGACAAGGCTACTGAGTTTTGCTTCTTAGTGGACCAGGTAATCAAACATGATCCAAGGAAGTGTGACATGCCTGTGGTGCTCTTTTTGTCAACCAAGTATCCTGCATAGTCAGCATCAGAGTATCCTACCAAGTTAAAGTTACTACCTTTTAGATACCATAGGCCAAGATCACTGGTTTCTTTGAGATATCTAAAAATTCTTTTCACAGATTATAGATGAGACTCTTTAGGATTTACTTGAAATCTTACACATAGCCCCACACTAAACACAATATTTAGCCTAATTGTTGTGAGATACAGTAATGATTCTATCATTCCTCTGTACAACTTTTGCTCCACATCCAGACCTGTTTCATCAAAATCAAGTTTTATGGCAGTGGCTATTGAAGTGTTGATCTCTTTTGCCTCTTCCATGAAAAATATTTTGAGAAGTTTCTTGACATACTTCTACTGATTGATCATGGTCTCAGATGCTATTTGTTGTATTTGTAAGCCTAAGAAGAAGTTTAGCTCCCCCATCATGCTCATCTCAAATTAACAACTCATGAGTTTAGCAAAATCATGAGTCAAGTTCATGTTTGCGGAGCCAAAAATAATGTCATGAACATACACATGCACAACTAATAGATCTTTTCCATTAGTTTTAAGAAAAGAATGTTGTCAATCTTACCTCTAGTGTGTCACGCTCCAGAAAAAACTTTGACAATCTCTCATACCAAGCTCTTCGAGCTTGTTTCAGTCCATACAAAGCCTTGTCCAGTTTATAAACATGATCAGAAAACTCCTTGCTTTCAAATCCTGATGGTTGTTTGACATACACTTCCTCTTTAAGGATGTCATTCAAGAATGCACTCTTAACATCCATTTAATAGAGAATGAATTCCATATAAGAAGAAAATGCAATAAGTAATATATTGCTTCAATTCTAGCTACAGGATCAAAAGTCTCATGAAAATCTATGCCTTCTTCTTGATTGTACCCTTGGACTACTAATCTTGCCTTGTTCCTTGTAATTGTTCCATGCTCATCAACCTTATTTTTGTATACCTACTTAGTCCTAATTACTGTTCTATCTTTTAGAAGAGGAACTAAGTGACATACTTTGCTTCTCTCAAACTAATTTAACTCTTCCTACATGGCTATAATCCAAACAACATCAAGCAGTGCTTCAATTACTTTCTCTGGATCAATTTTTGACAAGAATGCTTTAAAAGCACACATGTTTCTAAATCCAAACCTTTTGGTAATCCCAGAAGTGAGATCAGTGAGAACATTCTCAATAAGATGTGATCCTTGATACTTGTAAACTTTTGGGGCCAAACTTAGTAAGCTACTAGGATCACTAAAGATGTTCTGATTTGGGTAGTTGGTGGCTCAGTTCCCCTTGTCACTGTGCCTCTAGAATCAGTTCCCCCTATTGAGGTGCCTCCATGTTTGGTAGCTCCAGTCGATAAACCAGGTTGTGTAACCTGTTCCTCAAAGTCACTCTCTTCCTAGAGGTTAGTATTAACACAGGATTCATCAAAAACTACATGCGCACTTTCTTCAACACAGTTTGTTGTGTTGTTTAGAACCCTATAAGCCTTACTATGAAGTTAATAACCTAAGAAGATTCTCTTATCACTTTTAGCATCAAAGTTTCCCAGATTATCCTTTCCATTATTATAAATGAAACATTTACAACCAAAAGTTATAAAATGAGAAATGTTTGGATTTCTTCCTTTTAGTAGTTCATAGGGAGTCTTTTCTAGAATAGGTATGATCATACACATCTATTTATGATATATGTTGTAGTACTAATTGCCTCAGTCCAAAGTTTTTTAGCAAGATTTCCTGCAAGCATGACTATTTTAGCCATATCTTTCAAGGTTTTATTCTTCCTTTCTACCATTCTATTTTGTTATGGTGTTCTAGGAGCAGAAAAGTTATGATCTATACCATTTGTAGAACAGAATTCTAAATATTTGACATTCTCAAATTTTGTACCATGGTCAGATCTTATGGAAACTAGAGAAGTGCCCAGTTTTTTTTCAATTTTCTTGATGAAAATAGTAAAGACATCAAAGGCATCTTCTTTAGAAGCTACAAAAAATGTCCAAGTAAATCTAGAATAATCATCAAAAATCATAAAAACATACCTTTTTCCACCTCTACTTTGAAGTCTCATTGGTCCACGCAAGTCCATATGAACCAGATCGAGGCACTTGGTAGTGCTGGCATGGTTCTTTGACTTAAAAGAAGATCTTACTTGCTTCCCCCTTACACAGGCACTACATACCTTTTCTTCCTTGAACTTGGTCTTGGGCAAACCCAATACCATATCTTTGGAAGAAAGTATGTTTAGCTGTTTTAGACTTGCATGTCCAAGTCTTATGTGCCAAAGTAGGGGATCAATTTTCATTGCACTCAGACAGGTCAACTCAGCTTTGTACACATTTCTATATCTCCTTGCAGTGAGCACAATCTCTTTGGTGTCCATCCTCTTGACTTTGACTCCTGCAGAATTAAAAATAACTTTATTACCTCCATCACACAGTTGTAAAATGCTCAGCAGGTTGTGCTTCAATCTTTCTACAAGATAGACATCTTTCAATACTCTTGGTTCAGATGTGCCAATTTTTTCAACTCAAGTAATGATTCCCTTTTTGCCATCACCAAAAGAAACTCCTCCTCTATTTATTTTGGAGAGTGAAAGGAACTTTTTCTTATCACTAGTCATGTGTCTTGAGAAAGCACTGTCCAAGTACCAGTATTTTTTGCTTCCTTTCACCTTCTCCTACAAGAAGTCAATAGTTAGACTTAGGAACCTAGACAATCTTGGGTCTTGTTTTATGAGTAAATGGATGAATTAAATTTCTTCTAGTCCATGAAAGCAATATATAATAAAACCTATTTCTCTGACAAAAACCAGTTCTATTCTTCTTGGTCTGAGAAAACTTATTAACTAGGTTTTGACTACTAGATCTACTTTTAGCAGGCACAGGACATTCAGTGGTTGGATGTCCAAGGTTACCACAGATATAACATAAGTTTTTAGGATCATCAAGACTTTTGTGGAAACCCAAACGTGCCTTTTCACTATGATTTCTCTCACTTAACTTATGAACAATTCTCGAAGAATTTGTCCACCTGTTAGCTCTTTCAAGGTGAAGCTTCATTTTAGAGACTTCTTGACTTAGTTTATTCACCATATCTACTGCATCATTACATTTTTTTTTGTACTTGACTAATTCAAGTTCAGCGCTTTCTTGTTCTTTACTCATGACCTTTTTTCCATTTTTAGTGAATGTTAGTTTTAGAACTTCAGACTTAAGATCATTATTTGAAAAATCAAGTTGTGCAACCTATTTCTTGAGAGTGCAGTTTTCTTCTTCAACTGTATTCTTGCAAGATTTTAAATCAATGAGATCAAATTTTAGACTTGCAAGACTATTGAACAACTCATCCTTATCAGAAGTTAATTCTTGAAAATCATCAATTAGTGCACTCATCAGAGAAACAAGTTTTGTTTTTGAAAATAAATGCAATTTTTCTGTAAGTTCAAGTATACTTACCTCAGAAGCATCATCTTTTTCCTCTAAGTCAGAATCTCCTAAGGCCATGAATGTTGTTTCATCAATCTCATCATCATCTGAATAAAATCTCCAAGCTGCTACCATAGCATATTCTTCCTTTCTTTTGGCTTTTTCTTTCAATTCTTTCTCATACCTTTCCTTCTTCCATTCAATTTCCCAAACTGGATAATCCTTGATCTGATGATCAGTATTTCCACACTTAAAGCATCCATTTGGATTGTCATTGAAACATTTCTTGCTACCTGTTCCCTTTTTCTTCTTAAAGAATTTACTGAAGTTCTTAGTTATGAAGGAAATTAGTTCCTGGTCAAGTTCAACTTCATCATCACTGTCTGAGGCCTTCAAAGCCAAGACTTTCTTAGGGGCTGCTTGTTCATTAGTTCCATTAATTTCCATTTCATAGGTCCTCAAATTTCCTACTAGTTCATCCAGTGTCATTCCTATGAGATCCTTTGCCTCCCTGATTGCAGTTACTTTAACATTCCATTTTGATTTTGGTAGTACCCTCATCACCTTTTCAACTTGTTCCTCCTCAGTGATGACTTTTCCCAAAGAAGTCAACTCATTTGTTAAGGTAGTAATCCTTGTTGTCATCTCATGCAAGGATTTATTCTCCTTCATCTTAAATGCTTCATACTCAGTAAAAAAAGAGCAATCCTGAATTTTCTTACCTAAGAGGTACCCTCATGTGCATTGACTAGTGCATCCCAAATTTGTTAAGCAGTGGTAGAAGTTAACACTTTGTTGTACTCAGCAGGTCCTAGTCCACAAACTAAGATATTCTTAGCCTTAACATTTTTCTTTAATTCCACCAAGTCAACAGCAGTAAATTCACTCCTTCTTTCTTGACTTATTCACCATTAACTAACTTCATTGGAATAGTAGGACCATCAGTGATCTTATCCCATAATTCATAGTCTTTACCTTGGATGACCATTTTCATCCTGGCTTTCCACCAGATAAAGTGAGAACCATCAAAGAGTGAAGGTCTAGTAGTTGACTGACCTTCATCGTGACCAGTAGGAGGTGCGAAACTCATCTTAGTGATCTTTTCTTAGGTGCTAATCTTATTTAAGACAACCTCACTCTGATGCCACTTGTTAGAGTACGTACCCTACTGATTTTAGTGTTTTATTGTAATAGCTGCCTATTAGTGGAATAAGTCAACTAACGTGGTTTACGTAAGTAAAATTGAAGACAATTATTTTTACGTGGAAAACACCCGACTCAAGAAAGGTGTAAAAAAACACAACCTATACCTTTACAGGATTTAACCCCAACTTCACTAATACTCTTGAGCCTCGACAATCAACAAATTATAAGACTTCTTGTAAACTAGGAATTAAAACTTCTAACTCATTTCTATAATAACACAAATCTTCCCAAGATAAGTGTACCCAAGTCTTCGAGTTCCCTAACTTGAAGACACAACTCTTAACCCAGTTTATAACTCACTGAAACTAGAACAAAGACTCATTACAACTCAAAGAACCAACCTATTACACAAAGTCTACGACTTGCTAAGTAAAGGTTTAGGTTCTTCTTCAAGTTATTAAACTGATTTGCTGATTGATGATTTTATTGTTCAGTGCATGGGTGAAACACTTGAATGTCGTTTGTTGTATTTAAGCCAAATTCTATCTTCAGTAGGACTCTACCAGGTAGTTTCACTCCTTGGTGCAGCCGTTTATCACCTTGACTAAATAGGACTCATCTACTTTATCCCCTAGTCTAGCTAGACTCCTTGATCAAATCAATCTCTAAGTGTTGGATTTATCTTCACCTTTTTATCCTCTTTGTTGCATGTGATAAATATTGAGAGCATATCTGAATCTCCTTGCTTATCCACACATGACTTTACGCATGTTTATCTTATCAATAGTCTTGCCTACGATTATTCTTTCTTCACTTGTGTGGACCAGCTTGCACAACAAGTTTTATTCATATGTCCATCATCAAAACTTTAGTAACCTAACAATGACGATATCATATTTTTGAAAAAATGTCATTTTTACAAAGTGACCCCCAAAATCAAAAATCACAATTTTCTAAATCGAGAGTCGAAATGAGATTTAAAAGCCGTAAAATCACACCAAACATGTTACCACTCTAAATTAACATTTTGGATCTTCTGTTAAAGTTGGATTTTTCATCCGAGATCGTTTCGACCAAATGTAGATCTCACACACATATTTCTAATTTTTTAACTTTTTGACCAATTGGTCGAAATTAGCTCTGGTATACCAGGACCCAAACCAAAGGTCTACCAAGCCAAAAATTGATATTCCAGAGTTGTTGACGCAATCAGTTCATTCATAAATAACACAGATTAAAAGATATCTACATAAGATCATAATAAGGCTATCAAAGCCATCAAAAACCATAATATCGCATAAATGGTACAAAAATGCATCGAGAACCATGCTAATCATCCCCACACCCCAAAAATATCATAATGAAACTATGAAGAGGGGTAAAATGATCAAATCACAAAAATCACAAATTTCACATATTTATTAAATTTCCAAGTCATTACAACATGTTAATCTTTGACCCTAATGTGATGTTGTAACTGAGATTAAGAAATTTTTATTTTCTAAATTGAAATGAAAGACCTTGGACAAGTTGATGTGATTTTAGGGATTAAATTCAAAAGAACTGTTAATGGTTTCTCTTTGTGTCAGTCTCATTACATTGAAAAGGTTGGATTTTTTTATGTATTTTTAGTGAGAGCTCTTTATGATCCTAGCATACACTTGAAAAAGAGTAAAGATTCCAGTGTTTCTCAAACTGAATATGATAAAATAATTGAGGTTGTGATGTTTCTCATGAACTATACTCGGCTTGATCTACTCATAATCTCAATAGTGAAGATTGGAACGCTCTTCATCGCTTGTTATGGTATTTGAGAGGTACTATGGATTGATGTTTGCATTTTAATAAATTTTCTGTTATTTTAAAAGAATTTTGTGATGCAAATTGGATAACTGACAATGATGAAGTTAGCTCCACCAATGGCTATATTTTACTTTGGGTGCAGGTGCTATTTCATGGAAGTTTTAAAAGCACTATTTCATGGAAGTCTTCAACGCATACTTGTAAGCATATTCTACCATGGAATTTGAATTTATTGATCTCAAGCTGGCAGGGTAAGAAGCTGAGTGTCTGAGAAACCTTTTGACAAATGTGTCATTATGAAAAAGACAAGTGTCATCGATTTCTTTACATTATGATTCACAGGTAGCAATTGGGATTTCTAAAAATAGTGTATACAATGAAAAAAAAGAAATTCGCATCAGACATGGTGCAGTTAAATAATTATTGAAACATGGTGTTATTTTCTTGGAATATGTAAGATCCACAAGAAATTTGAGAGATACTATGACCAAGGGTTTAACAAGGAAAATAGTCCTTGAATCATCGAGGGAAATAGGGCGAGATCCCATAGGTTGAGGTCGTATGGAAAATACCCATTTTTGGTCAAACGAAGGCATATAGGCCTTCAATAAACACTATATATCCTATAGTTATGGTGTGAGGTAGTGTGTTATTAGGTTGAGCTTATTTTTGCTCTTAATTATCCATAGCCTTAAGGTGGTCTAGGACGAATCACCTACGTGAGTGTAAAAAGTCAGTCACCTTTTTATGAAAGACTTGGATCGTCTTTCTAGAGCACTCATGAGACTCAAGGTTTGTGTGCATATCCATAAAATACATTATAGTATTGCAGAGATTGCTTAAAATAAAAAATATGGTATGTTTTGTAGGGGTTTCAACTTATGTCCATCTAATTCAAAAGTAATTCACTTTTTGGATTTTTTTTGCCTCATATGACTAAGTGTCAATTCAAATCGAAAGATATTGATACTTAAGTACATGTTCCTTCCTTTTGCCTAGAATTTATTCCTATTCTTTATCTTTGCATTAGTGAAGGGTTGTGGAGTTAATTCTGCCTTAAACTTTTATGTGTAATGCAATGAATAAAAAAAATTAAAAAAATACATTACAAAGAAGATGAACCTACATATCCGTTCCAAATGAAAAATCAAGAATCTATAACATTTAGGTTAATGGTACTTTGGTTTAATGGTACTTTAATACCACTAACTCTCATCTTGCAAATAACTTTTTGGCATTCCTATATAGCCATATATCTTTGGAGAACGAAACACACAACAAAAGTGAATGAAAAATATCTCCCTCGTTATTTTTTTAAGTTCTCTATTTTTGGGCATAGTTTAAGAAAACTCCAAACTTTCAGCCATGAGTGCACGTGCTTGGAAGTAGCTGCAGAACCTTGGGCAACGACTGGCTAGAAGGATTTGCATTGGAGTCGAGCCGAAATCACTTTCCAGGCAGTGGCTTGCTATGTCACAGTATTTGTGACTATTTTTTTTTATTATTATTATTATTATTAATTTTAGTTCCATATTAATATTTTAGTATAATTTTCCTACATTTCTAACCAAAACAATTGCAATAAAAAATAATAAATAGATAAAATTTGAAATTAAGGGACTATAACAGTGGATGTTTTATTTTTGCAGATGATATATACTATTAAATTAATGAATTCATATGATCATGGCCCAAAAAAGAGTGTGTGTCGAAAAATTCTTAAAACTCAGATCTAGTTCTGTAACGCCTCGAAAACGGGTCGCGAGATGTCACACGGTGCTCCAAACTACAAGTAGTCCTGAGTTAACCCTGTAAGCCTATTACTTATTTTGAAAACTCAAAGTAAAGGAAACATAAGCATCTAAAACACTAAAATAGTGAAATATTGTCTGAACTGGGCTGAGTTTAAATGAACATAATGTCTGAAAGTACTTAACTAGGAAATTTGAACAACCAACACTGTAAAACTAAAATATATCTAATAGTCGGACAAGCCTCTAACACTTCTAGCTAGAGAGTAATTGGGACAGACCCCCAGCTGACTCGAACTGGCTGAAAGCAACTAAATAAAATACTCTATAAGGCTGGAAATCAGAATAACTGGGTCCCCAAACTATGAGGACTCACCAACTGTTGGGATGGAGATAGAGATGCTCGTGGTCAATCATGCTGCTGGAACTGAGCACCCGAACCTACATTATTAAACAATGTAGCACATAGACGTATATGTGGATCAGTACTTTTGGAATGTACTGAGCATGTGAGGGTAAATGCATGAGTAAAACAATATCTCAATGTTCATATAAACTCATAAAAGAATGTATGCTAAGTACAAATGGCTCACATTGTCTTGAATAACCGAAAGCTAAAAAATCATAAATCACAAATAATAATGCATACGATATAAATCTCGTGAGCCATGACACTTGGTTCTAAAAGTTGTACTTGTAATTTATTTTTAAATTATGCAATCTAAGTGTAGAAAGGACTCATCTTTATCATATTAAAACTAAAAGCTGAAATTTTATAACTGATGTTCTAAGTAAGACGATATCTGAGTAATTTTGTAAGCCTTTACACTTAGTTTCTAAAGGCTTTTCTGTTATTCTTTTTTGTTAGGGAGGTTCTTCTAACTAACATACACTATGTGAGTTGTCATAGTGTCCTACGTCTAGTTCCCTTAAGGGGAAAACCTCACGTTAGGGAAAGGTGTGATACTCTTGCCAAAGAGTATAAGCTGAGCTGAGTGATCACAATCTGTATCTGCATTTATATAAATGGGAATAATCTGAATAATCTTAACCTACATTGGCTCGTAGTTCTGGGGCATGTGAACTAGGACACATACCCAACTTGGTGCTAAGTACTACTCCCTTTAATCTGTATGTTCATTCTGGAGGAAATCCATTTTAAAACTAGCATAAAAGTTTACGATAAAAATCAGTTATACATCTGTTTACTTTAAACTGTAATCAAAACTGTAAAGTGGATTTCATATCTTAGCTGAGGATCAAAAGATCAAATCTTGGTTAAAGTTTGCATACATGCTTTTCAAAGAATGCTTAAACATCATTTTTCTTGAAATGTCAAGACTAAAACTTAGGGCTTGAAAATCCTTTCTTGAAACTCATGTCAAATCATCACAATTCATGTTCAATAATGAAAATCTTGAAATGCTTTAACAATTCTAGTCAAGATAGCAAAATTCAATGCTCAAAATAAAAAATCAAGTCACACACATAATTATGTAAAATAGTCATGCAATTCAACACTTAAATCACATGTAACTTCATAAAGATCAAAAAATGATATTTGGGTATGAACCCTAAACTGTAAATCGTGTAAACTCAACTTTAAAAACTAGTTTTGGGCACAAGGATGAAAGAAGTATCATTGTTCATAGCCCCACAAACTTTATTTAATTAATTAGATTAGAAGCTTGAATTTTTAATCCCTAGATTCGCAATTGGAATGTTGTTTAAAGTTCCCCGGTGATGCGGTGACTCCCTCATCGCTATACTCACCGCGACGCAGTGCAATCGCTGTGAGTCACTAGAAACTAAAATTGTTGTTTTACATCCACCGCGACGCGCCGAGGCAGCCACCACGACACGGTGCTATCGCGGTTGTTGTTTTGGAAATTCAAACGTGGCCGGTCCTCGTCTCGAAAATCCAAAACTCACCCGAGACATGCTACTTACACCCCTGAACATGAATCAACTCAAAAATTTACGTCTCGGGGTCGGAAAGGTCAACCTAAAAATCCTCGAAGTTAAAGGGAGTCAAAAAGTGACTAATTCCCTCAACACTTAGTTTTATTTTTAGATTCTAATTGCCTTAAACAAGTATTAGGGGCTGAGTTGAACTAGGAACGTACAGGTTATTACAAATTCTTTTCTTGATAAACTTCTTTTCCTTTCTTTTGTTTTTATCACCTTTGATTAATAGGTGTGATCTACAATTATATTGATAAAGTAACACTGGAATAAAATCTTAAACGAAAATGAGGTTTCACATACATTTTTTTTTGATTGATTTTTGTTAAGAATTCAAAATTCGTTTTAAATTTTAGTATTTAATACAAAAGAAAATGTCACATATTCTCAGGTAATGATTGTAGTCTGTTTTTTCAGTGAACAAGATAGCAATGGCCATAGATATTAATGATAAAGTATTAAATGGAGAAGGAACAAAAATAATAATAAAGATGACGATGAATAGGAAATAAAAAGAATAAAAAATATAAAATATGTTGTTTTTTAGGCTCTTCACACCCACTTGAAGTGAAATTTACACAAGTTGTCAACTCAGCAAAAAGTGACAAAATGACATAATTTAAGCTTATGTTGGTATGGAAATATACAAGACTTACTTGAGGTGGCTGAGTAAAAATTTGTGCCAACTTTAAGGGGCTGCCAATGTGTTCCTCCTAAGAAATAACTCCTAATTAAATAGCTTAGAGATATACATTAATTAATTTTGATTTACATGTTTATATTTGCTCACGGTCAACACAAACTATGACACGAGCAATTAAGATCTCATATCTAAAACTATTTTAGTTTTGTGGCCTTTTACAAGAGATTTTATTTTTATATATAAGAAATTTACAGTTGTACTCATGAGAAGTTTGAAAACATCACATTAAATTTGATTAACGAAGAATACTACGAAATAAAAATAATTTAGAAAATAAGAAATTAAGAATAAAAAATATGATCGAGAATTTAATAATAATATTAATTTTAAAATATTTTTCTCCAAAAATTTATTGTCATCATGTTAGTAAATATGTATCAAAATTATTTTTTCACAATAATGTAATAAAAGATTACTGGTAAAGTTAAGTGACCATAGAAGTCAATTTCCTAAATTGTAACTTTTGAAAAACAAAATAAGAGATAATATCTCACATGACCATCCAATCTAGAATAGTTCACTTAGAAAGTCACTCAACTGTGTTTTTTAATTTGAAAGTCACACTATTGATATTTCACCTAGAAAATTGTCTAATCTATTTAAATATCTTTTAAAACTAAATTTTGCTGAAATGAAATTATATTTTTGAAAATAGTGATCCTAGAAACTTGACCAAATTAAATCACTTTTCCATTTCAAAATAGTTGGCCCACCTTCTAAAAGTTTTTATTTTAATTTAGTTGTCCATTTTATGAAATCAGGAGAATATTATTATATCCTTCCAACACTATCCTTATCAATAAATGACAAAACAAAGTGTATATACTCAAATTTATTATAATGACCTGATTTATCAGATTTTACTTTTTATGTGATTTGATTTTTTGCCCTTTTTCATGGTTGTTGCATGTTGATTTTTGGGTATGGAGATAGTTGGCACGGTTCACATTGCCTTCGAAAGTTTTTTTTTATTGGGGAGGGGGGAGGTGTTGAGATTTCTAGGGGGTTTGAAAGTCCTATAGTTGACTTGTGTTAACATTTGATGTTCTGAGCGTCGGATGATAATTTGGACAATTCAATTAGATGTGAAATGTTGAATTTAGGTTAGTACCATAGTTGGTTCAGGCTCAAAACCTTTAGTTTACATTTCGACCCTTCGTTTTAAAACTAGTGAAATTAGCCTTAAATGGATTTCAGAGGCTAATTTGTTGAATGATTTTTTTCTTTTTGATAATTTGACATTGTCATTGAGTTTGAAACGTCGAAAATAGCCTAATAGCATAGTTCGTTTGTATTCATGAAATTCTGAACGAATCCCAAGGAATCGATCAACAACCTTACAAGTTAGCAATATTGATGAATTTAGCTAATATCTGGGGAAGCCACTTAGCGGTCAAGGGCTTCTTAAGCAATAGCTGCTTTAGCAGTTAAAGACCTCTTAAGCAGTCACTTTAGTGGCTAATTTTTATTTAAGCGGTGGCCGTTTTAGCGGTCATTTAGTCGCAAAAGCGGTCATCGCTATATGTATACCCCTTTTGATAATTTTTCACCATTTTTGGACCTTGAGTTTTGGTTCTGAGCGATTTTTAGTATTTTGATCATCATTCATCTGAGGTCACTCAGGTTGATAAGCTTATGAGGCTGAATTCCCCGACCTTAACGAGTTCTAAGATTGAGAAGGATGCTTAGGGATTTATTGATGAGATGAAAAAGATCTTCAGAGTTATGCATGCTAGTGATATGGAGGGGGTAAAGTTCCAGCTTGCCAGTTGAAAGAGGTGGCTTACCAATGGTAGTGAGAAGATTTAAGGGGTGAAGAAGCCGAGTCAGCGGTGTGGAAAGAGTTCTCGGGCGCTTTCCTTGATCTCTTCTTTCCTCAAGAGTTAAGAGAAGTCAAGGCTAAAGAGTTTGTAAATTTGAAGCAAGGTAAGATGAGTGTTAAGGAGTATGTATTGAAGTTCACACAACTATCCCATTATACTCCTGAGCTTCTGTTTAATATGAGTTCCAGAATGAAAAAGTTTGCTTCGGATCTTTCTCGTGACTTGGTGTTAAGTGTAAGGTTGTTATGCTAAATACGGACATGGATATATCAAGGCAAATGGTTTATATACAACAGGTGGAGGATGAGAAAAAGAAGTAAGTAGAAATGGGGGAAAACCAATGAGCTTAGGTAAGCTCTAAAATCTTATTTTCGTTATTATACATTCATTATGTCATGAAAAATACTCTTTAAACTTGATTTCAAAATGAAATTTTCAGGATTTTATCGGTAAAACTTAAAATAATTTTTCTTTAATTTAGACCTCATTTTCGTGTGAGTTTTCAACTTTAGACTCCCATAACCTTGGGGAATGTGTTCTAAAATAAATTTTCGTTTTTGTCCCTTTTGTTTTCGAACTAGTTTTTTGAATTTGTTTTGGACACAAATTTAAAATAGTCAATAAGGGTATCATTAGCTGTGTTTTAATGTGTAGATGTTATATTTGAATGTTTTAATTGATTTCGAGACCGTTCGAAAGGAAAAAGCTTCATATGGAAGGACTTTATGCTTGAATTTCGACGCTTTGAGGTAAGTTATAACTTAACTTTCTTAAGACTGGGCTGAGTAGTTAATGAATAAGTAATGCATACCAAGGGTTAGGAAAAATAACTAAGAAAAATATTTTTCGAGCTATTATATATTGTGTGATGTTCGCGTGGATCTTATATTATGAAGTTGTTGACTTGTGCTATTATATATTGCGTGTTGTCTGTGTGGGGACTTGAATAGATATATAGGACTTATTGAGCACTGTTTGCCCTTATCACAACAAAAATGTTCGGGTTTGGGATTGAATATACTATTAATAGAGTCTTACATGTATATTTATTCCAATGGTGTCAAACTAGAACTGATATTATAAAATGCTGACATATTGAGTTGATTTCTAGGTTCTCTTGTGCACGTATTGATAAATTTGTTATCTTCATATTTATTTGATTGTGAATATTATATCGTTATTTATACATACACATTCATGAGATATTGGTACCATTGAAAACATTGATTTTCTTAAAAAATAAGACACTTTTAAAAACACTTAGACCGAGGGATGTACCGATCAAGGGGATTGAGATATGAGTTAGAGTTTGATCGAGATTTGACATAGTATATGAGTTGAGAACCCCTCATGGATCCTATTTTGAAAGCATTGAGGCTCAAACCGTTTATTTCATCATTCTTTGCATTGCATTTGCATACACATTTCATGTGTTACTTGATGCGTAATCAATTTCTATATGTGTATGTGTGTGTATATACACTTAGACCGAGGGATGTACCGATCAAGGGGATTGAGATATGAGTTAGAGTTTGATCGAGATTTGACATAGTATATGAGTTGAGAACCCCTCATGGATCCTATTTTGAAAGCATTGAGGCTCAAACCGTTTATTTCATCATTCTTTGCATTGCATTTGCATACACATTTCATGTGTTACTTGATGCGTAATCAATTTCTATATGTGTATGTGTGTGTATATATGTATATATACCGTTTGAGAATTTTTTCGCTTGCAGATTGCGTAGCATAGTATTTTTTTTACTTGTATTATTTTCTACTTCACTCAGTCGGTCTATGATACCTATTGAGTAGAAGTGGATCTTACCCACTCCTACTGTTTCATTTCGATGCAGATCCTAGTAAGAATGCGACACACGTTGCTGAATTAGTGCTTGATCAGTTGGAGATTTCGATGTACTGACACACTCTAAGCTTTCAGAGTTGGTTCCAATCCTCATCTTATCTACTTGATGTCTTTATTTATTTCAAAAATAAACTTATGTATTATTTTAGATTCATATATGATTTTTAAATGCTTTTGTACTTATGATATCAGATTTTGGGATGATTATGTATTTTATTTAGACTTTCGCATTTGTCTATATTTATGGCTAGGCTTCATTTTATAAGTCTCGTCTTGCTCTATTTTATTACTATTTTCGATTTTTTCTTAACTATTGAAAACTTGGCTTACTTAGGGTGCATTTGTTTTTTTTTTTAAGATTCAGACATCTGAATCTAAATGCGCATCTGAATGATTAAGATATTGTCTCTAGAACTGAAAATTGAATGATTAAGACTGTTTGTTTTTCAATATTTGAATGTACAAAAAAAAATTTATTTGTATATATAATAAAATAAACAATATAATTCAAATAAAAAACTAATTTTATATCAAAAAAGTATGTAATTTAACACAACAAAATTATTATTTGATTAAAAAAATATTTATGTTTGTTAGTGATAGTGGAGATGGTTTATAATGGTTGTTGTGATGTGACGTTATTTGATGTTAGTAGTTGGAGGTGTTGTTGTGGTGGCTGAAAAATCAATGAATGAAGGTTGACGATGTATTGGTGCTAGTTGGAGGTATTGTTGGTTGTGATGGTGGAGATGGTTGTTAGTAGAGATAAATTGTAGCGATGATAGTGATTGAAGTGATGGTAGATGTGGCGTTACTACTGACAATGATGGTGGCTACTGAAGAATGTGTGGAGTTTGTGATGTTTTAGTGGTAGTTAACGGTAGTGCTAGTTGTGATAAATGAGTTGGTCGATAGTAGGGATTGATCGGTAGTGGTTGATGATGGTGGTGCTGTTGATGGCGGTGGTGACAATAAATATAATTAGAATAATAAATGTAGTAGGTGTGACAATAGTTGACAATAGTGATTGATACCGATATTTATTGTCGATGATAATTGTGATGGTGGAGGTGGTTGATGGTGGTTGACAATGATGGTGGTGGTAGAGGTGATGACTAATGATTATAAATAAAGCGACAGTGAATATTATCCAACGCTAAAATACATCTTCAGACCTATTAAGACTTGATTCTATATGTGAATGATTAAAACCTATTCAAACCTATTAATAGTTAAAATCTTAATAAAAAACAAATGCACTTAATAGTCTGAAGTTTGAACCATTCAGATTCAAACCTCCATTAAGTGCAAACAAATGAGCCCTTGTTAAGGCCGATCCCAATTTTTGGATTGTAATATTTTATATTTTTAAAATATAATTAATAAAATTAATTTGATAATATAAATTGAGGGTTAATAAAAAAATAAACTCTCTAGGTCATGTGAAGTGTTGATATGCAATGCCTGCATTTTACCCCCTCCAAATCTCACCGGGAATACATTGCTATTATGTTATAGAGGCCAATTCCCGCCCAAAAGGACCTATATATTTACTCGTTTTGGGAAGAGTCATTATATAATAGGGCAGGGCAAGCAGTGGGAAGAGAGTATTAATGGTCGCAATGGAAGTGGATTCAGAGAGGAAGCTTGTGCAGCGGAAACAATCCCTTTACCAATCTTTGGTATTTATTCATCTTCCCTTCCCTTCCCTTCCCTTCATTCTTCTCTAGTCAAACATCAATTTGTATGTTTTCATCAATTTTCTAGCTTTCATTGCACAAAAAAAAAACAAAACAGGATGAGAGTTTTGGGATTCAGAAAGAGGTTTACAGGGGTCAACAGTACAGCCAAATATATTTTGCTAGGCTACATTTGATGCGAACTCTCCTTTACTCTCTCCTTCCCAATTGGAAACCCCATTTACCTGGTAATTCCCCTTTTCATGCCCACTTATACCCGATAATTTGCTAGAATTAATACCGTATTCTTGAATTTTGTCTTTAATTTGGTGTAATGTTTTTTATTTTTGTTGTGCTTTCCAGCTTTTGTCACTTGTGTTTAATTAAGAATCAAAGATAAATAGTTTGAAGTGTTAATCTTACTTCTTTAAAGAATGCTCATTTAAGGTACCAACCACTTCTACGTAGAGGAGAAGGATTGGGGTTCAAATCTTGTTTACTAATTTGGACACAAGTCCCTTAGGAAAAAGGAAAATAGTAAATCCTTACTAGGAATCGAAATTAGGAAACTTCGATTAGAAAACCATGTGAAAGGTTTCTAAAAGAAAATAGGAAACTTGACTGGAAAAACAAGTGAAATTAATGTCACACTCCTTTTCAAAGCTAGTTAATGAAATTGAGGAAAGAAGTGGCACATGGTCTTCACAAGAATACACCTAATATCTTGTGAAATTCGCTCCAACTTAGCCTATGACTTAGGTTCTTTTAGGCGTCAATTTTGGCTGGTTTATGAGTTCCAATCCTCTTCATCTTAGAATTGGAGCTGTACTTGAACCATGAAATAAGAGTAGCACTTAGCCTGATTTCTCCACAAGTACCTTCTTGATCTACACCATTGAAGCCTTCAGCCTTGTTTTCTATCTCCTTGACTTCCAAAGCTTCGTCCATGCCTTTTATGGAGTTGTGCTTTCACGGATGCTATCATTTTCCTTTTCTTGAAGTAATTTCATCCTTGAATTTAAATCTCGAAGGATCAAGTAGACATGCATTATTAAATAACATCCATAATCACAAACAATGATGGTAGGAATAAAACAAGATAATGATCATGTGTGCACTTAATCCAATTAAGCTTAACAGGTATTAATACTCCCTTATAAAGCATGATCATCCCAATGAAATTTAGTCCTACCTAAACAAGCACAACAAGAATCTTTTGTAGATGCATCAAGGACGGAAACTCGTA
The DNA here is from genome assembly GCA_030864225.1 of Capsicum baccatum var. pendulum. Taxonomy (NCBI): domain Eukaryota; kingdom Viridiplantae; phylum Streptophyta; class Magnoliopsida; order Solanales; family Solanaceae; genus Capsicum; species Capsicum baccatum. Next base: position 61,342,403 of record CM061550.1, on the reverse strand, counting down.
AGCCCAATTCAGTTTTATCAATAACACATTTTTAAATTATGCATAACAAATACAACAAAAAATACCTATCACATGCATTAAATTTAACACTTGTGTGGTAGAGCCAACCATCATCAATTTCACACCCCAAGGATTCTTCTACATGTGAACTTTTCACATACACACTTAAAACATTCAAGATAGTTAGCACAACCCATAAATCCAGCGATCGGAATTCCACAACAACAACACAACAATAACAACAGTCCCAGTGTATTTTCATAAAGTGAGGTCTGGGGAGGGTAAAATGTACGCAATCCATACCGCTACCTCCGAAGAAGTAGAGATGCTGTTTCCGATAGACCCCTGGCTCAAGATAGAGAATAGTACACCAAGGTCGTAATGAAACATGAAACAGGATGGAGGACATAAACGAAATACGAAATAAGAAATAATAAAATAAAAATAAAAAAATAAATATCAGAGATATACAAAATAAGAGAAAATACTAGCAATTCGAAATAAGAGATAAGAAAGAGGACACCCGGCTACACAAGCGCTTTCCTACCACCTTGCCACAACCCACACACTCACACTAGCCTTCTGCCCTAATCCGCGACCTTCACACCTTCCTGTTTAGGGTCATGTCCTCAGTAAGTGGTAGCTGCTCCATGTCATGTCTAATAACCTCCCTCTAGTATTTCTTCGGCCTACCTCTACTCCTTCTGAAGCCATCCAAAGCTAGCCTCTCACACCTCCAAACTGGGGCATCCGTGCCCCTCCTCATCACATGCCCAAACCATCTCATCCTTCCTTCTTGCATCTTGTCCTCCACCGAAGCCACTCCCACCTTCTCCCGGATAGTCTCATTCCTAACTCTATCCCCTCTAGTAAGTTCACACATCCAACGCAACATTCTCGTTTTCGCCACCTTCAATCTTTGAATGTGGGAGTTCTTGACTGGCCAACACTCTGCTCCGTACAACATGGCCGGGCGGACTGCCACTCTATAGAAGTTGCCTTTAAGTTTAAGGGGCACCTTCTTATCACATAACACTCCCGAGGCGAGCCTCCACTTCATCCAACCCGCTCCAATACGTTTAGAGACATTCTCGTCAATCTCGTCATTCCCCTGAATCATAGACCCAAGATACTTAAAACTATCCCTCTTACAAATATCCTGGGAATCCAAGCTCACCACCACTTCGTCCTCCTGACTCGAGTCACTAAACTTGCACTCCAAATACTCTGTCATGGACCTACTCAACCTGAACCCCTTAGATTCAAGGGGTTGCCTCCAAACCTCCAATTTCTTATTCACACCTCCCCGCGTCTCATCAATCAACACTACATTATCCGCAAATAACATACACCAAGGCACCTCCCCTTTAATGCTCCGCGTCAACACGTCCATCACCTACGCAAAAAGGAACGGGCTAAGAGTAGATCCGTGATTTAATCTTGTCTCGTCTGGAAAATGTCCTGAGTCTCCTCCCGCCGTCCTCACTCGAGTCTTCCCTCCATCGTACATGTCCTTAATAACTCTGATGTACGCCACCGGAACTCTACTCACCTCCAAGCATCTCCAAAGAACCTCCCTAGGGACTTTGTCATACGCCTTCTCCAGGTCGATGAACACCAAGTTCAAATCCCTCTTCCTTTCCCTACACTGCTCCACCAATCTTCTCACCCGGTGGATTGCTTCTGTCGTCGAGCGACCATGCATAAAACCAAATTGATTCTCCGAAATGGACACGCCCCTCCTCAATCTCTGCTCAACCACCCTCTCCCAAATCTTCATAGTGTGACTCAACAACTTTATACCCCTGTAGTTGTTGCAACTTTGAATGTCACCCTTGTTTTTATATAACGGAATCATTGTACTCTATTTCCAAGCCTCGGGCATTCTCGCAGTCTTGAAAATGACGCTAAACAAATCAGTCAACCACCTCAAACCTGCCCCACCAGTATACTTCCAAAAATCCACTGGAATCTCGTCAGGCCCCGTCGCCCTACCCCTCCGCATCCTACGAATAGCCACTCTGACCTCAACCTTAAAACGTCTACAGTAACTGAAAGCGATCGGAATTCCACATTGAATAATATTGCCAAACTCATTGAACCCTAAGCTATTAATAGCTCATAGCATCACCTAAAGAGTCATAAATATATACTTGAAAGAGTATTTGATCAGTAGTTCAAAATAAACATTTATTTCCTCATCACTAGTAGCAAACACTTTTACAAGCCACACAATTAACAAGACTCGAATAATTACTCCTAGTCTCTCCATGAGAATTACATTCTAATTAGTTATCACATGAAAACTCTAGTCATTTGAATAGGAGAAATAGAAATATCAAATTCGTAGGCAAACCTCCTGTCACAGACATCACACATTCTTTCAACAAGTTGGAACACACGATCAACTATGCCATGCTCAATTCAAACAAAACAAATTACTCCTACCTTTGGACTTAGAAATGGCAGTTAATGACTTAATATACAACAAAATGTCATTATCCTCAAAATTAATAAAGTCACAAACATAAGAAATAAGAACATAGATCATTACCTCGACAAATACCTTAGCTGTTCTAGAAAGCCCAAAAATTTGGGCTTGGACCATGAAACAAGTGTAGAACTTGGTCCAATCTTCTCCACAAGTTTTGAGCTCTTATTCTACAGCAAGCACCACCTTGATCTCCTATTAAAGCCCTCAACCCTTTATTGCATCTTCCTAGCTTTCAAAGCTTCGTCCATGTCCTTTCATGGAGTTATGCTTCCATGGATGCTACCGTTTAAAAGAAACTGGAAGGCTGATATCTTATGGCAACAATTTGTACAGTTTGACGATAAAATGCACAGGCGATCCTTTACCAAAGGTACATGTTGCAAATACCACATGTGCAGTCTCTCAGTTTCAAAATATTAAGCTTCCATAACTAATTTATTCTTTTATTCTTTTATTTATTGTTTCCATCCCTGATGCCTACTTCCCCTGTTTATTTTTAGTTGGCTAACTGTAGCTTTTGGTGATCCTATGGTGATTTTATCTTCAAAGAGCGGCTAAATTAATTCCTCAAAACACAAGATGGAAACTCAAGAAAGAGAATTTTTGGGATTTCCTCTTGCCACTGTAGCATCATTTAGAGCTTACTTATTGGTGCTTAGAACGTTTACTCAAATATTACATTTTTCCTTGTGTTTTATTTCCTTCATTACTGTATCCTTGCAGTCTGTACTGTTCTGGGATTAGAGGAAGGCAAAGAATGCATTATAGTTGGGACACTTTACAAGCACATGAAGCTTAAACCTTCTATTCTGGATGAGTACTCTAAAGAGGTATAAAACGTTGATCATACAACATTTGATTTTCCTATCTAAAGTGTTATTTTAGAACCATTATTGCGGAGATGTCTTGTTCTTGTGTTACTAATCTAACTTGGTTATACAGAGGTCTGTTTCACCCCTTGTACAGCATCACAACTTTACACACCAAGATGATAATTTGGTTCTGGAAGATGAGAGCGGAAGAGTCAAACTAAATAGTTGTTTGCTTTTGCCATCTACGTATGTAACAGGTGAGTAGCTTTAACTCGATCCAGCCATGTGGCTGGAGTGTTGTGTAACTGATTTTGGTTCTATGATTGAGGGATTTTTAGCTGGTTATCTAATGACATTTTTGGTTGGAGATGTAGTCACTGGTTGACGTTGCTTTTTATAGGTGTGTTGCTTTTTATAGGAGAAAGTTCTTCTCCTTTCTGCATGAGTAAGTTATTTGGCTTATGATAATGAATACTTTTATATATGTGAATTGTTTGTAGGTAATATTGTTGCATTGCATGGAAAAGAAACTAGTGCTGGTGAATTTTTGGTTGAAGATGTTCTAGAACCCGGTCTACCACAACAAATAAAGCGTCCAATTCAATTAGGTATCAAGTACCTAACTTCCTGTGTTTAGTTGTCTATGACATTATCTTGTGATGTGTGCTTTTGTTCATTGAATACTGCATCCTACATGCAATTTTTTTCCATTTTAGATCTCTGATTGGCACGTGTGGGGCCATTATATAAGATTCTGCACAAAAAGTCGAGATAAAATGTCTTTAGTTTAGCCTACTCTTTTTCCTAGATTTTTTTTGTTGAAAACATGCTTTATTCTATGTGAACAATCTGAATTTAAATGGTGGAAATAGAGTAGATCCTAGCCAACACATCATTTAAGCTGCATAATTGATTTTAAAATCCTGGCCGTGTGGTTTCAAGTCTTTGCAACTTAATTCTTAGAGGCGTACAAGGAACAGGAGTCCTTTTGTATGGAAATAACTCCAGAAATTTCATCAGATGCCTCTCCGAGATAGGAATCCAGCATGCAAAGAGGGGAAATAGAGCATAGCAGCGCAGATAATAACAGGGTTAATCAATAGAGGGAAAAGGGGAGAAGTACACTATTCTCAAATTGAAGAACCAAACATACAGATACCACAGATCCATGATGTTGAACCAGTGTCCATTCAAATTCCAGGCAATCAACACAATTATGAGATTGAAACATCCAGATGGGTTAATTTCTCACATCCTGGAATTGAGCAGCAAATATGGAGTAGCTTTTGAGGGGTTCATTGAGGAAACACACTCTACTTATAGACTCATTGAAAGAAAGGTTGCGATGGAGGAAAAGGGGAAAGAAAAGCAATTTCAACACCTCGATGCGGAGGGATAGGGAAAAATAGGTTGAAGAACCAACGGTCTAGCTCAAACGAGGAAGTGAAAGGAGTCAGAAGCACAGGGAGAGCTCTCACTTTGACTGACAAACAAAAGTAAAACTAATCACATCAAATGTAAAGGGAATTAACAAGATTTTTGAAATCTTGTTAAGATCTTGTTACAAAAATGGAAGGCGGATGCTTACTGTGTTCAAGAAACAAAGGTGAACAATGATATGGAGGGCATAGCCAAACAACTTTGGTCTTGTAGATGGATGTGGTGTTACTATATTGAAGCTGATGGAAGTAGTGGTGGGATCCTAATTATGTGGTATTGCAGGATCTGGGTGGGGAATGTTGTTGCGACAAGTCAATACTTTGAATAAGTACAAAGCTCTTTCTCTTGGTTTCTTACTGGGGTTTATGCCCCTCATATTAGAAGTGAGAAATTGCAGTGGTGGGAAGAAATTGCAGCAGCTAGGGGATGTGGATCACCGATCAGCATAGTTAGATCCATGGTGGACAGTAAAGGGTGTAGCAAAATTACTAATGTAATGACTGGTTTCTCTAATTGGATCGAGGACACAAAATTGCATGATCCCTGTCACGTCCCAAAATCATTCCTAGACGTGACTGACACCTGCTAACACTACATGTCGGGAAAACTAATCTTCCTTACACTTTACCAGTTAATAAGCAGTAAGATAAGGTATGTGCAACTCCAATGTATAAATAAATAAAGAATAATAATTCAACAAAAATCCATTTAAATTATAAATTCATCAGTCACTCTTGAACTAATTCTCTATCCCTAATCCTACACTAAGACCATGGAGCATCTAAAATAGAGTTACATAAGTTAAACTTTCGGACATGCTAACCCAATTAAAGAAAATATTATCTAAATAGCTAAAGCTGAAAGAAAGCCCCCACGAACAATGTAAAGGTTCACCTTAGCAATAGAATCCTTACGAAGAAACCGTCACCCACTAGTTTCATCTTGCGCGGTGGTATATGCAGACATGTAAGTAAGGAGTGAGCTATATAAAAATATAACTCAGTAAGATCCTCGACTCGATACTTTAATACCTCTGGAATAAGTGTTAAAAAATACAACACGCCACGATTACATAAATTATATACACAACATATAACTTACAATATAATGCTCAATAAGGTCCAACAAATGTTTCCAAAGTCATTATATATCTCTCAACTCCATCCACTCTCATGGCTTGTCATAAACGGCAGTGAAGGTAATCAACCTAACACCCCAACAAGGCTACAGAAACATGCACAATGCCCACAAAGTATACTACGACAGCATGTACAAGGCCCCTAACATATTACGGCAGCATACACAATGCCCCTAACATGTTACGACAGCTATGTATGCCCCTAGTAAATATACCATGACAACAAGTACAAGGCCCGTAACATATTACGGCAGCATAGGTATGCCCCTAACATATTACGGCATCACATGTACGCTAGTAAATATGTCCAATATCCCAACATCACCTCACAACTCACCATCAAATGATTCTCAATATACTTAACAAAATACATATTCGCGGTTGATCTAAGACCACCAATTCTACCAAGCACACTCTTGTCCCAACACATGGACTAGGCAGAAAAATATATATTTTTATAAAGCAAGTTTAAAAAGCAAGCACCAAAGCTTAAAGCTTCACTTACCTTGCTAGTGACAAGTTTTCCAATCTTGCAACAGGTAGGACATCAACCAAACAACCTTGAATAGCTTTAATCTATGCAAAAATGTCAATTAATAATATCAATTATACTAGTTGGGATTAGGTCTCAATTAGTGAAGCCACTATCAAAGTACTACTCCACTGAATTCCTCTTACTACACCACTGAAAAAGGTGAGAATGTGTACAAAAGAATTGTTCACAGAGTATAGCTAAAAATAATTTTCATTGACTTATCACGGTGTCCACTTGCAATTTCCCCAATTTCCAACAAGAACAACAAAACCTAATTGCCTATTTATTCAATTAACATGGTACAAGTAATTAACAATTTAATACCCCAATCATTATTGTTATTAGATCAAATGTCTTTCCACTATTGTGTCACCATTGCTACTCTCACTTAAACAGATACACACAATAACTAATCGATAAAGATTATGATCAAAAGTTATTTAAAGAAATTTTGATTTGTTAATCACTTGCCTAAAGAATTCACTAAAAGCAATTTACATTTTAAGATACTATATGTTTAGTAGATAAAGTAATTCACAATACTTAAATGTGAAAATGGAGTGTTTTTGCTAGTTTGTATGGCTTTGCCCGTAGAAAAAGAACAAATCACTGCTTCTTTCAATAGAAAAATTTAGATAATAGAAACAATTGACCTAATATTCTACTCCTTTTGTAACTGAAACTTTGAAAAGCTGAATAAGGGAGAGGGTTTTGGCTTTTGGCTTGCTCACCTTAATTCTATTAATTAATATTAATAATATAAGCTAAATTACTCATTTACCCTCATTAAAAATATGGGTTATTACATTCTCCCCCACTTAAAACAACGTTCGTCCTCGAATGGGTCTTGAATTATGTAGAAAATACCAACAACTATATGACCTTTCCATACCTATTTTGGTAGTGATATCTCTATCAACTCTATACACATAATATCTCTAAAACACTTTTATTGAAGAATGCTCAGTCAATTGAAGAATGCACGCTTGAAAACAATCATTGATCTCTAGAGCTTTCTAATTATTGTCTTCTGGAGTTCAAGTTATTTATCTAGTGGACAACCCAAACATCACATAAAATCTCAAACTACATAGTTTGCGAATCATAGTTTTCACTTGAGAAACCTTCTTCCAACTCATGGACATTTCTCATATGTCAAAACTTTTATCTAGTTTCAATCCCTTTAAGTTGGATTTTTTTTTTTGCTATCATCACAAACATATATCTAACTACATACACATGGAATAAAAGCAGAAGGAACAACAAAAATCGTGAAGGTAAAACAAGTCTATATTGATACCCAAATCGACTTAATGCAATTCTCATTCGAACCAACATATTTATTATGCTTTGTTCACTGTTTTTTTTAATAGCTTGTTGGGACCAGCAACTAACAAATGACATTAGCACCTATATAGAGACAAAAATTGCATACCAAGTTAGTAACAAAGATGAGGTATAACCCCTGTCAAAAGTAGCTAATCACAAACCACACAATATGATATATTCATTCGGCTAGTGTTGATATTGAATACTCTCTTATTTTCTCATTTTTCAAGAACGCATTCGAATATCACAATCCCAGTCCTATAGTGGAACACGTACTTTATACTTACATATGTTAGTGTTTGACTATCCAAAAAATTTCTATATAAAACTCACGTAAAATGACATTGGGACACATTTTTATGCCTTTACATTTTGATCATACCTACAGTGGTATAATAACGCATTCTTACACCCCTACTTAACACTCATGTACGACAGCGTTGGAATACATCCATACACCCCTACGTAATGCACTTTTACTCTCTTCACACTTGAAAACATACGCATTTCGTGCCATTGCACTATTTTTGAAACATATCAACACATAGGCTCGAATAGAGTATAATAAATACAAACTAAATTAGGTGCTTTATTACACTAGTCTTTGCTCCCTCATCATGCTTGTTGACAATCGATTTCTCTATCCTCCAAGCACTCAATAAGAGAATATGTCTATCAATATTATCGCAGCTACGATTTACTCTTTTAAAAAAAAAAAAAAATTTATTTAGACTAACCTCAAAGTCTATAGCAATTTTTGTTTATTTATTTTGCTCAAAGATAACTATGTTTACGATGAAGATATTTTTTTCAACCCTCATATTTAAAATATGAACAGTTCAAACATTGTAGGGCAACATGTGTAATACTGTGTATCACTATATGATGTTAGCTCTATTTCTTTGATCTCAATACATATTTATGAATCTCAAATGTGCCGTATATTGAAAAATATTTTATTCTTATCAAGTACAAATCTCCTTAAGTCAATCATCACAAGTGCATATATATTGAACCCTCTAATTGAAATGCTCCCACTTTACTCACTATCAGAAACTATCACTAGCTCCCAACACTATCAGGACTTTTATCGATGAGGTAGCTTACATGTAGAATTACACATTGAATCTATCATATTGAATACTAGGCTCAACTGAAATGAAAAATTCAATAGTATTTCTTGACAATCAAACATAAGACAACATCATTCGAGTCTAAACAAAAGATAACCTCAAGTTTGATTATTCTTAGTTATAACAATATGTAAGTGTATCATGATGCTAATTTGTGTCCACACATATTCGATGGACTGCTCAATAATAGTAGGCTCCCCCTCTTGAAAAGACATCACAAATGATACATCTAAGTACTCAGGTTTTTTTTGTAATCTCCATATTCATTGGCTCAAATTTCTTTTACCTTCATAATTCACATCTTATTCCTTATTTCAATAACTAGTCATGCCACACTGCTCCGAGTATCATACTCAACCATATTCATCCATAAATTCTTAGGCTTAAGTTTTCTATTCACTTTCACAAGTCTAGAATTTCCACGGATCTGCTCCATGAACATATTAAGCACCTTGAAGCGTCACTATCATGCTCATAATCAATATACTTAGAGTATGTATTTTCACACCAGGTTCACACCAATGACATCACCATCGCAATATTACTAATTGTAACATTTTTTTTAAGAAGCATTAAGCTTAGGACCATACACACAATATCCTTAAAATATGTTTCACCACTAACTCAAACAATTTAAACACGGGTAAGCGCTATTACTCTTCTTACTTTTTTTTCTACACTTCTGTCTGTTCTGGTTTGACTCATACTGGAAAGTTATATCTATAACCTCACATTTAAATAAGTCGTTCTGACGCAAAAATTATATCATTTCATTCTTTTTCTCCATCCATTCAATTTTTTTAACTGGCAAATCTATATTGTAAATAAAGTAATCCCAAAATGTAACCATTTCAATCTCAACCAACATCAACGCACACATATTTTTAGTAAGCAGTGTCGCTCTCAATCGCACATATATAATTAAATACATAGAAGTCAACTATGCCATCTAGCAGAGGAGGATGTCTATCCTAGCCATTTGTGAAAAAAAAAAATTAACCACGATACGTCTTAACGCACGAATGATGAAAGAAAGAAGGGAAAATATTCTAGATGTTCGGTAACGTCAAGGTCATAAGTATGGACGTCTACATACCCATGGACAAGACCCTACTAAACATTGCTCCATGATTTAGGACCTAAAGCCCAGGCTCTGATACCAACTTTATCACGTTCCAAAATCATTCCTAGACGTGACTGGCACTTGACTGGCACCTGCTAACACCACCTGTCGGGAGAACTAATCTTTCTTACACTTTACCAGTTAATAAGCGGTAAGACAAGGTATGTGCAACTCCAATATATAAATAAATAAAGAATAATAATTCAACAAAAATCCATTTAAATTATAAATTGAACAATCACTCTTGAACTAATTCTCTATCCCTAATCCTACACTAAGACCATGGAGCATCTAAAATAGAGTTACATAAGTTCAACTTTCGGGCATGCTAACCCAATAAAAGAAAATATTATCTAAATAGCTAAAGCTGAAACGAAAGCCCCCACGAATAATGTGAAGGCTCACCTTAGCAATAGAATCCTTACGAAGAAACCGTCATCCACTAGTTTCATCTTGCACGGTAGTATCTGCAAACATGTAAGTAAGGAGTGAGCTATATAAAAATATAACTCAGTAAGATCTTCGACCCGATACTTTAATACCCTTGGAACAAGTGTTAGAAAATACAACACGCCACGATTACATAAATTATATACACAACATATATCTTACAATATAATGCTCAATAAGGTCCAACAAATGTTTCAAAAGTCATTATATATCTCTCAGCACCATTCACTCTCACGGCTTGTCATAAATGGTAGTGAAGGTGATCAACCTAGCACCTCGACAAGGCCACAGAAACATAGACAATGCCCACAAAGTATACTACGACAGCATGTACAAGGCCCCTAACATATTACGGTAGCATACACAATGCCCCTAACATGTTACGACAGCTATGTATGCCCTTAGTAAATATATCACGACAACAAGTACAAGGCCCATAACATATTACGGCAACATAGGTATGCCCCTAACATATTACGGCAACACATGTACGCTAATAAATTTGTCCAATATCCCAACATCACCTCACAGCTCACCATCAAATGATTCTCAATATACTTAACAAAATACATATTTGCGGTTGATCCAAGACCACCGATTCTACCAAGCACACGCTTGTCTCAACACATGGACTAGGCAGAAAAATATATTTTTTTACAAAGCAGGTTTAAAAGCAAGAACCAAAGCTTAAAGTCTCATTTGTCTTGCTAATAACAAGTTTCCCAATCTTGCAACAGGTAGAACATCAACCAGACAAGCATGTATAACTTTAATCTATGCAAAAATATCAATCAACAATATCAATTATGCTAGTTGGGATTAGGTCTCAATTAGTGAAGCCACTATCAAAGTACTACTCCACTGAATTCCTCTTACTACACCACTGAAAAGGTGAGAATGTGTACAAAAGAATTGTTCACAGAGCATAGCTAAAAATAATTTTCATTGACTTATCACGGTGTCCACTTGCAATTTCCCCAATTTCCAACAAGAACAACAAAACCCAATTGCCTATTTATTCAATTAACATGGTACAAGTAATTAACAATTTAATACCCCAATCATTATTGTTATTAGATCAAATGTCTTTCCACTATTGCGTCACCATTGCTACTCTCGCTTAAACACACACAATAACTAAATCGATAAAGATTATGATTAGAAGTTATTTAAAGAAATTTTGATTTGTTAATCACTTGCCTAAAGAATTCACTAAAAGCAATTTACATTTTAAGATACTATATGTTAAGGACATAAAGTAATTCACAATACCTGAATGTGAAATTGGAGTGTTTCTGCTAGTTTGTATGGCTCTGTTTCTTTCAATAGAAAAATATAGCTAATAGAAACAATTGACCTAATAATCTACTCCTTTTGTAACTGAAACTTTCAAAAGCTGAATAAGGGAGAGTGTTTTGGCTTGCTCACCTTAATTCTATTAATTAATATTAATAATATAAGCTAAATTACTCATTTATCCTCATTAAATAAATGGGTTATTACAATCCCCATTCAAATGATAGGAATTTTGCATGACTAAGAAGGGTTAACCATCACAGTCCAGCTAGATAAGATAGGTTTCTCTATTCTATGGGACGGGAAGAAAATTTTAAGAATATGAGACAACAGATTATGCCTAGTGATATCTGATCACATCCCTATTATGTTGCAATGTGGATATTGGGAATAGAAGAAAAGTTTGAAGCTGATGGCTCAAGGTGGAAGGTTTCAAGGATCTAATCCATAGCTGGTCGAATGGCTTCTTTACAAATTTAACCTGAAGCTAAAGATGTTGAAACAGAAACTTAAAGAATTGAGTAAAACAGCCTTTGGGGAGTTAGCTAACAAGAAAAACAGTCGTCTAAATGAGTTGGCATATATTGATGTGGCACAGGATAACAGAGTTGACCGAGGATGAGATGATGATAAGAGCAACAATAAAAATGAGGAGTCCAGTTGGAGACAAAAATCCAGGGCTCTTTGGGTGAAAACACGGAGCTAATGCACTAGATTTTTCCATAGAATGACAACAACTCATAGAAGGTACAACACTACTGATATGGGGGAAGGTAATCAAATACTTGGAAGAAATCAAGGGAACCATGATAAAATTCTATGAGAAACTCTACGGAATCGGAAGAGTGGAGGCCCTCTTTCTTGTTTGTGAACTTCCAAAAATCTCTTAGGTGGAACAAGTGTGGCTGCAGAGGCCTTTCACAGAAGCGGAAGTGTTACATATTGTTAAGCAATGATGGTGACAAAGCACATGGACAAGATGACTTCACTGTGTGTTTTTTCAGGGCTTATTCGGAGACCCTGAAAGAAGATTTGATGCAGACTATTCACAATTTCCATCAAAATGAATTTCTTGAGAAGTCTTTTAATGCTACTTTTATAGCACTAATCCCAAAGAAATTTGAAGCAGAAGAATAGAAAGATTTCAGACGTTAAGCTTGATTGGTAGATTGTACACTTCTTATCTAAATTTATGGATGAAGACAGGTTTGAGAAATCTGGTGGATGAGCATCAACTGGCTTTCTTGAAGGGCAGACAAATAATGGTTACAACTTTATTTTCCAATGAACTGGTGGACTCTAGGGTGAAGCAAAACACCAGGAATTCTTTGTAAACTTGACATTGGAAAGACATATGACAATGTCAATTGGACATTCCTTCTTAAACTATTGAGAGACATGGGTTTTGGCAACAAGTGGATCAACTGGATTAAATATTGCATATCCAGTGTGAAGTTTTCACTCATCATTAATGGAAGCACCGAAGGTTTTTTTCAGTCACAAAGAGGACTGAGGCAAGGGGACCCTATGTCATTGTTCCTATTTATTATAGCTATGGAATGTATTAACTACGTAATCAGAAAAGCAAATGAAAATGGATGGATAGAAGGTTTCTGTGCACACACAAACAAGGGTAATGCTATGGAGGTCACACATATGCTTGTGTAAATGACTTATTGGTCTTGTGAAGCAGAGGTGATACATATCAGGCCAGTGGAAGAAAGTTCCAGCTTGCATCTAGTGGACACTCTGGAAGGCAATAAATGCAAGATGTTTTGAAGGAAGCAACGGTAGTATCCAGAAGATCAAGATGAAATGCCTTACTCATCTTCATTTTTGATGTAAACAAGATATCGTGTGTTTGGGGGGGGGGGGGGGGGGGCTGAAGCTGTTAATTTTGCTGAATGATCTCTCAAGTTGAGAGTTCTGTCATTAAATAGAAAGACCTCCTTTTACATCCCTAAAGATCTTCCATGAATCCCCTAATATATGCCATGTATCCCCTAATATTTGTCATTTATAGCTGTTACATCTCTAAGAATATCTCCTATATCTAAGTATTAAAAGCTATTTACACAAATACTTACAAAGATTACATATTTATAACTGAAATCTGTCCAGCTTGCTGGACAAATATGATCTGTCTATTATCCTAACAGAAGCTTTAATTGATTTCATAGGGCAACTATTGAGTTTCTTATGTTTTTTGAGGACACCCACTGTAGTTGTATGATCTCACCTCATCAGTATCAGTTTCAATGATGAATTTTTATGTGAATATACAGTTACCTTTATCTCCAAAAAAAAATAAAAAATTCTGGATAATTTTTTTCAAGTGACGTTTATTTTCTTTCACTTCTGTAATATCTTGTGGGACCTTCACTTCCTTCAAGGTCCCCTTACTGCTCAGTCACCTCTCTCTATAATGGTTACTACTTCATGCGTTGCTGGCTCAACTATATGAATATATCTGTCTCCTAGACAGCATCAATAAACAGAATGGCTTGAGTATATCATATTCTTTCATAACTAAAAGGTTGTTAGACTCGAGAAAAGTGTTAAATTCCTTAATGCTGCCTTCAACTAAAGGAAAGATAATTTTTTTTCAGTTCCTTTTTTTTTTCTGCGAACATAACCAGACATCTTCTGTTGTCTTTAACAGGTGAAGATAAATATGTGGTTTTCATCTCTGGTTTGAGTGTTGGGAGAAGCTCTTCTAATCCTCTCCAATTTCAACTTTTTGTTGATCATATTACTGGACATTTAGGAGATGAGAAGGTTCAATAGTATTCTATGCTCTACTTTCTAATAATAAGTATTGGATACATGATAATCTTACTAATATATGCTATCCTGGAAATGTACCACTCGAAAAGGAACAAAATGTTGCAGCTCAAGTAGTTCAAGTTGTTATTGCTGGAAACTCTATTGAAGTTCCTCATGGACTTCTCAACGGACAGGTATAATCTTTACTGTTGTCCTTGTAGCAAACTTCTGACTTTCCATCTCTTATCCATCTATTTATCTTTTCCCTGAGTACCTCAGAGAAATGCTACCTTTCATCACATAGGAGAATTTTTTGCTGTCGCATCCCAGAATTTCTAACTTGTTGATAAAAGCTAAGTTGCTCGGACTCGGGTGCGAGTACCCGAGACGGGTGAGGATCCGAGAGCCGGATTCATCAAAATATAAATTTTAAGATTCGGGGGTGCGAATCTGAGTATGGATACGGGTTCGGGGATTCGGCTAAAAAAATCAAATATTATAAATATAGAGTTATAAAGATATTCTAAAAATAATTTTTTTTTAGTTACTTTTGTCTTTAATTTTACTTTTCAATTAGGTTACCATAATTACGTAACTGCTTATATATATATATTTAATATTTAATTGTTTTTATTTAAAAAATATAACTAGGGTCAAATAAAATCAGTACATCACTGAACCGACCTATATAATTAGGTATATTTAGTTTTTATTAAAAAATAAAAATAAATCACAATTAAATAAAATCGGACTGACCCAATGAACCAACATTTATTTTTAATTAAATATGCCTAGTCACTGTTGGTCAACTTCTACTTTTTTTTGTCGCCGTCGCTGTCGCATATCGACAACACCGTCTCTGTTTGTCAACTTTACAGTAGCCGGTGAAGTCGTCCATCGAAATTTTTTCAGGTAAGTCGCCGGTCTATTATCAATGTTTTTCCTCAAATTTCTTCTTGAATTTGGTCAACGTATCCGAAATTGTTTGACCGAATTGGAGACGGCGGAAGCACCGGCACCCGCGTCCGGCTCGTGTCGAGACGGGTTCGGCGGCAAAACTGCCGATTCCGAGCAACATAGGATAAAAGCAGACATTTTGCTGTTCCAAATATAGATTAAATACCAAGAAGCATATTTGAGCAATTGCTCGTATTAATGCGTCAAATGCTCTGTGATTATAAGCGCCACAACAATTTGTATGGCTTTGCTTATTAGAAAATGGAATAAATGAAGTCAACAAGAAACAACACTAGCAACTGGTTGATGTCAAGACTTGTTGTTGCACTTGCATTAGATCCAGCTTTCTCCCGTCGTTTCAGTTTAGTTAGAGACCTCTTTGTCAGTGATGGGTTAAGTGGGATTTAGAGAAACTATACTTATAGAGAACCCTAATTTACTTGAAGACAAACAATTTAATTTTAATGAATTGGTCCTAAATGGATCGAAATGGTTCCAGAGGATCCTTACTGATGATAAGGGAACTCCCTTTCCTCCCTTGACAACAGCCTGAGAAAATTGTTAACCTTTTCAACCTCTTAGTCTGGCAGGTTTCTCCTAATAGATACCTAAACTGTATATTCAATAGAATTTCCTCCATTTCCTTTGCCGACAAGAAATTCTAACAGACTCAAAACCATTACATAAAGGTACACGTTGGTACAATCTCTGATTCTGCATCTGATATTGCTAAAAACTTCTCCAGCACTTCCATAACACTTTTCAAAAGAGCTACCTTACATGGTATAGTAAACTCATTGATATCCCATTTGTTAGAATATGAGTAGGAATAGGAATAACATATGGAATCTACTTGAAAAAGAATTGTAATGTAGTGTCCTATTGGGAAAAGGATTGAAATGTAGTGTCTATTAATATTTCCTCAATGTAATAATGTAGACACAACAATTCAATAATATTTTTCTATTATATTTCTCACATGGTATTAGAGCCTCTAAGATCTTGGTAGAGAATCCAAGAGTTGCCACTACCGGCGGGCGGCTATTACTCATATATATATGCGGCCCGCCTAGCTATTGATCATGTTAGCAAAAGTTAGGTCATCATGCTTCTTTCCGGTGGCTTCTTATATCTAATTTGCATAGCACCATGCATCTTTCAGGTGACTACTTTATCATATCTAATTTTTATAGCACCCTGCATATTATCGGTGACTACTTTCTCATATCTGATTTTTGTAGCACCCTTCATCTTTCCAGTAACTACTTTTTCATATCTGATTTGTGCAGTATCGTGCATTTTTCAAACTACTTTCTCATAGCTGAGTTGCATAACACCGTGGGTCTTTTTGATGACTTCTCAGATCTGATTTGCGTAGTTTTATGCGTCTTTTCCGTGTCTCCTTAAATCTGATTTGGGTAGGGTCATGACGTCATTCTGACCTTACCCATATAATTTCTCTTTTTCAGTAGGGTCGTGCCGTCATTCCGACTCCATCAATATAATTTCTATTTTTTAGTAGGGTTGTGCAGTCATTCCGACTCTACCCATATAATTTCTATTTCTCATTAGGGTCGTGCCATCATTTCGACCCTACCCATATAATTCTCTTTCTCAGTAGGGTTGTGCCGTAATTCCAAACCTACCCATATGATTTTTTTTCCATATTATGACCACTTTTCAGCTATCTAATCATCCGACACGTGAGCACAACCAGTTTTTTTGTGACTTTCTTGTTCAACATCTACTCATCTCTTGATTTCGAGATGACCCATATATTTTATGCCAGTTTTCGGTAATTTCCAAGCGACATATCGATTTTCCGGCGATGTTTACTACTCCTACCACTTTTTCAGTTTGTTCCTTTTCAACTGAGGTCTCCCAAGCGTCACAACAGTCCTTATCAGTTCTCTTGCAGATATCTTCACCAAGTCCCTCACCGATCCTAGTATCAATTACATCCACAACAAGCTTGGTACATATTCCTCCTATGCGCCAGCTTGAGGGGGTGTTAGAATATGAGTAGGAATAGGAATAACATATAGAATTCTACTTGGAAAAGAATTGTAATGTAGTGTCCTTTTTGGAAAAGGATTGCAATGTAGTGTCTTTAAATAGAGCCTCAATGTAATAATATATACACAATACTTTTAATAATATTCTTCTATTATATTTCTCACACAACTTTCTTGATGAGTGCCATGCTGAGTCCCATTTTATCTGTGATAACTATTCTCCATAATACTTGTTCCTCCACTTCAAACCTCCAAATCATTACCTTGCAAGGCCCTGTTGAACACCTTCAATACCTTGAATTTACATAATTTCTCTTTTTTCTCTAATGATTAAAGCGTTGATGTATTCAGTCAAGTTGTTGTTTGGATTAAGGTATTATATGGTGAATTATAAGCAATTTAAAATTAGCTTAGTCTGAGGTTCAAGAGCTGCAAAAGGTACTGGTTATACATTCAAATTAAGCAAGTATAGAAGTATCGTTAAATCAAAAGGTCGATCATCAGAAGGAAACTTTGGGGCCTCTCCAGAAATTTTCCTATGAGTCACGCTGGAAGGCGCTGTGGCCACCGCCAGCAATGGCCGGCTGCCTCTTCTTGGTGGAGAACCACCACCAGCACCCATAATACCCACTTATACTTTTGTCAGAGATCATCTTGAATTTTCTGACCCTTAGTCCTCATTAATTCTACCAGTTTCTTGCTCTGCAAATCAGTCTATGACTTGCTTGATTACTCTTGGAGATTCCTGTGAGATCCTTGTTCAGCATCATTCCAATCTTGAGTGACTTTTTGACTTTATACTCAACCCTGAATATAGTCTTGGTTCAACCTTGATTTTGGTAAAAAGGTCTCCTTTTAGAGTGCTCATACACATAGCTTCCATTGAGAAAAGGAAGCCTTGAATTGAAGATCTCCCCCTTTTTCATTTCCTAGAATTAAGTCCTTCTATAGTTGGTTGCCATATTCAGAAGATATTTCTTCCTTGAGCCACAGCTTCTTAAAATCTTCCCTCTATAGGAGTTTATCTTTTCTTTTTTGAATCTTGGCATCTTCATCTTCCCCCTTTTAGAAGTGGTCAGCCTTTCACAAGTCCATCTCCTCTGGACAAACAAGGCGTAGATTCTTGTACATCTTGAATTTCTTGCAGCATATCTTCATTGTATATGTTTGTGCCTTTGTTCTAAGATCAACTTCATTAGTGACTGCACATTGTTATTATATATTTGTCATCATCAAACGCTAGGGTTAACAAATATGACAGTGACATAGAAAGTTAAAAATGCTCCACTACTGCATGCTTGTTAAAAATGCAAAATTAGGTCTTGCTTCTATTATTGTTATTAACTTAGCTGCTTTTGGATCTTGATTTTTTTGAACTTTCGATGGTCGTGCAAAACTATTTGATACTTGCTCAAATGAATAAAGATAATAGTATTTGATTGGTACAGGATCCATTTAGTGGACTCGTGTCTTCTTTAATTCATTAGATTTCTTCTCCTGTCTTCCCCTAAAAATGATCAAAGAAAATTCTTTATTTCTTTTTCCAATGCTGCCAATTCTTATAATTTGATTTTCCTCAGAACTGCAATGACTAGTTTCCATCTCCATTGAGACACTAACAAAACTTGATTGCGTTGCAGAATTTGGGGTCAAAGGACCAGTCCAAGTTGTTTGAGCCGATTAAAGAGCTTGATATTATGTTAACTCAGGTCTTCTTATCCTTAAACTGGAACCAACATACTAGTGCAAACTGTACAATATGGGTTCAGAAAATGATCTTCTCCTTTTCCAGATTGCAGCAAGTATACCATTGGATATCATGCCAGGGTCCAGTGATCCAGCAAATTTCTCCCTGCCACAGCAGGTCTTCCTTGCTTAGCACATGTTTGAATACTTCAAGTCATAGCATTTCCCTAATTCTTTTTCTTTAGATTTCAGAGGTTTAATTGGTTATCAGTGATCATCTGTTTAATTGCAGCCTCTCCATAGGTGCCTTTTCCCTGGATCATCAGCTTATAACACTTTCAGATCTTGCACGAATCCACATTGCTTTGAACTTGAAAACATCAGGTAAGATTCAGTAGTTGGTAAGTTATTTGTTAAAGGAATTTGTTCATTGTTCACTTGGTTATTGCATGCTCATCAGGTTTCTAGGTACATCTGGTCAAAATATTGATGATCTTGGCAAGTATTCGAAGGCAAACAACAACATTGAATTTATGGAGAGGACATTGAGGTGGAGACATCTAGCACCAACAGCACCAAACACCCTTGGTCAAAACTTTTTGCCTTGCTACACTTGGAAGTTCTTATGATTGTGGTTTCCATTCCTAAAGTTTCTTATCTGTCCAGTTTATTCTTTTGATTTTACAAATTCATGCTTTTAGATTGCAAATCGAGTTGATGACACAAAATATATGATCCTGGAAAAGGAAGAGCTAAAAAAATGACCATATTTGATCCTTGAAGAGTTTGCAATTCAATTTGATTGCATATATTTTTTCCAGCTGAGTTGGCATATTCGTCCATTACATTTGCAGGGTGCTATCCTTTCACTGATAGGGATCCTTTCTATGTCGAAACATGTCCTCATGTTTATTTTGTTGGCAATCAGGATAAATATGAATCTCGCTTGATAAAAGGTATGTTCTGAATTTTTTAATTGTTAAAGTTTCTAGAGAATGTATGTGATCATTACTACCATTGCAGGATCAGAAGGGCAAATGGTAATGCTTATTTGCATTCCTAGATTTGCAGAGACGGGAGTCACAGTGATGGTAAGCCTCCACTGTTTTTATCACTGTCTCCTCAATATGTTTAAATTACATAAGCTTATCAATTATATTGCCTCTGCTAACTGTTCTTGCAATGAAGGAAACTACAGAAAGAAGTTCTGTTCTGAGACAGATATTAACTTTCTCTCTATGAAACATGAATTGGATGCTTAATAAATTCTAGCTTTTCAATATATTTCCTGTGAGGGGGGAGTGTTATGGTGCTAATTGATATGCGTTTGCTAATTTGTATCATTTTCTCAAGAATTGTTGTTTGACGTATATTTATCATTTTAAGTTAATTTAACCATTAGCCAGTCCTCTAAAAGCTTTTTTGATAGTTAGTAGGCGTTTGGCCTAAATATTATTCACAATATTCCGGAATACGTTTTCACTTTATTCTGGAATACTTATTTGGCCATGAAAACCAAAAACGTATTCCGGAATACGTTTTCACAATTTTTGTTTTTTAAGACGTGTTTTCAAGTTTTTTCGTCTCAATTTTTTCCTATCACTTTATAAAAAAGTACATCCAAAGTTTAAAATATTTTTGAAAATACTAAGGCCAAACACAACTCCAATTCTATTTTCCACTTCAAAAATACCAAATAAAGTGAATACGTTTTTGGTTTTCATGGTCAAACGGGTCCTTAATTTCAAGTAAAGCACTCTATTCTTCAAAGTTTCCCGCATTTTCCACAAAGTTTCAATTAGTTATAATGGATGACCATATCATGTTGTGCGCACTTAGAAATGGATATGTCAATTCTTCTTTTGTTACCATAGTCTTTTACCCTATCTTATAGTCCATCCTTTAAAAACTTCTCTTCTTGACAAACCTCAATGGTAGAGTTACCCGAAGATATAGGAACAAGTTCCCAAGTACCACTAGAGTGTAAGACAAACATCTACGTAATCATAGCCTGTCACCAACCTGGATGAGAAAGAGCTTCACCTGTGGCCTTAGGGATAAAAACAAATGATAGTGATGATACGATCAATATAGCTTAGACAAGAATAGATAGGATTAGGGTTACGAGTAGAACAAAAACCTTTTCGAGTGGCAATAGAAGGACTCTCACAAGTCTGCAACAGGGAAAGAATCTAGTGTCGCATGTGAATTTGTCTTGACCGGTTGAAGAGTGCAGATGATGATGCTAAGTCAAGAGTGGTGGAGGTGGATAGGGGTGTGCAAAAATCGAACACTAAATTACCATTTTACCCATATATATATATATTACTTATTGCAAGTTAAGTTAGATGGAAAGCTTAACTAGAATAGAAGCAGGGCAACAAACGCACAAATCACGGGTATTGAAAAGCTGAAGTATTCAGTAGCTTTCAACAACTAGGATTCAGTTTTTTTACCGAACTAACATTTAGTTCAAGTTTGATGATAATTAAACACAATTACACCATAGTTGTCGCCCCCCTCCCCGACACCTACGGAGTAGGTATGAACCGGGCCGTCCCTTTACACCATAGTTGTCTGTATGGAGAGAACAAGCTCCAGAACATAGTAGTTTTGATTCTGAAGTACATGCCTAAATAACTAATCCTAATTGTATATTTATAGAGAACATAATAGGATAAAACTTACTCTATAAACTACAAACTAGGAATAATAACTGCTAGACTGTGCTGCCTGCTGGAGCAAATCCAGAAAACAGTTACTAGACAACTGCTGTAGACACGTTTATCCAAAAAACTTCAATTCCTTATCCTTCTCTCTATATTTTCTTCTGAAATATGTCTTGAGAGGTGGGTTTGGTATCAGTGCACCCCCTCTGAAAAGATGCCTTGTCCTCAAGACAGAAAAAGGGGAATTGAGCAGCAAGCAAGTCATAGTCTTCCCAACTAGCTTCTTCAATAGGTCGACGACGCCATTGAATAAGTAACTCCGGAGTTGGCATTCCTGATTCTTTCATCCAACGATGCGATAAAACTTTTTCAGATTCCACCATGAATTCCAAGTCACCCAATAGTGGTAAGGGTGGAGGGGAAGTAATATCAGAACAACCACGAGCAGGGCGAAGCAATGAGACATGAAAGGATATGTTCATCCCCCTCACATTGCAAGATACTATGTTCAACTTCATTGATCTTTGATTGCTAGGTACCCTTCCTACTTCTAGTTCCATTACTCAAAAAATTGATGTCCAGTTCTAGATTCTTCAGTTCATTCGACCCCTTTCTCTTCACTGTTTTCTGCTTTGTTTCGCCTTCTCTGTTTGTTTTCTTGTTGCTGTCAATTTTCAGAAATAATTCTGCAACTCTCTCCTCACGCCCATTAAAATCCACTCCAAATTCCTTGCTCAACCTAATTATATTCTGCTGAATCCACATAACAGTGTCTATCTTTCCATTTTCCTCTTCTGGGAGCTGGATTCCCAAAGGGTTAACCTCTTCTGTGATTTTTCCTGGATTATCGTTATGTTCCTCAAGCTGCAGTGCAACGGTTCTGTATACTTCTTCGGAAACAATGATGTCTCTATCTCCGCTGTCATCTCTATTTTCACCTTGAATGACCTGAGTCTCGACTTCTCCATTGGCAACTTTCCATTGAACCTGGTTGTCTTGAATACTCGCCTCATTGGCTTGTATTTCGATGCCAACTAAGTCAATGGAGGATGTCGTTTCATTTAAGTTATCGGACTGCCCTATTATTAATGGGTCCGAATATCGGCCCAATTTACTCCTGTGTTGTCCCACCTCATAACTTAATTTTTACTTCTCTTTTGGCCCCAGTGCACGTGTCCCTCTTTTTAAATTTCCACCTGCCTCTGATGTGCCCACGTGCCCTTGATAACTGTTGGTTAAGACCTGATGAGGATCTGCTGATCCATAGCCATTATTGTCTTCTTCCTCAGCCTTTCTCACTGTGACCGGAATTTAACTCCAAATCGGAATCATGAAAGTGAAGCCGTCATTCGTCACCTTGACTGACTTCGGAACCCTGCTTCCATCTCCTTTTGTCTTGATTCTTGCCCAGTGTAGGTGGTTTTTGAGAGAGGTCTCCTCCTCTGTCTCAATGAAACCCCACATAGGTCTCTGATCTTCTTGAAGATTTCATTGGACCATAAGCTCAGCGGGAGACCGAGAATCCATATCCATACCCAGTCTCTTGCTATTTCAGCTGGCTAGCAGCTTGTGGTTGGTTTCCACCACTCTAGCTCCTGGTACATCTTCTTCCAAGACCACTGACCTGCAAGAACGTATTCTGCCACCGTCCGTGATGGAAATTCAAATAGAAACTGACTGTCGTTCATGGAATAGATACTTACTCCTAGTGCAGATTTCCAATTTTTGCAGGCCCATCTTCTAACATCATTGAGATTTGGGACTTCATTCAGATGAGTGGAATTTTCCAACGATACATTGATGCCGAAGATCCTTGTCTGGGCTCGAAGACCCTCCTAAAATTTTGATAGCTTTTTCAGAAGTCTGAATTTTGTGACTCCGGTTGTCCATATACTTCTGTTGAAAGCTTCCTTGTACGATCCACCCGCCTGCTTCTGTCTGAAGCTCTGTGGGTTCTGTCCTGACTCCGGTTCACAGATGAACCTCGCTATTTTATGTGCAATGTGCCCCCATCCTCCATTAAATGTAGACTCTGGTGTAATAATGACAGATTTGTGCTCTCCTTGAATAGCAATGAATCTGATGTGTCTACTTCTGTCATTGTATTTAAGAGTACAGAAGAACTCATAAAATGATCCTTCACTTTCCATCTCTTAACTGTCTGCCCCTGTATCTTTGAAGCTTCAATAAATGTCGTTACCAAGCATTTTAGGACATTATTGCTTACTTTAACTTTCCTCATTAAGTTTCTGCTGACCCATTCAAACCAGTTTTCTTCGTAGTTCTTGCATCTAATGATTTCATAAGACCTGAACCCTGCGTTTTAGTGAATTTTGTCCTCCCTGATGACTGAATTCTGGCCATGATACCAACTAATCCACTGGAGGAATGAAATTAACAGAACTGAAACTGGAAAAGTCGAGAATTTGACTGAAGAGTGTCACGCGCCGGCGCGTGAAGCGCGTGGCATCGGTGACTGGTAGACTTTGGGGGCACGTGAGTGTGTGTGGTAGACTTTCTGGTGGTGGGTTTTCTGGGGTTGCGTCGCTGGAGGTTGATGGTGGCTATGGTGAAGAAAGATTGAGAGAAAAAGACGGAAAAGAGGGATCATCGGAAAGTTCACTCTCGATTGTGTTCCTCTGGAGTTTGATAGTAGCAGAAATATTTTTCTGCATTCAAAATCCATCCTCTAGGATCACCTCCTTCAAAACTGGGGAATTCCATCTTTGCGTGTGGCCTTCGTGAAGGATGTTTTGGCCATGCTAGACTATTAATGTCTTCTTCCTCTTCTTGCCAAGCAGATTTTCCCTATTCAGTTTTTGGTTACTGGTTTCCTTGTTGGATGCAACCAGTCTGAACTTTCAATGTAGCAACATCTGCTTCCAGCGAATCGGTCATATTTAGTTTTGAGGCTATGGCAGATAATTGTCGGGCAAGTGATTCAACATTGGGAGTGTCTTCTTGAGAATTAGAAGATCTGGTATTTACCATGTTAGATCGATCATCTTTAATACCAAACTGATAGGAACCAGAAGTAAAGAACTGAGGAACTAGAATAACGAAGATAATTAAACACAATGACAATTTACACCAATAAAGTTGTCCATATGGAGAGCACAAGACTCCAGAACATAGTAGTTTGATTCTGAATTACATGCTTAAATAACTAATACTAATACATATTTATGGAGAACATAATAGGATAAAACTTACACTATAAACTACAAACTAGGAATAATAACTGCTAGACTAACGGCTGGAGCAAATCTAGAAAACAGTTACTAGACAACTGCTGTAGATGTGTGATAGACTTTTCTATAGGAAGCAGTAAATAAAGGAACAAATACTGATAGTTTATACTAAAAAAATACACTGATATTACAACCAGAATTTTGAAACAGCCACTAGGAAACTGCTAACACTTTAAAATACAACCTAAGACATGAATGAAATTCAGTTATAGAATATATTATACTAGATTACACAGATTTCAGTATTCCTAGACATTCGAGAGGCTAGAACTCTCCTACATTTCTAGACATTCAAGAGTCCATTTTCTTTTTTTCCTGAAGACGGCCTTACCCCTTTTTCTACAGGAAAAACCACCCATTACTGTCTCATGACAGTTATTAAGTCTTTTAATTGTTTATTTCGTCCTTCAAGAATAATTTTTTATAACTTGAGGCACATCATTACCCTCCCTATAAGATTCACCTTGTCCTCAAGGTGAAATTCTGGAAATTGCAGGCCGATAATTGCATATTCTACACCATCGAAGTATCCTTAGTTTCCCTTTCAACTACATCTTCTCCGGTAGACTCAAAGAATTCTTCCATTTCACCTTCATTTGTATTGGGTGCCTCTGAAATAATCAAAATAGGTTAAGCTGCCTATTTTTACAATGATGGTTGGGGCCAAATTTTTCATCACATTTGAAACATAACCCTTGTTTTTTTCGAGCAAATTCCAAATCAAACAACCTTCTGAATTGTCCCTCTAATTTTTCTTCCGAAGTAGTCGACTTTGCGACAGTATGCACTGGTGAATTAGTGTTACTATCTGTTGATCCGGTTCTTGAGTTACGTTTTTCAAGTATGTTCGCGACTTGAGGATAATTGGGTCTAAACCCAACTGGTTTATTGCATGAACTTTCAGTATTTGGTTCAAATTTAAAACTTTGAACTTCCTGCAAAACAGAATTTCGATCCTCCACCTTTTGAGTCATCTCCATTATCTCCCTCAATGTTTGAGCCCGTAAAAGCATTACTTCTGCTCGAATTTTCTCTTTCAAACCATTCAAAAACACAACAGATAACATCCCATAATTCCATTAGACGCTTCCTTCATAGATGCTGATATCTTTTCATATTCTTCACAAAACGCAGTTACTGTGGTAATCTGCTTCAGCCCCATTAAGACAACATATTAGTTGATCTTTTGAGAATGATGAAATTGGTTCAACAACTCTCTTTTGAAGTCTTCCTAGGTTAACATTGGTTGCCGAGACTCTATCCAATAGTACCGATTTAAGGCTTTTCCTTCCAAACCAATACCTACTACCTGTAATCTTTCGGTTCAGAAATTTCATTCACTGCAAAATATCGTTCTACTCTGAAAATCCATCCTAAAGGATCCTCTCCTTCAAAAATTGGTAATTGTAGTTTTCGAAACTTCTTTCCATCTTTTTCTGCAGCCACCTTGACACTGCTTCCCTCTTCTTGGTTTCCAACGGATCTGATTTGAGAAGGAGATACTTCTACCATCACAGTTCTCCCTTGTCCTTCAATTCTTACAAGAGACTCTCATTTCCTAAAACCATCATTTCAGTTTTCTTACATCTTCTCTTACTCCTATCAAATTAGTCATCCACTTGTTTAACTCGTCCTTCCATTTTACTCACCATTCCCGAATGTTATTGCTCTAATACCAAATTGATAGACTTTTTTGTAGGAAACAGTAAATAAAGGAATACTGATTTTTTATACTAAATACATTGATATTACAACCAGAATTCTGAAACAGCCACTAGGAAACTGCTAACACCTTAAAATACAACTTAAGACATGACTGAAATTCAGTTATTGAATACATAATACTAAGATTACACAGATTTCAGTATTCCTAGAAATTCGAGAGGCTAGAACTATCCCTCATTTCTAGACATTCAAGAGGCCAGGTGTCTCCAGAATTCCCTTATCTTTTTTCCTGAATATCCTCTTCTGACTGCCTTACCCCTTTTTTTACAGAAAAAGCCACCCCGTAATTGTCTCATGACAGCTATTAAGTCTTTTAATTGTTTATTTTAGCCTTCTAGAATAAGTTTTTATAACTTAGAGGCACATCAATGTGTTTATCCAAAACACTTCAATTCCTTATCCTTTGTCTATATTCTCTTCTATATTCCTTGATGCACCTAGCCTCCCTATCCCACATACCATCTATGTCTCCCCTACACTCCCACACCTCCATACCTACCAACTTCTCCCCAATCTACCGCGCATTCACCGGCGTCAGGCCGCCCCACTTAATTCTCGGTCGCCCCTCCTCACCCCTACTCTTCTTACCCTTCTTTATGCCCAAGTCCATCACCAATAGCCTATGCTGGGTCGAAAGATTCTCACTCGGAATGACCTTACAGTCCTTACACAACACCTTATCCCCTTTCTTAAGTAGCAAAAAGTCAATTTGGGTCTTGGCTATCGCGCTTCGGAAGGTGATCGTCCTTCTTTAGAAGCTGAGTTTCTTAGGAGAGATGAGTGTAAAGTAGGTTTGACATTCAAAGGAGGTAACATTAGTGACATAAGGTACTGCTAGAGATAGGTTGAGTTGCACCAATGTTCCTTCTGTTCTCAGTGAATGCAGTCCGAGCAACATGAGCATTTTTGGAAGGTCGACCTTGTAAGTAATAGCACACTCACAAGAATGGCCTAATTTGTTGCAATAGCTACATCTTGTCCACGTTTTCCAAGAACTATATCCATTAGAATTTCCAGTCTGAGACACTTGAACAGGAGTCTTTTGATGTCACTGTATGGCTGGATGGAATAGGTGGTGCAGCAAGCTGTGATAATCGAGATAATAGATTATCCACGGGAGGAACTATAGGGCTAGCCAGAATTTGGTTCGCGCCTAGTCAAGTTCATAAGGAAGCCTAGCAAATGTCAAAATTAAACTACTCTTCTGACATTGCCCAATTGCTTTGTCAACATATGGAGTAGCGGGCATCAACTCATTGTACTCTTCCATCACTACCTGAACCTGTCCAAGGCAGGAATACTTTTCCAAATCCTAATTTTTAACGTTACTCAAGAAAACACATTATAAAAACAAGAGGACGTTTGTGTATAACCCACGAGTCTTTTGTCAAATTAAGAAGCAAGTCTGGAATGGGCCAAGCTGAGGCATCGACTTCTAATCAATAGATTTCCACAATAGGCTACACAGTTGAGCATCAATCCTTTTTCGTTCTCCCTTATCCTTTTCATTAATATCCTTAGCCTGTTTAATTAAGTAATTTTTAA
This sequence comes from Capsicum baccatum var. pendulum, assembly GCA_030864225.1. Classification (NCBI taxonomy): domain Eukaryota; kingdom Viridiplantae; phylum Streptophyta; class Magnoliopsida; order Solanales; family Solanaceae; genus Capsicum; species Capsicum baccatum. The sequence continues at coordinate 61,314,039 of CM061550.1, read as the reverse complement.
CACAGTTCCCCTTGCCCTATATTTGAATAGAATAAGACCAAGATAAATAGTTTGCTCTACCTGTCAAAGTTGTTTGTGGTAGAATAATTCAGGATTCTGGAAACCATAGTTTTAGCACAAAAATATTTAACGAAAGAGACATGATGATGAGTCAAAGAAAATTTAATTCAATACCATATATGATAAAGTAGATGTTACCAGGGTGCTAATAGTATCAAGCAATAGAGTAAAATCTGCCCTGAGTCGAAAAACTGAATAATAGCTTTAGGAAAAGCTAAATTTTATCTGGAAATTGAAGATGGTCACCGGAGGGTGGTGTTTTGGTGGTCAGAGTGAGGAAGTACTTAGTTGGGTAGCCTCAGAATGACCTGGTGACACCACAACAGAAAGGAGATTGTCAGAATTTGACCAGAAAAGCTCAAATGCGTCGGCTCGTGGAGCTGACATGTTGGCCAGAAAATTGGTTTTGACTACGCATGAGGGTGCGTGTAAGGTCTGCTTCCGGAGAGGCTGACTGAGGTTTGCTCACTGAAGGGTTAGGGACCCTATGATGATATTGGTTTTCACCCCACACTGAAAGAGAAGGTGGTGACACAAAACAACCCTAGAAAGTCAACCAGCTGTGTGATTGTGTTCTTTCCCAGGTGTTTCTCACCAATGCTCTTATACCATTTGAGAAAGATGAGAAGAGAATACACTGCTTATTATTCCCTCAAGCAATTGGTGTTTAGATAACTATGGGGTCGTTTAGTACATCGGATAAGGAGAACAGACCTGCGATAAAATTTGGGATTAACTTTATCTCATGTTTGATATGAGGTACAAACTAGTCCCGGGACTATTTTATCCCACCATATGTTCTAAAATGGGTTGTATTACTATACCATTTGGAGGGTGGTATAAAATAGTCCCATGAGATATCTCTACTTATCCCATCCATTGTAACAAATGATCCCTAGGATTACATGCCCTAGAAAAGAAGGAAAATCAATACATAATCACCATATAATTACAAGGGAGCAAATTTAGATACATACTATATCTATGACAACAACAACATACCCCATGTAGTCCCACAAAGTGGGGTCTGGGGAGGGTAAAGTGTACGCATACCTTACCCTACTTCAGAGGTAGAGATGGTGTGTTCGCTCAAGAAAAACAATCCAAAGCAGCCCAGGAAAGAAACAATGGAAGAAGATAGTAACAATACTGCAACAAAGCAATATGATAGTCGAATAGAAGAAACAACAAATAGTAATAGAAATCGAAGGACAAAGAACTACAAGAGTCGGGAGTAATACTACGATTACTAGTATTGATGAACAACAAGACAACACTTCTACCTACTAACTTTCTATCATAATTGTGTTCTCCACAACCTCTATTTAAGATCATTTCCTTGGTAAGCTGAAACTGTGTCATGTCATGTCTAATCACCTCTCCCTAATACTTCTTCGGTTTGCATCTACCTCTCTGAAAATCATCCATAGCCAACCTCTTACACCTCCACACCAGGGCAACCGTGCATCTCCTCATCACATGCCCAAACTATCTCAACCTCGCTTCCCGCATCTTATCCTCCACCAAAGTCGCTCCCATCTTGTCCCTATATTCTTGTTTCTAGTTCTCTCTCCTAATATGTCTACACATCCATCATAGCATTCTCATCTCCACCACTTTTATCTTGTGCACATGACAGTTCTTTATTGGTCAATACTTTGCCCCATACAACATAGTTGGTCATAGTTGGTCTAACCACTTTGTAGAAATTGCCTTTAAGTTTTGGTAGCACCTTCTTATCACACTAGACTTTGGTTGTGAGCCTCCATTTTATCTACCTTGCACCAATACAATGAATGACATCCTCGGCAATCTCCCAATTTCCCTGAAAAATAGACCTAAGATACTTGAAACTTCACTCTTTTGGATGACCTGTGTATCTAGCCTCATGCCTTACTTGATTGAACTTGCACTCCAAGTGTTCTGTTTTGGTCTTGCTCAAACCTGAACCCTTTGACTCGAGGGGCTGTCTCTACTTTTCTCTGGACATAGTTACCTCGAAATAGAAGCCTTTACAGATTTGGATTAGGTTGGACCCTTGATGACAGAAAATCTACATCCGTTTACAATACACTCATAAGAGGAAACCTGGTCACTATGGAGAAGCAAGAAGCAAAGTGTAGTTACTAGATCAAGTGTGTAGGCAGAATATAAAGTTATGACGTATGGGGTTTATGAAGTTTTGTGGTTACAAAAGATACTAGAATAATTCAGATTCTCTGGAAAAGGAAACTTTTCTTGTATTGTGACAATGAGACTGCAATTAATATAGCTTGCTCATCCTATCCAGCATGACTGAACAAAGCATGTTGAAATTGATCTGCACTTCATCAAAGAAAAAGTTACGACTGGTGTCTTGAGTTTATTCCATGTGTTATCAGAAACAATTACCAAAGGCTTCAACAAATAGACTTTCCATACACTGATTTCAAGTTGGGAAAGCGTGACATCTTTGCACCTACTTGAGTGGGAATGTTGACTACTTAGCGATTCCCTAGCTTAATTGTATGAGTAGATTGATATTGTAATCACATAAAATATTACCTTTCCTTATTTAGTATTATGACTCATTTTATAAGAACCCATTCTTCTGAGATGTAGAATTATCAAGAAATAGAAAGTAACTTTTCTTCTTCTTGAGATCTCCAGATTACTATGTGGAAGTGTCATTAAAGATTAAAAACGAAGTTGTGACTATAAACTTACTATATAGAAAATTACATACATACATACATATATATTGTTTGAGACAGCAAAAGAAAGACACATAAATTGAAACGGAGAGAGTAAGAGTTGTTTTCCTTTTTTGTTTTTTTGATGACCATGCTAGTGGTTAGAAGATCTTTTCTTATGACATTCCTTTGTACAATAATGCAAAGCTTGATTTCCGTTTTATTTTCATTTTACTCCTTTGAATAAGAATGATATGAGTTCATCTTTTCTGTTATTGCAGTTGAATATCAGAAACTTTGAGTGCCATATGCTCAGCTTTGCCACTCAAATCCACTCATAACAGCAAGGTACGAACTACGAAGTAATGGCCTACAGAGTGTGTATTCCAGCCAAAAGTTGCCATATAAATGTATTTCTGTTTCTTGATATTGTCATACAGCACTTCATTGGATTTTGCTTCCTGATTTTGGTTTCCTTGAACCCCTATTGTTGTTTCATATTCTTCTCCTTCCTTCACCGTGTAACGACCTTCATATCATCCATGTTATTGAAATTGCAAATACCTAGTGATGTTTCTCAAGGCGCTCTTGAAAAGCTCATGTAGGAAATTTATGTTAGGATCATGGGAAGTGCTTGCTGCTAGACCAGTGATAGGTGCATGAAAGGTTGAATTATAGAGGAAAATAAACAAAAATATGAAAAAAGAAAATAGATGAACTTAATCATAAGTGAGAGGATGAGAAAGCTTTAAAAAAGAGAAGGAATGAAAAGGAGAAGTATGGACACATGGATGAGGGTGAGAGGAGAGAGCTGGTGCACCGTTTATTTTTGCTTGCTTCTGGAATGTAATAGGATTTGGTTTAGTGAATGTTCTATTAATGAAACCTATTACTCCCTTCGTCCCAATTGATGTGATTCACTTTCCTTTTTAGTTTTTTTCTAAAAAAGTATGGTACCTTTTATATTTAGAAATAATTCTAACTTTAAACTTTCCATTTATCTTTAATAAAATGATTTATAGCCACACAAATATCTCTGTGTATTTTTAGAGAACAAATTTCAAAAGGCTCGGCAATTGGAACAAAGACACATTTGGTTGTGAATTTCCATATGGCAGGCATATATATACACAGACCGATCAATAGTTCAAGTCACACAGTCTTTCTTTCTTGCTTTCTTTGACTCCATATATACCTAATCAACATGGGACAAGTGGAGTATATGATTGGTTAAGTTTATAGCTATATCTGGTATAAATACTAATCTAGTTCAAATTATGCTGAGAGTAGTAAGTGGTGAAATTGGATGCATGTTTAATGGAAATGTAAAGAAAAAATGCTATTGAGTGATAGTATAGTATGACATGACGTTACCTAAGTTGAAAGTCTAGTGTTTCCACCATGCTAGTGTTTGTCAATATCAGTAGCAAGCAAAATTTCACCATGCTAGTGTTTGTCAATATCAGTATATGAGTCTTTGTGTTGTAGTAATCATTGATGACATGCTTCCAATTGTATGTTATGGAATGCTACGAGCAGGGGGCAGACAAAGTCCATATTAAAGTTTCCTTCCCTTCTTTTTCCGTTGTTAAACAATGATATGATGGAGTTGTATGGACTGGTTGATTCACAATGTTAGTTAGAACAACAAGTGTCACCACCCAAATCACCGGTCCGAACCAAAACATGTTAGAAACACAAATCACAAGAAGGAATTTGGATAGATTATGATATCCATAGTCTGCCCAAGAAAGACATAGGAGATAATATGGCACAGTTATAGCATAAAAAACACCCTACTTTATACATTGGCATCCTGTAATTCACACCCACATTGCAAGCTACAAAATTTGTTCTCACTCCGTCTCAATATGTGGCACACTTTCCGTTGTAGTTTGTCCCAAAAAAGAATGTCATCTTTCTCTAATTAAATACAATTTAATTTTTAGCATTCTCTATTCTTAATGAGATATTTAAAGGTTGTTTAAAACCATAGATTTCAAAAGTCTTCCTTTCTTAAACTTTGTGCGTAACATAAATTGGGATGGAGGGAGTATCTTACAACTGAAAAGATCTAAGGGTGCCAGCTGTTTCGCTTTCAAGTTAATTCCAATCCGTAGTATACTGCACATCTAAATAATGGATCCAATTTTCTATTTGAAATCAATTCATAATGATGGAATGATTTGGCAGTAATCTTTTCCTTCATTATGTTTTTCATTAATTTGTCATTAATCTTTTCCTTAAGTTTTTCTTTTCTGATATTAATGGGGCTTGTGAGAAACTTCACGCTGTAGGGATAGTAAATTTTTCATCTTTTAATTTGTGGTTTTCACTAGATATGAAATAGCTTCAAACGATTTGTTCCATTTTCTCATCTCTCTCCCTCTATTTTTGTTGTTTCAAAGCTTTGATGCTTTGGAATTTCTCTGTGATTGCAGGAATTTGAGCGAAAAGAACGAGATTTCAGGGGCAAAAGCTTACATCTTACCCTCTTCAAACCTATTCTCTTCATTTCTGTTAATGTGTTGAATTAGTTGGTTCTCTTGTAATATTCAGACCTCTAAATTGGATTCTCTTGTAATATTCACAACCTTTTATTTTCTATGCACTGAAATGACGCCACATTTTGGTTGCCAATGCAGCTGTTCCTATTATGATCTGCAATTTTTATGAGTTGAGGGTAGGACTGGCAACGGAACCGGAACTTTCCGTTCCGTTCCGGTAGTGTCGTTTCCGGTTGATTTCCAGTACCGGTAACGACACGGTCCGGTTGGTTCCGGTTTGCCGGTACCCAATGTTTCGGAAAACGATACCGGTCCGGACCTCCGAAAAATTCCGGTATTTCCGGTTCTGGTACCGGTTTTCGGTCCGTAAATTTAACAGATTTAGCCTTTTTTTTTTTTTTTTTTAAATTGGTTTGCAACGGCTCTTTTGGCCGTTGCATTTGAGCCGTTATCCCCCCCCCCCCCCCCTCTTCCAATTACCCCCCATCACCCTTTAAAATTTTTACTATAAATATACTTCATTTCAATTATTTTTTTCACACAAATATTATCAATTTTCATACTCTCTCTTAATATTCTCTCAAAATATTTCTAGTTTTATTATATTAGTTGAACACTTGAAGTTGAGGATTCATTTATTATATTAGTTGGAGTTGAAGATTTTTTGAAGATATTACAAGCTTCAATTATCATCTTTTAATTCTGACATTTGTTATACGTCTGCTTTTACGCAGACGTTCGGTATATTCGTTCCAACTTTAATCTCTTTTTATTTACGTTAATTATCTATATTTTTTTTATTTACGAACATCAATTTGTATTTGTATTGCTTGTTTTAATATTTTATTTTGAAATATGGATTTTGAAAAAAATAGTAGTGGTAAAAAATCAAATTTTGGTAAGGTCTTTCGTAGAAATAAAAAAAGTAAGGCTAGTACTAGTTCATTACCGGGTAGATTTAATGAAACTTCATTATCATAACCTAATGGTTTCGATGTTGGTATCGGTATGGAATTAGATAATGAGATCCTGAATAAGCGTTATAATAATTTTGAGGAAGACTTACCAGAGGAAGATGATATAGAAGAACAAGAATTAGGTGATAGCCCTACCCCTACTAGTTCGGTTATGGAATTATCGAAACACGGTGAAGAACTGTCCCCTTTATCGGAATTTACTAGGGCTAAAGGTACCGAACGTACTAAAAGGTCTTTAGTTTGGAAATTTATGGAGCATGATAGGGTAAAAAGTACTGCTACTTGCAATAAATGCAAGAATGTTTTTAAACATTTGACTGGGGGGGAAAATGGCGGGACAGGATTGCTAACTTCGCATTTGATGAGATGTAATAAAGAATTTATTCGTCTAAAAAATGAGGCTACGGCAAAAAAAGATGGTACAACATTTGTACATGAATCTGTAGGAGGTAATATGGTTCAGACACGTTTAGACATGTTTAACCCGTCTGAAACAAGTTCATCCTCGACATATAGTGAAGATGTAGATAGAGATAAACTAGCGAAAATGGTTGCTGTTATGGGTAATGGGTTTGCCTTTTAGTTTTCCTTCGCATCCTGGTTTTATTCATTATATTCAACGAGTATATAATCCCTCTTTTAAAGATTTTTCACGAAATACAATTAAAAATGATCTTTTTAAATTTCAAGCTGAACATTGTCATTTTCTTCGTTGCTTATTTGATAAATTTGATGGTAGAATATCTGTTACTTCTGATATGGGTACTAGTGTTGTCGGTAATGATTATTTTACTCTCACGGCTCATTGGATTGATCACGATTGGAACATGCAAAAAAGAATTATTGCTTATAAATATGTCGATGAGTCTAAAATCGGTATGTATATAGCTAATACAATAGCGGAGAGCATAAAATATTTTAGATTTATTGGTAAACCTATGGCATGCACATTAGATAATGCTTCTAATAATTTGAAAGCTATTGACGAGTTAAAAACTAGATTATGTTTAATGTATCAAGATCATTTTCATGTTAGATGTTCTGCACATATTTTAAATTTGATAGTACATGATGGTATTCATTTGTTTGGAAATGGTTGTGTTAAAGTGCGTATTGCTTGTAGTTCTATGTTTAAAAATAAAAAAAAGGCTGTAATGGATGATTTTAAACGTAAATGTGAACAATGTGGCCTTCCATATAGAAAAAATCCAAAAGAAATTCCTACTAGATGGAATTCTTTGTTTCAAATGTTTGAAGTTGCTGTTATATATCGTAAACCTATACAATTAGTTTATAATTCTTATAATGAGGATGTTAATTTAATGCTAGATGAAGATGATTGGACTGAAGTAGAAGAACTTTGTAAATTTTTGAAAACTTTTTATCAAGCTACGAACACAGTATCTGCTCAATATACTCCAACTATTTCTTCTGTTTTAGTAACTATTACTGCTATTTCTAAAGTACTTGTTGAATATAAAAAAATATGTCCTAACAAAGAGGCAATTGAAGCTATGATTGAAATATTTTAAAAATATTATTTTTCAATTCCACAAATTATTTTAACAACTAATTTATTAAACCCATTTTATAAAGACCATGGTACAGTGATGTTGGTTAGAAAATTATACAACAATTTAGAAATTGGACTTCATCAAAAGCCATCAGTTGAAACTTGTTGTGCTAGCATAGTACCTACAACTAGGAGTTTATATAACTTGTATCAAGTTATGGAACAAAATATTGGGCCGATTGAACCTTGGTCTTCAATGTTGTAGGAGTAATGATTTTGATTCGTATCTTTCGTAGGACCGGAAAAATATTAGAGATGAAACTGGAAAACAACAACTTTTATCGTGGTGGAAGACCCGAATCAGACAATTTTCAAAACTTTCAAGGATGGTTCGATATTTGTTATCAGCTCAAGCTTCTTCAGTTGCTTCGAAGCTTTCAGCGCAGGAAGATTTATAATAGGAGATCATCGGTATTCGTTAGCAAGGGATAGTTTGGAGATTTCGGTATTATTTAGAGATTGGATCAATGCCGAACGAAGAAATTTTGGGCTCCCCAAATTACCGCCCCATATTGAAGACGAAATAGATGAAATTTTTGACGAAAATAGTGATGATGGAATGGAAGCAATGGAGCAACAAGGAAATAGACCAATTCCGGAGGATTTATCCGTTGAAGAATTAGAAAGTTACGCCAACAAAATTATAGACAATTTAGATATTAATAAGATTCTACAATAGAAATCCAATTCACACAGAACCCTTCCTAGAAGGTGGCTGCGTAGATTAGATTTACATTTAATATCTTTGTAATAAATGTTCGCCTAATTTTGTTTTAAATTTTCTCTTTTGTTTGTTGCAATTATGAAAATTTTAACTTCTTAAACTTACTAAAAATATTATATTAACTTAACATATATTTTTTAAGTTAAAATTTAAAACCTTTTACAATAATTAAAACTTAAACTTATTATAAAAAAGTTAATAAATTATATAAACTATATAAGTTAAAAATATATATATATATATAACTTATATATTAATCTCAATTAAGTTACAATTTAAATTAAAACTTTAAAAAAAAAAAAAAACAACTGGTAGTCGCGATATTCCGGTAACGTTCCGGTATCGCTCCGGTTCGTTCCGGTTCCACACTGGTAGCTAGCGGACCGGTCCGAACAAGGGAAATTTTTCGGTATTCCGGTTCTGGCGATATAAAACGGTAATGAGGTTCCGATAACGTTCCGGATCCGGTCGAACCGGTCCGGGGATTCCGATTCCGGTCCGTTGACAGCCTTAGTTGAGGGTAATCTGAGGAGTGAGGAGTAATATAAATGGGTATTCATTGCATTCCAGTAATAGTTTACTTTCGATTCTTTTGCTGAAGACATGCTACCGTGTCATTAGTTTTCGATATTGAAATAGCATCCTTGTAATGTAATAATTCATAATATTGAGTAGAATTCCACTGCACCTAGTATTTAAAGTTTGCTTGGTAGCTCTATTAAATGTTATTTAGAAAAATTGTGGAGCCTTCGATAAATATTATGTATAGGTAAAAGTCTATTTCCAATTATTTTGGTGGTTGAATGTGAAGTGTCTTGATATTTTTTAGTATCGACTTCCTAATTTTAAAATTTTCTTTTAGAAAGAAGCGTCTTGAAAGAATATCAGCATAATATGTTTTATTCAATTCCCTTGCGTGTGAAAGGGAAAGAGGAAAAGTGGTTGGTTTGGGGACTTTGTGGGGAGTTGGGAGGAGTGGGGTGGATGAGGCTAAGAATGATTGGACAAAAATACATTCTGCTTGAAGGGTTGTCCCGTTTCCTGATTCGAGATATTTGAGATAGCTCCTTAAACTAATAACTTATATAATAGATGAGCCCATTATCGTTGTGCTTTGAACTTGCTTTTTGGTATGGGGGAGGGACGGAGAATTCTATTCTTAGTCCTTCTGTCTAATCTTTAGTACTCCCTTGAGATTGAATCTAAGAATCATGTGCCTAAGAAGGCGAGGACCTTTATAGAGTCAAAATTGAGTTGATGTAATTAAATTTAAGTAGGTAGTAAAAAAGCTTCATTGTCTGATTGAGAAAAATCATCGTTTTCACTCCAAACTATACTTGAAAAGTTACTTACACATTTAAACTATTGTCGCGACCTAATACACATCCATACTATGTAAAAGTAAATCTATTTTCACCCTAAAACGTAAAGAACCAGTCACATGATAGAGAGTGATTTACACTCACGCCACATCATCGCCAGGTCATTACTACATCAAATATTATGTCAATTTTTTTTTAAAAAAAGTCCATGACACCCATTGCTTCTTCTTTACCAAAATCACCACTAAAATACCACCATTGACACCATCATCATCAAACTCAAATCTTCACCACAATAATTTTAAGAATCCACCATGGACTTCATTATCGAAATCACAATACAACTATTAGTATCACAAAAATCACAAACAACCACCACAAAATTCAAAATCCACTAAAATTGTTATCGAAATCATAATATCACCTTTCCCGCAGCAAAATAACAAAATAGAGATGAACATTTCCCACTACAAGTCTACTGTTTTTGAACAAATTCAAGAAGAACAAAAAATATTTTGAGGACACCCAACTCACCTTCTTCATAATCCACCAAAATCAATAGTTTCCAAATTCACATTTTTTTTCTTCCTAATCAATCAAAGATTTAATCTTTTTCCTTGCAAAACTTGAATCAAGCTATTAGCATTCCTTCTCACTTTCTCATTATCGTCTTTCAATAAGCCAACACAAATCTCAAACACCCCTTCTCTCACATTCACTGTAATTACACAACAAACTGATTGTTAATAGAGCATATTGCACAACTCTTGATGACCAATTTTTCAAGAATTTTATCAAAATTTTCAATAGTCAACAATCCCAATACCTCAACATCTCTATCCAGGCTTGAGTTAGCATTCTGAATCAGTATTGGTACAACCCGATTCTCCACGGCCCGAACCCGATTGTTGGGAAAAGAACAGAGCGTGTAGAGAGCAGTAGCGACTTCCTTTCTCTCTTTACTAACTTTTCAATTCCTTTTTTAAAACCCTAAAATTCTTCTTATTAAATTCATCGCAATCGTAGAATTCATCGATTTTTCTTTTATATATAGCTAGATTTTTCATTGTATAATAATTCTGACAAGTACAAGTTTAGTGTGTGTGTGTGAACGGAAAAAAATAACCTGGCGAAGAGTGGGGAAATCTAGTCAGACACTAGCGGTGGGGAAATCGTATATAGCTTACTTTTGTGTTTCACCATTATTTTCGACCGACGTCGATTCAAGATGGGGTTGAAGGAGAGAGAATCTGCGGGGGGCGGGGGGCGGGTTTTAAATAATATTATTGGTTTTAGACGCGCCTTTTTTCTTTTATCTTTTACTTTATTTCCACGTCAGATTTAGGGTGGAATTAAATTCATATTTATTAAAAATAAGTGTGTAATGGGTCACCATGTTAGTTTTGGTGTGTAAATGACTTTTCGGGCATAGTTTAGGATGGAAACGATGACTTTTCCCTTGTCTGGCCAGTTCATGCATGTCATGGACCATCTTAAATACAACATCTGGCCTTGCTAGCTTACAAGCATTTAAAGATTTTGAGCATCTTGTCTGGGACCAAACCACTGACTAATAGAGTTGTCAATACGAGTCAGTCCAGCCCATTTAGGGTTTGAGTTTGACGGACCAGGTTGAATTGGCTCATCAAAATGATGGGCCAAAATACACCAAGCCAAAACCATTACTCTTTGGGCTGCGGGACTCACAGGCCAGCCCATTTTTAAAATAATAATATTTTATAATTTAATTTTAGAATGGTAATAAGCATAAATATTACTAGAAAATATTACATTGTGTTAATACTTCTTAATCAAGTCTCCAACACCCCAAAAAAACCTCCTAATAGCGTAGATAAACAACTTTTGACATGATATCCTTCGAACCAAATAAAAATACTAATAAGCAATCTAAATAGTTGTATGTATTTGACTTACAGGCCGGCCCACGGGCCATCCCAACCTACATTGCTCAAGCCCCACGGGCCACAACTTATCTGGTCTGGGCTAACAAACTCTGTTCTTAAATGGGCCGTAAAAATTGAAGCCTAACTCCATCAAATTACAGGTCGGGTCGAGCCAGCCCAACAAGCCTGACCCATATTGACAGCTCTACTGACCAACTATTTTGTGATAGAGAAATTCCCTCACCTGTTCTCAACAACATATGGAACATTTCCAGCTTCTTGGAATTGAACAAGCGAAAAAGGAGATTAGCTTAGAGTCAGGTTTCATAGATCAATGTTTTGAATTATAGGAAAATTACCACCAAAAGTACACTGAATGTCATGCAATGATCATAGCATACCAGAAGTTTAGACAACCCTCGAGGATAGTAAGTACTAAGTATCAACATCCATTTGGAAATAACTTGTTTGATACTTGCGGGGTAATCAATGTTAGCTTTTATAGATATTTATTTGTTTGAAGTCATGTAAACCAGGAATGAGCTAGTTGTAATGATCTAAATTTATGAATTTTCCATTTCAGTCCGTTTTGATGATTTTCCCTTTCCTTAGTTGCTACATATTGATTTTGAGGTTTAGGGATGACTGGTACTGTTCCTAATGCGACCGGGAATGAATTGTGTGAGTTTGTGGTTTTTAAAGGCTTGAGAAGTTATATAGTTTACTTCGGTCAACATTTATTGTTCTGAGTATCGGATGGAAAAACGAATTACGCTAGCACATCCGGAATGTCGAATTTGAGTTAGTATAGGGGTTGGTTAGGTTTTGAGACTTTTATATCTCATTTCGACCCTTTGTTTGGAAAATAGAGAAATAGGGTCTCGGGGATTAATTTATCGATAACAACCTTTTTCAAAAATTTGACGTCTCCATTGAGTTCAGAATGTTGAAATTAACCTTGTAGCATATGAGATTTATCTCTGTCGAATCTCTAATGAATTTCGATGGTTTGTTCGAAACATTCAAAATGATGCAAAATGAGCTTATGCAAAACTGATATTTGTTACATGGATCCTTCTTCACAAACACGGAGAAGGAATTGACCCTTCATCACACCCAGAAGGTGGTGGCCGCCATCGTGAGGGGCAATGAGGGTTCTTCTTCACGAATACAATGAGGCAGTCGCGAACGCGAAAGCCTGATTCATCAGCCTTTGCAAACACAATGTGAAAGCCAACTTAGTGGCCTGGTCAACGTTAACCCATACGAACGCGAAGGGTTGTCTGCGTTCGTGAGGTATTGTACACTAAACAGTATCAATGCTCTATTTTCACGATTTTACTTTATTTTTGGACTTCCAAGCTTCGAGATAGATGATTTTTGAGAGCTGCAACATTGATTTTTGTGTCGGTAACGCAAAACTCATAATTCCACTTTTATCCATTGATTTTATCTTTAAAACTCCTTTAAATCATGATTTCAAAGTGAAAAATTGAGTTTTTACCCGATAAAGTTTTATTTATTTTTTTCATTTTGGACCTCGATTTTAACCCATTTTGTGTGGATTTTCTCTTGTAGACTCCTATAACATTGGGAAATGTATATTTGAAACAAAATTTTGATTTTTTCCCTTTCATTTTCAAACTTGTTTTTCAAACCCGTTTTAACAAGTAAATGCTATTTTTGAATATTATAGTTGATTCTGAGGCCGTTCGCAAGGGTAAGGCTCCGTGTTAAAGCACCTTAGACAAAGATTTCGTCATTTCGAGGAAGATTATAGCTTAACTTTTTCAGATTAAGTTGGATAGTTAATGAATAAGTAAAGCATGCTATGAATTGGGAAAAATAACTATAGGGTATATTTTTTTGAGATTAGTTTACTGTTATGTGTTTGTATGGGAACTTATATTCTCTTGTGGTTGTTTGTGTTATTTGATATTGTGTGTTATCCGCGTGGGTGCTTTATTTGACATCGTTGGCCTTGTATGTGCATCTAAATGCCTTTATTCTAGATATGATGTCCGTGCAGAGGCTTATTTTGCTAATTTAGGACTTATTTGAGCATTAGTTGTTTTTATCATAATAAAATACCCGAGTTAGGGGATTGATATGATAATAATGATGTCTTTCATGTATATTTATTCTAATTGTGCCTGATTGGAGTTGATAGTCATGGATTATGGACATATTGAGTTGATTTTTGGGCTCACTTGTACATATATTCAGTGTTGTATGGATTGTCTATCATCATTTGAGTTGATTGTGAGCATTACATCCTCATTATATGCATATACATTCATGTGATATCAGTACCATAGATAAACACTATTTTTGAAAGAAAATGAGATATTTTTATGAAAACCCTCTTTGTGAACATGAGTTGAAGAGGAGAGTTGAGTTTGATATTGAGATATGAGATATAGTATATGGGTTGCGAACCCTCCATGGGTCCTACCAAATAGCTGCGAGCTCGGTCGATATATATGAAAAGTCATGTGATGACTTTCACCATTCATCCCATCCACATTGCATTTCATTTATATCTTGCTTTTTTTCCTTAGTTTACTTGACTTGTGCTTTGTTTTTGTGTGCTTTCATATAAATACCAGTGTTGTTTTCATTTCTATGTATTCATTTATTAGAACTGTTAGTGAGACGGTGTGAGCTACCATTTGAAATTTTTTTGCATGTTGGTGACGTGCTCATGGTATATTTTAGTTATCTTATTTTCTACTTTTCTTAGTCGGCCTATGATACCTACTGAGTACAAGTGGTCCGTACTCATCCTTACTGTGTCCTTTCGGTATAGATTTAGGTTCGAGTATGACACACGATGTTTAAGTTCCTACGAGATTGGGTGGATCTTCGAGGTATCGATGTACTCTAGAGTTCGGAGCTGACTTTTGGACCTCATCTTATTTCCTTAATGCCTTTACTTACTTTTGAAGACATATATGTATTTTCAGTATTTTTCTGGGTTGTATTAGATGCTTTTAACTTATGACACAATTTCTTAGGTTTATTATGACATTCATTTTAGTTCTCCTATTATTATACTGATATTTGTCTAACTTCCTTTGAGAAGTTTCACCTTAGTATTGTTTTTGTTGATATCCATATTATCTTATCAGTTTGAGTGATTAGCTTACTTGTATATTATACTAGTATTGATCTGACTTCCTTCGAAAAGTTTCGCCTTAGTATTGTTTTTGTTGATATCCATGTTATCTTATCAAGTTGTGTGATCGGCTTACTTGTCAATGCTAGGCTGCAATAAGTGCCATAGTGATCTAGTTTTTGGATAATGATAAATTAATATCAGAGCTGTCAGATTCACTGATCTCATAAGCCTAAGAGTAGGATGTCTAGTAGAGTCTTCAACAAGAAAAACTTCAATAGGTTAGACGTTGGTATCTATCTTCAATAAGTTATAAGATTTCTTTAGGAAAATCTTTTATATTTTGATTCCTTATCATGCGGGTTATTCATACCCTATGTTATAAGTTATGTTCCACTCTTTTCTGCGTAGATTGTGAAGACTAGATCTCGAGAGGTCAGGGATGCTGAGCCATCATCTGAGGATAGAGCTTAGACTAAAACATGGGTAGGGGTTGTGGATGACCCAGAGGTAGAGAACGGGTTCTAGGAGCTACCCTTGTTAGAGGTAGTGTTAGGGGGACCTCCCATGAGCTCGAGATTGAGCGTTCAATATATGCGAGGCCATCTCAGGCCCCACAAGGTTCAGTTGCTATCCTAGTCTATTGATTCTATTATTGACTTATTTGGATGGTGTTTCCTTGAGTGCACTCGGTGTTCATCCAATTTTGAGTTTGGTACTTCCATTAGTGCCGACATCTGCTTATGGTATTTCTTTGACCTTGAGTGTAGTTTCACCATCTATACCGATATTTACTTCTAATATTTCTCAGACTTTAAGTGTTGTTCCACCTTCTGTAATAGTATCTTTCTAATGCCCCACACTTTCCAAAGCTAGAAAACGAACCGTTGTTCGTATATGTGAAAACCCCAATTTTGTAAGCCATATTTGGGCACCTAAATTACCAAGATTACCCTAGTTATAAGAGAGCTTATGATGTGTTAAGTGTGGTTATATGAGTTACTTAAGGTAGTACAAGCTAAGAGTTTCAAAATCCATTAAGTTTTAGTGTTTGAATTCGCAAGGGTCATATTTGAATGAGCATTACTTGATAAATATGTGGTATTTCTGCATATTTCTACCCACAAAATTATAGATAATCGAATTAGCTTTCCAACGATACCAATTTCACCAAAATCCGACACCCGAGCTAGGAGTTATGGCTTTGCAAAGTAGAGTGCGTCGCCTAACCAATTGCACATGGCCACTGGAAAGCATATGCGAAACCTATGTAAATATAGGCGATATCATATGTGGCGCCTATGTAAATATATGCGACATCATATGCGGCGCATATCTTATGGTTTCAAGTGACTTAAACACTCGTTTTTGGGTTATTTTGAGGGAAATTAAGTCTTTTGGCACTCCTTACACACCCCTAAACTTAACCTTATGAATTTAATAGATTCTAAACACATCATAACCCTATTATTAGTCTAAGTTCATTATCCAAGAGCACTAAAGGAGAAAAACAACTAGGGTTACACAATCAACATTGAGGGTCCAATCTTTCAACGAATCCGTTACCATAAAGGTATGTGGGGTTATGAACAAGAACACCCTTTCGTTCTTGTGCCCAAAGTTTGCATTATTTTACAAAGATACATGATTTTTACATGTTTTATCATGAATTTGAAGTGATAAATCTTATCCTATGTTGTTGTTCAAGATACTATGATTATTTTGAATGTTTAGAAAATAAAATCCATGAGTTTGAGATTATTGTTATGATTAAAGGCTGAAATTTTTCAGATTTCCGTATAAATTATGCATGCTTGTGATATAAAGCATAAATGTTGAAATGTTTTGATTAAGTATCACTATAAGGGTCATTAACCCACATTGAGATTGTTGTTTTGAGAATTTATGTGCTACATGCACCCATGTTTAGACTATTTTTGATGAAGTATAGAAAGATTTGACCTTTTGGTCACAACAGAGTTAAAATTCTCTTTATGAAATGAGTTACGGATTTTATCATTTATTTAACTTAAGAAATATGAGATTACCCTTAAAGTGGTTTTTTCTTGAGATTTTTGAGCATAGTATTAGGAGTAGTATTTAGCACCGAGTTGGGTATGTTACTACGGTTTCATACCCCAGAACTACGTGCCACCGTAGGTTGAGACATTGACTTCCACTATATGTGGAAAATTGAGATAGTGATCACTGAGATTAGATTGTTCTACACCGATGGCAAGGGTAGGACATCCCTAACCTTTGGGGACAAGTCGTGGGACATCATGGGTGCTCACATGGTGTACATGTTGGTTAGAAGAACCTCTCAAAGAGTCGTCCCTCATTCTTAGATTGATTTTACTGATTTAAAAGAGATTTGAAATGAAGATTTATGATGTATTCAATATTCCAGATTTCAGTAAGATTGCTTGATGGGAGAATAAGAAAAGAATCTTGATATTTGGATTAAGTGTAATGGCTCATGATATCCAGATAGGCATCTTTTACCATTCATTGTGTATGATTTTAGATTTTAGATTTCTTTCAAGCTTTATGAGCCATTTACAAATGTCCTGCATGATTTGGAAAGAAAACTTATGACATAATCATTCAATATATATATATATATATATATATATATATATATATATATATATGCATATAAATATGTTTATTTCATGCACCCCCATGTACTCGATACATATTCCATGGTACTGACCCACATGTTCGCATGTGGGCTACATTTTCCCTGTAATATAGGTTCAGGTGCTCATTCCCAGGTTTGACTGTGATTATCCGAGCACGTTGATCTACATCCTCTGCAGTGGTGAGTCCTCATGGTCCGAGGACTAGTTATTCAGATTTCCTCATTTACTTTGAGTCATTCAATTTATTTCCTGAGTTTGGGTCAGTTGGGGTTTATTCCAATGGCTCATGGATATACAGTTTAGTAGAGGCTTATCAGACTAGATGGATAGACTGACCAGATTTGTTAGAGATTTCGTATTTTGTTACTTTCCGTATTTCATTCGTATTGCAGTATGATATTATGGAGGATGTTTAGATGTTTTGATTATGATAACTTTGATTATAAGTATTGAATGGTAGAAAAATGGCTAAAAGAGTTAGCTTGGGGCTACTTGTAGCCTTAAGCACTATGTGACGCCTCGGGGACCATTTTTGGGGCATTACAATCTTATCATGGTATTCCTAGTTTTGCGGTACAACCTTCATCTATGGTACACCTACATATGGATTCTCAGCATGCCAGACTTATTATTTCTCCAGTTGCTTTGGGTACTGTTATGTCTTTTGATGATCAGAAGAGGTTTGAGAAGTTCATTCGCTTGGGTCTGCCTAAGTTTAGTGTTGCTATTAGCGAGGATGCCTATGAGTTTTTGGTTGATTGTCAGGAAAGTTTACATAATTTTGGATTCCTTGAGTCTCATGGAGTTGGTTAAACTACCTATTAGTTGATGGATTGTCCAAGGATTGGTGGAGGTCGTATGCAAATTGTAGTCCTTCAAGTTTTCTTGCTATGACTTAGGCTCAGTTTTCTGAGGCTTCTTGGAGAAATTTGTTCCATATAGTTTGAGGAAATTGGTGTGTGATGAGTTTGATCAATTAGAGTAGGGCTCCAAGACTATTGCTGAGTATGAGGTTCGTCTCCACACTTTATCTAGGTATTCAACTACTAGCATCTCCATCGAGTCTCAGTGGATTAAAAAGTTTATGAAGGAATTGGATTACACTTATCAGTTAACTACAGATCATATGGTAGTTTCAGGGGATTTTCGTAAGAGTATTATTGAACATGATAAGATGATCGAGTCGATTACCCAGGCTACTTAGGAAGGAACTAAGAAGGTGCATTGTCATGGTGATTTTAGTGGACACATCTCTTGAGGTAGAGACTTTCATGGTAGAGGTTCCCATAATTATCATGCTATGCCAATTCAGGCCGCTTTGCACGGATCAGTTGGTAGGTCTTCAAGTTCAGTGACTTTAGGTAGTCAAACATTTGGTTAGGGTTGTTGTTCTAGTTCAGCCATACTGCCTTATATTGAGTCAGGCCGTAGAGGATATTTTACATTTAATGAGTTTGGACATATGTCCAAGTATTATCCTCGGTGTATTTTCAGACCTAATCCTATGTCGACAATGAGAGATGGTTCATAGAGTGGTAGGGGTGCATCTAGGGGTTCTCTAGGTGCTCGCAGTGATAGTCAAAGAGTTACTCATTTTGGGGATAGGTGTGGACAGTGCTATGCTATACTTTCTAAGTTCGAGGAAGAGGCCTCTAATGCTATTATTATAGGTATCACCACGGTTTGCTACATATCTGCTTCCGTATTATTTGACCCTAGGTTTATATTCTCCTATGTGTCTACATATTTTGCTTCTGGTTTTGATGTTACATGTGAGCCTCTTATTATGCCTCTTCATGTTTCTACCTCCATAAGAGATTTTTTAGTGGAGGATTGGGTGTATCGATTTTGTGCAGTTACCTTTGCGGGTCGTGAGACTTGGGTAGACTTGAGTGTCTTAAATATGGTTTACTTTGATGTTATCCTAGATATGGACCGGTTAGATCCTTATCATGCTATTTTGGACTGTTATGCTAAAACCATGACCTTAGCTACACTGAGTGTGTCCAGGTTAGCTTGGAAGGGTCTACGTAATTCAATTTTGAAAAGGTGTTATATATTTTCTTTCTGCTCGTCGCATGATAAAAAGAGGGAGTTTACTTATTTAGCTTATATTCATGATACTAGTGTCGTCTCACCACCTCCTATGGATTTTATTCCAGTTGTTTATGAATTGATGGATATGTTTTCTACAGATTTGCCTGGTATGCTTTCGGACTGTGATATTAATTTTGCTATTGATGTGGAGCCGGGCACCAAGCCCATTTCTATT
Organism: Capsicum baccatum var. pendulum; assembly: GCA_030864225.1. Lineage (NCBI taxonomy): Eukaryota > Viridiplantae > Streptophyta > Magnoliopsida > Solanales > Solanaceae > Capsicum > Capsicum baccatum. Next base: position 61,294,265 of record CM061550.1, on the reverse strand, counting down.
CCCTCCTATAGGATAGCCTCGACTGAGTTAAAGAAGTAGTTTCAAGATTTGTTGAATGAGGGGTTTATTATACCTACTGTATCTCCTTGTGGTGCACCCATCTTGTTTGTAAAAAGGAAGGATGATTCTATCGTATGTCTATTTATTATAGGCAGTTGAACAAAATGACGTTTAAGAGCAAAGATTATCTTCCTCGTAATGATGATCTTTTTGAGCAGCTCCAGGGTGTTTCAGTGTTTTCTAAGATTGATTTGAGGTTCGGGTACCATTAGTTGAAGATTAGAGCTTCGGATGTTCCGAAGACAGCTTTTCAAACTTGATATGGTCATTATGAGTTCTTGGTCATATTTTTTCAAATTGATCAATGACCCTACAATATTCATGGAGCTGATAAACCAGGTATTCCGATCATATCTTAGCTTATTTATGATTGTATTTATAGATGAAATCTTGGTTTAATCGAAGAGTAAGGCCAACCATATGAAGCATTTGAGAATTGTGCTTCAAAGGTGCATGATGAGAAAGTATATTATAAGTTTTTTTAAGTCTGAGTTTTGGTTAGATTTTATCCCTTTCTTGGGTCATGTGGTGACTGAGAGGATTGGTAATTATGGTTGATCCAACTAAGATTGTAGTGATTCATGATTGGACTAGACCTATTTCTCTTACCGAGATTTGGAGTTTCATTGGTTTAACTGGCTATTATTGACCTTTTATAGATGGTTTCTCATCTATTGTGGCTTCTTTGACAAGTTGACTCAGAAAAAAAGTGGTCTTTTAGTAGTTGGATGCGTGTGAGAAGAGTTTTCAAAATTTCAAGGAGCTTTTGACTTTGGTTTCTATCTTGACTTTGCCTAAGGAAGGTGTGGGTTTAACCATATTTTGTGATACTTCAGGTGGTTGTTTGGGTGCTGTGTTGATGCAGTAGGATAAGATGATTACTTATGCCTCTTGTCAGTTGAAGCCTCATGAGAGAAATTACCCCACCCATGATTTGGAGTTGGCAACCGTAGTGTTTGTATTGAAATTGTGGCGTCATTACTTGTATGAGAGTGTCGCATGAGATTTCCTTGGAACATCGTAGACTTTAATACTTCTTCAGACAAAGATATCTTAATATCATGCAGCGACGTTGGCTTAAGTTGCTTAAGAATTATGACATCACTATTTTGTACCATCCAGGCAAGGTTAATGTGGTTGCAGAGCCGTGAGCCAGAAGTCGACTAGTATGGGGAGTTTAGCTAATCTTTTGACCCAGGAGTGACCTTTAACCTTAAAGGTTCAGTCTTTAACTAACTAGAGTGTTAGGCTTGATATTTTGACATCGGAGAGTGTTTTAATCTTTGTTGATAGATTTTCCTTGATGGAGTATATTCGAGATCACCCAGTTTGATGATGATAGTTTGAAGGTGGTTCAGGATAAGGTATTAAGTGGCGAGGCTAAGAAAGGCTCTTTTGATTCTGATGCATATTGAGGATTGGTGGCTAAGTTTGTGTGCCGAGAGTCGGAAATTGAGTGAGATTGATTTTAGCAGAGGCTAATTGCTCTGGTTATTCTATCCATTCAGGTCTGACTAAGATGTATTATGATTTGAAGCAACTTTACTGGTAGGATGGTTTGAACAAGGACATGGCGTATTTTGTAGACCACTGCTTGTGTTGTCAGCAGGTGAATGTTGAGTATTAGAGATCGGATGGTTTACTTTAGAAATTACACATTCCTAAGTGAAAGTGGGGGTGAATCACTATAGACTTCGTGACTGGGTTACCTCGTGCATTTAGTGGTTCAGAAAATATTTGGGTCATCATGGATCGATTCACTAAATGATTCTATTTCATTCCTATTTAGATTTCCTTCATGGGTGAGAGGTTGGCCCGTATCTATGTTCAGGAGATAGTCCATATTCATGAGGTACTAGTGTCTATTATTTCAACATAGGCTTAGTGTTCACTTTTAGCTTCTGACGGACTTTTCGAGAGGAGTTGGGTAGGGCTGGGCATAGTTTGGTTTAAACCAAAAAAATTAAAAAATCAAACAAAAATTAAATTTTGATTTCGACTTTTCAAATCAATTTAGCTTTTAAATTTTAGAAATTCGGTTAAATGGTTTGATTTTTGGATTTTCAAAAAAATAAAACAAATTTGATTAAACCAAAAAATAAAAATGATAAATAAGGCCAAACCCGTCGGTGGCCCCTTAAACTTGGCACAAACTTTCACTTAGACATCTCAAGTGGACATTATTCACTTTTGGCACCTCAAGTGGCCATAAAGTGTGTCACTTTGACATCTTTCGACATCAACTCTGTTGCGTGGGTCACACTCAGTACCAACGTGGATTACCCGACCAATTAATTTGTGCCATCTAATTTTACATTGCCACATCATTATATATTTACAAAATTAGTTTTTTTTGTAAAAGGGCCAAAATACATGGCAGTTACATCCAATGAATTAATGACACATGTTTTATTCCCTAAATAATTACAAAAAAGCAACCCCCCCCCCCCCCCCCCCCCCCATTGTCTTCTCCACCCAACTTTCTTTTAGCTTAAACCTTCATTAATGGAGATTGAACTTTTCAATAATGATAAACATACCTCCTCATTCTCTAACAATAATAGATCTACATTAATAGCTTCACGAATTTCAAATACATGATGAAAAATATGGAGAAGGATGAGGTTAGTGTTCAATTAGAAAATTAATTAATGAAACAAAATATAAATACGAATGGGAGTTTCTTGGAACTAAGATTTTAGATACATGGGAAGGAGAGACATGAAAATTTCAGATACAGTGAAGTTAAATAATGATTTGAGAGACATGGGAAGGAGTGAAGCTGGAAGTGGAAGGAGCAATAAAAAGAATATGGGAAGGAGTGAAACTGGAAGTGGAAGGAGCAAGAAAAAGAATATGGAACTGAAAAAAATGCAAGTCTCCAATTACACAATAATGAAGAAGGAAAGAGTAAAAATATGATATTGTGAGCTTGACCTCTAAGAATTAATGGAGAAAAAATTAATTGTGTTAAGAAAAAGAAAAAAAACATTGAAACACTAATGGATGGAGAAGGGGAAGGGAAAAAAGAGTGTGAATAACATCTTTGTTTATTTAACAGAGTGAGAAATTACTTATATTTAGCCTTGATTTATTGCTATGATGTGTAATTAATCTTGATTGTCATTAGGTTGTTGTTAGTGTGTTTATGGTGTAATGGTGGAGAATTGAGATTAGAGGGTGTGTTCCGTTGATTAATGAAAGGAGTATTATTTGGTGTTTATGGTGTGTATTAGTTAATAGAGTGAATATTTATTAGAGTGTTGATTTCACCTCCATTAATGGAGGTTAAGCTAAAAAAAAAATAGGTGTGGAGAAGACAATGTGGGAGAGAAGATTTAAAATTATGAAAATCCCCCTAAAAAATTATGAAAATCCCCCTCAAACGCACTCAAAAGCGAGTGTAATACACTCTCTTTGCTGATTCAGCAAAAGGTGCCAAAATGACACACTTTATGGCTACATGAGGTGTCTAAAGTGAACAACATCCACTTGAGGTGCCAAAGTGAAAGATCGTGCCAATTTCAGTGGGCTGTCGATGGGTTTGGCCTATAAATAATATATTAATATTTTATTATATTTATATTATATACAAATCCAATCCAATCCAAATCTGATCCCAATCCAACAATAGACCCAAGTCCAACATGACCAATACCCTTCTTATGCGTAAGTTATAACCTTTCAATCCTAATTCATTATTCAATATTCACTTCACAATTCCAGATCAGTGTCACCTCACGACCTCACAACCCTAATTTCATTTTTTGTTTTTTTAGTTCTTACTTCTATCAGCTTACTCAGTAGTCACTACTCATTTCCGTCAATAAGTATACTATTTTATTAAAAAAAATATCCTCCAAGACTAACTAAATTATTTCAGAAAGTAACACCAAGATTTAATAAAATAATTCTTTTCCAGACATTAAAGTAGAAAAAAAGGATGAATTGGAAGTCACTACTAACTTTCAGTCATGACAAAAAAGGCTCACTGCTTTGATTTTCAAAACCAGAAAAAAATCAAAAAACCAAATCAAATTTGTAGAAATCGAACTAAATCAAATTTATTTCATTTTGGTTATGGTTGTCATTTTCTTCAAGCCAAAAATAGAAAAAATAAACTGATATTAAATAACTGAACTGAACAAACCAAATACCAACCCTAGAGTTGGGTACTTGAGTTGACCTTAGCACAACTTTTCACTCGCAGACTGTTGACCAATTAGAGCAGACTATTTAGGTTTTGAAGGATAGGATCCGCGCATATGTTATGGATTTGGGGGGTCAATGGGAGCAATATTTAGCTTTGGCGGAGTTTGCTTATAATAATGCTGCCATTTGAGTATCGAGATGATCTCTTTCGAGGCATTGTATGATAGGCATTGATGATCTCTAATTGGTTACTTAGGGACTTCAAAGGTTAGACCCTATGATATTTACTTGCTTTGAGAGTATTTATACAGAGTTTGGGTGATTCAAAATAGGCTACAAATATCTAAAGTAGGCAAAAGAGTTATCTACATTGCAAGCTTGGTGCTTTGAAGTTTGGGATTGATGATAGAGTCATTCTTCATATGTCTCCCATGAAGAGCGTGATGAGGTTTGGAAGATGGGCAAGCTTAGCTCTAGGTATATTGGACCATTTAAGATTCTTCGGATAATTGAGAAGGCTGTTTATGAGTTGGCCTTACCTCCTGACTTTTCAGCCGTTCATCTAATTTTTTATGTGTCTATGCTTGATTGTTATATCCCGGATGAGTCTCATGTGCTTTGTGTGATTTGATTCGGTTTGATGAGAGGTTAACCTTCGTTGAGGAACCATTGTCCTTAGCCAGAGATATGAGACAGTTGCATTCTAAAGATATTTCTGTAATTAAGGTTAAGTGGATTCGTCGTCCTGTTAAGTAGGCTACTTAGGAGGTCGAGTTCAACATGTGTAGTAGTTGTCCCCACCTCTTCATCGACTTAGGTCTTTTCTTGCCTTTAGTTCAAGGAAGAACTAGATTTTAGTAGGGGATATTGTAATGACCGGTATTTATGAGTCTTTCATTTCTATATGTTTTGACCATTTTGCCTTTTCTCGTAGTTTCTATGTGTTGATTTTAAGGTTCAGGAATGGTTGACACAGTTTTTGATATGATCGAGAATAAGTTAAGTGAGTTTTTAATTTTTAGAGGCTTGAGAGGCCATATAGTTGACTTTGTCCAATACTTGTTGTTTTGAGTGTCAGATGAAAAAATAAACTGCTCTAGCAGATCCACAGTATCAAATTTAGGTTCGTAGCGGGTTTAGTTCGATTTTGGTACTTTTTAATCTCATTTTGATCCATCATTTGAAAAATAGAAAAATAGGTTCTCAAGGGTTAATTTGTTGATAAGTCCCTTTATTGAAAATTCGATGTCACCATTGAGTTCAAAACATTAAAATTAGCCTAGTAGCATATATAATTTACTTATGTCAGGTCCCGAATGAATCTCGAGGGATGTTCAGAAAATTCAAAATCATGCAAAATCAGCTGGTACATAGCTAATATCTGGTGTATAGATCCTTCTTTGCAAATGTGGACCTCTGGTTGCGAACACAGAGAAGGAATTCACTTTTCATTGTGATCGCGAGGTGATGGCTGCTATTGTAAAGGGAAATGAGGGTTCTTCTTCGTGAACACGATAAGTCTATCACGAACAAAAAGGCCTGATTTATCAGCCTTAGCGAATGCGAAGCCTTGGTTGCAAGTGTAAATGCTAATTTGATGGCCTGGACAGTGTTGACTTTCGAGAACACAAAATATTGACCGCGATTGCGAAGTACTATTTATTGAATTGTATAAATACTTAATTTTTTATTTTATTTTATTTTGATCTCTAAGCTTTGGAAAGAGCAATTTTTTAGGGTTTCAACATTGATTTTTGTATGGGTAACCTCTAAACTCATAGTACCACTATTCCCCCATTGACTTTATCTTCTAAAACACCTTTAGATCATGATTTAAACTGAAAATGGTAAAGTTTTAAAAGGATCTTCTTTATTTTGGACCTCGATTTAAATTCGTTTTCGTGTGGATTTTGTCCAGTAGAATCCTATAATCTTGTAGAATGTATTTTTGTAACAAAATTCTAATTTTATCCCTTTTATTTTTAAACTTAGTTTTCAAACCCGAATATATACAATATGAGTAGCAATATCTTTCTTTGATGAGTAGATGCTATTTTTTAATGTTGTAGCTAATTCTGAGATTCTTCTCAAGGGTAAGGCGCTGTGTTGAAGCTTTTTAAATTAAAATTTCATCATTTAAAGGTAGGTGATAACTTAACTTCTTTCAAATTGAGTTGAGTAGTTAATGAATAAGTAAAGTATTTTATGGGTTGGGGAAAATAAATATGAAGTTTATTTTTTGAGATTATTTTACTATTTTGTGCCCGTATGGGGGCTTATATTATGTCGTGGTTGATTTATGATATTTTATATTGTGTGTTGCCCATGTCGAGACTTTATTTGATATCATTGACCTTATTTTTGCATCTAAATATCTTTATTCTAAATATGATAGTCGGGGGGGGGGGGTATTTTGCTAATTCAGGCCTTATTTGAGCATTGATTGATTTTATCATGATGAAATATCCGAGTTAGGGAATTGATATGATACTAATGATGTCTTGCTTGTACAGTTATTTTGATGGTGCCTAATTGGAGTTGATAATCATGAATTATGTACATATTGAGTTGATTTCTCGGCTCACTTGTATATATATTTAATGTTGGATGGATTGGATATCATCATTTGAGTTGAGTGAGCATTACATACTCATTCTATACATATACAATTATGAGATATTAGTACCACTACAAAAGACTATTTTTGAAAGAAAATGAGACACTTTTATGAAAACTTTCTCTGTGAACACGAGTTGGAGAGGAGAGTTGAAACTGAGATTGAGATATGAGATATATTATATGAGTTACGAACCCCCTATAGGTCCTACTTGTTAGCTATGAGCTTGATGGGTTTATACAGAAAGTCATGTGATGACTTTCATCATTCATCCTAGCCACATTGCATTGCATATACATCTTGCTTGTTTTTCCTTAGTTTACTTGACTTGTGCCTAGTTTCTATGTGCTTTCATATGTATATCAGTATTGTTTTCATTTCTGTGCATTCATATATTATAACTGTTAGTGGAGACTGTGTGAACTACTGTTTGAAACTTTTCTTCTTACAGGTGACATGCTCATAGTATATTTTACTTATCTTATTTTCTACTTCACTCAATCAGCTTATGATACCTACTGAATATAAGTGAACCCGTACTCATTCCTACTATGCTCTTTTGGTGCAGATCCATGGCCGAGTACGACACACGATATTTGATTTGGTGAGAGATTGGGTGTATCTTCAAGGTACTGATATGCTCTAGAGTTCGAGGATAACTTTTACACTTAATTTTATTCTCTTTATGTATTTACATACTTTTGGAGACAAAAATGTATTTTCAGTATTTTTGGAGATTGTATTAGATTCTCTTGACTTATGACACCACTTTTTGGGTTTATTATGACATTCATTTCAGTTTTTTGCTATTGTTATACCTGTATTGGTCTGACTTCCTTCGAGAAGTCTCACCTTAGTCTTTTTTTTATTGATATCCGTATTATATTAGGTGATTGACTTACTTGTCAAGGTTAGGACACAACAAGTGTTATCATGACCTAATTTTTTGATCGTCACATTAACAAATATGAAATAATACCTATATAATAATTCTCTAACCGCTTGCTAAAGCTCTAACTCGAAATTACTTAATTGACTTATAAACCACTTGTAATTTGACTACATTATTGAACTTCTTGATTAACACAACTTTCAGGATTAATACTTCATTAGAAAATTATCACTTAGACCACATAAGGTCATAAGTATGTTACCAGCAAAAAGTTCATATGGGTGATAATGAGTGCACAACTAAGAAGATATTTTACCACATAAATAAGCACTAGTATCTGGAGAAAATTGAAGGAAAGGTGTCTTTTAAGTCTTGAATGAAAGATTGGTGACATTGACCAACTTAAAAGGTCAAATATCATTAGGAAACTTGATTAAGTTAATTATGGACTTGATTAATATTTTCAAAACTTTCTAATCTTTTAAAAAATACAAATCAACCCACACCCCTCTTCAATCCAAATCAACCAGTCTCTATCTCCTCTCTCTCTCTTTTGATAGCTTCTCTCAACTCTCTTCTATCCAACAGTTCTACAAAATTCTTCCTTCAATCTTCGGCGACTTTAACCTCCAACAAAAAATAGTAAGCGAGTTTTATTTTGACTTTTAATCATCAATCGACGTGAAGACTTCTTCGGCGACAACAACTTTGAGTTCTTTGTCATTCCATTTCCTTTTTCACAGATAAGAAATTATGAAGAAACAGAAAAACTTGAGCCAACTACTCTTCTAGTATTGAAATTTGGAATAAATAAAATCCTAATTTCTGGCATTTCTTCTTCTTGTGTCGTACTGTTGATTCAAATTTGTTGGTAATTTTTATTCAAAGTTGATGTTCTTAGTGTGTGTGTGTATGATGTGTTGGTGTTGCTGGGTTGATTTGTTGTTTGTCTAGGTAAAAATGGTGTTGCAAAAGATGAAAATCTGATACAACAGATGAAATATCTGATGTGACAGATGAAGACATCTGATGCAATAGATGAAAACATCTGATGCAACAGATTAAAATCTAATACAACTATAAAAATTTGATACAATAAATGAACAATCTAATAGATCATTCATCTATTTCGACAGATAAATCTTCTATTTGAAAGAAATCTAAACAATATTGATCCAATAGGTAACTCATTTTGCAACAGATGAGTGATATGTTTCAACAGTTCAGTGATCTATTTTTATTGTTTCCAACGGTTTATTCATCCGTTGTAATAGGTCAGTTATATGTTACAAAAGGTAACATACCTGGTGCAACTGATTTGTGATTTGTTTCTATGGTTTCCAATGGATTATTTATCCATTGCAATAAGTCAGTTATATGTTGCAACAGATAACATACATAGTGCAACAGATTAGTGATCTGTTTTTATGGTTTCCAATGAATTACTCATCCGTTACAACAGGTTGGTTATATGTTGCAACAGATAAACTACCTGGTGCAATAAATTAGTGATCTGTTTTTATGGTTTCCAACGGATTACTCATCCTTGCAATAGGTTGGTTATATAGTGCAACAGATAAACTACTTGGTGCAACAGATTAGTGATCTTTTTTTATGATTTCCAATGTATTACTCATCCTTGCAATAGGTTGGTTATATGTTGCAACAGATAAACTACCTGGTGCAACATGTTAGTGATCTCTTTTTACTATTTCTAACGGATTACTCATCCTTGCAACAGCTTGGTTATATATTATAATAGATAAACTGCCTGGTTCAACAGATTAGTGAGCTTTTTCCATAGTTTCCAATGATTTACTCATCGTTGCAATGGGTCGGTTATATGTTGCATCAGATAAAATACTTGGTGCAACAGATTAGTGATCTATTTTTATTATTTCCAACGGTTTACTCATCCGTTACAACAGGTCATTTATATGTTGCAACAGATAACATACCTGGTGCAACCGATGTATGGTCTGTTGGAACTATTATTTTATCATTGTGCATTTTAGATTTACTGTTATCCTTTTTAATGATGTATTAATCAATTATAATCTATTTTATATTCCTGTTAATTTAAGATTATATGGTTCCCAAAAGAAAAAAAACCGAATCAAGTCTAAGTAAAGGAACAAGGGCAGCAACTCAGCTAAATCTACCACTCTATGAGCTTTCTTTACAAGCTTTGTCTTAATCAAGAGAAAAATATAATGAACACGGGGAGAAGGAATGTCTAAAAAGAGATGATCCAAATGCTAATAGCCCTTTCGCCGAAGAGTTGATCAAAACCTTCAGCATTGATCGTTATCCTCTGAGAATGCAGTGTGATGGTGCCACAGATTTAATGGGTGATTTTATGGTTAAGTCGTCCATGGAAAAATCTTTCGACGCCTTTAGAAAAAATACTCCGAGAACAAAAATTGTATGCTTATTTAAGGGAAAGCTTCTTTGGGCAATATTTTGATTTGCCTGAGGACAACAATGCTCGTTTCTACATAAAAATTGTAACGCCCCGATTATCTAAACTGAAATACTACACAATGCTCATGATCCCAAAGGACCATAAGCTAACCCATGACTGATAAATGTACCTGTACACTGCATAATATATAAATATAAATGCAAAAACATGAACTGAAGGCCTTAAGGTTCAATACTGAACATAATCTGAGTAATAAAAATGTCTGAATAAAGAGGTATCACAATACCAAAATAGAACTAAAATGTCACACCCCAAATCCCATTGGAGCGGACTGGCACCCGTAGCCGAGGAGGCCCGGGAGAACCCGTTCATAACCTATACTTTCACATTTACATTACTTATGAAAATTAAAAATTTGGGCAGCACTTCGTTATAAATAGAAGAAAACAGTACCTGTATCAACCCAGCAGACACGCATAAATATATATATGAACAGTAATTGGTCGTCAGAGCCATCACGTCTATCAACCAAACACTCCTATGGCTGTACAATATGTCTACAAAAGCCTCTACATAGATACACAACTGAGTTGGGGTCGGGATGAACTCCCGCCCACAAAAGACTTTTATACAAATACCAAAGGTACATATAGAGACGACTTGGGATGCCCCGAAACAACTGGAGCTCACCACTAACAATAGAATGTCCTGGCTCTTACTGCGGAGGTGTACGACCTGAAGTACCTGTTCCTGCAGGCATGAATGTAGGTCCCCCCGTGAGGGACGTCAGTACGGAAATATATACTGAGTATGTAAGGCAGGGAGTATCAACATGAGATACAAAAGATCAACAGAACCCAGATACCAGTGAATAAACAGTATGAGTAGACCACACTTAAAAGAACTGATAGGATACCTGCACATTACTTTCATATCATTACTTCCCTAATCCTTATCAATACATAACATATGTCATACAATGGCCAACTGATCAGTGGTACTAATACAATACATCAGGGACCACCCCTGGAATAACATATATATACATAATCTTTATAATACAATGGCCAACTGATCAGTGGTACTAATATAATATATCATATCATCAATTTAAAATATAGACATTCCATTTCTTAATTCAATTAATCTTTGAGATTGGTTACTTTGTGGTCACACCTTATAGAACTTGAAACCATGATACCTCAATAGGAAAACATGTAAATAGGTAATAAATATCATGAAAATGAGGTAGAGAATCATGGATACCTCATTAAACCATTTCGGAGTCAACAATAGTATATGGACATTTTTTTTTACTAGCCGGACATCTTAAAAGTGAAAACAAGTTCAATTGGTAGTGTCGAAGATCATATGATGTTATTATGTGTCATGTGTCGTAGGACAATGTTGGAAGCTTACTTGAGAGTGCCATGGGTCATTATTCATGCCAAAGATTAGATAGAGTATGTCTTACATACCTTGACATAACCACTTCAATACAAGTGACTTCCCGTACTCTTCGAACACTTATCTACAATAAGCCATTTGTGGCAAACTAGTATTAGCAACCAAACCTTACCATTTAGGTATTAACTTCACCAATTAACGTCTAGGAAGTAATCCTTTAGCTCATCAATAAGAGTACTACATACATCCTCTTATACTCTTATTACATTCACATATCATGCATTTTTATGAAATATCCCTCAACATCACTCTTAGCCTTTATTTACCTTCTTAAAACCATCCAATACCAACATGATCACTAGGCATACATAACCACTAATATAATGATATATCACCACAATTCATCCTTCATAATCCAATACAGCAACTTCCATAATTTACTACTAACAATTTATACACAACAATTCATAACTATGTTTCTAGTTATCTTCCAACATCAAGACAATACTCATAATCCTTTATCAATACTTATTCATGGATAAGAATCAAGAATAAACAATATTCATACCTTAACAATGGACTCTTGTATTTGGAATCCTCCTTACATAACCATGGGGTGCTTCTCGAAGCTTTCGAGATGGTGAACACAACTACGGAACCAATTTGAATTTTCTACGGTTGAATCTTGAGTTATTTGGGATTTTTGTTTGGAACCTAAAAGGTGTTCTTGAGAGAATTTGAGAAAAAGGATTGTATTCTGCTGAATTTGGGCTAAATCTGGTGTTATAGACGGAATTGGGTGAAGTGAAATGACTTAAATGCCCCTAAGAAAACAAGAAAAGTCGAAACTATCCCTCAGTTGACAAACTGACAGGCTGAAGTAAAACGGATATAACTTCTTACTCAGATGTTGGATTTGGATGAAACCAGTTGAAGTGGAAAGAGGACTCAAAGCTCTTTTGTTTGATATATTATATCTCACACAGTTCATTATATACAGGGAGTTATGATCGTTTGAAGTTGACCCTGAAATGCTGAAAAAAACTGGGCAACAGGCTATGCGTTTTGCTATTGTTTTGAAATTCAAACGCAGCCTTATGCATTCCGAAAAATTCCAAAACTTATCCAAGATGTACTATGAGATTGTCCGATCGTAACGTAACTTGAAAATCTAAAAATGAAGGTCGAGAAGGTCGAGAAGTTGTATCCCGAAGGTTGTCAGCTAAAATGACTCTAAGTTACACTTAGAAAAATTTTCATGTTTTTAAGTCTAAGAGCACTCTATTAAAGGCTAATCCATGCACGAATTTTACGGGGTGTTACATAAAATACTGAAGTCTGAATCTAGTTTGTAATCTAGTCTGCGTCTAGTCTGAAAGCCTCTACTGTCTGAATAATCTGAATAAGGAGCTGATGGGACTTGTCCCCAACTAACTTCGACTAATGAACTAATCAATGAGAAGATAGTGAAATAATCATGTCCTCGAAGGATGAGAAATCACTTCTAACTCTAACTGCTGAAATCTGCAATGCTACTGCTGCTTTGGAACTTATGCCTCTGAACCTATGGCGTAAAATAAAACACCATAGCACGAATGTATCTATATGTTTGAATGTATTGAGTATATGAGTGAGGTAGGCTAAATGCAAAGGGTTTATATGCATGAACAATGCTGACTGATCTGAACGTGAGAATACATACATGCATAAGTAACTATAACTAAACTCGTGGTGATACTGACTACTGAGTCTGAATGCTGACAACATGAGTTTACTGATACTGAGATACTGAATAGATGAACGACTATTTCTAACAGTTCAAATTATGAAGAACTGGTCTGATTGATTGTGTCTAACAGTCCTAAAACTAAACACTGATAACGTAAGCTATGACAATTGATCTAATAGATATAACTGTGATGATTGACCTAACCGATATAACTGATACTGAGCGAATGTATCTGACAGTCTAAATCTTCTAATAATTATTAAGAGTGACTAAGCTTGAGATCAGGACTAACGGGTGATCTCTAGAACTAATATTGAGAATACTTAACTGAATTTGAGACTGAGATCAACCCTATCTGATGGGTGACCTCTGTAAGTACTGATACTGAATAACTTTATGTTAGACCAAGCCTATCTAGCAGGTGGTCTATGAATTTGTAGAACTATCTAAGTTCCTTACTGAGATTAATGATTGTATCTGACAGTCTTAATTTCTGAGTTCTACTTTGAAGACTGATACTAAAACCATAACTGTGGGAGTTCTCACTTAACCGACATGCCCCAATCTAAATTGGTGGGGTCCAATCTGTAACCCCAGCTAGAAGGGTTTCAATACCATGCCAGGGGTAAAGACCTCTCTGGTCAAGCCTATCTGATGGGTTACCCTCATAGGAAGTCAATCCTAAGGCAGTATAATAGTCAAGCCTCTTTGACGGGTGATAAGCCTTTTTCTGACGGGTGACTCCTACATCCTGCGCTGGCTACGCAGTTTTGGAGTTCAAGGATTACTCCTAATGACTTTGCCTCTCTGACGAGGAGCCGCCATCCCTGCACTCGCTCGGTGATAGCTCCTACTCCCAACTGAAAGACTCTGAACTGATTCTTAAAACTTGTACTTAAACTAAAATGAAGCTGTTACTGAGTTTCCTACTTGACTGAGCTGACAGAATTCACTTGGTTCCATTATCTGATGTAATACTACTGAATCTATTATCTGGACTGATACTAAGTTCTGAATTGATTTGGTCAATGCTACTGAGATCTGAGCTGAGTACTGAACTGAAGCTAGAATGATAATGATACTTAGATTACTGAGATTTCTTAAGTTCTATAACTGTCTGAGAGTTTTAAATCCTTTAGTTGATTAAGTTCTACTGATCATAGCACAACTGAGATTATCTTAAGACAGACTCAGCTCTAGGCACACAGTTATATTTTTTGGGTACAAGTACCCCAGGACCCGATGGAAGGAAACTGACACATAGGATACTTTTTGATCATAGGAATAGAATTCTTAATTCATAATACCATAAATAGAGGATTTCATACTTCACATGGTTCTCAACATCTTATACATGAAAGGGAATGTATATAACATGTAAATACTTGCATGATTCCAATTTCATGAGCATTCCATATCACAACAACAATTAGCGTGGAATTCATGTTGAGTCATAAGGAATAGAGCATGGACTTGTCATTAAAGTTCTATTTAGCTATAATACATGATTTCTAGTCTATTAGGTATTTTATCAAACACCTTACATGTACACTTTGTGGCATAGGCATATTCATCACATTAATGATTCAAACCACCCAAAATTCATATATTTCAATTTGCATGTCATCCTAATTTCATAAAATCACATAAAGATTCAAACTTGGGAGTTGCATAACAATCAATCATACAAACATAATCAACCCACAACATAACTTCATGATTCATAGTTTAAAAGAGGATTCTTGAACTCCTCAGATGAAAGGAATCCGTGGATGAACACTACCCATACCTTAGATTGAAGATCCGTGAAAACTATCGGTGAAACCGTCTTAAATCTTGAAAGAGATCTAATGTTTCTTTAAGGTTCTTGATGAAATCCTTAGGCTTGCTCTTGATTTTTTCTTGAATAGGGTTTAACCCCTTTGGGAGAGAATGTTTTTGTTCTTGAGGAGATGATCTTGAGAGGAAACCCTAATCTTGTGGTTGAGAGTGTATGAGAGAATTTTTTAGACGTTTAACTGAAGAAAAGTAGGAGAAATTTACATCCCTTGAGGGTTTTAAGTTGTGGAAACTGGATTAAAAATACCAAAATACCCTTACGAAACTACTTTCTAATTGCTGAATTTATCAGTTGACGACCAAGGCTGAAATGTCATCAGATTTGTGATAAGTCGTCACAAATGTCGTCACTGGGGGCTGGAATTGATGGATTTCTGCCTAAGGCTGACGACATTTGTGATAAGTCATCACACTTGTGATAACTTATCACAAAATGTCGTCACTAGGGGTGGATTTTTGCCTAAGGTTGACAATATTTGTGATAAGTCATCACACTCGTGATAACTTATCACAAAATGTCATTAGTTAGTTTTCTAGGCTAACATGCTAGAGTAAAATGGGCATAACTCTTTGCTCCGATATCATATTTGGGCGAAATTAGTATCATTGGAAATCCAATTCAAAGATCTTTCATTTGATATATAGTAGGTCCTCTAATTCGATATATACAAGGAGTTATGGTAGATTGAAGTTGACCTAAGTTTTGACGCTCAATAAAACTTGAACGATAGAAAAGCTTTCAACTTGTCCTTGAGTTAGGGCACCTCTATGATCTAAATTCATGCTCAAATATATTCCCACACTACATAATTGATTAACACACTAAATTTACATAGGATTTGAGGCTTTTGGAACATCTACGCATATGAATGATGGATTTTCATTCTAGTCCGTAATATAGGGTGTTACAAAAATGGTATACAATCTTCTCAAGCATAGGTTTATGTATGAAAACAAAGACAAAATAGATGAGGTGTGGATAAATTACTATGGCATGCCTGTTTGTTTTGGTTGGAAGGAGTTTGTTATAGTTTTCGGACTAAAATATTATCCTCCTTCTCCTTCTCAAGTTAT
Organism: Capsicum baccatum var. pendulum; assembly: GCA_030864225.1. NCBI lineage: Eukaryota > Viridiplantae > Streptophyta > Magnoliopsida > Solanales > Solanaceae > Capsicum > Capsicum baccatum. The sequence continues at coordinate 61,278,070 of CM061550.1, read as the reverse complement.
ACGTACTCTGACCTCAAAAAAGCACCTCGCACACCCAAAAAAGGAAAATGCAAGTCGAGTGATCGTGAGGACCTGGTGTCCATTGTTGGTCCAAGCTTTAAAAATAAAAATTTGATAGAAGCGTTGAAAGGTAAAGGACTCTCAAAGAAGCACAAGCAATCATTGCGCTTGGTTTGGTTTGTACATAATATTCTTTGAGCGAGAGACGTTAACAACAACATAAGCCCGGTTTAATAAATCTCTAAGGATCTTAAGGCATTTAACAGCTATCCTTGGGGTTATGAAAGCTTCAAAATGACTGTCCAATATTTGTTGACTCCGTTAATGCCAAAGACAGTCAACTTATATGGCTTTCCATGGGCCTTCATGGTAAATATTTCTTTTATCATGATATGATTCATCATTTTTTTATTCAATAATACTTTTGATTTACTGGTGTTATGTTATAGGATTGGACATTTGAAGTCATTCCTTATTTGAGACAACAAGTGAAGTACCATAAAGAACTTTCCTATCCAAGAATCCTGAGATGGTTGTCGGCCAAAACTAATAAAAATACAAAATTTCTTGATCTTTTTTACCCCCCAAAGGAAGCAGTAAGTCCAATTCTAATCAAGTTTTTATTTTAATTAATGATTATTTTAAATGATTTCATCATCATTCCAATATATGTACTGATTATTTTAGATTGTCCATCCGTGACTTTTTTCGACTAACCAAGAGTTGAAGATGCCATTTTTTCTTACTTTGTGGCCTGTGTAAACTTATCGAATCCTAAGGTCATTGATGGAATAAAAATGGAATTGTTTGGAGCAACAACTATTAGAAGAAAAACAATTTTGGAGGGTGGGCTTTTTGCTGTTGATGATGGTAGTGGTAGTGGTGATGTTGTTGGGGCTAATGATGCTCTTCTTATAGATTTTGAAACAAAAATCCATTATAATTATGATCATACTAGTTGTACAGATTTTTATCCAGATTTTTCCACATTTAGCGAATGTTCTGCATGCAAATATCAAGACTGCAAGGTGAAACACGATGGAGTGATTAATATTATTAATGTACTAACTGATTTTGTAACGGAAATAGAATGTAATAGGGGTGTGATTCCATAAAAGAGAATTTCATATCCATACACTCCACAAGAGATCAAGGCGGCTAAGAGGAGAAGAAAAGATACTTCCAAGGCATCATCAAGCATCGAAAAAAGCAAAATTGTAATGCATGTATCTTTGTCTTGCATCGTTGTTAAGTGTGCAAGGGCCACAGGAGAGCAGTATGAGCTGAAGAAGGTGAATGTAAATCATCTATTCCAACAAAAAAAGAGGCACATATCTGTTTCAACAGCTGATACATCTGCTGAAAATTATCAAATAGATATATACATCTATTGCAACTATTGTCTAACCTGTTGCATTAGATGCATTACTGTTGAAATAGATGAGTCTTATATTGCAATAGATGGGTCATCTATTCGAAATTATCATACTTCTCTGATTTACCTATTTGAATTCATCCCAACTGATAATCCATCAGTTGCAACATAAGGCTTATCTGTTGTAACAGATAGACAATTTGTTGTATATCTGTAATTAGCATTGACAAATTTTAGCTTTCCAGGTAGATGCCACAGTAGAAGCCACTTCTAAAGAGAATAATATCACAGTTGATAATCCATCAGCTGCTTCCAAAGAAGAAGAAAAAGTGAAGCCTGTCAGTTCAGGAGAACGAAAGAATTACCCATTTGAAGGGTTCAACATCTCAAACGAGGCTCCAAAAAAACTAACACAGTTGATCAATGACTATATAGAATGGATTGCCGATGGGCTGTTAAAGCATCATGCCGGCAGGTACATAAATCAATTTTTAAAGATATTAGTTTATACGATTCTTGTTATAAACGTGACATTAACACATATAAATCATCATGTAGAAAATAAAATGACAAACGCTACAAAGTGAATGAATCGAGTCTTGATTTTGATATGTTCGACTTTGTTGTTGCACATCTCGAAACAAAGAATTGTTTATATTTGATGTCACAGCCCCAAACTTGCTGGAATGATGAGGTTTAAATGTCATACATATTACTATTAATTAATACTTTATCGAATTGCATCTACATATTAATTTTTTTGTCACGTAATTCAAAATGTTTGATAATATATGCAGCACATCAATGTCATTTCTTACTACCTCCGAAAGAAGGCCAAGTTACAAATATAAGAATAATACAGATACACGACAGACAATTATTTGTACAAAGTTTACATCAATAATGCCTATGATAGGTATTATCAATAACAGCCAAAAGTTTCCCGAAATGAGGAATGCTTAATCAACATCATCAAAGGTTTTAGTATTTCGGCCGGCTTACCTTGAAATTTGATCGATGAAGTGTACATAGCAATCAATTGTGGTGATGAATTCCATTGGGTGTTGGCTGTCGTCGTTCTAAAAGACAGGCACATTCGAGTTTATGACTCGATGTCGTGAAGGAGACGTTACGGACCGACGTCTGAGATACAAAAGTTGGCCAAAATATTGCCTACTTACCTTGATATAACTGGCTTTTTGGAATAAAAGGTTTGTACTGATTGGTCGACGATTGAAGCATACCGGGATAAAATGGGTAATCCATTTGATGTACCATATGTTGAAGGAATTTCTCAACAAACCATTGGTATCCTATAAGTTTAAGTTTCATGATTTAGTTTTATTTTACAAATTTCACAATGCTTGCATGAACGACAAGATATGGATTACCTATTTTTTTAAAATGCAGGAATTGTGGTTTTTTTGTTATTGCGTACGCCGAGTATTTGAGCGATTAATTACAAGTACCAAATTATGGACTTGATGCCAGATTACTCCAAAAAAGATATGCTGCTCTTTTATGGAAATATGGAGAAGTGAAAGCTCAGAAGCCGTACGCAAGCGACATTAAAGATCCATGATGACCAAAGCCGAATTTCCGTAGCACCGGATGAAGAACAACTTGTCCATATTGAGTAGATCTTTATAGCTTGTGTCCGTCAATGTAATAAACTATCCTCCTTTGTTTAACTTGTTGATTTATGTATAGAGTAGATCATTTGAACCCATAATGAATTTTTTACATTTTATTTATTGGTTGAGTTATTTTATGTAGTTTCTGAAGGCTTCAACTTATTTTATGCTATCAATGAATATAATTTAATCCTTAGTTTTGAACATGTTAATTGAAATGGAATACTAGATTCAAATATCACAACAGATAATATCTCTGCTGCAACAGACGACATATCTTATCAAATAGATTTAGACATATGTTGCAATATGAGATGCAACACGTAGGTCATCTTCTGGATATTATATAATAGGTCTTCCTACTTTCTTGATTTTTTCCAACAGATTACCTAGCAGTTACAACAGATAGATTATATATTGCAACAGATTGGATATCTATTGCGACAGACAAACTGGGAAACATCTATTAACACAATAGATGATTAAGTACTTCCAACAGATAATCAATATTTCACAATAGGTATTATATCTATTACAACAGATATACTATCTGTTGCATTATAAAAATTCAACTTGGTCAGTATAAAAATTATTGCCACTATATGTAAATTGAAGTGGCTTGAAATTAAAAATTGTTATCGTGTTCGTCTCTATCTTTGTACACATTCTTATTTATACACGGGCTCCAATCATTTAGTTAGTACCCCATAATCCCATACCCATTGTATATTTTACACAACGGCGTCGTACATACCGATCATTTCTGTGCCGGTCAACAAACACTCAATGTATGCAAGCGAGTATGGCCCGCACGCTGCACCAGTTTTATTTTTTAGGGGCTAGATGTTCTTATATCGACCTTTAAAATTCCATGATTCCTTCGTCAAGACTTCAGCCAGCAAATGATCTATCAGCTTACTCTGTGTCAATAACTTGGGCAACAACTTCAAGAGTGGTTGCATATGGGCTAAAAATGTGTCCTCGCTAAAGATAGGTAAGTTGCAGTCATAAACCTTATTTTTTCCCTCATAGAGTAGTATCTCAATAGCGAGAAAATGTTTGACTTCTATGTTTATGACTGCAAGGATTCTCTTTGCCTTGGTCCAGCTCTTACCGTGTGGATATGGCCTCTTCCCTCTAACATATTTAATCGCTTCTTCATCCCATTGGAATGTAGAAACCAACTTATCAACTCTCGGGCCACTGGAATTAGCTAGCTTATGGAGATTAGTGTACCTATCCTTAAAATTATTGTAGAAGTTGAGGTCCATTATCCTATCGGTAGCATCATAAGAATCCGGGTATGCTAATTGTCTGCCCTTTATGAGGCAGAGAATTTCATCAACATACTGTGGTATAAGAAGATAATTTTTAAATAGGTTAGTAATTATAAATAATAAAAACACAGTGGAAAGAATCTGATGCAGAGGGTTCTTTGAATTAGCTCATAGATTACCCAGCCAACACAACTTATACAATAGATGTATATTATGTTGCAACAGAATACCAAGCTGTTGCAATAGATTAGACATCTGCTGCGTAGATTCTTCTTTATGGAGTAGATTGGAAGGCTACGTTAGTAAAATTAAACTTACATTGTCCTCGTACCAATCATGCATATTTGTCATATTTGTGAAGTCTTTAGTGGCAAATAAATGCATGAGGTATTCTTTTCGATCCTTCATCCTGTCATTCATGATTTCTTATAGTTCCTTCTTCTTTTCCTTGCCAAGTACCGCGAATATGTCCACCTTCTTTAGTGGCCCCTGAACTTCAAAAAATCTTGGAGCGGGAGGAGTTGTAATTTTTTCTACTTTCAAAATGGAGAAAATTTGTCTAATTTTTCTTCTCTTCCTCCTCACTGCCACTGTAGGAGTGCATGACTCCCTCGGCTCATTAGATGGTATGACACCTCTCCTGTATTTCAACTCCTCGATAGCTTCAACAATAGCCTCTAGCTTTTCAAGGAGTTTATCCTCTCTGTCCTTGCACACTTTGTATTTGTAATGAGAACATGAGGGTGAAGAAGGGTGGAAGGGAACACTATAAGGGTAGGAGGGACCGGTGTAGGGGTGAGAAGGACCTGTACAAGGGGTGTTTTCAAAATTATTTATTTTTTGCTGAGCACCAACATGCTCATTATCACGACTGGTAGCAGCAGCAGCATCAAGATGGTTGCCACCATCATAAACAACTCTACCAGTAACACCCCAAGAAGAAGCACCCGAATTTTTTGTAGTTTAAGGTTGGTAGTGAAAAACTTCAACATTAGGCTGACCTTGCCTAATTGCAATTCTTATGGATGTTGCTCCAGCCAATTCCTTCTTTATTAACTCCACCGTTGGGTCTTCTTTTGTATCAACAAGACCCAGAGTAAGAAAATAAGTCATCCTCAGCTCATCAACGGTAGGCGCGATCCAAGGATGCACAACCTATAAAAAAAGAGGAGGCATTTAAACCATATACTAATAATTTGCAGTTAGTTGGGTTACATGGATATTAACACAGCCAACTTATGCAATAAACGATCTAGCTGCCGCAATAGCTGATCTGTAAGTCGCAACAAATTGATAATATGTTGCATCAAATCACACATCTGTTGCATAATTTGCAGCAGATGGGTAATCTGTTGAGTCGGGTTTAGAGAACCAGAGTAACAGATGGCTAATCTGTTGCAAAATATGGATCATCTATCGTAACATATTACCCATATGTTGCACCACTTATAGTTGAAGGGTAATCTGTTACAACAGATGACCTATCTATCGCAACAGATGGAATATCTATTTCAATATCTTTCTTTGAGGTAAATTATTTTAGTTGAAAGAAGACGCACTACATCATTCGGAGGGTTAAAAAGATCAGCCTCCTTAACATATTTTTTGCTTCTCTTTGTTGCAGCCAACCACCTAAGGATCCTTGAATGAGAAACCTTATTCGGGTAATCCTTGAACTTCTTTAGGAGGGGGAAATGGCTTCATATGCCCAAGCCTAAAAAATATAAACAGAAAGCAAGCAAAAAAATTCATAATAACTATATTCAATATAAATTAATGAATGAGTAAAAATAGTGATCAATTTTACTATGAAAGCGCAGGGAAAGCCGTATAATGTGATCGTCTTTAGAGATAGCTTTGTCGGTAAATATTCTACAGTCAAGTAGTATATGTCATATCACCAGGGATAATCATTGAATTTCCTAAAATCACCAGCAAGTGCCAACAAATCATGTTCTATGAATTTCCCGACGTCTCTTTCCAATAAAACAAAATGGTCAAACCAAACTAAGCACAATTTCTCCCTGTAGTGCTTCGGTATGTTTTTATTCTCGAGATTCGCCATCAAATCCTCCCCTTTGTAGCTAGGTCCAACAATGCCCAACAACCCATAATTTTTTACCTTGTGTTTATTGGACCCTTTGTGGGGTGTTTCTTTGATGAGAGGTTCTTCTGACGACCGCATCTCAATCCCGTCACTATGGCAAATTCTTTCAATCCAAAACAAACCAGTATGCCATAGTAGTTGATCCAGACTTCATCCATCTTTTTTCCACCCTCCTTTGAATCTTTATCATCCCCCGCATACTTGATCCCGCACTTTAGAAGGCCATATACCATGCTCATTGGGAAATGGAGAGTGTGGTCCTCAGACAGCTCGAGAAAGTATGCAAAACAACTCTTCTTAAAAAGTCCATCTATGTTTTCATTCTTCATAATACTCCTAAGTTCATCAAAAGGTTTCCCCAACTGACATTTAAGTACAAGATCACCAAATACCGTGTTAGGGATATTCATCAAATCGCAACTCAAAACTTGTCAATACTAATGGTTTTGACAGAATCATGCTGGGATTTCGATATTATTTCATGCCCTATTGGTGAGAAGGAGTTATAACTTTCTTCAGCTTCATTTTGCCCTAATTGAGATTGTTCTGGAAGTTTCTATGAATCTATCTATACTCTAGCCTTTTTTGTTTGGAGATCAAAAGTTGATCCACTTTCTCCACCTTCAATTTCTTTTCTTTTGGGAGACATCTTTTAACTACAAATAATAGAAAACAAAAAATACATTGCATTTGATGTCTACATAATTTATTTTAAAAAGGTAAGACAAATTTCAATAAATTATTCTATTCCACATTACAAAAAAAAATACTTCAATGGATAACCCATCAGTTGGCACAGAGAAAACGATGGATACAAGTGAGAATGAAGTCGAAAATAATAACTATGTGGTCAGAAATAGGAAGAAAATTGATCTGTTTTGAAGGGTTGAGCAATATGTTGAGTAGTTGTTGTCTGTATTATTGAGAGAGAGAGAGAGAGAGGAGTGAGAACTTGAGATTTGAAATAAGAAAAAGTTTACTCGCAAATGGATGATTTGTATAGGTTGATTTGTAATTTTGGAAAAGAATGAGATGTTTTCAAATAGTTAATTTGGTCCGAATTGATCTTAATTAATTTTTAAAATTTCAAAAGATATAGTTTTTAAAATATTAAGTTAATGAGAACTCATTTCAAATGAGTGATCGATCGATGACTCGGGTCGGGATGAATGCAATACCAACACCATACAAATACAATGACTCAATTGAAGTTGTTGTTGACCCTATGAGCTCATTCATTCATCCCTAGTTCCACCTAAATCAATTTAGGTACTATTAATCTTAACATTAAGTTAATGAGAACTCATTTCAACTCAGAGTGATCGATCGACGACTCGGGTCGAGATGAATGCAATACTAACACCATGCAAATGCAATGACTCAATTAAAGTTATTGTTGACCCTGTGAGCTCATTCATTCATCCCTAGTTCCACCTAAATCAATTTAGGTACTATTAATCTTAACATTAAGTTAGTGATAACTCATTTCAACTTAGAATGATCAATCAACGACTCGAGTCGGGATGAACACAATACCAACACCATGCAAACACAACGACTCAATTAAAGTTGTTGTTGAACCTATGAGCTCATTCATTCATCCCTTGTTCCACCTAAATCAATTTAGGTACTATTAATCTTAACATTAAGTTAATGAGAACTCATTTAAACTCAGAGTGATCGATCGACGACTCGGGTCGGAATGAACGCAATACCAACACCATGCAAATCCAATGACTTAATTGAAGTTGTTTTTGATCCTGTGAGCTCATTCATTCATCCCTATTTCCACCTAAATCAATTACAATAAAATTTGTTGCAACAAACGACTGAGCTGTTGGATATTTTCAAACAAATAATCATATCAGTTACAACAGATGACATATCTGATGAAATTATCAAATAGACATTTGCATCTATTGTGACAGATGACCGAGCTGTTGGAAATTTTCAAACAGATATTGATACTTTTTATAACAGATGACATATCTGATTTAGTTATCAAATGGACATTTGCATCTGTTGTCACTGATGTCTGAGCAGTTGGGATTTTTCAAATAGATATTTATATCTGTTGCAATAGACGACATATCTGTTTGAAAATATTTTTTTCTTTTAATTTTAAAGCAAGCTTCTGTCCGAGTAGATAAAGTAGTACTACTAAAGGCGGTAAAAATGTTTCTTGGATAACTCAAAAATCTCATTGAGTAGTCTTGTCTTGTCTTTCAATGTCACCCATTTTTTTCCTCGTGCTCCTTAAATTATTAATGAATATTAATTAATGAATATTGAAACCCATAATACTTCCTCTGTTTCATATTAGTTGGCCCCTATTAACTTGACACACCCATTAAGAAAATATTAATTAGGAGTTTATTTTACCAAATTAGCCTTATTAATTATGATTTGAAAATATAAATTTGAATAAATACACTTTGTTTAGTCATTTAATATTAAGGGGAGTACATCTAGAAATTAGAATGATCTCATCTCTCCTTCAGTCCTAAATTTAATTTATTCGTCTCTCATCTTTTTCTTTCTCTCCTCTTTAGGGTTATCACAGCCTTTTTTCTCTCCTCTTTCTCATAAAGATCCTTTCGGATCTATGCCAATCTATATCTTAGATTCCTTGACTGAAATTATTATTTTGATTCCCTTTTGACATTAAGGTATGGTTCACTATTGAACTTTTATTCCCGTCTTATTTTTTGTAAGTTATTTACATCTATTTTTTTAATTTAATTACCATTTACCCATATCATATTTATTTAAAAAATTTGAAGGAACTTTTAATTGTTGAATAAACGAACCGAGAATTTTTATTACAATATGCAAAAAAAGTCATCTGTTGGGAGAAGTTTAAAAGTCTTGTTGGCAGTATCATTTTTTGTATGTATTTTGTTTGTTTCTTTGTTGTTGATGCTATTATTGATGTTGGTGGTGGGGTTGGCGTTGTTGGAACTTGTGGTATGGCGTTGTTTATGGTGTTGGAGCATAAGATATTGCTTCTTTGTTTTTGATGATGTTGTTGGAACAAATGTTGTTTTCTTTGTTGTTGATATTTTTTATTTGTTATTTCTTTGTCGATTATGTTGTTTTTGATGTTGCAACAGACAAAGCAACTGTTGGAACAAATCAAACCACCAGCAAAGCTGGTTTAATGTATTACAATAGACTCAACATCTATTACAACGGACGCCATATTTGTTGCAATAGACTCTACATATATTGCATCAGACTTCACATCTTATGCAACAAACTCCTCATAACAGACTTTACATCGATTGCAACAGATGAATAATGTTTCTTTTGTAACATTAATTTTTTTCCTCTTCTTTGTAGATATAAGGAACTGAAAGTTGATCAATTTTTGTGTAACCATCATAAGAGGTTGCAGTAAAGATGGGTTCAGAAAAATAAGTTGCATGTAGATGGAACCACTTCATATGTGGGAGGTATGTATTACTGATAATATTATCGTGAAAACACACATAGAGTACACTAATTTTGTGAATGCTGTTTTTACCGATTAGTCATAGATCATTCAAACAAGATATCTGTAATTTTACAGTTAAGTTTGGTGGGTCTGAACTGATAAGGCTGAGGGAATATGAATATGGTTCTGATACCCTGTTAAGATTTAATGTCGGTTGTTGCTCATATTTATTTTTCAAGCATTGTGAAAGGATCTAGTTTTGGTGTCATTGTAAAGAGATTCAATAGCGATTGGACTAACTTTTAGGGTGCATTGGACTCCGAGAAGGCTTTGAAGCCTAGCACTACATCTAACAAGAACAAAAAATATATAGTTATTTTCCTAGCCTAAATTTATATGGTTGGGTTGCTCGGGGTGATGATTATATGCCAGTAGGTGTGGTAGGAGAATGCCTTCGAGGAAAAATAGGCGGTTGATAAAAGACTATAGCATCTGAGAGCTAATTGAAGAAGTGACATAGGGTAGAAAGTAACTTCTAGCGAATCTGGCCAATGAAATATCTTAAAACATGATAAATCTGAATCAAGTGTAATATGAAAGTGTATACGGTAATGTAAATTTGTTTGTTGTCTCTTTGAAAGAAAAATAATGCAGATGGACACTTTTTTAGGAAGCTGTGACTAGGTAGTGTGGTCGGGATTATCACCTTGATAGAAAACAACAGAAGATTAAGAAAGCAGCCTTAAGGGCATCGAGGGTTGAAGTGATGTACAGTAAATCTAGAAAACTTGTGCCAATAGCAACTGCAGTTAAAGATTAGAATCTAAGCGAAGGCGGCAATTTTTGAATTTTAAATTTTATCTCATGCCTTCTTGTTTGTGGTTCCGATAAGGTCTACTACCGTTGACCTGATCGAAACCACAAACGTGATTGAAAGGAAAATTAAGTATCATCACTTCCATAGCAATATTGTTATAATTGATTGTGTTTTATCGCCTTAACATGCTTTCAACATTTCTTGAAGAAGATCAAAGGCTTGCTCTAGTTTGTGAATTTTGATAATTTTCAAGCTTGCTGATTATGTATTCAAGTTGGTCGTTGCCATCTTTGAAGTTGGTCAAGAGTTCCTGATCTCTTGTGAGCTCGATCAGAAATGCCACTTTCAAAGTTGTATCATTGAAGAAGGCCTACAAAACGCTTTCTTTAGAAGCCTTAAAGGATACATGGAGGGTTGTTGTGTTTGTATTAGGTCAAAATATGTTGATGCACATTGAAAATGTAGTCCCAATAGTTGAACAACACACTTTTATTGAGCGTTGATCAATGTAGTTTGCTCAACCAATTTGATAAATTAATTAGCAAGGAGTTACGTAATGTTTGATCTAAATCGACCCTACTAAGCCTATCAAACGTTACGTAACTCCAGGCTCATTACCCTATCAAAAAACTTTGCTCGAGTTAGTGGACAAATTAAACGAGCTCAATCTCTCACCCTTTCTGTTGATCGCTCTTCTCCAATATAGACGACAAGATATCCGCTATGTAAAAGTTACACCATCGCTAGAAATTCCTGCCAGGGCGCAAGTCTTCAGAAGGCATCAACAATAAACTCTCAATATCAAGTGATATTGAGAGATTACTAGTCATGCCTTCTCAAGACTTTCTTTACGACAAGAATTTCTACTGATGAAAAGATATCTTTCATGTAAAAGTCTATACCGTTAGTAAAAATTCTTGTCGTAGCGAACGTCTTGAGAAGGCATGACTAGAAATCTCTCAATATCACTTGATATTGAGAGATTACTATTGATGTTTTCTGAAGACTTGCGCCCTAACAAGCATTTCTGGCAACGGTGTAGACTTTTGCATAGCAGATATCTTGTCACCTATATTGGAGAAGAGCGATTAATAGAATGGCTGAGAGATTGAGCTCGTTTGATATATGCACTAACTCGGTCAAATTATTTTGATAGGGTAATGAGCCTGGAGTTATGTAATGTTTCATAGGCTTGGTAGAGTCGGTTTAGATCACACGATACGTAACTCCTTGCTTATTAATTTATCAAATTGGTTGAGCAAGCAGCATTGAGCAACACTCAATAAAAGTATGTTGTTCAACTGTTGGGACCACATCTTCAGTGTGCATCAACACATTTTGACCTAAACCAAACACAACAAACCTCCATGTTTTAAAGGCTTCTGAACAAAGTGTTTTGAAGGCCTTCTTCAATGCCACAACTTTGAAGGTAGTGTTCCTGATCGAGCTCATAAGAGATCAGTAACTCTATATCAACTTTGAAGACTACAACGACCATCTTGAATACAGAATCAGCAAGCTGGAGACAAGCTTGAAAATTATCAAAATTCACAAACTACAACAAGCCTCTGATCTTCTACAAGAAATGTTGAAAGCATGCTAAGGCTATAAAACACAATCAATTAATTTATATTGATAAGGAAGTAATGATACTTAATTTGCCTTTCAATCACGTTTGTAGTTTCGATCAGGTCAACAACAGTGGACCTAATCGGAATCACAAACAAAAAGGCATGAGATGCAATTTAAAATTCAGAAATTACCGCCTTCGCTTAGATTCCTTACTTTAACTACAGTTGTTGTTGGCGCAAGTTTTCTAGACTTACTGTACATTATTTCAACCCTCGATGACCTTAAAGATACTTTCTTAGTCTTCTCATATTTTCTATCTAGGTGGTAATCCCGAATACACTACCTAGTCGCAGCTCTCTAGCAAAGTGTCCATCTGCATTATTTTTCTTTCAGAGAGACAACAAACGAATTTACAGTACCAGATACATTTTCATATTTGCACTTGATTCAGATTTCTCATGTTTTAAGACAATTCCATCAGCTAGATTCGCTAGAAGTTACTTTCTACCCTATGTCTCTTCTTCAATTAGCTCTCAGATGATATAGCCTTTCATCAACTCCTCTTTCCATCGCAGGTATTCTCCTTCGGCTCCTTCTGGCGTATAATCATCTTCTCGATGAACCCTTCCATATAAATTTGGGCCAGGGGAATTTATATTGTTTTTTCATTCTTGTTTAATGCAGTGCGAGGCTTCGAAGGTGTTCTCAGAGTCCAATGCATACTTAAAGTTAAGTCCAATCATTATTTATTCTCTGCAATGACACCAAATATTAATCCCTTCTCAAAACTTGACAAACATAAACACGAGCAACAACTCTTCCATATAAATTTGGGCCAGGGGAATTTCTATTGGTTTTCGTTCTTGTTTGATGCAGTGCGAGGCTTTGAAGGTGTTCTCAGAGGCTAATGCACACTTAAAGTTAAGTCCAATCGCTATTGATTCTCTGCAATGACACCAAAATTTTGATCCCTTCTCAAAACTTGACACACATAAACACGAGCAACAACCGTCAGTAATTCATAACAGGGTATCTGCATCATCTTCATGAGGACCTCAACCTTATCAATTCGAACTCATCAAACTTAATTGTACAATGCAGGATCTTGTTTGAATGATCAGTGCCTAATTGGTTAAAAGTTGCATTCAAAAAAAATCATACTTTGTGTGTGTTTTTCCGGTGACCTTATCACTAATACTACTTAACTCACACAAATATGATAGTGGATCCATCTGCACGCACCTTATTCTTCCTAGCCCATCTATGGCTTAAATTGAATAAATAGATGACTAGCAAGTTGCAACAGACACCACATCTGTTGGAAAAGTAAACTAATATATCCATCTGTTGCAATAGATTGTCAATCTGTTGTACGTTATCTGACAGATGGAATATATTTTGCAACAGATTACTCATGTTAGATTTATTTTAAAGTAATTTTCTTTTCTTTTTGAAATACAATAACAAGATAAAATGTTGTATTTAGATCCATTTTTTTAGTTTACATATTCGAAAAGTCACCAGTTTTATTTAATTAAGGGATATGAAAAGTTGTGACTTTTTGTTTGACTAACCCTTTCCAATTCAATCATTTATAAATAGATCCCTCCTTACTCGTTCATTCTACCACTTACAAATATGGTTGATCCAGATTCGTACAAGAAGATTCATATCGAGTCCTTGCAGGAACTTCAAAGGCAGTTTGATGAACTCCAGAGGGATTTGACCGACTTCGAAGCAAGGCTGGGGAGGGCCGTAAATAAAAAAATGTTATTGTTATTGAGAGGGTGAAAAGACATGACTTTTCGATTATTTAATATGAAAAAAGGTTCGTAAATAAATAATAAGAAAATAAATGATAAACATAATTTATAACCGTAATAGAATGGTTATATAATTTTAATAACTGATCGTGACTCTTCGACATATTTGTTTTCAAATTTGTTTTTTTAATTTATATAATAAAAGTCACCAAATTTGAATTAAATATATGTTGATTATTAAAAAAGATAGCTTATATGTGCAACGGATATATTATCTGATGCAACAAATTGTAAATTTTTTGCAACAAATGGTATATCTGTTGCAACTCAAAAAAATGATTACTGAAAAGAACTTATCAAGTCACAACTTTCCACAATAATTGAAAAGCCACCAGTATTAATAAATGGAGGTGAACAGTCGCACCTTTTTATTTTCGAATCTATTTTTTTTTTAATTTATATAATAAAAAAGTCACCAAATTTGGATTAAAGATAAAGATATGATGATTATTAAAGAGATATATATTGTAACAGATATATTATCTGTTGCAACAAATTATAAATTTGTTGCAACAAATTTTATATTTGTTTTCATAGATGGGTTATCTGATACAACATATATATAATCTGTTGCCACAACTCAAAAAAATGGTTACTAAAAAGAATTTTATCAAGTCACAACTTTCCACAGTAATCAAAAAGTCACCAGTATTAATAAATGGAGGTGAACAGTCGCGCCTTTTTGCCTAACTCATTCAAATTCAATCCTCTATAAATAGGTCCCTCCTTACTCGTTCATTCTACTACACATCTATTTATTTATTGCTCTTGTCTTTCATATTACACCTTCAACTACTTTCTCTTCAAGAATTTGATTGCTTTTTCCTGTCTCTGGTAAGTTTTTTCTTGCTTTTTGTGTAAATATACGTTGTATTACTTTCGAATTCTTTTCTTTACTTTTGTTTTTGTGTTTTTTTATCAATTTATGTGTGTTCTTGATATGGGCGATCCAGTGCGGGATGTCGCTATTTTATGAGACGACGTACGGGAACTGCAGAGGCAGGTACATGATATACAGTGGGAATTGACCACTATCAAAGTAAGGATGTTGTGGGAGATCCGCAGGATAAGAAGGGCGCTGCTGCTGTCTGTCGAAGATGCGGATGGCAATAATAATAATAATGATGAAGAATCTACTAATAATAATTAGATTATTTTGTTTCTTCCTTCTTTCTAAGTCTGCATATTTATTTTATTTGTTTTAGTTTAATAAAAAAATTATGTTTGATCAACTTTGATCGTTTTAATTCATATTTAATTTTTGATTCTGTCTATTATCTTCTCAACAAATATGTCGAAGATTGAATGTAAGGAGTAATTTTGAATCCAGTAGCAATAGAGAGATTTAAGATTTATCTATTGGGTTTGTGGCAGGGGCTGATTTATGTTGTTCCAAACAGATTACTCATATGTTGCAACAGATAACTAGTCTGTTTCAATAGATAACTCCCTCCGTCTCAAATTACCCTACCTATCCCAAATTGAGATGGCATATTGATTAAGAAATATAATTAATAGCATGCCTAGTTTACCATAAAACCCCTATTAAACGATGTTTACATTTTAATTTGAAGAAAAAGTAATTAATGCAAAGGGTAAAACATAATTTTTTTTTTATCTCTTCTTGATTAATAAAAAAAGACAAGTAAAATGAGAAATCAAATTAGTAAATTTGGGACGGATAATTTGAGACGAAGGGAGTATTTAATTTTCATTCTGTCTATTATATTCTCAACAAACATGTCGACGATTGGACGTAAGAAATAATTTTGAATCCAGGAGAAATAGCAAAACATATTGGTTATCAGTTGGGTTTGTGGCAGGGGTTGATTTGTATTGTTCCAAACAGATTAAATAGTCTGATGCAACAGATAATCAGTCTGATGCAACAGATAATCAATCTGATGCAACAGATAACTAGTCTGTTACAATAGATATATCTTCTGTTGCAACAGATTAGTCATCTGATGCACCAGATGAGTGATCTGTTTAAATTGTGGACACTTATGTTGGATTCATGATCGGCTTCTATCCATTGTTGGAAAAAACAGCAATAACTTTGTAACCTAGATAACAAATTCGACTACAAATTATAATTTGACTTACCAAGGTCTCCTATGAAGTAATGTCAAAGTGAAAAGTGGTCATGTTCGAAACAAAATTTGACCTAAGAAATTGGTAAAATAGCAACAGTAGCGGTAACAACAACAATAATGGTCGACAAGAAGAAGATGAAGATGCTAATGAAGTAGAAGATGATAATAATGAAGCAGAAGATGATGAATAAAGCAGCAGCAACAACAATGAACAACAATAATCATGAAGAGAGAGAAAACAACAGCGGATGAGAAGAGAGAGAAACACGCCTTTTTTCCCTCCATTTTCTGTTATATTAACTAACATTTGGGTCAAAGTATAAATTTAAAAAATTGTGGGTTATTTTCAAACTTCTCAAATTTTTTTAATCCTTAATAAAGTAATTGCCATCTCCACCTAATAATTAACACTTGTGTCACCTACACCTTATTTTAAAATTCTTTTGTCACCTACAACTCAAAGCCCCTAGTCTCTGAGAATCTCAAAATACTTAAAATAAATTTTGTATTGCAAAAGATAAACTTTAAATGGTAAAAATACAAAAAAATGTAACTCAAAAGTTGAGGTTAGAGCTATCACTCGTTCTCGCTCATTTTTCTGTCCAAAAAGAATTTCTTTTTAAATTAAAAGGCAGTACGAATATCATTAAAAAAATATCACCTCCACCCAGACTTTCAAAACCTTTGGTCGATATTTAATTATGAAAAATTGGCAAATGGACTTCTCTTGGTAAGTGGCGTTTTTAAGATTTTTTTTTGCATTTTATTACTCATTACGCGTATGTTTTCATAGAATTTTAATCATTCTAATGAATCTATAAAAAATTTATATGAAACACACTTACAACGCACATGTCCAAAAATAAGTACCGAAAGACACAAAATAAAATTTGATATTGAATTTTAAGAAGTTAAAAAACTTTAAAAATCTAAATATTTTTTACTTTTAGCACTAATTTTTATTCTTTCTTTTCATATTTCATCGAGCAAAAGAAGAAAATAATCAATGTGTAAACTACAAAGCAAAATATACCATCCTTCATCGATTGCTCTGGTCTGAAACTTCTGCATTTTAATTCCTTCTTCACATTTCTGTCTTTTCAAGTTATTTTATAAAATTTTACTCAATTATTTGAAAAATTATAATTAGTTTTTATGAGAAGTTCGAATTCTTTTTTAGTCAATTGTTGATTTTGATTAACATCTTAAGAAAAGCGATTCTATGTAGAATTACATTTTTTTTTATTTTCTCTAAATGTTTATTAATTTTATATAATATTATTTTAGAACATATTAAACATTATGAGGCTTACATCTAAGCATCATTCAAGTAAATGCTTTGTTTCACATCCGTGATTTTTAAAACATTGTCTAATTCTTTTGCCAACTAGAAAATCATAGTTATTGAAAATATATTGCTCAAATCATCTTGTATTTAGGAAGGAATATATGATCAGTGAATATTCATGTAATCGATTTCACTTTGTTTTGAAATGAGACATAATTATAATTGTTTTCAAGATAGTTGTGATTAATTTATTTTAATTTACTTGAAAATAACGTTATGTTCAATGAGTAGTAAAATTTTACTGACTTTATTTTTTTCATTTTATATACTTACCTTATAAATGACATGATCAATATTATTGAATCCGAGACGTAATTGAATTATATTATTAAAATCACAAACCTAAGATTATAATATTGTAGAGTTTTTTTCCCACAATTAATTATTTTATCAAAATACTTTCACAAATCGAAGGAAAGAGAGGAGATCAGTGTAACTTCTTACCACTTACACAAAAGAAAAAGCGCAAATAAAAATTGTACTAGAATGATTTTTTATGTGTGCTACAACAATTTAAATTCCTCTTTGTTTCTGTCAAGAAGTTATTTTTTTGGGACAATTTTCTCTGTTAATGGTCTTTCCTTCTTCACTTAGCTTTAGAGCCATCACTCTTTCACATTCATTTTTTTCATCCAGAATGAATTTTTTTTTTAAGTAGAAGGAAGTAAAAATGTCATTAGAGAAAAATGAAATATCACCTCAACCTAGATTTTCAAGATCTTTGGCCGAGATTTCACTACGTAAAATTAGTGAATGAACTTCTATTGACAAGAGGTGCGGTTTTAGAATTTCTTGCATTTTATTATTCATTAAAAACATGATTTCATAGAAATTTCATTATTCTAGTAGATTTATAAAAAAATTACATGAAACAAACGTGCAACACACGTGTTTAGAAACTACTACCAAAAACAAAATATAAAAATAAGTTTGTTATTAAATTTAAGAAATTAAAAAGCTTAAAATCTAAATATTTTTTTTTACTCTTACCTCTAAATTTTGTTCTTTCTTTCCGTCTTTCACAGAGCAAAGTGGAAAAATAATCGATATGTAAGCTACAAAGAAAAAATATACCCTCATTCATCACTTGCTCTGGTCTGATACTTCTAATCATCAATTCCCTCGTCACATTTTTTTTCAAGATAATTTATAAATTTCTATTCAATTCTTTGAAAAAGTCTAATTAGTTTTCTTTTCTTTATTTTTTTTGAGATGAGTAATTCTGGTTATATTTTTAGTCAATTGTTGATTTTGATAAACATTTTAAAATAACGCAGTTCTATAAACAATTGTACCTATTTTATTTTCTTGAAATTTTTGTGTATTTTATTTTTTTATTATTTGTTTTTGTAATATTAATTTATAAAGGGAGCTTACTTTCCATCTGGGTATGCGACCTTGGTGTTGTTGCATATCTAGCTTCTATAACAGCTGCTATCACAATTTTTTTGATCTACTCAATCGGTAAAGAAAGTTTTTCTGATGGTATGCCTCTAAGATTCTCTGGTATTTTCAATTTCTTGATTGTATTTCAGACTAAGCACAACATCGTTATGCACTCATTTCAAATATTAGACATAGTTGGCGTATTCGGCAGTTTTCTATCAAACATTATAAATTTATGAGTCTTACGTTCAAGCACCATATCAAATAAACGTGCTATCTCATGTCCGTGCATTTTAAAATATTGTTTAATTATTTTTATCAACTTATACATCATAGTCATTGAAAATTTATTATTCACGTCATTTTGTGTTTAAGAAGAAATACGATCAGTGAAATTCGTATAATCGAATTCAATTTATTTTGAATTAAGACATAGTTATCGTTTTTATCAAGGCCATCGTGATTCATCTATTTTAATATTTTTGAAGAGAACGTCATGTTCGATGTATAGTAAAATTTTCATTACTTTATATTTTTCATTTTACATACTTACCTTATAAATGGGATAATTAGATGAGAAAATTGAAGAAAAGGTGTCTTTTAAGTCTTGAATGAAGAATTGGTGACATTGACCTACAGATAGGGTCAAACATCATTAGGAAACTTGATTAAGTTAATTGTGGACTTGATTAATATTTTTAAAACTTTCTGATCTTTTCAAAAATACAAATCAACCCAACCCACACCCCTCTTCAATCCTAATCAACCACTCTCTCTCTCCAGCTTCTCCCAACCAACAGTCCTACAAAATTTCTCCCTTCAACCTCCGGCGAAAAATAGTCGGGCGAGTTTCTTTTCGACTTTCAACCATCAATTGACGTAAATACTTCTCTGGCGATAACAACTTCAAGTTATTTGTCCTCCCATTTTCTTTTTCACATGTAAAAAATTATGAAGAAACAGAGGAACTTGAGCCAACTACTCTTATGGTATTGAAATGTGGACTGAATAAAATCCTAATTTCTGGCATTTTTGCATTTCTTCTTCTCGTTGGCGTACTGTTGATTCAAATTTATAGGTGATTTTTTTGTCACAGTTGATGTTCTTAGTGTGTATGTGTGTGTGATATGTTGGTGTTGCTGGGTTGATTTGTTATTTGTCTTGGTAGAAATGGTATTGCAACAATTGAAACATCTGATGTAATAGATGAAATATATGATGCAACAGATAAAAATCTACTGCAACAGATTAAAAATCTGATCCAACTATGAAAATCTAATGCAACAGGTGAACAATCTAACCAATCATTCATCTGTTGCGACATACGACTCTTCTGTTTGGAAGAAATCTAAACACTATTGATCCAAAAGATAACTGATTAGTGATCTATTTTTATTCTTTCCAACGATTTACTCTTCAATTTAAAATCTGATGCAACAGATTAAAAATCTGAAGCAACTATGAAAATCTGATCTATCTATCTATCTGTCTATCAATCTATCTATCTATTTGTCTATCAGTCTATCAGTCTGTCGGTCAGTATGTCGGTCAGTTTATCTATCAGTCTGTCTATCTACCTGTTTGCCTGTTGTCTACCTGTCTGCCTGTCTGCCTGCCTGTCTGCCTGCCTGTCTATCTATCTGTCTGCCTGTCTATCTGTATGTCTGTATGTCTATCTACCTGTCTGCCTATTGTCTACCTGTCTGCCTATCTGTCTGCCTGTCTATCTATATGTCTATCTGCCTGTTTGCCTGTCTTCATGTCTGTCTATCTATTTGTCTGTTTGTCTGTCTGTCTATCTATCTATCTATCTATCTATTTGTCTGTCTATCAGTCTATCTTTCTATCAGTCTATCAGTCTGTCAGTCTGTCAGTCTGTCTGTCAGTCTATCTATCAGTCTGTCTGTCTGCCTGTCTGCCTGTTGTCTACCTGTCTGCCTATCTGCCTGTCTGCCTGCCTGCCCGCCTGCCTGCCTGTCTATTTTTCTGTCTGCCTGTCTATCTGTATGTCTGTATGTCTATTTGCTTGTTGTCTACCTGTCTGCCTATTTGTCTACCTGTCTACCTGCCTATCTGTCTGTCTATCTGTCTGTCTGTCTGTCTGTCTGTCTATCTGTATGTCTATTTGCATGTCTGCATGTCTGTTTCTCTGCCTGTTTGTCTATCTGTCTGTCTGTCTGCCTGTGTACCTGTCTGCCTGCCTGCCTGTCTGCCTGTCTATCTGTCTGTCTGCCTGTATGTCTATCTGCCTGTCTGCCTGTTGTTTATTTGTCTGCCTATCTGTCTGCTTGTCTACCTGCCTACCTGCCTGTCTATCAGTTTGTCGGTCTGCCTGTTGTCTACCTATCTGCCTGTCTGCCTGTCTGCCTGCCTGCCTGTCTCTCTGTCTGTCTGTATGTCTATCTGCCTGTCTTCCTGTTGTCTACCTGTCTGCCTATCTGTCTGTCTGTCTGCCTGTCTGCCTGTCTGCCTGCCTGTCTATCTGTCTGTCTATCTATCTGTATGTCTATCTGCCTGTCTGCCTGCCATTCTGTTTGTCTGTCTACCTGTCTGCCTGTCTGCCTGCCTGTCTGCCTGTCTATCTGTCTGCCTGCCTGTCTATCTGTAGGTCTGTATGTCTATCTGCCTGTCTGCCTGTTGTCTACCTGTCTGCCTATCTGTCTGCCTGTCTGCCTGCCTGCCTGTCTATCTTCCTGTCTGCCTGTCTATCTGTATGTCTATCTGCCTGTCTGCCTGTCTATCTATCTATCTGTCTGTCTGTCTGACTGTCTGTCTGTCTGTCTATCTATCTATCTATCTATCTGTCTATCTGTCTATCTGTCTATCTATCTATCTATCTATCTATCTATCTATCTATCTATCTGTCTGTCTGTCTGTCTGTCTGTCTGTGTGTCTGTGTGTCTGTCTGTGTGTCTGTCTATCTATCTGTAATGCCCCACAAAATCCTCTTCCAGTCTGAGCCTTAGAGCGTATTTAGTAAAGCAAAAATCTGAGTCTAAATGTTTCAGAAATATCTTCCCAAGTATGAAATACTTTGAATCGTGTGGGAATCTATTTGAGCATGAATTAAGATCATAGAGGTCCCCTAACTCAAGGACGAGTAGAAATATTTTCTATCGTTCAAGTTTTAGTGACTATCAAAATTTGGGTCAATTTCAATCAACCATAACTCCTTGTATATATTGAATTAGAGGACCTACTTAATATCAAATGAAATCTCTTTGAATTATATTTCCAACGATACCAATTTCATCAAAAACCAATATTGGAGCAAAGAGTTATGCCTATTTTACTCCAGCATGTCTGGATGGGAAACTGGTGATGGCAATTGTGACAAGCCGTCACGCCCGTGATCGCCTATCACCAATGTCGTCAGACCTGGGCAGATTTCTGACCCTGGTGATGATATTTTGTGACAAGCCATCACGCCTGCGACAGCCTATCACCAATGTCGTCAACCTTAACCAGAAACTCAAAATTTCACCCTTTTGTGACGACAGTTCATGACAACCTATCACCAACTTGATGGCTTGTCACGGATGTCATCAGCTATTTTTTTTTAGCAATTTAAGGACATTTTTGCAAGGGTATTTTGATCATTTTCCACCTTTTGGAAGCCTCTATAAATATGAGAACCCTTATTCAAACCCTAATTTCTCTATTTCTCTTCCAATTCTTTAAAGAGAGAATATCTAGGGTTTCAATTCAAGAACCCTAATCTTCTAAAAAAATCATCCATAATTCTTCAAGATTTCTTCAAGAATCAAGTTCCTCATAGTGTGGGCTTCAAGAATTATTTATTACAAGTGCGGATAGAGTTTCAAGCATTAGAATTCATCTAATTTTAAAAATTAAGGTATGTAGATGTTGATTCTTGGGCCCCTTTCATCCAAGAAGCTCAAGAACCCTTTTCAAAACTCCAAGATTTTTATGTTTATGAGTTGTTAATGATTTGTATGAGTCAAAATTGATGTTCAATGTGTTGTTGAGTTTTGATTCATGTTTTTTTACAAGATTCATGAGCCTTAACCCTAGTAGGTGGAATCCATGTGATATTTATGATGAATCTTCCTTATGTTACTTTCTATGTGATGTGTCCATGTCAAATGGGTGTAGAAATGGTTGAATAAGCAAAGCATGTTCCCCCTAGGTTTGATAAAGAGGTTAGGTGAAGCATAAGGGTCATTGTAGAATGTTGAAGATGAAACCCCAAATTGTGAGTTAGTTTATGCATGCCTAGTGTTTGATAAAATGCCTAAGAGAATGAATTATTCCATAATAGTATGAAGTTTCCCCAAGCCATGTGATATCCAAACACATGTCAAGATTGATATAGGTATAAAATAGTTGACGTAAAACCTTGTTGAATGAAGTACAATCTAGTAGCATGTTTCCCCTACGTAATTATATGATTATGTTTTCGAGATGCTTAAAGCGACCCCTTAGCGACTGTACTGATGAATAAGATGTTTGTGATCGTTAAATGCTTGAGGTGATGTTTTGAATGATTATAATGATGAATGAATGATTATGATGATGCATGAATGATTTTGATGATATATGAACAATCGTGTTGATGAATGAATGAATGATTATGTTTTACTTTTATGTTATCGAGTCCTGGGGGTATTTATACCCTACAATAGAGTTTTTGTCTAGATCTCATGTCAGTTTCTTGATAATTCCATTCGATCCATGATTCTCAAAATTTAGTGAACTATAGAACTCTGTATCCTCAGACAAGTGCAGAACTTAAGAAAGCTCAATAATCTCAGTTATCTCTGTAATCTCTGTATCGCTAGTAATCTAGCCTCGGCCCTGTAATCAGCTCAGATCTAATAGTATTCAAGTGATTCAATTCTAATCTTTGAAGTGATTCGCGTAATCTATTTAAGCTCTTATCGTCAGTCAGATACCATGATTTGATACCTTTTTTGTCAGATACAGAACAAAGTAATCTCAGTGTAACTCAGTCATATCTTTTGAGAAACATGATCAGTATCAGATTCAGTTCAGTTATGTTCAGTTGAGAATTCAGTTTAGAGTCTTTCAGTTGGGAGTAGAAACTAGCACCGAGCGAGGAAAGGGATGGTGGCTCTCCCGTCAGAGAGGCCGAGTCGCTAGGAGCAATCCCTGAACTCCAGAACTGCATAGCCAACACAGGATGCAGGAGTCCCCGTAAGTAGAGGTTGTCACCATCAGAGAGGTTTGACTATTATATTGCCTCAGGCTAACTTCCTGCGAGGGTCATCCCATTAGAGAGGCTTGACCAAAGAGGTCTTTATCTGTGGCACGGTATTGACACCCTTCCAGCTGGGGTTATAGGTTGGACCCCACCTATGGTAGTTTGGGGCATGTCGATTAAGCAACTACTTCCCACAGTTGCAGTTTTAGTATCAATCTTCAGAAATCAGGACTATGATACAGTCGTCCATCTCAGTGAGGAATTCAGATAGTTTCATTGATTCATGAACCATCCCGTCAGATAGGCTTGGTCTCATATATATATTCTTATTATCATATCTAAAGATCTCCCATCAGAGAGGCTTGATCTCAGTCTCAAACCATGTTGAGTATACTTATTATCATATTTAGAGATCTCCCATCAGATAGGCTTGATCTCCATCTCAGATTTTGTTGAGTATTCTTATTGTCAGATTCGAACATGATCATACTTTTTATCATTGATAATCACTTCTAGAGTAATCTATTTAAAAAGTTGATCTCTAATCATGTCAGTCGAAAGCAGTAAGCTCAGAATTTAGTCCTTGATGTGAGTACATCCAAACTCTCAGTTATCAGTATCAGATGAGTAGTGATTCAATATCAGTGTCAGTAGTGAATTCAATCTGCAGTAAAGTGGTATTTGAGTTTCAGTATCTAGAGTTGTGATGATTGTGTTCATGGTCTATGCATTTATATATGTGTTCTCATGCGGCATCTTCATGATTATTCAGTTTAGATATTGTGCATGCATGAGCCCTTGCATTAGCCTACCTCGTCTACATACTCGGTACATTTCTATACTGACTCTTTTGTGCTATGGTTTTTTATTTGACACCATAGGTTCAGAGGCACAGGATCCAGAGTATCCTTAGAAGTTCAGTCCCAGTCAGCAGCAGTAGCAGTGAGTCCTCTTCTTTCGAGGACAAATCTCAATTTACTATTATTGCTTCAGACTTTATTTATTTTTAGTTGAGGGAGTTAATTGGGGACCTGTCCCTTCAACTCTGCAGTTCAGAAAGTTTAGAGGTTTTTCAGATGGATATATTAGTATTCAGTTTTCTGTATTATGAGTATTCATAGATGTGTTGAACCTTGTGGCTAGTTTCTGTATTTATTTTAGATATTATGTAATGTACAGGTACAGATATCAGTAAAGGGTTAGCTTGTAGTCCTTCGGGGTCATAAGCACCATGTGATGTCTCAGGATGGGATCTTGGGGTGTTACACTATCTATCTATCTATCTATCTAGATATCTTTCTATCTAGATATCTATCTATCTATCTATCTATTTAAATATCTATCTATCTATCTATCTAGATATCTAGATATATGTAGTTATGGTATTACCATATATCCCTTCCTTCATTTATTCAGATTGTATATTTGTTCCTTCGCCTTGTATATTATTATATATTCTTTATTTGCTCTTTATTTATATATTGGCCAAAGATATACAGTATAGTGTTGAGACTCCTATGTATGACTGGAATAAGATATTGCACCCTTATTACTTACTTGGCCTTATTATGTTGGTCTATTGGATTTAAACAGGATAATTGTTCCTTATTATCTCATTGGATTGTTATATGATTTTTGGACTCTTTGGTGTAGTTTTCATTCTGTTTATATGTTATGTATATCTGCTTTATCTTTGGAGCTCAGTTGATGGTTGCCTATTGAGTACCATTCATTTGGTACTCATACTACACTTCTGCAGATCATAGTACGGGTTATCGCCATTGATATGTGCATTGTATGGAGAACCCATGGTTTGAAGATATAGAGTGAGATCCCGACATTCGAAGTATTACTTTCCTCCTTATTTTGTATAGACTAGTCTCTATATTATATTCAGAGATAAGTTATATCAGTGCAATTTATTTCATCTATTCCACTTTTGTACTCTTATTATATTAGAAGCTCTTGTACTGATACATCTGGTTTTAGGATTTATTCATTTATTTAAACTTTTGTTATATTCATAGTTTGTTACTAGCCGTACCGAATTACAAATTTGGCGTACCTATAAGTAGGTTATAGCAGGTGTCGTCATGACCTGAGAGATTGGGTCATGAAAAATTGGTATCATATGCTAGGTTTCACTGGTGTGTTAATACAAGATCTAAGTATTAGTAGAGTCCTGCAGATCGGTGTAGATATGTTCGTAGCCTATCTTCGAGAGGCTACAAGGATATTTTAGAAAATTCACTTCTTGACTCCTTATCGTGTGTTCGTATTGTTATGAACCTCAAACATATCCTTTGACTCTATTCTGTCCTTAATGAATGATACAAGATGGGCGATGATGTGGACAGGTCGGATGAGACTGCAACACGTGTTTCCAGAGTTTTAGCACAATGTCAGACTAGAGAGTCAGAGATAAATGTCAAAGATATTTAGCGTCAGCCAAAGGATTTAGAGCCAATTTAGGCTCAAGTTGAGCTTATGACTACTTCAACCTTTGAGGTTCAGTATTGGGAATTCAAGTCATGATGTAGATCTCTTTCAGCCATAGATGACATTCGACTCATCGAGTAGTTCTTAGACCAGAGTTTGGCATTATAGCACTTGATAGAAATTGAGTCTCTCTTCTCTTAGGTTGTTGCTTATGGGAGAACCATAGAGAGCATGTATTGAGACTTATGGAAATGGTGGAAAGAGGCATGCTATCAGTTTAGTGCTATTGGTATCTTATTTGGGAGTGTGGATCCTTCTAATAGAGTTTAACTTCACTTGCAGCGTATTAGCTTTATGCATATAGTGTTTCAAACTATGGGTGGTTCTTCGATTAGTCATAATAATCATAGTGGGTAGAGTTTTCATCCGACCTTGAAGAGATTTTTGATATGGGTCTTCAGGCTGTAGTGACCATTTTATATATTGAGGGACAGCAACTCGCAGTATTTTAGAAATTTTGTTTAGTGTTAGTTGTCCAGGTATTTGAGCTTAGTTTGTGTCCCCGGTTGTTGATGCTTCAAGAGTTGCTACAACCACAAAGAGATCGACTAATGGTCTAGAAAGTGTCCCCAACGTGGGATTTCTAGTCATTCAACTTATTCAAATCAACCTCGTGATGTTGCCGCACCTTCAGTTAAAGATAGTGCACTTGGAGCCTTAGTTGATGATTTAGTCAATTAGTCCGAGTTGGACCCACTCAGATTAATTTTTTCTATGCCCATTAGGCGTATGACTGCGGATGTCACCACAATTAGTGTGCTATATTTCCCACATTTATTTTTTATTATGTGTATTGGGGTTTTTCATACCCATTGATGATTACGTGCCTTGATGATTTCATATTAATTATTATGTGCCTTGTTATTGAAGTCAAGATTATATGACTACTCCCATGGTTTATTTCTTTTAGTAGTAGATGGAGTAGATCTTTGTTGATACTTTTTCCTATGGGGGTAGCTTTTGGGTTCGAGTCCCATTTACCTTGGCATATTGGTCTTGTTGTGGACCTTGAGTGGTACATACTATTGATGTTCATTTGGTACCGCCTATTCATTATATTGATGTTGATAATATTGTTGCTATGGCTACCACTACTTGATGTTATAGTTATTATTTGATATTATTGTTTGATGTAATTGATTCTCGCTGGGTAGCTGTATAGACTAGTGTTATCTAGCTAGACTTTCATTTTCTTAAGATTTCTATTTAGTGGCTTGAGTAGATATAGCCTGATTAGATGATTTCTTTCCCCTGGCATAGCGAGGTTGACTGTGTTCCCTCTTGGTTAGCTGTGTTAGATTAATTTGGGGATGTATTGTGATATCAAAGGCAAGTTGACCTTCTGTGGTTCTTAAGTTAGTAATTTAGCCACATTGTCCATTTTTGAGTTAGGGATTCTTATAATTGCCTCCTGGGTTGTGAAGGCTTTCATTTTGGCTATCCATTCCTATATAACCCATTTGTGATATTGACGAATTTGAGGTTCGTTCTTCATTTGTTTCTATTTCATCGTTCGATAGCAATTTTGATATTGATGTTGAGATGTCGTGAATTCATATGTTGGATTTGTTGGGTTTGTTCTAGTGTGATGGTTTTTCCTTGTTATTAGTGTGGAGATTGGATACTTATTTATTGCTATGATATGGTTTTGTCTAGCAGAAGTGGCCTTTCCTGTGATCACTTCTCGAGTTGACAAATTCAAAGTTCTTTATCTCGAGTCGTTGATCTTCTGGTGGTGGATTTGACTTTGACCTTGGTTTTGATAGTGATATATTTCTTGTTTGATGATGTGATTCTTGGGTGGATTTGGTAAATCCCTATTTCAGAGTTTGTACAGCCTAATGAGGCTTGGTGGAGTGTTTCTCTTTGATGATATGTGCCTATGGCTACTCTTGCCGAGATGAAGTGTTGGATTGATTAGTTGTTGGCTAAAGTTGCATTTCTCTGAGTTGCTAGAGTTTTGCCATTACTAGTATGGTTTGAACCCTTAGAGAGTTTTGAGTATATATTGATAGTTCATGCCCTCCAATGGATATAAAGTGGGTTATTTGCATTTTCAGCCATTGATTCATCCTTTTGCATGATTTCTCTTTTATGGCAATATTTTGTACCCTCTAGATAATATAGAGTTTTTTTCTTGCATTTTCAATCGATGGTTATTCCTATGGAGATTTTTGTTCTTCAGATATGTCTTGACTGTGGCTTGATATGATTTATCTCGAATATGTTAGATTTGGATCCTAAAGGTGATTTGAATGGCTGGTATGATATAGGCTTATTGGTTCAGTTTTGACTTGAAGCCTTGGAATGTCGATTTGGAAGTCGTGATAAAATTAAAGTATGAATGCCTACTCGTCTTCAGGTTTGGTTTGGGTAGTTTAAATCAAGTGATTCAACCTCGATATTCAAATTTTAGCTTGGTGTTGTAGAGATTGTGTGCAGCTTTCGTTTGGGACTTGTCTCAGTTGAGATTTTATTTATGGGCTATTTGAGCTTACTCCGTGGTTGCCTATTGGGTCTTCTCGACTTTGGATGGATTAGAGTTGATAAGTTTTCAGATGATAGCCCACAGACCCGGTATTGGTTCTTTTTAGTAGTGTGCATCGGTCTGTTTGGTTCGATTTTATGTATTATCAATTTGGTTTATTGATTTTCAATTTTTAAATATTCTAAACCAATAACCAAATCAATAATATATTTTTTATTGCTTTTTGATTTATCAGGTTTTAGTCCTTAACGGTTCAATTTTAGTTTAACCGATAAGAGAATACTCATAAAATAAAAAAAAGTAATTAACATGAAAAGAAACCGAATCTTAGTTGCAACAAAAATTCTACATGATGTGTTTTAATTTATATGAATCTTCAAGCTTGAACTAAATGTTAGTTAGAAGAAATTAATATTTTGTATAATTGAAATAATATGTTTGTTAATTTGTAGAAGTAAAAGAGAAATTAATAGAAAAAATATATATATAGGTGTAAAATATTAATTTAATTAGTATATCCTTATTGGGTTATCGATTACCCAATAAGGAAATATTGAAATAGAACCAGTAACCC
Source organism: Capsicum baccatum var. pendulum (assembly GCA_030864225.1). Classification (NCBI taxonomy): domain Eukaryota; kingdom Viridiplantae; phylum Streptophyta; class Magnoliopsida; order Solanales; family Solanaceae; genus Capsicum; species Capsicum baccatum. The sequence continues at coordinate 61,248,453 of CM061550.1, read as the reverse complement.
AATTTTTTTTATAAAACCATTAAAAAGCTATTAACCCAATAATAATAAATCAATAATATTTTTATCGGTTCAGATTTTGTACACCCCTAGTTCTTTTAGCTTTGACCTCGAGTTTTAGTTTTCTTTAGAAATTTTGGATAATATACTCATGGGAGTAATATACTCGAGTTGGATTCAGTATGGCTTCATTCTCAGTGGATGAAACATCCTGAGCAGAATGTTTAGTGGTGAGTAGTTATGCCTTGATCCTTCGGGATTTCAGTTTGATTTTTATTCAGATTGATTGCAGCATTAGCATAGATTGCATTTCTTGATTATCTCTATTTGTGTTCCCAGATAACGCCTTATGATCTTAGTCTCATAGTTGTTATATGGACTTTCAGCGGATTAGCTTCAGTTCTTTGAGTTCTCAATAATGGGATTGCGTAGACGAGACTCAAGTGAGTTTCCTCTTGGTTTGGATAGGATAACAGGTGTAAGATGGTAAAAGAAGGTTATATTTGGATTTGGAGTCGATGGTATAACTCATGTCATGGGATTCTTTTTGGCTTGGATAAGCCTTGGTTGGATTATGCTTGTACGGAGATGGTATAAGTATGTTATGGTTCAGTTTATGTGCATCAGCCTTTTTGGTTTAGTTAGAGGCCAATTAGTGGTTGAAGTCAAGCTTTGACTGCTTAGAAGTGAAGTGAGAGTGCTGGTTGAAAAAGGAATACCTGAGGAAAACTTCCTTGGAAGCATTTTCTTTTTGTTGAGGTTATTTAGGAATTCATGCTCGGAACATGTAGGCTCAGTACCTCATCCTTTTGAACTATTGAGATTCTTTCTATTCGTTGACTTTCAAGGATGAAAGTCCTTTTAGTAGTGGATATTGTAATTACCCTTCCGGTTATTTTTTATATTTTTATTTATTTTTGTCGTTAGGGATTCTCTATAGCTACCATAAGTCATTTGTGACTTGATGGGATCGATGGTTCAATTATCGGGCAATTCATTTATTTTTTGAAACCAATTCTTTTTTTTAAAGTCTTCGCTGTTCCCAAAAGGACCCTAAAAAATTCAATGAAATAATCTCGAATGAAAATTTTGACTATGTCAACAGATCTGAAATATCAATTTTAGGCTAGATAGACCTTTGGTTTGGGTCCCAATGCACCCGAGCTCATTTCAACCTTTTGGTCGAAAAGTGGAAAATGGAGAATATGGTATGGAACTCACATTTGGTCAAAACAACCTCAGATGGATAATAAAAATTCTCCATCACATCTGAAATGTCGATTTTAGGCTAAAGAGACCCTTGGTTCAGGACCCAAGGCTCCCAGACTTATTTTGAGTTATTGAACAGATTTTATGAAAAATGAAACTATAGGTGTGGGCCCCACCTTTTGCCGAAACAATCTTTGATGAAATTTTTGATGATTCCAATGGATTTGAAATGTGATTTACACTTAATTTCACTATTGATTCATGTTATTTGGGTTCTGAATGAGTTTCGAGGGTCAAAAATATATTTTTGACTTTGCTGTCAGGAGATACCGCATCTCTTCGTCGGGGGATCTATAAATAGACCGCAAGGTCATGAATGTGAGTATTTGTTCTTCATCTTTGTTAGTCTAAACCCAAAATGTGTATGATAACTCAAAATTGAGTTGTGTGGGTGACTTAGGATCTTGATTACCATCTATTATCTAGATTATCATTCGAATTAACGTAAGATTTCATCACTTTATTGATGAATTTCTTGGTTCTTGACCCAAAACCCCAAATCCACTTAGGACTTGATTTTAGCACAAAATTAGCTTTATTCACCTATATCTTGAGGGTTATAATTCCTTGCTAATATGTGAGTGTTGGGTTGACCTCGAAAATGCATTTTCCGTAAGTGGGAACCACTTGAGATTTTTGGTGTCATTTTTGGACCAAAGCATAATAGTGTCATATGGGTATTGTTATACTCATATTGATTAGTAGATTATGTTTTTTATAGCATGATAGCATTATGAAAATTGCGAAGTGAAGACGAGCATGTGGTGAATGATGTAAGGTTTTGCAGTTCGACTTTAAGGTAGGCTTCTACCTACTCTCCATTGAAGATGATGTGTGTTATGTATGGCATGTGAATATGAATATTAGGTTTGATTACAAATAAAATAACTTAGTATTGATTATTTATGTTTGGGGAATTAGATGATGGTTTTAGACCCGTAAGATGGAATATTTATGACCCTTTTAGAACCATATTGCCTTTTTCCTAGGTTAAGCTAATTTGTAGCATGGATATGATAGTATGCTAGGTTTGGGATGTGGTTTATGTGTTGAAATCATGGTTAGTATGCTTAACCTTAATTGAATTATTCTAGTGATCCTGAAATCGTAATTTGGGTATTGTTGGCTTAAATGCCCATGTTTCTTGGCATAGTTCATTTCTTAGGATTGGTTATGACTTACTTGACATCTAGAAATTGAACTAGATACCTTAGCCTAGTTTGGGGCATAGTTTTCCTAATTATGGAAATTGAGGATTAGAAATGGGATCTTGACCCACCTTAAGCTTGACTTATATAGTTCCATTGAAGACCTTAAATGCTTGTTAAACGCTTAGAGAATGGCTTTGGGACCATGTTGGCTAATCATGGTAAATGAGTTATGCTGATAGTATTTGAGGTGATGTATATGGTTGTTAACTATATTATCGTTAATGTTATGTGTAGCTATGAATTATGCAATTAATTAAGCCCATGACTATGTTATCATTTAAATCATTGACTAGATTACTATTTCAGGCCTTAGACTATGATATTACTAATGTTAAACTTTTCCTAGTAATCAAACTAGTGATTAGGCTAGAAAGCCCTCTTGTTGCTAATATTGTGAGTCATGATACTAAGGGTCCTAGAAGATATATTTATTGATTACATGAGAAGCTATGATACTAACCATGTTGAATCCAATAATTCATTGTAATATTCATATTTTATGCATTCATATATCTATGGATAAATTGTTCTTGACAACAAATGATGGGTTATGATGGTATTATATTCCTCGCTTCTCTTTTACTTTAGCTCTCGTGGGGCTTGTAATTTACTTTAACACTCATGGGGCTTGTAATTTACTTTAGCCCTCATAGAGCTCACACTTTACTTTAGCCCTTATGGGACTTGTCTTTTATTATCAGGCCTAAATCCATGAGTATAATGTTGTGATTATTTCAGACATATTATTGGGATGAGGGCCGTGTTATGATATTGGTTGGATTTTTGAAAATATTTATCCTTGTAAAGGAAACAGTTGTAGAATATGGATACATAGATGCTTATGTTGCTTATAATTTCATTTACTGCATAGATTTTGTACATTCGTGATTATTATATCGGTATTGATGTGATCCTAGCTGAAATATGACCTTAATACTATTGTTCCTACACAAGGGATTAAACCCACTTTTCATCGGAATAATGAATTTCTTTACTATAATAATTGCCTGCTGAATGGAATATTTATATGTATAAAAGAGGTTTAAAATATTGTTTAAAGATTTGACCGAGACAGATTTTGATCCATGACTTGACACTATTATTTACTTTGGTCATGAGATATTTTGGTCCTTTCTATATTCTTACAATAATTTAGTCCCGAAGATCATTCCCGGTAACAGACATACATATCTACACTCTTTTAGCCACAACTTGAGTCTGTGCACCTATTATCTGTATCTATACATATGTATTGATAGTTATGATGATATTAATATCCGAAAAGGATAGAGAATATTGTTATGATAATATTGATACCCGACAAGGTCGGAGGATACTATGATGATGATATTGATATCCAACGAGGCCAAAGGATACTGTGATGATGATATTAATACTCGACAAGGTTGGAGGATACTATTTGTAATACCCTGCGATTTTCCTAGATTAAACTCGCCCCAAAGAAATGTCAAGGTTAGCTCTTAGAATAAATGATGTTTAATTTAAAGGAAATTTTTTATATTTGAACTTTCCATCATGTAGAAAATTGAATAAGCTTTCCAACGATATAAGATTCGCCTAAATCCGATAACCGGGTAAGAAGTTATGGCTATTTTAAGTTTCAGTCATAAATCACCGTAAGTTGAACCCTTAGCACGTCGCAAAGCAGTGAAAAATCCCAATTGTCATTTTCTAGTGGCCCTCCGCAATTGGACCGCATCACGGAGAAGGCCAATTTCCCCTTTGGCAATTTCTAGTGTGACCTCGTGATACTGGCGCATCGCGCCACTGGTCAAAATGAAAAACATAAGGGCTCCACAATTGTGGTGCGTCGCGGAGGGAGCCCATTTTCCACTCGTCCAATTTCCAGTGAGCCACCGCGATAGTGGCGCATTGCGGTGGCCACCCAGTTTGAAAAATGTTGCATTTTTTAGTTTTGTTTAGGAGTTTAAACAGGGCATGCTGGTGATTCTCCCAGCCCCTAGTCTGTCTTAATCAACAAATTAAACCCCTCTAAACCACTTTGCATTCAATTTTCATCTATTTCTCTCAAAGCAAAAACCCTAGTTCATCAACTTCCTCCTTAAGCAACTCAAATTCCTCCATTAATCTTCCAAGGAAATTCAAGATTTAGAATTCCCAAGTCAAGTACTCCAAGAATTCATCTCCAAAGCATCAATAGGAATCCAAGATTCAAGTTTTCATCAAAGATCATCAATTCAAGGTATGTGGGGTTTGAATAAGGATAAATCTTTCGTCCTTGTGCCCAAAGTTATGTTTTTCAACAATTTTTTTATGATTTGAAATTGGGGTTTACACCCATAGTATCTTATTGGTGATTTTTGTGTATGATACGATTGAATTATGAAATCCCATATTTGTTTTGAGTTAAAGAATGTTATTTTATGATTTTGAATACCATGAGCATGATTTGAGATATTGTTTACAGATTTTCAATTGAATTGAGCATGATATTTTGATTTAAAATCATTATCTCAATACTATTGAAACATGAACTATTATCCAAGATTGATTATTGTGATTTCAAGAAAGTTGGTGCTATAAGCATCTTATGAGCAAGATTGTTTCCAATTTTCAATACAGTTTTGATCTTTTGATCATTGGTTTAGCTTTGGAATCTACACTTAGATTATTACAATGTACAAAGACTTAGAACAGTTTTGTATACAGACTTACTAATGTCAGTGCATAAATGGTTTTTCATATAAATCCTTATGCTAGTTTTAAGAAGTGGATTTCCAATGGTTTTGAGCATACAGATCTTAAAGGGAGTAGTATTTAGTACCTAGCGGGAAGTGTGGGATTAGTATTTCGTATCTTCCACAGAACTACGTAGCCAATGTAGGTACAGACTCAGATTATTCCCATTTATTTGGATGATTTATTTAGCTTGCGATCGATCACCTGGATTAGGTTATACTCCCTGGCAAGAGTATGACACCTCTCCCCAACATGAGTTTTCCTCCTTAGGAGGTCAAGATGTTGGAATCCATATAGCTCACATGGTTTATGTCAGTTAAGAGAACCTCCCTATTAGTAAAAGCTACACAAATTCACAGATAAAGTATTTTTCCTAACATTTTGAAAGAAGCCCCTGGCAGAATAAGTTTTCAGATATAATTTGAGAATAAGAACAGAATTCAGATTTTAGAACTAAGTGTAATGGTTCACAAGATTTAGATTACATGTTTATTATTCATGATTTGACTTTCAGATTCCAGATTTACTCAAGCTATGTGAGTCACTTACATTTAGCATGCATGATTTGATAAACTGTGATGATATTATTTACTTATTGCATGCACCCCCATATACTCAGTACATTCTCAAAGTACTGATCTACATGTACGTCTATGTGCTATATTGTCTCATAATGTAGATTTGGGTGCTCAGTCTCAGCAGCGACAGTGATTTTATAGGATCATATCTACATCCCTGCAGTTGGTGAGTCCTCATAGTTTGAGGGCTTAGTTATTTAGATTTCCCATTTATTAGTAGATGTCTTCGTTATTCATTTCAGTTAGTTAGAGTCAGTTGGAAACTGTCCCAGAGGCTCTCTAGATTCAGCTAGTAGAGGCTTGTCAAACAACCAGATTCAGTCTTAGATCTCAGTTGTGGTATTCAGACTTTTCAGTATTTGTTTTATCAGTTTAATGAGATTAGTAATTTCAGATATATTCAGAAAATTTTCCATATTTTATTATGATTTTATACTTATATTTCCCCATGTTGAGATTCAGATGTGTTAGAAGGCAACCAGGGTTAGCTCAGGACTACTTGTAGTTCGGAGCACCGTGTGGCATCTCAGGAACTAGATTTCAAGGCATTACATACTTAGTATCAGAGCCTAAGGTTTAGAGAGTCCTAGGGAGTTAGACAAGCCGTGTTACATAGAGTCTTAATCATCGGTGTGAAGTGCGCCACATCTATGAGCAAAAGGCTATGGAGCGTTTTAGGAAAATCATCTTTTTCTTTCATAATCCATCGTGCTTACAACTTTCTCTAACTACTATTAACTCATGCTCTTTTATGATAGAATATGCCTCCTCGCAGAGCTAATGCTCATAGAAATGATAACCAACCACCTTAGGCCGCAGATCCTTTGAATGAGAATATATCACATGCAGAGTTTCGAGCAGCTTTTCAGGTGCTAGCCCAAGTTATGACAACTAAAATTTGAGACTTTATGAGAATAAACCCGCCAAAATTCTTTGGGTCGAAAGCAGGTGAGGACCCATAGTTATATCTTAATGAGGTGAAGAAGATCACTCGAATTATGCATATTTCCAAAGAAGAGAGTGTAGAATTAGCATCCTATAGGCTGAAAGATATTTCTTATGACTAGGTGGTAATGTGGAAGAAGAGTAGGGGGAGAATGCAGCCCCTATGACTTGGCAAATATTTCAGGATGTGTTTCTAGACAAATTCTTCCCACTTGAGATAAGGGAAGCTAAGATAGAAGATTTTATGAACCAGAGGTAGGGATCTATGACAGTGAAGGAGTATAGCCTCAAGTTCAACCAGTTGTCTAAGTATGCCCCTGATTAGATGGTTGACCCAAGGTCAAGCATAAGTAAGTTTGTGGCCGGTGTGTCTGGATTGATAGTTAAGGAGTGTAGGACTACAATGCTCAACAAATACATGGATCTTTCTAGATTGATGATGCATGCTCAGTAGATTAAGGCGGAAAAGATGAAGGAAAGAGAGAGAGTACATAGAGGGCTAGAATAGGGCAGTTTAATTATAGTCAGATCATGTCTGGAGGAGGAAATCGTTTGCAGTTTTAGAATCGTTCATCTATGCCTGCACCTTCTTTAGCCAGTGCTCCTACACCCAGAAATAGGCAAGAACAGTGGGGTAAGTCTTCTATGTGCAGATCTCAGAATAGTGTGAGTGGTAGGCCCAGTTATCCTCAGTGTACTAGGTGTGGCAAGAATCATCCTGGTGAGTGTTTAGTGGGATAGAGAGGTTGTTATGGGTATTTCCAACCATCCCATGGGATCAAAGAGTGCCCGTATGTTAGACAGGGACATAAGGATGTTTATCCTCAGACTCATGCTAATAGTGCACCAGCTCCTCCTCAGAGCGCATCATCCAGTTCTGTTGGCGGTCAGCGCTAGAATAGGTTCTATGTTTTACCATCCTGACACTGGTATGATTCGTGTTTTTCATTTTGATGTGTATGTGTTGCTAGACCCCCAGTCGAGTTTCTCTTATATGACCCCGTTAGTTGCTCTGAATTTGAAGATAAACTCTAACAGGATTCCTGAGCCTTTCTTGGTTTCTACCTCAGTAGGTGAGTCATTTGTTGCTAAGCAAATCTATAAGAAGTGTCCTATCACTGTTCTTCATAAAGTCATGTTAGCAGACCTGATAGAGTTAGACATGGTTGATTTTGATCTTATTCTTGGCATAGATTGGCTCTATTCCTGTTATGCTTCTTTAGATTGTCGCACCGGTATGGTGAAGTTTCAGTTGCTAGATGAGCCATTCTTTGAGTGGTCAGGTATTTCAGTGTCCCCCAAAAGCCATTTTATATCTTATCTTAAATCCAGAAAGTTGATCTCCAGAGGATGTATTTGTCATCTTGTTTGAGTTAAAGACACTAAGTCTGAGACCCCAGTAGTTCAGTCAGTCGATGTAGTAAATGAGTTTCCAGAAGATCTCCCAGGGGTAGCTTCAGATTGAAAGATAGAATTCGGTATTGATCTTCTCCCAAATACTCAGCCTATTTCTATTCCTCCATATTATATGGCTCCCGCTGAGCTTAAGGAGTTGAAGGAGCAACTCAAAAATCTTTTAGATAAAGGTTTCATAAGTCCTAGTGTTTCTCTATGGGGTGCTCCCGTCCTATTCGTGTGAAATAAAGATGGTTCTTTGCGTATGTGCATTGACTATCGTCAGCTAAATAAGGTCACAGTCAAGAATAAATATCCTCTTTTAGAATTGATGACCTGTTTGATCAATTGCAAGGTGCAACTTATTTCTCAAAGATAGTCCTTAGATCCGGCTATCATCATCTTAAAGTAAGGGAATGTGATATTCCAAAGATAGCTTTCAGAACCCATTATGGTCATTTTGAGTTTCTAGTCATGTCATTCGGGCTAACCAATGCTCCAGTAGCTTTTATGGACCTCATGAATCGAGTGTTCAAGCAGTATCTAGATATGTTTGTCATAGTTTTCATAGATGATAACCTCGTATACTCCCATAGTGAGGATGACCATGCAAACCATCTTAAAATTATCATGCAAACCATCTTAAAATTATCTTGCAAACTCTTAGAGATCATCAATTGTTCGCTAAGTTCAGCAAGTGTAAATTTTCGCTAAGGTCAGTTGCCTTTCTCAATCATATTATTTCCGCCGATGGCTTTAAAGTTGATCCCCAAAAGACAAAAGTTGTAAGAAATTGACCTAGACCTATCTCTCCATTAGACATTAGGAGTTTTTTGTGTTTAGCTGGCTATTATCATTGTTTTGTTGAAGGTTTCTCGTATTTTGCATCTCTTATATCTAGATTGACCCAAAAGAAATTTAAGTTCCTGTGGTCATATTCCTACGAGAAGAGTTTTCAGGAGTTGAAGACTCGACTCACTTCAGCCTCAGTGTTAGCATTACCTGATGGTACAGACGATTTTGTGGTGTATTGTGATGCCTCTAGATTTGGTTTGGATTGTGTATTGATACAGAGAGTTAAGGTCATAGCCATGCCTCTAGATAGTTGGCGATCTTATTTCATAACCCTTATGACCTTAAGGTATTAATTTTTACGTTGAATCATGATTAGGTATGTCAGTAGGTGTTCTCAGGCAAGTTTTGGATTTTTTGAACATCATTTGCAACACGTTTGGAAGTCTAAATCAGTGGACCAACGTGATTTCAATGCACCGCATCGCCTATCGTGTTGATAAATATTTTTCCCGACTCACAGTGCCAATTTCTAGTGAATCAAAGCATACTCAACGTGGCACGTCGGCCATACCGTCGACCCCATCGATGTGGCACGTTGGGCTGCACATCATTGGGCCAGTTTTTAGTCATTAAAACTCCACATCCCTAAGAGTATCAAATTCAAGATTCAAGAACTTACCATCAACCTTCATTAATTCAAGCACCAAGGTATGTGAAGTGTTCGTCCAAGGGTTTTCTTTCACCCTTGGAATCCAAGAAACTCTTTTAAACTACAAGTTAATTGATTTCATAGATTTCATGATGAATTCTAATGTAATTTTGATTATGATGTCAAATGGGTTTTCAATTCCATGAATTATCATGAGTTTCATGAAACTTTATTAGTTGTAGATTGAATTATGTAAACTTCATATGGAACTCTTGAATTGCAAGTTAAATGTAGTATCCATGATAGTATTACATGTTTATTGATATGTGGAATGCCCATGCTCCCCAAAGTGTTTGTCAAAATGCTTATGTGAATTAACTAGTTCAAGTATTATGTGATTTCATTCATGTACAATTCATGTATATCAAGTGGTTGGCAAAAGTGTCTAAATGAATGCATTATTAGTAGGCGAGTGCTATTATACTATTAAAGCCATGCAGTGTTTTACTTTTCATGCTATCGAGTCCTGGGGATATTTTATACCCAACAAATCTAGCTGCTTACCTAGAGCTACAGTAGTTATAGAACAATCTCAGTAGTGTCGTGAATAGTAATACTCAATAATCAATCACAGTTTCAGTTCAATATTCAGTTCAGACCTCAACTAAACCCAGTCAGTTAACAGAACTCATTAGTATTTCGTCAGTCAATGAAACCAAGTTAATTTAGTTTAGTTAGATAACACGATCAGTAATAGTTAAGTCAAGCCTAGTACAGTCTAAAAATAAGTTCAGCATCTATTTAGTTGGGAGTAGGATTCAGCATCGAGCGAGTGCAGGAATGACGGCTTCCCCGTTAGATAGGCAGAGTCATTAGTAGCAGTCCCTATACTCTAGAACTACATAGCCAGCGTAGGAAATGAGAAGTCACCCGTCATTTTAGGCTTGACCTTATTGTAGGGTTCACCCGTCAATTCAGGCTTGACACCCTTAGTGCTGCGGGACAACACAATACATCAGTATAGTGGATCCACAAAGCCAGTATTAGTACCCGTGGCACGGTACTGATACCCTTCCAACTGGGGTTATAGGTTGGATCTCGATTATCTCAGATTGGGGCATATCGGTTAGATGAGTACCTCCCATAATTTCAATTTCAATTTTAGTCTTAGTACAAAACTTAGTTCAAATCTGTAGATTCAAGATCATCAGATACAGTCAACCAACTCATTGTAGAACTCAGATCAGTTCTTCAGAATTAGGACTGTCAGAAATAACATTCAGTTATCAGTAATACAATATCAGTAAACTTAGATATTAGTTAATCAGTAGTTAGAACTCAGTATCTAGTTTTACCATGACTTCAGCTAGAGTTTATGTATTCATGCATGTACTCTTATTCAGTTATGTCCACATTACTCAGTCAGTTATTGTTCATGCATATGAACCTATACATATCAGCCTTCCTCACATAGCATACCAGTACATTCAAAGTACTGACGCATAGTTTTATTTAGCACTATGATATCTTATATTATAGGCTCAGATTCACGAGCCCCTGACCGTACTTAGCAGCCTAGAGTATCAGAAGTAAATTTAGTGGTGAGTCCTCATAGTTCAAGTTGATGTTATATTTTAGTATTTCAGTAGCTCATCATATTCAGTAGATGGAGTTAGTTGGGGGCTTGTCCCATCAACTCTATATTCAAACAGTTGAGGCTTTCAGACTAGAGTATTTTAGACAAATGTCCCAGTATTCAGTAATTGTTTCAGTTATTAACTTTATGGGGATTTTTAACCTATCTTTCGCTTTTATTTAAGATATATTATCATTGTAGTGTTATTATTATTCAGTGCTTACAACAAATACCAGTCATGGGTTAGATGGTGGTCCTTGGGGTCGCTACACTGTGTAGCATTCGGGGTACAGACTCGGGGCATTACATTGTTGTATATAGATTTCTTCCTCTAATTCTCTATTTAGGAATATTGTTTTTACATCCATTTGAAGGATTTCAAGACCATATACCACTGCCAAGGCAATTAACATTGAAATCAACGTTATCCATGTTACTGGCGAGTATGTATCAAAGTAATCAAGGCCTTCTTTCTATTTAAAGACTTTTACTACAAGTCTTGCCTTGTATTTGTCAATGGTACCATTCGTTTTCATTTTCCTTTTAAAGATCCATTTAGAACCTAAACGTTTATTTACTGGATGAAGATCAACCAACTTCCACGTATGGTTGCTTAAGATTGAATCAATCTCACTATTGAATGCCTCTTTCCAAAAGGATGAGTCTGACAATGACATTGCTTTGTTAAACGTTTGAGGTGCATTTTCTAAGAGAAAAGTTACAAAATCCGATCCAAATGAAGTTGATGTTAATTGACGTGTACTACGTCTTAGATTCATTATGTGTAACGCCCCAGAAAATGGCTTCCAGAGCATCACACGGTGCTTGAGGCTACGAGTAGGCACAAGCTAACCCTTCAAGCCATTTTCATTCAGTTCAACACAAATCAACGGGGTTTTCATAAATAACCCTCAAATATCAACAGAGTAATCATCATCCAAAAATAAAAGAATTTCAGAAAGATAACAAAATATGACTTATTAGTCAACTCCCAACATCTATACTAGTCTGACAAGTCTCTAAGAAAATCAATAAAACCAGTGAGCCATTGAGACAGGCCCCAACTGACTCATACTCAGTTATCAAATGTAAATAATTCCATTAAACCAATATCAGACATCACGTTCTCGGAACATGAGGACTCACCACGACAGAGGATGTAGAACAGTGTGCCCGAAGAATCCCTATCAAACCTGGAACTGAGCACCTGAACCTACATTCCGAGAAAATGCAGCCCACATCCGAAGATGTGGGTCAGTACCATGGAAAGGAACCGAGTATATGGGGGTGTATGTAGTTGTATAAACATCATCATCATAAATATTTATAAGAAATATGCAGGATGTATGAAAGACTCACATAGCCCGAAGAAAATCATCATAATCATGAGAAGATGAAATAAGTACACTAACACATGTGAGGTCATCATATAATTTGTCAATCACTTTCAGTTCATCAAGAATATCAATTCTCATAATGTAAATATCATTTAAATTTTTCGAAACAATAACTTTCACAATTCCACTTTCAAATCACTTCACCATTCACCATAGACACAAGGAAACACACACATACTGGGAGATCCTATAACCGACATTAACCATGTGAGCCACATGGAGTCCAACGTGCAACCCACGTTGGGGAGATTCGTCCTATCCTTTCCATTGAAGTAGGACTATCGATATCAAATCCACACAAACTAGTGATCACTATATAAATCAGCCTCAGGCTCACTCCTACGAGGGCACGTAATTCTAGGTAATAAGGCCACTTTATACCTCCCACTCGGTGCTAAAGATTTCTCTTGGAATTAGCTCAGATTATTTCAAAGACAATCCATAACAAAACAATTTCAGTAATATATAAATATGCATCGGGATCCATCATGCTTCCCATCTATCAAAATCAACCATGTTGTGGATTTCTTTCACACTCAAGATCAAAACAACTCCATTAAGACCAAAAGGTCAAATCATTCAAAATATCTCAAATATTCAACATCAACGTGCTTATAACACATACTTTCTCAAAAAAACACAATTTCCAATGGGGATTCACGACCCAAATATCAAAATCATGATAAATATCGTTTAAGATTCATGTTTTATATCTCCACACATGTAAATTCATATTTTAAAAGTATAAACATCAAGATTTCATAATAATCATCATAAGATATGGGTTCATGCTTTAAATTCATAAAAATCAAATAAAAATCATGCTTTTGTAAAGAAAACTATTTTTGGGCACAAGAACAAAATAGAATTCTTGTTGAAAAACCCCACATACCTTGAATGATGAACTTTAGATCGATACTCATTTTTGAGATGTTAATCGTGCCTTTGAATGATGGTTCTTGGAGTTCTTGAACTAGGAACTTGGAATCTTGAATAAATTTGCAGAATTAATGGTGAACTTTGAAGGTTCTTAAAGTTGGATACAGGAGCTTAGGGTTTTCTTTTTTAGGAAATTTGATAAAATATAACATGTAATGCTTCTAATAGGCTTTAATATAGGGTTTGGACAGATTTTGGGTGATGGAAAATGACCAAAACGCCCCTAAAAAATCAAATAATTCTCGAATCTTTCCTTTAGTGGACTGTTTTGATAGTCGAAGTAGATTAACCATAATGTTTTACTCCGATATCCAAATTGGATGAAACCAATTTCATTAGAAAAAGAACTGTCTTATATTTCCATTGATATATAGTATCTCACCCAGATCATTTTGTACAAGGAGTTATGATCATTTGATGTTGACCCAAAAATTCACTTTTGATAGGCTGAAGTAGATCGACCATAACTTTTTTTCTCCGATAAACAAATTGGATGAAACCAATTTCATCGAAAAGAGGACTCGCAGAGCTTTCCGTTGATATATATTAGCTCACCCAGATCATTATGTACAAGGAGTTATGATTATTTAAAGTTGGAGCAAAAATACGCCAGGCCTCAGTACTTTTTCCTGCACGTTTTACTGCTCACTACTATTCATAGTTCGATCGGAATGTTCATAACTCGTCGCTCAGGTGTCCGTTTTGGATGATCCACATATCATTGGAAATCTTATTCGATACTCTACGCAATGGTGGGTTATAATCTAAGACATTCCACATGGAAAATTTATAATTCATTTTAGAAGATAGAACCCAACACGTTTACGCACAAAATTTCAACAAAATTTTTTTTGGGGTATTACATTATGTACATCCTCACTTGGTTTATCTCGAGGTCGTTTATACCCTCCACTAGACTATTCATGTCTAGTTTTATATGGATAAATGTGTTCAAAGAATTCAGCATTATCTAATTCAATTACCGTACTTTCATTAATATCCGGATGTTCAGATTTAGAACCAAAAACCGTCATGCTTTACTACTTTTAGCATATCCTATGAACATGCAATCCACCGTCTTAGGTCCTATCCTTACTCTTTTAGGCATAGAAACTTGGACCTTCACTAGACACCCCCAGACTTTGAAATATTTCAAGTTAGGTTTCCTTCCTTCCCATTGTTCATAGGGAATTAATTGTGTCTTAATATGGGGCACTCTATTGAGTATTTAGTTAGCTGTAAGGATAGCTTCTCCCCCACAAGTTTTGCGGTAAACCTGAACTTATTAGTAAGGCATTCATCATTTCGTTCAAGATTTGGTTTTTCCTTTCCGTAATTCCATTGGATTGAAGTGAATACGGGGTCATAGTTTTATGGACAATTCCATTCTCTACACATATTTGTGCAAAGGGAGATTTATATTCTCCACCCCTATAACTTCTTATCGTTTTGATCTTTTTCTCCAACTGATTTTCAACTTCTATTTTATATTACCTAATGTATCTATTGCTTCATCCTTACTGATTAGAAATTAGACATAACAGTAGCTAGTGCAATCGTCAATAAAAGTTATAAAATATCTTTTCCCACCACGAGATGGTACTGACTCCATATCACAAATGTCAGTGTGGATTAAGTTTAAGGGATTGGAATTTGTTTCAACAGACTTATACGGATGCTTAACATACTTTGATTCCACAAATGTTTGACATTTTGATTTATTACACTCAAAGTTTGGCAAAACTTTTAAGTTAATCAGTTTTTGCAAGGTTTTGTACTTGACATGTCCTAAACAACTATGCCACAAACCTTTTGACTCTAGCAAGTAAGAAGAAGCCTCAACTTTCTTCATTTTAACAACGATTACATAAAGTTTGAAAAGGCCCACATTGAGGTAGCCCGTTCCTACATATGTTTCATTCTTGATTATTACAACTTTCTTCAAAAAAAAAAAACACTTAAACCCATTTTTGATGAGAAGTGTCATAGACACTAAGTTTTTCCTAATAGTGGGAACATGGAGAACATTGATGAGAGTCAACACCTTGCCCAAATTCATTTTTGGGAATATCTTCCCACTTCCTTCAACCTTGGTTGTTATATTATTTCCTATAAAGATCACTTCTTTGGGACCAACGGAATCATAAGTAGCAAAAGCTTCTTTGTCCGCTCAAACATGTCTAGTGGCTCCTAAATTAAACCACCATTCATTTGGATATCCAACTAGATTGCTTTTAGTAATTGATCATATCACATGGATTTTCAATTTTTCTAGTTGTTTCCAACATGTTTGTATAATCTCTTTTCTTGTCCAGAAGACTTCTTCATCTTCTTATTATTTGGAGCATCATCCTTAACAGGATTTGCAACCATCATTAATGATTTTTCATTCAACTCATTATCCTCGTCTTTCTTGGAATGACTCATAAGATCTTTCAAATTAGGAAATTGATTTCCAATCATTATTATTATTATTATTTAAGAATATAAGGATCTATACTTGTGAAAATTTGCATTGCAAGTTTGCCCAGTCAAAATGACATCAATTGTTGCCATTCTTTGAAGTTCACACCAAAATATTTTTCTATTTCTCTGTCGTTAACACCTTCAACACAAGATTATAAATAATTTATCCAAGAAGTATGTTAGATTTCAGAAATGAGATGAAATAGAAATGTAAAGCCAAGTCCACCGACTTCACGGAGTGTCCTTAAGGAACAATTCCCCTCACTGTACCTGAGGTTATGGAATCTTTCCTCCAGGACAAAATGGTTTTCAATCTAAAAAATAGCGGTACCTCAAATTATTGGATTCTTCGAACTCACTTAACAGCTTAATGATCACACAGAGTTTTTCTATAGAAGAAGAGTATTTTTGCTATCAAAAATCATGTCTATACCTGAGGAATATATCAGGTATTTATAGCCTTTAATGTGTTCTTTTAGAAAGGATGCATTGGTTCAGCAGAAAGGCACCTATTCACAATAGTCATGTCCCTACGGTCAGTTTATGTTGGACCTGCATCGGATCTGCGGCCACAGGTGACGTTTTGAAAATTCCAGTAGCTTTTGCGCTATATTTGAACCCACAGGTTGCGTACCTGCAAAACATCTGCGCCCTCAGGTCACCCTAAAACATGAAACAGTGTGTCTTTTCCCTTGAAGGGTCACATCCCTTCGTGATGCGTTGGGTATGCGTTTGCATGGCATCAAAAATGCTCCCGCACTTGGATAAAAAATAATTATATTAGATTTTGGTATTAAGTTTTTCACCTGTAACACAAGTTTCAAATAAAATTCGTTGAAAAAGATAGATCTCATCGATCGATCATTTTACAAATCCAAATCCAAAGATGAAGACTAGTTGAGCGAGCGACGATGACGAAGGCGTGAGGCACCACATTTTTCTTGCCTCACTATCCATGTAGAGTTAGTGCTCCTTATTAAAAATACTCCAAAGTTCCCTTCTCTCACCAATGTAGGAGAATTAGTGAACTTTTTTATTTAAGAGTACACTTTCTAATTTGGTGTCTCTCTTTCCCTCCACTATTTTCCCCTCCATTTTTCATTCACACACACACACATTGAACTCAACAATCCCCCACATGAATGGGTAATGGCTATCTTTTGAAGAAATATACGAACAAGCATGTGATCATTTAGCAAAGATTGATTGCATCTGAATAAGTAGGTTTCCCTTTGAACTTTCCATGGTGAACATACATAGGATGCACTCAGTCAATTGGTATATTTGATATATTTGAACCTTTGAGCTTTAATATACACCTAGACAACACATATCATACTACCATTCTTTTACTGTTTATGGTTCTCACGGTTTCATTCTTTTCATCCATGAATAGGTCCTGGTTTTATGAGAGCTTAGAGAATAAGCCTTTACTAACATTCTCCTTGAAGCGGCTTCTACATCGCCATCATATAGGTGATTTAAAAATGTTCAATACTATAGATTAAACTATTTTTTCAAATCAGCCAAATTTAGATAATCATTAAAAGACTTTTCACCTTAAGTCTTATCCTTATTTACTAAACATTGTCTACATCATGAGAATGGTTTAGGTAATTGACAATGTTGAACTTATCAGACACAACTTTGTTTGATCTCTTTGAACCTAGCTCTTGGGATCTCCAGTCTGCTAGGTTGAGTTACTGCCATGCTGACTTTTCCTAGGCCTTAAACCCATTCCCTTAGATGTTCTCTCAACTCCTTCTCTAGATAGACCTTTTGTAAGTGGATCCGACACATTATCCTTCTACTTTACATAGTTAACAGTGATAATTCCGCTAGATAGAAATTCTCTAACAGTATTATGTCTCCGTCTTATATGATGAGATTTACCGTTGTACATCATGCTCCATACCCTACCTATTGTCGATTGGCTATCACAGTGTATACATACTGGTGCCACTAGTTTGGTCCAATAAGGAATATCTTTCAAGAAATTCCAAAGCCATTCTGCTTCTTCACCAGCTTTATCCAATGCGATAAATTTAGATTCCATTATAGAGCGAGCAATATAAGTTTGTTTGGATGATTTCCAAGAGACCGCTCCTCTACCGATAGTAAATACATATCCACTTATGGATTTTACTTCGTTCGATCCGGTGATCCAATTTGCATCACTATATCCTTCAAGTACCACGGGATATTTATTATAATGCAACACATAGTCTTGAGTGTATTTAAGATACCCTAAAACTCTTTTCATTGCCATCCAATGAGTTTTATTAGGATTACTCGTGTACCAATTCAACTTACATATAGCACATGTTATGTACCGTCATGTACAGTTCATTATATATATTAAACATACTAATAATCTTCCGTACTCCAATTGTGAGTCACTTTCACCTTTATTCATTCGAAGTGCAAAGCTCACGTCCAATAGTGTCTTGGCAATACCGAATTCCATATACTTGAATTTGTCAAGTACCTTTTTGATATAATTAGAGTGTGACAATTCCAACCCTCGTGGAGTTCTATGGATTCTTATTCCTAAGGTCAAATCCACAACTCTAATGTCTTTCATATCAAACTTGCTCTCAAGTATTCATTTCATAGCATTTATGTCCAAAATGTCTCTACTAATGATCAACATATCATCCACATACAAACAAACAATGACTAGGTGATTTGGAGTGTCTTTAATGTAAACACATCTATCACATTCATTTATCTTGAACCCGTTTGTCAATATGGTTTGTTCAAACTTTGCATGCCATTATTTAGGTACTTGTTTTAGTTCATGAAGTGACTTAACAAGTTTACACACGTTATTTTCTTTTCCTGGAACCACAAAACCCTCAAGCTATTCCATGTAAATTTCTTCCTTTAATTCTCTATTTAAGAATGCAGTTTTCACATCTATTTGATGGATTTCAAGACCATATACCTCCGCCAAGGCAATTAACATTCGAATCGACGTTATCCTTGTTACTGGCGAGTATGTATCAAAGTAGTCAAGGCCTTCTTTCTTTTTAAAGTCTTTTACTACTAGTTTCGCCTTGTATTTATCAATAGTACCATGTGATTTCATTTTCCTTTTGAACATCCATTTAGATCCTAAAGGTTTGTTTCCTGGAGGGTGATTAACTAACTCTCATGTATGATTTCTTAAGATTGAATCAATCTCACTATCAACTGCCTCTTTCTATAAGTATGAATCCGAAGACGTCATCACTTTCTTAAATGTTTGAGGCTCATTTTCTAAGAGAAACGTTACAAAATTTGATCCAAACAAAGTTGACGTTCTTTGACGTGTACTATGTCTTGGATTTCATCAGTATGTACATTCTCACTTGGTTCATCTCAAGGTCATTTAAACCCCCCCCCCCACTAGACTGTTCATGTGTAGTTCTATATAGGTAAATGTTTTCAAAAAATTCAGCATTATTTAATTTAATCATCGAATTTTCATTAATATCTGGATGTTCAGATTTATGAACCAAAAACTGACATGCTTTACTACATTTAGCATATCCTATGAACACGCAGTCCACCGTCTTAGGTCCTATCTTAACCTTTTAGGTATAGGAACTTGGACCTTTGCTAGACACGCCTACACTTTGAACTATTTCAATTTGGGTTTTCTTTCTTTCCATTTTTCATAAGGAATTGATTATGTCTTACTATGGGGAACTCTATTGAGTATTCAGTTGGCTGTAAGAATAGCCTCCCCCACATGTTTTGTGGTAAACCTGAAATTATAAGTAAGGCATTCATCATTTCCTTCAAAGTTTGGTTTTTCCTTTCCGTAATTCCATTAGATTGAGGTGAATATGGAGTCATAGTTCAATGGACAATTCCATTCTCTACACATATTTCGGTGAAGGGAGATTCATATTCTCTTCCCCTATCACTTTTTATATTTTTGATCCTTTTTCTTTAACTGATTTTCAACTTCAGTTTTGTATTTCCTAAACGCACCTATTGCTTCATCCTTACTATTTAGCAAGTAGACATAACAATATCTAGTGAATCGTCAATAAAAGTTATGAAATACTTTTTCTCACCACGTGATGGTGTTGACTTCATATCACAAATTTTAGTGTGGATTAAGTCTAAGGGATTGGAATTCCTTTCAATGGACTTATACGGATGCTTAGTATACTTTGATTCCACACAAGTTTAACACTTTGATTTATTGCACTAAAAGTTTGGCAAAACTTCTAAGTTAATAAATTTTCGTAATGTTTTGTAATTAACATGGCCTAATCGTTCATACCACAAATCTTAAGACTCAAGAAAGTAAGAATAATTTAAACTTTTATTGATTTCAACATTCATTACATTCATTTTGAATAGGCACTCATCGACGTAGCGTTTTTCTACATACACTTCTCCTTTACTAAGTACAATTTTTTCGGAAATAAATACATATTTGAACCCATTTTTGTCTAGAAGTGAAACAAAAATCAAGGTCTTCCGTGACTCCGGAACATACAACACATTGTTAAGTGTCAACACTTTGCCGGAAGTCATATTCAAGCAAACTTTTCTTGTTCCTTCTACGTTTGCAGTAGCGGAGTTTGCCATGTAGATATTTTCTTCTACTTGAGTCGGAGCAAACGTAAAATATAACTCCTTATTAGCACAAACATGGTGAGTGGCACCAGAATCCATCCACCATTCGTGAGGATTTTCCACCAAGTTGCATTCGGAAAGCATAGCACACAGATCATCCGTTTCTTTCTTAGACTCGGCCAGATTTGCTTGGTCCTTCTTCTTCCCTTTATTTGGGGAACGACAATCCGTAGACTTGTCAACAATCTTGCCACAGTTGAAGTACTTTCTCTTTAACTTCTTCTTGGGTTGAATGCTTTTATTTCCAACTTTATTTTGCTTCTTAGGGTGGTTTTGGTCATCTTTTACAATGTTTGCTCCATTCATTATAGAATTGCCTCTTGACCTTCTTTCCGCAGCCTTGTTATCTTTTTCAATGTGCAGTCGTACAATTAAATCTTCGACGGACATCTCCTTACATTTGTTTTTTAAATAGTTCTTAAAGTCTTTCCACATAGGTGGTAGCTTCTCTATTATTGCTGCTACTTGAAATGCTTTATTCATGACCAAACCTACAACAAAGGTTATGTGAATACTGAGAACATGTTTAAACTGTTCAACAAAGGTATTTGTTAAAATCATACCTTCCGCAAGGAGATTATGGATGATCACTTGCAGTTTCTGCACTTGGAAAACAACAGATTTGTTGTCTATCATTTTATACTCTAGGAACCTTGCAACGAAGAACTTTTTAGTTCCGGCATTCTCTGTCTTGTACTTCCATTCTAGCGCTCCCCATAACTCTTTTGTTGTCTTTGTTCCACTATACACATTGTAAAGGTCATCTTGGAGACCACTCAAGCTATAATTCCTGTAAAAGAAATTTGAGTGTTTCCAAGCCTCCATAATCACGAAGTGTTCTTGTTCAGAGGTTTCCTCGGGAACCTCCGGAGCTTCCTCAAATGTGAACCTTTGAAGATAGAGAGTTGTGAGGTAGAAAAACATTTTCTGTTGCCATCTCATGAAGTCAATATCTGCGAACATTTTGGATTTCTCCGCCGGTGCCCTAGCTTGCGAAGCATTCGTATGACACATCGTGGCAATCCTAGTTGCCGCCATAGTCGTTCCAGCATCACGTATTTGATTATCAATCATCATTTTCCTGTCATCACAAGACAGTACCTTTAGTATATCAAAACACTTATTAAAAAGTTGCAGCAACTTTAAACACCTCTTGTTTCTAGTTTAACGATGAAGTTTTTATTACTTTCAATCGTCAACCGAATGATCTTTAAATCGTGATGAAGATTTTATGTCTTCAAATCACTAGTTAAGTTCAAATGAAGTAGAAAGCTTACAGCTTTAATCACCAGAAAACAAGCAATACAGATTCCAAAAGATTATTCCTTAAGATTGTTATTTTTAATGTTTTCGGGTACAAGAATCTGTATATATGCAACAACAACTTCAACACAAGTTCAAGTCAAAGACAAGAACACTTATGATGTTCCTTAACACCTTCAACAAAAGATTATGAATAATTTATCCAAGAAGTATGTTAGATTTCAGAAATGAGATGAAATAAAAATGTAAAGCCAAGTCCCCTGACTTCACGGAGTGTCCTTAAGGAACAATTCCCCTCACTGTACTCGAGATTATGGAATCTTCGTCCCAAGATAAAATGGCTTTCAATCCGAACAATAGCGGTACCTCAAATTGTTGGATTCTTCGAACTCACTCAACAGCTTAATGATCACACAGAGTTTTTGTATAGAAGAAGAGTATTTTTGCTGTCAAAAATCATGTCTATACCTGAGGAATATATCAGGTATTTATTGCCTTTAATGTGTCCTTTCAGAAAGGATGCATCGGTTCAGCAGAAAGGCAACTATCAGTAGCAGTCACGTCCCTGCGTCCAGTCTATGTTGGACCTGCACCTGATCTGTGGCCACAAGTGACGTTTCAAAAATTCCAGTAGCTTCTGCGCTACATCTGCGCCCACAAGTCGCGTACCTGCGCAACATCTGTGCCTGCAGGTCACCCTATAGTGCGAAACAGTGTGCCTTTTCCCTCGAAGGATCTCATGGTGTTGCGTATGCGTTTGCATGGCGTAAAAAATACGCATGCACTTGGAGAAAAAATAATTATATCTGATTTTTGGATTAAGTTTTTCACTTGTAACACAAGTTTCAAATAAAATTCGTCTAAAAAGATAGATCTCATCGATCATTTTTCAAATCCAAATCCAAATCCGATCCGAGTGAGCGACGACGACAACTGTGCGAGGCACCACCTTGTTCTTGCCTGACTATCCATGTGGAGTTAGTGTTCCTTATTAAAAACATTCCAAAGTTTCCTTCTCCCACCAATGTGGGAGAATTAGTGAATTTTCCTATTTAAGAGTACACTTTCTAATTTGTTGTCTCTCTTTTCCTCCACTATTTTTTTCCTCCATTTTCCATTCACACACACACACATTTAACTCAACAAGAGGATCTAGCTTTTTTGCTTCAGTTCGAATATCAAATGCTCTTGTAAAATTCTTTGGTATTGGCGAAAATGCTTGCTATGAGTAGAGGCTATCAACAGAATACAGGGCCGGCTCAACATCGTCGGGGGCCTAAATCCATATATCAATGTGGGGCTTTAATTTTTCCATCAAAGAAAAAAACAATACAAAAAAAAAATTCTCATTTTAAGTTTGCTTTTTCAGGATTTATGTTGGATGCCTCTCTTACTTACTCAAGAACTCTAATTTTGAGATTGTATCAAAGATTCAATTCTTAATTCTCCTTTAATTTTTTTGAGTTTTGGACAATCAAATTTGTATGTTCTAGTTGACATATTTTATATCCTAATAAAATTAAATAAGATAATATATATTACGTAATAAAATAACAAACCATGCAAGTTTTTAAATGAAAACAATACCAAAAAGTTGAAATAACTGTGCCCGATATTAGAAGTAATAACTTGATTAAAAAGGGTACATTGTAGCTCTTCTATTTAGAGCAATTTCGTCAAGGTTAAAAGTAGATTGAGTATTTATAAAAAAAAAAAATCAATTAGGGCATTTTTTTTTCTTTCAATATACTAAAAATATATTGAATATTTATTATGTAGACTACTTACTAATTTAAGATCCTTCATTTTATTCAATTAGTTAACAAAAAAAAATAGCAGTTTAGCATACTAAAATTTTTGTTATATGTGAAATTTATTGAAGAGTTAAACCACAAGAATTTATTATACGCAATCTTACCTTGTACTCAATTTTAAAAACTTTTTCCTGATGATATAAAATACCTAAAATATTTTATAATTTTTTTTTTTTTGAAATTATAACCTATTGTTGTAAAATGAGGCCCCAAAAAATTAGGGGCCTAAAACCTTTACTCCCAAAAGCCGCCCCTGACAGAATATGGCAATATATATTCAATAGTTTGAATCAGTTATGGAGTATTCCGTTATTATGCTGTTTGTACTCTTTCACTTGTATTACTATATGTTGCTATACATCTGTTTGTATTTTGTTATCTTGTAGTCTCTTTTTTTAATCATTATGTGTCACACTTTCCTATAGTGAGGAGGATCTATCGGAAAAAAAATTCTACCTCTATCCAAATTCGATCCAAGCGAGTGACGACAACAACGACAGCGTGAGGCACCGCCTTGTTCTTGAATATCAAATGCTCTTGTAAAATTATTTAGTATTGATGAAAATGCTTGCTATGAGCTGAGGTTATCAACAAAATATGGCAATATATATTCAATAGTTTGAATCCGTTAAGGAGTATTATTCCGTTATTACGCTGTTTTGTACTCTTCCAAGTGTATTACTATATGTTGCTATACATCTGTTTGTATTTTGTTATCTTGTAGTCTCTTTTCTTTATCATTATGTGTCACACACTTTCCTATAGTGATGAGGATCTATCAAAAAAATCTCTATCTCACACATATAGAGATAAGATTTGCGTACATTCTACTCTTCTCATGCGTTACTTGTGAAATTACATTGAATATTTTATTATTATAATTATTGTTGTTGTATTTAAAGAAATAATCATATTTAGATAAATCTTTTATATGAGAAGCGAAGCGGATTAAACGGTGTGCTGACTAAACTATTCACAATTTTATGCATAGTACTATTAGAATTGTCCAACTATGAAAGAATTATAAAGATAAATTTAATAAAAAGTTGTAAGATGAGAAATTTATTGACAATATATCACATTTGTATAAGTTTTTTCCCTTTAAGTTATTATCTTTATCCACTATATCTTCTTCTTTATTTTAAATTCTAGGCTTATGCTAAGCCGTTAGAAATTTTTCTTCTCTGAAAACTTTTGATTTAACAATGAGAAAGCTTTTGGTCTTTGAAATCTTATGATTTAACATGAGGAAGATTTTTTGTCTTTGAAAACCTATAATATAAAAGAAATAGCAAAAAATTAATTTTATTATAAAACTGAGAAAGATAATCTATTAATTATGTATATCCAAGTTAGGATATGACTTACAGTTGGTCTTAACATAAGCAACTTGCTTCTCCCAATTATACATTTTTGAAACCACACTTTTCAAAATAAGTTGATTTTAAAAATTTAACAAACAAACATTCATATGGATACACCATTGTATATGATTTACACTATTTTCCCTTCAATAAAAGACTTTGTAATAGATAAAATCTTCATTAATTATTTTTCACAATTATTAATTAAATTATAGCTTATTTTTAGAATTTTTCAGTCCCCCTTTGATTATAACTAGAGGAATTCTTAAAACAAATCATATCGGAGTTCAAATTAAATTCTTATTGATTTATAAATCATATTTTTTGATAATGTCATAATTTTTATGTGTAATTTAATTTTAGTAATGTTGCATTTCTATATGTAGTGTATTTTTTTTTAAGAAAATTTATAATTTTTTATATAGGTGCATTAGATTGGGTATAGATGTCATAGATCAAGGTAGAAGGTTAAATTCTTTTTATTTATTAATCATACTTTTGTAAATGTCGCCGCTTTTATGTTCGGTTTATTTTTAATACTGTTGCATGACCGTAGTATATTCGTTTTCAGAAAATTTGTGATTTTTGTTTATCCGCCGGTGCATTAGATAGAAGGGTATGAACATTACGGATTAGGGTAGAAAGTTAAATCCTTTTGATTTATGAATCATGTTTTTCACAATGTCCCAGCTTTTATGTACAATTTACTTCTAATATTGTTGCATGCTTGTCGTATAATTATTTTCAAAAATTTGTGATTCTTTTTTATACAGGTACATTAGATAGGAGGGTATGGAGGTCACGAATTAGAATAGAATGCTAAATTCTTTTTGAATTATGAATCATATTTTTCATAATATCGTGGTTTTTATGTGCAGTTTACTTCTAATATTATTGTATGCCTGTAATATATTTGTTTTTAGAAATTTGTGATTTTTTTCTATACAGGTGCATTGGATAGAAGTGTACGAACACTACAAGAAAATGCATATATAGCTATAGAATATGTCGTAGCTAAACATGAAAAGTTCCGTGCATAAACACTATAGCATCAATATTTTTTTCGTAGCTTTCGTAGCAAGAAGCGGCGTAACTAAAAGTTAGCTATGAACTTTACATGGTCTATGGATAAGGACAAATACTTATAGCTACAAAAAGATCGTGTTGTGGCTGTGATTATAAAAATAATTTGCTACTAAATATTTACTTATAGCAAATAATTTTACTCTTTTGTCACCACAAATAAAATTTGTAGCAATTTTTATATTATAGCTACAATGTAATCTATTGTGGCCAAAGACTTGATTTATTTGCTACAAAAATTTAAAATTTATGGCTATTTTATATTTTAGTCTCGTAATTATAATACTTGTATTTAGCTATGAGTTAGACAATGTATAACTATAAAATAAATTATTTGCCACAAATATTTTTGCACATGACTGAGAATTCATTCCTTTTGCCACGAAATTCATTAAATAGTAGCTATTATTTCAATTTTCTATGAAAAGTGAAAACATAAATCATCTTTTTATAATTATAAAATATAGTCAAGATTATGAAAACTCATTGCTACAAATTAAAGAATACAATTAAAAGGATTATTAATTACACGAATTTCTAGAATATTGCTAAAATAAAAATAAATTTTAATAATTTTATTAATACAAATTAAATAATTTTTGACAAGCTTTGTAGTAAGAAAAGTTACATAATGCAGCTACAAATTTATTTTTACGATTTTAAAATAATTATCAAATTACATAAAATTGTATTTTACAATTTTGAGAATTGTCACAATATACAATACTTTTGTCTTGTTTGAGTTCAAAGTAGCATAATCTTCTCTTTATCTCTGCTCTCACGATCTTCCACTGCACCTCAACTTGATCAATATTCATCTGAATTTGTTATTTATATACACTAATTTCAAGAAATACCTATAGATTATGGTAAAGTATTTTAGCACTAAAAAAAATCACGATCAACTAATTATATGCAAGTATGTGTACATACTATACATAAACGGGGAGAAAAATTATATGTGAAAATAAGAAAAAACGTAAGGTAATTAAAAAAGTAAACATTTAAGAGGGAGAAATCTAAACTATCAAGATAATCTCCGGATGCACATCCCAAATAAGAATGCCCTTCTCTTGTAGGACCTAAACTAAAACATCTTAGTTATGCAAAAGCTAAATCACCAAAAATCACTAAAAGAAAATAGTAACAATCTCCAAAATGCCATAACAAATTGCACAAAGCATTAGTGACAAGAAAATGAAACCCAAACTATACAATCACTGAGGAAAAGAACGAAACCTTAGCACTTATTGATCCTCTAATGAACCACAAGAGTTCTTCAACAACACCTCTCCAGAAAACTTTTTAAAACTCAAAACAACAAACGAAAGGCACAATATTTGTAAAATTATTAGAATAATCCTAAATTCAAAAATTTAAGACAAATAAGTGTGAGACAGATTCAAAAATTCAAAAATATAAAGATATGAATATACCTTAAATATAAAACCTATTAAAAAAATAGCAAAATATTATATATGAAAAATTTTAAACTGAACAAAAAGTGAGATAGAGAAAGTGGAGGGGAGGGGGGCGACAGGAGAGGTCTAGGTATTTAGTTTGTTAGTATGTGGAAAGAGGGAGTAGGTTATGTAATTGGATTTTAAAATTTGGGGGGGAGGAGGGGGGGGGGGGATTTTCAGATTTTTGTAATTTTTTATTTTGGGGTGAATTTTAATATGTGACAAAAATTAATAATTAGCTATAAAATTTACTGTACCAAAATATTTGTGGCGATATCAGTTAATTATGCTATCATTATTTTATAACTTGAAGCAAAAATTATTTATTTAGCTATAATTTTTTATTTTAAATAATTTATTGTGGCTAAACCGTTACTATTACTATAATAAATTTAAATTTGTGAAAAAAAATAATAACTAGCTATGAAATTTTATTATAGCAAAAATGCATGGCTATGTCAGTTAACTCTCGCCACAATTATTTTGTAACTTGAAGCAAAAATATTTATTTAGCTATAATCTTTTATTTTAAATAATTTATTGTGTCTAAAATATGATTATTACTACAATAAATTTAAACTCATGCCAAAAACTAATAATTAACGGTAAAATTTTATTATAGCAAAAAGACGTAGCTTTATCATTTAACAATTGTCATAATTTTTCTATAAATTGAAGCAAAAAAATATACTTGGATATAATATTTTGTTTCAAATAATTTACAGAGGCTAAAAGGTTATTATTGCCACAATAACTTACATAGCGTAGCAAAAATATATTATTAGCTACAATATTTTATTGTAGCAATAAAGTTGTAGCTATTTAGACCATTATTGTCACGATTGTTAGCAATTGTAGCATACATGAGGGATTAGCTTTGTCAATTAAATTTTGTGGTTAAGAAATCTTACAATTTTATAGACAGCTATGTATTCAATTTTTCGTGGCTATTTGTAATTAATAGCCACAAGTTTTACATTCATGGCTTAAGTTTCGTAGCTATAAATACATATTGTTGTAGTGGAAGGTCAAAGATCAAGGGGGAAAGTTAAATTCTTTTGATTTATGAATCATCTTTTTGTAATGTCGTATCTTTTGTTTGCAATTTAGTTTCAATATTGTTGCATGTCCGCAGTATATTTATTTAAAAGACTCTATGATCCATTTTTATACAGGTGCATTAGATGGAAAGATACGAAGGTCATGAATTAAGGTAGAAGGTTAGGAGGTAATAATGTTTTGAATTGCTTTTTGGCAGGTTTAGATTTGGTGGGAGTCTAGGAGCATTGTGTTTGTCATAACTTTAGTCTCATACATGAATTTTATTGCCTTTAATGTCTGTTACCATCTGTATTATATTGTGTTTTAGTTACCGGATTGTTTTGTACATTAATTTTCTGAATGTTATCAATTACTTTCCTTATTAATTGACATGTTTTCTTCATTATCCTATTTTTCTTGTAATACTTCGTTAATACGGGATACACACATTAATATTTTTACTATAGTGATTTCTTGGAGAAAATTAAAGAATAACTTTATTGGTAGAAATTCACATAAATCTTCCACCACGTTGTTGCCTAGTTTTTCAAGTATAATAGTTTCGTTAGTTTTATTCGCCATCTCAAAACATATGCAGGAATCTTTTACTTCTAATATATATCGAATAATGTTATCCCATTCTAAATTATGAATATTTTCTACGTATTAGCTTCAGTGTGATTAATTAGAATTTTTAAATAGTCCAATTCATAATTTTATTTTTTGCATTATATTAATAGTAAATTCTTGATGATGATTGGTTAAAATTCACGAGCAACACACATATCCTAAATTAGTAAATTTGTAAAAGTGTGACAAGAAACATCAAAATGAAAAGTTTATTATTTTAATGTTTAAATTAATTTATTCAAACCAAGCAAGTGTAAATATAACTAGAGAAATTAAAGATTTACAAGAAATAACAAAAAGATTAGAAGAAATATCGCTTTCATGAGTGAAGAAGATATAAACTATTTAAAAGCACTAGAAAAATCACGAATCCATCATAGTGAACCAGAGGGATTATCTAGATACATACCTTCAAGTGTAACAGACAAAACTTTGCTAAAACAAAATAATACCATAATAGAACTATTAATAGATTTGCATAGAAAAATAGATTGTTTAATTAAAAACAAAGAAATAGCTACAACACCAAAAGAACTAGAATTACCTGAATTACATAAAAAGATAGATATCTTAATAAAAGATAAAGAAGCCAAAGAAAAACAAAATCCTATTTCAGAAATAGACAAACTTGTAAATCAATTAAAACAAATTGAAATAACTCCTCAAAACGAACGTAAGAAAATAATAAGAAAGCCACAAAAATGGACCTTTTATCAAATAGACGCAGAACCATCCAAGGACAAGGAGAAGATAGACAAAGAGTCAGTTTCTCAGAAAATAGGATAGGAAAAAATAATATATTATCTAGAATATGTAGAAGACAATCTAATAGAGAACAAAATCAAGAGCTTAATGAAATAATAGATGTTGATAAAGACTTACAAATTTTTCAACAACATCAGTTAAAATTATTAAATCCTAAGACGTTATATAACGCAGGATATTTTTCTTCAGACAATCAATTATATAGACATTATAGGGAAGAACAAATATCAGCCTTAGGAGAAGATTTTAAAATATTAGACTTAGTAAATACTAATTCATTGAAACACATAAAGAATAGTAAAATGATTTTAATGCATATGAGACTAATTGTTATAGGAATAAAAGGATTAACAAGAAAAAACTTAGGAGCAAAAGTATTGATAACAATTTATGATGATAGATGGTCAGATATTAAAAAATCCATAATAGGATTAACAGAAGTAGATATGAGTAATAATGGAGGCATTTTTTATATTAGTATGAGAAGGGTGTGCATTTCCCTCTAAATGCTAAGAAATCCACTGTACCGGATGTGGGTACAGCTAATCAGCTGCAACAATTCCTTTCCATAAATCTATTACGGTATCCCACATTTGAGGGTCATGTGCTGCTATATTTAGGATTTTACCTTTGCTACCTCCTTCTTGTAATTTAATTGGTTCTTCTATAGGCATTCTTTTTCCTGCTGGTTTTATGTATTCTCCTTTAATTTCTGTATCTTGGTTTACCCTTATTGCTGGTCTTCTAGGTACATTGCCGGTACTATAATCTATTGGTTGTACGTTCTGATTCGTCTGTTGAAAGGGGCTAGCACTTGAAGAGCTAGCTGGTTCAAGTTCAGCTAATTCTTTGTAACTAATGGTAGAACTTAGTATTGAGATTGTATCTTCTTCAATCTTATTATAGAAAGATTCATTACTTCTATATCCTAAATTATCCTTTCGTTTTAGACAATTTTTGAAATGTTCTATACATTCGTTTATTTTCATGTTGTCTTTTTGGCATCCTTTACATTTAAAGGTTATGTTCTTATATTCATCTGCCAATTTTTCTGCCTTTTCTATAGCTATATCCACTTCATAACCTTCCTGTAAGACTTCTATATTCATAAATTCACTTTCTGTTTCTATATTACTTTCTGTCTCATCGTCGTCTAGATTTCTTTTTGTTGTATAATTATAGTCTGTAAATCTTACTGAGGTTTCTCTCTTACTTGTAGTGTATAGTAAGTGAGAGTCTGGTGTAAACGTTTTTGGTTTTGTAAATTTATTTAAATTCCAT
The DNA here is from genome assembly GCA_030864225.1 of Capsicum baccatum var. pendulum. Classification (NCBI taxonomy): domain Eukaryota; kingdom Viridiplantae; phylum Streptophyta; class Magnoliopsida; order Solanales; family Solanaceae; genus Capsicum; species Capsicum baccatum. The sequence goes on along the minus strand of CM061550.1, from coordinate 61,217,113 downwards.
TCTAATCCCGCATATATTTCTGGGTCTATTTTTATTGGTTTAATAAGGCTTATTCCTTTATTTCCCATTATTTCAACTACATCGTCTACTTTTAATTTAAATTTTGTGTTACTACTTAGAGTTAACTTACCTATAAAACCTATGCACATCAATAAATTATTTCCACTATTCATTTCCTCGTATCCTTTAGTTTGGATTCCTATTTTAATATTTCTTTCGAATTCTTTTAGATTCATTAGGAAGTCTTGACTAATATAAAAAATGCCTCCATTATTAGTCATATCTACTTCTGTTAATCCTATTATGGATTTTTTAATATCTGACCATCTATCATCATAAATTGTTATCAATACTTTTGCTCCTAAGTTTTTTCTTGTTAATCCTTTTATTCCTATAACAATTAGTCCCATATGCATTAAAATCATTTTACTATTCTTTATGTGTTTCAATGAATTTGTATTTACTAAGTCTAATATTTTAAAATCTTCTCCTAAGGCTGATATTTGTTCTTCCCTATAATGTCTATATAATTGATTGTCTGAAGAAAAATATCTTGCGTTATATAACGTCTTAGGATTTAATAATTTTAACTGATGTTGTTGAAAAATTTGTAAGTCTTTATCTACATCTATTATTTCATTAAGCTCTTGATTTTGTTCTCTATTAGATTGTCTTCTACATATTCTAGATAATATATTATTATTTCCTATCCTATTTTCTGAGAAACTGACTCTTTGTCTATCTTCTCCTTGTCCTTGGATGGTTCTGCGTCTATTTGATAAAAGGTCCATTTTTGTGGCTTTCTTATTATTTTCTTACGTTCGTTTTGAGGAGTTATTTCAATTTGTTTTAATTGATTTACAAGTTTGTCTATTTCTGAAATAGGATTTTGTTTTTCTTTGGCTTCTTTATCTTTTATTAAGATATCTATCTTTTTATGTAATTCAGGTAATTCTGGTTCTTTTGGTGTTGTAGCTATTTCTTTGTTTTTAATTAAACAATCTATTTTTCTATGCAAATCTATTAATAGTTCTATTATGGTATTATTTTGTTTTAGCAAAGTTTTGTCTGTTACACTTGAAGGTATGTATCTAGATAATCCCTCTGGTTCACTATGATGGATTCGTGATTTTTCTAGTGCTTTTAAATAGTTTATATCTTCTTCACTCATGAAAGCGATATTTCTTCTAATCTTTTTGTTATTTCTTGTAAATCTTTAATTTCTCTAGTTATATTTTCTACCTGTTCGACAAGCCTAGATATTAATTGTGTTGTTTTTACTTCTAGTTCTTTAGATTTTTCTACTAATATTTTTATTAGTTTTTCTATTTCTATTTTTGTAGGTATCTGTTCTAGATTAAATTTATGGTTTAGATACTGGATTTTCCTGTCTATTTCTAGTTCTTGTGATTTTAAATAATCTAAATTCTGTTCTATTTTTTCTAAAGTTTTCTTATGTTTATTTTGAGTAACCTCTATTTGTTCTAGAGTTTTTACTATATGGTTATCTTTTTCTTGCGTCTTTTCACTAGAGTTTATTAAAAGGTCTATTATTGTATTATATTGTTTATCTTCGGAATGTAAGACGTGTTCTCCTTGGTTAAAATTACACCTTATAGTGGAGTTATCTTTTAATATTCTATATTTCTTGTCTGGTTGAAACCTAAGATCTAAATAGTCTAAGCATTTTAACGAAGCTATTTTTTATCCTAGATGATTTAGGTTAAGGTATGTCTTACTTAGTTTCGTTTGGTATTTTAATCTACTTTTTGACCAGGTTAAATCGACGTCTAATTCTCCTATAGTTTCTATTAGATTAAATCGTTCAGTAATTAAAAAGTTTTTTGGTCTCATTCTGAAAGCAAATAAGTAACATTAAGCTTATTTGTTTATTCCTAGCTGTAGTCTACTTAGTTGATCTGCCAATGCATTTTCTTTCCCTTTAATATGTTCAAATACTATGTTTTTGTAAACAGATATGGTGTCTGTAAAATTTAACCATCTTCGTCTGCTACTATTCTTATCATTAATCTTTTGATGAAATTTGACTATTGCTTCACAATCTGTTCTTACCAATATTTCGTCCTTATTTAGTATATATAGTTTGAAACTAATTAGGCCATATATAATTGCAAGTACCTCTAAATCTATGGCGCTCATATTTCCTTTTTCTTTGTAAGCACCGCTTTGGTATCCGCATATTTGCTCTTCATTTTTACTACTATATTTATTGGGTCTTGCTTTTAAAATAGCTCCCCATCCTAGGTCACTACCATCTGTTTGAATGATTAAATAGTCAGATTCTAAGGGAATTTTTAGGTCTGGTATATTTTTTATTTTTTCTTTAATGCTTTGAACTAATTTAATATCTTCTATATTAAAATTCTTTTGTCCTTTACTACCCGTTTTAGCATATAATGGTCCAGCTATTTTTCCTAAATCTTTAATAAAATTTCTTGCGTAATTTACCAATCCTAAAAATTTTTGTAAATCCTTCGTTGTTTCAAGTTTGTCTGGCATGTCTAGCACCTTTTTTGCTATATGGGGTTGTAGTTTTATTTTACCATTACCAAGAGTTATTCCTAAAAATTAATATAGGTTTTACATAACTCCATCTTTTTCTTGCTTACTATTATGCCATGTTTAATGAATAATCTAAAAACCATTTGTAAATGCCCTAAATGTTCTTGCATAGTTTGGCTAAATACTAAAATGTCATCTACATATACAAGTATGAAATGCTTATATTCTCCGAAAATATTATCCATTTTTCGTTGAAAAATGGGCGGAGCAGTTTTTAATCCGAAAGGCATGACTAACCATTCAAAATGTCCTCCTAGACATGTGAATGCAGTCCATTCGATGCTTTCTGGATGCATCTTGACCTGCCAATAACCGGATTTACAATCGAATTTACTGTAAATTCGTTTATTTTGGATTCTATTTATTAGTTCATTTTTGTCGGGTAGTTTATACGCATCTGTCTTGGTATTATCATTTAGTCTTTTGTAATTAATTACCATTCTAGCCTTTCCTCTTACCTGTTCACTATGATTTCTTACCATAAAGGCTGTTGATCTATGTCTAGATGTAGATCTTCTTATGACTCCTAATTTTAAGAGTTCCTTAATCTGTGTATCAAATTCATTGGTGTCTTCATTATTTGCTTCTATAGGGGCTGTCTTGATAGTATATTCAGGATTAATTATATCTAATTTACACATTAATTCATTGGCATCCCAATGAGCTAATGGTCTTTCTCCTATTATTTCATAGCAACTATTTCGTAATTTTCTGTTTTTCTATACTTTTTAATATCTGCTTCTAACCTTTTTATTTCTTTATCTAGTTTTTCTAGTCTCTCTATAAATTGCTTTCGTATTTTAGTGATTTCTCGTTTGTAAGTTACTTCCCTATAGTATTGACGTTGTACTTCTCTAATATAATGAATGTATCTTATTGGCATCTACTATCCTAGTTGATAAGCTCGATTTCTTATTCGTATTCTGATCCACTCTACTATTCTAGCACTATGTTCGAGGTCACTCTCGCAACCTTGTATTTCCCAATGTATAGTACTTGCTAGTTCAAAAGCTCGTCTAGATCTATTAATTCTTTGGTTTTGTCTACAAGCTGTTTTTAATTTTTCTAGACTTTCTTCTAAATAAATTTTTCTACTTTTTATACCGCGAATTTTCTTATATTCGTAGTATAAGAAAAAATAGCTACTCCTTATGTCTTGAAAGGATCTATGTTGTTTCATACAAACTTTTATTATTATTATACTTTGCGAGTTATTAGGTAGTATTCCCAAAAACCTTCTCGCTCAGATACCAAAGTGGAAATGTTTCGATATTTTAAATGTTTCAATAGTTATAAATGACTAAAGTGGAAATTTGTGTGTGCTGTCTTATCAAATTTGTAAATCCTACTCAGTACTCCCTCTCTCTCGTAGTTTCTTTATTTTGAAAGCTCTTATACTATATATTTTCCCCAGATTTTTATTTTTTTTTTTTTATTATTATTATTTTTTTATTTTTTATTTTTTATCTTACCCAGTTCATCTCTTCCTCCTAATCTATGTTCTTAACATCATTCTTCTTTAACCACACCCCGGAACATTGTTACCTGGCAACTATCATTCGTCCTATGTCTATTCTGCAGACTCGGCGGACTATCAAGGCCAGAATTCCTAGGAATTTACAGGTTAATCCATCGTTGCTATTAAGAAATTAAGAGGCTAACCATATACTAAGGGCAAGAATTCTAAAAAGGAATTTCATAATTTACATGGTATGATATGCAGATGTATTTAAAACATAGATACAGATTATAACAATACTATTTTTGTGGGGAAAATAAATAAGTAAGAACTTACATGAAGTAACTAGAGGAGAGGTTTCCCTTTCGGGAACCCCCTAAAGAGCTGATAGAAACCTTGAAGCTTTTATTAAAAACAAGTTAATTGTTATAAAGTTTATACAAGGAAAGCCAGGTTGGACCAGATTTTTTGGAGAAGGGGTTTATACATTTGAGTTGGGTTGGAGTTGGGTGATTTCTACTCTACTTGGTTTCTGAAATTGCTTGCCTTATATAGACAAATTTTTCAGAAAGGAGTGGTTTAAAAACATATTACGTGGCCATCATAGAGTGGGCCGACACTAGTTGATAAGGATATGAAAGAAAGTTTCAATAATGCAAGTCGGGTGCTCATTGGGCCCCATCGTCACATGCATTGTTTGACTTCTTTCAAACTTATCCGGACGCGTGCTTCATCAGTTTTTCTTTCTTTTCAGAAAGTAGTGATAAAGGAAGCACTCACAGGACATAAAGTGGGCATCCCCACTTGACATATATATTTACAAGACATAAAGTGGGCATCCCCACTTGACATATTCCTATAGTACAATGTTTGTCTTCAAGTGTCCTATTCCTATAGTACAATGTTTTGTCTTCAAGTGTCCAAGTTGTGCAGGGCGATTGAATCAAAACTCATTCCTGAGTCATCATCCTCATACGGGTCCTGTGCATCTTGGAAATTAAAATTGTTGTCTTCATCATCTCTGTCTGAATTATTGTCTTGTTCTTCATTCAAACTGAAAGGCTGTTCTAGAACAATTCTCTCTGAATTACTGGGTTGTGCTATAGATTGGTCATTTACGTATTTGTCTTGAGTCTGGCTACTGAAAAATTTATCTAATGTTTGTTTAATTATGGTTTCTATTGTCTGATTTTTTCTCTTAGCTATTAGAGTCTTTCTAAGCTTATTTTCTGATTTTGTTAATTTAGTTTTTGATGAAGAACATCCTTCATCTTCACTTTTTGGCAAAGTGACAGCCATTAACGGATTTGGTTTGTCTTTACCGGCTACCGTTTGAGCCGGACTAGCTGTACCCACATCCGGTACAGTGGATTTCTTAGCATTTAGAGGGAAATGCACACCCTTCTCATCCATTTTTTGAGGAGATGGAGAACTCTGTTCTGGCATAGTCTGTGTCTGAGCATTCGTCTTATTTGTAGAGTGCTGCTGTCTGAGTCTGGTTTCTAGTATCTGAATTTGTTTAATTAATCTATTATTCTCCATGATAAGGGACTCCTTTTGAGTATTCAAGGATTTGAAGTTTTCCGTCATGGAAGAGCAATGGTCACAAAAAATTACTTTCCCAGTATCTTTCTGTATATTATACTGTGGAATCTGATCTGGGTTTTGTCTAAGGGAAGGAGAAATATAGTAATTTGGTCCTAGGTATCCTCTGGCATGGTTTGTGGCTTCAGTAAAATCATTAAAACCTTTAAACAGAGGAGTTTTAATGCCTTGTATGGAGTCTAAAACTTCTAACCATGTTTGAAAAATTCCATTGATTTTACCATGTATTACTACGTAATATTTAAAACGGGGTTTATTTTTTTCTGAAATATATTGGCACAAAGCATTCATAGAAGCCATGAAATGATTACGGCTTTGTTTATTATAAGAAATCCATAGATTATCTACTAAACATTTCTGGGTTCTATCTAAAACGTAGTCTGGTCTAACTCTGAATGACATATTGCTCTCTGGGAATGCAACTAAGTTAAATGGTCCGAATTGAATTCGTTCCAGTGTCTCTAAAGCGTTTAAGGGTCTAAAATGTAAATTACCTAACATTGTCTGTTGGTACTCATCTGAAGAAGAGGCCACTCCCTTTCCTTTGTCAGCGGGAGGTTGTCTTATATATATATATATATATATATATATATATATATATATATATATATATATATACACGCACACGCGCATCCTTCTTAAAATTTTAATCATAGCAATACAAATAAAAAAAATACAAAATCAGTACATGATTTTTCAATATTTTATCCTTACTTCCATTCATAACCAATCAAAATTTAAAATCCTTCTTCAGCGAGTAAAGCTAATGACTGGATCATTCCATTTCCCGTTTAACGCCACTATCGTCTCTATTCTTCAAGCTACGGCCTAAGTGCCTAAGTGGGACTCATCCATATTTAAATTAGACAAATAAATAATTAATATGTATACACAGTTTATTCAAACTATAAATACGAGAACATTTGATATAAAATCGGCATCAATAAGTTTGATCAGTTCCCATCAAGTTCTAAATTGCACGTACAGTTCAAGGAAACTAATATGAAATTATATACACGTCAAGTAAAATTTTATCGTATAAAATGAACTGAGTAGGTCATTGTGCTAAAGTAATTATTATAAATTTCATGTGATATCTTCTCAATTAACCACATGAAAATAATAATTCAATGATTTTTTCTGTCTCATGCAAATTAAAGATGAATGAGGTATTACTTCTTATTTGGATGTAGAAAAAATAGCCAAATGATCCCCAATTTATTATCAAATTTTTGATGGTGTACACTTTTTAACTTTAGGGGATTTTTATTACCTTCTTTTCCTTCTAAATTATTTAGAACTGAAATTATTACCTACATAAATACTTATGTGGAAAAATGAGCGAGACTTTTCAATATATAGGCAGACTTTCTTCCACCATTCACTATTAGGATTAACAAAAATGTGATTGTGATCTTTTAAGGATGTAATAATTTTAATTTTAGGAGAACACAATGTTGGGTTCTAGATCATAAGTGTGAATGGAAAATGGAGGAAATTAAGTGGAGGGAAAGAATTGAGATAACACTCAAAAATTTAAAGTGTACTCAAAAGTGGAAAGTCTACTAATTCTCCTACATTGGTGGGAGTAGAAACTTTCAAGTATTTATATTATGAAACACTCACTCCACATGGTAAGTGAGGCAAGAACCAAAAGGTGCCTCGCACCATCGTCATCGTTGCTCGCTCAGCTTTGACTTCGGCAAATTATTGATCGATGAGATCTATTTGAAACGTATGATTATTCAATCCGATCCAAAATGCAACACAGTTTTGCCTCCATTAAAATGCATGCATGTAGTGCAGAAACTGTAGAGATGAGAAATGCTTCTTCGAAAGAGATGCAATTCTTCGACGAAATGACACACTGATTCGAAAAAAGAGGTGTCTTTTCGGATACATCTTTCTGAATGAACCATTGCCTCTTTTCAAAGAGGCACCTAATGGCTATATAAACCTGCATTTTTTCACAGGTTTAGGTACAAAATTTTTTGCAATAAAAACACTTCTTCTTTTCTGAAATACTCCGTGTGATCATCTAATCGTTGAGTGAGTTCGAAGAGAATCCCATCGTTTGAGGTACCACTACAGTCGTATTGTTAGGCCATTTTATCCTGGGAGAAAAATTCCATAATCTCGGGTACTTAGGGAAAATTATTTTCTTAAGGACACTCTGTGAAGTCGGGGGATTTGACCTTATTCTATTTCATCTAATTTTCTGAAAAACACACTTCTTTGAAAGGTCTTTTTGATCTTGTGTTGAGGGTGTTACTTAACTTCATAAGTGTTCTTGTTTTATACTTGAACTTGTGTTGAAGTTGTTGTTGCCAAAATACAGATTCTTGTACCCGAAAATATTGAAAACAATAATCTTAAGGAAATAAATAAGTTTCAGAATTTGTATTGCTTGGTTTCTAGAGATTAAAGCTTTAAGCTTTCTACTCTGTTTGAACTTAACTAGTGATTTGAAGAAATGAAATCTTCATCACAAGTTAAAGATCACTGGGTTGACGATTTGAAGTCATAAAAACTTCATCGTTAAACTAGAAACAAGGGGTGTTTAAAATTACTGCAACTTTATAAGTAGTATCTAAATATACTAATATTTACTGTCTTGTTGTGACAAACAAATAACTTATGACAGTCAAGTGAATGATGCTGCAACGACTGTGGCAGCAACTAATGTTGCCACAACGAGTCGTATGAGTGCTCAGCAGGTAATGACACCAGTGGAGAAACCTAAAAAATTCACGGGTGTTGATTTCTAGAGGTGGCAATAGAAGATCTTCTTATACCTTACAACTCTATCCCTTCAAAGATTTACATCTAAAAAAGCTCCCGAGGTGACCAAACGAACTTCGGACCAGGAGAAATTTATCATTACGGAGGCGTGGAAACACTCAGATTTCCTAAGCAGGAATTACATTCTAAATGGCCTCCAAGATGAACTATACAACGTGTATAATAGAATGAAGACGGTAAAAGAGTTGTGGGAGCGCTGGAAAGAAAATACAAGACTAAGGATGTGGGAACCAAAAAGTTCTTCATTGTAAGATTCCTAGAGTTTAAAATAATTGACAGCAAATCTATTGTATCTCAAGTCCAGGAACTGCAAATAATCATCTATAATCTCCTCGCGGAAGGTATGGTTTTAATGAATACCTTATTGAACATGTTAAAAATGTTCTTAATGTTCACATAAACTTTATTGTAGGTATGGTTGTGAATGAGGCGTTTCAAGTTGCGGCAATAATAGAGAAGTTACCACCTATGTGGAAGGACTTCAAAAACTACTTGAAGCATAAGCGAAAGGAGATGACAGTCGAAGATATTATAGTAAGACTGCGCATTGAATAAGACAATAAAGCCACGGAAAGAAGGACAAAAGGAAATTCTGCAATAAGTGGAGCAAATATTGTAGACACGACCACAATAACTCTAAAAAGCAGAAGAGGGATGGACAGAAAAGAAATCAATCCCAGAAGAAATTCAAGGAAAAATACTTTAACTGTGGCAAGATTGGCCACAAGTCAATAGATTGTTGTGCCCCAAAAAAGGAAAAAAGAAAGACCAAGCAAATATGGCTAAGTCCAAGAAAGAAATGAACGATTTGTGTGCCATGCTGACTGAATGAAACTTGGTGAAAAATCCTCGAGAATGGTGGATGGATTTCAGTGCCACCCGCTGCGTTTGTGCTAATGAGGAGTTATTTACTGCTTTTGCTCCGGCTCAGGGTGAAGAAAAAATATATATGACCAACTCCGCAAATGTAAAAGTTGAAGAAATTGAAAAAGTCTGCCTGAAAATGACCTCAAGCAAAGTGTTAACTTTGAACAATATCCTGTATGTACCGGAGTTACGGAAGAACTTGATTTCTGTATCACTTCTTAACAAAAATAAATTCAAATGTGTATTTATTTTCGAAAAAATTATACTTAGTAAAGGAGAAGTGTACGTAGGAAAAGGCTACCTCACAGAGAGACTATTCAAAATGAATGTAATGTATGTTGAAATCAATAAAAGTTCAGTTTCTTCTTACTTGCTTGAGTCTTATGATTTGTAGATGAACAATTAGGACATGTCGATTATAAAACATTGTGAAAACTGATTACCATAGAAGTTTTGCCAAACTTTGAGTGCAATAAATCAAAATATCAAACGTGTGTGGAATCAAAGTATGCTAAGCATCCATATAAATCCGTTGAAATAAATTTCAATCCCTTAGACTAATCCACACTGACATTTGTGATATGAAGTCAACACCATCTCGTGGTGGAAAAAAGTATTTTATAAATTTTATTGACGATTGCACTAGATATTGTTATGTCTATTTACTAAATAGTAAGGATAAAACAATAGATGCGTTTAAACAATATAAAACAAAAGTTGAAAATCAGTTAGAGAAAAATATCAAAATGATAAGAAGCGATAGGGGTGGAGAATATGAATCTCCCTTTGCGCAAATATGTGTAGAGAATGGAATTGTCCATCAAACTACTGCCATGTATTCACCTCAATCTAATGAAATTACGGAAAGAAAAAAACAAACATCGAAGGAAATGGTGAATGTCTTACTTATAAGTTCAGGTTTACCGCAAAACTTATGGGGGAAAGCTATCCTTACAACTAACCGAATACTCAATAGAGTGCCCTATAGTAAGACACAATCAATTTCATATGAAAATGAAAAGAAAGGAAACCCAACTTGAAATATTTCAAAGTGTGGGGGTGTCTAGCGAAAGTTTAAGTTTCTCTGCCTAAAAGAGTAAAGATAGAACCTAAGACGGTGGACTGCGTATTCATAGGATATGCTAAAAGTAGTAAAGCATGTCGATTTTTGGTTCATAAATCCAAACATTCAAATATTAATAAAAATATGGTAATTGAATCAGATAATGTTGAATTCTTTGAACACATTTATCCGTATAAAACTAGACATGGACAGTTTAGTGAGGGGTCTAAACGACCTCGAAATGAACTAAGTGAGGATGTACGTCAACTTCGTTTGAATCGGATTTTATAACATTTCTCTTTAAAAAATGAGCCTCAAACATTTATAGAAGTAATGTCGTCGTCAGACTCATCCCTTTGAAAAGTGGCAGTCAATAGTGAGATTGACTCAATCTTAAACAACCATATGTGAGAGTTGGTTGATCTTCCTCCAGGAAATAAACCTTTAGGTTCTCTATGGATCTTTACAAGAAAAATAAAAACTGATGGTACTATCGATAAATATAAGCTAAGACTTGTTGTAAAAGGCTTTAAACAAAAGGAAGGTCTTGATTACTGTGATACACACTCCCCTATAATGAGGATAACGTCAATTTGGATGTTAATTTCCTTGGCGGCGATATATGGTCTTGAAATCCATCAAATGGATGTGAAAACAACATTTCTAAATGAAGAATTGGAGGGAGAAATTTACATGAAATAGACTGAGGGTTTTATGGTTCCAGGAAAAGAAAATAAGGTATGTAAACTTGTTAAGTCACTTTATGAACTAAAGCAAGTACCTAAACAATGGCATGCGAAGTTTGACCAAACCATATTGGCAAACGGGTTCAAGATAAATGAATGTGATAAATGTGTTTACATTAAAGACACTCGAAATCACCAAGCCATTATTTGTTTGTATGTAGATGATATGTTTATCATCAGTATAGATATTTCGGACATAAATGCTATGAAATGAATGCTTGAGAGCATGTTTGATATGAAATACCTTGGAGTTGTGGATGTGATCTTGGGAATAAGAATCCATAGAACTCCACAAGGGTTGGCATTGTCACAGTCTCATTATATCGAAAAGGTACTTGACAAATTCAAGTATATGAAATTTGGTTTGCCAAGACTCCATTGGACGTGAGCTTTGCACTTCAAAAGAATGAAGGTGAAAGTGACTCACAATTGGAGTACGCAAGAGTATTGGGATGTTTAATGTATATAATGAACTATACATGACCAAACATAGCATGCTCTATAAGTAAGTTGAGTCGGTACACGAGTAATCCTAATAAAACTCATTGAATGGTAATGAAAAGTTTTTTGGAGTATCTTAAATACACTCAAGACTACGCTTTGCATTATAATTAATATCCCGCAGTACTTGAAGGATATAGTGATGAAAACTGAATCACTGGATCGAACGAAGTAAAATCCATGAGTGAATATGTATTTACTATTGGTGGAGGAGCGGTCTCTTGAAAATTATCCAAACAAACATGTATTGTTCGCTCTACAATGGAATCTAAATTTATCGCATTGGATAAAGTCGGTGAAGAAGTAGAATGGCTTCGAAATTTCTTGGAAGATATTCCTTATTGGCCCAAACCAATGGCACTAGTATGTATACACTGCGATAGCCAAACAACAATAGGTAGGGCAGGGAGCATGATGTACAATGATAAATTTCGTCACATAAGACAAAGACATAATACCGTTAGAGAACTTCTATCTAGCGGAATTATCACTGTTGACTATGTAAAGTCAAACGATAACATGTCAGATCTATTTACAAAAGACCTGTCTAGAGAAGGAGTTGAAAGGACATCCACGGGAATGGGTTTATGACCTAGGACAAGTCAGCATGGCGGTAACTTACCTAGAAGACTGGAGATCCTAAGAGCTAGGTTCAAGGAGATCAAACAAAGTTGTGTCTGACAGGTTCAACATTGTCAATATATCCAACCCATTCTCATGATGTAGACAATGTTTAGTAAACAAGGATAAGACTTATGGAGTGAAGTCTTTTAATGATTATCTAGTTTGACAGATTTGACCAAATAGTTTAATCTATAGGATTGAACGTTTAGAAATCACCTGTGTGAGGGCGAAGTGGAAGACGCTTCAAAGAGAATGTTAGTAAAGGTCTATTCTCTGAGCTTTCATGAGACTGAGACGTGTGCATGGTTGAAACGAACAAAACCGTGAGAACTATAAACAGTAAAAGGCTGGTTGTGTGACATTTATTGTCTAGGTATACATTAAAGCTCTATGGTTCAAAGATATCAAATCTAACGATTAACCGAGTGCATCCGATGCACGTTCACTACGAAAAATTCAAAATAAAACCCACTTATCCAGATGCAATCAGTCTTTACTTGATGATCACATAATTAAAGTAGTCATTCCCCATTCATATGGGGGATTGTTGGGTTCTAGATCAAAAGTGTGAATGAAAAATGGAGGAAACCAAGTGAAGGGAAAGAATTGAGATAACACTCAAAAATGGAAAGTGTACTCAAAAGTGGAAAGTCTACTAATTCTCCCACATTGGTGGGAATAGAAAACTTTCAAATGTTTATATTATGAAACACTCACTCCACATGGTAAGTGAGGCAAGAACCAAAAGGTGCCTCGTGCCGTCGTCGTCGTCGCTCACTGGGCTTTGGCTTTAGCAAATTATCGATCGATGAGATCTATTTGAAATGTATGATTTTCCAGTCCGATCCAAAACGCAACGTAGTTTTGCCTCCATTAAAATAAATGCATGCAGTGCAGAGATGCGAAATGCTGCTTCGAAAAGGATGCAACTGTTCGATGAAATGACACACTTATTCGAAAAAAGAGGTGTATTTTCGGATGGTTGTGACTATCCAGTAAAAAGACACACTGATTTGATGAACAGACATGACTATTTCAATGAATAGATATGATTGTTCCAGAAGATACATCTTTTCGAATGAACCATTGCTTTTTTTCAAAGAGGCTCCTAATGGCTATATAAATCTGCGTTTTTCCACAGGTTTAGGTACGGAATTTTCTGCAATAAAAACACTTCTTCTTTTCTGAAATACTCCATGTGACCATCTAATCATTGAGTGAGTTCAAAGAGAATCCGATCGTTTGAGGTACCACTACAGTCGGATTGTTAGACCATTTTATCATGGGAGGAAAATTTCATAACCTCGGATCTTGAGAGAAATTATTTCCTTAAGGGCACTCTGTGAAGTCCGGGGACTTGGCCTTATTCTATTTCATCTAATTTTTTGAAAAACACACTTCTTTGAAAGGTTTTTTTGATCTTGTGAGGGTATTACTTAATTTCATAATTGTTCTTATTTTATACTTAAACTTGTGTTGAAGTTGTTGTTGCCAAAATACAGATTCTTGTACCCGAAAATATTGAAAACAACATAGAACTCCGTAAAATTGAGACTTGTAATTGAGAATTGGTAATAGATTGGGGGACTTTTTACTTATATGATACTAGGAAAACTTGCATTTGAAGAAGATAGCTGCATAATCATCCATCATAAAGGACATTATTATGACGTCTTGAATTTAAATGCAATGACCATTCATTGTCAGACACTGACTTAAAATCAAGGGGATTAGTCGTCCCATTCAAAAGAGTAGAAAATACTTTCATCCAAATCCAAAGATGATGACCCTGTTTGGACGAGCCTTATTATGGCTTAAAAGCACAAACTGCTGCTGCTGCTTCTTTTTATTTTTTTGGGCTGTTTTTGTTATTTTGATTTAGAGCTTATTTGGTCACACTTTTAGGAGGCAAAACGTCCTTCTGTTTTTTTTTTAAAAAAAAAGCTTTATTTCAAGAAAAAAGTGATTGTCAAGTCTCTAGGAGATTTTTTATTTTGTTTGAAAAACTAGTTTACGTATCCGCGCGATGCACGGATAATATTAAAATAATATTTTTAATATTTTATGTCGTAGTATTTGTTCAAACATGTTAAATTCTATTATCTTATAAAAAATCAACCATGATATTATTTCTCAATGAAATATAAAAATAAATATTTTTTTCTCTACCCTCACCCACCTCCCACCCCTCCCACCACCTCCACCCCTCCTCAATTTGTTTTTTTTTTAAAAAAAATCCTCCTCCTCAATTTGATATTTTCTTTATTATATTATTCACAATTTAAAAATATTATATTTTTATCTTTTTCTTCAATATTTATAAATATTTTTTAAAATTAAATACATATTTATCATTATTATTATTATCAATAATTTTTATAACATCTAAATTTTAAAATAGATAAGTTTGAAATGTACTATGTATTATTGTTCTACCACTAATACTGGTTATATAGATATTAAAGAGATATTAAGAAAATAGAACTCTACTTCAATTTAAATTTCATTTAAATTCAAATTCAAATATAATATGTATTTGTTAAAAGAAGATCAATTTATTATTCTTCCTTATCCATAATTTTTCAAATAAAATACATATTTATCTTATAATGTATATATTTGAATTAAGAGAAAATTTGAAATCAATAAGATTAATTCACATATTATTTTCTTTTAAAAAAAGTTCTCACTTTTTTTTTCCTTCTATCACTATAACTATGTTCTACCCACTACTACAATTTATTTATTTATTTATTTATTTATCATTATTATTATTATTATTATTATTATTATTATTATTATTATTATTATTATTATTATTATTATTGTATTCAGTACTACTACTACCATGCCTGTTTTAAAAAATAACTAAAAGTACTACTACGTACTAAGTGTGTACTACTATTATTAATATTAGTTATATTAATATTTTTATCTATTTTTTTCAATATTTATAAATATTTTTTTAAAATTAAATGCATATTTATCATTATTATTATTAACATCAATAATTTTTATCTTTCCCTAATATGTAAATAAATTATATTTAAATATATTTTATAAAATTTAAATTTTATAAGAGATAAGTTTGAAATAGTATATATCTATTAGAACTCTTTAACTATTAGTTTCTATTTTTAAGATAATGAAAATCTTTGTTGTAAAAGGATAATTTATTCAAATACTTAATTTCTCAATTCAAAATTTTTATTATAATATTTTTAATTTTGTCTTAAAATATTTTTTAATATTGTCTTAAAAATTATCACGTGGCTATGTTGGTAGCTTGACACGTGGCATTTTTTCTTGCTTATGTTTTGCTTTTATTATTACTATGTACTACGTGTGTACTACTAAATAATAATATTATTAGTTATCTTAATATTTTTAATCTTTTATTTAATATTTAAGAATTTTTTTAGAACATGAAAAGAAAAAAGTTTATGAATAGTAAGAGTTCATTTATTATATTATATTATTTATTTATTTGTTACTTTAGTATTATTATATTTTTATATTTATTTAATATATTATTTTTATTATTATTAATGTATATTATAAAAATAGTAGTAAATATTATAAATTTAGGAAATATTAAGAATTTAGAATTCCATTCCCATTCAAATTCTATTTAAATTCATATTTAAATATTATATTATATCAATTTGTTATAAGAAGATCAGTTTATTATTCTTACCTTATCCTTAATTTTTTCAAATTAAATGCATATTTATTCTATAATTTATAAATTTTAATTAGAAAAAATTTTGAAGTCAATCTAAATAATTTTTTTATTTATTATAATTATTATATTTATCCCTACTACTACTTATCAGTGCTAACACATATTGTTTACTATTGTTTATTATTTATTTATTTATTATTAGATGGACCAATCCATGTAGTGACAATAACAACTTTGGCTTTGTACACTTGTCATCGAGATATTAATAAGAGTACAACATGATTAATAATGAAAATTCGTAAAAATATCAGTCGCAAATTAATTTGAAATAAAACGTAAATATTATTGTTTGTTGGCATACTTAAGTTAGAGACTCTAACGTTTACCCCACCCACCCACCCCCCTACAAAAAAAAAGTTAGAGACTCTAAGAGAAGTTTATGGGGACCGATCCCATACAGAAAAACATGTATTTTAAATATTAATTGTACTTTATTTTTTCAATTATAATGTTATTATATTTTTTTCTTTAAATATGATTTGATAAATATTACGTGATAATATTTTAGTATCATATACGACGAAAAAATATGAACATATATTTTAATAAACTAATAGCATAAAATGATAATAAAAGTTAGCATTTAAAAAGCTAATATGCGACTCAAAATCTTAAGAGAAATGTAATTGCATCTTTCGTTTATATAATCAAATGTATTATTTTTATCAAAAATCAAACAAACAATATTAAAATAACAAATTATTTACTTGAATTTTGGCATGTATATACAAAAGAAAAATAGCCAATAATATGATCATCACTCATCTGCATATAAAAATGAAGAAATTAAATCAAAAGTGTTTCAAGAAAATGAATAATATGAAGAATGCAACAACAGTAAAAAAAAGAGAGAGAGGAAAGTTTAGTGTGTACATCATTGCAGGAGTATAGATAGAGAGGTTAGGAAGTTAACTTCACTTCAATTCAAATTTGAATTTGAAATTTAAATGCCATAATAGGTGATTACATTTAAAAGATTTTGTTTTTGTGCAACAATAACAAACTAAAAATCTGTAACAATCAAATAATTGTGCATCTGTTCATAATACAACTTATACTGACCTCTATTCCTCAGCCTATAAGAGACAAATAATCACCCAAAAAATAGTTTTAAAAACAAAAAAGAAAGAAGAGAGGGTGATAGAAGAAAAGAAAAAAAGAACAAAGGGCAGGTCAGTGCATTTAAAAGATACTATTATCCTATTTCCATTTACTACGTAATATAAAAGAGATTTTAAGAAAATAGAACTCTACTTCAATTTAAATTTCATTTAAATTCAAATATAATACAACAACAACAACAAACCCAGTGTATTCCCACCTAGTGGGGTCTGGGGGGGGGGGGTAAGATGTACGCAGTCCATACCTCTACCTCTGAAGAAGTAGAAAGGCTGTTTCCGATAGACCCCCGGCTCAAGACAGTCGCCACACAAATATAAATATAAATATAAATATAAATATAAATATAAATATAAATATAAATATAAATATAAATATAAAGTAACGCATGGTAGTAGGAAACATCGGGAAGCACTCAGATACATAATAAAACATGGAACACCGAAATCATAACAAGAAGAAGAATAGGAATAGGAATAAAATAAGAGTAGGAAGAATAACAGGAATAATCCCCCACTCCCTACCCTTGTGCCCCCAAACTGGCCCTAGTCTTCTGCCCTAATCCTCGCCCTCCAGACCTTCCTATCTAGGGTCATGTCCTCGGTGAGCTGTAACTGCTCCATGTCCCGTCTAATCACCTCTCCCCAGTACTTCTTCGGCCTACCCCTACCCCGCCTAAAACCATCCAACGCTAGCCTCTCACACCTACGGACCGGGGCATCCATGTCCCTCCTCTTCACGTGTCCAAACCAACTCAATCGGACTTCCCGCATCTTGCACTCCACTGGAGCCACCCCAACCTTCTCCCTGATAGTCTCATTCCTAACTCTGTCCCCTCTAGTCATCCCACACATCCAGCGCAACATTCGCATTTCCGCCACCTTCATTTTTTGGATGTGGGAGTTCTTAACTGGCCAACACTCCGCTCCATACAACATGGCCGGACGGACTACCATCCTGTAGAATTTGCCTTTAAGCTTGGGCGACACCTTCTTATCACACAACACCCCCGACGCGAGCTTCCACTTCAACCATCCCGCCCCAATACGGTGCGAGACATCCTCGTCAATCTCACCGTTACCCTGAATCACGGACCCGAGATACTTGAAACTATCCCTCTTACATACCTCCTGCGATTCCAGCTTCACTACCACCTCATCCTCCAACCTCACGTCATTAAACTTGCATTCCAAATACTCTGTCTTGCTTCTGCTCAACCTGAACCCTTTAGACTCAAGAGTTTGTCTCCACACCTCTAATTTGTCATTCACACCCTTTCGGGTCTCGTCAATCAGAACTACATCGTCTGCAAAAAGCATACACCAAGGCACTTCCCCTTGGATACTCCGCGTCAACACATCCATCACCAAAGCAAACAAAAAAGGACTAAGAGTAGATCCCTGATGCAATCCTGTCAAGACAGTAAAATGCTCTGAGTCTCCTCCCGCCGTCCTCACCTGAGTTTTCGCTCCATCATACATATCTTTAACTGCTCTGATATAGGCCATCGGGACTCGACTCACCTCCAAGCATCTCCAAAGCACCTCCTTGGGAACTTTGTCGTAAGCCTTCTCTAGATCGATAAACACCATGTGCAGGTCCTTCTTCCTTTCCCTATACTGTTCCACCAGCCTCCGTACCAGGTGAATTGCCTCCGTCGTCGAGCGCCCAGGCATAAATCCGAACTGATTTTCCAAAATAGACACTATCCGTCTCAGCCTCCCCTCGACGACTCTCTCCCAAATCTTCATAGAGTGACTCAATAACTTAATCCCCCTATAGTTATTGCAACTCTGGATGTCTCCCTTATTCTTATAGAGAGGGATTATGGTACTCCACCTCCATGCCTCGGGCATCCTTGCCGTCTTGAAGATTTCGTTAAACAGACCAGTCAACCACCTTACCCCAGCCTCTCCAACGTACTTCCAAAACTCCACCGGTATCTCATCCGGCCCCGTCGCCCTACCCCTCCGCATCCTGCGAACAGCCTCTCTAACCTCCTCTACCCTAAAACGTCTACAATAACTAAACTCCCGACACTCCTCTGAGCGCTCCAGTTCCCCTAACACAATAGCTCTATCCCCTTCGTCATTCAAGAGCCTATGGAAGTACGACTTCCATCTATTCTTAATATGGTTGTCCTCCATCAACACTCTGTCGTCCTCCCCCTTAATGCACCTCACCTGATCGAGATCACGGCCCTTCCTCTCCCTAGCCTTTGCGAGTCTAAACAACTTTTTCTCCCCTCCCTTCCCCTGTAACCCCGCATACAGGCTCTCAAACGCGGCCGTCTTAGCTGCCGTGACTGCTGACTTAGCCTCCTTCCGAGCTTGCTTGTACTCTTTCCTGTTTACCCGCTTCTCTTCTTCGTCTCTGCTCTCAACCAACTTAGCATACGCCTCTTTCTTGGTCCTCACTTTCATCTCCACCTCTTCATTCCACCACCAATCCCCTTGATGGTGCCCAGCCCGGCCCCTAGAAACACCTAACACCTCACTAGCCTTCTCCCTGATGCACCTAGCCGCCCTATCCCACATATCATCCACGTCCCCCCTACACTCCCACACCCCCATTCCCGCCAACTTCTCCCCTATCTACATTATTTATTAAAATAAAAACAATTTTTTATTTTTTCTTATCAATAATTTTTCAAATACAATACATACTTATCTTATAATGTAGATATTTGAATTAAGAGAAATATTTGAAATCAATAAGATTAATTCACATATTATTTTCTTTAAAAAAAAATTTCCAATTTTTTTCTTCTATCACTATAACTAAGTTCTACCCACTACTACAATTTTATTTATTAATTTATTAATTTATTTATTTATTTATTTTTATTATTATTATTATTATTATTATTATTATTATTATTATTATTATGTGCTACTACTACCACGTCTGCTTTAGAAAATAACTAAAAGTACTACTACATGCTAACTATTATTATTAATATTAGTTATATTAATATTTTTCTTCCATATTTATAAATACTTTTAAAAATTAAATGCATATTTATAATAATTATTATTATAATCAATAATTTTTATATTTTTCTAATATGTAAATAAAATATATTTAAATATATTTTATAACATTTAAATTTTAAAAGAGATAAGTTTGAAATATACTATGTATTATTGTTTATACTGGTTATATAGATATTAAAGAGATATTGAGAAAATAGAACTCTACTTCAATTTAAATTTTATTTAAATTCAAATTCAAATTCAAATATAATATGTGTTTGCTAAAAGAAGATCAATTTATTATTCTTCCTTATCCATAATTTTTCAAATAAAATACATACTTATCTTATAATGTATATATTTGAATTAAGAGAAATATTTGAAATCAATAAGATTAATTCACATATTATTTTATTTTAAAAAAAAGTTCCCACTTTTTTTTCTTCTATCACTATAATTATGTTCTACCCACTACTACAATTTATTTATTTATTTATTTATTATTATTATTGTTATTGTTATTATTATTATTCAGTACTACTACTACCACGCCTGTTTTAAAAAATAACTAAAAATACTACTACGTAAGTGTGTACAACTATTATTAATATTTGTTATATTAATATTTTTATCTATTTTTCAATATTTATAAATATTTTTTAAAAGCATATTTATCATTATTATTATTATCATCAATAATTTTTATCTTTCTCTAATATGTAAGTAAATTATATTTAAATATATTTTATAACATTTAAATTTTGTAAGAGATAAGTTTGAAATAGTATATATCTATTAGAACTCTTTAATTATTAGTTTCTATTTTTAAGATAGTGAAAATATTTTTTGTAAAAGGATAATTTATTCAAATTCAAATACTTAATTTCTTAATTCAAAATTTTTAATACAATATTTTTAACTTTGTCTTAAAATATATTTTAATATTGTTTTAGAATTTGCCACGTGGCTATTTTAATAGCTTGACACGTGGCATCTTGTCTTGCTTATGTTTTGTTTTTATATATATATAGATAATTACTAGTTTCTATTTTTAAGATAATGAAAATCTTTTTGTAAAAATATAATTTATTCAAATTCAAATGCTTAATTTTTCAATTCAAAATTTTTATTACAATATTTTTAACTTTGTCTTAAAGTATTTTTAAATATTGTATTAAAAACCCACGTGGCTATCTTAATAGCTTGACACGTGGCGTCTTCTCTGGCTTATGTTTTGCTTTTATATATAGAGAGATTATTAGTATTATTATTATTATTATTATTATTATTATTATTATTATTCAGTACTGCTACTACCACACTTATTTTAAAAAATAACTAAAAGTACTACTACGTAAGTGTGTACTACTATTATTAATATTAGTTATATTAATATTTTTATCTTTTTTTCAATATTTATAAATATTTTTTAAACTTAAATGCATATTATCATTATTATTATTATCATCAATAATTTTTATCTTTCCCTAATATGTAAATAAATTATATTTAAATATATTTTATAACATTTAAATTTTATAAGAGATAAGTTTGAAGTAGTATATATCTATTAGAACTCTTTAATTATTAGCTTCTATTTCTAAGATAATGAAAATCTTTTTTGTAAAAGGATAATATATTCAAATTCAAAAACTTAATTTTTCAATTCAAATTTTTTATTACAATATTTTTAGCTGTCTTAAAATATTTTTTAGTGTTGTCTTAAAAATTACCATGTGGCTATTTTAATAACTCGACACGTGACATCTTGTCTTGCTTATGTTTTGCTTTTATATATAGAGAGATTTTATTTTTAAAAAAACTTTCCACTTTTTTTTTCTATCACTATAACTATGTTCTACCCATTACTATAATTTATTTATGTATTTATTTATTTATTTATTTATTTATTATTATTATTATTATTGTTATTTATTTTTTTTATTTTTTTTATTATTATTATTATTCAGTACTGCTTCTACCACGCCTATTTTAAAAAATAACTAAAAGTGCTACTCCGTAAGTGTATACTACTATTATTAATATTAGTTATATTAATATTTTTATAAATATTTTTTAAAATTAAATGCATATTTATCATTATTATTATTATCTTCAATAATTTTTATATTTCCCTAATATGTAAATAAATTATATTTAAATATATTTTATAACATTTAAATTTGATAAGAGATAAGTTTGAAATAGTATATATCTATTCGAACTCTTTAATTATTAGTTTTTATTTTTAAGATAATGAAAATCTTTTTTGTAAAAGGATAATTTATTCAAATTCAAATACTTAGTTTTTCAATTCAAAATTTTTAACTTTGTCTTAAAATATTTTTTAATATTGTCTTCAAAATTGTCACATGGCTATTTTAATAACTTGACACATGACGTCTTGTCTTGCTTATATTTTGCGCTTATATATATAGAGATGAGGCACGCTTTGCCTCCAAGTGTAACCAAACAAGCTATAGATGCATTTGACCAAGTTTTTAGGAGAAAATAAGTATTTTTGGGAGCAAAAAAACATCCATTTTCAGAAGCAAAAAAAACATTTTTCCTCCATTTTTTTTTTATCGAAAAGCACTTTTGAGAAAAATTACTTTTAGAAGCAACTTTTAAAAAATTGATTAAACACTAAAAGTTTATTTGAATTGACTCATTTAAGTACTTTTAAACTAAAATAGAGTTTAAGCACTCTGATAGTGTAAAGATAAAATTAAATTAAAATGCTTTTAAACACTAATTTTTAAGATAAACGTCATAAATTTTGCTACTAAAAAATGCTTTCTAAATTTATGACCCATTCCAATTGCTTCTCACAAAAAAAAAAAAAACATTTAGACAAATACTTTTTAAAATAAGTTGACTTTTAAAAGAATTGCCAATAAGCTATTTAAAAACTTTTTATGTAATCCAAACATTATAAAAATACTTAAAAACTATTTTACCTTGAAAACATTTAAAACAGTCAGATACAAACATACTCTAAGCTTAATGACGAGCTATTTGTCAATAGTGGCCGATCCAAGATATTTTCTCAAGAGGTTTGAAAAATAAAAATAAAAATATTAAGTCAATAAAATACAATTTCAAGGAATGAAATAATATATAGTACAGAATTAAAAGAAAATTAGGTACCCTATTTACCTTGAAAACATTTAAAACAGTCAGATACAAACTCTAAGCTTAATGACGGGCTATTTGTCAATAGTGGCCGATCCAAGATATTTTCTCAAGAGGTTTGAAAAATAAAAATAAAAATGTTAAGTCAATAAAATACAATTTCAAGGAATGAAATAATATATAGTACAAAATTAAAAGAAAATTAGGTACCCTATACGCACCTAGTAAGGATCGAACTAGCAAAGTGGGACTGATATTGATAACCCAAGTAGAGAGGCCTAGTACCACTGGGTTGTCTTATATCTTTGGCTTAGTTAGTTCAAAATTAATATATGTACAAAAATGTCGAATTTTCTATCTTATATATACAACATAATTTTTTACTGAGAGGATTTGGATGAACCTCCTGAAATCCACGTAGGTCCGCCCCTATTTGTCAACGTAGCAACATCCTCTGCCTCCCGCCAAAACCACGATCTCACTAGGTAGTTGCACATACTTATGAAATAAACTTCTAATAATTGTGATGTTGAGATAAACTTGTGAGTACTCAGCATCTATTTGGTCAATTTTTTAAAATCAGTTTATTTTAAAAAGAGTAAATACATAATTATACTACTGCTCTTATCCGAAATTTGCAAAAAGACACCTAAACTTTCACTTCGATCTATTACCTCACGATTCTTCTTTATTTCGTTGTAAACACATCATTTTGACCCTCTGCGTGTATACACGCTCCACAGGCGGGTGAAAGGACTCGAATTTGACTTTTTTGACCAATTAAAAGCTATCACGTATAAAATAATTGGTATATAATTTATATTCTTTTAAAAAAAATATAATATTTATTTATTTTTAAAATTATTCCTACCCCCTTTCTGCCCACCCCCACCCCCACCCCACTCACTCTTTCTTCTTCAACTCAATTCACCATTAAAGCTTCCATTGAAGTTTTTTTTTTAAAAATCATTCCTTAAAGCTCTATTTTACAATTAAATCATATCATTTAACTACCCACTATTTTTTCTTCAACACAATGTCTTCTTCAACACCATTAAAGCTCTTCAATACAATGTCACCATTAAAACTCCACCATTGAAGTTTTTTTTTTCTTAAAATCATATCATTAAAGCTCCATTTTCAGTTAAATCATATCATTTAACTATTTTTAAAACTCAATTCAATCATTAAACTATTTTTTTGAAGTGATTTGAACAAAAAATAAAATGAACGAAAATGCATGCTGACGGAGTGGGGGTTTGGGGGAGATGCTGATGGGGTGGGGGTGTTGGACGAGGGGTGGGGGGTGGAGGGGAGCTGCTGGATGAGGTGGGGTGGGGGAAGAGGGGGTGGGGTGTTAAATTAAATAAAAAGTAAAATTTTATTAAAAAAATAAAAAATATATAAATTAAATGTATTTAACACGTGGCAGCACTTGATTGGTGCGTGTGTTCACTCTCTTTGTTGTGACTGAGATTCAGCGAAAATTGGTGTGTTTGCAACGGATTAAGTAAGAATCGTGGGGTAATAGGTTGAATTCAAAGTTTAGGTGTCGTTTTGAAAATCTCGGCCAACATCAGGGAAGCAATTATGTATTTACTCTTTTAAAAACGCTTTTCAAAACAACACTTTTGATGAGAAACAATTGTGTTTGATCAAACTTCTCTCAAATAAGTGCTTTAAAAAAAAAAACTACCTTTTTAAACTTTTGAAAAATAATTTCTACCATTTTTTCAAAATAATTATTTTCTCTCGAAAGCTTAATCGAACTTTTATAAGTGCTCGACCTACCATACTTCTTTGACATTTACCAAAACTATTCAACTCCGAAAAGAAATTCATTAATCTATTCATGTATTTCCACCATATTAGAAGAGTGAGTAAATAATGGTATCAAATTAAATGTTAATAAATTCAAATAGAAGGGTAATTTTGAGATTTCAATCGTTTGGCAAGAATGACAAGCTTAAAGGGGTTGTCTTCACTGTTTTGTTATTTGAGCCTTACAACTCTCGATAGTTAAATGTGAGCAAATTCATATAGAAGGGTAATTTTGAGATTTCAACAATTTTGCAAGAATGACGAGCTTAAAAGGTCTTGTCTTCACTGCTTGGTTACTTGAAAAAATCTGCCCTTTGAGATATGGACTTATGACCTACTTGCCCAAACTATTTTATACTCATCTTTTGGATTTCATAGCTTAGGTGTACTGCTCTAATTCGCTATGCCCCTCTATAATTTTATAGTTTTTATAGAAATATGTAACTTAAAATAAATTGTTTTTTAGAGGGTCGTTTGACGTGTGAGACAAAAATAATAATTTTAAGATAGAATTTAAAATTAATTTTTATTCTAGATTTGATTTGAGGTATTAGCTAATCTTTAATTATTTTATCTTATCATTTATATTAAAATGATAAAATTACTATTACATGTAAAAAAGAGGATGAACTAATCTTATGAGATATTCCAAGTTATGCTATCCACATAGCATACAACACCTAGGGGTTGAAATTATTTACGTTTGAAGGTATGATTTTCTCTAATATAGATCTTTTCTTAAAGATGAGTGTGTATATGTGGCTCTCCTGTTCAAAAGAAAAAAATAAAGAAAGGAGATTTTAGTGTATGAGCAGGGCCGGCTCAACATACTCGGGGCCTAAATTCATATATCAAATCATTTTAAGTCTGCTTTTTTAGGATCTATGTTGTATGCCTCTCTTACTTACTCAAGAACTCTAATTTTGAGATTGTATTAAAGATTTAATTCTTAACTCTCCTTTAATTTTTTTGAGTTTTGGACAATCAAATTTGTATTTTCTAGTTGACATATTTTATATCCTAATAAAATTAAATAAGATAATATATATTACGTAATAAAATAACAAACCATGCAAGTTTTTAGATGAAAATAATACTAAAAAGTTGAAATAACAGAACCCGATATTAGAAGTAATAACTTGATTAAAAAGGTACATTGTAGCTCTTCTATTTAGAGCAATTTCGTCAAGGTTAAAAGTAGATTGAGTAT
This sequence comes from Capsicum baccatum var. pendulum, assembly GCA_030864225.1. Classification (NCBI taxonomy): domain Eukaryota; kingdom Viridiplantae; phylum Streptophyta; class Magnoliopsida; order Solanales; family Solanaceae; genus Capsicum; species Capsicum baccatum. Next base: position 61,190,858 of record CM061550.1, on the reverse strand, counting down.
TTATAAAAAAATAATCAATTAGGGCATTTTTTTTTTCAATATACTAAAAATATATTGAATATTTATTTTGTAGACTACTTACTAATTTAAGATCCTTCATTTTATTTAATTAGTTAACGAAAAAAAGAGAGAAGTTTAGCGTACTAAAATTTTCGTTATATGTGGAATTCATTGAAGAGCTAAACCACAAAGATTTATTATACGCAATCTTACCTTGTACTCAATTAAAAAAACTTTTTTTCTAATGATATAAAATACCTAAAATATTTTATAATGTTTTTTTTTAAATTATAACTTATTGTTGTAAAATGAGGCCCCAAAAATTATGGGCCTAAAACCTTTGCTTTAGAGGCTTTACCCAAAAGCCGCCCCTGTGTACGAGCACACTCTAAAAATTGGGATGCTGTGATTGTTGGTTAGAATATAAATTATGTATAGGGAAAAGGCATCGTTTCCACCCCAAACTATACCCGAAAAGTCTAAGTCACACCTAAACTATATAAGTAACCCATTACACACCTAAACTATATAAAAGTGATATTATTACCTCCCCGTGTCACCCATTCTTAGGCACGTATGTTACACTTGGTGTAAGCGCGTCCAGCCTATTCAATGACAAACGTAAACGGCTAAAAGTACATCATCTTTAATTTGCAACGGATCTATTCTTATTTAAAGCCAATTTGGGGCTCAAAAGGAAACCCTAATTCCCAATTTTGTCTCTCAAAATCGAAATTGAAGAGCATTTGTTTGAAGAATTGGTAACTAAATCTTTCTAATCCTTCCATTTCTTGCTATATTGATGATTATTTTGTCTTAATTTTGTTGCCATTTTCATAATTTTTTCTTCCCTCAAGTGTTGTTCAACCTCTCTTAAACCTTGTTTTCTTAATCAAGGTACTTTAATGACTAAGATAAGTTTGAGTAGACTTTGTAAGCAAGAAGAAGATCACGAGTTGGTCGAGGTTCGATGCAAACATGAACATTTTTTGCCTTTGATGACTTCATGGAACTCAATAAATCCAGGTAGACGATATTGGACTTGTCCTTACTATGGAGTAAGTGAATTTTTCCTTCAAACATTGATTTTGAATAGTGTATAAGAATCTAATTATTTTCATTTTAGAATGCTAGATCATGTGATTTTTGGCTTTGGAAGGATGATTCTACTGATGAACGATCGAAATTTGTTATTTCTAAATTGTTGGGAAGAATTGGGGAGCTTGAGGAAAGAGTTGAATCTTCGGCAAATTGTGCACTTTGTGAACACAAAATAGTTGATGACAAGACTACTAGGACAACCAAATCTGTGGAGAGCAAAATAGACATGAACAAAATAGAATTGCAAATGGACAATTTTTAAGATGATTTGAAGATGATGAAGGCAAATGAGAAGAAATGAAAGATCAAGTTGGCTAAGTCCAAGAAAAGGGAAAAACAACTATGGACTACTCCCATTTGTGTATGTATTTTGGGTGTTAGTTTTCTATTTCAATTCATGTTCTTGAAAGGAGCTCCAAGAAGGCTACCCTAAAACTAAGTTGCTTTGTTTTTGTTATGCTTTAGGGGGCTGAAATTTGTATAAATTATTAGGTGTTACCTTTGACAAAACTGCCAGTTTGTGTAATTAAATTATTGTGTAATGAAATTGTACGGTTGAACTTAACAGTTTTGTCTTTGATTTCAGTGGTTCTTTGTGTTGCAATTTGTATACATCACAACACTAAATGCAATCACAGCTGCTGTACAAGCACAAACACAAATTTCAATATCACAACACAAATTTAACATTAATAAATGCAGTCACAACTGGTGCAAAAGCAAAAACACAAATTTCAGCAACAATGAACTTACAACTGCACAATCATTAACCAAAAATGAGTGTCAATTACATCTTGTAGCCAAATACATTTACAAAAAGATCAGTACTGTTAAACTAATTACAGTTACAAAATGCAGTCAAAGCTGCCACTAATAGATTGTTCTTAAAATAGTCACCGTTGTCAATATTAGTGAACTACCAAAAAATAGTATTAAATGCAGTCCCAGCTGCCAATATCAGTAAATTATCAAAAACAGTCATAAATGCAGTCACAACTGCCAAGCATTATACAATGTTAAATGTAATCTACACCAACTTCTCATAGAGATTGAATATTGGAGCTTTCTTGACTTAAGTGTGTAGCCTTGGACCTTGTTTGCATTTGTTTTCTGCCTCTCATTTCTTGTAGTTTCCTGGAGGTTATAACTTTATTTCCTTTTCATTTTACACCAATTTTTGGTGTATATCCGAGATTTTCAGTCACAAATGCTGAAGACTTGGCAGTTTTGAATCTTTCAATAGGCATTCCCGACTGCTCAAATAAAGAAAGTGTCAACTTTAGTAAATGAAATTGTAGTAAATAAAATTTAGATAGTAAATGTAGTAGTAAACTTACATTAAGAATTGTGCATCCACTTTGTGTGTGAAGTAATCCCATTTCAACCATTCTTGGTCTTTCAGTACACTAAAAATAAAGAAAAGAAGATATTTAGTATAAGGCAAGCATAATTAGTTCACAACACTGTCAAATTAAATAAAATACCTCTTCTATAGAATTCTTTGGTGGTCTACCCCTTCCTCTTCCAGTTGAACCTCTCCCTTTTCCAACAGTAGGTGCTGCACTTGGGACTGCACTTGGGACTGCACTTGGACCTGCACTTGGGTCTACACCAGCAGATAGACTTGGGCCAGGATTTGCATTAATGCCAACAGCAGGTGCACCTGTTAGACAGATTCTTTTGTTGTGACCCTTGCTATGGCAAATGCCACATGAAATTTCAATCCCCCTCTTGGACAACTTTCCAGTTTTTCTTTTGGTTTCACCTTCTTCTTTCTTCCTATTCTTTCCAGGCCTACATGGCAGCTTCTTAACAGAAGGTGGCATAACAGAAATATTCTGTGATTGTGGCCACATCTTCATATTCAAAACTGGTTGAATGAAGAAACTATATATGTTCATGTAAGTTTCTCTATTGTACTAGTGAGAGATGTAGTTTATTGGTCTCAATTTTTTGTGGTGAACAGCAGCCACTGCATAAGAACACGGTATGCCCTTCAACATCCATGCTCTACAACTGTAATATTGTCTAGCAAGATCTACAATATGCCTATATCCTCTATCAATCACCTCATACCCTGTATCAGAATTTCATTCTATGTTGCACTTCATAGACCTTGTTGTATTATCATTTAGCACTTTCATAGCCATTAGAGAAATGTCACTAATCCAAGTTTCACAAAAATCCCTCATCTGTCCCACTCTTTTCATCATTTTTACCCTTATCTCCTCTAATATTGTAATTATAGTCTTATGCCTAGTTCCTAAAATCTATGCATTAAAACATTCTGTCTTGTTGTTGTCTACAACATCACACTTTGTTCCAAAGCTAAAGTAAACCTTGCTCCATCTCTTTGAATTAAAATACATCAACTTATCTAGTATTTCTTTTCCCCCTAATATCTTCATATAACTAATGTTGTCCCTAATCTCAGTCTCAAAGGTAGATTTTGCACACCTCCAAAAATATTTTTTCTTCTTAATACCTCTACATATAGCATCTTTTGACCAGTTTGCAAGGACATGCCTTGCACACATTCTATGTTTAATATTTGGTAAATATTCAGTTACAGCAATTTCTAATTCCTACAACAAAAACAGAAATAGAAATAGTTACAACATAAACATAAATAGAAACAGGTACAATATAACCAGAAACAGAAGTAAAAACAACATTTCTTTACCTTTTGCATGTCTGTTATCACTGTCAAATCTATCCCATCTCCCAGCTGAAGATCTTCTTTTACAATCCTGATAAACCAACTTCAAGTGGTCTTGTTTTAATCTCAACCACTACCCATGCCAGTGGCAACATTTGATTGTTACCATCTTTACACATAACAACTAATAACTGCCCTTTTGTCACTCCTTTTAAAAAACATCCATCCAAACCAATGCACTTCCTACAACTAGCTAGGAAGGACTTGTTCATTGCATCAAAACATATGTAGAAACCTTGAAATATTTTTCTACCATCTTCAAATGTTTCATCATGAAGCTTCATTACACATGTACTACCTGGATTTGATCTTAACAACTCATCTTTATAATCTGAAATTCTCTCAAATTCCAAATTATAGTCACCCATCAGTTCTGCAATCACCTTATTTTTTGCTCTCCTACACACTGTTCTCCTAATATGTAAATCCAGCTCCTTCTTAATAAGCAGCTGAAACTCAAAAATTCTAATATTTAGTTGTTCCTTTATCCTTTCATTGAAGTGGCTAGCTAAGAACTTGGTATTACAAAGTATGTTCCTATTGATAGGATCACACTTATGAACTGGATTGTAGGTTTTCACAACAAAGTTCATAGACCTAGAATCAATGCTAGCATAAAGAAGCCATGGACAACTAGTTGTACACCTAACCCTTACCCTTATAGGTTCATTAACACATTTCTCAATTGCAACATGTTCAACAACAACATATTTAGTAACAGCAGCTCTAAATTCATAATCACTTTCAAAAACAAGTCCTAACTCCCACACAACTTTCTGACAGTCTGAATTATATGCAACTCTCTTAATGTTTTTCCTCCTTCTAGCTTTATCTCTATGTTCAACCTGTTCAACTTCATCTTCTTCATCTATTACATCATCTGAATTAGTTTCAAAGCTGGCAGCTTCATCAGATGGGTAAAAAGGTTCATCACCAGCTAAATTTCCCTCCAAACAATTTCTATCACCACCTGTAAATTCATCATAGCCAATATTTGATCCCTTTCTTCCAGTTCCTAACTTAATATGTTCAGGAATTATTAGTCTCTCTCCCTTCTTTCTTCTTTGTTTTTCCTCTTTTATTCTCTAAAACCTCTTAACTCTTCATCCACATATTCATCCACAACACTCCCAATCTCTATATCTCCATCAATAGATTCTACATCTGAATCTACAATAGATTCAAAAGGTGCATCAGTAAAATTAGTAAGAGCAACAATAGAACTACTAGGAGCAACAGTATAACTACTAGGAGAAGCAGCTATAGGAAAAGAGACATGAGCAGTAGGTTAGTCAGTAGGAGGAGAAGAAGTATGAGCAATAGGTTGGATAAAATAAGGGGCATCTTCAGTATTTTTAGATGCCATGTCAACACTTTCAATGTCATTTTCAGTGTCTTTATTAAAAGGCACACCACTTGTCCTCTCTACATGCCATTCTCCATCACTTACAAATTCCAAAAGTGGGGCCACCTCAGGTTCACCAACCATGTGACACATAAAAGCTTTCAAAACTTGCCCATTACCCAATTTCTTTGAAATGTCAAGTGTGTCCTTGTCTGACCTAATTTTTTTTAATTTAGAACATTTGGATAGTCTAACATATAGTAAGCATTTTTTGGAAATATGCCCTAAATACCTTACATAATCCCTAAATTCAAATAAAGACAACCTATCTACATCAACATCTAAAAATTCAGTAACTTGTCCACCCTCATATCTTTTTCCTTTTTCCCTTTCACCTTACCCATATTAAGTTCTCCACCATGGTAAAATCTCAAAGTGATCAGTTCAAAACTCATTTTATAAACCTGAAATCATTGACCACAAAAATACAATAAAGATACAAGTCTCATAATACACAAAAACCAAAAAGACATAAGTCTTACAGTACACAAAAATAAAAAAATTATAGTATTTATGAAACAATTATAAGTATCACAGGTTATTTATCACATATTGAACCTCACAACTCATATTGTTACAGATTGAAGCACATAAACAAACTATAACGGATCAATTTTCAAGATAAATTAAAGACAACAAAAACCCCTTATTCAAAAACCTAATTAAAAACCCTAGTCAAAACCCTAATAAAATCGAACTATTATAAATGTCAAGGGTTATATTATCACATATTAAGCATCTAAATGAAAATAAAACGTTAATTTGGACAAATTAAAGACTGAAAAATCCTAACTCAAAAAATCGTAGATCTAATTTAGGAACGAAAATAAATCCTAGATCTACTATATTCAGGAAAGAAAAAAGCTAACCTTTGAACTGAAAATCAATAGTTCCTACATAAAAGATCGTAACCTTAAGTGTTTATCCTAGATCGTACCACCTCCGTTGAAATCAACCAATCAACTTCAACTGAAAAGAGATAAAAAAATATTTTTTACTTGTAAACAATGAAAAACAGAGCAAAATTATTGTTTATCTCTTCTATCGGGTTTAAATTTGATAAAAAATGAAAGAGTGAAGAGAGGTGAATCTTCTACTACGTTTTTGATCTCATCCGATGACTTTTCATTTGGATGAAGAGGTTTAATTAGGTTAGGGTATAATATGAGGTTGGGTCGGGTAGGATGGGTTAAATAAATGGGTTAAAAGAGTAATAGGATCGGGTTAAGCTTTAATAAAAAAGAAAAATTAAATTAGACACGTGCCACCACAAGAGGGTGAGTGGAGTGCACTCCACTTATTAAACTTGGGCATGAGTGTCGCGGAGAGGTAATAATATCACTTTTATATAGTTTAAATGTGTAATGGGTCACTTGTATAGTTTAGGTGTGACTTAAACTTTTCGGGTATAGCTTGGTGTGGAAATGATGCCTTTTCCCATTATGTATATAATAAAACTAGCATAACTAATACATGTTTGATACTTTTAGTTATTTTTTGTATATAAATTTAGCACATGAAGTACATTACAATGTTAGGTTACTATTTATGATCTCACATAAGTAAAACTAGAGGTGCAAGGCCCGTGTTAGCACGGGCCCAACAATAAAAAATGTGGACTGCAACTTTTAAGTTTTAGGATTTATTTTGGAGTAGGAAGCTTGAGCAGTGGACGTTTTCACTAGTATGATTGAGCTCAGAGGATCAGAATCTTGTAGCACACATTTACACACATATATATGTGTGTGTGCGCGCGCGCACGAGCATTATTATTTACATAGATACAAAAGAAGAGTTGATACATTCTCAAGTTGAGTTCTGAAAATGTATGACTGAGACCTGTTGTATGAAAGAATACAAGTTAATTATTAGAAGTTTTATGGACTCTACATTATATTTAAAGAAGTTTATATGAACATTGCAAGAAGTTCAGGAAAAATAATAACAAATATTAGCCATCACTCGATCAATTCAATAGAAAGTAGTTATTGTTACACACCTTACACATTCAAGCATTTTAAGAAATATTCTCTTAGAATATTAATATATATCATGAAAATTCAGATACCATATCTCTTTGGATTTGAACCTTTCGCTTAATTTAAAAACAAAAGGCAAGCGGAATAAGTTCTAAAGATGTATTGCTACACTTTTTGTGTTAGAACAGTGAGTAATACTATTTAAGGTATCAATAATTATTAATACCATGAACTATTAATATTCAAAATAACAATAAACATTACCCGGAGATAATAAAATCTTCAAAATTTACCAACAATAATTCGGAAACAACTTTTCAAGTAACGATAGGCTATGTGTAAATTTATTCTCTTCTAACCCTGTTGTGAGATTATAAAGAATTTATTTTATAGTTCCTTCAAACAACTCATGTATATTTTGATATTGCACTTATTCAGAGTTCAAACAGGATTTAATAGTTTTAACGAAAAAAGAGAATCTTTTTCAAGTATTTGACTAATGCTACTGTATCTATCGAAGGAAAAATAAAAATGAATTGACGGTTATGCACCTATGCAGGAGAATGGAGAGAGCAGTCATCTTGAGTATATACATGGTACATTGCATTGTTAGATGTATGCTTTAGGATGCAGCAAAAACGGCTCCCAATGATAGTCCAAAAGTAGAGAACAAAAGATGTTTCACTGATAAATGAAATTAAGTCAAGAGAAGTAAATCGAAAAAATAAGATTGTATTGATTTGACTTTTGTTAGCAATTTTTGAAAAAGGAAAATTACCTTGTGGCACTTTTTCAGAGGTAGAGTTTTCACCTCTGAAACATGTCTAACATGGGAAGTAGTTGCTTGAGTTGTTGCAGCTTTACTATTTTCTGCGATGTCCATTGCAATATGTGAGGGTCCTATGTTGTGTGTGTTCTCCTTTTTCATGAAAGATACAATGATCATCTTTCCAGAATTTTCATCCGCGCTATTTGAAAATGATTTTTTGGTTTGGATGTTGAATGTTTTTCCACTTCGTTGCATTTTTATGCTCTCAAGAGGCAACATTTGTTTCTGCAAAAAGTAAGCAATAAAGAGTTTTAGATTTCTGATTGTCTACTGTTTCAAGAGATGTTGGATTAGTCAGTCTATCATCATAAGTTACAACCAACAATTACTTAATGTCTTGAAATATAAGCAGGAGATATATTCTTATACACACATACTTTTTATTTTAATCTAAGGGAGAATGTTATAGTTATGAGCGCAACTTTGCGCTCTATCTTATAAATGATAATTAAACAAACTTATCACCGTTAAAATTATATCAGATCAAATTTATGACCCAAATATAGTCGGATAAGTTGTCTCAGTCAGGAGAACACACTTGACGATGCAAAATAAAAGCAAAATCCATAATGATGGTGATTTGCACACATGATATTTAAGTATGGAACTTAGAAAAAGAAAATATTTTAGGTGTATTTTTGGCCATTAACTCTATATATGATAGCTATTCGAGATAACAGGCAATAAACTTTTGCACAATATAATGTCCCTGATTTCTTAAACATTTTGGGGTCCAACAGCAGAAGATTTTAGTTACTTTTTCCATCTTCCTGAAGGGGTGTTAAATTCAAAGCAGTTACATTCTTTATCAATATTTTCCACATGAACATGATCCATTAGAAAAATGATGATAACTATTAACATTTCTAACAATTATATTTTCCTCCCTGTTACTTTTGAAGCAAACTTCATAAAAGAACGCTAGTCTCCACAGATCCTGAGGCTCTTCATAATTCTTATAGGAGCATTCAGAAGCAAAAACATCAACCCAAATGTAAAAGCAAGCTTCTCATTATGATGTTTAGTAGACTTTTTGTAACCTAACTTCTCCATATCTATCAACAACACCTAATCTTAAAAAGTTTACCATATATATATATATATATATATATATATATATATATATATATATATATATATATATATATATATATATATATATATATATTATATTATTTAATTATTTTTATTATATTAACTAAAACTCCTAAAATATATGAGACTTCTAAACATTAATTAATATTTTTTTTCTACTGTCCAATTAGAAAAATACTCCTAAAATAAGACTCTATTGAAAAAAATACTTTGATGAATATACGTAATAAGATATATATCTCTTGAATTTGTAAGTCGGTCTTCTTTCTTTTTTTTTTTTCTTATGAAATTATTCTATGAATTGTTACATATGGTAAAGATAAATTCGTCCATGGACAAATGAAATTTGGATTCAATTTGCATCTTTATTACTTTTTTTTCAAGTTAATTAATATAATTCTCAATATTTGTATGGTCTATATCACATTTATGTATGTTCCTTTCTTTTTGCTTTGTCATGGAAGTTGAGGTTGATTCTTTCTTATATGCATCTTGACGTTGTTGTAAGTATGTCATGTTTATATTTATATTCCTTGAATTATGTATGTTTTTATGGAGTATTTTGTCAATTTGATACTCTTTCGAATATCTTCATTGTTCTTGTCAACATAATAGAATTCAATGTGTGTATATATGTATCTTCTTTGCTTTCATTCAAGTCATCGTTAGGGTCAAAGTTTTTGCTAAGACGAGAATTATTTTCATCAAAATCGAAACTTTCTGATCACTACTGTATTGTTTTATTTTAGTTTACAGGTCGTAGATGAATGCCGGTTGGCTTTGAAGAATTTCTTATGTAAAGGCTAGGTTTAATAAATAAATTCTCCATCTTTACATACTTAAAAGATATTGAATTTAATTATTGTATTCATATTTATTATTTAAACAAATATCTTATTCAATGTAATATTTGAACTCATTAAAGTGATATACACTCACGAGGTGCGTACACCTAAACTAATATATAGGTGGATAGCACACACCTCATGGACGACATGTGTGCCTGATGTCATTGGCATTGAAATGAAAGGGTAATTCGGTCATTTCAGATGCAACTGAAATGTGTCATCCATTAAAATTCTTCGGGCCACGGCATCCAATTTCTTTTCTATTCAATTTAGGCCACCGCATCAACTTCTCTTCTATTCAATTTACTTTTCTGATGTTCTTGTGCCAATTTAGCAGATATTACTGGAGGTTAGGCTTCACCGATCTTGGAGGTTAAGCTTGATCGATCCTTTCCGTTGATTAGATTTTCTTCAGTAATTTCTGTGAGTACTTTTTCGCCCGTTGTTATGGTTTTCAGTTTTATCCTTTTTGGTTTGATATCGTCTTTTTCTTTTATATGATTCACTGTGAATTCTGGCCTTAGTCTTGCTACTGTCCAGCCAAGTTTGGGTTCAACAGAGTTGGTTCAGCCCATTCTTCAACAAGTATACATACAAACCAGATTAGTACAATTTTCTATTTTTTAGAAAGGAAGAGGAGTAAAAGAAGCCGCTGACATTGCATAGAGAGGTGATACGTTTCTTCTGTGTGCAATTCACTATGAAGACTTTCTCCTTCATTGCGTTCCGCTTGATCTATCTTCATTGCTTTATCATTTTGCTGCATCAAAGTTAGTGTTAGACTTCCTAAAATTCTTGGTTGGTAAATGTCTGCTAATTGTTTGACGAAATGCCTTAGTGAATACTAACTTCTTGTTTTACTGCCAATGCATTTTAATAATCCCTCTTTTCATTTTACTTGGCTCCTTGCTAAAATAGTTGTTTCAATTTACTTATCCAATTTACAAAATTTATCATTTTCATTTTTTTTGCTTGTCTGAAATTCTATTCAATTTTGTAGATTTTCAAGATTCTACTGCGAATGTTGGTGATTGAATGTGTTCGATATTTTTTCTTGTGCTGCATATGTTTGTATACACTTTTTAGGATTATTGTACTATAGGCTTGATAAGTTCTAATTTGTAATTTTGATTTTAAAAATTCCTTATCACAATAATTAAATTATTACAATGTGTGAACTAAGTCTCAAACCAAAAAGCATTGCTTGAAAGATTTACGTTTAAGATAACTTGTGCGATGAAAGGTCTTCTTTTAAACCTGCAGGACTAATGACTTATGATAAAAATAACAATCAGTCCCGCTTAGCAAAAAGAAATGCTGAGATGAAGCTTTGGCGACATGAAATACATAAACAACTTTCCGCCAAAAAAAAGAGTCACTTTTGGTACATCTTCGAACAAATAGACAGCAGTTGGAAAAAAAATACTATTACTAATGTAGAAGGTTTTCCTGTACAAGCTCAACATACAGGTCGCTTGGCATGCAACTGCTCCGTGTCTTACAATTATCTTTTAGTGGAGTTCTCTGCTATTTCCCCAATGACGGGTGTGTTCACCAATCTTTTCTCGCTAACTTTTCTGCGAAAGTAAATGTGAGAATTCCGGCTTCCAAGTATAACTCATTGATAGTAAATGCGTGATCTATTGCATGTAAAGGCACAACGTGCATCTCATATAAATTGTCATTGGTTAACGTCTACCGATCCTCTTCCAACAAACATCTATACTATCTTTCGACCAATTGCTGACTTCACCAAAGTATCTTTGTCAATTGTTCCCCTCAACTAAATTGGAAATTCTCAGTTCCAGACTGAAAGTGAGCGACAGTAAATATGTGCTCCACTACATGTATTAGGCTATTGAATCTCATCATTTTGTATTTACGTTATATAAGTGTGGATAGCACACACCTCATGGACGACATGTGTGCTTGATGTCATTGGCATTGAAATGAAAGGGTATTTCGGTCATTTCAGATGCTACTGAAACGTGTCATCCATTAAAATTCGTCAGGCCATCGCATCCAATTTCTCTTCTATTCAATTTAGGCCACCGCATCAACTTCTCTTCTATTCAATTTACTTTTCTGATGTTCTTGTGCCAATTTAGCAGATATTACTGGAGGTTAGGCTTTATCGATCCTAGAGGTTAATCTTGATCGATCCTTTCCGTTGATTAGATTTTCTTTGTTAATATCTTTGAGTTCTTTTTCGCCCGTTATTATGGTTTTCAGTTTTATCCTTTTTGGTTTGATATCGTCTTTTTCTTTTATGTGATTCACTGTGAATTCTGGCCTTAGTCTTGCTACTGTCCAGCCAAGTTTGGGTTCAACAAAGTTGGTTCAGCCCATTCTTCAATAAATATACATACAAAACAAATTAGTACAATTTTCCTTTTTAGAAAGTAAGAGGAGTAAAAAAAGCCGCTGACATTGCATAGAGAGGTGATACGTTTCTTCTGTGTGCAATTCACTATGAAGACTTTCTCCTTCATTGCGTTCCGCTTGATCTATCTTCATTGCTTTATCATTTTGTTGCATCAAAGTTAGTGTTAGACTTACTAAAATTCTTGGTTGGTGAATGTCTGCTAGCAGTTTGACGAAATGCCTTAGTGAATACTAACTTCTTGTTTTACTGCTAATGCATTTTAAAAATCCCTCTTTTCATTTTACTTGGCTCCTTGCTAAAAATAGTTTTTTCAATTTACTTATCCAATTTACAAAATTTATCATTTTCATTTTTTTTGCTTGTCTGAGATTCTATTCAATTCTGCAGATTTTTAGAATTCTACTGCGAATGTTGGTGATTGAATGTGTTCGATATTTTTTCTTGTGCTGCATATGTTTGTGTATAATTTTTGGATTGTTGTACTATAGGCTTGATAAGTTCTACTTGGTAATTTTTATTTTAAAAATTCCTTATCACAATAATTAAATTATTACAATGTGTGAACTAAGTCTCAAACAAAAAAGCATTGCTTGAAAGATTTACGTTTAAGATAACTTGTGCGATGAAAGGTCTTCTTTTAAACCTGCAGGACTAATGACTTATGATAAAAATAACAATCAGTCCCGCTTAGCAAAAAGAAATGTTGAGATGAAGCTTCGGCGACGTGAAATACATAAACAATTTTCCGCCGAATAAAAAAGAGGCACTTTTGGTACATCGACGAACAAATAAACAACAGTTGGAAAAAAATACTATTACTAATGTAGAAGGTTTTCCTGTACAAGCTCAACATACAGGTCGCTTGGCGTGAAACTGCTCCGTGTTTGACAATTCTCTTTTAGTGGAGTTCTCTGCTATTTCCCCAGCGACAGGTGAGTTCACCAATCTTTTCTCACTAACTTTTCTGCAAAAGTAAATGTGAGAATTCCGGCTTCCAAGTATAACTCATTGATAGTAAATGCGTGATCTATTGCATGTAAAGGCACAACGTGCATCTCATATAAATTGTCATTGGTTAACGTCTACCTATCCTCTTCCAACAAACATCTATACTATCTTTCGACCAATAGCTGACTTCACCAAAGTATCTTTGTCAATTTTTCCCCTCAACTAAATTGGAAATTCTCTGTTCCCGATTGAAAGTGAGTGACAGTAAATATGTGCTCCACTACATGTATTAGGCTATTGAATCTCATCATTTTGCATTTACGTTATATCTTTCAGTTCTGATACATGTGATTTACCTTGATGTATGACTGTAGCAGGTACATCCAATCAACCAAGATCATCTGAACTCCCGAAACAAATTCCTCATATTATACGGGAACCCACTCCACTTCCTCAAACAGGTGATATTATCATATCAAACAATTCACCTTTTCTATCTTTAAAAAGAGTGAAATTTATTAATTTATAATATTAGTTAAGGTGAGATCTGTTAATACTTCAGGCTTTCTTCTGTATTCTATTTTCTATCTACTAACATTAGGTCTGCGCCTAAAAACAATGTGTCTGCTTTTTCTACCAGTTGTTCGCCCTCAATTACAGCGCACTATATCGTACCATAACTCAGAAAAAGGAAAAGATATATGCGGCCCGTTTGTAATTCATGAAACAGGTAATTTTATCCCTATATTATACATAGTGGATGACAGAAGTAATTTGCTTTCTACTTTCAGTACAATTATTATACGAAATTAATTTATTACCTCTGCACATTAGGCTCAACATCTGATGCATCTACATCTGTATCTCAAAATCTTGTTTCAATAGACTTTGCTGCTATTTTGGCAACAACAGGTTTCACCACTAATACTTTCCTTTTACCTTATCTTTATTAAAATAGTTGGAGAATTTGTACAGCTGATTATAAGTAACTGACTATACATATGCATTACGTAAATGTCTTCACCAATGAATCCCATCTTACTATTTTATCAATTATCTGTGACAAGCAAAAGAACATGACTCATCCATTCTCTATGTATGAAATAGCTCAGCACCATGACTATGGATGAAATAGCTCAGCACCATGACGAACATAATGTTTCTACTCCCTTATACTATAGCAATTACGCAAAACTATACTACTGTCTCTTGATGTTAGGCCCGACACTTGCTGCATCTACCTTCCAATGTGATATGGCATCAAAGATTATTAAAGGTTTGTCCCGCTCATTTGTTGTAAAACTATCATATTCTACTTGTAATTTCATTCTAATTATCTAATTACATAATTTTAAAAAATATACAGCTCACAGACAACAAAATAGATGTCATGTAAACATGCGATAAGTGTTATCTGAATACGTGCGTTTAAAGACGTTTCCTCATTGTAAATTTTGCGCTGCAAAGAGATTTGAATATGAGCCTCCTGGATTTTGTTGTAACAACGGCTCCATCAAATTAGTTTCTAACCAGGTAATAGCTAAACTACGATATTTATTTTTTGAAAATACTGAAGAATTGGTGCATTTTCGAACATACATTAGAACATATAATAATATGTTTGCATTTACATCACTTGGCGTAAATTATGATAAAGAATTGGCAAAAAGAAATGATGGTATTTATACATTCAGAGTTCAAGGTCAGATGTATCACTTTATAAATGAATTGTTCCCTGTTGATCAAATGGCAAGAAACCTTCAGCTATACTTTTATGATACTGATAACGAAATAACAAATCGAATGGCTTGCTCAACAAAAATTCATGAATCAGTAGTTACAAAGCTTATGAACATACTGAGAATTAATCCATATTCTATTTTTCTTAAATCCTTAATAGGTGTTCCAGACCTATCAAACTTTTACACTACACTTAAATGTGACTCTGGTTTAGATCAACGAGTATACAATCTTCCAACTGCATCTGAAGTGGCAGCAATATGAGTTGAAAAAGAAATCAACAAAATTAGTTGTGCACCTCATGTTCGAATTTATACTCGAAGTAATAGATCCCAAATATTGAATTACTATTATGGATGTTATGATCCGCCACAATATCCATTATTATTTTCATATGGCCAAAGTGGCTGGCACTGCGGTATAAAAAAATTCCCCCACGAAAAGAATTTTCTGAACGTCGAGCTTATTGTGAACATGAACATTTACCAAATATTAAAAATATATCTTCCATTGATGGATATCTTGACATGCAGGCTCAAAATTTAGAGAAAGGAAAGCAAAAAAAGGACATTGTATCTTTTCGTGAATATTACTGTTACAAACTTCAAATGAGAGAAAATGAAACAAATGAAATTTTACATTCTGGAAGATTATTTCAACATTTCTAAGTAGATGAATACATAAAACTTGAAACACAAAGATTAGATTTCTTTTCATTTAACCCAAATTTGTTTAGAACAAAAATGTTACAGGGATTCCTCGATGTTTTGAGACTTGGGGAAACAAATGCTTCCAATATTGGAAAACAAACATTCATTCCTATTAGCTTTACTGGAGGACGAAGAGATATGCGTCAACGATACATAGATGCTACTGCTTTAGTACAACATTTTGATAAACCTGATTTATTCATAACTATGACTTGTAACCCATCATGGCTAGAGATAAAAGACCATCTATCATCAATTGATGAGGCACAAAATAGACCTGATTTAATTAGTAGAGTGTTTAGAGCAAAAATTGAAGAACTTAAGACAGACTGACTGAAAAGAAACATCTTTGAAAAAGTTGCAGCTTTTATGTACACGATAGAATTTTAAAAACGTGGCTTACCCCATGCACATTTTCTTGTTATTCTTACTAATGACTACAAAACTCCAGAATCATATGATAATGTCGTTTGTGCCGAGTTACCTGATTCTAATTCACAACAATATTTGCGGTCACTTGTTCGACTATATATGATGCATGGACCTTGTGGCAATTTAGATCCAATGAAATTATGTATGCGAAAACAAGGTCATTGCAAATTCAAGTATCCAAAAAATTTTGTCGATCAAACGTCAAAAGGCAAGAATTCATACCCAATGTATAGAAAGAGAAAAACAGGAGATGTTGTAAAGATCAGAACCAAATATCTTGATAATTCATGGGATGTCCCTTACAATCCATTCTTGCTTAGCAAATTCAACTGTCATATAAATGTTGAAATTTGTTTCGATATAAGAGCTGTTAAATACATTTATAAGTATATCTGCAAGGGACATGACAAGATTGCATTTCACATACACAATAACGATATGGAAACAGAAATAGATGAAATAAAAGAATATCAATCTGCTAGATGGGTATCTCCATCAGAAGCTACATGCCGTTTATTTATTTTTTCCAATTAAAAAAATGAATCCAAGTGTTTATCATCTTCAACTACATCTTAAGGGACACCAATTTATTTCTTTTAAAACAACAACGAGCGTTGATTCAATTGTGAATAATCCTATGATTAGAAAAATAATGTTGACAGAATTGTTCGTTATGAATAACAAAAATGACGATGCTAAAAAATTGAATCTATTGTATAAAGAATTTCCGCAATACTTTGTATGGTGGGTGCAATATAAGATGTGGACCCGACAAAAAAATGGTAACGTCATTGGACGTGTTGTAACATGTTATCCAACAGAAGGAGAAAGATATTATTTAAGATTATTGTTAATGAATGTAAGAGCACCAAAATCCTCCAAAGATCTACGAATTGTTAATGAAGTACCCTATAGTACATTTAGAGAGGCCGCTGAAAAGAGAGGCTTGCTTCAATGTGACAATAATTTGACTGAATGTATGGAAGAAGCTGTTAGCTATCAAATGCCATGTAGTTAAAGACGTTTGTTCGCTACATTATTGGTATACTGTGATCCGGCTAATCCAAAAAAGTTATGGGAGAAATTTGAAATGCCTATGTCTGAGGACTTCAAAAATTTACCAAATAGTGAAGCAAAAAATATTCAGTATAAAGTTATAAACAATATTAACGACATCTTATGTTCTATGGGACACAATATTAATGATTAAATTAATTTTAGAAAACTTCAAGCCTTCTACTACTGTAAAGGAAGCTAAAGAAATTTATTTTGCAAGGAACATTATTGTTAGTGAAGAAGAATTATCACTGGAGAAAAAGCTAAACATTGAACAACGAGCAACATACAATTTGATTATAGATAGAATGTTTCTGACAAAGAAGAAGTTTTTTTTCATAGATGGTCCAGGAGGAACAGGTAAAACTTTTTTATACCGAGCTTTATTAGCTACAGTATGATTTAAGGGATTGATTGCTTTAGCAACTGCAACTTCTGGAGTTGCAGCTTCTATCCTTCCTGGTGGTCGTACAACTCATTCTCGCTTTAAAATTTCTAGTGATATTGATGAAAACTTTACCTGTAATATTAGCAAACAAAGCTCACTAACCTGTTTAATTAGAGATGCTAAATTAATTGTGTGGGATGAAGTGTCGATGGCAAAAAAGAAAATGATTGAAACCTTTGATCTACTTTTGAAAGATCTGTTGAACACAAATATACTTTTTAGTGGTAAAGTTGTTGTCTTTGATGGTGATTTTAGACAAACACTGCCGGTTGTTTGAAATGGAAAAAGAGATAATTTTATTTATCAAAGTTTATTATATTCTGATATTTGGAATCAATTAGAAAAATTATATTTGTCAGAAAACATGCGTGCAAAAACAGATCCAGCTTTTTGTGAATACCTGATGAGAATTGGAAACGGAAAAGAATTCGTTAATTCAAAAAATAAAATTAAAATTCCCAACTCCATTATTGTTCCTTTTACCACTGAAAAAGAATCATTGAATGTATTGTTTGACACAACATTTTCAAATATTCATGAGTTCTTCTGTAATTCAAATTCAACGACTTCTCATGCCATTCTTACAACAAAAAATGAGTTTGTTAATGAAATAAATGATATGCTTATTAGTAAATTTTCAAAAGATGCTAGAATATATGTTGCAATAATGAAACTGTGGAACCAAGTGATCAAAGTCATTATGAAGATTTTTTGCATACGTTATATCCCGCTGGTTTGCCTCCATATAAATTAGTTTTAAAAGAAAATTATCCGATTATGTTGCTGCGGAATTTGAATCCTTGTGAGGGGTTTTATGTAATGGTACCCGATTAACATGTTGTGATTTTAAAACACATGTTATAAGTGTAAGAATTGCAGCTGGTGACTTTGAAAATATACACGTATTCATTCCAAGAATACCTTTACTGACATCACAAAATGAAAAATTACCTATCCAGTTTAAAAGAACATAATTTCCAGTAAGATTATGCTTTGCTATGACTATAAATAAAACACTAGGCCAAACGTTAGATTTTGTTGGAATTTATTTACAGGAACCAGTGTTTTTACATGGTCAACTTTATGTTGCATTATCAAGAGCAAAAGCTTCAAATAATGTCAAAATATTAATTCGACGCCCAAATCCAGAAAGTCATGACGGTAACTCCACATATAATATAGTTTATGATGAGATTATTCAAAAAGCTTTTTCATAAATCTTTCACGTCATACTCTCCCAATTTATGCTTTATACGATATTTGCAATCACAGCCAATTGAATTTTTTTACCATACAAATGTTGATATTTATCTAACTCAGTTGTGTAAAGAATCCTATCACTTAGCTGACATTCAACCAGTTGAGATTTTCAATGTTCAAAATGTAAGTTCGGTATTACCATTTCTTTCTATATAGCACTTTTCTCCATTTACTTGAAGCTTAATTTTTTCTACAAGTTGATGAAAGTGATGTAAGTGAAGTCATTAAGAGCCATTACTTATTATTCTGTGTTTGGTCATCATGCTGTAAAAACATAGATCTTACTGTTCTTATTTTAGTAATATTATTTTTTTTATTCAGAATGCGTAAGTAGACAGTTCATTCTTGTGAGTTATCACAGATTTATCAACTGTAAAGCTTTTGTAATGTGAATAAGATCTTTTTTCTCTAATACTATTTTCGCTAACTGTTGATACATTTTATGTGTGATGTCAGGAGAGAAAACTGCAAGAATGTAAAGACAGTGCAAGCCCTCCTTGGCATGTTGGTGTAGTAAACTACCCAACGTATGGGCATTCAAGATAAAGCTTTTCCGCCTCCTATTATTTTATTTGATCTTTCGCACATATGAAGAAAATATGGTATTACAATCTCTGTTACCTACTATTTTAATTTATCCCTGATGCTAAGAAGAAGACCAATTGAATTAATTTAACCATGTCCTGCTTTCACCTTTAACCTCCTTGTCTGTCGGTGTGAAAACATAGTATGTGAAAGTGTTAAAAAGATACAAAATCAACTTGTACAACCAATGCAGAATTTGATGTGCCGGATGCATTTATATCCGGAAAAAACTCAATCTATCTTCTTCTAAAAACTTCTAAATATTTCTACTGTGTATTTCATTTCTTTTGGTCTTACTCAAGTTGTTTCTGTTAATGTTCTACAGATCTGAATTTCCACTGCTTCAATGTTGATTTTGTTTATTTCATGTATTTGATTATGGTTAATGGTGGTGTGATAAATAGTAGTTAGATTGATGATGGCTACTAGTAATGGTTGATGAATCGTGGCAGATGATAGTGATAACTAATGATGATACTGAATGATGAGAGGTTACTTTGAAGTGATAGTAATAGTTAACAGTGATGTATGGTAACGATTAGGAATACTCTTTTGCGTTTCATCGTCGTTAGTTTTCAATTTGTACTTTACTATTTTAATTTGGTTGATGGATTTTGCTTTTGTTTTGCATCTTCAATTGTATTTTACTGCTACGGCTTATCTAACTGTACTGTACTTACGTCATAAATTGTCTGATATAGCTTTAACGATGATAAGTTTGCGTTTGTAATAGCTAATCGTAATATAGAATGATGGGAATGCTTGACTATACATAGAAATGACTAATGATAGTAATTATGATTAATGAATCATAAGTGTCCTAAAAACAGAAGTAAACTCAAGATGTTACTCACGTATGTTGACAAACTCCCAAATGGGTAGGCAAATACACACTTGCATTAAAAGTCACCCTAACTGCATTTTTGTCATTTTTTTGGTTTATGCTTCCGTCTTGTTGGGTTTCATGGTAAGACGGCGACAATTGGGTACAGATGGGAGTCCTAATCCTCGCTTTTTTGGTGATATAGATGGGATTCTTGAGAAATTAAAGAATGGTGATGGAAACAACAACAATGGACAGTGAAGTTTCAACTGCTCCTGAAATTTCCAACACTGGAATACAACTTAATAAGGATGTGAAGCACAACACTGGTGATGACGGGAAGATGCAATTTTATGAAGGAAATGGATTTTCTAGGCATAAGAACCAGAGGGAAGTCCGTGGGCAGGAGAATGATGACAGCAATAGATCAGAGTCCGAGTCTTTCAATAACATGAAAATTTACTACTGGGTTTTGTTGTCTGCCGCTGCCCAAAATTTTGTAAAATGAATAGCATGTTGGGCCCGGGCAACGCCCGCGCTCTACACTACATATATATATATATATATATAAAGTTATGAGTCAACTTACACATTATTTTTATGTAAAATAAAGTCTTGAGACAACTAATGCATCAATAATTGAACTATGCATAACTTATTTATGCAAAACTCTCACTCACATTTGATTAATATCAGCATAATTTTAACCAACAATATCTCTAAGTGTTTTAGTATAAAAGATGAGTCAATTTTCATGCTTGCTTACGCTGATCCCAATCTATTGAAGCCTTGATATCATATCTATGCATTAGAAGTACGACAGATTAGTAACATTCATAAAAAAGAGATGGAAATGACTCTCAAATCAAATAAAACTAAAGATACAAATTAATTGCACTTATTAAAATACAAAAATACTTGATTGCGGGTCAATAATATCTAGTATTATAAGAATTATAAATTAGGTTACATGTTATAAGTTAACACAATCTCAAACAAACCAGCAGGTAATGGAATCGCTTTTAAGAAGCCAATAATGAACAACATCAGAATCTTAAAGAGATGAGAAAGGGTCCAAAAGAAAGATGCCCCTGACATTGCTAAGTTACTGTACACTCATAAGACTCCTTTTAAGGCCTCAAAAGGAATAATAATTCTGGACCAAACATGCCATCAAGCTGCTGGCTCCATCTTTGTAAGAATTCTCATCAAGAAACTCTCCCACAAGTTTTCAGCTTTTGATCTTGCAATCCAAATTTGGAGACTCATCCCTCTTACGGGAATGCCTTGGCTGGTGGAGAGTCCCCTAGACCTACCATCATGGTTCGTGACCCCAATGATGCAAACAAGCTATTCAAGTCCGTTGCACAAACTCAGTAGTTCTAGCAGCAACCAGCTATCGGAACAAATGTGTCTGCTCGCAATGACATTGGCTGGCAGCTAACATCCTCACAGCTCTTGTGGTATATCATCTTTTGTACATAGTACATCAGATAGCATTGTGAGGCCCTAACAACTTCTTCATCGACTTCAGTTATCCATGCATCATCACATTTGTACCATTGGTTTCTCAAACGCAAATAAGTCACATAGTGACCAGATTCCAGCATTCCTGAATGTGTAACCACTGCAAATATTTCAAATTCTGTAGAAACATCTGATTCATCATTGTCAAACGAAAAGATCCTATTCCCGTATCTTTTTCTTACAATTGAAGATGCTAAATATGGTTTCATGTCCAAAGAGAAAGGGAATTGCATGTGGCGGTCGATCTTTCTGGACATTTTTCTGGTAGGAAAATGTTCGAATCGTTTTATATGAAAGCAGAGAACAAGTGGGAGCTTTTTGATGGACATTTGTTTCAAAGCGTCTTGCTTCTCCTGACAATTTTCACAGTACAGTTTCTGATCGGATCCCAACTTTTCTGGTCTTGTGAAGAGGTCCAAGCAACCTATAAGAGATTCATTTGGCTTGCTGGACTTACAAGCAAAATCCTTTCGGTTGGAGTTGCACGCACTCAAGTCAAGAGAAATGTCCATACAAGGATCATGAGTTGTTGACGTGAAACCGCATGATGCACAAGTGACGTCAGATCTCAAGAGCCCATAGAACGCCCTATGAGCAATACACTGGCAATCTCCATTATCTGTTTAAGAAATGCTTATTTAGCAGAGACAAAGAAGAGGAGGAAGCCACAAAACTCTGGAGGTCTCAATGTCTTAATACATGACTACTACTACTCTCATCAATGAAATCAATCTCAAATGGAAGTACAGACCGAAAATTTGAAATCCCAGAAAAGGAAATTGAGTATGCACACAGACAAGATTTGTACTATATATCTAACTGTTTTGCATTTCAAACAGAAATGGATGAACCATTATCTAACAACAGACCCCTGACAAAGTCCTGCATAGACAAGAAGAATAAGAACCATTCTCAGCAAAATATACCTTTGGTGGCCAAACTCGCTTTCCCCTCTTTGTCATGGATCCTATCCAGCATTGAAATGAAGAACTCATGAGCATCCTGCTGCTCATAGGTAGCAAGGTTTTCAGAATGCTGCCACCAACTGAAAACATCAACAACAATTCAATCAAAAAGAATCACTACATAGGTATTCAACATGTCAGTCTCCAACCAACGTTAACAATTCCCACGAATAAGCATCCGATCTAAGCTGACGGATGATGTTATCTTACTGGATATAGCAGCATAGAGAAAATCTCAATACACTTATTTTGCCATGATAAGAAAATTGTATACTTGCATATTGTCCGGTATTACAAGAAATTCACCAAATCTTGGTTATCGAAAAACTCTTTAAGAATCTACACAAGTAAAAACATATGGGTTCAGTGAAACCGTTTCAGAATTGCGCTATAATTGATGAGACAGCTCTAATACTCACTAAAATCAAATTTGTGCATTTGTGGGAATAAAACATTTTTGCATTTTTGCAGATCCTGTTATAACCAAGTATCTAGTATCAATAAGTTAAACAACGGAGACAGATATAAATTGATTCGGAGTTCAATCACAGGAGATAAATCCTAATAACTGTCACAAACCTGTAAAGAAACCGAGCTGGACTATAAGGGGTCCGATCACCAGAGAACACAGCTGAGAACATAAGATCAATGTCACAAGGCAGACATAATCGATCTGAGGACATCTTTCTGCAAATTTCTCTGTTATGTCTATCACCAAGGAAGTAATTTCTCAAAGGGGGTGCATGAAGCAACACTTGCAACACACAGTTCATGAAACAAGTATTCCCCAAATTATTCAAACCCCTTAATCCTAAGGGAAAACACGATTTCGACTTATGATCCCTCCGAAAAAACAATCTCTTCATATTTTTCGAATCCAAATCCATCCCAAAACTCAACCTCCTCCTCTTACTCAACCTCAACTCACTCCCCTCAACCCCATTCTCAATTCTTGAGAACCCCATTAAGTGTTTACACATCACAGCCTTATCAAAATCAGGATCATACACCTGATCACAACACACAGAGCAATAAAGCTCACCCCTTTCTACATCCACTAAAATCTCATGCCCATTCTCATTATGGCTATGCAAAAGAGCATGATTTGATTCAGGTGACAAACAACACACCACTGATGAACACATCAAACACATGTATAATCTCCCCTTACAACATCCACTACAAATACTACATCTGGGTTTTGTCTCTAATTTCGACAATTCCAATGTTGTCTTGCCATACGGAGTTGTCCTAAAAGAATCTTGGATCAAATTATATCCACATAAACCATTTTTCACCTTGTAATCTGCAAGATGCTTGCAGGGCTTTGGATTTGTATACAAAGAGTTACTTGAGCACATACTAAATCACCAAAAAAAATATTAAAAAATAAAACTTTATTTGATCTACGCAGAAACAATCAAACTTAAGCTGAAAAAAAATCAAGAAAAAAACAGTAAGCTGATCAACGAATAATAATAATAATAATAATAATAATAATAATAATAATAATAATAATAGCAATAAATATAACTATAATTAAATAAATGGGTTGATCTAAACTTACTAACAGAATTAATTACAAAAAATAAGATATTTTTTTTTATTTTTGAAACAGAGACTTGTGATGGAGAGGAAGGGAAAAAGGAGGAGGCGCTTTTTTGTGTTGGAGAAAAAGGGAGACCGACTATTACTGTATTCTGCTGCGGGAGAGAGCACGGGTGTAACTGTGCATCCCAATGCGTGGCGAGATCGGGGCCGTGCAATTATTAATATTAGATATTGTACTTAGATACAACCCTAATTTGACTTGTTTGGGTTGTGACGAATGTTCTTTTTTGTTCCAACATGCATGATGATGTTTGCTGACAGCAATGAAATGAAGACAAAACAAAAGGTATCTTCTAGTTCAATCTGGCAGTAGGCTTCAGTTAGAAGATCAAAGGATTTTGAAGACAGAAAATGCAATGAACAGATGATATTAGTTAGCAAGCGTAGTTTTATGTCACCGTGGGTGGTTTGGTATACGAGATGAGACAAGTTAGATTATCTCACAAATATATTTTATTTTAATTTTATATAAAATAGTATTTTTATTATTTTAGTATAAATGACGGATAATTTAATTTCTCATTTAACTAGTATGAAAAGAAGTTAAATTTTAAATTTATCTTGAAATTATTATTCTTTATGCCACATTAATTGAAGTTAAAATAACTACGATTTTAAATTACTACAAAGTGATCGTCTAATTAATTACTTGTTGAAAGTATGACTTATGAGTGAGATGTTTCTATTATTATTATTATTTTTTTTTTTTTGGAAACTTTTCAGGAAAATCTGCAGCTGTTACACCTTTTGTCATAACCTCTACCTTTCGGGTGAGCACTCTGTAGTGAGCACTATGTGTGCATTGGGTAAACCCCCGATGCAATAGCCTGCAAACCACACGAGAATGTAAATCGCACTAGATAAGCCCTGTGCGACAGGCTCATGACTCAAAGGCATTGAGGGGGGATTTGATCCCGGGCAGCTGTGGTGGACTACCACCCTCCAAACCAGTGAGTCAGTCCCGAAGGACTTCTATTATTAATAATTAATTTTGCTCCCTAGCAAAGCAATCTATGCAATTTCCGGGTTCAGTAGTAGAAAAGAAAGGGACCTCTCACTCGATCCCATAACATGTTCTAGGATATCTTTTTCTAATAATAACGTTTTCATTAACCGATAATTTCTTAAAAAGAAGTTTATTCTTTTTCAATCCTTTTTGGGACCTATGTCAAGTAATAAAAACTGGATCCATTGTCATCCACAAATAGCCTTTGCAAAAAGCAAGCTTATAATATTACACAAATCATTCCCTTGCTATTATATCGGATCAAACTTACAACTTTTAATTGAATTTGGCTCAGTTTTTCAATTGATAATTTCTTGGGACCAAAGATGAGAGGCATTTTTTTCTCGAAGGTTGTGGTGCTTTCAGTTGGGTAGTATATTTTCAAAACATTATTTAAAATCAAAGCCTACATTGATCGAACTTTGGTTTGACCCGTCACTGTTTTCAACATTAGTTTTCGTATAAATAGTCCAGATTTGATTATGTTTTTCTTGAATTTGAATTAAATATACCTTGACATGGTTGTTAATTATCATGCCAAAATCATTGCACAAACGACGTTAAGAGAAAAAACCCAAATACAATCCATTGAATGGATGATGAAAAAACTATGGACTATGGAGGCAAAAGTAGTGGAGGGTATGGCACGTAGATGCGGACAGCTCGGGAGATCTCAATAAGTATAGTGAGTCCGTTCAATTGATCATATATAAATTGTCTCGTAAATAGAAGTTGTAAGTGTTGCCCAATTATATGCCAATTATGAAAGCAAGACTTGATTCTATCCACTATCATGTTAGAGGTAGCAAATGACGATGTGTTGACAACTATTGCAAGTATTTTTTTTTCAAGTTGGGGGACATGGGAAGCTAAGAAAATGGAGGAGGGAATTACAATGTGGGAAATCAAACTCTCACTGACAAGGTGAGAGTTCAGGTAACTAATTAGCTGGTTACTATAGACAAATAAAAATGATTGGATCAAATTCATATCAAATTTGGATTGAATCCATGTTCGTTTGAGTTAAAGATAATAAGGGTTTTAAATGTAATAAGTTCATTTTTTTTATTAAATTTAAGTTCAAGGTTGATTTCATTTTGAAGCCCAAACTCATGCCACGTTTAAGTGATGTGGCATCCCAATGAAATTAAAGACCAATACAATAAGGCCATATGTTCAAATGACGTGGCAAGCCAAGTCAAATTCAAGAGCCAGTAAAACATCGACAAGTCTTCAAAATGACATGTTTTTAGTCAATCACAAGCAACCTTATTACATAGCATTTGTGATAAGCTTGATGAATTGATGAACCAATCAAAATGAGGCATAAGAAGTTATTTACACTTATACTGCCTACCCCTACAACTATAAATAGGACAGTTACATAATTTTCTACAAGCACCGAAGAAAAATATCTACATTGACTATACAACTGTTCAATGAATTGACCAACGAAGTTCTGTCCAGAGATCAGCTCAATACGACGAAGTGCTATCTGACATTCTTGGAGATCCAAACTCATTTCTAAGAGGTTCAAATCATTTGACAGATCAAGAAGTACGCTGCAAAATTCACTCGGATCATAAAAAAACTTAGGAGAGAGTAATTAAGAGAACAACAAAATTATATCTGCAAAATTCATCTAAGAAAAATATTTTCTTTTATTTATCTTCGGTTGCAATTAATTTTTAGCATTATAAGAATTTGTTGCAAAAAAACTTTGCCATGCCCAGTGGAACCAGTTCTTCTCTTCATCTCTTCCTTTTGCAATCAAATTCAACTACCACAATGGACTTCAAAATGACAAATGGTGTTTCATGCCAGAACTCTACTTCTGCCACATCTGATGAGCTCAACCATATTGGTCTACTCACTCAAAGTAGGTTTAAGTCTAGTGGTTGGGATGAATCTGAATACTTCACCTCTTTAGAAAGGGCAAAAAACAGATCTTATATGAGGGTTGGATCCATAACCCTTGGGGAAAACTTGACATACGTGTTTATGTGATGGACTCTCTCAGACCGACGCTAATTTTAGTGAATCTAAATATTTAATGTATTTTCAGTTTCAACAAAGGTTAGTGCCCTGATAGCCAACATAACTGATATGGACGAGTAGTTCGCAATGATGGAATAATCTATTGAAAGTTTTGAGGATAAAGATCTTCAAATCGCTCAATTTATGAATAAGTTGGAGTTCTCTTCACCTGGAGAGTCGAGCCACATCCTTGATTTTCCATCCAGTTTCATTCAATAAAACAAGGATGGTGATGAGTTATTTGCCAAGTCCAAAATTTTTTAAAAAATAAACAATTTGCTTTAGTTGCTGCTTTGTCTGTCCACCAGTTTGGAAGACATGATAACTAATACTATCAGGGTTCAATATGGCGAAGCACCACAGAGTTTATTGTATTACTCAAAGCCTTATACAAGACAAAATTCATTATCTACCCATGCTAACGAACTATAAACTACTAAAACTACAGTAGTTTGATGAAAAAGGAAATCTGGCACAACCCATTGTCCACTTTGTCAAAACTTATAGCAACAGTGGAACACATGATGACCTCTTGGTAAAATAACTTATTTGTTTGCTTAAAAGGAATGCATTCGACTACTATATCGACCTGGAGCATGAGTTAATTGATAGTAGGGAGCATCTAGAGAAATAATTTTTCACTTAATTTTAGAACACTCGAAGAACTATGAGCATGATAGAGTTGATTGAAACTAATCAATGAAAGAATGAGTGTGTGATGGATTACATCAATCATTGGCGATTATTGCGTTTGGACCATAAAAATTGCCTTTCTGAAATATCTGTTATGAAATATGCACTCAAGGAATACATTGGGTTTTTCTATACATACTATAAGAAATCAAACCACGAACATTTAAAGAACTTGCTACACGAGCACATGACATGAGTTGAGCATTGCAAGTTATGGAAAATGTCTTCTTTTGCTGATCTTACAAAAGAAAAGAAGGAGTTCAAGAAAGCTATATCCTTAAAGATCTAGAATAATGAATTCATGGTTGTAAAAACAACTTCTATAAAGGCCACAACCAAGCAAAAAGTAAAGAAAGATGAAACCCTAAGGCAACATCTAAGGAAGGAGAAACACCGTTCAACTTTGAAAGACTTAGAACCAACTGTTTACTCATTTTCAGATTTAGACGTATCTATGATCCTTGATAAATTGCTATATAAGTGTCACGGCCCAAAATCCCATCGGACCGGACTGGCACCCGAAGCCGAGAAGGCTCGGGAGAACCCGTTCAAATACCTGTACTTTCACTTACATGTCACCAAAAATTTGGACAGCACTTCGTTGCATATATAAGAATCTAATTACCTGTATCAGCACAACACGCACAACTATATATATAATACTTGGCCGTCGGGGCCACCACATATACAAACATAACATCACTATCTAAACTTCCATGACTTTACCCTTCCTTATGTCTACAAAGCCTCTAGGATATACGTGACATAACTAGGGTCGGGACAAACCCTCGCCCACACATGACTCCTGTACAATAACAAAATATAAGGAACCGACTCGGAAAGCTCTGAAGCAATCTGGAGCTCACCAACAATAGCTGTATGACCTGGCTCCAATCTATGCTATGAATAAGCTGAAGAACCTGTGCCTGCAGCATGAAATGCAGGTCCCCCGTGAGGGACGTCAGTACGAAATATGTACTGAGTATGTAAAGCTGTAAATAATCATATGTGATATAGGGGATCAAGAAAATCAGACGCAAGTGAATAAATCATAATAGAAGTGAACCACACTTCATAAACACTTTTAGGATCATGTACATTATCATTAATCTGAATTGGGTTCCTGAATTCAAACACATTTGTGGAACGGTATACATTCGTTTATTTCATTCTTTACAATTATCATTCGCCATTACCTCCTCCTCCCAAACCTCCAACCACCTAACAATAATCAATACTGTACCGTACTGTGACTATTAGGCTGCTCCCAATACATATCAACTGTAATCATATCAAGTATCGGGATCGACCCATGCTAGGCTTAATCCCCTGAGCTACCACCCACACGTATATCAAGTAACACACATAAGAGATCTTTCCAATAACTTAGTTCAAAATCTTTTGAGGTTATTACATTAGTGTTCATGCCAATATAGTACCTTTGGAACAATGATACATCAATAGAAATCAAGTAATAGACCTTCTGTACAATAACGATGTAATAAAGACTCATTGGTACAACAACAATGTGTTTCAGAATCATCAATATCACAACAATGAAATAGGAGCCTTTTGATATATCAATGAAACATTTTGACACTTTATAGAATGGAAGCAACTTCGTTGGTAATGTAGAACAATACATGTTTTTGGACAACCTCGGAATCTTACTTGATGGAACATTGGTGTTTTCATGCCAAAGAACATCCTTAGAGTATGCTTTACATACCTCGTTGTAGAATCGGATACCAATTCAACACAACTTCCCGCCTTTACGAATCACTTATCTACAATGAAATATTTGGCATCTAGTATTAGCAACCCAACACCACAATTCTCTTCCATAATTCCATACAACCAATATTTGCAAAACATTCCAAAAACCAACTTGAACAATAGGTTTATGTGTATATATATATATAATAATCATTTCAATACCACATCATCACACCAAATCCCTTCATAATTCAACATAATCCAACCATGCACAAGAATGATCCAACATCATTTCCAATCATCTTTCAACAACAATCAAATAACATACTTCTTATGCTCACATGCATATATATACACATCCATATAAATAACACCAACATAATTTACATCCTTACCAAAAAATGGCCCTTTTGATTTGGAAGTCCTGTTGGCACAAATAAGGGGTGCTTCTCGAAGCCCTCGAGACGGTGAACACAACTACGGAATCAATTTGGATTTTCTACGGTTGAATCACAAGATAATTGGAGTTGAAATTAGGCTAGGGTTTCTTATTTTCAATAATTGGATGATGAATGATGGATATGAGGCTAAGTATATGTATATAATGACCAATTTTCGTCCATGAGGTGATGGAAAATGACCATATTGCCCTTAAAAATTTAAGTAAATCCGAATCTGTCCATGGTGGACTGTTTTGACAGGCTAAAGTAAATCGGCCATAACTCTTTGTTCCGATATCGTATTTGGGTGAAATTGGTATCGTTGGATAGATAATTCAAAGGGATTTCATTTCATATAAAGTAGGCCACCCAGTTCGTCCTGTACAAGGTGTAATGATAGTTTGAAGTTGACCCAAAAAAAACTGTTTTGAGAGGCTGAAGTAAAACGAGTATAACTACTTACTCAGATGTTGGATTTGGATGAAACCAATTGAATTGGAAAGAAGACTCAAAGATATTTATTTTGATAGGTCGCAGCCCTCTCATTTCATTATATTGAGGGAGTTATGATCATTCAAAGTCGACCCAAAAAACTGGCAGGCCTCAGTAGTTTGTGTGCAGGAAATTTTCCTGCACATTTACTGTTCACAATTATCCCGGTCGCCGTTTTATAGTTTTGAACGTGCTCGATTATATCCGAAACTTATCCGTTTTTGAAAATCTTTATATCGTTGGAAATCGTATTCAATAACCTTCACATGGAACCATCGACGGGCAAATTCCGATATAAATAAAGTCGATTCCTATACACATAAAATCAAACTATACACTTGAAACCATCTCAAAATAATCAATACTCATACTTAAACTCATATATACCTAACTTAGGATCAGTACATATAATCCAACACATATAACCATGGCTAATGCACGTAATTAAGTATGGGGTGTTACATCCTTCCCCCCTTAAGGACATTCGTCCTCGAATGTAAATGTAGTTATTTAGCCGAAACAAGTTCGAATTCATAATTGATATTCACGTCATCATATAGATATTATGAATACGTAAAAACTTACTTGTTAGTGTCCCATTTCCACTCCTTGCACTTCTTTTTCACCTTTGAACAAATAAGGGCATTTCGATTTCGTTGCTTCCTCCGCTTCCCATGTAATCTCTTCCCTTTGTTGATTTCTCCAAAGTACTTTCACCGATGCTACTTCTTTATTTCTCATCTTCTTAACTTGACGATCTAATATAGCAATAGGCATCTCCTCATAGGTAAGATCTTCTGTTACTTGCACATCTTCAGTAGAAGTAATAAGGGACGAATCTCCGATGCACTTTCGAAGCATCGATACATGAAATACTGGATGCACTGATGAGAGTTCCTGGGGTAGCTCTAATTCATAAGCAACTTGCCCACATCTTCGAATAATCTTATATGGGCCTATATATCGTGGACTCAACTTTCCTTTCTTGCCAAATCTCATCACCCCCTTCATTGGCGATACCTTCAAAAATATCCAATCGCCTAACGAAAACTCTAGCCCTCTTCTTCTACTATCCGCATATGACTTGTGTCGACTTTGGGCTGTTTTCAACCATTGCTGAATCACCTTGACTTTTTCTATGGCTTGATACACAAGATCCGGTCCGAACATAAGAGTTTCACCCGCTTCGAACCATCCTATTGGTGATCTACACTTCCTCCCATATAAAGCTTCATATGGTGCCATTTTGATACTTGAATGATAGCAATTATTGTAGGCAAACTCAATAAGAGGTAAATGATCATCCCAGCTGCCTTTAAAATCTATAACACATGCTCGTAGCATATCTTCAAGTGTTTGAATGGTGCACTCTGCTTGTCCATCCATCTGAGGCTGAAAAGCTGTACTCAGATTCACTTGTGTTCCCAAACTCCGTTGGAAAGACTTCCAAAAGTTTGCGGTAAATTGAGTTCCCTGATCTGATATAATATAAGTTGGCACTCCATGTAATTGGACTATTTCTTTAACATACAGCTTCGAATATTCTTCAACTGTGTAAGTGGTCTTAACGGGTAAGAAATGTGTGGATTTAGTAAGCCTATCCACAATCACCCATATAGAATCAAATTTTCGAGCTGTACGAGGCAAACCTGTAACAAAATCTATGTTGATCATGTCCCACTTCCAAATTGTAAGATCTATGCATTGCATATAGCCTCCGGGTTTTTGATGTTCCACTTTAACTCGTTGGCAATTTGGACATTCAGCTACAAATTTTGCGATGTTCCTTTTCATGTCATTCCACCAATATACATCCTTCAAATCTTGATACATTTTGGTTGATCCTGGATGAATGGAATACCTTGAAAAATGTGCCTCTGTCATAATCTTCTTTCTTTGCCCGTCTACATTCGGCACACACAATCGGTTTTGGCACTGAAGTACTCCTTCTCGCGTAAGCTCAAATGCCTTGGTTGCCCCACTCTGAATGTTCTCCTTAAGCTGTAATAAAATAGGATCTGCATCTTGCTTCTCTTTCACCTCAGCTACTAATGAGGATTCCGCGGCATTATGCACAATAAGCTCCTCGTCCGGAGTTTCGAGGAGACGAACTCCTAGACTAGCTAATTGATGAAGATCTTTAATCATCCCTTGCCTTTCTATAGGCGCCATCATAGCCTTACGACTTAACGCATCAGCTACCACATTTGCTTTCCCTGGATGGTACAAGATATCAACATCATAGTCCTTTAATAGTTCAAGCCATCTCCGCTGCCTTAAATTTAGATCCTTCTGATTAAAAATATATTGCAAGCTCTTATGGTCAGTATATATATCAACATGAACCCCATATAAGTAGTGGCGCCATATCTTCAAAGCAAAAATAACTGCTGCCAGCTCAAGATCGTGTGTAGGATATTTTTTCTCATGTGGCCGCAATTGTCTAAAAGCATATCCTATTACCTTACCATGCTGCATCAATATACATCCTAAACCAATTCTAGAAGTATCACAATACACTGTATACCCTTCGGTGCCTTCTGGAAGTACCAACACGGGTGTAGAAATCAACTTGTTCTTTAAGTCTTGAAAACTCTTCTCACAGACATTATTCCATTGGAATTTGGATGCTTTATTGGTTAGCTTGGTTAAGGGTGCTGAAATGGAAGAAAAGTCTTTAACAAACCTTCTATAATAACCGGCCAACCCGAGAAAACTACAAATCTTCGTAAGCGTTGTGGGCCTTGGCCAGTTCTTCACAGCTTCTATCTTTTGAGCATCAACCTTTATCCCTTCACTAGATACAATATGACCCAAAAATGCCACCGACTTTAACCAAAACTCACATTTAGATAACTTTGCATAAAGCTTACAATCACGAAGAGTCTGCAATGCTTGTCGTAAGTGATTGGCATGGTCCTCTTCTGATCTAGAATAAACTAGAATATCATCTATAAAAACTATCACAAATGCATCCAGGAATGGCTTAAACACCCTATTCATCAAATCCATAAAAGCTGCGGGTGCATTTGTTAGCCCAAATGACATAACTAGGAACTCGTAATGACCATACCGTGTTCGGAAAGCTGTCTTGGGTATATCCTTCTCTTTGACCCTCACTTGGTGGTAACCTGACCTCAAATCAATCTTAGAAAAGCACTTGGCGCCCTGTAACTGATCAAATAAATCATCAATTCTTGGGAGAGGATATTTATTCTTAATAGTCACCTTATTTAATTGCCGATAATCAATACACATCCTCAGCGAGCCATCCTTTTTGCGCACAAATAACACTGGTGCTCCCCAGGGAGACATACTAGGCCTTATGAATCCCTTCTCTAGCAAATCTTTCAATTGCTCTTGCAATTCTCGTAATTCTGCTGGGGCCATTCTATACGGAGGAATGGAGATTGGTTGGGTGCCTGGTATTACATCAATACCAAATCTACTTCTCGTTCAGGAGGCAAACCTGGAAGATCTTCAGGAAATACATCAGGAAATTCATTTACCACCGGAACAACGTGAAGAGTTGGTGGCTCCGCTTCTGTATCCCTTACTCTAACTAAATGATATATGTATCCCTTGGAAATCATTTTTCTTGCTTTGAAATAAGAAATAAATCTACCTCTTGGTGCGCCAATCTTACCTTGCCATTCAATAACTGCTTCATTAGGAAAATGTAAATACATTTTTTTCGTACAACAGTCAATTTTGGCATAACAAGATGCCAACCAATCCATACCCATTATAACATCAAAATCTACCATTTCTAGTTCCACAAGACTGGCCATCGTGTCTCGACCACACACAGTTACTACACAATCTTTATAAACTCTTCTAGCAATAATAGATTCCCCAACCGGGGTAGACACTTCCAATGGCTTTTCTAACAATTCGGGGGTTCTTTTGAACTTTCCAGCAACCAAAGGAGTAACATATGATAATGTAGAACCAGGATCAATTAGAGCATATACATCAAATGAAAATATGGACAACGTACCCGTAACCACATTTGGGGAAGCCTCTAGATTCTATCGATCCGCTAAAGCATAAGTACGATTCTGAGTCCCGCTGGAACTGGCGACTCTTTTTTCATTTGTAGCATGACCCGCAGGTCGTGCGCCCCTACCAGAATAAGATACCGGTAACGATGATGCAACAGCTGATCCCGAAGGTCATGCTACGCCACCTGCGCCCCTTCGTGGGCATTCTCTCATTATATGCCTCGTCATACCACACCAAAAACAAACATTTATTCCCATTCGACATATGCCCATATGATGCTTTCCGCATAGATTACATAGCTCTCGAGAAGGTCTCGATTGACTCATGTTCCCTTGCCCAAGATAACCCACTGATCGCGAACTATGACCCTCACTTCTTTGCCCAAATTGACTGCCTCTGAACCCCTGATGCTGTGGTGGAGCACTAGCTGCAGAATAAGAAAATAATGGCCTAGGTGGTCTAGCAGAAAATTGAGGTCTAAAACCTTCCTGTGGCGCCATAAACTGCCCTGTAGATCTGGCCCTCTTAGAAGATCCGTTTTCAAATTCCTGTGTTCTTCTTCTTTGCCTCTGATCTTCCATTTTCTGTGCAAATGCTTGCATCCTAGCTATATCCATGTCTTTATTCAGTGCAGCAATAGTACAATCCCTAACCAAATACGGATCCAATCCATCCACATACTGATGAACTCTGTCATCCATAGTAGCTATAACATTAGGAGCATATCTGGACAAGGAATTAAATCGAAGACTATACTCCCTCACACTTGTATTACCCTGTCAAAGATTTAAGAAATGATCCGCACAGGCCTGACGAGTCTCATATGGAAGATAATGATCAATAAATGCCTCTTTGAACTCTTTCCAAGTAGCTGGGGGTGCATCAGTGCCCCTTGACCGTTTCCAGTCTTCATACCAATATATAGCCTCACCTTTGAATCTATACGCGGCTAACTCCACTGTCTCTCTGCCCGATACATGCATCACCTCTAGGGCCCTTTGGATCTGATCAATAAAGTCCTGCGGATCTTCATTAAGATCGGATCCGGTAAAAGTAGGCGGATCCATCTTAAGAAAATTTTATGTCCGAAGACTAGCCGCCCTATCAGTACCACTAGAACCCGCGGCAGGAATAGCTTGCCCTTGGACTTGCCCAGCAATTATACGAGTCAAAAGTTGCACTGCATTTCTAAGATCTTGATCAACAACATTAATAGGTGGCTCTGGGGATATAGTTCTCCTCCCCCTTATTTCTTCCGGACTGGGGGAAGTTTCTGATGCTTGCTCAACTGGAGCCTCACTTTGATTAGCTGGTATAGTAGGTGACTTACTAGTCCCCTCTCCAGCAGCCACATCTACCTGCTTACCGGTATTCTTGCTTCTGGTAACCAGCATCATTACTATAATAAGAGAAACAAATTGACTCAGTGGTCAACTATGACTTCATATACAATATAAGCTCTATCGCACGATCTAAGACATGAAGAAAAGAAACAATTCCTAAATGTCCATAGCCTCCTGTTTATAGATGTGGTGCAGAACACACCGATAAACAAGACTCTACATAGACACGACTTTGTAGACTCACTAGGACGAACCTCTCTGATACCACTTTTGTCACGGCCCAAAATCTCATCGGACCGGATTGGCACCCAAAGCCGAGAAGGCCCGGGAGAACCCATTCAAATAACTGTACTTTCACTTACATGTCACCAAAAATTTGGACAGCACTTCGTTGCATATGTAAGAATCTAATTACCTGTATCAGCACAACACGCACAAATATATATATATAATACTTGGCCGTCGGGGCCACCACATATACAAACATAACATCACTATATAAACTTCCATGACTTTACCCTTCCTTATGTCTACAAAGCCTCTAGGATATACGTGACATAACTAGGGTCGGGACAAACCCCCGCCCACACATGACTCCTGTACAATAACAAAATATAAGGAACCGACTCGGAAAGCTCCGAAGCAATCTGGAGCTCACCAACAATAGCTGTATGACCTGGCTCCTATCTATGCTGTGAATAAGCTGAAGCACCTATGCCTGCAACATGAAATGCAGGTCCCCCATGAGGGACGTCAGTACGAAATATGTACTGAGTATGTAAAGCTGTAAATAATCATATGTGATATAGGGGATCAAGAAAATCAGACGCAAGTGAATAAATCATAATAGAAGTGAACCACACTTCATAAACACTTTTAGGATCATGTACATTATCATTAATCTGAATTGGGTTCCTGAATTCAAACACATTTGTGGAACGGTATACATTCGTTTATTTCATTCTTTACAATTATCATTTGCCATTACCTCCTCCTCCCGAACCTCTAACCACCTAACAATAATCAATACTGTACCGTACTGTGACCATTAGGCTGCCCCCAGTACATATCAACTGTAATCATATCAAGTATCGGGATCGACCCATGCTAGGCTTAATCCCCTGAGCTACCACCCACACGTATATCAAGTAACACACATAAGAGATCTTTCCAATAACTTAGTTCAAAATCTTTTGAGGTTATTATATTAGTGTTCATGCCAATATAGTACCTTTGGAACAATGATACATCAATAGGAATCATCATCTCAAGGAGACATGCAAACAAATAAGGATAAAGAGATTTCAATTTTGTTGCTATATTTCACCTGAGCGTCCAAGAGAGGGACAACCTTTACTAGAGATGTAACACCCCGTACTTAATTACGTGCATTAGCCATTGTTATATGTGTTGGAGTATATGTATTGATCCTAAGTTAGGTATATATGAGGTTGACTATTGATTATTTTGAGATGGTTTCAAGTGTATAGTTTCATTATATGCGTATAGGAATCGACCTTCTTTATACCGGAATTTGCCCGTCGATGTTTCCATATGAAGGTTATTGAATAAGCTTTCCGACGATATAAAGGTTTTCAAAAACGGATAAGTTTCGGATATAAGCGAGCACGCTCAAAACTATAAAACGGTGGCCGGGATGTGAACAGTAAAATTGCAGGAAAATTTCCAGTTTTTAGGTCAACTTTGAACGATCATAACTCCCTCAATATAATGAACTGGGAGAGCTACCACATATCAAAAGAAATATCTTTGAGTCTTGTTTCTAATGAAATTGGTTTCATCCAAATCTAACATCTGAGTAAGGAGTTATACTCGTTCTACTTCAGCCTCTCAAAACAGATTTTTGTGAACAGTAAATTAGCAAGAAAATACTGAGGCCTGCCAGTTTTTGGGTCAACTTTGAACGATCATAACTCACTCAATATAATTAACTTGGAGAGCTACTACATATCAAAATAAATATCTTCGAGTCTTATTTCTAATGAAATTGGTTTCATCAAAATCCAACATCTGAGTAAGGAGTGATACTCGTTCTACGTCAGCCTCTCAAAATAGATTTTTGTGAACAGTAAATTAGCAGGAAAATACTGAGGCCTGCCAGTTTTTGGGTCAACTTTGAACGATTATAACTCCCTCAATATAATGAACTGGGAGAGATACCACATATCACAAGAAAGCTCTTTGAGTCTTATTTCCAATGCAATTAGTTTCATCCAAATACAACATCTGTGTAAGGAGTTATACGCGTTTTACTTCAGCCTCTCAAAATAGATTTTTAGGGTCAACTTCAAACGATCATAACTCCTTGTGCAGGACGAACTGGGTGGCTTAATTTATATGAAATGAAAGACCTTTGAATTATATTTCCAATGATACCAATTTCACCCAAATCCGATATCGAAGCAAAGAGTTATGGTCTATCTACTTCAGGTTGTCAAAATGATCCACCGGAGGACATATTTGACATTATTTAAATTTTAAAGGCACTTTGGTCATTTCCTATGATATTATGGACGGAAATATGTGTATATGTACATGTATATGAGTTCAAAAACTCATATCCATCATCAATAATAGGAGAGAACAAACCCTAGCCAAATTTGACCTTCAAATTACTTGTGATTCAACCGTGGAAAGTCCAAATTGATTCCGTAGTTGTGTTCATCGTCTCAAGGGCTTCGAGAAGCACCCCTTATTTGTGCCAACAGGACTTCAAAACCCAAAGGGCCATTCTATGGTAAGGATGTAAATTATGTTGGTGTTATTTATATGGATATGTATATATATATATATATATATATATATATATATATATATGTGTGTGTGAGCATAAGAAGTATGTTATTTGATTGTTGTTGAAAGATGATTGGAAGTGATGTTGGATCATTCTTGTGCATGGTTGGATTATGTTGAATTGTGAAGGGATGATGTGGTATTGATGATATGGTATTGAAATGATGATTATATATATATATACACATAAACCTATTGTTCAAGTTGGTTTTTGGAATGCTTTGCAAATATTGGTTGTATGGAATTATGGAAGAGAATTGTGGTGTTGGGTTGCTAATACTAGATGCCAAATATTTCATTGTAGATAAGTGATTTGTAAAGGCGGGAAGTTGTGTTGAATTGGTATCCGAATCTACAACGAGGTATGTAAAGCATACTCTAACGATTTTCTTTGGCATGAAAACACCAATGTTCCATCAAGTAAGATTCCGATGGTTATCCAAACACATGTATTGTTCTACATTACCAATGAAGTTGTTTCCATTCTATAAAGTTTCAAAATGTTTCATTGATATACCAAAAGGCTCCTATTTCATTGTTGTGATATTGATGATTCTGAAACATATTGTTGATGTACCAATGAGTCCTTATTACATCGTTATTGTATAGAAGGTCTTACTTAAGTCCTATTGATGTATCATTGTTCCAAAGGTACTATATTGGCATGAACATTAGTGTAATAATCTCAAAAGCTTTTGAACTAAGTTATTGGAAAAATCTCTTATGTGTTACTTGATATACGTGTGGGTGGTATCCCAGGGGCATAAGCCTAGCATGGGTCGATCCCAATTGATATGTACTGGGGGCAGCCTAATGGTCACAGTACGGTACAGTATTGATTATTGTTAGGTGGTTGGAGGTTCGGGAGGAGGAGGTAATGGCGAATAATAATTGTAAGGAATGAAATGAACGAATGTATACCGTTCCACAAATGTGTTTGTATTCAAGAACCCAATTCAGATTAATAATAATGTACATGATCCTAAAAGTGTTTATGAAGTGTGGTTCACTTCTATTATGATTTATTCACATATGTATGATTTTCTTGATCCCCCATATCACATATGATTATTTACAGCTTTACATACTCAGTACATATTTCGTACTGACGTCCCTTATGGGGGACCTGCATTTCATGTTGCAGGCACAGGTACCTCAGCTCATACACCGCACCAGTAGGAGCCAGGTCATACAGCTACTGTTGGTGAGCTCCAGTTTACTTCAGAGCTTTCCGAGTCGGTTCCTTATATTTTGTTATTGTACAGGAGTTATGTGTGGGCGGGGGTTTATCCCGACCCTGGTTATGTCATGTATAATCCTAGAGGCTTTGTAGACATAAGGAAGGGTAAAGTTATCGAAGTTTATATAGTGATGTTATAGTCGTATATGGGGTGGCCCCGACGGCCAAGTATTATATATATATATATATATATATATATTTGTGCGTGTTGTGCTGATACAGGTAATTAGACCCTTTTATGTGCAGCGAAGTGCTGCCCAAATTTTTGGTCACATGTAAGTGAAAGCACAGGTATTTGAACGGGTTCTCCCGGGCCTTCTCGGCTTCGGGTGCCAGTCCGGCCCGATGGGATTTTGGGTCATGACAAGAGACATGTACTCAATAAGTTCAACCTCCGAGGAAAGAAGTGAGACAAAATGTATTTTAAGAATTTAAATGAGAATATGAATTCCCAGTTGTACAAGTCCTGTCTATTACTCTTGAGTCTTTAAAATATAATACTTTAGTTGATCAGATAAATGGGCACTTTGATCAAAAGAATTCACACTACTTGAAAAATTAGGCTGTAACTTCTCTAATACAGTAAGGTTAGATGAGCTCAAAGATGAAGTCACTAGTGAAAAGATACATGGGCTTACAGAGTTCCAAATAAAGTTGAGAAAACAGGGTCATTATGACGCCACCTTAAGTTTAGGTTGGGATCCATATCGCTGGAGCATTTTGAATTTCAGCTCAAAAGGCAAGGAAATAGATTCATCACACCATCTCTTAGCAAATGGGGAAATGAAAGGTAAAGAGAAGAAACCAAAAAAATAGATTTCAGTGTTTGGCCGCATATGAAGATCAATGCCTCGTGTGTTCGTATTTGATAGATTAGGGTACACAAATGGAAATTGAGCTACTTACCATGTGGAAGGGAATATCGCCACCTCGAGCACCTCTGTCTTTTATTGCTTGGGAACCATGAGGAAGATAGTATTTGGAAAGATGTTGTTGGAGTGTAAAGAGTAATATTTTTCTGAAGATATTGATGACAAGGAAATTCATAGTGCTTTCCCATCATACATGAAAATAAAGATTATTTTATCTGTTACTACAGATGGTCCATTGTAGGTAAATAAAAGAACCATCACTTTTACCAACCAATCTCATGGACAGACAAAATAGGAGCAAGAAAGAGTTAACATATTGTATTACATAATGGTGAAGGACAATCCAACCATGATAAAGTGGAAAATGATGTTCAAAAAGCTCCCCCTCAACTAGAATATGGCATACAGTCGACTATAGATGAGCTCAAGGATATAAATTCTGGCATTCTAGAGGATCCACACCCAACCTTGAATAACAAACTTCTCACACCTTAAGAGAAAAAAATAATATTTCAAGCTTTTGATTGAATACAAAGTTGTCTTTGCTTGGTCATACAAATAAATGCCCGAACTTAGTCCTAGGGTAGCTACTCATCATTTAGGAATCAAAAGTGGAGCACTTCCTCTATAGCAGTTGTATCGCATATTTTGCCTTAAATTGGTAATGCAAATCAAAGCAAAATTCAATGAGCTCATTGAAGCTGGATTTATTCAAGAAGTGAAGTACTCATCATGGATCTCCAATATTGTATCTGTCAAGAATAAGAATGGTCAAATACATATCTGCATTGATTTTTGAGACTTGAACAAGGCATGTCCAAAAGATGACTTCCCACTACCAATTATTGAACTCATAGCTGATGCTACAACTAGCATAAAACTATGTCATTTATGGATTAGGATTTTGGGTATAATCAAATAGGAATTTCTCCAAAATATGAAGAGTGCACTACCTTCTAAACTTTAAAAGGAATAAATTATTACAAGTTGATGCCTTTCAGTCTAAGAAATGTTGGTGCCACTTATCAATGTGCAATGCAAAATATTATTGATGACATATTTCATAGAAGGGTAGAATGTTATGTTGATGGCTTTGTGGGAAAAACAAATCATATCCTGACCCATCTTGAAGATCGTCGAATTGTTTTTTCATATTATAGAAATTTGAATTGAAGTTGAATCTACTCAAATGCACTTTTGAGTTACTTCAGGAAAGTTCTCGGCTTCATTGTATGCCACTCTAGAATTGAATTTTACTCCAAAAAGATTGATGCTATACAAAAAATTCTTGATTTGAAGAATTTTAAGAGAGTTCATAGTTTACA
Organism: Capsicum baccatum var. pendulum; assembly: GCA_030864225.1. NCBI lineage: Eukaryota > Viridiplantae > Streptophyta > Magnoliopsida > Solanales > Solanaceae > Capsicum > Capsicum baccatum. The sequence goes on along the minus strand of CM061550.1, from coordinate 61,148,408 downwards.
AAAAAATTAAGCATTCACTCGAAGGTTCATATCTAACTTGGTTGGACGATGCTAACCCTTTAACTATCTAATGAAGAAGGATGTCTATTTTCACTAGGATTAATCATATCAAAATGTTTTTGAAAGCATCAAAAAGTACCTATTGAACCCGCATGTGTTAGGGGCACCAATGCTTTGGAGGTCATTGATACTCTACATCACATTACAAGAGCAATTACTTAGTATGGTACTACTAGCATAAGCGATTGAAGCTAAAAAGATATAGGCATTGTACTATCTAAGTCAAACTTTTGTAAGGTCTGAGTTGGACTATACACATGTTGAAAAGATGTGTTTAACACTATTTTATACGATTAGGAAACTATGACACTACTTTGAAGCATATATCATTAAGCTAATCTCTCGAGTCAATCCTGTAAAGTTTATAATGATTCGACTAGTTCTCTTTGGATATCTAATGAGATGGTCCATAATGTTTAACCAGTATGACATTGCTTATACACCTCAAAAATCTATAAAAGGATAAGTACTTGGCAATTTGTTCACCAATCACCCTTTTTCAGCAGAATGGGAAGTTGTGGATGAGTTTTCACATAAAGATGTATTGTTCATTAAATAACTTTCAAAATACATTATGTTTTTTGATGGAGCTTTATGTTGAGATGGTGCTGGGGAAGGTGTTGTGTTGATATCTACAAAAAAGGCTAGTTTTACCATTTGCCTCGTTTTATGTGAAACATGCTCTAACAGTGTCACAGAGTATCAAGTTTTTGTTGTTGGTCTTGAAATGGCATATAACATGAAGATTCCCTAATTATATATTTATGGAGACTCTAAATTTATAATCACTCAAAACTTGGAGAGTTATGATGTAACGACTTGAAAATTTGATGAAATATGTAAAATTTTATGTGATTTAATCATTTTATCCGTCCTCATAGTTGCATTGTGTTAGTTCTGGAGTGTGGGGGTGATTGATACAGTTTTCGATGCATTTTTGTGCGGTATTATAATTTTTTGTGGCTTCAAGAGCTTTATTTTGGACTTATGTAGATATCTTTTGAGTCGTACGATTGATGACTGAACAAACTATGCTAGCAGCTCTGGAATATTGATTTTAGTCTAGGTAGACCTTTGGTTCAGGTCCCGATGCACCCAATCTCATTTCGACACGTTGATCAAAAAGTTAAAAAATTAAAAATATGAGTATGGGACCCCCATTTGGTCGAAACAACCTCGAATGGAGAATTCAACTTCTCCAATGCATCCAGAACGTCGATTAGGGTTGTTAAATTCTTCAATGCTTTTAAATCTCATTTCGACCCTCAGTCTGAAAAATTATAATTTCAAATTTTGTGGGTCAACTTTGTGAAAACAATATTTTTTAAAATTCTAGTATCCCTATTGAGTCTGGAGCATCAAATTTAGGGTGGTTGCATAATTTGTTTGTGCATATCGAAATCCTAACTAATTTCGAACGCCTCGTCCGAGTTCGAGTTGGACTCAAAAACTTAGGTTTTTCTAGATCTGGTGCAGTGTATAAAATAACCCTTTTCCCCTTTTTGGCCATTTTACCCATTCTTTCACCTTTTCTTTTGAGATTTAAACTCTAAAATAGTGTGAGAGCTTAAAAATGAAGCTTGTGGGAGCTAAATTAACATCTATTTCTTGATTCTATTACGGATTTAAGGTGAGATTTCATCCTTTTTTGCTCTAATTTCTTGATTAATTTCTCAAAACCCCAAAAATCTTAAGGCTTAATTTTATTCCCCAATTTCACATGAACAATATTTTAATATTATAATTGCTGATTTTTTTTATCAATTTAACCTTCAAAATAACTTCTATTCTTGATTTTAACACGGATTTTAAAGATTTTACCCGATCAAGCTCAAAAATAATTTTTCTTCAATTTGAACCTCATTTTTTACTCAATGTGACTTGGGTTTTCAGTTGTAGATTCCTAAAATTATGGAAATCACATTTTTCAAGTAATGTTACGATTTTACCTTTCTTTTTTGAAAATCTATTTTGAGAGCCGTTTTGACCCCGAATTAAAAGTAGACAATATATATATCATTGACTATATTTTGATGCGTAGATTCTATATTTCTTGATTTTAATTGATTTCAGGATCGTTTGTGGAAATTATAGGTTATGACTTAACTCTTTTAGACAGGGTTAGGTAGTAAATGATGGTACAAAATACATGTTAAAGGTGGGAATTAATCAAGAAAAATGGCTACCTATGTGTTGTGCCTGTTTGGGGACTTATATGTGACGTAATTATTAAAATTGAAACATTATGTGATATGTGTGACCGTGTGGGGTCTTATGTGATATTGATAGCTTTGAATATATGTGAATAATTATATTGTGTTATTGAAATGCCTAATGTGGTAACAATGGTGTATTGTAATATATTCATACTTGTTGGCATATGAAACATGTGGAAATTCATGGATGGTGGAATTAATGAGTAAAAATTTGCTCACGTTGTTGTAGAAATATATTATTATGATTGGTCGTGAAAATACCTCATGTTGTTGGTTACGGAAATACTCATTATGATGGATCGTGAACATTGCATTATCATCCTCATGGTATCATACACATAATTTTAATTATTTGTTGTATGTTTTGTATATACTTGTTGTTGTTTGTCATACTTGATTTGTGTCTTATGTTCTCTGAAAATACTGAAAATATTAGAAATTCTAAAAATACTGAAGATACTAGTAATTTTGGAAATACCAGGAAAATCAAATTTCATAACCCTTCCAGAGGAATGTGAGTGTAGGGGTTGTTATGTCCTTATGATATTGGTTAAGGTGTCTCAAGATTATCAAACCTATGGTAGTCAGTAGAAAGAGAGTGGTTAGCTAAAATATTTGCGTCTTTAGTTGAAATAGGAAATGAGTTCATAATGACTAGCTATTTAGTAGTAGAAGTAATCATAGGTTGTGAATGGATGGCTAGATTGACTAATGGTTTATAAATTTAACATTCACATGGAAAAAATCTTAGAAAAGGGACTTAGTGATCTTTATAAGATTTTGAAGGTAGTAGGGATGAATGCATAGGTAAGTGGATGTGATGTGATGGAGGTAAATATTCTATAAACCATAATGAGTTAAGTTATAAGATTAAGATTCACTATCCTTACTATGTGGTTTTACTACACTGAGGGTACCTTGATTTTTATGTAGTGGTTGTAAGCTAGTTTTGTTGGTGAGAAGATGAGAAAAGACATAAAGTCACCATTGAACTTGTCTAAGATTTTCAAAAGACACTTTAATTTTACGGGCGACCTATTACCTCACAAAAGTTATAAGAACCATTATAAATGGATCATTTTGACTGAATTTCCAGCACATATATTTTGTCATTCAAAAGACGCACCGTGAGAAAAAATTGTTGAACCAACAAATTAAAAAATGTCACGTGTAATAAAAAAATTTCACTTTTTTCTTTTTGTATTTTACTATTTTGTTTCTTCCTTCTTCTCTATTAATGATGTCTTGTTTTCCCCTTCCTCTTCTTCTCCATTAATGGAATGATGGTGGATTTTATCATGGTTGGTATTTTTTTTTTAAATGACAAAGAGATCAAAAAAAGTCTGTAAAAAAGGAGATGGTATGTTAGGCACAATTTTTGCCGGTGAAGAAGTATTTTTCATTGACCAAAAAGTGATGAAGTTTTGTCGGATTGCTAAATTATAATGGTGGAAGAAATCAATGTAAAAGTGAACTAAAAACTTAATGAAATTTTAGTAAAAGAAATCATAAATAATTATAATAATCGAGGATAAAAAATAACAAACCAAATAAATTCAAAAAATTATGTCCAAATTTAATTTTTGAAACCCTGACTATAAAAAATAGGTCAAATTATGGGAGTTTATTTGCGGGGTTATTTTAACCTCTATAAAATTATATGAAATGCGGAAGTTAAAAATCTGCTGCTAAAATATATAAAGTTACGGGGCTTATAAACCCCGCTATAAATTACGGAGATTTTAAACCCCCGCTATCTACTGAGTAAAATGACAAATGCTTATTTGCCATAAAAATATAAATTTACCGAAGTTTTAGACCCCTCTATAATAAAAAAAAAATAACTTAATATTTTTCCTCTTTTTTTTTTTTTAATTGGGCAAATATTTTTCCAAACTTTCCCAAATTGGTAGGCAGCTCCCAATTATATCACCCTCTCTCATTTTCCCTCTCTCATTTTCCAAAAGAGTCATTGAGCTTGGATCTAGCTATGGCTAAGGTGGATTGATGATACAGAGTTTAAGATTCGCATCCAGTCTGAAGCGGATCATTTTATTAACGTTTCATCCTTGACATTTTATGCCACAGCAAGGAGGATTAATGAAGATCTAATACAAGTTCTTGTAGATCTTAATGATTATACTAAGGTACATGTTGAACTTCAACCATATGAATCCTAATTCGGTTACTTTTGTTAGCAAGTGACACATGATTAAAACTACTTTTTGTGTATAGAAGATAGTAATGTATGATTAATCTGTTTTGCTTCTTTATATGTGTACTTCTTAGGACGCTTAGTGAAATAAAGGACATCAAAATTAGATTACCATCATTTTAACCATTAGCACTAGCAGAAGTTTTTAACTTCTAATTAACCATATCTTTAGCGCATATGCTTCTTCTTTATGTATAATTTTATATTCCATTATATAAATCGGGGATATTATGTTGATAGTAGTGACTGCGGTTTTCCGAAGGTTTCTCCAGCCGATTGGTCTGTGAAATTACCAAAAATAGAGCTAAGAAGGTTTCTCCATCCGATTTTGATGACAACTCTTCTTTGAATTGCATAGAAGAGGAAAGAACATGTTTGAACGAACTTCAGGAAAATTGCAATGCAAGAGAAGTATGTCATGGTGATAACTTGAGAATGGATTTCTTACTTTATCTCATGTTTCCAACCTTATTAGGGGATTAAAGAGTGCTGGAGTATCAGAAGTCGTTTTTAGAGATTTGTCCGAACACCAGATTCTGCAAAGCCACTTACTTATGACAACGATCGGCTTTATGGGAAAAAGGCACCACCGAATCGATTTAGGAATGTCATGTATCCTATAGAGGTAATCGATCTTTAGCATTCTCGTGCTTAAATTTACTTTACGTTTTGTAAAAGAACAAAAAGTCTTTCTTTATGGAAGTCCTTCATAAAGTAGTTGCATGGCTAGTCATCAGATTCACTTTTCTGGGATTTCTCGTGTTCTAGGGAATAATCTTTGAGAAGATTTTTATTATAGAAGTAAGGAAGCGGAGGACAATAATTTAGAGAAATTCATTGTTTCCAGATGTTAGTTATCATGCCATTTCTTGGGATATTGGGTAAAGAAGGTTGTAGTGGTACGGGACAAGGTAGAGCTTTTGCAACTATGACTTTGATGAAGCAATCAATTTTGTTGTTTCATTTTGTCCCCTTTGTAGAGTGTTGCATTTGTTTTTGTCTCAATATCTCGTGTTTAGTTCTGATGTTCAGGGGTTTCTAATATTTAGCCTATAGTTACCACATACTTCACATTGTTCCTGTTTCTCATCCAGTTTTATGTTTGCATCCAAGCACATCTCCGGTGGTTCACTTTGTCTTATTTCTTACTTTTTTTTTATAAAAAAAAAATAGGAAGAGGAAATTTGGGGAGCAGATGACTGTTTCACCAGCCATGGAAGCAGGGAGCCAGCCCATTGAACTTTTTGCAGCGCCACATGCTTCGAGCAGCTTGATATCCGAAACCCTATTTATTGGAAGAAGTTCTAGTAGCCTTGACAGTGAAAAGATAAATCCAGGTTGTCGAAGCAGTAATAGCTATGGATCTCCATATTCTATAGTGATACATTATGAGGAAGATCTTAGGGGTAACGTAGAGGAGGTTTTTGATCCTGATGCAGCACAATATGACTCATCAACTTCGCCTGATAAACCTGCAGGTTATATTGTTTTGGATTTCAGGAGGAAGATGATATCCATGATTGGAATGGTCTGTCAAATAACTTACCCAATAATTCAGCTTTATGTCACTGGGAGGTTAACTCTACTGATATATATGTTTATAACGAGAACATACTGCCTTCACAATTAGTAGACAGGCTGCAAAGAAACCAAGGCATGTGCCTGAAGTTTTAGAGGTGTCTACTTCTAGGACAGGGCTATTTCATTTAGTATTTATACTTATTCAATTCTTTCTTTATGTTGATTCTAACGTGCACACACTTATTCTATTATCCGTTATTCGAATACAGGGGCACCGAGCTGAACTATATGTTGCTCGTGTAGCTAAATGCTTAGTTGCTATCAATGGACGTGAGAGAGTAAATGTTGATAACCTGAAAAAAGCTGTAAGTATTTGCTGGTTTGGTGTTTCCTTAATTAGCCTTATTCTCATACTATTAGATAACAAAACAACAACTATTCATTTTGTTTTGTTCAATTCTTTGTTATCTAAATTATGATATCGTATATCTAGCTTCGCACACGTCCTTGCCAATAGATTTGCATAGACATCTTTGTTCAGTTCTCTGCCTGTCTCTTGGTGTTTATTGTTCTTAAAATAATTGTGTAGGTACCTTATGGGATTTGCATTTTTTGCGGGTGCCAACTTTCTGTTGAGTGCCTATCTCAAAGGTGTAGACACTCCCATTATGTTAGGAGCAACTAAATTCTTCGTTAAAGTGCGTGTATCAAAGCTGATAATTCAGGCGCGGACATACAAGAATGTTCCAACTCTCTGATTTCTACTAAACAATATTGAATCTTTTCCGCTTAACTTCACAGATCATTGAAAGCATTGGAGCAGTTTCGGCAGGATTAGATCTTGGGAAAGAAGAGCCACTAACCCAGTTCTTAGTAAGTGATTTATCAGATGCATATTTTGTATCCACAAAATTCCTAACTTACACAAGTAATGTGGTCACACTACATTAGTTGAAGCATGCACAATTAACTTTTCTTGTGGTTCTGAATTGATATGACAGATTGTTTTGTATTTTTACGAATGCATTGTGCAAGTGTCTTTGCCAAGCTTGATGTAACTTGGCTGCATTCTGAAGAAGAAGATATGGAGAAAAAGTCCTCCTATCTAATGGCGTTAAGAGAGATTACCATGCTTGTCTCTAAAGCGGCTAAAAAGGACTCGGTAGAAAAGAACAGCGAGGTCTTGGCAATAGAGAAATGACTCAAAAAGGCTGAAAGGCGTTTGCAGGAGTCCCAAAGGCGAGCAGGAAAGGGGGAAAGTTCTGTCAAAATACTTGAAATACTGGGTGAAAAAGTTCAGCAGGACATCAAGGAAGCTAGGGATCAAGCACAATATTGGTAATGTCTTGCGCGCATCCAGTAGTATGATATTTCTATGGTTGTATAAAACATACATTTGGGATCTCATCTCATGATATGTTCATCGTGATGATATTGTTAAATATTCGAATGTATTTATATATGCAACAGTTAATTTATATTGATCTTTATATACAAATTGATTATTAAGATTCAAAGCAAATTAGGTGTTTGCGCGGGCATACCTATCTAGTAGAATCTACAATTAGTTATTGAAAATTAACGGGCATATTAAATTTAAAAAGAAGAAAAAAAATTACGGAGGTTTTAAACCCCCGTAACTTTTAAATAAAAAATTATTATAAAATAATTAAATTTAGAGTAACGAGGGTCCACCAAAAATTATGGAGATTTTAAACCCCCGCAACTTTTAAATAAAAATAATTAAATTTAGAGTAATGGGGTCAATCGCCGCAAAATAACTGTCGCAAATTAATTGTGGGGGTCGAAAAAAAACGGTGCAACTTGTTTGTGACGGCTCGAATTGTGGGGGGTTTGAAAACCGTCGGAATTACATACCGTACAATTAACACCACCAATTTGACTCTTTTTTTGTAGTGACACTATAATTATATAACACAAAAAAGATGGAGTGGTTATTATTTTCAAGTTTAAATGTTGATTATTGAAGTTTTGGATAGGAACGAAGGAGAAGGTGATTAGTTGAATTTGAAGATAAAAATAACACGAATGTATGTGTGGTTTAGGGGGTGGGTGGGTGGTTTGGGGGGGGGGGGGGGCTATTGGCTAACGTGGAGGGAGAAGGTTAGGTAAGAGAGAGAAACAACAAAAAGAGAAAAATAAAAAAATATATATTTATAAATAAATTGACACGTGTCTATCAATAATTGGTGCGTGTTTGGCACCTAATTTTTAGAATTGAGATTGATTCCAAAAACATGTATCATTATCATTTCAAAATTGTTTTTGGAGGGGGAGAGGGGGGGGGGGGGGGGGTAAACAGGATGCCCACAAATTTTATGTGTTTTTTGTGAAAATTCGGGACAAGTTTAGCAGCGTGTTTATGTCTTTTCTCGTGAGACGATAGGTAATAAATTTTAAAGGTGTAGTAGTAATGTTGCGTAGAATATGTGGTTGTAGGCCGTAGTTAAGTGAAATAAGGAATCTAGATTGATTTCCCAATTCGATAGATTAGTACAATATGTGGGATGTTTCATCGGTGGTATATAATTGATGCTAGAAACTAAGTTTGAACTTTAGATGTTGATTGTAGTGATAAGGATGTTAGTCAAGGATAGTGATACAAGATGTGTGGGAGTGAATTAGTAGGCTTTATATAATGTGTGAAAGAGCCTACGTTGATAACTTATGAGAAGTTTGAGTGGAAAATTGTGATATACATATGACGACTAGTGTTGGAGCAATGAATTTGTAACTCCCGAGTGTTACGGTGTCTAAAAAAATCTAAAATAAGCCTTCGTGACCCCTAACTTAAGCGTAAAATACTTTGGGAAGAGCTTGGGTACATTGGGGGAGGTTTGGGACCTGAAATAAAGTCGTGCACTGTGAGAGGGTCCACGATGGCTCACTTTCTCGCCCTCACGCCGAGCCTCATGCTACGAAGCTTCTGTTTTGCGTTGGGCATCGCACCACAAAGCTGGGGGTTTGCCTTGGGATTCAAGCTGCAACCCTCTTTTCTTTCATCAATGGTACTTTATTTTAAAAGTACATTAAGGTTATTTTGATCCTTTAATGTCCTATAAACCTTCATATCTTCATCTAACCCATTTCCAATCCTTAGAATATTTGTAATCAGTTGAAAGGGGTTATTATTCTCTTTAAAACTTAACTTGAGAGCTTTAAGGTTGGGTTCAAGCTTGGAAGCTAAAAAAGTTAGGAGTAGTGCCCCTGAAAAGAATGTCGTAACAAGAAGTTAGTACTTTTCCTATAATTGTTTATTAGGATGAGTCTAGCATTCATATGTATAGTGATATCCCCATGGTGCTGAGTGTTGTGCTTACAGATTTAATGAGGAGATATGTTTGAGAGTTTAGGATAGTAACCTTTGAGCCAAAAGGGAGATGGCCAATTAAGGTTGATCTTAATTTCCTCATGGTGGTGAGTTTCAGGGAAGAGTCATGATAAATCCTCTCTTATTCTAGAAAATTCCTCCCCTTTCAATTTAAGAAGACATTCTACCAATAACTTATGTACTCAAATTGTGTCTATGCCTAAGGTCTGAGTTCTCTATCCAACTTATATCCATGCTCTGACCCCTGAACTATCCACAATAATAGCCTTTAGCAATCCAAGGTTTTAAGTATTCAAGCTCTATGTCCTGACGCTTATGATCCATAAACGCATGCCTTACATCATGCTTAGTTCTAAGAAACTAAACTTTCTAAATGTTTCTGATTCATTTTATGTCGGGTCTATCCCAGGGTGATAAGGTTTTAGCAAACTATGATCATTCTCAGTTCTTAAAATGAAAAGCAATAGTTTCAAGCAACAATCCCTGTCTTAATCCTTGAATGCATGAATACCAGTTTTATGTTATACAAATCATGTTGTGTTATGTTTAGTCTGAATGAAGCTCTATTTATGATCTAGGCATTTGATATATGAACCACTTTGTGTCTATTTTATCGTATCATACATCATAGGCCATGCCTTGGGTAGTGCAACGAATATAAGTTATGATTAAATGATGTCACTCCCCTTTTCTGTTGCTTTTACTCTAGTCCCTCAGTTGCCCTTCTTATGTTAGGATGATAGTGATGATGGAAAAATAGTAATGTTTAGATAAGAGAGCGGATGTTCTTTATTGTGAAAATTTTAGTGTGACTAGTTGAGTTAAGGATATAGATGAAGCGGGAGGAGTTTGATGAACTTTTGTATATGAAATAGTTAGGAAGGTGATATATGGTAAAGATCTTTGTGAAAATAATTGAGGTAGATGGTTTCGATAGGGAGATCCATAAAATGGGTGTAGTAAAGATAGGCTGGAATATTGTGATTGATGGATACAAAAACCATTGGGTTATATGGATAGTATTCCTTGATTAAGACATGATGTTGTTTGATTATAGAGATGGGTTGGGGTGGTGTCCCTAGAGGGATGTAGAGTATAGGGTCCCATAGTATAAGTTGGAACCTTTTAACTCCGAGATAGGCGTTATCATAAAGAAATATGTAGTTAGATGCAAGCTCTTGTAGTTATGTGTTTTGATAAGATTGAAATGGTAAAGTATGGTACTCGTAACTGAATTCATAGTTGTAAAGTATTTCTATATTTAAGGGTTGTTAGACGTATCATTAGAGGCGGAGAATGCTTCTATTCTTATGCCCCGCCAAAAATCTTATATCATGTCTTGTGTCAAATCTCAATCAAGCTAATGAATTTTTTAAAAAAATTCATACCTTACATTGAAATGATCATATTCCATAAGCTCGTGTCCTGTATCATGTTTATGCGAAATCTTGTTACGCATAATTCGTGCTTACACGATTTACTTAATATCGTCGTGAAGCTCTTTTGATATCTATGTATGTTTTATTGAGGGGGGATTCCTAATGTGAATTTACATCCCTTATTCCATATTTCTAGAGCTTCAAAAGGCTCCTATCCATCATTCAAGGATGAATGATTCCAAGGGAGAGATAATGTAACACCCCATGTTTTGGGATAGAATTTGAACCCATCCTTCGTATGCGTATAGACCCAAACCCAAATATTTCTATCTAAATATAAGTGGGATGATCAATTATTTGTTCTGGGAATATCTTTGGAGGTGATTATAAATTATAAAAATCTCCTAGCTCAAAGTTAAGTTGAGGACTTTCCTACCAATTGAATTTTAGTTGACGTTTTTACTTGGGTTAGCTTCCAATGACTATTACTCCTAGAATATAACGAGTTATATGACCTTCTATATATCAAATTAAATACCTTTGAGTCTTCTTTCCAAAGCAACTAACCATTTGTCAATCCGAGTTTGGAGTAAAAATTTATGGGAGTTTTAGTGAGGCACTTTCCAGGGTGCATGACGGACCACATAGGGCAAGGCTCTTGCTGCGCGATTAGGGTCATGGGGAACAGCTGGAGCCATGCGATTGGCCCGCAACGTGACCCTACCTTTTCATACATTAAAAAATGTTCTTCCCATATTAAATCAAGGAAAAATGGTCCTTTCACCCCTCATAACTCCCCCGATATTTTTTGTAATCCTAAAGTCGTCCAAAACTAGTAGAAGAATCCCAAAAATTCATTTTTCTCTTCCTCCCAAGTACATCAGGAAGGATTTCTCAATTTCAAGGCTCGTAGACTTAAATCCTCTTATCTTTTTCAATGATTTCCATCAAATAAGGCATGCTACTCATTTCTTAACTTGTATTTTGCATTTTTGCATAAAATTGATCCAATATTCATGTGTTTAAATTATTGGTTTTGAAATTGAGTTGAGGGATTTTGATTGTTATTACTTGAATTGTTTTTCACATGTTTTAAATGTGTTATTCACGTTTTAATTGATGGTTTTTGGGACTGAATGATGCATTGTTATAATAATTGAAATGAAGGACTTGGATTTCCCCAAATTGATGAAATTTTCATTTGATAATGGCATTAACCTCAACCCACTTTACAATTTTGGTTTTCAATATGAATATTCATATAGTTTAACTTTTGTTTTGAAAATATTGCATTACATTAAAGGATAAATGGTTAACAATGGTTTTAGAATGCCCTTGGTCGCTATGGTTTTGAATTTCAAATGGAACTTGGTAGTCTAATGGTTAAATGAACTGGTTTGGCATAATTGAATTAGCTTGGAAGCATATTGGTATGATTATACCATGTTGGAAATGCCATAACAAAGACTCCTTGATTAATTATTGGGTTTATGTGCAAACTATTTTCCTTTAGCCTTCAAGGAAATTCTGTAGCTCATCGTGAAGGTGTAGTCCCAGGGGGACCAACACTGGAAACAATATTTGCCGACTTTGGGGGTCTATATGACCATGTGTTTGAATACACATTATATTTTGGATAGCTATCTCCTTGGTGTCTTTAGCCTTTCCTCAATACATGTAGCTAACATGGACTGGGGCTTTTTTTGTAGAAAGAGCCGAACCTATATAGCTCGTGGAGCGAGCTACATAGTTAGGCTAATGGTTTAAAATATCATGTTAATGGACCCTTGTCCCTATCCCGACATCCTATATATGTATAATAAATATTATGCATGTGGTTTTGATTGATTTTTGATAAATGTACTATTTTATCCCCTTTCCTCAAGTTACATGCTAGTGGTCGCCCCACTAATCATCTTCAGACGCTTCATTATTTCATGATGTAGGTTCAAAGGACTTTTCTTTTGCTTCTGTGCAGCGTTAGGTGGTTTAGTATGCGTGTTGATCTTCTATGAAGTGGTGAGCCTCCATCTTTTGGAATGCCTGGTCATTTTATTGGTTTCATCATTGTCTTGCTATTTCTTTATGGATTGTTTTTGTCATAGTCGGGGGCATGTCCCAACTTAGTTTGGTATTCTTGATTTAAAGGTTTTTGTGGACAAGTATTGAGTTTTTTGTTTGTTTTGATAGTAATTTCATTTGACTTATCTATCCTTTTTCTTATTATTTTGGTTGTCTTTCGCTTTTTACATTTATATACTCTTGAGGTAAGCTAAGGGGGTTATATCCGCCCTATGGTAGGCCTCAGATTGCCCGACACAGTTAGGCCTGGTTCGGGTCGTGACATTAGTACGCTTTGAAACTTCTAAGAAGAATTCCTCAAGTTCGTTCCATTCCCAATTCATTTTTTTTTAAAATTTGAATTTCAAAATTTGTACTAGAATCATTTAAATCCAGCTCATCCTAAGCTTATCCTATTCTAAAATTCAAATTTTCCTATAGAAATTTCTGAAATTACCCCCCGATTTCCTCCACTCCCACGACACTTGAAACCAGAATTGGACCTCAAATTCATATATATCTTTGTTGTTTTTATTGAATAAGGTTTGGAAGAGAGACATCAATTAGTTGAGAATCCCGATTGAGAAAGAGATTTCGCTAAATTAAAATTCATGTGCTGAATCCTTATTAGATCGTTAGGGTTAAGATTCTGGCTTTGGAACTTTGTTTGAAGTTTTTTGGTAGTGCAAAGAGAACCTGAGAAGCTCTAAGTCTCCATTGGATGCTCCGTAAAAGGTGAACATATTTTTCTCTTTTAGTTTATCCGATATTTCTTTTCTTCTCTGTGCTAGTATTGATTTTTGAGAATGTTGGGATTATGTGCTATAGAAACCTAGGATATTTGTATTTTTCTTTTTGTTCGTTAGTCTAAATCTCACTTTGAGTGAGAATAAAAATGGCATGTTAGAGAGGTCTGAAGACCATATATTTTCCTTGATATTTTTTTCGCTAAGTTCTCACTATTTTTTTCGGTTCATGTGGCTACGCGCACTGGGGCCCTTTTAGGGGGCAATACTAGACCCATATAGCCTGTGGATGGTCTTAGGAAAGTTAAGCTACTCAAACCCTGGTTAAATGTTTTAAATGCATGCTAAACCCAATTCTCTTTCTCGGCATAGATTATAAATGTATATATGTATGTGATTGTATATGGTTATTCACTCAGTTTTAAGTGTTGGCATTATTTTATCCTTACTCCTGAGTGCATGCTAGCGTTCACCCGCTAACCCATCTTTGGGTGTTGTATCCCCACGCGATGAAGGAACCGACCATACTACTCCTCCTGCTCAGTGATTGGATTCGGGGACAACTTGGTGTTAGATTGAAGTGGTTAGCTTCCATACTCTGGAAGTCTCCATTTCATGTTTTGGTCTCCTCAACATATTTTTGTTATTTCTTAGACTTTGGTTTTGGCTATGGTTGGGGGAATGTCTTGACTGGATGTTGTTTTGATTCTGGTTAGAGGCTTTGTGTGACTAATTTGGGTTGGTATGGGTGGTGTCGGTATTGGTGTCAGCCTTGGCATTGGTATTGGTATTCGGGATGACATCGATTGACGGTATTTGATTTATGATTGTTGCAGTTTGTTATGTTATATAAAATTGGAATTTATTTAACATATGGTGTATGTATGGCGGTTATGGTTGGGTATTGGGGGTGGTCTTCGATCTCGGTTGGGCTTGAGTCACCTGACACAACTAGGCCCTGGTTTGGGTTGTGTCAAATTGGTATCAGAGCCTAGGTTCATGGTCACTTGGGAGTCCAAAAAGTTGTGTCAAGTAAAGTATCTTTTAAGGACTTGTACCACGCCATACTCATAAGGAAGAGGCTACAAGGCATTTAGGAATGTTTCTGTTTCTTGTGTTCTTTTTTCAAGCTGTGGAGTCTAAGTCCTGAATTTCTCTTTATTTCCAATTTGTTCTCTTTTCACATCATGCTTCGATGATCTAAAGTTCAAGAAAACTCCCCTATCGCAACTAGGAACAATGTTGATGGGACATGCTCTGCTCATGGGATCCATACCCGATTTAGGGGTCCAGTTTTGGATTATTTTGGAGTTCCACCGATTCCCTCTAGTCCTTCTCAGACTCTTCAGGTTGAAGTGACGAACGCTGAGTTTTATCAATCTATTCATATGTTGGCAAAGTTGGTAGCTACTTAGTCTAAGCGTGGTGTTCTTGCTACCCCATCTTCTGAGGCCATAAGAGTTTGTCAGTTTATAAGGTTAAACCCTCCAATCTTTACTGGTGTTAAGGCGGAGGAGGACCCTCAAGGTTTTCTGGATGAGATAAAAAATATCTTACGTGTTATGCATGCCACGAATATGGAGGGAGTGGAGTTTACTACTTATCAATTGAAAGATGTGACGTACCAGTGGTAAGAGTAATGGGATCAGGCAAGGGGTGAAACTGATGAGTCATCACTATAGGAGGATTTTTCAATGCTTTTTTGGACCGCTTCTTTCCTCAAAAGTTGAGGGAAGCTAAGGCAAAAGGGTTTGTTAATTTTAATTAAGGTAAGGTGTTTGTCAAGGAGTATGCCTTGAAGTTTCCCCAGTTATCTCGATATGCTCCGGAGATGGTTTCTAGCATGAGGGATAGAATGAGGAAGTGGGTTGTCCAGAGAGTTGATATTGGAGAGTAAGGCTGCTTTGTTAATCAAGGACATGGATATCTCTTGGTTGGTTGTGTACATGCAGCAGGTAGTGGAGGAAAAGAAGAAGCAGGCTGAAATAAGGGAGAGACAGGGCAAGAAGTTTAGGTTCTCTTAGCAGGGTGGTGGCCAACCACAGAGTGGTGATAACTCTCAACTTACACTTCAATTTAGTGCAAGGCGGTCGTTGTCAATATATTTACCCAACTTTAGAGTCGGGGTCGAATCCGCGAGGAATAATGTGAGTGGCGATTAAACAAATTTGAAACTATAGCTAAAAGTTAAATTCAAACAAATGATACGAAAAGATAAAATTGGTTTTTTTTAATGATTGAACAAAAGTTATTAACACTTCAATTCGCTTTAGAACTCAAAGCTTAAACTGTAATATTTCAAGTCAATGATATAGAGAATCAAGAGTTGTGATCACTATGATTATTAACCCCTCATTGAATGATAGTTGTAGTATTGGATTCTCATGACTTGTGGAAAACACCAAATTATCAGTTTCGACAGCCCATCTAAGTGTTTCTCAACCTACCTAGATGTTAACTCCCTTATTCTCTCGAACTTAGGAAAACATTCTATTCATACTGATTTTATCTCGAGTTGATCAATCTTGTTATAGCATTAATCATTATATGAGAACTTAACCTTCCCAAATGCTCGTTGATAATTCGCTACCTTTAGTTTATTTCTCAGTTCGAGCAAACAAACATAAGGCTAGATTTATTATTTGGAACCAACAAAAAAATAATTAATACAAAAGAATTATTAAGATGTTCCCACAATCACTCAAACCTTAACCACCTATTAAGAAAATACAGGAGTAATCATAGATCCCACAACCCTAGTTGTAGGTTTTAGTTCCACATGAAAGAGAAAGCGATAATAATAACTGAATTCATAATTCAAAGTGATTAAACTTACAAAAGATGAAGTCAAAAATTGATTCTCTTCCCAAATTCAAGAAGAATATCCCACAACTAAATCATATAATTGAAAATTGAAATCCAAGTTTACAGACCAAAGAGAAGTAAAGTAGTCTTTGAAAAAAGTTCAAGATGTTAATCCTTCCTCAATGAAACCCTAAAAGCTGCTATTTATATCCGTAACTTAAGAAAAAATCAAAATTAAAAATTCAGATTTTTCTCCGTAGCTGATGACATATCTGACGGCTTTTCAAAGATCTGATAGATTATCAGACCATGTTGTCAGACATGATTCTCATTTCTTGCCTTCTGCTTATGTGTGACGACATGCCTAACGGCTTATCAGAGTTCTGATAGCTTATCAGATCATGTTGTCAGGAATGCTTTAAATTTTTGTCTTCTACTTCTGAGTGACGACATGCCTGACGGCTTATCAGAGATCTGATAGCTTATCAGGGCATGTCATTAGAAAATCTTCTGCTTTTGAGTGAGGGAATTCTGGACATCTAATCAGACACCTGACGGCTTATCAGGGGATGTCGTCACACTTCTGCTCCAACTTCCTCACACTGTCTACAACTGACAATGACTCTGATAACTTATAACAAATTTGATGACTTATCAGACAAGTCGTCAACTACACTTTCATGGCCACTTGTTCCAAATTCACCTATTTTGCTCTTATTGTCTTTGGTTTTCTTGTATCTTGACTTTCCTGCATTATCAAAGAAAAAGCAATCAAAAATGACAAAATTTTCTTAAGACTTTACAATTATTTCTAGTTAAAAGCCTCAAATGTGTTAGCATTAGCTCACACATCAACACCCTCAACTTAAAACAATTGCTTGTCCTCAAGCAACTTAAACATAACTAAGAGGATACAAAGCACATTCGGCAGTCAATCATCTATTTTAGCTCAAAACACATTACACTCTCCAAGTTCAATCACTCTAAACCCAACTGTGTATATCAATAAATATCAACAACGTGACACAAGGGAATCAAGATATGGCGTCAAATTAGCAACAATAACCATGCCTATATACAAATTACACTTCCCAAACAAGTAGACAACTAGCAATGCAACCGATATGCCCTTAAAATAAAGAAGTCCCTCCTCACTCATATATGAACTCAAGCATGTCAATGCGGGGACGGTCAAGAGACATTTACTCTCAGAAAGAAGTTCCAGTCAATGTATGCCAAATACCATAAGCTTTCCCTTATTTTCATTACCGAAGCTTTCAGACAGTTAAGTTAGGATCACTATAGGACTTTTCTTCAGCTTGTAATGTAGGCTTGAGGCTGGTATGATACAAGGATATTTAAAATAACTAAGCCTCCTTGGCACTACACTATTTTTGGGGTCTCACTTATCAACCTTTACCTTATTTCTCCCTTTTCTTGATTAAAGCACATTCAAGCTGGGTGTGGTTTTTATTCATTCATTTTCTATTTTTTACAACTTTTCTTTTCTCACTTTTTCTACCACACCCAGCCTTGCATTTTTTTTACCCTTCTTCATACTCACTTTACATCACGCACCCTTATGATAGACACCCTCAACTTAGGCTATTTGCCTAAGTCGAAGTGCAAAATGTTCAAGGAGGACCAGGGCCAAAACAGGTTCATTGTGATACAA
The DNA here is from genome assembly GCA_030864225.1 of Capsicum baccatum var. pendulum. Lineage (NCBI taxonomy): Eukaryota > Viridiplantae > Streptophyta > Magnoliopsida > Solanales > Solanaceae > Capsicum > Capsicum baccatum. Next base: position 61,130,378 of record CM061550.1, on the reverse strand, counting down.
ATAGGAAGGTGAAAGGTATAATAAAAAAATAGGCATTCAGGCTCAAAATCAGGATCAAGGGATATTATTCACACATGGAAGGTCATTTAGGTTAAAAGTGGACTAATATCAATAACGGCCTATGATCCTTTCCTAAACGCTAACCTACAACCAAAGCAAGACCAACCAGGCAAGTTCTGGATTTAACACACAACGGGAACTAGGTAGTATCTCACACACACATGGCACAAAGGTACATCACATGATACTACCCATTCGGTTCATGTAATTATTTGCAGTGATTATCATGTCCCTAATACTAATGCCATAAAAAGATTCACAGTAGTCACATATTGATGCACATCACACAGTTACCAGATAGACGATTGGAGAGGTATTTATTATTCCAAGATAAATCAACAAAAATATGTCAACTGTCCTAGATACTTATTTCCCCCTCAGTTAACCACAACAAATCACAGAACAAATATAATACACCTAAACATACTGGATCTACTAGGAACAAGACTCCGGGGAAAAGAGGCACGACAACAAAAACCCCAAGAGGACATCGGCACCCACAAGTCGCCTCACCCTCAACTTAAAATCATGCAATGTCCCCAATGAGTCAAACTAAAACAAGAGAGTTAGAAATATACCTGTGGCACCATAGGTGCAGAAATCTGATGTCACTCATATAATACAAATACAAACAACAAAATACCTTGGGTTGCCTCCCAAGCTGCGCCTGATTTAATATCGCGACACTACTAGGTTATCTTGACTACTCAGAATTCATCAAGATACCTTGAAAGTAATTCATCCTTTATCCCTCCACTTAGACGATTTGAATCGTCGGCCCATCTTTCGATATTTACATCTTTGAGGTGCGTTGGGTAAATGTGAGAGCATGATAAGGAAAGTTCTATCACGCCACTTCGAAGACATGAACCACTTGCCTAATTTTGCATCAAACTTTCGTGTGGGCTCATTTGGCAATGGTGAGAATCTTAAAAATCTACTAAATGGACATTGATATTTAAGCTTCTTGGACTTCAAGATTGGGGTTGTATTATACCCTTTCGAAAAGACAAACTCCAAAATGTAGAAATTTTCCTCCTCATTTCCAAAATTCATCATTTGCTTGGGTGATTTGACTTTCATCACATCTACCAAGCATAATGTTGAAAATTGATTTGAGTGAGGTATTCTCCCTAATTTCGGAGTTGCATCCTTCTCGACCTCTTTATCCTGAATTGGGCTAGAGTCTTTATAAGAGATTGGCTCGGTTTCTTCTTTTGCTTCTAGCACCATTTCCTCAATCTTGGCATCATCTCTCATGGTTGGTTTGGTTTGTTAGGAAATCACCGTGGGTTGCTCATCATCAAGCTCAACATCAATATAAGATTCTTGATCCTCATCTTCACACTCTTCCATGATTTTAAATGATTCCACAGACAAGATATCATTTAAACATAATTTAGAAAAATGATTTGAATGACTGACCTTTATATCCATCTATTCATGAATAATAGGCTTCATGTCTTGACGCATATCACATACGATATCATATGTTTCTTTCTGGAGATCCAACATTCTTTGAAACATAGCTTTAATGGCACTCTTTTTGGTGCTTCATTCTTCCTTTTCTTGACCATAAGACCTATCAAACTCATAAGAAGAACTAGAATTTGGGTTAACGCAATAAGGGGAGGGGGCATTTGGGAAATCACTCTAATGTCCATCTTGACCACCACATAAAAAACAATCATACCCCCGGTAGGATAGAGATGGTCCACACATCTATCTTCGGGGATCATATCAACAATCCTGCCAAAAGTGAGGTACATCACAATATGGACATGGATCATCAAGATAAGATTTCCAACTACCAAGCTCATGTTCATTCCACGATGCCATAGTAATAAGTAAACTAAAATAAAAATCTACCTAACACAAGAAATAAAAGAAAACTAAAAACAAATATTTACAAGTTTGAATTCAAGCAAGTAGCCTAAAAGTCCAAACCAACTCAATACGCCAAATTGTTCCCCGACAACGACGCCATTTTTTATGACGATCGCCTTGCACTAAATTGACGTTTAAGTTGAGCATTACCAAAAAATGATATTGATAACGACTGTCTTGCACTAAATCCCTGGCAACAACACCATTTTTAATAACGCTCAACTTACACATTAATTTAGTGCAAGACGGTCATCGTCAATATATTTATCCAACTTTGGAGTCGGGGTCGAATCCATGAGGAACAATGTGAGTGGCGATTAGACTAATTTAAAACTATAGATACAAGTTAAATTCAAACAAATGATACGAAAAGATAAAATGGGGTTTTTAATTATTGAACAAAAGTTATTAACACCTCAATTCTCTTTAGAACTCAAAGATTAAACTGCAATATTTCAAGTCCATGATATAGAGAAACTAGAGTTGTGATCACAATAATTATTAACCCCTCATTGAATGATAGTTGTAGTACTGGATTCTCATGACTTGTGGGAAACACCAAATTATCGGTTTCGACAGTCCATATAAGTGTTTCTCGACCTACCTAGATGTTGAACTCCCTAATTCTCTAGAACTTAGGAAAACATTCTATTCATACTGATTTTATCTCGAGTTGATCAATCTTGTTGCAACATTAATCATTAGATGAGAACTTAACCTTCCTAAATCCTCATTGATAATTTACTACCTTTAGTTTATTTCTCAGTTCGAGCAAACAAACATAAGGCTAGATTTATTGTTTTCAACCAACAAAAAAATAATTAATACAAAAGAATTATCTAGATATTTCCATAATCACTCGAACCCTAACCAACTATTAAGACAATACAGGAGTAATCATAGATCCCACAACCCTAGTTGTGGGTTTTAGTTTCTCATGAAAGAGAAAGCGATAATAATAACTAAATTCATAATTCAAAGTGATTAAACTTACAAAAGATGAAGTCAAAAATTGATTCTCTTCCCAAATTCAAGAAGAATATCCCACAACTAAATCATAGAATTGAAAATTGAAATCCAAGTTTACAGACCAAAGAGACGTAAAGTAGTCTTTGGAAAAAGTTCAAGATGTTAAGCCTACCTCAATGAAATCCTAAAAGCTGCTATTTATATTCGTAACTTAAGAAAAAATCAAAATTCAAAATGCAGATTTTTCTCCTTAACTGACGACATGTCTGATGACTTATCAGAGATTCGATTGCTTATCATACCATTTTGTCAGAGATGATTCCCATTTCTTACCTCCTGCTTATGTGTGACAACATGCCTAATGGCTTATCAGAGTTCTGATAGCTTATCAGAATATGTCACAGGCATGCTTTATATTTTTTCCTTCTTCTTCTGAGTGACGACATACTTGATGGATTATCAGAGATCTAATATCTTATCAAGACATGTCATTAAAAAATCTTCTACTTCTGAGTGACGGCATTCTTGATGGTTTATCAGACATCTGATGACTTATCAGGGGATGTCATCACACTTCTGCTCCAACTTCCTCACACTGTTTACAGCTGATGATGACTCTGATAACTTATCACAAATTTGACAACTTATCAGACAAGTCGTCAACTATAATTTCATGGCCACTTGTTCCAAATTCACCTCTTTTCTCTCATTGTCTTTGGTTTTCTTACATCTTGACTTTCCTATATTATCAAAGAGAAAGTAATCAGAAATGACAAAAGTTCCTTAATACTTTACAATTAGTTCTAGTTAAAAGAGTCAAATTTTAGCATTATCTCTCATATCAAGTGGCAGGGATAGTGGTAAATAGACCAAGAAAAAGTAGGGCAATTCGGTCTTACTCGACGGCTAGTGCTCCTTACCCAAATCCATTGGGTGATAGGAATTTCTAAGGTGGAGACAACTTCAGGGCACAGGATGCCCAATCTTAAGCTAGTAGGGCTTAGTCAGCTCTATTATACCCTCCATATAGATTCTATGGTCATTTGCATAGGAGTTTCTGTTATGGGGTGAGGGACAAGTACTTTAACTGTGGTCAACCAGGACATATGTTTAGAAACTATCCTATTGGTAAGGTTTCTTTGAGGGAAAACAAGGTTCCAATTGCTTCATCATCAGCTCTGGCACCAAAGGGTTATCCATCTAGTCCTGCACTATTTGAAACTATTTTTATGCTCTCACTACCTGACAAGAGTTTGAGGCATCTCCTGATGTCGTGACTGGTATGTTGAAACTCTTTTTTTGTGATGTGTACTATTTACTTTATCTGGTGTCCGCTTGCTCTTATGTGACCTCATTTATGGCAATGCATTTTATTTTGGTCTGAAGTGTATTTTGGATCTTTTTTTTTATTTCTACCCTAGTAGGTGACTCTATGGTTACTAGAAGAGTCTATAGGAAGTGTGTGGTATCGTTTGTAGTAAGGAAACATTAGTGGATTTGTTTGAATTAGATATGGTGGATTTTGATGTCATATTGGGGATGGATTGATTGCACTCAGCTATGGTTCTCTAGACTGTCGGACCCATAAGGTTGTCTTTAAGTTCCCTAATGAGCCAGTTATTAAATGGGAGGGTGTTTCCCTAGATCCTAAGGGGAAGTTCATATCTTATCTTAGAGCTCAAAGATTAATCTCCAAAGGGTATATCTATCATTTGGTCAGGGTTAAAGTCTTTAACTCGGAGGGTCCTTCTTTGGATTCCATCCCTGTGGTAAATAAATTTTCTAAGGTCTTCCCTGATGACCTTCTTGGTGTTTCTCCTGATATGGTATTGCACACCCCATCCATATGTCATGATTTATCAATTATGTTACAGATTTGAACTTTATGTCCTTTCAATTCATGTTTCCACATTTATATAGTATATAATGCAGTATACAGGTACAGATACCATTCATGGGTTAGCTTGTGGTCCTTCGGGGTCATGAGCACCGTGTAGTATTCTAGGTACCAGATTTGAGACATTACAAACTTGGTATCGGAGCATAAGGTTCAATAGAGTCCTAGGATATCTGAAAGCCACATCTAGTAGAGTCTTATGCATGGGTGTGTTGCACGTCATATTTATATGCAGGAGGCTATAAGATGTTTTAGGAATAGTTTCCCTTCTTTCAATATTCATGTAGTGCTAGTGAGCATAATCTCAAGTCAATCTCTCAATCTAATTTATTTTCGCTTTCTTCTACTGAACATGCCTTCTTAAAGAAAAAATGGGAATTAGTCGGCCCCTTAGTCCGAAGAACCTTTGGGCGAATATGTCTCTCATGCAGAGTTTAGAGCTGCATTCATGTGTGTTGATCAGTCTGTTTCTACTCAGAATGATTGACTATCTGTCGTTCTGACCAACCCAATGGCCAATTCAACTGCATCCAGGATTTGAGACTTTACCCGAATGAATCCTCTATCCTTTATTGCGTCTAAGTCAGATAAGGACCCTAAAAAATTCATCGATCAGGTTCAGAAGGTTACTGATATTGTGGGGGTGTCTGCTGTTGAGAGTGCTGAGCTAACTGCATACCATTTGCAGAATATTGCTCACACTTAGTTAAAACAATGAAAGTCAAAGAGGCCAGTTGATATAGGTCCTATTGAGTGGGAGAAGTTTGCCTCTGCATTCTTAGATAGATTCTTTCCCCAAGAGCTAAAAGAGGCTAAGGTGTTAGAATTCATCAACCTTAGGCAAGGTAACACGACGGTGAAAGAATATTCTCTTAAGTTTACTCAATTAGCCAGATATGCTCCTTATGTGGTTGCAGATAGCAAAGCCAATATGAGTAAGTTTATTTTTGGGATGAACGATAGTGTAGTCACCAAGTGTAGATCTGTGATGTTGAATAGTGACATGACTTTAGCCAGGCTTATGACTCATGCTTAGCAGATAGAACATCAAAAGGTTAAGATGAGAGAGAAACAGAATAAGAGTGCAAAGATAGGTAGTTTTAACTTTGCTTATCCTAAATCAGAAGGAGAAAGACATTCTCAGTTTTATCCTAAGCCATCAGTTCTATCTCATTCGTTAGCTAGTGCTCCACCTCCTAAGTTCAGGGATATTAATAAAGATAGGGAGCCAGGCTCTAAGTCTCAGGGCAGTGTTTGCAATGCCTGAACTAATCCCCTTTGTTAGATTTATGGTAAGAACCACAAGGGTTCTTGCACAGCTGGTAGCGATGTCTGTTTCGAATATGGTAAGCCAGGCCACATAGTTAGAGATTGTCCCCAGTCAGGTTATCAGGGTCAGCAGAACCATTTCTCAGCCCAGTCTAGTCGTCTAACTCAGTAGGGTGCCACTTCTAGTGCTACTAGTGGGTAACGCCCAAATAGACTCTATGCTCTCCAGTTCTAGCAAGATCAGGAAAATTCTCTTGATGTGGTTACTAGTACGTTACAGATCTTTCATGTTCATGTTTACGCTTTGCTAGATCCGGAATCTTCTTTGTCTTTTGTTACTCCTTATATAGCAGTTGATTTTGGAGTCAGTCCCAAAATTCTATCAGAGCTTTTTTCAATCTCTACCCCAGTGGGTAAACCCATCATAGCCCGGTGGGTATACAGGAACTGCCCGGTTATGATATTTCAGAAAGTTACCTTAGCAGACTTAGTCGAATTAGAAATGACTGATTTTATGTCATTCTCGGCATGGATTGGCTTCATTCTTGCTATGCCACAGTTGACTGCAGACATAAAATAGTCCAGTTCTAGTTTCTAAATGAACTCGTCCTAGAGTTGAAGGGTAGTGTATCCACTTTCAGAGGTTAGCTTATTTCATACCTTCAAGCACGGAAAATGATATCTAAGGGATGTGTCTATCATCTTGTTCAAGTTAAGGACACTAGTTCTGAAACTCCCAGCCTATATTCATTCCCAGTTGTGAATGAATATTCAAATGTCTTTCCCAAAGATCTTTCAGGAATTTCTCCCGAAAGGGAAATAGACTTTGGCATTGATCTTCTTCCATATACTCAGCCTATATCTATTTATGCATACATAATGGCACCAGCAGAACTCAGAGAATTGAAAAAATAGTTAAAGGATCTCTTAGATAAAGAATTCATCAGACCTAGTGCGTCTCCGTGGGGTGCACCAGTCTTATTCGTGCGCAAGAAAAATGGTTCTCTTAGAATGTGTATTGATTACCGTTAGCTTAATAAAGTCACAGTCAAAAACAAGTATCCTCTTCCCAGAATCGATGACTTATTTGACCAACTTCAAGGTGCCAGCTATTTCTCTAAGATAGACCTCAGATCAGGCTACCATCAGCTTAGAGTTAGAGAATGTAACATTTTGAAGACAGCCTTTCATACTCGGTATGGTCACTTTAAATTCATAGTCATGTCCTTTGGTCTTACCAATGCCCCAGTAGTTTTCATGGACTTGATGAACCATTTGTTCAAGTAGTACTTGGACATGTTTGTCATAGTCTTCATATATGATATTCTGGTCTATTCCCACAGTGAGCGTGACATGCAGACTATCTTAGAATTATACTTCAGACCCTCAGAGATCATCAGTTGTTCGCCAAATTCAGTAAGTGTGAATTTTGGCTTAGTATCATACCTTGGTCATATCATTTCTGGTGATGGCATTAGAGTAGATCCTCAAAAGACTAAAGTAGTAAGAAACTGGCCCAAACCCATCTCTCTATCAGATATCAGGAGTTTTTGGGGTTTGGATGGCTATTACAGAGGATTTTTTGAGGTATTTTCTTCTATTGCATCACCTATGTCCAGATTGACTCAGAATAAAGTCAAGTTTCAGTGGTTAGATCCTTGCAAAAAGAGTTTTCAAAAGTTGAAGACTCGAATTACCTCAGCTCTAGTTTTGGCTCTTCCAGATGGTTCAGGTGGTTTCATAGTGTATTTTGATGCATCCACAGTAGGTTTAGGTTGTGTCCTCATACTTTATGGTAAGGTCATAGCCTACGCCTTCAGACAGCTTAAACCCCATGAGAAGAATTATCCTACTCATGATCTTGAGTTAGAAACCGTAGTCTTTACCTTGAAAATTTAGAGGCATTATCTATATGGTGCTCATGTAGATGTGTTCACAGATCATAAGAGCCTTCAATATGTATTTTCTCAGAAAGATGTCAATCTTTGTTAGAGAAGGTGGTTAGAGATATTGAAAGATTATGACATGAGTGTCCTTTATCATCTGGGCAAGGCTAACATAGTGGCCGATGCTCTCAGTAGACTGTCTATGGGTAGTGTTGCTCATGTTGAGGATAGTAAGAATAAGTTAGCTTAGGAAATCCATCATCTTACCAGACTAGGCATTTACTTAGTCGATATAGAAAAGGGTGATATACGGGTTTGGAGTAGTTCAGAGTCATCTCTAGTTTCCAAGATGAAAGAAAAACAAGATAGAGATCCCAGTCTAGTCAAGTTGAAAGAGTCAGTCAATGAACAGCAAGTAGAGCTTTTCTCCCAAGGGGGAGATGGTGTTTTGTGTTGTTAGGGTCGTCTTTATGTTCCAGGTGTAGATGACTTAAGGCAGCAAATTCTTGCAAAGGTGCATGGTGCGTGCTACTCTATTCATCCAGGGGCCATAAAGATGTACCATGACTTGAGAGAGATCTATTGGTGGAGTGGGATAAAGAGAGATGTTGCAGAGTTTATGGCTAAGTGCTCTATATTTCAACAAGTTAAGATAGAGCATCAGAAGCCTAGTGGGTCCATGCAAGAGTTCTATATTCCTACTTAGAAGTGGTAAGAAGTGAACATGGACTTCGTGATGAGTTTTCCTCGTACTCTTTATTAGCATGATTCAGTTTGGGTCATTACAGACAGAATGACCAAATCAGCTCATTTTCTTCCAGTCCATACCTTTTATTCAGCTGAGGATTACACCAAACTCTACATCAGAGAGTTGGTCAAATTACATGGTGTTCCATTATCTATTTTCTCAAACAGAGGTACCCAGTTTACCTTTTATTTTTAGAAAGCATTCCAAAAGGATCTTGGTACCTAAGTTTATCTCAGTACATCCTACCATCCTCAGATACATGGTAAAGCAAAAAGGTATATTCAGACTCTAGAAGATATGTTGCGAGCGTGTGCAATTGATTTCAAGGGTAGTTGGGATGACCACTTGCCTTTGATTGAGTTTGCATACAATAATAGCTATCATTCCAGTATTAAGATGGCTCCATTCGAAGCTTTCTATGGTAGGAGATGTAGATCTCCATTAGGTTGGTTTGAAGTTAGTGAGGCCTCAGTTATAGGGCCTGACTTAGTATTCGATGCCTCAGAGAAAGTCCAGTTGATCAGAGAAAGACTCTGAGCTGCTCAGAGCCGATAGAAGTCTTATGCATATGTGCATAGAAAGGATCTCGAGTTTGATACTATTGACTATAACTATCTAAAAATCTCTCCCATGAAAGGTGTGAAGAGGTTCGGCAAGAAGGACAAGCTCAGTCCCCAATATATCGATCTCTTTAAAATTCTCAGTTGCTTTGGCAAGGTAGCTTATGAGCTTGAATTGCCTTCAGATCTAGCCTCAGTTCATCCAGTTTTCATGTCTCCTTGCTTAAGAAGTGCATAGGTGATCCATCAGTTGTAGTCCCTGTTAAGGGCGTCGACATTCAGAGCAGCCTCTCTTATGAAGAGATTCCAACCAAAATTCTAGACTATTAGACTCGTAGAATGAGGAACAAAGAAGTCCATCTAGTTAAAGTTCTTTGGCGAAATTAGTCCGTTGAGGGAGCTACTTTGGAAGCAGAAGCAGACATGTGTACCAAATATCCTCACCTCTTCTCCACTAACTCAGATCTAGCTCAGGGTAATAGTTCTCCTTAAGCTTTTTGGTTTTCATGTCCAGATTTTAGTTACGACTTGGTATTAGTCTCATGTTTAGGATTTCACTTTAAACTTGGTACTAAGTACCATTACATATTCAGTCATATGTTCATGCATCAGATTAGTCATGTGTTAATGCATCAGACATGCATTCTCCTAGTGAAAAACTCAGTTATCAGAAATCTCAGCCAGGTGTTCATGAGTCAGTTAAGTCATGAAATCATGCATCAGATGTGCATACTCAGTATAAATCTCAGACATGTCAGTCATGCTTCAGTTGTTCATAGTCAGTATGTACTTCAGCTTATCATTTCTCCCATCTCAGTCAGTCTCATTCGAGGACGAATGTTCCCAAGGGGAAGATATTGTAATACTCCAAAATTTTCTAACTAATTTCATTCCAAAAATGTCTACTATTATCTTCTAAATTGAATAAAGTTCATTCCATGGGAAATTTTTAAGATTTTTAATTTTTGTCATGTAGGAAATTCGATAAGTTTTCCATCGATATAAGATTCGCCTAAATTTGATAACCGGATAAGAAGTTATGACTATTTCAAGTTTCCATCGTAAAATAGAGCCATATTGGTCAGTGGCGCGCCGCGCCACAAGATAAAATGGTAATTGTCCTTTTTCCAGTGTCCTAGCTTGATTTCTCTGCACCGTGCCAAACTTTCAGGTCGCAAATGAAGTGGCAACATGATGGATCTGCGTCGCGCTATCCCTCAATTTCCCAGTTGTCAAATTCCAGGGACACGGCGCGATAGCTTCGCGTCGCGCCAGGGGTCCAGGTCAAATTTTTTTTATCAATTTAAAAGGCGCATCCAAGGTTAAAAAGGTCAATTTCCCACCCCTATTTAAGACCTTTAACACGAGATTCAGCTATTTAGAACCCAAAATAAACCAGTTTCTCTCAATTTTCTCTCAAGAACAAGCTAGAGTTTCAATTGGGGATTTAATTTCAAGAAAGTCTCTCCATCAATATTTGCTAAACCAAGAACTAAGGTATGCGTTGTGTTAATTTATGGATTCCTTTCATCCATAAAGCTCAAGAACCCTATTTCAAATTGCAAATCATGATATTTATGTTGTGGGTTAATTGTAACCATGTTTATCTAGTTATATGATTCCCAAGTTGGAATATTTATGTGTTTTGATTGAAGCTACATTAGTAAGTGAGTGAAATCCATAAATTGAGTTATTCATAATGTGTCAATTTGATGATTAATCCTATGCCCTATGGGTGCATGCAAGGTGTTTGATGAAATGCCTAGGAAGATAGAAATTATGCATTATAGCTAAATTATGATCCAAAATAACTTCCATGTTATTCTTATGTATTGAAATTTGTTTGTTGGATTGCTCATGAGTTAGCCTTATGAAATTATGCTAGGTATACATGTTATCTTATTCATGTACCAAGCTAAGATAATCAAATGCCCATGAAATATCTTCAATTATTATATTATGAATTGTTGATGATTGGTTATGCATTCAAGAATGTCATGCCTTGTTAGTTTCCTTCCATCTAGTCCTGGGGCTACTTGTACCCAAAAAATATAGTTGTTTGCATAGAGTCAGTAACATGTTTCATGATATCCTCAGTTAAGCCATGATCTATAGAACTCAGTCAGTCATGTGACTCAGGAAATCTCAGTGTTATTCCATCAGTCAACAGAATTCAGTTAATTCAGCTTAGTAATTCATGTTCAATGTCTATTCAGTTGGGAGTAGGAATTAGCATCGAGTGAAACCAAGGATGGGAACCCATACTGTCAGATGAGGGTGTGATTCTTATAAGTAATCCTTGTGTTCTAGAACTATGTAGCCAGCATAGGTTGAGAGATCAATACTATCAGATGAGGTTTGATGAGGTGTATAAGCACTGTCATATAGGGGCCTCACCATTCTCTTTTGAGGACACTGTCATATGAGGGTCACTCACAGCTTGTCCTTACTAGTGGCACGGTATTGACACCCTTTCAATTAGGGTTATAGATTGGACCCCAACTCTGCCATAATGGCATATTAGGGGCATATAGGTTAGATTACTAATTTCCATAGTTTCAGTTACAGAATTCAGGACTGTCATATATAGTCAACTCAAAACAGAACAAAACTTAGCTAGTTCCATCAGATTTAGGACTGTTAGATACAGTCACTCATGTTATCAGTTATATCAGTCATCAAAGTTCAGTTATCAATCATGTTAGTTATCAGTAAACTCATTTTATCACAATCTTAGATATAGTTATTATGTGTTCATGCATGTATTCTTATGTTCATATTAGTCAGTTAGCCAGTATTGTTCATGCATATGAACCCCATGTATTTAGCCTACCTCACATGCATACCAATACATTTAAAGTACTGATGCATTTGCGCTATGGTGTTTTATACCATAGGTTTCGAAGCATGAGCTCCAAAGCATCAGTAGATTCCAGATATCAATAGTCAATTAGCAGTGAGTCCTCATCCTTTGAGGAGTTGATTAATTCTTTATTATCTCATTAATTAATTTATTAGTTGGAGTTAGTTGGGGACCTGTCCCATCAACTTCTTATTCAGACAGTTCAGTTAGTTAAAGGCTTTTTAGACTAGTGTGTTCAGACAGTTATTTCAGTGTTTTGGGTATTTCATACCCCATCCATATGTTATTATTTATCAATTATGTTATAGATTTGAACCTTATGGCCTTTCAGTTCATGTTTCCGTATTTATATAGTATATCATGCAATATACAGGTACAAATATCAGTCATGGATTAGCTTATGGTCCTTTAGGGTCATGAGCATAGTGTAGCATTTCGGGTACCAGATTCAGGGCATTATAGTCATAGTGACCATATATTTATGGGGTATATGAGAATCCCCAAAGTTTATACTTGTATATATGTATCATAGAGGGCGAAGGGTACATGAGAATCCCCAGCCCCAGTGATATCTCTGGTTCATGCGGCTTGGGGTAAAATCGGACCCATATAGCCCATGGGTGATCTTAGGACGGTTAGGCTACATAAACCCAGGTTAAAGATTTATAATGCATATTAAACTTAATTTTCTTTTCCGTCATGGATTATATATGTATATATGTATGTGATTGCATATGGTTATTCACTCTGTTTTTAATATTGGCATTATTTTATCCTTACTCCTGAGTGAATTCTAGCGTTCACCTGCTAACCCATCTTTGGGCACTATATCCCCATGCGATGTAGGAACCGGCCATACTCCTCCTCCTGTTCAGTGTTGGATTCGGGGATAGCTTGGTGTTGGATTAAAGTGGTGAGCTTCCATACTCCGGAAGTCTGCTTTTCATCTTATGGTCTCCTCTACATACTTTGCTTTATTTCTTAGACTTTGATTTTAGCTATGGTTAGGGACATGTCCCAACCAGATGTAGTTTTGATTCCGATTAGAGATTTTGTGAGACTACTTTGGATTAGTATGGACAGTGTCAGTATGGATGTCAGTCTTGGCATTGGTATTGGGATTAGGGCTGACACCAATTGACATTATTTGATTTACGATTGTTCCATTTTGTTATATTTTATAAAATTGAAAATTATTCAACATATGGTATAGGGCGGTTATGGTTGGGTACTGGGGGTGATCTCTGGTCCCAGTTGGGCTTGCGGCACCTGATCTGAGGTGGTTTTATACACTTTTGTATCATTACTCCAGCTTATTTCGTCTTGTTTTGAGAGCAATTCGTGTGATTAATATGTTCATATTGATATAAATAAGCATTTAAGTATCCAAGTGTGTATTTATAATGTCCAAAGTATTTTTCAAAGAAGTTTGTGCTTAATTGTAATTAAGAGTTCAACCCAAAAAACTAATTTTACTAGCTTGAGCTAGGTGTGTGTCAGTTGATCTCGGTAGATTCTAATGTGTTTAATTTATTTCAAATATTTTAATGGTGTAATTATGAGTGGAATAACTTATTTGTAATGTGTAAAACTTAATTTGATTAAGTCAAGAGTCGGAACAATCAGTGGAAGATCATTGTGAATTTGCCTTATCCTAGCTCTTGTTTTGATTTGTTGTTAAGAATATTGTGTTGTTTTAATCTTGAATATGTGGAGTATGATATTGTATGATGCTTGGTGAACTAAATACAGTGATATATTGATGATAAAAAGGCTCGGAATTTATGAAAAATACACTACAAAAGGCATGGATAAAAGATAGGACGTTCCACACTTAACTAATTTTTGAACGCAAATTCCAGTGAGACGACGCAAAGGCAACGCGTAGAATAAATGTTCTCAACGTGTTGAGTGACATGATGCTTCGGTGTCTTTAACCACGGAAAAATAAGCTAAAGATTAAAAAGAGACGTGATTGGAGAAAAAAAAAGGACGCACGAACACTGTTTTGGAGAAAAAAATGGAGGAGCTGCTACACGGTTTATTAGGTTTTAATTTTATTTTTAATCTTTAATTTTTCATATTATGTATTCAAATATTTGGATCATGATTATGAATATTAGTAGCTAAAAATCTCCTTTCCGGGTTTAAAGCCAAGAACATGATTACTATTATTTTGGATTAAATTTGTTAATTTTGCTTATAATATTTGGTTGTTTGTTTATTCTTGTTTTAATTATTCTATGGATTTATCACCCATAAAATACTTATATTGTCGACCTTTTGATCTCGGGATAGGGAATAGGGAGATAGAACATGGAATAAACAAAGTTTGGATTTTTATTCTTTTATAAAATAGGAAATTAAACTTAGCGTCTAGGACAGGAATGTAATTAGGTGTCTTACTTGATTTAAACATAGGATGATAGCTTTAATTCACTTGATTGGATTATTACATCCCCGCTCAACAATGTAGTTGTAATATCCATATTAGGTGAAAGACTCTAGGTTGGGAAACCATGATCATACAATTAACCCTACGAATCAACAACTAAGATAAGAAAGTTATCGAATTAATTTCAATAACATAGTATGATTGTTTGGAGTGTTTTAACCCTGGGCTTCTCTCCATTTATTTTCCCAAGACTTTTATTTTTACACATTATTTATTTTATTTTATTTTATTTTAATTTATAAAATTACAAACTCTCTTCTAGTTTATTTTTTCTCAATTAGTTAGAATAGAAATAGATAGGTGGAGAACACAAGTCCCTCAGAGATCGATACTTAGTCTTCTTTGAAGCCACTATATTACTTCATAAGACCACGTACACTTGTGTGTGTTCTTGGGCGCTGTCAAGTTTTTGGCGCCGTTGCCGGGGATTTGTTATTAGGCAACTATCTTATTTTTAATTTTTCTATATTGAGTTGTAAATAGTTTTTGTATAGTTTCTTTTTATTTTCTTTTATTTCTATTTTTCTCACACTCTTCTCGAGATGTCAGCCTAGGATAGATGGTTTTCAAATGATGACAATTCTTGTTGTTTTTCTAGAGGGCCACATCATGAGGCTTATTTTCCTGATTTTGATGGGAGTGTGTGGACGGGACCTTCACAATATGATATGGATACTGTTCTATGTGAGGAACAAAATGCAAATTGGTGTTTCGTTTGTCGTCAAAGTGATCATTCTGAAGATATGTGTGATGTAAATCGTGATTCAGTAATGTTTGTGGGCTATGATCAAATGTAAAAGTATATAAACTACACAATCGAACAGGCTTGACTCAGTCACAAATTTAATCACGAACCAACCAGCAGCAGTTTCAGCAGCAACAACTAAACATGCAGGTAATAACTCAAACGAACAAAGTGGAAGAGTGTGAAGATGAGGAACAAGAATCCTATATTCTTGATTTTGCACCGGTTAAGCAATATAAAAACACACCTCACTTTAAGATTGAGTGGTTTACAATGCATATTTTATTACTCGGTTCCTTTATCTTTGTACTACCACCCTATGAGCTAGGCAAAAAGATGGATGCGATATTAGGGGTGAAATTCATATCCTCAAGGTAGAGGAAAAGATTGATTAGGTCATGCCGCAATACTAAATTAGGAACTTCTTGGGAGGCAACCCAAGGTAAATAGGTTTTATTTCCAGTTTTTAATTTTTATTTCACATAGTTTTTGTTTTTGGTTGAGTCACAGGTTAATGGGAAGTGTGAGTACCATAAACATAAGCTTGAAGCATGGAAAAGAATGAGTGTGGGGTTCCCATGGATCCCCTTGTTATGTGAAGATGTTATTAGCTAGTCCTAGAGGCCTCAGGGAGTATTTCTATCTTTTTACTTTTAAATTCACTTTGGGGACAAAGTAGGTTTTTAAGTGTGGGGTAGGGAAATTCCCGAAATTTGACTCAATTTAAAAACATTTAGGTTAGGAATGAGTGAGATATTCTTATTGGTGCTATTTTTTATTGTATGATGCAAGTGGATTTGTTTGTAAATACATGTTGAATGGAGTGAATTACTATTTTTCGGATTCTTAGGATCAAGTTTATGACTCTTGTACTTTTTGTCTTAATTTTGAATTTATGTTACTGTTTGGTTGGGAGTCTATGATGATCCTATTGAGTTTAGCATGTTCCATGTGTGGTGTGAGAATTTTGTACATTTCTTGTTGCATATGATATCTAGAACTTGCTCGATATGTGTGTGAAGCGAAATAAAGAATGTGGGCTTAGGAGATGATTTAGGCATTTCTTTGATAGCCTTGTTTTTACCTTCTTTTACCTACCTTTGTGCATTATCCTGGTTAATCCTATTGAGTCTTTAGCCTTTTATTTGGTAGCTTCATAAGTAGCCTAATCCCTTTTTTGATAGATCATAATTTGATTCAAAAAACTCTTAAGTGCTTTAAAAAAATTGAATTAGTAAGGAGTTTGAGAAATAAGAAGAAAAAGGTGAATTTGATGCCCTAAGGTAATGGTTATTGGTGTTTATAATTGATTTGTGGTGGTTGGGTGTGATTTAATTGATGCTAGAAATATTTCCATGGTTGAGAAAAAAAAGAAAAAAAATTGATTCTTGTGGTAATAAACTATATGCCCACCAAGTGTTTGTGAAAATTCTTAAAAGAAATAGGGCAAAAACAAAAGATATGGGTGAATGAAAAAGTGTAATTTGATTGTTAGAGATTGATTTTAAATGTTTAATGTAGTGTATTAAAGTGCTTAGAGAGGTTAGTCACTATTCTTGGACAAAATAGTTCCTACCCGTCCCTTAGCCTACATTACAACCCGAAAAATACCTATTTGATCCTAAGCTTTACATTCGACTATTAGTGGAGTATTACAATAAGGGCAAACCTATGGATCATTGTGTGTAACTTGTGAATTCTTTGTGAGAGTGAGTGTAATTTGATTTTTGTACCCATTATGTTATAAATTGCATTATTGTGAGTAACTGTGGGTAACTCTCTTGTTGTGAGGGAACATTTTTGATGAATGTGAGTGATTTATATGATGTTTTTGATGGAGCAATATGCATGAGTTTGCCATTTAGGTGAGTCAATTCTTGAGGCTAGGATATTTTAGAGTAGTGTTCATTGGCTACTAATTGTGTAAATAACATGCTTTGTGTAGAAACTTACGTTCCGTGTAGTCATTGTAGTACTAGCTTGAGAATCTTGCATTTAGTAGAAGTGTAGGCGTCACCTCAAATTATTATGCTTAGAGTAAAGATTTGTTTGAGGATGAACAAGAGTTTAAGTGTGGGGTGATGATCTGAGGTGGTTTTATACACTTTTGTATTATTACTCTAGCTTATTTCGTCTTGTTTTGAGAGCAATTCGCATGCTTAATATGTTCATATTGGTATAATTAAGAATTTAAGTGTCCAAGTATGTATTTAAAATGTCCAAAGTATTTTTCAAAGAAGTTTGTACTTAATTGAGTAATTAAGAGTTCAACCCGAAAAACTAATTTTACTAGCTTGAGCTAGGTGTGTGTCTAGTTCATCTCGATAGATTCTAATGTGTTTAATTTATTTCAAATATTTTAATGATATAATTATGAGTGAAATAACTTGTTTGTAATGTGCAAAACTTAATTTGATCAAGTCAAGAGTCGAAATAATAAGTGAAAGATCATTGCGAATTTACCTTATCCTACCTCTTGTTTTGATTTGTTGTTAAGAATATTGTTTTGTTATAATCTTGAATATGTGGTGTATGATATTGTAGGAGGCTTGGTGAACTAAATACGGTGATCTATTGATGATAAAAAGTCTCAAAATTCATGAAAAATACACTACAAAAAGCATGGGCAAAGAATAGGACGTTCCACACTTAACCAAATTTTTTAACGCAAACTCCAGTGAGACGACACGAAGTCAATGCGTCACATCAATGTTCTAAATAATTTGAGAGACGTGACGCATCGGTGTCTTCAACCACAAAAAATGAGCTAAAGATTAAAAAGAGATGTGATTGGAGACAAAAAAGGACGCACGAGCACTATTTTGGAGAAAACAATGGAGGAGCTGCTACACGATTTATTAGGTTTTAATTTTAGTTTTAGTCTTTAATTTTTATATCATATATTCAATTATTTGGATCGTGATTATGAATATTAGTAGCTAAAAACCCCCTTTTCGGGGTTAAAGCCAAGAACATAATTACTATTATTTTGATTAAATTTGTTAATTTTGCTTATCATATTTGGTTGTTTGTTTATTCTTGCTTTAATTATTTTATGCATTGATCACCCATAAAATACATATATTGTCGACCTGTTGATCTTGGGAGAGGGAATATGGAGATAGAACATGGGAATAAACAAAGTTTGGGTTTTTATTCTTTTATAAAATAAAGAATTAAACTTAGTGTCTAGGACAGGGATGTACTTAGATGCATTACTTGACTCAAACGTAGGATGATAGCTTTAATTCACTTAATTGGATTATTACATCCCCGCTCAACGATGTAGTTGTAATATCCACATTAGGTAAAAGATTATAGGTTGGAAAACCATGATTATGTAATTAACCCTACGAATCAACAACTAAGATAAGTAAGTTAACGAATTAATTTCAATAACATAGTATGATTGTTCAAAGTATTTTAACCCTGGGCTTTTCTCCATTGATTGTCCTAAGACTTTTATTTTTATGCATTATTTATTTTATTTTAATTTACAAAATTACAAACTCTCTTCTTGTTTATTTTTTCTCAATTAGTTAGACTAGAATTAGATATGTGGCGAACGCAAGTCTCTGAGAGATCGATACTTGGGCTTCCTTGAAGCCACTATATTACTTGATAAGACCATGTACACTTGCATGTGCGCTTGGGGGCTGTCAGCACCTGACACGAAGGGAGTCTATAAGGCCAAGTCTATCAAAGTTATATCATTTGTCAAGGCTAGATGGTTAGTGGGGAAGAGGTGTCTAGCATTTTAGCTCATCTCTGGGATGTGAGTATGTTGTCCCCCTCTATAGAGTAAGTTTTGGTAGTTTTGTATTTTATGACTTTTTCTTTCAGACCTACGAGGGATGCCTCCAAATAGATATATAGATTTTATATTGACTTAAAGATGAGCACTTTCCCTATATCAATTCCTCCTTATTCAATGTCTCTAAAGAGTTGAGGGAGCTTAAAACTCAATTGTAGGAACCACTTGACAAGGGTTTTATTCATCTGAGTGTTTCAACTTGGGGTGATCTTGTCCTTTTTGTTAAGAAAAAGGATGATAGTTTGAGGATGTGCATTAATAATAGATAACTGATTAAGGTTACAAACAAAAGTAAGTATCCCTTGCCTCACATAGATGATTTGTTTGACTAGTTATAGGGTACATTAGCATTTTGAAAGATTGATTTGTGATCAAGTGATCATAAATTGAAAATAAGATCAGAGGACATACCAAAGACAACTATTATGAGTTTCTGGTGATGAACTTTGGGCTAACTAATGCACCGGCAGCCTTTATAAGCTTGATGAGTAGTATCTTTAAATCATTCATAGATTCATTTACAATTGTTTATTGATGATATTATAGTCTACTCCAAGAGTAAGGAGGAATATACATGTCACTTTTGTATAGTTTTGGGGATTGTAAGGGAAAATAACTAGTTGCTATTTTTTCAAAGTATGATTTTTGGTAGTTTTCAGTGGTCTTCTTGGGGCATGTGGTTTCTGAAAAAGAGGTGATTGTGGATCCCCAAAAGTTGAGGCAGTTAAAAATTATACTTAACTTAGTTTAGTGACTGAGGTAAGGAGTTTTATGGGTCTTGTTAGTTATCACAACAGGTTTGTGAAGAACTTTTCATACATTCCAATTCACATGACGAAGTTGACTATAAAGGAAGTACCATTTTCTTGGTCAGATCAGTGTGCCAAGAGATTCAAGAAGCTCAAGATGCTTTTAACTACAACGCTTATTCTTTCTCTACTGGTTAAAGGTAAGGACTTTATAGTGTATTCTGATGCTTCACTTTTGGGCTTAGGTGTTATGTTGATGCAGGATAGGATGGCATTGCTTATGCTTTGGGGTAGTTGAAGCCTCATTAAAGGAACTATTTATATTAAAAACTATTGACACTATCTATATGGTGTCAAATATATGTATTCACAGACCACCGTAGTTTACAACACGTATTTAATCCAAGGGATTTGAATATAAGGTAATGAAGGTAGATGGAATTATTAAAGGATTATGGTGTGACCATTTAGTACTATTCAGGCAAGACCAATGTGGTGGTAGACACATTGAGCCAAACATTGTAAGTATGGGTTGTTTGTCATTCTTAAGGGTGTCTAACAAATCTTTAGTTAGAGAGTTTCAGACTCTAGAATCTTAGGGCATGTAGTTTGGTGTATCAAACAGGGGTGGAGTTTTGGCTAGTGTTGAGGTGAAGTCGGCATTTGAAGAATAGATTAAGTCCAAGTAGTTTGAGCATAAGAAACTGAATGCACTCTAGAATAAATTTGTAATGCCCCGCAAAGTTCTCTTCTAGTCTGAGCCTTAGAGCATATCCAGCAAAGCGAAAAATCTGAGTCTAAAAGTTTCATAAGTATCTGCCCAAGTATGAAACACTTTGAATCATGAGTAATTTCCCTAATTTATACTTCTAGTCATGACGATAACTGAACAAGCTTTCCATCGACACCAATTTCATCAAAATCTGACATCAGACGAAGAAGTTATGGCCGTTTTACCCAGCGTTGTTGGAATCGCAGGTTTGACGGTCGATCTGACGGACCGCCAAGTCCTTGGTGGAACGTCAAGTGTCCCATTAGACCAAGGCAGTGTCTTTCTTTTTCGGTCATCATGTGACGGCCAAAGTGGTGGACCATCAGAAAGTTGATGGACCGTCAAGGGGCCCGTCAGATCGAGGTAGAATGTCCCATTTCTGGACCCCGAGTGACGGACGATCTGGTGGACTGTCAGATTTCTGATGAACCATCACTTCGACCGTCACTCCGAGGTAGAACATCCCATTTTTGGCACTTGAGTGACGGACGACTTGGTGGATCGTCAGTCCTTTTGACAGACTATCACAGACCCCGATCAAAATTTTCTAGACAAATTTTAAAGGGGTATTTTGGTCTTTTTCACATCGTCACCTAGCTCTATAAATACCGGGCCAAAGGCCTTCAACTTTATTTTTCTCTCTTCCACCCAAAATTAGGGTTTCCAAAATCAAAATACTCTCTTATCCTTTTATAAAATTCAAGAGAGATCAAGAAGGATCTAGAGAAATCAAGAACTCCTTTCAAGAGCCTTCAAGAAAAGAAATTCCTAGGTATGTAGATGTTGATTATTGGGTCCCTTTCATCCAAGAAGCTCAAGTACCCTTTTTTAAACTTAAGGATTTTATTTTTTGTGATATTCCATGATTTGTAAGAGTTGAAGTTGGCATTACTTGTGTTGTTGAGTATGGATTCATGATTGTTTGCAAGATTTATGGTCTTTGACCCTAGTATGTGGAATTTATGTGATGTTGTGATAAGCCCTTTTGAAGTTGGTGTCTATGTAAGGTGTTCATGACATTAGGGTTTAGAGATGGTTGAATAAGTGGAGTATGCACCCGCACCCCATACGTTGGATGAAAGGTTGAGGTGAATCATAGAGGGGCATTGTAGTATGTTAAAGGGGAAACCCAAAGTTGTAGGATAGTCCATGCACACCTAGTGTTTGATAAAATACCTTAGTGAGCGGAATGATCCATAATAATAATATGAAATCCCCGAGTAGGTGTAAACCGGACATGTGGTTGTCGAAAGACCGTAGAGAGTAATTTGAGATGAAATAGCGGTAAATCTCCCAAGTGAGTTCTCTTTGATTTATTTTAAGTTTTGATACATTCTAAGTGGTTATCAAGAGAGTAATGACATGATAGTGTGAAGTTTTCCTGAAATATTGTGACATCTAGATGTATGTCGAGATCGATATAGGTGTTAAGTACTTGATGCAAGACTTCGTTGAATGGGGTATAATTTAATAGCATGTCTTCCTTAAGGTAGTTTATGACGATGAATTGATATTGATGACCCCCTAAATGTTGGGAGCGATCCTTTGGTAATCATGATGGTGAATATAGGTTTATATTTCCTAAATGATAGATGCGATGCCGTAAGGTCTGTGAGAGGGAAAGTATGTTATGATTATGAAACACTTAGAGTGACCCCTTGGTAGTTGTGATGATGAGTAGACGTTTGTGAATCCTTGGAGGCTTGAGGTGATGTTCTAATGATTGTGAAATTGAATATATGGCATGATTTCTGAGTTTCTTGTGAATATGACTGAATGATGGTAATGATGCATGAATGCTTGTGATGCTTGAATGAATGATGATGCTTTACTTCTATGTTATCGAGTCCTGGGGGTATTTATAGCTGAAAATAGAGCTGTTGTCTAGAGCCCGTATCAGTTTCTCGATAATTCCAATCGAGCCATGATTTTCAGAACTTAGTGAACTATAGAACTCTGTATCCCCAGACAAGTGTGAAGATTAATAAAGCTTAGTAATCTCAGTTATCTATGTAATCTCTGTATCGCTAGTAATCTAGCCTCAGACCTGTACTCAGCCCAGTCCTAATGGAACTCAAGTGGTTCAATTCTAATCTCAGAAATGATTTGAATAATCTAATCAAGCTATATATCGTCAGTCAGATACCGTGATTCGATATTGTTTCTGTCAGATACGGAACTAAGTGATCTCAGCGTATTTCAGCCAGATCATTTGAGAAACATGATCATATAAATAGATTCAGCTTTATTGTTTTCATTCTAAGGGTTCAGTAAGAGTCTTTTAGTTGGGAGTAGAAACTAGCACCGAGCGAGGGAAGGGTTGGCGATTCCTCCCGTCAAAGAGAGAGACCGAAGTCGTTAGTAGCAATCCCTGAACACCAGAACTACATAGCCAACTCAGGATACAGGAGTCCCCATCAGTAGAGGTTGTCATCGTCAGAGAGGTTGACTATTATATTTTCTCAGGTCGACTTCCTGCGAGGGTCATACCATCAGAGAGGCTTAACCCGAGAGTGAGTCTTTACCCGTGGCACGGTATTGACCCCCTTACAGATGGGGTTACAGGTTGGATCCCACCTGTGGTAGGTTGGGGCATGTCGGTTAAGTGACTACTTCCCACAGTTGCAGTTTAGTATTAATCTTCAGAAGTCAAGACCATGTGGTACAGTCGTCTATCTCAGTAAGGAACTCAAATAGTTCCATTGACCATCCCGTCAGATAGGTTTGGCCTCATATACAGATGCTTACTATCATATTTAAAGATCTCCCATCTAAGAGGCTTGATCTCAGTCTCAGATCATATTGAATATTTTTATTATCATATTTAAAGATATCCTATCAGATAGGCTTGGTCTCCTTCTCAGAATTTGTTGAATATTCTTGTTGTTGGATTCGGATATAATCCTATTTTCTTATCATTGATAAAGCTTTCGAAGTTATCTGTTAGAAAAGCTGAATCTCTAATTCTGTCGGTTGAAAGCGGTAAGCTCAGAACTTAGTCTTTGATATAAGTATACTCAGATCCTCAGTCATTAGTAGCAGATGAGTCAGTGGTTCAGTATCTCAATGATGAAAGTGAGTTTAGCTCGCAGTAAAGCAGTATCCAAGGTCAAGTCTCTAGAGTTGTGATGATTATGAGTATGTTTTATGCATTCTTGTATGTGTGCTTATTTTCGTGCGGTATTCTCATGGTCATTTAGGTTATACATATTTTGCATGTATGAGCCCTTGCATTTAGCCTTACCCCATCTACATACTCGGTACATTTTGTGCTGACGCATTCGCGCTATGGTGTTTCATTTGACACCATAGGTTTAGAGGCATAGGACCCAGAGTATCATCAGCAAATCAGTCCCAGTCAGCAGTTGTAGCAGTGAGTCCTCTTCTTTTGAGGATGAGTTTTAGTTTTCTGTTATTCTAATCAAAATCTTATTTACTTTCAGTTGACGGAGTTAGTTGGGGACCTATCCTATCAACTCCACAGTTCAGCCAGATTAGAGGTTTTTCAGAAGGATGTATTGTATAGTATTCATTTTTATATTTTGAGTATTTATAGATGTGTTGAACCTTATGGCCAGTTTCTGCATTTATTCCAGATATTATGCAAGTGTACAGGCACAGATATCATAAAAGGGTTAGCTTGTGGTCCTTCGGGGTCACAAGCACCGTGTGACATCTCAGGATGGGATCTCGAGGCGTTACAAAAGTGGTATGATAGGAGATGCTAGATGTCATACTTGATGTGAGATGGGTGTTGTGGTTTAATAGGAGGCTATGTGTTCCTCGGATTAGTTATTTTATTCATGATGTACTTTTATAGGCCCATGGTTAGCGTTATTCTATTCATTCGAGTACAACCAACATGTATCGTGATTTAAGACAACTTTATTGGTGACCCAGGATGAAGAAGGACAGTGGATTATGTGTCCAAGTGTCAAAATTGTCAACAGGTGAAGTATAAATACCAAAGGCCTGCGGGGTTGATTTAGAGGATGCCTATGCCAATGTGGAAATAAGAGCATATTGTTATGAATTTTGTAGTGGGTCTTCCTAAGACATTAGGGAAGTATGACTCCATTTGGATGATAGTGGATAGGCTGATAAAATCATCTCACTTCTTGTTGATTTGGGTAGACTACAGCTCCCAACAATTAGCTAAAATCTCCTCCAAGGAGATTGTGATACTTCATGTGGTTCCACTTACCATTATTTTTTATAAAGATGCAAAGTACACTTTCAAATTTTGGGATAGGTTGCATGAGGAATTGGGCACCAAGCTCACATTTTGAGATAATATGTTCACTTGTTGTTTAAATCGTAAACTTCTTATTTGGTAATTAACATGCTAAGTGTATGATGGTTTTGAGCATGAATTAACTTGTTGTACTACAATTTGGTTATGCGTTCATATTCTCATCTTGGGTTGGTCAAATAACCCTACCAGTACACTATTATTTTCTTGTATGTTGATACTACGCCTATTCTTACTTTTGTGAGTGCAACTCATATTCTAGCAGATCCCACGAGACCTCACTTGTGCTTCCAATGGTTGATTTCACATTACAAGGTGAGCAGCATATCCGAGCTCCATGGGATCTCTCCTTATTGACATAGTTCTTTATTTCTAGACTTACGTTTTCATTTTAGCTTTTGATGATGCATCCCCTTCTTGAAAATCTTGGATGTTTTGGTATAAACGACTTTTGGATTCTAGGGATGATTTGTTTAAGTATAATATTCCGCTTTTAGTTGTGCTTATATTTTGGTTTAGTTTTGAATATATTTATTGATGGCTTAGCTCTTGACTCTTCTAAGTGTTGATTTTGAGATGGTATTTCAGGATAGATGGTTCTCCCACTTGGTAAGTAGTGTGGGTACCACTCACAACGGGTTCGGACTGGGACAGAACAACTACTAAGCTAACAACAATTGCAAGTACTATTTATTTGTTCACAATTTTTTCATCAATTTTATAAAGAGTTATTCTTACAGTTCACAAAATATATACAATACCTTTTTAACTATCATAAATTATTGTTGGAAAGATAAACTTGAATTTGATCATATTAATTTTGTTTTTGAAAAGTAAGTCAGTCAAACATAACTGAAAAGTCTTGTCCAGTAGATAACCCACTGCACAATTTTCATTTTTAACTTACTAAAATAGAATAAACTCATCTCTTAAGCAAAACTACTAATCTCTTTGATTAAAACGTTCAAAAACCGGAAAAAACTTTTTACATAGTTGTATACGAAATTACTTTTTAGAGAATAATGGTTTGTGTTTGCTAATTAATTTGAAAAATATTTTTACCTCTATAAAACAATACAATGATTTGTGTTTGGTAAAGTTCCAAAACTACTTATGGAAAGCTAATTTTTAGCCTGTAAAAAACATCTGACGATAATTAAACAAAAGTTTGACCAAATACCTTAACTTATTAGATAAACATTTTAAGCTTCCAAAAGCTTGGCCAAATAATTAGAACCTATACCTAATGAACAACATAAGTTTGAGCCGATATTTACTTTTAGTTGAGATTTTGTTGAGCGCGCGGGGCCAAGACGATCTATGAAAAATTGAATGCATAAATAGGTGATTTATGAGCACCCTTAGACTAACAGGTCTTGCATTAATAATTTTGTATCATCAACTACTTAGAAAACAGAATTGTGAATTGCATTAACCAACACTTAGTTTTACATTCTCACTTCTCTAAAAGAAAATACTAGATACAAGCTTGCTAATGCATGTATAACTATCTCTATTTATAGAGGATTTACACCGACCTTCTCCAACTACTATATGTGAAAATCACATGCTCATTCTAAGAACCTCTAACGGAAAATAACAACTTGACAGTGACAACTTGGCATATCAATGTAACTCAATAAATCCCCTTGGGAAAATCACATGCTCATTCTAAGACCCTCTAACAGAAAATAGCAACTTGATAGTGACAATTTGTCATATAACTGTAACTCAATACATCCCTCAAACTGCAGGGTGAAAAATGTCTAACACACTGAGTTTGGTTAAGAGGAGATGATGCTGCCTAACACCAAGTCCCTTAGTGAGAATATCTGCAGGTTGCAAAGCAGTACAAAGATATCAAGGCCTAATAGCATTGGATTTCACCTTCTCCCAAATGAAGTGACAATCGATCTCAATATCTTTAGTAAACTCAAGAAACACTGGACAATTTGGATAGTTGACATACTATCTATAAAAACCAAGATTGGGTTGGTACTAGAAAATGCAATTCAGTAAGCGACCCTACCAACCATACCAATTCTGCAACAAGAGCTGCTAAGCTTCTATATTCTGCCTAAACAGAACTTCTAATAATGGTTTGCTGCTTTTTTGACTTGCAAGAAATCAAAGAATCTCCAATTTAAACTATGTAACCAGTGACTGACCATCGTGTATTAGGATATAAAGCCCAATCCGAGTCACAATATATAATGAGTTCTGTAGAACTTGTTCCCTTTTGAGTAACATTTCAGTCCCCGGAGAGTTTCGGATGTATCTCACAATCCTAAGTCTTGTCTCCCAATATAAGAGCTTAGGATATTGCAAATACAAACCTAAGACTTGCACACTAAAACAAATATCAGGTGTGGTGATTGTCAAGTTCAACAACTTACCAATTAACCTTTGATATGTTGTAACATCTTCTTGCTCTGGATAACTGGAGTTACCAGTGTATTGATCAAACTCCACACTGGTGGTCATAACCCAAATAAGGGCCTAGTCGTGATGGGCATCTCAAGTCCACCGAGGACCGGAGACCACCCCTTAGCCTAGTCAACTGATTCACAATACTATATAACCGCGGAAATTCAAACATAAAATGAGATAGATGAATATGATTCAGACTCAAAGAAGTCTATGAGTTTGACAACCAATCCCATGTCCACAGTAGTGTCCAATAAAGCCTCTAACAAAACCAAAGATAGATTGGTTGGGACATGCCCCTGACCATAGCCAAAAAATAGTCCAAAAGAAAGAAACAAAACATAAGAAAATCCATAGCATGAAATGGGCCTTCCGAAGTAGGGAAGATCACCACTTTAGTCTAACTCATATGTTGTCCCACGATCACCTAGTCATTGTGCCGAAAGAGTAGGATTATGGACAGTTCCTGCATCGCGTGGGGATACAGCGTCTGAAGACGATTAGCAGTTGGAGCGCTAGCATGTAACTCTGGGATAAGGGAATAAATAATGTCATGTGTAATGATTCAAAACCGGTCGAATATCATGACACCATCAAATGAATATATATATATATATATATATATATATAACACATGTCAAAGTAGGGTACATTTCTTAACATGGATGTTAAAACTATTAACCTGAATTATGTAGCTTAACCATTATATAATAGTACCCAGGGCTGTATGATCCCCAGCTCTCACACCCTGGCCAGGTCCTAGTGTGTGTAGACACATAAACCGAGGAATAATCTCATATATATGCATGGGGACTCGAACCTCCAAATCATAGACTAAGGTGACTTAAGCACCCGATCATGTAATGTAAGATGGGGACTTGAACCTCCAATCATATAATAAGCTAGAGACGAACCACCTGGTCATAAGCATAAAAAGGGACTCTAACCCCAAGCCATATCAACCCCCCAACCGACTAGCGCAGTTTCCAGTATTGCCCCCTCCCCCGGGACCTCCACCTTTTATTGTTAGCTCTACCAACTCTTTTTTAAGCCAAAATTAAAATATTTAACACGCATTCCCATTTTATTAAACCAGTTATGTATCAAGGTAACCCGTTTGTATCATCATACCAACTTCATTTGCAAACTAATATCACCATGTCATGTCAATTATTTAGCCAACTGGGACTCTAACCCATCGGCTCAAATGACCGCCAAGTAATTTACTATTTGGGACTCAAACCCATTTAACCAACCAAACCCTAAGGTTTTAATTCAAAATCGATCCATGGACACCAAGCCTTTCAAAGAAAGCATTTATACTCTATTAATCTTTTTATGCCAATGTATTAGTACAAGTGATCAATTCAAACTATGTGACAAAATCATATTCATTGTCAATTTCATAAACAGGTCGACGTCACATTATTTTCAAACCATATATCAAGGCAAAATCTTCAAATTGGGGATTAACCATGACCCCTTAGTTTAGTTATCATTCCCATGAAACCCACAATGTTCAAAGTCATAATTAAAGTATAATTATTGCATAGTAAACCGTGAAAAAATATTTAAACCAATCACATTCACAACTCTTAACCCATAGTTCAAACCCCATTATCAAAACCATGAATAATAACCAGTTTCATGACATTAATAAAATACAAGTATAGGGAAAGAGATACATGCCTTAATTGCCAAGAACTTTGAAGAAAATCACACCCTTAGGACCTAAGATGATTACTTCCTTAAACCTTAGTCTTGACTTGAAAAGGGGAATTTGAGAGAGGATGGTTAAGAGCAATGAAAATGAACTTTGTATATTGAAAACTAATAAAAATAGGTCCCTATAGTGATTAAAAATCGTTTATAGGTGAAAGGACCTCATGACCACTCTTCCCTTTTAACTTAAACCAAATAGCAGCAACAATAACATAGGTCTGTGGCATGAACCTTATCGTGGAGGTCATGCCTCTGTGACACGAACCCTATTGCGAGGCTAACCTCCGTGACATGGGGCTATCACGGAGGCTCACTGCCTTTGTGATCCAAAACTACCCCAAACCCCGTTTGAAAATTCTAAAACTCTTTCGGGTTACCCTTGTAACAAGTTTGAACATAATTTGATTCAAAAATCAATATTTCAAGCATTGGAAGGCCAAAAATAAAATACCCAAAATTTTAAGGGTGTTATATTATCCCCCATAGGATCATTTGTCCTCAAATAATGAGCTAGGACACGTTTCGCATGAGAATGATAACAACACAACAGAATCAAAAGATAAACCTGAATAGTAACAAAGAAGAACAGAATTCATACCACAAGCCTCTTCATATGTCACGGGGAATTGAAATAGATACTTAGCCTTCATATCCTCTTTCACTTCTCAAGGGGCCTTTTCTACTTTATAGTTCCTCCAAAAGATATTCACCAATGACACATCTTTAATCCGCAACCTACGAACTTGTCTATCAAAAATATCTACCGGGACTTCTTTGTAAGACAGGGAATTCGAGACACCAACATCCTCAATAGGCACCAACAAGGAAGGATCACCCACACATTTTCTCAACATGGACACATGAAACACAAGGTGAGTAGAACCCAAATTCGTAGGCAATTCTAACTCATAAGCAACACTTCCCACTCTCTTTAAAATCAAATAAGGATAAACGTAACAGGGACGTAGCTTTCCCTTCTTTCTAAAATGTGTCACTCCCTTCACAGGAGACACCTTCAAGAACATCCAATCACACACATTGAACTCCAACTCTCTTCGCCTCACATCCGCATAGGACTTTTGACAACTTTGGACAATCTTAAGCCTATCCTGCATGGGAGATCTACACCTTCTACCATACAACGCCTCAAACGGAGCCATACCAATGCTATATAGATAGTTATTATTATACACAAACTCTATAAGAGGTAAGTGATCAACCCAACTACCACCAAAGTTAATTACACAAGCTCAAAGCATATCCTTTAAAGTCTAAATGGTCTTTTCTGCTTGTCCATCCATCTGCGGGTGAAAAGTGGTACTAAGGGTCACTTTAGTCCCCAAACCTCGCTTAGATGAATACCAAAAATGAAATGAGAATTGAGCACCATGATCCAAAATAATGGAAATAGGAGTACCACGCAACTTCACAGCTTCCTGAATATACAACCTTGCATAATCCTCAGCAGAATAATTAGTCCTCACTAGAAAGAAGCGAGCAGACTTAGCCATCCTATACACGATAACCCAAATAGAATCAAATTGGTTCCGACACCGTGGAAGAGCGATAACAAAATGCATATTTATAACTTCCCATTTCCATACATGCAACTTCATTTCTTAAAACAACTCACTAGGCCTCAAGTGCTCCACTTTTACTTATTGACACACCATGAACTTGGCAAAAAAATTAGTTATATCCTTCTTCATGGTATTCTACCAATAAACCTCCTTAAGATTATGATACATCTTCGTCTAACCAAGATGAACCGAATAATGTGGTTTTTGACCTTAGGCCAAAATTCAACCTTGCAGCCTATCCACATTGGGAACACAAAACCTCCCTTGGTACCCCAAGGTACTATCACCACCAATCTCGAAAGCCATCACCTTTTGCCTACCCATATCACCCTTGATTTGCATTAAGATAGGGTCCAACACATGTTTCCCCTTTACCTCGGTGCCAAGAGATAACTTCGCCACCTCTTGAACAAACACATCACCATCCTTAAAATCTAAGAGGCAAACTCCAAGATCAGCCAAATGGTGAATATCCTTCACCAAATCTCGCTCTCCTTTTCTATATGAGACAAGATCCCCATAGATAACTTGCTAAGAGCATCATCAACCATGTTAGCTTTACCTAGGTGATAGTGGAGACTCATGTCATAATCATTTAGAAACTCAAGCCATCTTCTCTGCCTGAGATTCAACTTCCTCTAGGCAAAAACATATTGTAGGATATTATGATCTGAAAAGATTTAACCATGGACCCTATATAGATAATGTCACCAAAACTTTAATGCGAACACTACAGCCAAAAACTCTAAATTATGAGTCAGATAATTCCTCTCATAAACTTTAAACTACTTAGAAGCATACGCTACCACCTTACCATGTTGTATCAAAATGCAACCAAGTCCCACACGGAGCACATCACAATAACCACGAAACAATCACTACCCTTAGGCAGGGTCAAAATTAGAGCAAAAATTAATTTATCTTTCATCTTTTCAAAACTCCCTTCACAAGCATCGGACCAAAAAAACTTTACATTCTTCTGAGTCAACCTAGTAAAAGGTGCAATAATCAATGAAAAGCTCTTCACAAACCTCCTATAACAACTCACTAAACCCAAGAAGCTTCGAATATCGGTTGGAGTCTTGGGTCTAGGCCATTTCTTAACCACTGGAACCTTCTGTAAATCCACCATGATCCCTTCAATAGAAACAACATGACCGAAAAAAGTAACAACATTCAACCAAAACACACACTTAGAAAACTTAACATACAATTGTTGATCCTTTAGCGTCTGCAACACAACACGAAGGTAATTAGCATAATCCACCTTACTCTTCAAATATACCAGAATGTCATCTATAAACACAATCACAAATAAGTCCACAAACTAATGGAATACCTAGTTTATGAGATCCATAAATGCCTTCGGGGCATTGGTCAACCCAAAAGACATAAATAAGAACTCAAAATATCTATACCGGGTACGAAAAGCAGTCTTAGGGATATCACTCTCCCTAATATTTGGCTGATGATAGCCCAAACGGAGTTCAATTTTAGAGAAATACTTAGTACCTTGAAGCTGGTCAAACAAATCATCAAGCCTAAGAAGGGAGTGTTTACCTTATTCAACTGACGGTAATCAATACACATCCGAAGAGAACTATACTTTTTACGTATAATAATAACATGAGCACCCCACAGAGACATACTAGGGCGGATAAATCCCTTCTCAAGAAGATCCTTCAACTGCTTTTTAAGCTCCTTCAACTCAGTTGGAGCCATTCTATAAGGAGGAATAAGGATAGGACAAGTGTACAAAATAAAATCAATCCCAAATTCAATTTCCTTATCGGGAGAAACACCAGGAAGATCATCAGGGAAAACTTTAGGAAATTTACTAACCACGAGAACAGGTTGTAAAGAAGGACCCTCCAAGTTAGAATCTTTAACCTAGACCAAATGATAAAGATACCCATTGGAAATCAATTTCTAGGCTCTAAGATGTGATATGAACCTTTCCTTAGGCACTAGTAACTCCCTTTCCACTTAATAATTAGCTCATTAGGGAATTTAAAGATAATCGTATGGGTCCGACAGTCTAAAAAGGCATTGCACGAGTGCAACCAGTCTATCCCCAAGATAATATCAAAATCTAACATGTCTAATTCAAATAGATCTACCAAGGTTTCCCTACCTCCAACAAATACCACACAACCCCTATAAACCTTTCTAAAAACCATCGAGTCACCCACCAACGAAAAAACAGAAAAAAGTTTGAAATACACTCGGGACCAAAACTAAAATGCACAGCCATAAATGGGGTCACATAAGAAAAAGTAGAACCTGGGTCAAGTAAAATAGTACACATTACGAGAGAAGGTTTTTAACATACCAGTGATGACATCAGGGGATGCCTCAATCACCTGACAAATAGTAAGAACATAGAGGTGGTTCCGACTAGTATCGGAGCCAGAAGTGTCACCCTTTGGTGTAAGAGCTGAAAAAGTAGCAATAGAAACCTATTTGGCCCCATAAACAACATTTGAAGGACAATCCCGTTGCATATGACCAATCTAACCACAACCAAAACACCTATTCTTTCTCTCATCGCAGAAAGCACGATACAACCGACCATAAAATTTGCAATAAGGATATGATGGAGCTGACTGGACCCCACTATCTTAAGATAGGGCACCTTATGCCCTATAACCATTACCACTCTAAAAATGACGATCCCCAAACAACTTTGAATAAGGAGCACTAGCCATAGAATATGAACCCAAGTTGCCCCACCTCTTCTTAGATCGTTTTACACTATCTCTGCTACTTTGTTGTTGATCTCCACCCTGATTTGAATACCAAAAATTCTTAATCTACCTCTCCCCCATATCTACTTATTTTTTCTTTTCCTCCTCAACCTCTCGCATATGCACTACTAGTCAAGAGATGTCCATATCTTTGTTCAATAAGACAACCTTACTCTCTAAAATTAACTCACGAGAAAAACCAGAAGCAAACTTCCACATTCTAGATCTCCGACTAGACACTAGATCAAGAGTGTATTGCGACAACTAATGAAAATTCAAGGCATACTCCTTTACTGTCATCCCGTCTTGCTTCAAATTCAAAAATTCTTCAATTTTTACCTCTATCAATTCCTGAGGAAAGAAGCAATCCAAAAAGGCACTAGAGAAATTATCCCACAAAACAAACTCAATATCATTACCCCTAAGTTGCTCCCACTCCTCATACCATTAGTATGCTATATCCTTCAACTGATAAGTAGCGAATTCCACATCCCCTACTTCAGTAACATGCATGACCCGGAAGATCTTCTCCATCTTATCTTTAAAAATTTGAGGATCCTCCTCAATCTTAGTACCACTAAGAGTCAGAGGGATTGGCCTCATAAATTGGCCAAATATAATGGCCTCAGTTGAACTCCTAGCAATACTAGCTGAACCAGTCTAACGTGATTGATATGTCACCAACTGAGTCAACAGATAAATAGATTAGTTAAATTTAGCATTAGTAATATCTCCTTGAGGTGGCTGAGTATGAGTGACACCAGCTGGAGAAGGATCAGTAGAGATAGGTGGAACTCCATGGGGACAGTCAGAAATAGCGACCCTAGACGAAGTTTATACCCTATAAGTTGGACGAGATCCACCAACTTTGTACTCAGGCGGTACAAATGAGTTTCCATGAGCTTCAGATCATCTGGGAGGTATGATCAAAAAAATGAATAAACGGGAGTTAGAGGAATCCAAGTCCTTACACTCTATAGCCTGAAAATAAGACAACAAGAAAGGAAAATATTTCTAAATGCCTTGTAGCCTATCTTTTAAAAGTGTGGCGCACTACACATCCCTAAAAGAGACTCTACTTGACACGTTTTTGTGGACACCCTATGATACCAAAACTAGGTTTTGATACCAACTTTGACATGATCAGAACAACGCCTAGCTACGACAGGCATCTCAAGTCCACCGAGGACCGAATACTACCCCCTTAGCTTAGTCAACCGATTCAGAACATAAATGAGATAGATAAATATGATTCAGAATCAAATGAGATATATATATATATATTGTAGTATATGTTTTATTTAAAGTAGTAAATATATATTGAATGGTGCGTATATATGTGTATATATCTTCTATAGACGTGTATATTTAACATATACATGTGTATATGTTTTATAAATTAGTATATAACTATATATATATATATATATATATATATATATATATATATATATATATATTGTAATGTATATATATTGTAGTATATGTTTTATTTAAAGTAGTACATATATATTGAATGGTGAGTATATATGTGTCTTCTATAGATGTGTATATTTAACGTGTACATGTGTATATGTTTTATAAAGTAGTATATACTATATATATATATATATATATATATATATATATATATATATATATATATATATTGTAATGTATATATATTGTAGTATATGTTTTATTTAAAGTAGTAAATATATATTGAATGGTGCGTATATATTGTATATATCTTCTATAGACGTATATATTTAATATATACATGTGTATATGTTTTATAAATTAGTAATTAGTATATAACTATATATAATTATATATATTGTAGTATATGTTTTATTTAAAGTAGTACGTATAGTCATATATATTGAATGTTACGTATATATGTGTAATTGAGTATATGTGTATATATATTTTTTAAATTCTAATGTAGTATATACAATATATATAGTGTATATATATTGTTTAACGTATTTAAAATGTATATAGGTGGGTATATATAGTGTATATTGCAAAAAACCTTTTTTAAAATTTTTGGCCGGGTTTGATCAAATTTTTAACCGAGTTTGACCGGGTTTAGATGGGTTTGACCGAGTTGGGTTAAGCCGGCCGAATTAGGATTATTTTTAAAAAATTTACTGTTAAATCCGAACCCGACCTGGCCCACTTAACCATAATCCGAACCCAACCCAACCCACAACCCGGCTAAATTTAATAGACAGATTCCGAGTTAACCCGATCCGATCCACTTAACACCCTTAGACTTCAAGGTAAGTGTGAACAAGCCTGAGATTAGCTTCTTAGATATCTATTGAAACCAGAATGAAATGCAAATGAAAAAAATGGTTGGAGCCCACGAAAAGAGTATTATGCCGCTAGAATTGCTTGAGAGACAAAGAGTCCGAATAGCTTTACAAATGAGGAGGGTTGACTATTTATGAGCTATAGTGTTAGGCCTTGGCCGCTAAGGAAATACCACTAGTTCCCTAAAGTACTAAAGTGTATGTCTTCGTGCCACATGTCTGATTCATTGACAGGTGTCAGCTAATATTCCTATATTGGTCAGATCCATACAAGCTCGTCCACACACCAGGATTGTCTAACACCCCACTCATCCTATTTGTCCTTTTTGTCATGTCATTAATTATGGGTGATGACTTCACGATCTTCATTTTGTATGAGACGACATCTCGTCAGAGAAGGCCTTTCGAGGTTCAACACTCTGTTGCATCGAGACTTCGTGCCGTCCTCGCGATTACTACCACGTGCCATCAATCTAATTTATCGCACACAACCTTTCTGGGCTTATTCTTGATGCCACGTGTTTCTAGTTCGCTTTTACCCCATACAGCCTACTATATGTATGATTCATTGGTTAATTAAAGGAGCTGAATTAAAACACACCAAGCAAGGTCATGCACAATATTCTAATGTAGGATCTTTTAAGGATGCTATATATTGGATAGCTTTCCTATTGGTAAGAAGTGTAGCTTTTAGGAATTAATCTAATTTACTGCATTTTAGTGTTGACGTTCTTTTCATGTACGTAACTTCCTCAGCGAGGAGCACTAAACACGCGTGCAGCAACAACGACCTTAATATTATAGTGGTCAAACGTTCAAGTAATTCCACATATTTGGGTAATAAGCCATTGATTACTGTCAAATAAAAAGACTATTATACGTATATTTTAATTTGATTCATCTTTTGAGTTGATTAAACTTTAGGTTATACTGTCCACTATATTACAGGTTTTTCAATCTTTTACATAAAATTTATAAAAAATAAATTAATATATCAAGTTTAATCTTGTACACACAAAACTTAAATTCTAAATGAAAATAACTTGACATACTTGTTAGTTCTTACTAACTGGACATACTTGTTAGTTGTTAGTGCCTCCACCGTTATTTTTCTTATTAGTTCGTTCAAAAGAAATATTTTGGTTTTTATTTTACAAAACAATTTAATTTTAAACTCTGATTTTATACTTAACGACATGTTTATGTAATTACATATCCTAACGAAATTTCAACGCATGTTTATGATTGTAAATTTCAAAAAACTTTTTTTAAAAAAAAAATACTTTGTTGAAATTTGGAGTACGATTAAGCAAATCATGCCACATACATAAAAATGAAGTATCTATATACTACTTTGTATTTCGAATTAGTCGAATAGAACTATACATGGAGCGAGGAGGCCAGTTCATCTTTGTTTAAACATGCCAAGATTTGGAAATTCTCTTTAAAGAATTGTTTATAGTTAATTAACCCATAATTCTTTAGAAAGAAGAAGTTGAAAATGGAATAAAAAGGAGTCCAGTCGGTGGACGCAAGAATAAAATAATATTTAGTTCTTTTGTCTGAAGTTATACTACTACGTAGGTAATGTCATTTAAAGGGAAATTAAAGTCAAAGTGATTCTTTGAGCTTTTTTCACGATCACTGAACAACAAAATTCTTTGCTTCTACTCCCTCCAAACGCGAGATTATCTCCTGATATGCTACACACACGTTATATTTATACTAATACTAATTATTACTAGCTCCCTTTTATTTCTTAGCGGTTAAACAAATAAATTTTGAGCTTAGTCGTTCAACTCCAAAAGTTAATTCAAGAGGTGAGGCTTGTTCAAGTTATATTAAAGAAATTATTGATCGATGTGTGAGAAAATTACATTAACAAGCTAAGAGAGTGAAAGCTCATCTATAAAAGCTCCATTGAACAGAGTAGTAGTAGAAGAAGAAAAATTGTATTCAAAAAAACTGTCACATTACATTGCATTGTTCTAGCTAGGCATCTATTTATAGAAAAGTGTACAACTTCTAGAATAATGTGAGACTCTTCACACGTCCATGACTTGACATCTGGTGTGTGGGTAGTTTAATATAGGGGTCCAATATTGAACATGTCTCGCATGAAATAAATTTTGTGTCAAACTCAACCCAAAAATCAGCTCAAGAGATGAAGATTGTTAAGCAGTATTAGATCCCTTATAGAGGCAACGTGAGACTGACTCTTCACACTATCCGACTAGTTTAGTTACTTACACGAAGATACATACAGAATTTTGATCGAAATTATTAAATTATGGTGAACCTTGAGTAATCGGAATCACTTGTCCATTACGTAGTCATCGATTATCAATATATATAAATAAAAATCACTTTCCAAACTCAAAGAGGGAAAAAGAAACATCAATGATGAGCTCTATGGTTCTTTCATCACCTTTGAGTGCTCCATCACCTTACAAATTAAGAACAAACTCCAAACACTCTTGTTCACCCTCTAAGGCTTTTTGTATTTATTTTTCAAACAAAAATATCTCTCTTGAATCCAGCTCAAAATCTTCATTTATCCATGGTGAATTCACTTTTCCTTCACCAAATTTCTCAACATTTGTGTCAAAATCTCCATCTTCCAGTATTATCACTGCCCAAACCTCTCCACTTGGAGAACACGTTATATATGATTTCCAAGCTACGGTATGGTTTTTTTAATTCTTAGTATTATCTTTTTTCTTTGAGTTTACACTATTGGAAGTTACTTTTCCCCTCTCCGAGTTCTTCTTGTTCTTTGTCTATATAATTTACCCTGTCATTTTGTTTGAACGAAATGAGGATTTGGAATTGTATAGGGGTGTGATTGTTTGATTTTAAGATACATGCATTACTTGGAGCATTATATATGTGAAGGATTTTCATAGTACAGAAAATGTAAATGATTGGTTCTAAAAACAGAGGGTGTACCTGTAAGTAAGTCATTATATTCGCCCAGAATTTTTATAATATGAATATAAGTTTTTGATTTTAAAATATAGTGTGTATCTATAACTGAGTTTTATTATAGGGGGGTCGGAGTAATGTTAATACTATATGAAATGTGATGGAAAAAACTTATACGCATTCGGTGTATATATCAAATTAATATTTTTTACCATGGTTATCTAATTAAATTAAGTAAAATACATATTGATTAATCATAACATGAACTTTAAATTCAAATACGTGGCATGCATGTATTGGTGCGTGTAAGTTTTACTCGAAATGTGAGTGTTTGATTTTAAAATATAGATAAGTGTATTTACAAAGTTCTGTTACATGGTGTTTAATATAATTAATCTTAAGAAAATTGTTTAAAAATATTAATTGTAACAGGTTTTTGACGAGATTATCCTTATTCATTTCTTAAATGAGTAATTGAAGGTTGTAAGATACGTGTAATAATTCCACAGAAAAACCAGCCCGTAGGCAGGCATCTCTTTGAACCATAAGGGTGAAATTAAAAGAAAAGTTTTTTGATTTCTCAAGTACAATTTTTGGGAACAAATATATATTGTATTTTTGTTAATTGTGACAAATAAAAGGTCCTAAGGGGGAAATTTTATTTGCCTCATTAATTTAATTTATGCAAAAGATTATTAGTTTGACAAAAAACATCATTTCAAATGTGAATATAGTTTATCTTGTTTAATAAGTTTAATTCTTTATACAGAGTAAATGTTCTGGAGTAATATATATTAATGAAATGCTATCAAATATTTGAAAAATCTCAAAACTAAAAGTATGTTGTATATTTTGGAGCACAAAAAATTGTCACAAGGTACTTTGCACTTCTAGCTAGTAACACTTAATTCCCTTTAATATTCTAGTTTGAGGAGAAATAAAATTTGGGTATTTAATTTATTTTTTTTCTCTCTCCCTCTTTTTCGACATTTTTATTCTTTTGCTCATGAGTGCCACTTTAATAATTTAAATTCTGTTATCTTTTACAATTGAAATATTATTTTTCATTTCTTTGATAGGTAAAGGGAAGTGGTCTCTCTTTGAATTGTTTTAGCGAGAAAGTTGTTCTGATTGTCAATGTTCCTGAGCAAGGGTATCCTCTTGTCTTGTCCATGAAACTAGTCATAATTCATTTTGGTCATTTTTACTTTAATTTTCTTATTAGTTGTGTTTAAAATTATATTTATCTTAAATACTCCCTCCGTTTAATTTTTTGGTCTTATTTTTCATGTCTAGTTCGATTGAAAAAATATATCTTTCTTTTTATCAGCTCTATAGTTTCGACTTTCTACATGACATTTAATATTATAAAATTAAACAATATTTTAATACATTCAATCTTTAATTTAAGATCATAAAATCGAAAAATCTTCTTTACTTACTTAAATTTGTGACAAACAATACCACCAAACAAATTAAAACGGAGGAAGTATATTTTTTTTCATAAAAAAAGCTTCTCATGATAGATATTGTAAAACTATGAAATCAATTTCTTGTATATACACACAATTTTTCCATGTACATTTAAGATTTTGGATATGGCGGTTTCAGTTCCGTGCGGACAGAGTCGCAGTACGAATTACTTCATTATCTATATGACAACTATAAATCCCAAGGTAATTAAGTACCATAATTAAATCTCTGTTTGTTCATATTGCTATTCATTTTTATGTGATTTTTGATGTATACTTGAGGTATATATAATTTTAACCCCTCAATTAACAGTGATTACATTAATAACCCAAAATATTTTGTTTCCATTGTCAACTTGGTGTAGGATTTGAGATAGCTGCATTTCTCTACAACAAGAGAGAAACAGACAAGGCAGCATATGGATATGCACAAAAACCACCACCAGGGGGGCAGCTCAAGATTAGTGCTGCCAGGTTTCGAGTATTCGACAAGGTTGGTTTTTTAGCTTTACCAGGTAGAATAAGAGAAAGATATATCTAATATGGCTCGAGAATGCTCTAATACCAAAATATATTTCAGAATAACTTTGATATCAACTGACACAATTAGCATGACACACAAGCGAAATAATTGGAAATAAATTAACTAATGGAAACAAGATAGAAATTTCAACGGATATTGTTTATCTCAACATTTAAGATAACAATTATAGTATAACCAATCAACCTCAAAAGTTTCTATAATATCCCATGGCCCCTAGCTAGCTCCTGTTATTTATTTCTTTACCATGAGTCTTTTTTTTTTATAAGGTTCATTGATTAACTTCGGGTGTTGATTGAAATATTTATTTGCAATATTGACACTTATATACAATCCTATGCATTATTGGTATATTTTTCTTTGCTAAAGATTATGTTTATCTATTGAACCCAAAAATTTTGGCATTGCATAGTTATCTCCAATTATAACTGACGATTTAACAGGAAACTCAACACTATATTCTTTATTTTTGGTATTCCCCATCTAAATTCATTCTAAAAATATATATTTCATTGCAAAAATTAATGAATTTTTTTCATCTCAAATCAGCGGATACCAGAACCAAAAATAAAGAGGGAAAAAGAAGAAAGCAAATTTCAACTTTCTTTTTCTTCTTTGTGCTTGGGTGTTGTTGAAATGATTAGAAACATTTTGAACGAGGTTATAAAGTTTGAGGAAGATTAAAAGTTACCTGAATTTGTTTCAAATAAAAAATGGGACTAGAAAATGTCTCTCTGACGTGTATATCATGTTATATAGCATTGTATATCGCACGTAATTTTGTATGGAGA
The DNA here is from genome assembly GCA_030864225.1 of Capsicum baccatum var. pendulum. Lineage (NCBI taxonomy): Eukaryota > Viridiplantae > Streptophyta > Magnoliopsida > Solanales > Solanaceae > Capsicum > Capsicum baccatum. The sequence goes on along the minus strand of CM061550.1, from coordinate 61,088,950 downwards.
TACACAAATATACAAGATATACATGAAATATACACATATGTAGTGTGATACACTAATATACATGGTGAATATATATATACACGAGATACAACAGGATATACAAATGAATCATTTTCAACCTTAAGTTTTCAATATGAACTTCAACTCAATTCGCCACAATCTCCAAACACCACCCAAATTAACATTTAAGCTCCATCAAATGTTCCAAACGGAACTCGATATCACCAAGTCGATATAAACCACTGATGCGCAGATCAAAAGAAATCAAATCAGGTTTCTCCCTATATATATGGTGTGTAGTTTCTAAATATGTGAAATTAATTTGAAAAAAATAAATTAAAACGGGATAAATGATTTAAAATGAAAAGCGTAAAACATTAGCTTTTTTTTTTTTTTCCTTTTGAATTTCTTTAAAATTTAAATATGAGTAATAATGACAGGTAAAATTGAATGGTCGAAGGGCACATCCGCTATTTGTACATCTAAGGTCAAAATTTGGTCTAGGAGAAGCCATCACTACTGAATTCCACAAGTTTTTGGTAGATAGAAATGGAGTACCTTACAAAAGCTTCGGATTGGACACCCCACGTTATGTGATTGAGGTAAATTTTATTTTTTTTTACTTTAATTTGATATAATGTATATCGAGAGTGTAAATTATTTTAAAGGAGTATTATTAATTTTTAAGGATTAATTATACCAAGTATTTCTATAATTTAATTCATTCTACACATACATCCATATGAAGTATATCCTGTCACTAAGTATATCCAGGCACGTTTCCGTCATACCTGCTTCTCTTGTTTGCCTCTTCTGACTGCTTCATAAGTTGCTTCTTTCGTAATTTTATTATATCATCTCTAATTAATTATTATAAATTTATTCATGTATTAAAAAATTAATAATATTTAATAAAAAAGTAAAATAGATATTTATGGCATGTCTGCTTAACCTAATTCACCAAGTATTTTGTATAGTAATTTTGTTATATCGCTTCTAATTAGACATGTCTGCTTCATTGTAATTCCTAATTAATTATTATGACCATTTAAAATTTGCACAAGTATTTTTTACAGTAATTTTGTTATATCACTTATAATTAGTTGTTGTGAGTCATTAAGACATGTCTGTTACACTGCTTCAATCGTAACTTTACTATATCACTCATAATTAATTATTATGGTCATCTAAGCATTTAAAAATTACATAAAAAATATTATAAATTACAATAGTTAACAACTTAAAAAATCTTAAAAAATAATTTAATATATATTTTTAAAAAATATGTAAAAAAAAATACTATAAATTACAATAATTAAAATAATATTTTTAAAATATTTGTTGGCCCGTGCCTTGCACGGACTATTAGTTATTAGTAACTAGTATTTCATAAAGGGTATAAGTGTAGGATTGTCATAACATATGAATATAAATATTTGATTTTAAAATGTACGAGATGTGTCGGAAATTAAATCATATTACAAGAATCTTTAGTGTAAATTGCGTAACTAGCCCTACTTTTTAAATCCTCATACGAATTCCTTAGCACAAATAGAGTCACGGAGGAGGAAAAGAAAAAGGAAATTTCTCTTATTTTATGTCCCAAATTGTCGTCGCCAACTGATGAGAACCTAATTAATTTGATTTGTAATTTTTCTAATTTTATTTTACGAAGATTTTAAGAATTTAAAATAAATTTATGGGTCACAGGTGTTACAATTATTTTTCTATAAACTATTGATTTGGCCATGTTATTCTGTTCATGTCCTACTTATTCTAATCACTACTATTTTTTTTTTCCATTAACCAGGAAGAGATTAAGCATTTACTCTTGGAAGATGAAGATTGACTAATATATTTACATAATATATTTACGTTATACATTCTCTATTTTTTTTAAGTATCTCGAAGAACATGTTAAAAATAAGAAAAATTATATTTATGTCTAAATTAGGTTAATAATATCTTGTTGAATTATTTTTCCAGTGCTTGTTAAATATTTCAGTGTTAAATGTTCATACGGCTCGTGCTTGTGACGTTGAAACGATAATTTTGCGATACATATATATATGGTGAATTCACAAATTAAATAACTATAACGGTTTCAAATGTGATGAGTATATATAACCTAGTATACTATGTATATCAGCCAACGAAGTAATAACGTGATGAATGTAATTTCGATTTCATTTTTAAAAAATGGTGAAAATAATAGCAATTAATATGATAATTCTATGGCATTTTTGAGAAATTGAATATAATATATAGATGGATTAAATAGTCTAAAGCTTAAAGCAAGAAATAGTACAAAAAAGTATATTATTCTCCACTAGTTAATTACGATGTGGTAATTAACAACCACCTTTATATTTTTGGGGAAATAATAGATATCAATGGTTTAATACCTAATTACATTTTATTTTCCTCTTTTTAAAATTATATAAAATCTTAGATTTTAAAATTTTAAATATATCACTTCCTGATACATAACTAATACACGTGAGAAAATTTAGGAAATTTTCTTGAGTCATCTTCTTCATTGACTGATAAAACACCATCAATGGAGACCTACGTTCTTCTTTATTGGCCAACAAAACTATCTCCTCCACATGCCCAATTAAACAACAACCACCATTAATAATGTCCAACTCCGGCCAGCAACACACCGATAACATCCTCCATTCCAATTATATAGGGCATGCACTCCCACCACCATGAGCGAATCACCACAAAGCCACCTCACAGCCCTCCTCTGCGATTCCGGTGAAATACCATTGGAAGATGGCCCCAGTCGCTAAACACACCACAAAAATCGTCGGAAGATAGCCTCAATCGCCAAACACACCACAACAGTAACACATATCTCATTTGATGAATAAGTCTTATGTATCATTAAGACAGAAAAAAAATCAATACATCTTTTATTATATTTTCATTCGGATACATCATTCTTATGTATATGTAGATAAAAATTAAATTATTAATCAGTAACACAAAAGAGAATTTAAAATATATTTTTTATCATATTTTCAATCACATACGTCATTCTTATGTATTCAGTATGATACCTGGAATTTGTACTCTGTTAGCCAGTTTTGTGATGTATCTTCATGGTCTGTACCTCATGAAACCTGCGACACACTATTCTTCTTCACCTCCATTGATTTTTTCAAGTAGCAATTTTGTGGAGATATACTAAATACATTTTGTGGGAGTCCACGATCGAGTTCGATTTCGTTTAAAAAATTAAGGAATGAAGGGTGTGTTTGGTTTGATGGAAAATATTTTTTATGGAAAATGTTTTCTCGAAACATGTATTTCTGAAAAATAAATTAATTTTCTATTTATTTTATCATGTTTGGTTGGTGAATGAAAAAATATTTTTATGGTATTTGGTTAGTGAGTAGAGAATATTTTTTAGAAAAATATTTTCTAGTGTTCGATTGATGAGTGAAAAAATATTTTTTAAAAAATACTACTATCTGTTAACTAGTATATCAGTACCTCTAGCAACTCAGTAATTTGTAAGAATTAATTTAAGCATAACAAATAATATCAATACAATCACTAAATTTAAGCAACTATTAATTAACAAATATAAAAGATATTTTTCAACATTTTGTTAGGACAAAATCAAGATACTACAATTAATAGAAATATAACAGAACGATAAACTTATTCAACCTCGTGAAACAAGTTACATCGATAACAAAATGAAATATGCAATTAACAAAAGTAACATAAGTAAATCTTCCTCTATGCATATGAAAATAACAATATATTCAACGAATTGAAAATGACAAAAATTTAGGCTTTATTATTTTTTATTTCAAATAATGAAAATTGAAGCAAAGTATAGTGAAAAATATTTTCGAATAATGTAAATTTTTTAGAAATACAAATTTTTTAAGTCATGTGAATATAAGTGTTGTTGGGTAGGAAGAGGAGTGAGGGTAAGATCATAAGTCACATTAGTTATTTTTTTAAAAATGACTTTCCTTGGCCTATGAGAAAAGTCATTTTCCATCAAATGGTGGAAAATAAGTTGTCTTGAAAACTATTATCCTAAACATTTGTTGCAACCAAACAAGCGAAAACCGAAAAATATTTTCTGAAAAATATTTTCTATAATACCACACACACCCGAAATGCAAAATAAAAAATTATCAATAATTGACGAAAAGAGGAAGAAGAGGTAGCAGTTGTGGTATTAATTTTGTGGAGAATTGATTGATGTTGTGGATTAGAAAGAAGAGGTGGCAGTGGTGTTAATTTATTGGTAAATATGAATTGGGTGGAGAAGGGGAAGAATCGGTGGCAGAAGTGAAGGGAAAAGTTAATTGGGTGGAGAAGGAGAAGAAGAGGAGACGGAAGTGAATGGAATGGAGGAGAATGTGTGGAGAAATGAATAGAATGGACGAGAATAAGGCTCGTTTGGTAGAGTGTATTGAAATATTAATGAATATATTAGTTTAACGTGTATTAATATTATTTTATTTGGTATAACTTTTTACCTTATATATAACTAATATAAGGATTAGTTATACATTTTATTATCTATTGAGGTGTGTATTATTAATATTTTAAAATTTATGGTATTAATAATACAATGAATCTAATGCATGCATTAACATGCTTAAATATCCTATTAATCTTCAAAAAAAAATTTCACATCTTTCTAACATATATATTGAAGGTATTATGTAAAAAGAAAAGAAAAATTAAAAATTATGTAATTCATATTTTTTTAATATATCGAACCAAACACTATATAAGAAAAATAAAAACATAATTAATACAAATATAACTAATATAAACATTACTAATACAAATATTATTAATACATTATATTTTATATTATTCTTAGACACTTTATCAAATGATCCCTAATAGTGTTAATAATAGTGTTGTTCTTTTTCTGGGATGTATTTGTGTATTTTAGAAAGAAGGTAAAATAAAAAAATTATATAATTATTTTAAAGGTTGAGATTTAAAGTAATAATAATAAATTAAGATCTACTAGAATTATGTCACACCTGTCTTTTAATTCGTAGCAACAAAAATATCGCCTTATTTCTTTCCTTTTCTATTTCTATTATATAGAAGAGCTGATTTCGATAAGCTCTTTGTGAATTTATTTTTTTACCCCCATTATTTATTATATTATATTCTAATTATTTCGTGATTTATTATATTATTTATAATTAATTATTACAAGTTATTTATATATTAAAATTAATAATATCTTTTTATTATATTATTCTTAATTAATTATTATAAGTCATTGATAGAAAATTAATAATATTTAATTAAAAAATAGATATTTATAACGTTTGTTTCAGCTGCTTTAACCGTAATTTTACTATATTATCCCTAATTAATTATTATAAGTCATTCATGTATTAAGAAATTAATAATATTTTATTCAAAAGTAAATTACTATATTACCTCCTATCATTTACTATATTACCCCTAATTGCTCCGCGATTTACTATATTATCCCTAATTAATTATTATAAGTCATTTATAGATTAGAATTAATAATATTTTTTTATTATATTATCCCTAATTAATTATTATCAATCATTTGTATATTACAATTAATAATATTTAATTAAAAATAGATATTTATGACGTTTGTTTCAGCTGTTTTAACCGTGATTTTACTATATCATTCCTAATTAATCATTATAAGTCATTTATGTATTAAAAAATTGATAATATTAAATTAAAAAAATAGATGACATGTTTGCTTGCACTGGTTTCGACCAGTGCTTTGTCATTTACTATATTATCCCTAATAATTAATTATTATAAGTTATTTATATATTAGAATTAATAATTTTTTTTATTATATTATCCCTAATTAATTATTATAAGTCATTTATATATTAGAATTAATATATTTAATTAAAAACTAGAAATTTATGATGTTTGTTTCAACTGCTTTAATAGTGATTTTACTATATCATCCCTAATTAATTATTATAAGTCATTTATGTATTAAAAATTAATAATATTTAATTAAAAATAGATGACATGTCTGCCTATATTACCCCTAATTGCTCCATAATTTACTATATTACCCCTAATTAATTATTATAAATCATTTATATATTAGAATCAATAATATTTTTTACTATATTACCCCTAATTAATTATTATAAGTCATTTGATTTCGACCACTGCTTCGTCATTTACTATATTACCCTTAATTGCTTCATGATTTATATATTACCCCTAATTAATTATTATAAGTCATTGATATATTAGAATCAATGATTTTTTTATTATATTACCCCTAACTAATTATTATAAGTTATTTATATATTAGAATTAATAATATTTAATTAAAAAAATAGATATTTATGACATTTATTTCAACTGCTTTAACCGTGATTTTACTATATCATCCCTAATTAATTATTATAAGTCATTTATATATTAAAAAATTAATAATATTTAATTAAAAAAATAGATGACATGTCTGCCTATATTACCCCTAATTGCTTCGTGATTTACTATATTACCCCTAGTTAATTATTATAAGTCATTTATATATTAAAATTAATAATATTTTTAATATATTACCCCTAATTAATTATTATAAGTCATTTATATATTAAAATAATAATATTTAATTTAAAAATAGATATTTATGACGTTTCTTTCAGCCTCTTTAATCTTGATTTTACTATATCATCCCTAATTAATTATTATAAGTCATTTATGTATTAAAAAATTAATAATATTTAATTAAAAAATAGATGACATGTCTGCCTATATTAACCTAATTGCTCTGTGATTTACTATATTATTCCTAATTAATTATTATAAGTCATTTATGCATAGAATTAATAATATTTTTTTCTATATTACCCCTAATTAATTATTATAAGTCATTTATATATCATAATTAATAATATTTAATTAAATCAATGTACATTTATGTTTGTATCTCATCAATATCAAATTTTAGTGCTAAAAAAACTCTTTACTCCTAAAACCTCTCATGAAATTACCAAAAATTCTCTTTACTCCCACTTAATTACATATCATACCCCAATATATATAATAATTTTATTATTTCATCATAATGATTTAAATATTTAATATATTATATTAATTTATATTAATTAACTATAACTACATATTGAAAGTAATTTTATTTATTTATTTAATTGGCTATCATGTTCAAAACTAATTTGTTACCGCAAATCACAATAATTAATAATTTAAAATATTTAAAAGACATATAGAAATTTTATTGACTCTCATTATTTTAGCAATGCCACATAAATTGAGATAAAAGAAAAAGTACTGCAAATCATAATAATTAAAAATTTAAAATATTTAAATTTCTATTATATAGAAGAGGTGGTTTCGACCACCTCTTATGCAATTACCAAAAAACTCCTCTACTCCCACTTAATTACATACCATACCCCAATATATAATTATTTCATTGTTTCATCATAATGGTTTAAATATTTAATATATTCTATTAATTTATATTAATTAACTATAACTACATATTGGAAGTAAATTTTTTTTTAATTTAATTGGCTATCATGTTCAAAACTAATTTGCTACCACAAATCACAATAATTAATAACTTAAAATATTTAAAAGATATATAGAAACTTTATTGACTCTCATTATTTTAGCAATGTTACATAAATTGAGATAAAAGAAAAAGTACTGCAAATCATAATGATTAACAACTTAAAATATTTGAAAGATATATAAAAAATTTAGTTGACTCTCAAAATTGTATCGAAGCTACATAAATTGGGACACAAGGAGTAAATATATTATTTGATAATTACATAAAAATTATTATAAATCACAATAATTAACAAGTTAAAATAATTTTTTAAAATAGATAAAAGTTCTATTCAACTCTCAAAATTTTATCGGTGCAGTATCAATCATGACAAAATAAAAATTATCTTAATTAATTTCAACTAAATATTTAAAGTAAATCAATTTTATTATTTTAATTGACTTTTATATAGAAAAATTAATATTTTTATTTATTTATTTATTTTAGTAAATTTAAATTTTAAAATTATTTTTTATTAGATAGAAATACTAATATTTAAACTTAACTTTGAGTTTTTAAAGTACAAAATTAATAAATTTATTTTAATAAAATAAATTTCTAATGAATATTTTCTTAGAATTTGTGTTGGGTCAATATGTATCAAGTTAAAAAGAAATAAAGAAAAATATATAGTAAAACTTTATTATTGTAAAAGATAAATATAATGCATTATCCAATAATTTTTAATAATATCATATTTTGTATATGCTAATATAGCATTCCGTATTTAATTAATATACTATTCCGGTGAATTATCGATGATTACTAGTGGATATGATAAAATTATATTAATTTTTATTGTAATAATGTAATCAATCGCTCTTAATTAATTATTATGAGTCATCTAGGTATTAAGAAAATAAATAATATTTAATGAAAAATAAAATAGACATAAAATGAGAAATTAACTCTTAATGTTTTAAATTAAATTTTCGTCTTTTGAACGATGATTTTACTATATCACTCCTTATTATAAGTCATTTATGTATTAGAAAAATAAGAATGACAAAATGATACGTCAACATAAAATATTTGATTGACTATCAAAATTATATTAGTGCCACATAAAAAGTATTGTAAATAACAATAATTAACAAAAAAAAAAATTGACTGATTTCTGCTTCAGCTGCTTCAATCTTAATTTTAATTTACAGTGATGTTTAAAGAGGGTAAAATGACATAATGAGATTTAAAGAGGATAAAATGTATGTAGAAAAGTGTGAGAAGAATAAAACATAAGTAGATTCTATTACTATATTTTAAAGAAATTAAAGAAAAGAAGTATAAAGATTATTTAACAGATTTTTAAAAACTAATTTAAATAAAAATAAAGTAAATTTAGGTACAAAAAACGTGTATCTATCACAAATTTGCTATCAAACACTTCGCACTTTCTTAACATTAGCAAATTTTCTATCAAATATGTGTAGCATCTTTCTCAACTTTTAACATCTCCTTAGTATTAATTAACATTTTTCTGTTTTAAAAAATAAAATAAAGAAAAGAAAATCTCAACTCTTCCTTCTCTATTAAAAAACAACACTCTTTTACTATGTTAAAAATAATAATTAAGCAAAATAATAGCGAATCTAAGGTGTGTATTCTCTTTATCGGGTCAATTTACATGATTCTTATTCTTTGCAATATTGAAAATCAATAATCTGCTGGATATTTGATTTAAGTTATTTCATCAGATTTATGCCGCTTCTTTCTTTATATTTTTAATCGCAAAATTCAACAAGAAGGTTAAAAAAATGTTTCAATTGTGATCCCCTTAGCCCAATCATACTAATGAAAATATTCTACTGCTTAAACTTTCTACTCCAAGATAAATCCTAAAACTTAAAAATTGTAATCCACATGTTCTACTGTTGGGCCCGTGCTGACACGGGCCTTGCACTTCTAGTTAAAATTAGAAACATTTACTTTAAATTTTAGTTTACTCTTTATAAAATGATTTAAAATTACATAAATATTTAAGAATTATTTTTAATTATAAATTTTAATTTTTCTTAAAATATTATATTAAGTCAAATATTATTATATAAAATAAAATGAAGGAAATATAAATTATTTAAGATGCAACTTGCAAATCGCATGTCAAACGGGTCGAGTTGACCCGACCCAACCCGATCCGAATCAGCCCATTTAATGAAATTGGTCCGGTTTGACCCAGCCCAATAAGTCCAAGGGCTTTAGGGTATCGGGTACCGGGCCATTTTTTGTTTTGGGCCCGGTTAACCCGGCCTGAACCCAACCCGATTGGGGGTCGGCGGTTAATCGGCCCTCCCCGACCCAATTTTTTTTCTTTATTTTTGGATTTTGGACCAAACTAGCCGTTGGGCCCATTAATTAAAAAAAATTACTTTTAAAATCATTTTTTAATCCCAAAATAAATTCTATAAATACCCTACATCTTCAAATCATTTTTCACACAATTTTTAATTCTCTCAAATCTCAATTCACAAATATTCTATAAATTTAATTTCCTAAAGTGCCCACTTTAATTTTTTAATTTTGCGATTACAAAGTACGAGTGGAAATTTCTAGAGTCGCAACCTTCGGATACTTTCAAAATTTGGTATTGTCGTTCCATCTCTTATGTTTAATTTTTATTTAGTGTATTAATTGTTGAATATTTAATTTTATTATATTTGTGTATTTTGAATTTTTTTAGTTTAATTTATATTATGGATAAATTAAGAAACCTCGTTACTAAAGGTGTTAAAATTTTTTGTTCCGGAAGCGGTAGTGGTAGTAAAAAATGAATTACTAGCGCTAGAGGTACTTCAAGTAGTAGATATACCCGTGTGCCTCCAGCACAACTTAGTCAACCTTTTGAGGAAGAAGTATGCGTACCTTTAGGTGTAGGTGCCCACGATATGGATTATGTAGAAGCTCAGAAAAATTACGGTATAGAAGAAGAAAATGAAGTAGATGCGGTTAATTTAGATGAAGATGATGAAAATATTGGTGAAACACCCGCAGTATAAAATGCTAATGTTAGATCTGAATCGGTTAATTTCCCCTCCCGTCCTCCCCGTGATACTAGAATAATGGTCGCCTTAGCTTTCGCCGACATCATTCAAAGTTATTATGTGAAGAATCAAGCTTTGGTCGCATGGAGGGTACGGGATTATACTTGGAGGGGACGTTTTGAGCCTACCATTGATCAAACCCGAGTGTGGAAGATTGCTTGGAGAATTGAAGACTTAAGGACTCTCGGGTTTGGACCACCTTTGTTAGTTCACGATTTTGGTTCCCTTTATTAAGGGCATTTTGATCACTTATCTTTGTCCAAGTGACACTCTATGACCATCCCCCCTCATTAAGGGCATTGGAGTCATTTTGTGTTCATTTTGTAATAGATTATAAATAGGCTCCTTTAGGCTTATTTTTATTAGTGTATGAAAGATGAAAGATTGAAACACTTGAAATCCTCTCTCTTGAGAGTAGACCACCTTAGTATAGTCTTAGTTAGGACTTGAAAAAGTCATCCTTAGTATAGGGATTGGAAAAGCTAATATTGTTCTTTGCTTGGAAACGGTGGATCTTGAGGTGAGTCGATTACCTTGGCGATCACCGTAAGAGTGTAGTTTTGATTATTACAATCATTATAGGTTAATGTTGAAATATACTTGGTTCTTAATCTTGTAATAATCTTGGTCTCTCTATCTATTCTTTCATTATTTTGCAAATCCGTGTGTTATTGTGTTTGTCATCTTGTATCCCTTTGTGTTGCTTGTTCTTCTCACGTTTTGTGGATTATTTTGGCATCTTGGTGGACTGATTTATATCATTTGGTATCAAAGTTATCATTGATTTTGTTCCAACAAAATCAATGTTGGGTTTGTTAGTTGAAAAATAAAAAAAAATGTTGAAAAATCGAAAATCTCAAAAAAAGAAATCTATCTCGTTTTTGTGTTTAGCTGAAATTTCAGACTTAAATTTAGGATATTTAAGTGTGTTTTGTTTGTTTTTAGTGTTAGGTTCTTGTTCCCTAACACTAAGTGAGTCTAGATCTTGGATTTGAGCTTAATCCGGGTGGTTTTGAGTTGTTCACCATTGTTGAGTTTAAGGTTGAAGAAACTAGTAAGGTGAAGCTCGAAATTGGAAGGGTTGTTGTTGATATTGTGGTTTGAAAAATGCATGGTTGTGTTGTGGAGTTTAGCGTGAGCAAAAGGAATCCAAAATCATTCAATTTGGAGTTCATTTGGTTTAGTTTCAATCTTTTGAGTGTTCTTGTTGTTCTTCATGTTCATCATTCATTGTTGAACAAGAATATTCACTAGGTGTGGTTTGATCTTAAAGAGTGGAGAAAAGAGTGTAGTCTTTTGTTAGTCTTGAAACACATCCCAAAAAACATACAAAAGAAGAAAGGGGACCATAGGACTTTCCAAAAGACTCATTACCGAAAGGGAGTAAGGGCACATACCAAGACAAACAAAAGAGGAAAGGAGACAAAGGCTTTCAAAAATGTGTCTTGCCAAAACGGTGCAAAGAAAGTCAAAGTCTTTTGAATTTTGAAAAAGGCTCTAAGTCTTGTGCTTTCCCTCCTTTAGCTGATTTTTCACTCTCCCAAATTAAAAATTTGACCAATCCAAATTGCAAACTGCCATGTCACCAAACTACCACGTCATCAACGTTCCAAGAAACCTTGAAGCTCAAATTTCAGATTTTAAAGTTTCTTTTCTTTGTTTCGTTAGTTTCATTTCTTGATTCTAGTACTAATTAGCAACTAGTAATCACCTACTAGATTGTGAATTAATTTTTGAATCCATTTTTGTCGTGGCACAGTTATTTGTTTGTTTTTCTCATTTTTAATTCGTCGTAACTTTTTGTTTCAAGTTCGTAAGTAGAATTTTTTATTTTGTGTCTTGAGTCAATCAAATAAGAATCTATTCCGGCCGCTAAGTAGAATTGGCATCTTATTGACTATCGGAGTATAAGCAACTTTCAATATTCGCCGCTCCAAATGTGAGAATCACAGAGGTGGGTATATCTGAGTGTTGGTGAGGAGCTTTTACTACTAATATTGTTTGTTCATTGTGTAGGTACAAAAGTATATAAGGGGAACATGTCTTCGACAGTCGAGGATTATTGTGACTACAATATGGGAGACTATGATTGTAGTTAGGGGTTTTATGGCTATGAAGTTGAGGGAGATTGTGAAGGCTATGAAAATAGCCATGATCAAAACTTGGGCAGATTTGAAAGTTACTGTTTTGAGGGAGAAAATGAGACGAATGAAGTGCCTAGTGCTTATGGTAACTTTGGAGATGATGTAGGACCTCGTGATGGATCTTATAATGATGTTGGGGCATGTGAGGAGTCTTACACTTCTTACACCGAACCTAGATTGGTGTTAGGTACAACCCTTTCATTCGCAAAGCTTATAAGAGCTATGATGAGAGTACACGTGAGGAGTATGAAGATTCATATTCTCCACCTTGTAGTACTTCTTATCAAGTCGATATAGTGTGAATGGTTATACTAGCTATAGTGGAGTTTGTCCAACGAGAAGAAGAGGGTATGTATCTCCAAAATCGAGGGGTACTCGTATGCTTTATAATGTTGATCCGAGAAGGAGTGTACACTCCAGAAAGGTGACCATCTATGGGATACCGGGCTGCTTCGTTGTGTTAAATGATAGGTACTATAGAAACTACATCGTTCCATTCATGGTTGACTACTTGGGGTTGTTTTGCGAGCCTTTACTTATTCCATACTTCTTAGACGGGTTCAAGATTACCGAGAGGGTAAAAGTTGTCTTCTCCTAATATGAATACCATAAGGAGGTGTGGTGCGATATTCTTCCCTTGGCCTACGGTCATGTATACTTAGGTGCCGATTGGTTTGCACGGCATCAAGTTCCTAACGTGCAAAATTGGCCTAATATTGTGAGAGATCAATGGGGGAATCTCCTCATGACTTACTTGCTGCCCAAGTCGCGAAGAGTGCCTACCTACTCCAATCCAAATTATTATGAGAGACAAAAGATTGAGAGGAGTAAGGGAGTGCAAGGTGGTAATTCTAGAGTGGAAAAAGAAGAGGTTGTGTAGAGCGAAGTGAAGGGATTACCACCAAACCGTGCTAACATTGGCTGTCCTTTTATTTCTAAGGACATTTGTGTAGGTACCAACATGGCAAGCGAAAGCAAACAATGCCGAAAGAAAGTTGCTATCCAAGCTTGTGGAGAACCTTCACACCATGACAAAGAAGAATGTACTCAAGAACTTCAAGGTAAAGAAGCAATGGTTTTTTGACGAGATAAAGAAGAAATGGTGTCTTATGGCTCATAAGATGAAGGAAGTTCAACCTTGTGGATTATTTGATGCCATTGGGACCTATGTAGTTTCTTTATCTCTTGGTGATTCCCATAACCAAATCCTTTGTGCACCTTTTATTGAGCTTTTAATATTTAATTCAAAGGATCCTTGGTTATATTACAAATATGTGCAACCTTGGCATGTTGAGATGATTTATTGTGCTAACCCTAATCCTCATGCCATGAGGAGTTTGTATTTGTTTTCCCTCTCTTCATTTTTGCAAGGATTGGATTCGAGGTCGAATCCTTTTTAAGAATGGGAGGATGATACAAGAATAATGGTCACCTTCGCTTTCGCTGACATCATTCAAAGTTACTATGTGAAAAATCAAGCTTTGGTCCTATGAAGGGCACGGGATTATACTAGGAGGGGACATTTTGAGCCTACCATTGATCAAACTGAGTGTGAAAGATTGCTCGGAGAATTGAAGACCTAAGGACTCTCGGCTTTGGACCACCTTTGTTGGTTCCCGATTTTGGTTCCCTTTATTAAAGGCATTTTGGTCACTTATCTTTGTCCAAGTGACACTTCATGACCATCCCTCCTCATTAAGGGCATTGGAGTCATTTTGTATTCATTTTATAATAAATTGTAAATAGGCTCTTTTAATCTTATTTTCATTAGTTTATGAAAGATGAAAGATTGAAACAATTGAAATCCTTTCTCTTGAGAGTAGATCGACTTAGTATAGTCTTAGTTAGGACTTGAAAAATTCATCCTTAGTACAGGGCTTGGAAAAACCAATATTGTTCTTTGCATGGAAACAGTGGATCTTGAGGTGAGTCAATTACCTTGGCGGTCGCCGTAAGAGTGTGGTTTTGATTATTACAATCATTTGGGGTTAATGTTGAAATATACTTGGTTCTTAATCTTGTAATAATCTTGGTCTCACTCTCTATCCTTTCATTATTTTGCAAATCCATGTGTTATTGTGTTTGTCATCTTGTCTCCCTTTGTGTTGCTTGTTCTTCTCACGTTTTGTGGACTGTTTTGGCATCTTGGTTGACTGATTTGTATCACCCCGTGCCCTAAGAGCTCGTAAAACAACTAGTATTTCATGATAATTTTTTGAACGTATATCAGATACTGAGGTGCAATGCAATATTTGTTAATAAATGTATATGCATAAAAGCGGAGGCAAGCAAGGGGTACGGGTACGTTCATGAGACATATAGGTGATGCTCACGAAAGAGAGTTAAATATTGCACGAGATGATGGGGATGTTGGTGGGCAAACGCAAACTAGAATGGACCCAACAACCGGTCAGGTAACGAAAAAGTATAATAAATTGAGGGACATGGAAGAAATAGTTAAAATGATAGCTGTGGGTTGTTTTCCTTTTAGTTTTCCTTCTTCTGATGCCTTTATTCATTATATTCAAACAATTTATAATCATATGTTTAATGGTGTTCCTAGAAGTACTTGTCGATCTGATATTTTTAGACTTTGTTCACAATTTTATTTTTATTATCAATATGTGTATATATCTTCTATAAACGTGTATATTTAACGTATACATGTGTATATATTTTATAAATTAGTATATAAATATATATATATATATATATATATATTGTAATGTATATATATATTGTAGTATATTTTATTTAAACTTTAAAGTAGCAATATTCATTGAATGGTGCGTACATATGTGTAATTATGTATATGTGCATATATTTTTTAAATTCTAATGTAGTATATACTATATATATAATGTATATATATATATTGTTTAACGTGTTTAAAATGTTTATAGGTGGATATATATAGTGTATATTAAAAAAAGTTTTTATTTTTGACCAAATTTTTAACCGAATTTGATTGGATTTAGGTGAATTTGATCGGGTTAGATTAAGTTGGCCGGGTTAAGTTTGTTTTTTAAAAGTTTATTGTTAAGCCCAGCCCGTCTCGCTTAACCTCAACCCAAACCCAACCCAAATAATTTAACAAATCGATTTTGAATTGACCCGGCCCGACCCACTTAACACCCTTATTACATCTTGCTAATTATTGGAAGAAGAAAAATTCAATTTTTGTTTCTCTTTTAAATGAAGTCGGTCAGTAGGCTGTGCTGGGTAGGTGGCAAATAACATCTTGACTAGAGTTTGACAAGTCTTCTCAACAGAGAAACGAGGATTTGACGTTGTTGCATAGTTTTTTTTTTAATTTTATATTTTGGTAGTACTTGATATTTGTTGTTGATTAATTTGAATATATTCTAAATGCTTCTACATTATGGTTCAAACTAAATCGCTAATTAAGTGTAGAAGAATTTCTTCAATTTTACCACATCTTGAAATATTAGTCATAAATTTATGAAAATTAGTGTCACGACATAATACGTCAGTTGTACGTAAATTTTTTGTAATGTAGATAAATTATAAGTATATCATCTAACTTTATAGTTAGCAACTGCATTATAATTAATATCGTTGTTAATATACCAATAAATGTATTTTAAAAATATACATCAATTAACGTACTAAATAATTTTTTTATTTTTTCATGTCGATAATTGAGTCTGGTCGGGTGTGTTTGGTACGATGGAAAATATTTTCCATGGAAAATGTTTTCCTGGAAAAAGTTTTTTTGGAAAATAAGTTGGTTTTCTACTTATTTTCTCATGTTTGATTGACGAGTGAAAAATATTTTATAGTGTTTGGTTGGTGAGTAAAAATATTTTCCGGTGTTTGATTGGTAAGTGAAAAAATATTTTTTTAGAAAATACTACTAACTATTAACTAGTATATCAGTGCCTCTAGCAACTCAATAATTTGTAAGAACTAATTTAAGTATAACAAATAATATCAATATCGAATATTAAAATATTACAATTACTAAATTTAATCAACTACTAATTAGTAAATATAGGTGTAGACGCCTAATTTTGTCCCTCCTAAGTCCAATTTTATTCATTTTAGCTCACATTACCACACACCTTCATCCATGTGATTATACCCCACAAAAATACAAAAAAAATAACAACCCTTAACATAATTCCTAACAAATTCTATCTTGTTTTAATCCTATCCTAACCAACTTTACACCTCATCCTAATAACCTACCTCACCCCCTACTCACCACCACATACCCCTAATTCCCCTACCCCTCACATCTTATTCAAGATGGAAACCAATTCACAAAGACACAAAATAGAAGAGGGCCCCACTTGAAAGACGTTTTTTGATCTTTTTCCATTTTTCATAAAGGAGAACAAAAATGCACTAAAAAAAAGGACTCCATTTTCCTTTTGGGGCCCACATGATATTCCTTTTTCTTCTTTTCTTTCCAAATAGATAGAGGGAGGCACACATACTGAGGATCACTTTTTCTATTTCCAAAACAAGAACACACAACACATACAAAGAAGGGAGAAAAAAGGGAGATCACTTTCTCTATTTTTATGTAGAGAATTCGACAAACACGGTAGCACCCATATGATCTTCTTCTCCACTGATTCACGCACATATACCACGCTCACCATCGGAGAAGCAGTGAGAGGGAGAAATTAAGAAATGAGGGAGATACAGAACGAGAGAGAGAGATCGAGAGATCGGGAAGAGGAAGAGAAGAGCAGATTGAAAGTGAGAGATCGAGGAGGGAGAAATCTAGTCATTTTTCTAGAATTTCCAGTGAAATTTTCACTGGAATTAGTGACTAGTTCATCTATTCAACGTACCCAGCTCCGAAATACTCTAATTTTTCCATTTCCCGTGATTTTCTAAGCGAATTCGGCCTGAAAATGTCGAAACACGCCGGAATCTATCTTGACCCGCCGTTTCTGCTGTCACTGGAGCTCACCAGAGCTCGGTTTACACTGGACTTTGGTTTTCTGTCAGGTGTTGGGTTTTGGGTTCATCTGTCTTCGCGTTTCTTTGTGTTTCTGGGCTGTCTTTCTACTGATTTGGAGAGTCGAAACTTCGTTGGTATTCTTTGAGGTGCCGGGCAGCTTTCATCATCTTATCAAGTTAATCAAAAGCATTCGAAAGGTCCAATTCTATCCTCTCTTCCTTTAATTTATGTCATCGTTAATGATTTGTGTGTTTGATATGTTTGAATCTTGATTATGTATTGGTGGATGTTGGATTTTGAACGTTGAAAACTTGAATTGACAATCGAAGCATGTGTTAATCATTGGTTAATGGATTTGGGGGATCAAAATTTGATAAAAGATGAGTAAATTAGTTGTTTTGATTCATTGTTATTGTTACTTTGTGTCTAATTGTCCACTCCACGATAGTATCATAATATGTTGAAATGGATAGGTAAAAGTAGGTCAGAGTAGGCAAAATTTAGGAATAAGTGTTTTTCTTATTGAATGTGGAATTTGAGTTGAATGGTTTGGTTTTAGTTCTTGCATTTGGAAATGTATTCTTTTAGTCGGGGAATGCCCCTTGATCACTTGTATTTATTCGCCGGAAAATGCCCCGAAATATTTTTTATTTAGAGGACGTTCGTGATCAAGGCCCGAGGCATCGGGTGAAACATTGGAGCGTAGTTTATAATTAGTGTAGTTTAGTGTAGGTTTAATTGGACTAGACACTAAATTTTGGATTATTTTGTTTGTTGATTGATTGTTTTGCGTGCTTTTTGTGTGGTTTATATATTCGCAGTGTCAAAATTAGCCGATATACTCCACTAAGCGATGTGGTCGAACCACAGGATCGATGGGTGACTAACACCTTCCCCTCGGTCAACATAATTCCTTAATCGGTATCTCTATTCACAGATCAGTTTAAAAGAGTCAAAATCATTTTGAAAGAATTTTCCAAAGGTGACTTGGCACACCGGATTATGCCAAGTGGCGACTCTGAGTTTTGAATGTAAACGTAATCCTTTTTCGAAATAAATCTTCATTTTGTCACTTTAATAATAAAAATTCTTTCGAAACTTAAAATCTAATCTTTTTTGGTTAAAAAAGGGGTGTGACAGCTCTGGCGACTCTGTTGGGTACTATTTCAGAATTCGACCTTATTTTGAAGTTGTATTATCACTGTTGAGTGCCTACATGCTATTTTTATACAGTTTTTATCTTATGTGTTACCGCTTTATATCTGGCATCATGTGCATAACCCGAGTCATTCTTTCTGCAACAAGTCTGTAGTACACGTTTTGTACGCGACCCCTAGTTGAGTCACCCTTATTTTAAGGGGGAGCCGTCGGTGTTATGGAGTAGGTGGAAAGCAAAGTAGCCACTATCGACTATACGCTCCCCCGAACACCTTGTTAGTGAACCCAACGTAGGTTAGCCTTTAGGTCATGCTTATGTGCATCATATTGAAGACCTAGCGGGGCCCACTTGTCCCTTTGTAGGAGACTCACCTCTAAAGCATCACTACGTGTTAAATGTTGCATCTTTGAGGGTAACGTGGTTATTTGACAGACTAATTTTGGGGAAAACATGTTCTAGAATTAAAGAAAAGTGTGTAGCCATGGCAAAAAAAGAATGATGAAAGAAAAAGAGTTTCGTAGTTTTTTTAGATTTCTTTATGGCATTTATTTTTCACAATCCAAAAATTCAAAAAGATTTTCTTACCTTTTTCACGCATTTACTCGAAAACAAAAACCTCAAAAAGATTTTCCCTTTATCTTCTTTAGCATGCATTCATAATTTAAATTTTCTTTTAAAAAAAAATTTTTTAGGAGTTTTTTATAAAAAGAAAATGCAAAAAAGATGATAGAAGTTTTGTACTTTTCATATAATGGAAATAACAAAAAGATTTTTCTTTCATGTCCGCTGGTGTCATTTTTTAGGGTTAAGTATCAAATTAAAGACTCAAAAAAAGATTTTATTGTTGTTTCTCATCTTCTGTTTGTGGTTGCGTCTCTCAAGTCAGGGTTCAGTCGATTATTTAATCCTTAATTGTCCTATCTGGACGAACTACGCACCCCTGATTCTCCTCTCTGGGGAGTGAGATACGTAGGCAGCCTATTGTTGGTTCAATGATCTTATTTAAAAAATTAAAAAAATATTTTCTTCTCCTCATTTAAAGTAGGTGTTTCATATATGCCTTGGAAAGAAAAATACAAAAAGATTTTCCTTAATAATTGTAGGTTTTATTTTTGGTGGATCTTATTTGAAAAATCCATAAAGATTTTCCTTTAATAGGTTTAAATTCATTTTGTATGAAACTCAAAATTGAAAGCCCAAAAAGATTTTCTTTGGTAATTATAGATTTCATTTTGTATAAGGATTTAAACTTTAAAAATGCAAAAAGATTTTTGTCAATTCTTTTGACAATTTGTTATTTTCTTTTCTCTGTGAAGTTTCAAGAAAAAGAATGGAAAAAAAGTTTAATTGGCCATTTTGGCAAGACTTCACGAACTACGCACACCTGATTCTCCTCTCTCGGGAGTGAGATACGTAGGCGCCCTTCTTGGGTTCGGTGATCTTTTAAAAAAAATAAGGAAAAAGAGGTTTTGAAAATGTGTTGAACTCTAACACATTTGTTATTTTTTTGTTGAGTCAGTTTAAGGTGGTTGATTTGTGGCATTCTAGCTGCTCCTCCACATCATACCAAATTAAAAGGGTTAGTTGTGTCCAAGAACGATATAGAGAGTGACATCATGGATCAAACAAAGAGTCATGAAAATGAGAGTTTAAAGCAAGAGATTAGGAGACTAAAGCAACAAATGACAGAAATGCATCGAGCTTGGGCCAGTGGGTTGCCTTCTCCTTTATTTTCTGCTATTGATCCTACAAATACCTCGAGTTTTACACCAAAATCGCAAAGTCAGTGTCCTACTGATGTTGCTGCACCACAACATGACTCAGAATTCATTCCAAGCCAAAAGCATCACAATACTTCCACCACTTTTCCTCGAGCTCTTCAGTATAAGCCTGCTACATTCACAACACCATATGTCGTCTGTGATCTTGTTGCTCAATTCCCTACTGAGGTTTCTACATTGGCCAACCGCCCAACAGTTGTGCTTCCTCATGCTACTAATGGACCCTTGTTCAATACTCTTGGTGATCATCACTATACTCCTGATCCTACTTTTATGCTAACTGGACCACTAAAATTTCTTAACAAGAAGCCTAGTGTGCCAGAAGATCCAGAGAAAATGGTTGGAAAAATGAAGAGTGTAGGAAATACTGTGAAAAGTTCCCTAAGACTTGCGAGTAAAGAAGATGTTTCATATAAAAACTAGGGCATGTCCTTAAGTGTTAACCCTCCTCTAAGCCTTGAGATATCAAAATTTGAGGAGCAAGATAAACAGGAGGAATCCATGAAATATTTGAGACAATATTGCAATCAATTAAAGAAAACTGGAGGGAAGAAGAATAAGAAGGATACAATTGCTATTGTAGTTGGAGAACAAGCACATCCAAGAAGACGACATCGTTATTACCGTCAATCTCAGGCCCAAGTTCATCCCCAAGCTCTCTATAATCCCTCCCAAAATCCATTATACTCTATTTTCCCACCTTCATATCTAGTATACTGCGTATAATCATATGTTTAACTCCCTTCTTACTCATAATGGCACGCACCAACTCCTCAGAGTTGCCCTCCGACTCCACAAATCTATCAAAGCCTTTCTAGGCCCGATTTTGGATCCAATCCAAATAATGAAATGAGGCCGAAACTGAGGGATAGCTTTACACCAATTGGAGAGTCGTATGCCAGCTTATTTCAGAAATTAGTATAACAGGGCATGATCGCTCCTCTCCTTGGGTATACTCCTGACCCGCATTTAAGAAGTTTTGACCCTAATGTACGATGTGCATATCGTTCTGATGTTCAGGGTCATAGTATTGTAGATTGTTAGGCTTTGAAAAGAGAAATTGAAAAGATGATTCAAGATGGATCGATTATGGTGCAGAACATTGATAGTGAGGGAAGCTCCAGTCATGCTGATATGCAAACCAGTGGCTAAGTTGCCAGGCTGATCAATTGAGAAATCACCTTGCTCCCTTCTAGGAAGAGGTTTAGTAGTTTGTTCTATTTTCTTTTCTGTTATTCGAATTATTTTAGGGTTGTAGTTCGGGATCTATCTTGTTTTGACCCTTTGTTGTTATGTTCAAACCCTTCTGTTTGTTTTAAATATGTTTTTTTACATAGTACATTTTATGTTGATTTTAGTGATATGACATGTCTATGGAGTCTTCAGCCATATCTTAAAAATCTAATTTAAACATGAAACATTGAATCAGAGGGCTAAAGTTAGGAGAAACGTCTGAGAAAATAGTAGAGTGCTGAGACATTTGGTGACAAGTTGAAGCCTTTTCTGAAAATTAAGGCAATTATTTTGAGAATCAAAAGAATAACTTGGTCATCAATTGAAAGAAATGTCTCGATTAGGTCAAACAATATCTGTGTAATCCTATATCAAGAGAAACGGGAAGAAAATTAGCTCCACGAAGTCATGAGTCCTTCAGTATGAGGAATGTATAACAAATTGGAGTTTTATACCGGGAAAGTGTAGAAAAAGAGGTGGCACACATGCTCGGGGCAAGTTAGTGTTGTAAAACATTTCATAAGTGATCTTGATTGTGCACTTTCGCATTGCATGTTATGTACTAGTATTTTCAAGGATTGATACGACGAAGGCATTTCATTCTGCTATCCAAACATTGTGTCATCCTTTGTTTACCCTATTTGAGCCTTAGTATTATTTTCTTTCATACCCTTCTTTTGGAATCAAGATAGAGTCAACAAAATTCAAAAAAAATGAGTTGAAAAAGAAAGAAAAGATGAGTGTCATGAAAAATAGAATTAGGAAAAAAATTCCAAAGAGAAAAAAGCCAAAAAAAAAGAAAGAAAAAATAGATCAAAAGAAAGAAAAAGTTACCAGAACTACGCATGACCTGATTCTCCTCTCTCGGGGGTGAGATACATAGGCTGCCCTACTAAAGGCTTGGTCCAACCAAATAAACAATTTAGAATTACCTAGTCAAAAGAAACTGGGGCATGAGTTAATCCTCATTGCTTGAGTCGATTTCAAAAGTTGTAAGTCCTACCCCACTTTAAGTGTCGTTTTGGGCCTCATGCTATCCTTTTTTTCTAACCCTATCCAAAAGCCAAGTTACAACCAAAGAAAGACCTTTAGATCAATATTTAAGAATGTTAAGGATAAGAATGCAACGCATATGATAATGCATTTTGGGAACTACTTGTCTTCCTCAGCATAAGGAATCAGGAGAGAAATAAAAATGAGAGAGTCTTATTGGTGAAAACCCTCAAGGGCACCATAAGGCGATAGTAAGTTGAGAGAGTCTTATTGGTAAAAACCGTTATGGGCACCATAAAACGACTGTGAGTTGAGAGAAATGAAAATTAGAGAATCTCATTGGTGAAAAAACCTCATGGATACCATAAAGCAATGGTGAACCGAGAGTAACAAAATGAGAGAGACTTGTTGGCGAAAACCCTTTAAGGTGTCACTAGCCGAATGAGGTCTCTGAATGCAATTTACCCAAGAAAGTAACTCAATTTCAGGGTTATTAGCTCAACAACAATTGGTGAAAGTTTGGATGAAAAGATCAGGCAGCTTAATCCAAATGCATGGCATAATCATTAGAGTTGATTGCCATTTTAGATAAAATTTTTGTTTCTTTGTTTCAAATGGAGACATTCATTGTCTTTTCTTTCTTCTCTTTATCTTTATTTTTATTTTCTTGAGTCAGTTATCCAAATAAAAAAAAATCATCATAGTCATTTTTCTCGTGTCTTTGAGTCAAATCCATGACAAAATAAGTGAGAAAAGATTTCAAAACTGGCTACCAGCGTCTTCAATTACACAAAACAAGACAAAGTCAGCATATGAAAGAGACATGATTGTGAGCCGAATAAGGCATGTAAAATTTTTTGTCAACAGACAAGCTTAGGTACTCATGAAAATACCAAGGTTTAAAGGGTTTATCTGAGAAGCATGACAAAACAGAGCTACTGTGTTTATTTCGGAGTCACTCTTAATAATCTGAGTTTGGTTCAATGACACGACAAAGCAGGGGCAAGTGCCAGCAATCTGAAACAAAATAAAGGGAATAAACACTGGGGAAGGTGTCGGGACAGCCAAGTGCCGCAAGCCACCACTAAGTTTTTAACTGACAATTTTTTTTTGTTAAAACAGGGGTAAATTCCCTTTACTTTATTCAGCTACCATTGGAAATGCACATCCGTGAGATTTTATTTTTTGTTCAGGACCCTCCTGAAAAATGAGATTTTACTTTCTATTCAGGACCCTCCTGAAAAATAGTAATTTACTTTATGTTCAGGATACTCCTGAAAATAGGAAATTACTTTTTGTTCAGGGCCCTCCTGAAAAATAGAATTTTATTTTCTGTTCAGGACCCTCCTGGAAAATGGGAATTTACTTTCGGTTCAGGACCCTCCTGGAAAATAGGAATTTATTTTATGTTCAGGACACTCTTGAAAAATGGGATTTTACTTTCTGTTCAGGACTCTCCTGAAAAATGGGATTTTAATTTCTGTCCAGGACCCTGCTGAAAAATAAGAATTTACTTTATGTTCAGGAACTTCCTGAAAAATGTAAAATTACTTTTTGTTCAGGGCCCTTCAGAAAAATGGGATTTTATTTTTTGTTCAGGACCCTCTTGAGAAATGAGAATTTATTTTATGTTCAGGACCCTCCTGGAAAATGAGATTTTACTTTCTGTTCAGGACCCTCCTGAAAAATGGGGTTTTACTTTCTGTCCAAGACCCTCCTGAAAAATGGGAATTTATTTTCGGTTCAGGACCCTCTTGGAAAATGGGAATTTACTTTCTATTCTGGACACCCCTGAAAAATAGAATTTTACTTTCTGTCCAGGTCCCTCCTGAAAAATGGGATTTTACTTTCAGTTCAGAACCCTCCTGAAAAATGGGATTTTACTTTCTGTTCAAGACCCTCCTGAAAAATGAAACTTTACTTTCTGTTCAAGACTCTCCTGAAAATTGGAAATTTATTTTATGTTCAGGACCCTCCTGAAAAATAGGATTTTACTTTCTGTTCAGGACCCTCCTGAAAAATGGAACTTTACTTTTATATTCAGGACCCTTCTGAAAAATGAGATTTTGCTTTATGTTTAGGACCCTCCTGAAAAATGATATTTTACTTTCTGTTCAAGACCCTCCTGAAAAATGGGATTTTACTTTATGTTCAGGACCCTTCTGAAAAATGGGATTTTACTTTATGTTCAGGACCCTTCTAAAAAATGAGATTTTACTTTCTGTTCAGGACCCTCCGGGAAAATAAAAATTTACTTTCTGTTCAGAACCCTCCTAGAAAATGGAAATTTACTTTCTGTTTAGGACCCTCATGAAAAATGGTAATTTTTGGGATTTTACTTTATGTTCAGGACCCTCTTGGTAAATGGAAATTGACTTTTGGTTCAGGACCCTCCTGAAAAGTGGGATTTTACTTTTCGTTCAGGACCCTCCTGAAAAATGGGATTTTACTTTCTGTTCAGGATCCTCCTGAAAAATAGGACTTTACTTTTCTGTTCAGGACCCTCCTGAAAAATAGGATTGTACTTTCTGTTCAGGACCCTTATGAAAAATGAGACTTTCTTTCTATTTAGAACCCTCTTAAAAATGGGATTTTACTTTCTGCTCAGGACCCTCTTGAAAGTAAAAATGAGAGTTTACTCTCTGCTCAGGACCCTGTTCCAACACAAAATAAAGGAAATGAACACTGGAGCAGGTGTCGGGATAGCCAAGTGCCGCAAAACACCACTAAGTTTTTAACTGAAAAAGTTTCTTTGTTGAAACAGGGGCAAATTCCCTTCACTTTATTCAGCTACCATTGGAAATGCACATTTGTGAGATTTTCTTTTCTTTTCTGGACCCTCCTAAAAAATTGGATTTTACAATCTGTTCAGGACCTTCCTATAAAACGGAAATTTACTTTATGTTCAGGACCTTCCTAAAAAATAGAAATTTACTTTATGATAGGACCCTCCTGGAAAATGGGATTTTATTTTCTATTCAGGGAAAATGAAAATTTATTTTATGTCCAGGACCCTCCTAGAAAATGAGATTTTACTTTCTATTCAGGACCTTCCTGAAAAATGGGATTTTACTTTCTGTCCAGGACCCTCCTGAAAAATGAGAATTTACTTTTTGTTCAGGACCTTCCTTGAAAATGGGAATTTACTTTATGGTCAGGATCCTCCTGAAAAATGGCATTTTACTTTCTCTCAGGACCCTCCTGAAAAATGGGATTTTACTTTCTGTCCAGGACCCCCTTAAAAAATAGAAATTTACTTTCTGTTCAGGATCCTCCTGAAAAATAGGATTTTACTTTCTGTCCAGGATCCTCCTGAAAAATAGAATTTTACTTTGTGTTCTAGATCCTCCTGAAAAATAGGATTTTACCTTCTATTCAGGACCCTTCTGAAAAATAGGACTTTACCTTCTGTTCAAGACCCTCCTGGAAAATGAGAATTTACTTTCTGTTCAAGACCCTCCTAAAAAATGGGATTTTACTTTCTGTTCACTACCCTCCTGAAAAATAGAATGTTACTTTCTGTTCAATACCCTCCTGAAAAATGGGATTTTAATTCATGTTCAGGACCCTTCTGGAAAATGAAAATTTACTTTCATGTTCACGGCCCTCCTGAAAAATTATATTTTAATTTCTGTTCAGGATCCTCCTGAAAAATGAGAATTTACTTTCTGTTCAGGGCCCTCCTAAAAAATGAGAATTTACTTTCTGTTCAGGACTCTCCTGAAAAATAGAAATTTATTTTATGTTCAGGACCCTTCTGAAAAATAGGATTTCACTTTCTGCTCAGGACCCTCTTGAAAAATGAGATTTTATTTTCTGTTTAGGATCCTCCTGAAGAAATGGGAAATCACTTTCTGTTCAGGACCCTCCTGAAATATAAGATTTTACTTTCTGTTCTGGACCTTCCTGAAAAATGGGTATTTACTTTCTGTTCAGGACCCTCCTAAAAAATAGAAATTGACTTTCTGTTGAGGACCCTCCTGAAAATGGGTATTTACTTTCTGTTCAGGACCCTCCTGAAAAATAGATTTTTACTTCTGTTTAGGACCCTCCTAAAAATGAGATTTTACTTTCTGTTTGGGACCCTCCTGAAAAATTGGATTTTACTTTCTGTCCCGGATCCTCATGAAAAATGAGTTTTTACTTTCTGTTCAGAACCCTCTTGGAAAATGGGATTTTACTTTTTGTTCAGGATCCTCCTGGAAAATGGAATTTTACTTCATGTCCAGGACCTTCCTGAAAAATAAGATTTTACTTTTTGTTCAGGACCCTCCTTGAAGATGGGAATTTACTTTCATGTTCAGGACCCTCCTGGAAAATGAAAATTTACTTATATGTTCAGGACCTTCCTGAAAAATTGAATTTAATTTCTGTTCAGGACCCTCTTGGCAAATAGGAATTTACTTTCTGTTTAGGACCCTCCTGGAAAATGGAAATTACTTCATGTTCAGGACCTTCGTGGAAAATAGAAATTTACTTTCTGTTCAGGACCCTCCTGAAAAATGGAATTTTACTTTCTGTTCAAGTCCCCCCTGAAAAATGGGAAATCACTTTCTGTTCAGGACCCACCTGAAAAATGAGATTTTACTTTCTGTTTTGGACCCTCCTGGAAAATGGGAATTTACTTTATGTTCAAGACCCTCCTGGAAAATGGAATGTTACTTTCTGTTCAGGACTCTCTTGAAAAATGGGAATTAACTTTATGTTCAGGACTTTCCTGGAAAATGGGACCATACTTTCAAAAAATGAATTCCTTCTTTTATTATAATCTTTGTTTGGGATAATTTTCGTTTTAGTTTTTATTTTAGTTTCAGGAGCCCGCCTGGAGAACATGATTAGAAAATTGTAAGTCCGAAGATCGCCTGAAGAACAGGGTGATGAAATTGAAAGTTGATAAAATTGTAAGTTAGGAGCCCGCCTGAATAATAGGGTGATGAAATTGAAAGTCAAGTAACAAGGTTAAGAGATTGAAAATCAAGCAACAAGGTCAACATGTTGAAAGTCAAACAACAAGGTCAAGAAGTTGAAAGTCAAACAATAAGGTCAAGAAGTTGAAAGTCAAGCAACAAGGCGAAGAAATTCAAAGTCAACAGATTAAAAAAATAGCAAGTCAGGAGCCCGCCTGAAGAACAGGGTGATGAAATTGAAGGCCAAGCAACAAGTTAAGGAAATGACAAGTCAAGAGTCTGCCTGAAGAATAGGATGATGAAACTCAAGTAAAGAGTCCAAAAGAAGCCGCATAGATAGGACTTTTGTAATTTCATTTATGCTTTAACTTGTAATTATTGTTTTTTTTGTGTAATGAAAGAGTAACGGACCGGAACCTCGACGGGACCTCACTCAACTCTCCAATTCGGTATAGTCCTTCTCCTTTCTTTGGAGATACCCTTGACTTAATTCCCTCATAACTTGGGTAGGTAGGATGTCCTAAATCAAGATTTGGTCGCCCTCCTTCCTTCTGTTTAATTCCTTTTGAATAATGATCGGGATAAAATTTTATCTCATTGTGTAATTTTTTGTCTGAAAATACTTCATGTTTACATTCAAAGGGGGCATGCTGTAGACACCTAATTTTTTCCCTCTAAGTCCAATTTTATTCATTTTAGCTCATATTACCACACACCCTCATCCATGTGATTATACCCCACAAAAATACAAAAAAAATAACAAACCTTAACATAATCCCTAACAAATTCTATCTTGTTTTAATCGTATCCTAACCAACTTTATACCTCATCCTAACAACCTACCCCACCCCTACTCACCACCACATACCTTCAATTCCCCTACCCCCACGTCTTATTCAAGATGGAAACTAATTCACAAAGACACAAAATAGAAGAGGGCCCCACTTGAAAGACGTTTTTTGATTTTTTTTCTATTTTTCATAAAGGAGAACAAAAATGCACTCAAAAAAGGACTCCATTTTTCTTTTGGGGCCCACATGATATTCCTTTTTCTTTTTTTCTTTCCAAATAGATAGAGGGAGGCACACATACTGAGGATCACTTTTTCTATTTCCAAAACAAGAACACACAGCACACGCAGAAGGAAAAAAAAAGGGACATCATCTCCTCTATTTTTATATACAAATACGGTAGCACCCATAGGATCTATCTCCACTGATTCATGCACATTTACCACACTCATCATCGGAGAAACAGTGAGAGGGAGAAATCAAGAGATGAGGGAGATAGAGAGATTGAGAGATTGAGAGATTGAGAGATCGGGGAGGGAGAGATAAGAGCAGATCGAGAGTGAGAGATCGAGGAGGGAGAAATCCAGTTGTTTTTCTAGAATTTCCAACAAAATTTTTGCCGGAATTAGTGACTAGTTCATCTATTCAACGTACCCAGCTCCGAAATACTCCAATTTTTCCATTTCCCATGATTTTCCAAACAAATCTGGCCTGAAAACGTCGAAACACATCGGAATCTGTCTTGACCTGCCGTTTCTGCTGCCGCCGGAGCTCACTGGAGCTCGGTCTACACTGGGCTTTGTTTTTTTATCGGGTGTTAAGGTTTTGGGTTCATCTGTCTTCGTGTTTCTGGGCTATTTTTCTACTGATTTGGAGAGTCGAGACTTCGTTGGTATTCTTTGAGGTGTCGGGCAACTTTTATCATCTTATTAAGTTAATCGAAAGCATTCGAAAGGTCCAATTCTATCCTTTCTTCCTTTAATTTTACGTCATCGTGAATAATTTGTGTGTTTGATATGTTTGAATCTTGATTGTGTATTGGTGGATGTTGGATTTTGAACGTTGAAAACTTGAATTGACAATCGAAGTATGTGTTAATCATTGGTTAATGGATTTGGGGGATTGAAATTTGATAAAAGATGAGTAAATTAATTGTTTTGATTCATTGTTATTGTTACTTTGTGTCTAATTGTCAACTCCTTGATAATATCATAATATGTTGAAATGGATAGGCAAAAGTAGGTCCGGGTATGCAAAATTTAGGAATAAGTGTTTTTCTTATTGAAAGTTTGAATGTGGAATTTGAGTTGAATGGTTTGATTTTAGTTCTTGCATTTGGAAATGTATTCTTTTAGTCGGGGAATGCCCCGTGATCACTTGTATTTATTCGTCAGGGAATGCCCCGAAGCATTTTGTATTTGGAGGACGTTCGGATAAAAAATTGGAGCGTAGTTTATGACTAGTGTAGGTTAGCGTAGGTTTATATTTTCGCATTTTTTATTTTGGACTGTATAATTGGACTGGACACTAAATTTTTGATTGTTTTGTTTGTTGATTGATTTTTTTGCGTGTTTTTTTGTGTGATTTATATATTCGTAGTGTCAAAATTAGCCGATATGCTCCACCAAGTAATAGTGGTCGAACCACGGGATCGAGGGGTGACTAACACCTTCCCCTCGGTCAACAAAATTTCTTAACCGGAATCTCTGTTTACAGATCAGTTTAAAAGAGTCAAAATCGTTTTGAAAGGATTTTTCAAAGGTGACTTGGCACACCGAATTATGCCAAGTGGCGACTCTGAGTTTTGAATGTAAATGTAATCCTTTTTCGAAATAAATCTTCATTTTGTCTCTTTAATAATAAAAATCCTTTCGAAATTTAAAATCTAATCTTTTTTGGTTAAAAAAGGGGTGTAACAGTAGGGGACATTTTTCAATATTTTGTTAGGACAATTTCAAGATACTACAATCAATAGAAATACAAAGGAACGACAAGCTTATTCAACCTTGTAAATAAGTTACATCGATGGCAAAATGAAATATGCAATTAGCAAAAGTAACAATACATATTTTCGAGTAATGTAACATTGGAAAAGAAAAAAATTCGGGCTTCACTATTTTTTATTTCAAGCAGTGAAAAATTGAAGCAAAGCACAGTGAATAATATTTTCGATTAATGTAACTTATTTGAGAAATGTGAATATGAGTGTTTTTGGGGTGGGGAAGAGGGGTGGAGGTGGAGGCATAAGTCACATTTGTCATTTTTCGAAAAATGACTAACCTTGACTTATGAGGGAAGTCATTTTCCCTCAAATAAAAGAAATGAGTTGTTATGAAAAATATTTTCACAATATTTAACTACAATCAAAGAAAAAAAATAAAAAAAATATTTTTGAGAAAATATTTTCCATCGTACCAATCACACCCGTCATGTCTTCCATCGCCAAGATAAGTTCATATGTTTGTGCTTATACAAATGAATATTTACAATGTACATATATTAGAATTAAAAATTATTTAAATCATTTATGTTGTTTAATAATGTAATGACGTAATTCTCACATAATACTTTTTAATAGACTGCGGATATATATTTCTTTCATTTGTTTGAATTACTCTGTCATAATCAATACTCTTATTGTTGGCAAAAAAATTTCTCTTGATAGTGCAATACAACTGGCCATGTGAGAGTACATATTGCGCAGATGAACCCGGAACCAAAATATACCTTATAATTAAAAAAATCAATGTATGCCATATATATATATATAAAAAAAAATGCATTAAAATAGGCTTTGTTCACTTATTAAGAGCACAATACCTTTAAATTTGTAACGGATGATGGTTGACAACGTTAAAAAAGTGAAATCCATTTTTTTATGGATTCTGCACTTATTAAGTGCACCATCCTTAAGAAAAAATGAATTGTGCACTTAATAAGTGCACAATGTATTTATTAATATTGTGTTTCACGTGCCACTTTCAATCTAATGTCAAATTATCTCCAAACAAATATTAATTTAGGATCAGTGGTGAAAATTTGAACATTAAGAGATCTTTCCTCTCAACATTTTATTAGTACTCTAGTAAGATTTACCAGTCACCTAGATTGCATTTTTATCAAAAAAAATTACAAATAGTGTCTTTATTTATTGAGATAGTTAATACTCAGATTCATTATTTTTCGTTATCGAGATCTTTTCTCCTAGCATTTACTCAGAAAATTAAGTGTGAACAAACACGTGATAATCATGGATGTCAATCATATGCCAGTGGGTATCTCTGTGTATCATTTGAGTTTGCTCATTAAATTTTCAAAACTTGTAGGTTAGATTATTGGGATCGCGGCGGGTATTTTGATATACTGTTTATAAATAATAATTTGCTTTATTTATTTATATTATTTTATTCTTAACATTAAATATTATTATTTAGTATATTTTAAAAGTATTAAATTAATTATATTCAATAGGTAATATGGTGAATTATACCTATCATTTATTATTTCTTAATTTATGTGTTAACGAAAAAGTGAAAAAATAAAAATGAACGAAACGAGTAAGATTCTATCATAAGAAATTGGACAAACTTTGATAAATTCACTCTTTGTGTAATTTTCATGTTTATGAGAATAAAATATATAATTAAAGATATCCAAATTATATATCTAGCTAAACTTTAACTTTAAATCTGTATAATTTTTAAATAAAGTTTTGATTTTTTTTTAATTCAATTGTTCGCATATAACTCATAATTAAATCATAGCATTTCAATCAATGACAGGGATAAAGTTTAGTTTACATGTTTTATTGAAATCAATAACTTTTTCTATTAAGAATTTAATTGGATCCATATAAATTATTACTCTATTTATTAAAAAAATACACAATTGTGCAAAAAAGGGACAATAAAAATAAATGAATTGTGCATTAAATAAGTGCACAATCCATAAAAAAAATGGATTGGGCTTTTATTTAGCGCACAATCTATTTATTAATAGATTGTGGACTAAAATGTGCACAATCTTTAAAAAGTGTCACGTGAAACACAATATTAATAAATACATTGAGCACTTATTAAGTGCACAATCCATTTTTTTCATGGATTGTGCATTTAATAAGTGCACAATCCTTAAAAAAATGGATTGTGCACTTAATAAGTGCACAATGTCAATTTTCACTTTTCTAACGCCGTCAACCATCATCCGTTATAAATTTAAAGGCATTGTGCACTTAATAAGTGCGCAAAGACTATTTTAATGCCTTTTTTTATATGGCATACATTAGTTCTTTTTTTAGTTGTAGGATATATTTTGATTCCGGGTTTGCGGCAGATATCGTCCAACATTTGAAATTGCTTGTCTCTGAGCGTTGTTATTTATCATCATTATAAAATAAAATTTTACTGAAAATTATTTGCACACAAATTTAAGAGGATTTGCTTCATAATCAGGCGTACAAAGTTGAAGTTTAGGAATGAAGACATGCTTAATAGCTAGTTGACTCGTTATTATTTCTGCATACATGACATTGTTATTAAATTCGCGATAAATATTATGTGTATCATTGCGTAAACCATTAAAAAAAAATTCAAATTTCTAAGTAGCATGATTGGTGCATTTTCTTTTAGAAGTAACCTGTTCAAGGATAATTTAATACATGTTGTCATGTCCTATTTCAATCCGGCCGAAACAACACATAATATGTGGTGGCGTTTATGGCTCTCGGATTTAGAAAATTCGTTTTTAGAGTAGCCACTTAACTTTTTAGGAAAATTAGGAAAAAATATTTTTTTATGTGAAAACTCTGTTTGGTCTTTCAAAACATATTTTGAGATTCTGAGTAAGGATTTTAGTTACCCGAGCGGAAGGTGTTAGGCATCCCTCCGAGCCTATCCGAAGATAGTCCTTACGCTCAGTTTAGGAAGATATTAGGAATTTTTTTTTTATTTTGTTAGTTGCTTAAAATGGTGATAAGACAACTTTTATTATTAATTTAATCGGTTATCTTAAAATGAATGAAAATTTAAGGTATAATAAACACTACCATGTATAAAGAAGTAATATAATTATCGCAAAATATATGAATGAGTATTTTAGAATATGAAAGGGGTAGTAATATAATTTACACATATTAGACAGTGCAAAATCTTATAATTCTATAAAGAAATTTAGGACATATGAAGTTTAAGTTTCTGACTAGAATATAAACAAATATGTTTTTTCATGACGTGAAAATTTATTTGCGAAATGTAAATTTAAGAGTATGTAAAGAATATATGAAAGATTATTAATGGGTTTAAATTAAAAATAATAACAATAATAATAATAATGATAATAAAGATAATAATAATAATAATAATAATAATAATAATAATAATAATAATAATAATAATAATAATAATAATAATAATAATAATATAATGCCACTACAAGAAAATGGTTAAATTGTGACGGAATATTTGAGACGGAACACTTCTGTCACAATTTGTGACAGAATTTTGATGAATTTATGGTGAATTATTTTTGCATAAATATAATTTATTTATTTTTTAAATTTTCACTAAAAATTCAAAGAGTGACAGAATTGTGACAAATTTTTGACAGATTTAAATATAATTTTTGTGACAGACATATTTTTGTCACAAATTAAAGCTGATGAGAAAAAATAATAACTTTCTAACACAAATCTGTTACTAAATTTGTGATAGATTGAGCATTTCATCACAATAATTTTTTTTTTTAAAAATAACTGTTGTAATAAAAATTTGTGACAAACTTATTCCGTCACAGTAAAAAAATAAATAAATTATTTTTGATGAATGAATTTATTTTCATCAAAAGCAGGATTGGCGAGTTTCCCTCTCAAATTTTTTCTATCTTTACATTTTTCCACAATTTTCTTACACCTTTTCATTTCCCTCAAAACATAGACAAAGTGAAAAACCCTCATTTCCCTCAATTGTGCACTCAGTCGCATTTAGCATTCAACAGTAGATTCATCTCAAGCACTCATCTTAATTTCTATGCTTATTCTTAACTTGTTGAGATAATTTATGTCAAATTCTATCTTTTACATCTCAACAAATAGAATAGATGGTTGTTCATAATTTCAATTTTGACATACATATGAAATAGATCGTTTCTTTAGCTATTTGAACTATAGATTTGAATTTTTTGAATAGAAAATAATTCTCAGCGTCTTTAGTTATTTTCATTTATTTACTCGTGCTGATTATTTTTTGTTATTGTGGTTTTATGTGTTTGAGAAGCTTAAAATTGTGTTTGCTTGATAGGTGTTTGTTTGAACGTTTAACCTGATTTCTTAATTTGTGGGGTTGTCTGTGGTATTGTTGATAAAGAAGCTAAGAATTGTAATTGCCTAGGAGATTCTTGTTTACTGCACTCTCTTTATCTAACCTTTGGCTCACATTGGCTTTTGTGCTGCGGCTTTTAATCGTGGGGTTAGTCAGGATTTTCTTTTGGTTTGTATTGAGTTGTGATTATTACTCGCTTTGTTTGTCTATTTTTGAGTTAATACGGAGTTTAAGAGAGTAAAGGAACTTGAATCTCGTGGTCTTAGACTAAAGATGTGTAAAATGTAACAAAATGATCTTTAATCTTGTGATATTAAATATGTCATGGATAATGTTGAATTAAAGAGTTGTCAGTAAAGGAAAGATGCATTTTTTGTAAACGTACTAAAAAGGAAAGTAGGACAAACAAATTAAAACTTAGAGGTACGAATTCCATGCTTATAGAACCCTTAGTTCAGCTTAAAAAATAGGTACTTTACAGGTACTAAAGTAAAGTGAGTAGGAATAGATTGAATTTGGATATAGAGGGTTCAGTTAACTGATCCCAACTATTTTTTTGTTGAGTTATTGATTGATAAGTTGAATTGATTTCTAGTGCCATTGATTTAGTTCTTCACTTTTTTGCTATTGCTGATTATATATATATTTATTTCATTTTTGTTCCTGATAATTTTGCTAATAGTGAAAACTATGTGGGGAGACTTTGTAAAGATGGCATTAGATAGTTGATACGGAAGGGAAAGCGCAGATTGTGAGTTGTTGTGTGATGAAATCTGCATGTTGAATGTCAAACGATGCTCTTGTTCCTTTTGTTTGTTTATGTATTTCTCCTGGGGGTCGAAAGTAATTAGAAGTAGTTTAATGAGCTGACACATTCATATCTCTAGTGCCTTAAACTACTCTGTTTTGGGGTTTGGGGGTGGAATAGGGATACAAATGACTAACTTTATACTATTGTGGCTTGTAATGTCTGCCCACGTTTATGTCAAATAAAGGTGACCTCTGGTTAAGGATGAAAGTCATATCCGTCCCATCACAATCTTTGGTGGTGCGTCAAGGCAAGTTATGAGCAAACTTTAAAGGCAAATATTAACTCGATGTGATCTTGAACCGTATGAGTTGAATTCGAAAGGACTTTAAATCCATCTCTTCTTCTCATATTGAGCAAAATCGTTGCGTAGGAATGAAGTTTTTCAATATGAAAGTTAGTTGCTTCTAACATTACCGAGTATCATATTGCTCGGACCCTAAAAAATGGCTGTTACAACCATGTCGGATCCTCCAAAATGCACTACTTATGGAGGGATTCAGCATGCACCCATTGACGTTTTCTTCAGAGCGCGAGCAACATATATGATAGTATTTGATATAAAGAACATTTAACTATGAAATTTTGTTATAACAAGTTAAAGGATTATCCAAAGAGGAACTGGAGACTCATGGTGAATTAGTACTTATGCCATCAGAGAGAATTCAGGCGATACCCGATAGAAGTACAACAAATGCAGCGAGAAAAGATGAGGTCGTGGGACTTTATCGTTCAAAAAAAAATATAAAGTTCGACTCAGGTAATATACATAATCAATGCCTAAATCCATCTCTATTTGGTTTTTGCTACGATTGGTTTTGATGTAAAAAACGCGTATCAGAAAGACAGTTCGACGATGGTTACTACGATCAAACTGATGAGGCCATTCATTTTAGATCAGAATACAAAATGAGGAAAATGAAACAGGCTTGTAACATTCCAATTCTAGTTCATTGATTTCGTTTTCACTGCTAGTTTTACATGGAACCATCACATAACCGAATGTTAAATTCGACAGGATGAAGGATTAGATGTTATTTCAGAAGGTCTGGACACATTAAAAAATTTAGCTCGTGACATGAACGAGGTTTCCCTCATGATCCCCGACTTGTGTACTAAAAATCGTTCTGTTCTCATGAAATGAAACTGTTTCTTGATCATCGTTTTGTTTCATTTTGTTTCAGGAATTGGATAGGCAAGTTCCGTTGATTGATGAAATCGATACAAAGGTCAGAATTACTATTTCATAAATCTTAACAAACAATGTTGA
Organism: Capsicum baccatum var. pendulum; assembly: GCA_030864225.1. NCBI lineage: Eukaryota > Viridiplantae > Streptophyta > Magnoliopsida > Solanales > Solanaceae > Capsicum > Capsicum baccatum. Next base: position 61,051,967 of record CM061550.1, on the reverse strand, counting down.
TACATCAACTTACTTTGTTTGTACTTACAGGTTGATAAGGCAAGTAGGCAACTAGTGATATCAAAAACAATAATGTCAAACTCAAGGAAAACATTAACAAGGTATCGCGGAGCAGATTACTTCTTTTTTTTTTGACTCATTTTTCTAATGACGACTATCAACATTGTTCGTTCTTTTTTCTTCAGGTATGGTCCAGCAGCAACTTCTGTATCAATATAATACTTATCTGTATTCTTCTGGGAATTGTGACCTATCTTTACAAGTAAGTTCAATCTTTGTAGGTTACATTACATTGTTTCTTCTTATTCAGCTTTGTGATATCTTCCTTGATGGTAATTATGTTTAGAAGCTAGGTTACTCGGACTCTTCAAAATTATGGCCGCACCCGTGTCGGATCCTTCAAAAATACACTATTTTTGGAGGATCCGACACACACCCGTAGACATTTTTAAAGAGTCCAAGCAACTTATCTTAGAAGTTAAGATAAGAAGTCTTCTGTTGTTTTGATCCTTCAGTTTGGTAGCTGTAATTGGTGCAGTAATGCTTAGTAAAGTGTCATGTTTTCTTGGTCAGGTTCCTTTGTGAACCAATATCAGTGGATGCATATTCATCCTAGATAGTCATTTTTCACATATATTAGTAGATAGTAGAGAGTAAATGGTAGATTAGTAAACTAATTTTTAACGTGCAGTGTACAAATTAAATTGTACAATGTACATTTGCACCTTTATCAAATACATCAATTAAGATGCATACCTCATCCCTTGTTTGTGTCAATCTCTCGAAATTTGTCTATTCGCAACTCTAGTGACAATTCGCAACGTGCAATTTTATAATAAAAACCGACTAATTCTTCTAATACATGTGCACTTAAATCCAACAATTAACTTATTATGAAATGGACAGAGTAATTATTTGTCAAAAGTGAACTTTAATTAACCTAGACATGTGTACCTGCCGACGTGCTTCTCTCTTAGCCTTTTCTGTTCTCTCTTCTTCTGTTGATTCCTTTGGTTGTGGGAAATTTTTATAGAAGTTGTTTGTTGAAGTGGTATCTACATTACTCTAATTGCATGTCATTTTTAGTAGATTGTTAAGTTGCTTGCTTTTGTTTACTGCGTTGTGTGTTCTGTTGTGGTAATTGCAATCTAAGGTATTTTTTCAACTTTGTTATATGTTCTATTGTGGGAAAATCTTGTAAAATTGCTCGCTTTTGTTTACTGCATTGCTCGAGTACCACGACTGGATGAGGAAACTAAGTAGTTAAATATTTGGTGGCTGATTATTTGTAATTTTTAGGATAAAATGGAGGCCGTCATATTTACTCTTTTGGGCTCATCAGATGATTCATCAGAAGATCAAGAACTCGATATAAGTCGCATGTAATTTGATGTTGCGGGTGAAGCAAAAAAAGGGTGTGTTTATGGATTGCGCTCTCAAGCTTCAACCTTGTATAAAGATCAAAATTCTGTCAATTTGACAAATTTAGTGTCCGATCATGTTGCCCGAAGAGCGCATCAAAATACTTGAGAAAGAGGTGTCGCAAATGAGAAAAAATCAAGAGAGAGTTCTTCAAGAACGTGTAGAAGCGGTGGTGCAACAATGAGTAGAGCAAGAGGTTTCCCGTTTGAGGTAACAAAGTGATGATCGATTCAAATCTATGGAGGAGCAATGGTCTCGCATGATGAGCGATATGACATTATATTCTCGCTCATTTAGTAATCCTACTCTCCCTAATAGGGACTCATCTAATGCTTAAGTGTTTAATATTTTGAGACTTTAGTTACTTGAAGTGTCGACTTGAACATTGTCACACTTTTTTGGATAGTTATATGCTTTAAATTTTAAACATTGGTAGACTTTTGCTTATTGAATTCGTGATTTTGCATGTTTTGATTAACTTCAGACGTTTTTTATTATATATCTTATATTATGTGAGAGAGAGCATAGTATTTTGTAATTATTATTTATTAAAATTAAAAATTCAAATAAAATTTGTGACAAATTTAATTTGTCACAATCTATCCTAAATTTGTTACTAATATAGGTAAGAGAGTCATATTGTGACTAAATTAGTTAGTCACAAATTATTCGTAAAGAAATATATTGTCACAATTGTGGTGACTAGGTTTGAAAATTTGTAACGAAAATTTTTCTGTCACTATTTTAAAATGGAATATTTTGTCAAAAATCTGTTATAAATTTGTGACGAAATTTAAGTCAAATTTAAGGATTTATATTGTGACGGACAATTTGTCTCAATTTCATCACAATAATTTTGTGACGAAAATTAAATTCGTCACAATGATTTTATGACCAAAGATTCTGAGATGTACATTTTTCCGTCACAAATCCATCACAATCAATGATTTGTGACTAAAAAATCTCTGTCACAATTTCCCTATTTTCTTGTAGTGTGCACATAACCTGTGAAGTTGTTTAAACCATCACCATCATCATCACCATAATAATAATAATAATAATAATAATAATAATAATAATAATAATAATAATAATAATAATAATAAAGACAAGACCTAAGGACACTTTTTTGCTAAATATCTCTGTTGTAACAGTAAAAAATACTATGCACAGGACCCCACATATTACTGTGCAAGATTCTCTTTTTTGTTATTTATAGGAGCCTCATTCTCAGATAAGAGGCATTCAGTTTTTCTTAGAACTTCTCTTTCTAAAAATTCTCTACTCTTTCTCTCTATAATATATTGAAGATCAAATAAATAAGAAGAAGTTACTACTATTTTCGTCTGGTGTCCAGATAAGTCAGGTACATATCTTTTATTTATTGCAATCATTCAATTAAACCTTCTACCATAACGTAGCTGTGACTATGTCCGGCTGAAAAATTTCTTATATCCATGCTAAAGATCTAACCTCACTGACCTGTTAACTATGAGAGCTCCAGACTCTATCTAGATATAAAAGAATCTTTGAAATTTTTTTACTTGGTTCCACAATGGAGGTACAGTCGAGTTTAATATTCTTATGATAGCCTTATCTCTGTGACTCCGTCTAGTAAGTTGTGCCTCTTAAGCCCGTATTATTGTTGAAGAAGGGCGAACTTTGCACAATTAGAACTTCTAGACACACAGGTTTAACATAAGATTGTTAGATCTCTGACAGGCCCCATGTTTGGGTAAAAGAGGAGTGTCCATACAGCCATTTAATTACCCCAGATTCTTTTCTATTTCGATTGGTGCTTTGGTTCGGTTTTTCGACTTAGGCTTAATCCGATATTATTACGAGGTTTGGTAGGTTGAGTGGCATACCCCAGCCTAAGAGATCCTGTTAATGGTATCAGAGCCTGTGAATTTTCATAGTAAATATGTTAAGTGCGGTGAAGATTTTTGGTATGAATATAAGAATTTTACAAATTATGGATATGGGAGAAGTAAGTACTAAAAGTATAAAACTCGAAGAGGTAGATTTACCTCAAGACATGGATATACTGAATAAATGGACTATTCCAAAAGTTGAATTAAAAACTATTTATGAATATGAATTTTTTGATAAAATAAAACACAAACAGATTATTAAAACAACTGAACAATCTCTTGCTTGAAATGCTGATGAACAGACTATTCAACTTCTTAATAAACGTGATATTGATATTTTCAAACGTAATTTTAATTATATGCATATTGGTTTAGTACAAATTGCCTTTCGACCTCTAACCCTAAAGGGTCTTCCTGAATCTTTTTTAGCAGCTTTGCGTGATGCTAGGAATTTGAATTTTCGAAAATCCTTAATAGGATCTATTGAATCTACTCTTGCTTATGGTCTTGTATATTTTAATACTCAGCCAAATTTACAATTATCTTTGACTGATGTGAATATCCTTCATGCTTTAACCCTAAATGTTGAGACTCATGGATATGATTATGCCCCTGGATCTGAACTAATAGGGTTATCTTACCGCATATATTATCGATTATTATCAACTCTAAATCCTAGATGTAAGTTGATTGATGATAATTCTGATTACACTATGCTTATTGAGACTAATTTTATAAAATCTAGGGTTACTACCCGAAGACCTATTAGATGGGATGAAATTGATTTTTCCCAAACTTGGATTTTCCTTACAAAGGCATGATTTTTATTTGATTTTTACGAATTTGAAGCATGAACCCATATCTTATGATGATTATTATGAAATCTTGATTTTTATGATTTTGAAAGATGAATTTACATGTGTGGAGATATAAAGCATGAATCTTGAACGATATTTATCATGATTTTGATATTTGGGTCGTGAATCCCCATTGAAAATTGTGTTTTTTTTAGAAAGTGTGTGTTATAAGCACGTTGATGTTGAATTTTTGAGATATTTTGAATGATTTGAACTTTTGGTCTTAATGAAGTTGTTTTGAACTCGAGTGTGAAAGAAATCCACAACGTGGTTGATTTTGATAGATGGGAAACATAATGGCTCCCGATGTATATTTATATATTACTGAAATTGTTTTGTTGTGGATTGTCTTTGAAATGATCCGAGCTAGTCCCGAGAGAAATCTTTAGTACCGAGTGGGAGGTATAAAGCGACCTTACTTCCCTAGAACTACGTGCCCCCATAGAAGTAAGCCTGAGGCTGATTTATATAGTGATCACTAGTTTGTGTGGATTTGATATCGATAGTCCTACTCTGATGGCAAGGATAGGACGACTCTCCCCAACGTGGGTTATACGTTGGACTCCATGATGCTCACATGGTTTATGTCGGTTATAGATCTCCCAGTGTGTGTGTTTCCTTGTGTCTATGGTGAATGGTGAAGTAAGTTGAAAGTGGAATTGTGAAAGTTATTCTTTCGAAAGATTTAAATGATATTTACATTATGAGAATTGATATTCTTGATGAACTGAAAGTGATTGACAAATTATATGATAACTCATATGTGTTATTGTACTTATTTCATCCTCTCATAATTATGATGATTTTCTTCGGGCTATGTGAGTCTTTCATACATCCTGCATATTTCTTATAAATATTTATGATAATGATGTTTATACAACTGCATACACCCCCTTATACTCGGTTCCTTTCCATGGTACTGACCCACATCTTCAAATGTGGGCTGTATTTTCTCGGAATGTAGGTTCAAATGCTCAGTTTCAGGTTCGACAGTGATTCTTCGGGCACGCTGTTGTACATCCTCTGTTGTGGTGAGTCCTCATGTTCCGAAGACGTGATGTCTGATGTTGGTTTTACGAAATTGTTTACATTTGATAACTGAGTATGAGTCAGTTGGGGCATGTCTCAATGGCTTGCTGGTTTTATTGATTTTCTTAGAGGTTTGTCAGACTAGTATAGATGTTGGGAGTTGACTAATAAGTCGTATTTTGTTATCTTTCTGAAATTCTTTTATTCTTGGATGATGATTACTCTGTTTATATTTGAGAGTTATTTATGGAAACCCTGTTGATTTGTGTTGAACTAAATGTAAATGGCTTAAAGTGTTAGCTTGGGGCTACTTGTAGCCTCAAGCACCGTGTGACACTTTGGGACCCATTTTCTGGGGCGTTACAGTTAGGAACTATGACATTGGAAAAGGTGACCATGAACGATTTGATGGCTGCCATAATAGGTATGAAACATGACCTTAGTAGCCAAATGGAGAGAATGGAAAAAAGAATGGACCGAGTGGAAGGAAGAATGAAAGGGACAAAAATTTCTCTTTGCAAGGAATTGGATAACTTGATAGAGAATCCAAGCCTTCCTAATCAAGTTCTTGTGAGTGGACATGCTACACATGAGCTACAAGGTAATCAAACTAACTCTTGCACTTTAGTGAGAGGCTAGTAGCCAACTAAGTGTGAATGGTAGTTTGTCTTTAGGTGAGCCGAATGTGACTCTATTTGGTGATGATAATGTACAACTTGAGATTGTGGATAAACTAGTTGATCCATCTAGTGTTAAGGCCATTGTGGCAAGTGATAGTACATTGTCTTATGGAAGTCATAAAGACCAACTTGTGTGTGAAAATGGTGATGTTGAACATGTTGGTTGAATGACTATGGATGACCCTCTAGTTGTTTTTGTTGTAGACCATGCTTGAATAGATGAGATATATGATTGTACTAGTGGTAGTATTGGAAAAAGAAAATGCATCCTAAACTGGTGTCCATGGACAATCCACCTATTTGATCCCGGTGATAATTTTAAGTATGGTGATGAGGATGCTTTTTGGAATAACTTGAATGCGTATGGAATTTATGGTCTTCCTATCTCAACTTTCAAGTCTCTTTGTTGTTTCAAGAAGAGTTTATGTTTTCCACTTGATGAACGACTCTGGTTCCTTGTTTCTTGTCACATTTATATGGATAAAATAGTTGACTCTTTCTTGGGAGGGTATTCGGGTAAGAGGGATATTTGGGTGCATGTGAAGTTTGAGCCACCTTGGCAAGATGCTTTGATTAATTACACTAATCCTAACCCTCATACCTTGACGAACTTGTGTTTGCTTGTCCAACCTATTGCTTTGCAAGGTTTGGATTTGAGGTAGAATCCTTTTTCAAGAAGGGGAGGATGATACAAGTACGATCGTGATTGTGGACCAATACGTAAAGACTCGAGCCCGGGTGGCTACCCAACCAATGGAACAAGCTTTGAAGTGTAGAGAATAAGTCCCAACACTCCAAAGTCATCCAATATGCACACTCCAAGGCCTCCCTTTTGTCTTGGCTCATTAAGGGCATTCTAATCATTTTGTATTAAGTTGAAACCTAAGCTATAAATAGAACATGTTAGGTCATTTTGTCATAACTTAGATGATATTTTGAGAGCTCTGAGAGTGTAGATATCACTTGTGACAAGTGTGGAATCACTTGTGTTGGTTGCTTGTTTTGAAACGTTGGTTGCTTGGAGATTCCGTTCCCTTGAGGTCACTGTAAGAACTTGATGTTATTTGTATGAATTCTTGGGTCTTAGTGTTCAATATACACTTTGGTTCATAGTGTTTGTGTCAAGTTATCTATCATTCTATCTTATTATTGTTTTTGTGTTCATTATCGATTTTGGGTGTCCAAACCCGAGACCTTGTCATTTTTGTTCTTGTTATCGCATTGTAATCTTAGTTTGTGGCTCGCTAATTATAAGTGTTGAACACCTTAGAATCTTGTTATTATCGTACTTGTATTGTTATTGTGTAGTGAATCCGAGGGGGATCACCAAAAAAGGTCCTCGGTTCTTCAAATCATGGACTGTTTTGATGTGTGTTAATTTCTTCCTTGTCGATCTTGTATCAAAGAGTACGTAAAGAAATATATGAAAGATTATGAATGGATTGAAATTAATAATAATAATAATAATAATATAATGAATAACCTGTGAAGTTTAAACCATCATCATCATAATAATAATAAAATAATCATAATAATAATAATGATAAATTAAGATAGTGACGATAATTGCAATATAAATAATAATGACAATAAAAGTAATATTGGCAATAATAATTAAGAGAATAATTATCATCTTAGCATGTAAAATAATATACCTTGTACATAATAGCAGATGAATATATATACCTCACATATCTATCCTAGAAACTCGAATAATGAAAAAAACAAAGAAAATACAGCGCAAAACATTAGAACTATTTATTTAAAAAATAAGTTAAAATTGATGGGTGGATCGTTTTTTCAAAAAATGTAAAGTTTTGTAATGTGCTTTCCTATTAGTTTTAAATTTTTTATCTTTTATTGTTGTGTTTTTAATGGGAACATGGTAGCTACTATTTTAATTTTATTTAGACATATTGGTGGTGAATTTTCAAAATAATTATCCAAATATGCTAAACATATATTCCTTCCTTAGTGATAACCACATATTATTTACGAAAGTCGGAATATTAAAACTGCTTCTAGGAGGGCCGACAAATAATAGAGTAACATGGATTTGATAATCGGATAAAGCTACCTTAAATAAACTTAACAACATGAGTTAGTAATTGTTCTAAAAATAGAACCCAACATAAAAAAATATAAGTTAACTCGAAAGACAATAAAAAATATTAGATTTGACTTAAGAGTTTAAGCTCCTAATTTACGGGACATCAAAGCTCTTCGATCCAAGCTACGGTTGACCCGATGCTTGAGTCAAAAATGAAGTTTTGATTCAAACTCCAACTCAGAGTAACATGTAAAAAGAAAAGAGTAAACAAAATTAGTAGCGTCCCGAATTCCAAATGAATGGATGAAGCGTAAAGAATAAACTTGAGATGTAACATCTGTACGCAATTATCCTCCAAAAATACAAGCACGTTACAAGGACGTACACATCTACCACTATTTTTTGTTCGATAGTAGGGCAGCTATAAACCAATACAATTGCAATATGAACTATATTTTCCTTACTGCCTTCCCCACTAGCACATCCTAAAGGTGAGAAGCTAACATGGATTGGTTTTAAAACGAAGCATTAATTCTAAACAGAGAATAAAGAAATGATCCACATATTCACTTACAAAGTAATCCCACTTAAATTTCAACTTGAGGATCTCAAACACTAATTAAAGTAGAGTAAGAAACCTAATGTTTCAGTCTAAGGTAAAAAGAGTTTCTCTTTTTTTTTTTTCTAAAAAAGTTTATTAAAGTATACACCAGCATTGGAAACAGTACAAATAACACCAAGGAGTTTTAAATATCAGCAAGGAAATAAATTTCTAATTCCAGAACTTATTATTACGCTTAATAACAACTTGAAAACGGATTCAATATATATCAACCCCATATCACACGAAATACGATAAGAAAAGAAGAGTAAACACTTCACACGTTTCATATACTTAGACGCTAGACAAACATATGTATACATAATACAAGCGAAATTAAGGCGATGTTCTTGAACTCGAATTGCAAAGTGACCGGTAGCACCTAAATGAGACGAGTATATGGGTGTGTATATATATCTGTATATGTATCCGCAGAAACGTATTCGGGAAGCCCAAATTCGAACTCATTTTTAGGAGGTAAATATGAAAAAAAGAAAAATATATAACAGGGAGAGGATAATGACTCACGTTAAAGATAGAAATCAACAGTCCTAAACAAAATAAACATGCATGTACACCCATATTTATGCATTTAGATGCAGGAGAAAATTTTGAACAAAACCATTTACTATAATACTAATTTCGGAATAGAAAATAGCGATAGAGGCAGATTTACAGAGAAACAAACAATGACACCAGCTTTAACTCAAAGAAAAGACAACGGTGAAATCGCAGGGGCTAATTTCTCAACCCTTGCAACGTCCAAATGCTACCTTATCCAGAAGAAGAAAAATAAAGCCAGGTTTATGAAGTCGCTCCATCAACAATAAAAACTACGTCATACCCAAGCGGGACAACAAGAAACTCACATATTTAAGTCCGAATCATTTTTTCAGAATCAAAGATGACATAAACTTCATAGAAAATTTCACATTCGAAATTAATTTTGAATTAACAACTTATGATTGATAAAAATCACGTTAAAATCCCTTTTTTTTTTAGAATTAACAACAAGACATAATTCACTAATTCAGAACAAACAGCAGCAACATAAGCTAAACTGAATTTAGGAAAAATCCTATATTTCGCACAATCGAGGTAAACAAAAGAAGAACGGATGAAAAGTAAAAATAGAGTGGGTGAGTTCGCACCTTGTGTGGTGCAGCAAGACCGGGACTTTCGACGTCAAAATTCCAACGATACACTCAACTCAGAAACCCCGAACTTGAACCAAAAAATTGAGAAGAAACTATTGATTTCAAAATATCCCGTTGTTTTACTGGTTTTTCTCCCTTTTTCGATCTCTCGTACCTTTGATTTCCCTCACTCTTTTTTTTTCCTCTGCTTTTCTCCCAAAGTTTAGCCTTTTTTTCTTTTCCATTCCAAAGTTTCTCCCCAATTTTAAACCTTGCTCCTCATGGAAACAGAAGCCTCCCATTTTATTGATGCAAATCCGGACTTCAAATTCCGGATTTGAAACTTGAAAATAAAAAAAACGTAAGGAAAGATAGAAAATTTTGAAATTCTGAGACGAATCCATTCGAATTTCAGCTTTTCCAGGCCATTAATAGCGGATTTGAACTGAGAATAGGTTGTTATACCGATTTGTGGAATGCTCTTTCTGGTTTTTTTGGGGGTCACGGGTTTGGCATGACGAGAAAGGAAGATTCTTGCTGCGGTAGACTAGTTGCATCCCAGCAGCAAAGGTTCTCTTGTTTTGGATATGGTGGAAGAGAAGGAGATGGAAAGATGGAGAAGGGTCGCTTGGTTAACGTTGTATTTCTGGAAAGTTGAAGGGACAGGGCACTGCGTTTTGGGGGGAAGGGTGTGGCACGCGTGTTCGATTTCCAGAACAGGGTACGGTCTGTGTTGTACTTGTGACCAATTTGCTCCGTTCGATTTTTTGATCGGACGTTTAAATATAAATATCTTAAAATAATAATAGTAGTATATATATGGATAAATTTAAGTAAAGTTGATTTAAAAGTAATTATTTTCATTCCGTACGGTCTTGATCTGATGATTCAGATTTAATTTAAGGATAAAAAAAAAGAAGGGAGAAAAACAAATAAATATATAAATAAATAAATAAATTATATATATATATATGTAAAGATAACTAAAAATTTTGAAATTTTTGGATAAAAAAATAATCAATAAATCGAGTTAATTTGTTCTTTGGATGAATGCCGATGTTTCTTTGCTGACATGACAACATATTATTGATGGCTACAGTGTGATGGATATGGATATTGGATTGAGTTTTGGATCAATTTTTGGATCTCTTGGCAAAAATTTATAAATAAAGAGTTAAGGTTTGGATAAAATACAAGTTGAAATTGAATTGATGTTGGCCCGAATGCTCTCCTCCTATTGAAATTAATTGTATCGATGGCTTCTGTTACCCTAAAATTATTTTATTCTAGCGTATATAAAAAATAAATAATTTAGTATACGTGAAGAATTTAATAATTTATAATTTTGATTTTTATAATATTAACAAAATGTATATATAATAAGAACCTAATTGAAATACGTGCATATATATATATATATATATATATATATATATATATATATATATATATATATATATATATATATATATATATATATATATATATATACACACCCATATATATTACATTAATATTGATAAGATCAGAATAAGATATACACGCACATATATCAAGGACACATATATTATGAGAATATATGATCGCAATATATCGTTTTAGAGAATAAAATTTAAAAAAAATGCGGATGAGATTATCAAAAGATATATATATTGTGATTTTGACGCTAAGATGATTATTTATATTTAATTAAAATATTTATCATATGATAGAAAAATAAATTCTCTCTTTTCATTTTTTTTTTCAAAATTTATAGGGGTAAAAATATGAATTAATCTTGGAAAATTATTTAGGATCGATGGGTCATCGAAAAATAATTAAAGAAAATAGAGCGAGCCAAAATTGGATGTCAACACATGTAAATTTCTGATCAGTTGTTTTTAAACATCGATATGTTCATTCATTTCAGTATATAAAAATATTAAGTCTGTTATGTAGTATAACATAATTTGGCTAATCTGTCAAAATATGCATATGTGTAGCAGAAGATTGTTTGGTGTGAAAGTATTGAGGCATTCTTCTTGATGGTAATTGTTGGTATCATCTTCTGCTGAATCAAAATTCGTAAACACTTTACTTTCTTCGAAAGATTTAGCTATCGATAATTTATTAACTTTGTCCACATATTCATTTCTACTTGTAGAGATTATCCTTTCAATTATAAGCTTTGTTGAATTTGTATTTTGATATAGTGATAAAAAACTTCAGAAATTAAGCTTTTGTGTAGTTATATCTCTTTTATGTTTGGAAATTATTTTTTCTGAAATAAGTATTGAATCATCCTTTATTATTTTCTCTTCACTATTTCCATCATGCAGTAAGAAGCTATTGAAATTTAGATTCGTCGTTATTCGCATATTAAATAAAATGCATTTTTTGTATAGTGGTCTTCTTGGAGCATCTATGAATAACAATTTCATGACCAATTGAAGTACATGTGTAGCATGTCTGAATGTTGAGGATTTTGTATGATATCATGCACAAGGCTGGTGCTGGACATATTTTGCCACAATTTGCAAGAATCAAGGATGTGAATTTTACAAAGACATTCAATAAATGAATTCTGAAGGCAAGGGCATAACCTATAATCAAGATGTTAAAAAATATAGAATCAAGGTAAATTACTGTTTTATTCACTTCACTTTATAAATGCAGTTTTTTTAGTTTTATTTTAGTTGAGTGTTGTGTGTTTTTTCATCTTTTACTCTCGTCACTGTTGAAGATGTTTATGTTAGAGTTTTTCCCTAATTTTCCTATCAAATGTAAGTTTTATTTTTCTTAGAAAGAAAATAAAAATAATACCATAATTACTTTTACTTTTTCTGAAAGGAAAATATAAAACTTTTTCATATTCGAAAAAACTCTTTCTTGGAGGAAAGGTTTTGGAACTCTATAAATAGAAGACTCTCTTCTCATACCATAACACAATAGAATCTACAATGTAGTCATTTAAAGAGTTTTGTTTAGGGGGAGATTTTCTCCCAGTAGGTTTTTAAGTTTTTTTAATATTATTTTTAATATGTAGGTCGTTTGACCAAACCATATTAATAACATATTTCGTCTATATGGTTTGCAAACTATAAGTTTCCGCATGACCCCCTCTCAATTTCGAACTCAACAAGTAGTACCAGATCTTATGGTTAAAAGGTCCAATGGTGTGGTGAGACGAGATTAAACAAGTTCAAAGTGGTTTCAAAATAAAGCTGCAACAGTTTGGCGATAATGACGATTTTGTTTAGCTACATATGGAGAAGAAGTTTTAAACATATTTCAACAATCCTGTTGCTGTATCTTTAAAAATAAAAATAAAATATTAATTTTTAACTCACTTTTAATCATAATATTTTAAATCATATTTTTATCCATGACAAGCAATAGTGATGAAGATTATATGAAGAAAGATCATGCACGCGAAGAATGTGGATCAAATTATGTCAAGAAAAGCAAGCAAAAAAGGAGATATTTGTTAGAATTTTTGCCTTGATTTTCTTACTAAATTTAAGTTTTATTTTTCTTAGAAGGAAAATAAAAATAATACCATAATTACTTTTACTTTTTCCTGAAAGGAAAATATAAAACTTTTCCATATTTGACAAACCGCTTGGAAAGATTTTGGAACTCTATAAATAGAATGCCCTCTTCTCATACCATAATACAATAGAATCTACAATATAGTCGTTTAAAGAGTTTTGTTTAGGGGGAAGTTTTCTCCCAATAGGGTTTTAAGTTTTTTCAATATTATTTTTAATATATAGTTCGTTTGACCAAATCATATTAATAATATATTTTTAGTATTTATTTTTCGTTGTCATCTCATTTATCATCTATATGGTTTGCAAACTATAAACTTTCGCATGGCGCCCACTCAATTTTGAACCCAACAATTTAGTCATAGTTTTTAACTTTTATATAGACATATAAATGTTTTTTTTTCCCGTGTTATAGACATAAATGTATACAATTTTATGTTAGCTTAGTGTTGTATGTTTTTCCATCTTTTACTCACTTCACTTTTTAGGATGTTTAGTTACCCTTTTTTCACTTTATATAGACATATAAATGTTGATTTTCTTAGTTTCATATTGCAATATAGTTTTTTTTTTTTCCAGTTCTATATAGGCATATGTATTCATTTTTTTCATCTTTTATTCACTTCACTGTTGGGGACATTTACTTTTTTTTTCGGCTTTATATAGACATATAAATGTTTTAATTTTATAACAATATATGTATGCAATTCTTTTAGTTACTGGTTAGCTTAATGTCAGTGTTTCTATATGTAGGTTATGAATAAGTTGAAAGAATTTGATGAAAAAGGTAGAAAGCGAAAAGAAAATTTCAGTTCATATGCTTTGAAATAGTATAATGATTATTCGATCATTGGACAATTTTATCACGTTCAGTATAATAAAGACCATGTTTATGAGATAGTTGAAGGTGAAGATCGGCATGTTGTGAATCCTGGTAGGAAGAAGTGCACATATAGAATGTGAGACTTAACAGGTATTCTTGCCATTAACGCCTATCTTCATGACAAATAAAAATCAAAAGATCTTTTGCATCTCTTATTCAAAAGAGACTTAGGCTGCAACTGGTTTTTTTAAGATTCAGACATCTGAATCTTAATGCACATTTGAATGATTAAGATGTTGTTTCTAGATCTGAAAATTGAATGATTAAGACTGCTTGTTTTTCAACATCTGAATGTACAATTTTATTTATTTATATATATAATAAAATAAAAAATACAATTCAAATAAAAAGCTAATTTTATATTAGAAAAGTATATAATTTAATATAACAAAATTATTATTTGATTGAAAAAAAAATATTTATGTTTGTTAATGATAGTGGAGATGGTTTATAATGGTGGTTTCGGTGACAATGATTGATATTAGTGATTAGTAATGTTAGTGGTGATAGTTGTGATGGTTGGTATTGTAGTGACTGTTATGATGATGATGGTTGATAGTGGTGGTGGTGGTTGTGATGTGACATTGCTTGATATTAGTAGTTGGAGGTATTGATTGTGATGATTGGAAAATAAATGAACGATGGTTGACGATGTGTTGGTGCTAGTTGGAGATATTGTTAGTTGTGATGGTGGAGATGGTTGTTAGTAGAGATAAATTATAGCGATTGAAGTGATGGTAAATGTGACGTTACTAGTGACAATAGTGGTGGCCGCTGAAGAATGTGTGGAGGTTGTGATGTATTAGTGGTAGTTAGCAGTGGTACTAGTTGTGATAGATGAGTTGGTCGATAGTAGGGATTGACCAGTAGTGGTTGATGATAGTGGTGCTGTTGACGGGGGTGGTGGCATTAAATATAATTAGAATAATAGAGGTAGTAGGTGTGGTAGCGGTTGACAATAGTGGTTAGTAGCGATATTTTTTATTGATGGTGGTTGTGATGGTGGAGGTGGTTGGTGGTGGTTGAAAATGGTGACGGTGGCAGAGGTGGTGACTGATGATTATGAATAGAGTGGTGGTGAATATTATCCAACACTAGCATAACTCTTAAGACCTATTAAGATTTTATTCTAGATCTGAATGATTAAGACCTATTCAGAGCTAAAATCTTAATAAAAAACAAATGCACTTAATGGTCTGAAGTCTGAACTATTCAAATTCAAACCTCCGTTAAATGCAAACAAATGAGCGCTTACAATTTGGTGTATATGAATAAAATACAATCTGTTAGAGGTGATAAATTTTTAAAAATTAATCATTTTCATGCTTTGGAGTTACTAGAAATGGTTAAAATGATAGGTAGACCAAAACTTGAGAGAAAAAGAAAAAAGATTGAGGCAAGGAAGAGGAAAGGAGTATGGTCAGCTTTAAGAAAAATAGTGAAAATGACATGTGGACATTGTACTGAAAGTGGTCACAACCAAAGAAGATGTTATTTACGTAGTTAATAATCATGTTAATTAGTCCGTCATTTAACTACTTTATCAATTTTCTTAGCTTCAAATATAAATACAAACAACCCAAAATGTGCCAGTTCCAACACCCCCAACAAATCAAGAATCTATCAGTGTCTTCGCGCCAACTTCTGATTTTATTGCTTCTTTCAGTCTACAGACAATCTGACCTTCAATTCAAAGAAAAATGATAAGGAATCTGTTGGATCTTCAAGGTAAAAAAAAGTATCAATCAATCTATTGGATCTAAGCAACCTGTCACATTTTTAAATGTACTTTTCGACAAAGATAATGATGAACCTAAAGAGGATAATCAGCCAATTCTAAAGCCTAAGGCAATATATAAAGAAAAGATTAGGCTTCAAGAAAAAAATAATATTGATTCGATCAATTTGATACTAGGAGAATTGATTTCAAGGGAGATAAAAATTGTGTAAGTATGCCTATTAATTTATCATATTCACCCCAAAAAACTGGCTTGAAAAGACAAAACATCTATGACTTCAACTCAATTGAAAATTGAAAAGAAAAAAAATCCCGAACTAAAGAGAAAGAGGGGAGGCAAGCAGTAGGAAAGAAATGACTGCATTATGTAGTTGTTTTATGTTTTTTCATTGTTATGTAGTGACATAATTTTTTTTTCATATTTTGCTGATTTTTATGTTAATTAGATTTGAAAGTTATATTTGAAAACAAGCTATTAATATTTTATAGTTTTTGGACAATACCATCATACGAGAATGCCATTGTGTGCTGAAAACAAGTTGACAGTTTTTTTTTCTAACTTTGGTGCATTTTCTGGTGCTACTTTTTAATAGTTTTAGTGTAATTTTTTGCTACTATTTTATTCCAGTTCTGTGATGTTTTGATTTCAGTTTTGTTTGGTATGAAAAGTAATTCACTTTAAGACATTTGAATATCAATCATTAAATTCAAATTATGGCTAGAAACATTTTGTTGCAAGTCAAAATATGTTGGTGAAATTTAGACAAGTACTAAATTAAGTTCTTATAGCCTTAAAATGAGTATATAGTTAGCCTTAAATAATATAAATCTCCAAAACATACTTACATTAAACACAAAGACAAAGATAAAATTACAAGACGATAAACAAAGTTCTTCATAAACAGACTACTAACCAACTCGCATACTACTTTTAACGGACTCAGAGTACTATCCTAACCAACTCACACAAACCACACGATATCTTGGCAGCTAGAAAACCGACAATAACTAATCGCAAGGAGATGGAGCTGGTAGCCAATATGGACAAGATAGTCTCTAGCAAAGTTCAGGATCCAGAGACAAAGCTTATCGAGGTTCAAAAAGAGGTGGGGGTCGATTCAAATTTTACTATTACAAGTCAATTGCATATTCAAATTCAAATCTGACCAAAAAGACTTCATATCTTGTTGAAAATGTTATCCTTGAATATCATCAAAGCCTGTTTAAATTACAGGTTTACTTTGAGATAGAGTTTTATGAACAAAACATATTCAACTTTTTTTCAGAGAATATTGAAAATGCATGAGCTTTGCTTTCAATATCACTTGTTAGTTTGTTGTCGATTGAACTCATTGACTCGACATGAATCAGTATACTGTCTATAGTATCATAATCTTCTACCCTTTGTACTTCTAAACCTAACTTGTAGATTTTCGGTACAACAGGTGTTACCCAGTATCATTTCCTAAACCCCCAAGGTCATTCCCTTACTGAAGAAAGAAACTTTGCAGAATTACTGTGTCAAAGGATGAAGATCATCCATCTTAAATCTCTTCATAGGGCTTAAAACAATAAAAATTGCCTCGTTTGGGTATTTATTTTCTGTGGACTTTCGATACCACAATTTGAAGCCCATAAGTTCTTTCAGCATACTATCATCATAATTAAAGACAACTTTTTTTTATAGATATTGCTCCTCAAAATATATCCGGCAAACTGTCAAAAGTGTTCAATAGAAGCAAAAGATGAAATTTATAGTGCAAAGATCTCAGTCCAATGTAGAATAAAACACAGAAAAAAAAGAAGAAGATGATGTGCGCAGATGATACATTTATAGATTCAACGTCCATCATTTTCAGAGGTTATAGCAGTAGTCAATCACACTTACATATACGCTACTCAATTTGTTGAGAAGAAGATGACGACATTTCATGAGATCAAGAAATTGGAAGAAGAAGTTATTTTTCAAGATCCATAAAAGACCAAAAAAGAAGAACAACAGAGGAAGAACGTGTTGGGTTCAAGGTGTATGTGAATGGAAAATAGAGAAAAAATGATGGAGAGAAGGAGACACCAATTTGGAAAGTATACTCCCAAATTGGAAAGTTCACTCATTTCTCCCACACTGGTGGGAGAAGATAACTTGTGAGTGTATATAATGAGAAACACTAACTTCACATAGTAAGTGAGGCAAGAAATAAGAGATGTCTCGCGCCATCGTCGTTGTCCCCGCTCGCTCGGCTTCAGATTTAAAAAATGATTGATCAATGAGATCTAATGTTTTAGACAAAATTTATTTGAAACTTGTTTACAAGTGATAATTTAATCCCAATGTGGGCGCAATTCCAACACATACACAACGCACATCACGAAAGAATGCGACCCTTCGAGAAAAGGCACACTATTTTGAAATGCGACTGATCTGCGCATGCAAATCAAAAATTGCGGACGTAGTTCAAACACAGATGCTCACCTACAAAATGTCATCTGCGGCCGCAGTCCTGGCACAGTTCCAGCGCTGATACGTGATTGTTATAGAAAAGTGCCTTTCTGCTGAACCAATGCATCCTTTCTGAAAGGATACACTTAAGGCTATAAATACCTCCTATTTTCCTCAGGTATGTATATGAATTTTGATAGCAAAAACATTCTATAATTAACAAAAACATTGTGTGATTATTAAGCTGTTGAGTGAGTTCGTAGAATCCGACAATTTGAGGTAACACTATTATTCGGATTGTAGGCCATTT
Source organism: Capsicum baccatum var. pendulum (assembly GCA_030864225.1). NCBI lineage: Eukaryota > Viridiplantae > Streptophyta > Magnoliopsida > Solanales > Solanaceae > Capsicum > Capsicum baccatum. The sequence continues at coordinate 61,033,417 of CM061550.1, read as the reverse complement.
TATCCTAGGAGAAAGATTCCATAACCTCGGATAAAATGAGGGGAATTATTTCTTAAGGAAACTCCGTAAAGTCGGGGGACTTGGCCTTAAATTCTGTTTCATCTATTTTCTGAAATCTAACACACTTCTTGGATAGATTATTAGTAATCTTGAGTTGAAGGTGTTAAAGAACTTCAAAGGTGTTCTTATTTATACATGAACTATTGTTGAAGTTGGTTTTATATATATATATATATATATAAATTCGTGTACCCGAAATACACATAAAATAACAATCTTAAGGAATAATTTTACAGAATCTGTATTACTTATTTTTGGAGATTAAAACTTTAAGCTTACTACTTTGTTTGAATTTAACTAGTGATTTGAAGACATAAAATATTCATCACAAGTTAAAAATCACTCGGTTGACGATTGAAAGTCATAATAACTTCATTATTAACTAGAAACAAGAGAGGTGTTTAAGTTATTGCAACTTGTTAATAAGTAGTATTCTGAAAATACTAAATTTTATTGTCTTATGGTGACAGAAAAATGACTAACGAAAGTCAAATGCAAGATGTGGTTACGACTGTGGGGGCAACTAGTATTGACTCAATAAGTCGAGCAAATGCTCCACAACCAATGGCACCTACGGAGAAGCCCAAAAAATTTATGGGCATTGACTTTAAGCGATGGCAGCAAAAGATGTTCTTTTACCTCACCACTCTATGCCTTCAAAGATTCACTAGTGAGGATGCTCCTGAATTGCCCGAGGGAACCTCAAACGAAGAGCATTTCATGATTGTAGAGGCTTGAAAACACTCGGACTTCCGTTGCAGGAATTATATCTTGAGTGGTCTCCAAAACGACCACTATAATATTTACAATGGAACTAAGACATCGAAGGAATTGTGGGGGGCACTAGAACAAAAATACAAGACAGAGGATGCGGGAATTAAGAAATTCTTTATTGCAAGGTTCCTGGACTTTAAAGTGATAGATAGCAAATCAGTTTTCTCTCAAGTGCAAAAATTGCAAGTAAGCATCCACGATCTCCTAGCAGAAGGTATATCCTTAAAAAATACCTTAGTTGAACAAATTGAAAATATTCTTAGTACTCACATAAACTGTTTTGTAGGTTTGATTGTGAATGATGCATTTCAAGTAGCAGCGATCATTGAGAAGCTACCACCTATATGGAAAGACTTCAAAAACTACTTGAAGCACAAATGCAAAGAGATGACTGTTGAAGATCTTATTATCCAACTGCGTATTGAAGAGGATAATAAGGCTACCGATAGAAAGTTAAAAGGGAATTCTACAATTAAAGGAGCACATATTATAGAAGATGACCAAAATAATTTTAAGAAAGGGAAGAAAGTTGAACAAGGAAGCAATCAACCCAAGAAGAAATTCAAGGGAAAATTCTTCAATTGTGGCAAGATTAGCCACAAGTCCACGCATTGTCATGCCCCGAATAAAGGCAAGAAAAAGGACCAAGCTAATATGGTTGAGTCCAATAAAGAAAGTGATGATCTGTGTGCTATGTTCTCAGAATGCAACTTGGTGGGGAATCCTCGCGATTGGTGGATGGATTATGGTGCCACCCGCCATGTTTGTGCCAACAAAGAGTTGTTTTCGTCATTTGCTCTGGCACAAGTAGAAGAAATGATCTATATGGCTAACTCCACTACGACTAAGGTAGAAGGAACAGGAAAAGTGGGCTTGAAAATGACTTCAGGAAAGGTCTTGACACTTAACAATGTCTTGTATATTCTGGAGTTACGTAGGAACTTAATTTTTGTTTCACTTCTAGACAAGAACGAATTCAAATATGTAACCATTTTGGAAAAATTATAATTAGCAAAGGAGAAGTGTATGTAGGAAAAGGCTACCTCACCGAAGGCCTTTATAAGATGAATGTAATGAATGTTGAAATCAATACAAATTTAAATTCTTCTTACTTTCTTGAGTCTTAAAATTTGTGGCATGAACGTTTAGGCCATGTTAATTACAAAACATTACGAAAACTGATTAACTTAGAGGTTTTGCCAAACTTTGAGTGCAATAAATCAAAGTATCAAACGTGTGTGGAATCAAAGTATGCAAGGCATCCTTATAAATCCGTTGAAAGGAATTCCAACCCCTTAGACTTAATACACATTGACATTTATGATATGAAGTCAACACCATCACGTGGTGGGAAAAAGTATTTCATAACTTTTATTGACGATTGTACTAGATACTGTTATGTCTACTTGCTAAATAGTAAGGATGAAGCAATAGATGCATTTAGACAATACAAAACTGAAGATGAAAATCAGTTAGAGAAAAATATAAAATGATAAGAAGTGATAGGGGCGGAGAATATGAATCTCCCTTCGCCAAAATATGTGTAGAGAATAGAATCGTCTATCAAAATATGACCCAATAGTCACATCAATCTAATGGAATTGCAGAAAGAAAAAACCGAACGTTGAAGGAAATGATGAAAGCCTTACTGATAAGTTTCGATTTACCGCAAAACTTGTGGGGGAAGACTATTCTTACAGCCAACCGTATACTCAATAGAGTTTTCCAGAGTAAGACACAATCAATTTCTTATGAAAAATAGAAAGGAAGGAAACCCAACTTGAAATATTTCAAAGTGTAGGGGTGTCTAGCAAAGGTCCAAGTTCCTATGACTAAAAGGATTAAGATAGCACCTAAGACAGTGGATTGCATGTTCATAGGATATGCTAAAAATAGTAAAGGATGTCAATTTTTGGTTCATAAATCCGAACATCCGAATATTAATGAAAATACGATAATTGAATTAGATAACGCTCAATTCTTTGAAAATATTTATCCGTATAAAACTAGATAATTTATTGGAGGGTCTAAACGACCTTGAGATGAACCAAGTGAGAATATATATAATGATGAGAATCCAAGACATAGTACATGTCAAAGAACGTCGACTTTGTTTGGATTGGATTTCATAATATTTCTCTTAGAAAATGAGCCTCAAACATTTAAGGAAGCGATGACGTCTTCGGACTCATCTTTTTGGAAAGGGGCAGTCGATAGTGAGATTGATTCAATCTTAAGCAACCATCCGTGTGGGAATTGATTTGTCACGCCCCAAAATCCCATCGGGCCAGACTGGCACCCGAAGCCGAGAAGGCCCGGGAGAACCCATTCAAATACCTGTACTTTCACTTACATGTCACCAAAAATTTGGACAACACTTCGTTGCATATAGAAGGGTCTAATTACCTGTATCAACACAATATGCACAAATATATATATATATATATATATATATATATATATATATAATACTTGGCCGTCGGGGCCACCACATATACAAATATAACATCACTATATAAACTTCCATGACTTTACCCTTCCTTATGTCTACAAAGCCTCTAGGATATACATGACATAACTAGGGTCGGGACAAACCCCCACCCACACATGACTCCTGTACAATAAACAAACATAAGGAACAGACTCGGAAAGATCCGAAGCAAACTGGAGCTCACCAACAATAGCTGTCTGACCTAGCTCCTATCTATGCTGTGAATGAGCTGAAACACCTGTGCCTGCAGCATGAAATGCAGGTCCCCCATGAGGGACGTCAGTACGAAATATGTACTGAGTATGTAAAGCTTTAAATAATCATATGTGATATGGGGGATCAAGAAAATCAGACGCAAGTGAATAAATCATAATAGAAGTGAACCACACTTCATAAACACTTTTAGGATCATGTACATTATCATTAATCTGAATTGGGTTCTTGAATTCAAACACATTTGTGGAACGGTATACATTCGTTCATTTCATTCTTTACAATTATCATTCGCCATTAACTCCTCCTCTCGAACCTCCAACCACCTAACAATAATCAATACTGTACCGTACTGTCACCATAAGGCTACCCCCAGTACATATCAACTGTAATCATATCAAGTATCGGGATCGGCCCATGCTAGGCTTAAGCCCCTGAGCTACCACCCACACGTATATCAAGTAACACACATAAGAGATCTTTCCGATAACTTAGTTCAAAAGCTTTTGAGATTATTACATTAGTGTTCATGCCAATATAGTACCTTTGGAACAATGATATATCAATATGAATCAAGTAATAGAACTTCTATACAATAACGATGTAATAAAGACTCATTGGTACATCAACAATGTGTTTCAGAATCATCAGTATCACAACAATGAAATAGGAGCCTTTTGGTATATCAATGAAATATTTTGACACTTTATAGAATGGAAACAACTTCGTTGGTAATGTAGAACAATACATGTTTTTGGACAACCTCAGAATCTTACTTGATGGAACATTGGTGTTTTCATGACAAAGAACATCGTTAGAGTATGCTTTACATACCTCGTTGTAGATTCGGATACCAATTCAACACAACTTCCCGCCTTTACAAATCACTTATCTACAATGAAATGTTTGGCATCTAGTATTACCAACCCAACACCACAATTCTCTTCCATAATTCCATACAACCAATATTTGCAAAGCATTCCAAAAACCAACTTGAACAATAGGTTTATGTGTATATATATATATATATATATAATCATCATTTCAATACCACATCATCACACCAAATCCCTTCACAATTCAACATAATCCAACCATGCATAAGAATAATCCAACATCATTTCTAATTATCTTTCAACAACAATCAAATAACATACTTCTTATGCTCACATGTATATATATATATACATATCCATATAAATAACACCAACATAATTTACATCCTTACCATAAAATGACCCTTTTGATTTCAAATTCCTATTAGCACAAATAAGGGGTGCTTCTCGAAGCCCTCAAGACGGTGAACACAACTACAGAATCAATTTGGATTTTCTACAGTTGAATCACAAGATAATTGGAGTTAAACTTAGGCTAGGGTTTCTTATTCTTCAATAATTTGGATGATAAATGATGGATATGAGGCTAAGTATATGTATATAATGACCAATTTTCGTCCATGAGGTGATGAAAAATGACCATATTGCCCTTAAAATTTAAGTAAATCCAAATCTGTCCATGGTGGACTGTTTTGATAGGCTAAAGTAAATCGACCATAACTCTTTGCTCCGATAATGGATTTGGGTGAAACCAATTGTATTTGAAATAAGACTCTCGTGGATTTTCATCGATATATAGCAGCTCACACAATTCATTTTGTACTAGGAGTTATGATCATTTAAAGTCGACCCAAAAATCTGTTTGGCTGCAGTACTTTTGTGTGCAGAAAATTTCTGCACATTTACTGTTTATTGCGTCCACCGTTTTCAAGTTTTGAACATACTCGCTTATATCCGATACTCATCTGTTTTCAGAAATTTTTATATCGTTGGAAAGCTAACTCGATAAACTTCGCATAGAAACTTCGATGAGCAAATTCCGGTATAAATAAAGTCGATTCCTATACACATATAATCAAACTATACACTTGAAACCATCTCAAAATAATCAATACTCATACTTAAACTCATATATACCTAACTTATGGTCAATACATATACTCCAACACATATAACCATGGCTAATGCACGTAATTAAGTACGGGGTGTTACATCTTTCCCCCCTTAAGGACATTCGTCCTCGAATGTGAATGTAGTTATGTAGCCGAAACAAGTTCGAATTCATAATTGATATTCATGTCATCATATAGATATTATGCATATGTATAAACTTACTTGTTAGTGTCCCAGTTCCACTCCTTGCACTTCTTCTTCAACCGTTGCTGAATTACCTTGACTTTTTCTATGGCTTGATACACAAGATCCGGTCCGAACATAAGCGTTTCACCCGCTTCGAACCATCCTATTGTTGATCTACACTTCCTCCCATATAAAGCTTCATATGGTGTCATTTTGATACTTGAATGATTGCTATTATTGTAGGCAAACTCATTAAGAGGTAAATGATCATCCCAGCTGCCTTTAAAATCTATAACACATGCTCGTAGCATATCTTCAAGTGTTTGAATGGTGCGCTCTGCTTGTCCATCCGTCTGAGGGTGAAGAGCTGTACTCAGATTCACTTGTGTTCCCAAACTTCGTTGGAAGGACTTCCAAAAGTTTGCGGTAAATTGAGTTCCCCGATCCGATATAATAATAGGTTGGCACTCCATGTAATCGAACTATTTCTTTAACATACAGCTTCGAATATTCTTCAACTGTGTAAGTGGTCTTAATGGGTAAGAGATGTGCGGATTTAGTAAGCCTATCCACAATCACCCATATAGAATCAAATTTCCAAGTTGTACAAGGCAAACCTGTAACAAAATCCATGTTGATCATGTCCCACTTCCAAATCGGAAGATCTATGCATTGCATATAGCCTCCGGGCTTTTGATGTTCCACTTTAACTCGTTGGCAATTTGGACATTCAGCTACAAATTCTGCGATGTTCCTTTTCATGTCATTCCACCAATATACATCCTTCAAATCTTGATACATTTTGGTTGACCCTGGATGAATAGAATACCTTGAGAAATGTGCCTCAGTCATAATTCTTTTTCTTAGTTCATCAACAATAGACACACATAGCCGATTTTGGCATAGAAGTACTCCTTCTTGCGAAAGCTCAAAGACCTTTGTCGCACCATTTTGAACATTCTCCTTGAGTTGCAATAAAATAGGATCTGCATCTTGCTTCTCTTTCACCTCAGCTACTAATGAGGATTTCGCAACATTATGCACAATAAGCTCCTCGTCCGGAGTTTCGAGAAGAAGAACTCCTAGACTAGCTAATTGATGAAGATCTTTAATCATCCCTTGCCTTTCTACAGGTGCCATCATAGCCTTACGACTCAACGCATCATCTACTATATTCGCTTTCCCTGGGTGATACAAAATATCAACATCATAATATTTTAATAGTTCCATCCACCTTCGCTGCCTCAGATTTAGATCCTTCTGACTGAAAATATATTGTAAGCTCTTGTGATCAGTATATATATCAACATGAAACCCATATAAATAGTGGTGCCATATTTTTAAAGAAAAGATAACCGCTGCCAGCTCAAGATCATGTGTGGGGTAATTTTTCTCATGTGGCCTCAATTGCCTTGAGGAATATGCTATCACCTTACCATGCTGTATTAATACACATCCTAAACCAATTCTCGAAGCATCACAATACACTGTATACCCTTCTGTACCTTTTGGAAGTACCAACACAGGTGTAGAAGTCAACTTATTCTTCAATTCATGGAAACTCTCCTCACATGCATCATTCCATTGGAACTTGGATGCTTTATGCGTTAGCTTAGTTAAGGGTGCTGAAATAGAAGAAAAACCCTCAATAAACTTTCTATAATAACCAGCCAACCCAAGAAAACTACGAATCTCCGTAGGCGTTGTGGGGCCTTGGCTAATTCTTCACAGCTTCTATCTTTTGAGTATCAACCTGTATGCCTTCATTTGATACAATATGGCCCAAAAATGCCACTGAATTTAGCCAAAATTCACATTTAGAAAATTTTGCATACAACTGGCAATCACGAAGAGTTTGCAACTCCTATCACAAATGATTAGCATGGTCCTCTTCTGATCTAGAATAAACTAGAATATCATTAATGAAAACTATCAAGGATACATCTAGAAATGGCTTAAACACCCTATTCATTAAATCCATGAAAGCTGCAGTTGCATTAGTTAGCCCAAATAACATAACTAGAAACTCATAATGACCATACCTTGTTCGGAAAGCTGTTTTGGGTATATCCTTTTCTTTGACTCTCACTTGATGATAACCTGACCTCAAATCAATCTTAGAAAAATATTTGGCACCCTGTAACTGATCAAATAAATCATCAATTCTTGGAAGAGGATATTTATTTTTAAGAGTCACTTTATTCAGCTGTCTATAATCAATACACATTCTCAATGTGCCATCTTTCTTGCGCACAAACAACACTGGTGCTCCCCAAGGGGAAATACTAGGCCTAATGAACCCTTTTTCTAGCAAATCTTTCAATTGCTCTTTCAATTCTCGTAATTCTGCTGGGGACATCCTATACGGAGGAATTGAGATTGGCTTAGTGCCTGGTATCACATCAATACCAAATTCTACTTCTCGTTCAGGAGGTAAACCTGGAAGATCTTCAGGGAATACATCAAGAAATTCACTTACCACTGGTACAGTGTGAAGAGCTGGTGATTCCGATTCCGTATCCTTTACTCTAACTAAATGACATATGTAGCCCTTGGAAATCATTTTTTTGCTTTGAAATAAGAAATAAATCTACCTCTTGGTGCGCCAATCTTACCTTGACATTTAATAACTGCTTCATTAGGAAAATGTAAATACATCTTTTTCGTACAACAATCAATTTTGGCATAACAAAACGCCAACCAATCCATACCCATTATAACATCAAAATCTACCATTTCTAGTTCCACAAGATTGGCCATCGTGTCTCGACCACACACAATTACTACACAATCTTTATAAACTCTTCTAGCAATAATAGATTCCCCAGCCGGGGTAGTCACTTCCAACGGCTTATCTAATAATTCGGGGGTTCTTTTGAACTCTCCAGTAACCAAAGAATTAACATATGATAATGTAGAACCGGGATCAATTAGAGCATATACATCAAATGAAAATATGGGCAACGTACACGTAACCACATCTGGGGAAGCCTCTAGATTCTGTCGATCTGCTAAAGCATAAGTGCGATTCTGAGTCCCACTGGAACTGGCGACTCTTTTTTTATTTCTAGCGTGACCCTCAGTTTGTGCACCTCTACCAGAATAAGATACCGGTGACGATGATGCAACAGCTGATCCTGAAGGTCGTGCTACTCCACCTGCGCCTCTTCGTGGGCATTCTCTCATCATATGCCCCGTCATATCGCACCAAAAACAAACATTTATTCCCATTCGACATACGCCCATATGATGCTTTCTGCATCGATTACATAGCTCTCGAGAAGGTCTCGATTGGCTCATGTTCCCTTGACCATGATAACCCACTAATCGCGAACTATGACCCTCACTTCTTTGCCCAAATTGACTGCCTCTGAACCCCTGATGCTGTGGTGGAGCACTAGCTGCAGAATAAGAAAATAATGGCCTTGGTGGTCTAGTAGAAAATTGAGGTCTAAAACCTCCCTGTGGCGCCATAAACTGCCCTGTAGATCTGGCCCTCTTAGAAGATCCGTTTTCAAATTCCTGTGTTCTTTTTCTTTGCCTTTGATCTTCTATTTTCTATGCAAATGCTTGGATCCTAGCTATATCCATGTCTTTATTCAGTGCAGCAATAGTACAATCCCTAACCAAATACGGATACAATCCATCCACATACCGATGAACTCTGTCATCCATAGTAGCTATAACATTAGGAGCATATCTGGACAAAGAATTAAATCGAAGATTATACTCCCTCACACTTGTATTACCCTGTCGAAGATTTAAGAATTGATCCGCACGGGCCTAACGAGTCTCATATGGAAGATAATGATCAATAAATGCCTCTTTGAACTCTTTCCAAGTAGCTGGGGGTGCATCAATGCCCCTTGACCGTTTCTAGTCTTCATACCAATATATAGCCTCACCTTTGAATCTATACGCGGCTAACTTCACTGTCTCTCTGCCCGATACATGCATCACCTCTAGGGCCCTTTGGATCTGATCAATAAAGTCCTGCGGATCTTCGTTAAGATCGGATCCGGTAAAAGTAGGCGGATCCATCTTAAGAAAATCTTGCGTCCGAAGACTAGCCACCCTATCAGTACCGCTAGAACCCGCGGCAGGAATAGCTTACCCTTGGACTTGACTGGCAATAATCCAGGTCAACAGTTGTACTGCATCCCTCATATCCTGATCAGCAGCATTAACAAGTGGTTCTGTGAATGTGGTTCGCCTCCCACTTATTTCATCTGGAGTGGAAGACATTTCAGAGACCCGCTCAGCTTGAGCTTCACTCTGATTAACTTGTACAGGTGGTGACTTACTAGTCCCTTCTCCGGCAGTCACGTCTACCCGCTTTCCAGTATTCTTACTTTCGGTATCCGACATTCTTACTGTAATAAGAGAAACAAATAGATTCAGTGGTCAACTATGACTTTATTTGCTATATAAACTCTATGGCACGATCTATGATCTGAAGAAAAGAAATAATTTCAAAAATGTCCATAGCCTCCTGTTTATAGATGTGGTGCACAACACACCGATAAACAAGACTTTACATAGACACGGCTTTGTAGACTCACTAGGACGAACCTCTCTGATACCACTTTTGTCACGCCCTAAAATCCCATCGGGCCGGACTGGCACTCGAAGCCGAGAAGGCCCAGGAGAACCCGTTCAAATACCTGTACTTTCACTTACATGTCACCTAAAATTTGGACAGCACTTCGTTGCATATAGAAGGGTCTAATTACCTGTATCAGCACAACACGCACAAATATATATATATATATAATACTTGGCCGTCGGGGCCACCACATATACAAATATAACATCACTATATAAACTTCCATGACTTTACCCTTCCTTATGTCTACAAAGCCTCTAGGATATACATGACATAACTATGGTCGGGACAAACCCCCACCCACACATGACTCCTGTACAATAAACAAACATAAGAAACCGACTCGGAAAGCTCCGAAACAAACTGGAGCTCACCAACAATAGCTGTCTGACCTGGCTCCTATCTATGCTGTGAATGAGCTGAAACACCTGTGCCTGCAGCATGAAATGCAGGTCCCCCGTGAGGGACGTCAGTACGAAATATGTACTGAGTATGTAAAGCTTTAAATAATCATATGTGATATGGGGGATCAAGAAAATCAGACGCAAGTGAATAAATCATAATAGAAGTGAACCACACTTCATAAACACTTTTAGGATCATGTACATTATCATTAATCTGAATTGGGTTCTTGAATTCAAACACATTTGTGGAACGGTATACATTCGTTCATTTCATTCTTTACAATTATCATTCGCCATTACCTCCTTCTCCCGAACCTCCAACCACCAAAAAATAATCAATACTATACCGTACTGTGACCATTAGGCTTCCCCCTACATATCAACTGTAATCATATCAAGTATCGGGATCGACCCATGCTAGGCTTAAGCCCCTGAGCTACCACCCACACGTATATCAAGTAACACACATAAGAGATCTTTCCAATAACTTAGTTCAAAAGCTTTTGAGATTATTACATTAGTGTTCATGCCAATATAGTACCTTTAGAACAATGATACATCAATAAGAATCAAGTAATAGACCTTCTATACAATAACGATGTAATAATGACTCATTGGTACATCAACAATGTGTTTCAGAATCATCAATATCACAACAATGAAATAGGAGCCTTTTGGTATATCAATGAAATATTTTGACACTTTATAGAATGAAAACAACTTTGTTGGTAATGTAGAACAATACATGTTTTTGGACAACCTCGGAATCTTACTTAATGGAACATTGGTGTTTTCATGCCAAAGAACATCATTAGAGTATGCTTTACATACGTCGTTGTAGATTCGGATACCAATTCAACACAACACCGCCTTTACAAATCACTTATCTACAATGAAATGTTTGACATCTAGTATTAGCAACCCAACACCACAATTCTCTTCCATAATCCATACAACCAATATTTGCAAAGCATTCCAAAAACCAACTTGAACAATAGGTTTATGTGTGTATATATATATATATAATCATCATTTCAATACCACATCATCACACCAAATCCCTTCACAATTCAACATAATCCAACCATGCACAAGAATAATCCAACATCATTTCCAATTATCTTTCAACAACAATCAAATAACATACTTCTTATGCTCACATGCATATATATATATATACATATCCATATAAATAACACCAACATAATTTACATCCTTACCATAAAATGACCCTTTTGATTTCGAAGTCCTGTTGGCACAAATAAGGGGTGCTTCTCGAAGCCCTCGAGACGGTGAACACAACTATGGAATCAATTTGGATTTTCTACGGTTGAATCACAAGATAATTGGAGTTGAACTTAGGCTAGGGTTTCTTATTCTTCAATAATTTGGATGATAAATGATGGATATGAGGCTAAGTATATGTATATAATGATCAATTTTCGTCCATGAGGTGATGGAAAATGATCATATTGCCCTTAAAATTTAAGTAAATCCGAATCTGTCCATGGTGGACTGTTTTGATAGGCTAAAGTAAATCGACCATAACTCTTTGCTCCGATAATGGATTTGGGTGAAACCAATTGCATTATAAATAAGACTCTCGGGGATTCTCATCGATATATAGCAGCTCACACAATTCATTTTGTACAAGGAGTTATGATCGTTTAAAGTCAACCCAAAAATCTGTTTGGCTGCAGTACTTTTGTGTGCAGAAATTTTCTGCACATTTACTATTCATTGCGTCCACCGTTTTCAAGTTTCAAACATCTCGCTTATATCCGATACTCATCTGTTTTTAGAAATCTTTATATCATTGGAAAGCTAACTCGATAAACTTCGCATAGAAACTTCGACGAGCAAATTCCAGTATAAATAAAGTCGATTCCTATACACATATAATCAAACTATACACTTGAAACCATCTCAAAATAATCAATACTCATACTTAAACTCATATATACCTAACTTATGATCAATACATATACTCCAACACATATAACCATGGCTAATGCACGTAATTAAGTACGGGGTGTTATATGATTGATCTTTCTCCAGGAGACAAACCTTTTGGATTTTCAAAAGGAAAATAAAAGCGGATGGTGCTATTGATAAATACAAGGCAAAACTTGTAGTAAAGGACTTCAAATAAAAAGAAGGCCTTGATTACTTTGATACATACTCGCCGGTAATAACGATAACGTCGATTCGAATATTAATTGCCTTTGCGGCGGTATATGTTCTTAAAATCCATCAAATGAATGTGAAAACCGCATTCCTAAATGGAGAATTGGAGGAAGAAATTTACATGGAACAACCTGAGAGTTTTGTGGTTCCAGGAAAAGAAAATAAGGTGTGTAAACTTGTTAAGTCACTTTATGGACTAAAACAAGCACCTAAGCAATGGTATCCAAAGTTTGACCAAACCATGTTGGCAAACGGATTCAAATTAAGGAATATGATAAATATGTTTATATTAAAGACACTCCAAATCACCAAGTCATTGTGTGTTTATATGTGGATGATATGTTGATCATCAGTAGAGACATTTCAGACATAAATGTAATGAAACGAATGCTTGAGAGCAAGTTTGATATGAAAGACCTTGGAGTGGTGGATGCGATCTTAGGGATAAGAATCCATAGAACTCCACAAGGGTTGGCATTGTCACAGTCTCATTACATCAAAAAGGTACTTGACAAATTCAAGTATATGGAATTTGGTATTGTCAAGACTCTATTGGATGTGAGCTTTGCACTTCAAAAGAATGAAGGTGAAAGTGACTCACAATTGGAGTACGTAAGAGTATTGGGATATTTAATGTATATAATGAACTGTATAGATCAAACATAGCATGCATTATTAGTAAGTTGAGTCGGTACATGAGTAATCCTAATAAAACTCATTGGATGGCAATGAAAAGAGTTTTGGGGTATCTTAAATACACTCAAGACTACACTTTGCATTATAATAAATATCCTGCGATACTTGAAGGATATAGTGATGCAAATTGGATCACCGGATCGAACGAAGTAAAATCCATGAGTGGATATGTATTTACTATCGATGGAGGAGCGGTCTCTTGAAAATTATCCAAATAGACTTGTATTGCTCGCTCTACAATGGAATCTAAATTTATCGTATTAGATAAAGCCGGTGAAGAAGCAGAATGACTCCAAAATTTCTTGGAAGATATTCCTTATTGGCCCAAACCAGTGGCACCGGTATGTATACACTATGACAGCCAAGCGACGATAGGTAGGGTAGGGAGCATGATGTACAACGGTAAATTTCGTCACATAAGACGAAGACATAATATCGTTAGAAAACTTCTCTCTAGTGAAATTATCACTGTTGACTTTGTGAAGTCAAAGGCTAATGTGTCGGATCCACTTACAAAAGGCCTATTTAGAGAAAAAGTTGAGAGAATATCCAAGGGAATGATTTTATGGCGTAGGACAAGTCAGCATGGCGGTAACTCTACCTAGCAGACTGGAGATCCCAAGAGCTAGGTTCAAGGAGATTAAACAAAGTTGTGTCTGACAGGTTCAACATTGCCAATTACCCAACCTATTCTTATGATGTAGACAATGTGTAGTAAACAAGGATAAGACTAAAGTGAAAAGTCTTTTAATGATTATCTAAATTTGACAGATTTGATCAAATATTTTAATCTACAGGATTGAATTTTTAGAAATCATCTATGTGGGGGCAAAGTGGAAGCCATTTCAAAGAGAATGTTAGTAAAGAATTATTCTTTAAGCTCTCATGAAACCGGAACATGTTCATGGATGAAAAGAATAAAATCGCGAGAACCATAAACAGTAACAGGTTGGTTGTGTGACATGTATTATCTAGGTGTACATTAAAGCTCGACGGTTCAAAGATATCAAATCTACCGATTGACCAAGTGCATTCGATGCATGTTCACTACGGAAAGTTCAAAGGGAAACCTACTTATTCAGATGCAATCAGTCTTTGCTAAATGATCACACGCTTGTCCGTAAATTTTTCAAAAGATAGTCATTCCCCATTCATGTGGGGGATTGTTGGGTTCAAGGTGTATATGAATGAAAAATGGAGGAAAAATAATGGAGAGAAGGGAGACACCAATTTGGAAAGTGTACTCCCAAATTGGAAAGTTCACCCATTTCTCCCACATTGGTGGGAGAAGAGAACTTGTGAGTGTTTATAATGAGAAACACTAACTCCACATGGTAAGTGAGGCAAGAAATAAGAGATGCCTCACGTCGTTATCATCGTCGCTCGCTCGGCTCGGCTTCGGATTTGAATTTGAATTTGGATTTGGATTTGGATTTGGATTTGTCAAATAATCAATCAATGGGATCTAATTTTTTAGACAAAATTTATTTGAAACTTGTTTACAAGTGATAATTTAATCCAAAATTTCAAAATCTGAATTTCTCTAAATGTGGGCGCATTTCAGGCATAATTCCAACGCATACGCAACGCACATCACGAAGGCATGCGACCCTTTGAGAAAAGGCACACTGTTTTGAAGTGCGACCGATCTGCACACGTAGATCAAAAACTGCGGACACAGTTCAAAAATAGATGCTCACTGGAATCTGTAAAATGTCATCTGCGGCCACAGTCCTGGCGCAGTTCCAGCACAGATACGTGACAATTATAGAAAGGTGCCTTTCTGCTGAACCAATGCATCCTTTTTGAAAGGATACACTTAAGGCTATAAATACCTGCTATTTTCCTTAGGTATATATATGAATTTTGACAGTAAAAACACTTCTATACTTAACAAAAACTCTGTGTGATCATTAAGCTGTTGAGTGAGTTCGTAGAATTCGACAATTTGAGGTACCGCTATTGTTCGGATTGTAGGCCATTTTATCCTGGGAGGAAGATTCCATAACCTCGGGTATAGTGAGGGAAATTATTCCTTAAGGACACTCCGTGAAGTCAGGGGACTTGGCCTTAAATTCTGTTTCATCTATTATCTAAAATCTAACACACTTCTTGGATAGATTATTAGTAATCTTGTGTTGAAGGTGTTAAAGAACTTCAAAGGTGTTCTTGTTTATACATGAACTATTGTTGAAGTTGGTGTTGTATATATATACAGATTCGTGTACCCGAAATACACATAAAATAACAAAAGGATTATTGTTCTTCATCTTTTTTTTGTTCTATTATTCTTCATCGATGAGGTTCAAAATTCAATATTAAGAGAGAGGGTGATTGATCGATATGCTGTAAAGGATTTTCTCCCTTTGGATATTTGGATCGGATTTTTTAATTTCGGTGTTTAGTTGGATTGAGTAATGAATCTGATTGGGTTATTTATATATATTAATAATAATGAATTATTAATTAATTAAATCTCCAAACAAAAACAAGTTGTCACGTATTAAGTTAGAAGTCTAATCACTTGTTTGTTAAGTGAATGAGTATTTTTAAGCCATATAGGTGGATAAAAGGCTATTTTGGAGCCTAAAGAGGGAAGAAAGGTTTTGTGTACCATTTTCAATAAAGGTATATTAGGCCCTTTTTCATATAAACTATTAGGGGTCGCTTGGTTTGAGATATAAAAAATTCA
This sequence comes from Capsicum baccatum var. pendulum, assembly GCA_030864225.1. NCBI lineage: Eukaryota > Viridiplantae > Streptophyta > Magnoliopsida > Solanales > Solanaceae > Capsicum > Capsicum baccatum. Next base: position 61,017,159 of record CM061550.1, on the reverse strand, counting down.
AGGAATAAGTTATCTTGGGATAAAATAAAAGATCACTTAATCTCTTGTTTGGTTTGAGGGATTAATCTAATCCAGTATAACTTATCCCACCATTTTTCTCTTAGTGATGGGATAACTTATCCCATATACATGGTGGGATAAGTTATGTCGGGATAACAATTTCCCAACCAAACGACCCATGTTTGGGACAAATTTAAAATTTTAAAAGATATCAACAGTTATTTCTTAGCCCAAAAACAAGTTTGAAGTAGATTTGGAATTTAAAGATTTGATTTTCAAAATTTGTTAAAAACTAGATCAATTTTACGGGTAGACAAGTATTGATACAATTCTTTTTTTTAAAGAAAAAAATGCTTCCAAAATTAATGATTAAACGGCTCGTTGAAACTTTCGACAGATTGCACGAGATTTTCAATATTTCGTGGAAATTTCATGAAAAATTCATCTATTATGAAAATAATCTTGTCGGTTTTTCTCTAAACTATGTTCCCTTTTTGAGTTTTTAGTGGGAACTGTGAAGCTATGCAGATTCCTGTACATATCCTAATTGAGCTTTCAAGCACATTGGTAATACATTGTCAATGTTGACGGCTTAAATTGACTTTCACGCCTCATGTATGTAATCCATAGAAATTTTATCCATATTGCTGAAATCGTCAACATTTAATTTTGGAACCATATATTATCGATTTTTTCGTAAATGTTATCATTTGTATGATATTTTCATATTTTACATGTTCCTAAAACGTATACATTGGGCATTGGCTCCCACTTGCTACTTTTAAACATTTTCACGTTCAAATAAAAAGTCCAAAAAAAAGTTGGTGGAAGTCTTTCGTCTAACTTTAGATGGTGGTGTACACCAAATACACTATCGATGTCTGTTCTTGGAATTACTTTTGACATTTAATTATGCAATTACTTGTTCAACAAATTTTAAGTAAAATTACATAAGATTTAACAGCTTTTGTATGTTAGTGCAATACATATAAGAATTGTGACTAATTATTTGCTAATTAGTATCATCAGGGCGGACACAAAATTTTTGTTCAGAGAGTTCAAAAAAAAACTTAAGCATGCTAATAGTGTTGACAAATTAATGAGTCGAATTAAATATGAATGGGTCGTACTCTATATGAGCGAGCTTTAATTTAATATTTTTCTTATTTAAATCAAATATTTTTACTAAAAAGCTTATCAACTATATAATAGTAATATTTACCTAGAAATTAACTTATAGATTGAATTATTATTATATTAATTTTTAAATTTTAATAGAAACTCATATATGTTAAAATTTAAATTAATGTACTCCCTTCGTTTTGAAATAAGTGAATTGTTGGGGTATTTATTGGTGTTTCAAAATAAATGAATTATTGATTTTTTTTTCAAATTTATCCTTATGATTTGACAACCAATTAACTTTTGAAAAAAGTATTACAAGTTCAGTTTTTTCTTTTTTGGGATAAAAATGAAAAGTTATATTAAATTTATGTCTTTAATACTTTTTTCTAATCTATATGTCAAAATTTAATAATTCATTTTTTATGAAATGAAGGGAGTATAATATAAGCATTTTGAGAAAGTTGACAAAGAGAATATTTTGGAAAAATAAAAATGAGAAAGAAAGGCACGAGCAGTGTTACTGCTATTGCATTCAGGGGGTTCCATATGTAATATATATACGATTGGTGCAAATTTAATTTTATATATACAATATAATTTTTTGAGTGAGAAGATTCGGATGAACCTCTTAGCTCCATGTGAGTCCTTCCCTAAATACCATCATTGTAATATTAATTTATTTAGATGTTTCAATTATGGTATCATTATAAATACTTACAAATCACTCAAAATTCTATCTGAATGTGATTATTATAGTGGCTCAACGCTTACATAATAAGGTCAAGGAAATCTTTTCTCCCAAAAATCTATTTAGTCTAATGCACCTCCTATACTTATAATGATTATTATTCACTTAATAATTTACTTACATGTATCTTCCTATTTTGCATAAAGACTTTATCTGCCAACCTGCTTCCGAAGGAACATATATTCAAAGATTAAAGGTTATCGAAAGTTTCCTTGGCGCGCATCCTTTAGCATATTGCGAGCAAATGTTAAACATGGACCAGTTTGAAAAACTGACCAAACTATTAGTTATACCACTGTTTGAGATTGCCTATTTCCTCCAAAAAAAATACTTCTATGTTTGATAAATTTGTAAAAGTATTTTTAAAAAGAAGTAGAAATATTTTTTTTGCTTTTGAAAAAGGCAAACAAATTTCGCTTTTCAGAAAAAACAGAAGCAGAATTAGAATTTTTTTTTTATGACAAAAATATCCCTATCACTCATTCACACACACATATTCCTTATTAATTAATTAACATATCTTATAAGTTTGATTTAAAAATTTTATACTTCATATTTACATCATAATTTTTTATTTTATTTTATGATTTATATATTATTATTTTATTTTCACTCATTCTCTTTAAATAAATCTGAAAATATCATTGATGATGATATTTAATTAAATAAAAATAAAATTTTAATTAAAAATATAATAATAAATATTTAAAATAAATTTTTTCTATAAATAAATTTTAATAGTAAAAGTCTATTAATACATGTCATTTTGGTCATTTGACTCAAAACAAAACACTCTTAAAAAAGATTATCCAAATACAATCTGATTATCAAAAACACTTTTCAAATAGATTTACCAAATACAAATATTTTTTTTTCAAAAGTACTTTTCTGAAAAGTTATTTTATAAAAATGCTTCTCAAATAAACAGTTTTATAACAACAATTCCAAACGCACTCTAAATTAATAATGTTAGTCTCAGCTAATTTAAATGAAAAATATGCTCACATAGTATTTATACAGCTAACTCAACTTGTTCGAATGAAGAACAATTACAGCACTAAATTAATTAGTACTGCTTGCGGTGGCAAATCTGATATGGCTATAGACTCAACTCTTGCCTGTTCAAACTTTCATTTATTTTTCTTAGGAGATTTTTCCTCGCAGAAAAATCAGAATATTGAAGCAAAAAATAGTAGTGGACTGTATCCAAAGTGGAGGCTAGCTCCTCTTTCAACAACTCATAAACTTGTTATCATCATAGATATCTTAAAGTAATGTAAAAATATGCTTAGACGCACATTTGAGTTTCCTCCACCAACCCCACTAACTAAATAAGTTAAAGAAAGGACCACATCTCAACTATAAATAATGTATTATATCCTACAATCTTTTCAAACAATACCCCATTACAAAACATTCTTCCTAGTCCCTGCAACATTTCCCAATTCTTTTTCCTTGTTCAAGTTTGCCATGGCTTCAGCTATATCTGAAACAATAACCACCAACGGATCATCCGAAAATAACAACCTTACGATCACCGGAAAGATACATACTCGAGTCCGCCTCGCTACGAAATCTGATCTGCACCATATATACCAATTATTTTACCAAATCCATGCATACCATAATTTCACTCATTTATACAAAGCCACTGAGTCCTCCTTAGGGGACTTACTTTTCAAAGAAAATCCTCTTCCGCTGTTCTACGGGCCATCCGTACTTTTACTCGAAGTCTCCCCAACGCCTTTTACCCAACCCAAAAATAACAAGGACGAATTAGGGTTCAAGCCCGTCCTTACAACGTTCGACCTTAAATTCCCAGTTGTGGAAGGACAAGTTGAGGAGTTTCAGTCCATATACGATGATGGGAATGATAAGCGTGATGTTTTCATAGCGGGATACGCTTTCTTTTATGCGAATTATTCATGCTTCTATGATAAACCGGGGTTCTATTTCGAGAGCCTTTACTTCAGGGAGAGTTATCGTAAGTTGGGAATGGGGAGATTGTTGTTCGGAACAGTTGCGTCTATAGCTGCAAACAATGGGTTCGTATCAGTGGAGGGAATAGTAGCAGTTTGGAATAAGAAGTCGTATGATTTTTACATAGATATGGGGGTTGAAATATTTGATGAGTTTAGATATGGCAAATTGCATGGTGAAAATCTTCAAAAGTATGCTGATAAGGAGATAAATGATGCAGGAACCACTTAGTATGAATTACTTTTTCAATATTGGAAGTGCTATTTATAAATTTCTCTTTGTAATTTTGTAAAAGCAGAAAGCTGATCAGTGTGCATGTACTATTACATTTGAATTTGAAAGTATTACAAATCTCTAATACTACATTCATTTAATTTTATCTGGCACAATTATTAGTTAGGTCACCTACTTCTTTTTTCTTTTGACGTGATTTTATTTTTAATAAATTATCTGGATACTAATTAACTATTGTGACCTTACCTACTGTCGCCTATGTGATTTTCAATTATAAAAAAGTTTGACTAGTGTAGGCTCAATCTTTTTACCTAATTAAGTGACCCTTTAGAGTGTCGTACTTCCAACTCTACCACATTAATCAAACAGAGGAAAGATTACGAGGGGGTTTGGATGAGCTTCAAAGCTAGTCAAAATAGTTTATAAGTCATTTTTTACTTTTTAAAATGTTTTGTACGTTTAAAAATGGCTTAAAAAAATTTAAAACTACTTTTTTAAGCCAAAAGTTAAAAACCAAAAGCATTATTATCCCTACTTTTTATTTTTGGCTTATAAGTCATTCTCGTTTGACCAAATAAAAGACATATTTATTCCTCGTAATTTTTACATATTTCAAAATTGCCATCATGTTTGTTCTAAAACATTTATTCTCTTCTATTATTTTTGTGTTTTTCCTCTCTATTTTTGTGTTTCTCTCTTCATGTTTGTATTTTTCTCTCCATTTTGTGTCTTTTTTTTTTAATGGGTTGCTAATAATTTGATGCTTATGGGGTTTATGAGGAATTGAGAAGAATTATTTTTTTAATAGTTTATTTGACTGAAACAACAAATTTTAATGTACCGTTAGCAATTCAACTTCTTTTGGGGTGACTTTTGTTCAATTTTCTGGAAGAAAAAATGAAAAATCAATAAACCTATTTAGCCAAAACAACAAATTTTGCTCCTTTTTGAGTGTTTTGGTTCAATTTTCAGAAGAAAAAAATCTCGTAAAACAAAAATGGATTAATTAGTGTGGTAAAATTCACAAAGAAAAACGAATTCATATAGCTGAAACAACAAGTTTTGCTTCTTTTTGGATCTCTTTTATTCAATTTTAAGAAGAAAAATGGAGCACAAATAACTTATTCATTCATGAAAATATTTTTAAAAATAAATGTATTAAGTAGTTTATATTGAAATTAAATTAAAATTAATTTGAATTTAATTTATTTTAAAATTTAAAATCTTATAATAATCAACTTTATACAATGTTAACAACTATAAGGGTATTTAAGAGCCATATTAGTACCTCTTTTGTATGAAACTTCTAATTTATGAAATATGATTTTTATATATTATTCTCCTTCTTTAATATATTCTTTTAAATTTGGACAACTATTATTGTACAACATATGATTTCTCTAAGAAAAAAACTCACCAACCAAGATATATGGAGAACACACTGATGATATACAACTTCATGAACGATTAGTGAACGATTCATGTATATTTGACGATGCAACATTCATATTCGACAATATTTTAATAGTGATATAGTCATTACTCAATCAACGAGTAGTATATTTTTCAATTAAGAGTCATTTTAGCAAACAAATAGTATCATTTGTGATCAATTATTTATCTATTAATGTAGTTATAATGATTAGTAACATATATATTTAATTTGATAATTTAAACTCTTTTAACCAAGAAAAAAGATTTATTTTAGCGCACAAATTTAATAGTCATTCATGAAAATATTATATATATATATATATATATATATATATATATATATATATATATATATATATATGAAATTGCAATTGTATTGATAAACGTTGATAAACGTCTCCTAATCATTAATTATGAAATTGCATCACTATGTACAGTATTATCAAAAGTTGGAGAAAAAAACTAGAGGGTTTGGGCCACAGGTGACAAAAAAGTTTTAAAATGAGGTGTAGGTGACACAAGTCTTAATTATTAGGTGGAGGTGACAATTACTTTATTATGGATTAAGAAAGTTGGGGAAGTTTGAAAATAACCCACAAGTTTTTAAATTTACACTTTGATCCAAATGTTAGCCTATATAACGGAAAACGAAGGAAAAAAATGCGCCTTTCTCTCTCTTCTCACCCTTTGTTGATTTCTCTCTCTTACCGATTTTTGTTGTTCATTGTTGCTGCTGCTTCATTATCATCATCTTCTACTTCATTATTATTTTCATCTTGTTCTTGTTGACCATTTGTTGTTGTTGTTGTTATTACCGCTACTGTTGCTATTTGACCAATTTCTTAGGTCAAATTTGTTTCTAACATCACTTTCCACTTTGGCATTACTTCATAGGAGACGTTGGTAAGCTAATTTATGATTTTTAGTTGAATTTGTCATCTGAATAACTGCTATTGTGTTGTTGTTTTCCAACAATGGATAAAACCCAATCATGAATCCAACATAAAATTCATCTGTTTAAACAAATAAATTATCTGTTGCAACAGATGAGACATCTATTTCAAAGGAAGACTGATATGTTGGATTCATGTTTAAATAGATGGCTCATCTATTACAACATTTGACATATATGTTGCAACAAATTAGTTACCTGTTACAACAGAACCTGAACACGATTCCAACATAGGTTACAACATATTAATAACCTGTTGCATCAGGTAAGTCATCTGTCGCAACAGGTTAATTATCTGTTACAACTGCCACTCATCTGTTGGAATCAGCTTCAAAGGTGATTTAGTTATAATATTAATTCCAACAGGCGATTCATCTGTTGCAGTAGATATTCAAACCCGTAACATGAATCCCAATAGGTAAGAATCTGTTGCGACTCATCACTTATCTGTTGCAACAGATAACACATCTGTTGGAATTCATTCACGGTACTATGAAATCACTATCAACTTTTTTTTAACAAATGACTTTATTTAGGCACCACTAATGGAGGGATTAATAACAATAGGGGTGGATTGTCATGGTTATTGGGTCGAGAAGAGCAATAGATATGTATGGCATTGGAAGGAGGGTGAAATACTAGAGATGATAGCTATGATAGTCCAAAGTGATATTTCGTATGATGATTTTGTGAACTTAATCATCAGCTTTTGTGGATTGAATTGTCAACCGGAAGAATTCACCATCAGCTACATACACAACTCCTTTGAAAATCAGAGGGTACTACCTTTCAAGATAACCAATCAGGGTTGTGTTCTTATCTAAGTGATTCAACTAGGCCGATGTTAAGGGTGTACATGGTTAAAAACACGAGAGAGAATGTGAACCAGAACGTAGAACAAGAAGAAGAAGAATAAAAAGAAGACTTCTTTGATGATAGGTTGGATGATCTATACATGAATATTCCAGATGATGATCAAACACCTACGCCAGTTGATACAATTAATACGATGTGCAGTTCTTCTCAATCGACACAATCTGGAAATCTTCAAGACGATGGGACCGACTTTTTTATTGGAATGTCATTTAAGGACAAGAATGGACTATCTAACACTTTGTTTATTTCTTACCTGAAAAAAGATTTCAGAATAAAGAAGGTGATTAATTCGAGTAGTGTCTTTTGCTTCAAATGTGCTAATTCGAACTGTAAGTGGTGGTTGAGAGCGGTGAAGTACACAAGTTCTGATAGATTCGTCATTCATAAACATGAATAGCATCACACATGTGGTTTGGAGCATATCTTGGGCCAAAATCCTCACGTGGTTCATAGTATATCTCGGCCAAAATCCTAACGCCACGGCAAAGGTCCTCGGTGAATATTTTAGGAGTAGTTTCCCTGATGGCATAGGCCCTTCAACAAGGCTTATGGCCAATTAACTCCTTATGGATTTGGGTGTCCTGGTCAGTTATTGGAAGGTATATACGGCCATGGGGATTTCCAAGGACCTATTTCGGGGGACACTCGATCATGGGTATGAAGTCTTGGATGCTTACCATTACATGATTGAGTCCACAAATCTCGAAAGTAAGACGACATTGCATCTGGATGAAAACAAAAGGTTCAAGTACTTTTTTGTATCCTATGGTGCTTGGATTCAAGGTTTTCGACATTTGAGAAAAGGCATAGCCGTCGACGGTACCTTCTTGAGAAACAGATATAATGGAATTCTGCTAGCGACGATGGCGCAGGATGCGGAGAATCACATCTTTCCTGTCGCTTTTTGTGTAGCAGACAAGGAATGTGATGCCTCTTATGGATTTTTTTTTGAACAACTGCGATGCTGCATCAAAGATACCAAAGAGTTGTGTTTTGTATCGGATAGGCATCCAAGTATTCCAAAGATGGGTTCACTTTTTTTCACTTCAGCTTAGTTTGGTTGTTGCATTAGGTATCTTGGAGAGAACATTCAAAATAACTATTACAAACGAAAGGGTCATCACCCTTTTTTATAGACCAGCTAAAGCATATAGTAGAGAGAAGTCTTTAGACCATTTCAATCAAATAGTGGATGTGAATCCCAAGGTAACAGAATTTCTTCCACGTGTCGGTTTTGAGAGATGGAGCCGAGCATTCTGTCTAGCAAATAGGTACATTCTTATGAATTTAATGTCTTGTTTGATTTACAAGTTTATTTTGATGTCGTACTAAGTGATTCTTTTCTATAGGTACAATATTATGACATCAAACATAGCTGAATCGGTGAATTCATTGTTTGGAGATGAAAGAGAATTTCCCATCAAGGCTATGTTTGAAAAAATAAGAGAGAAATATAGCGATTTTTTTAATGAAAGGTGTGTGCAGTTTAAGTGCCCCAAAAAAAAGAACTTGATTTGTTCTCGAAATAAAAAGAAAATATCAACGAACATCAGAATGGGGAATAGGTTATTCTCTCATAAAATAGCAGATTACAAATTTCGTATCACCGGTCATGGTGATGCTGCCACGGTCGATCTTCAAACAAGATCTTGTACGTGTAGAGTTTTTGACTTGGACAAAATATGTTGTCCACATGCTATGGTAGCCCTTCGATCTCAATACGGTAATAAATATGGACCTGAAGTTTACGAGCACTCCTCTCAACATTATTCGATGGAAAACTATGAAATGGCATATAGTGGGCATATTACTCCGGTGCCTCCTGAAGAATCTTGGGTTGTTCCAGTAGAGCTTATGGGGAGATTAATACCTCCTCCATATATTGACCCGAGCACTATCAAACTAGGAAGAAAGCCATATAAAAGGAGGCGTGGAGTTGGAGAATCATTTTGATCAAGAAGAAACAAGTGCTCCATATGTAAGTGCGCTGGCCACAAAAGAACTACATGCCTGAATCATAATCCACCATGATCGTTGTAATTGCAGAAACTTGTGTTGTGGTTTGTTTGTTTGTTTGTTGTGAACTTTTATATATTTAACTCATTGTTGTGAACCTAATGTTATCATTTATTATATATAAAATGTATTTTTTTTAAATAACTTGTGCATCAATAAAATAGGGCAAAACATGAACTTAAATAATACAACAGACCACAATTATTCTAAATAGTTGCACAAACAACTGGAATGCTTTCCTCCAACAGATAAAAATTTGTCGAAACAGATGTATAATCTGTTGAAACCCAACAGATGATCAATCGGTTCCAACTGTTGAAAGAACTCAAAAGCCAAAATTGCTAGTGCTACTGGATTCAACATTGCTTCCAACCGTCGACATGTTAACATGTATTAGATTAGAAGAAAACAGAATGAAAATTAAATGGGAATTAAAACGCCAAAGTCTGACTAAAAGTAACTTTTCCATGAAATGAAAAATAAAATACATTAGGTATAGATCCAATATAGAAAAATTAAAATACATACGCTAAAAGAAAAAATACATTCTAATTATTATTATTATTATCATCATCATCATTAATGAAAGTCGGCAAATCAACTCGCAGCAGCAGGGCTCTCATCAGCATCTATATCTCTCTGAACATTGTCACTCTCACAGCGACCAACTCGCTCTGCAGGTCATTAACCTGCCTTTGAAGTTCCCGCACCGTGTCGCGTTGAACAACAATATCTGTATAAGGATCAGCCATATCTATAACACGCATGAATTAAAAAATATATAAAAAAAAGTTCACAATGTAATACAATGTATACGACCAACTAGTAAATTTACGCCAGAAAAAAACTTACTTCTTACCTTTTCATAGCGGTTTGCAATAGATCGTCCAATATTTTTAACAGATTTAGCAACTGTTGCAACAGATGGATGGATTGAATATGCAACAGATGACTGCCAAAACAGATTTACCATTTGTTGCAATAGATGGTTTGTATATGCAACAAATAGGACATTTGATGCAACTTATGTATTATCTGTTGCAACAGATGGACAGTAAGTATAAGTTGGAGGAGATGTTTTGATATCTTCTGAGAACTGATTCATTAGTTTCAGTTTCAACAGATGGAGTATTCGATTCATTAGCTATTTTGAATGTGAGAGATAAAAAGTCTTCACCTCTTTTTAATAGTCCCTTTGTTACGTATTAGTTGGGCCCCATGGGCTTGACACACCCATTAATAAAAATATAAATTAGGTGATTGTTTTACCAAATTGGCCTTATTAATTATTATTAGAAAGTATAAATATGAATAATATACTTTATGTAGTCATTTAATAATAGGGGTAATCTTGAAAGAATGTAATAAAATTCTCTTGATTTTATAAATAGGAAAACTAAATTAAAACAAACATATTTAGAAAGAAGTAATCATATGCGTGCAGATTAATTAAAAAAAAGTCAGGTCTATCGCAACAGATTTACCATCTGTTGCAACATATAGATTATCTGTTGCGACAAATGGACCATATGTTTGGAGGAGATGTTTTGATTTCTTCCAACAACTGATTCGTCAGTTACAACAGATGGAGATTTTGATTCATCAGCTATTTTGAACATGTTAAGATAAAAAGTCACGACTTTTCACACCTCCCTTTTAATAGTCATCACATTTGCGCAGATGAATAAACAACACTGACATGTCCTGATGGGGTAAGAAGAATAAGATGCGTGCAATAGATCCCATTTTCATGCATGGGAATTAAGTATATTATTGATCAGGGTACCGTGAAGACACATAAAGTGCAATGATTATGTGAATGTAGTTTTTTACCGATGATTAGACACTGATCCTTTAAACAAGATCCTGAATTGTACAGTTTAGTTTGATTAGTGCAAACTGATAAGGCCGAAGGGTTTCAAGACGGTGGTGTAGATACCCCGTTATAATTTAATGACACGATTCATGCACATGCTTTTGTGTCAAGTTTGGGGAAGGGTTTAAATTTTTGGCGGCAATGTAAATATCCAATAGTGATTGGACTGGTTTTAATAGCACAATGGACTTCTTGAAAGGCCCCCAAAGCCTCGCAATGCAGCAAACAACGATAGAACCAATAGAAATTCCCCTGGTCCAAATTTATATGGATGGATTGGTGGAGGAGACCATTATACAGTAGAAGGTGTTTGGGAGAAAACCTGTGCGGGAAAAGGGAGGTTGAGAAGGCCATATATCATCTTAGTACTTGTTTAAGAGGATACACAGGGTCAATTCCTCTTGACCATTCTTCTTTTTCTTCAACGACAGATGGATTTTCATTTTTGGATACACTTTCACATTCGCATCTCATCCAGTTTTTTCATTTTTCATGTCAATTTATAAGCTAATTTCGCTACACTTTCCTTCCGACCCTATGTATCCTCTTAAACAAGTACTAAGATGATATATGGCCTTCTCAACCTCCCTCTTCCCACACAGGTTTTCTCCCAAGCACCTTCTGCTGTATAATAGTCTCCTCCAATAACCCATCCATATAAATTTAGACCAGGGGAATTTCTATTGGTTTTATCATTGTTTGCTGCATTGCGGGGCTTCGGAGGCCTTTCAAGAAGTCCATTGTACCATTAAAATTGGTCCAATCACTATTGGATATTTACACTGCCGCCAAAAACTTAAACCCTTCCCCAAACTTGACACAAAAACATGAGCATAAACCGTCATTAAATTATTATGGGATATCGACACCACCGTCTTGGTCTCTCAGCCTTGCCAGTTTGAACCTAACAATCTTAACTGTAAAATTCCATATCTTGTTTGAAGAATTAATGCCTATAGGTAATGAACAAACATTCACAAAATCATTGTACTGGATGTGTGTTTTCATGATAGGTTGATCAGTAATACATACCTCCCATATATGAAGTGGTTCCATCTACAAGGAGCTTATTTCTTCGAACCCATCTTTACTCTGGGCTTTAATGCTGGCCAGGCAAAAGTGGATCTAATTTCACTTCTTTTTATCTGCAAACAAGAGAAATATATTTGATGTCAAACAAAAGAAGAACAAAAAGAACATTACAAAAGGGTAACACAAAATTGAGTGAATCAACAGATGACTAATATGATGCAACAGATTACCCATCTGTTCAACCGATGAGGCATCATTTGCAAAGGATGGATGACATGTTGCAACAAATGGGCCATCTATTGGAATAAATTAAACCAGCCTTGCTACTAGTTTGATTTCTTTAAAAAATTGCTCCGTCTGTTCCAACAGCTGATTCATCAGTTGCAACAGTTGAGGAAACTGTTGCAACACCACCACCAATAGCATCAACAATAAAGAAACAAACAAAACAACACCATATGTTCCAACACCATCCACAACACAAACATCACATATTCCAACACAACCACCCCCCAATAACAGCACCACCAAAGTACCAAACAAAAGACATAAAAAAACTATACTAATAATAAGGCTTTTTAAGTTGTCCCAATAGATGACTTTTTTCGCATATTTTAATAAAAATAACGGTTCGTTCATTCAAGACTTAAAAGTCATCTTTCTATCAATTTTTTCAATAAATAGCAAACTGGTAATGGGTAAATCATTGATAGCAACAGATGTAAATAACTAATTTAAATGACATACAAAGAAGAAGCCGAGATGAAAAGAAAAACTTTGAACCATACCTGCAATGTCAAAAAAGCAAACGGATCAGAATATCCAGTTCAGTCGAGAAAAGATATTGATTAGTTGAGATCCCAAAGGATCCTCATCCGAAAGAAGAGAGAAAAGAGAGGAAAAAAGAAAACAACAAAGATAATTGAGAATAAAGAATAAAGAAGAGTTATGAGTTGAGTCTAGTCTAGACTACTTTATGGCTGAAGGAGAGAGAGTTCTAGATATGGGTTTTTTTAAATATTCATTAATAACTTTTGAGAGGCAAGAGGAGACGGTGACATTGAAAAGACCAGATAAGACTACTCACTCAGGAGATTTTTTATTTATCAAAGTTGTACCGAGTAATATTTTTTACCGCCTTAGTATTTTAACTATTTTATCTCGGACAGGAAATACCTAAATTGCTTTATAAAAAAAGGATAAAAAAATATTGAAGTGCAACAGATGACTTAATCTGTTTGATAGTTTACAACAGATTCATGATCTGTCACAACAAATGACGTAATCTGTTTGATAGTTTACAACAGATGCGTAATATGTTGCAATATATTACCTAATCTGTTTAATTTGATCCAACAGAAAAGACATATGTTGCAACATGTTGAACATTTGTTTATCTATAATTTCAATTGAGTTCATATATTAGACTAAAACCTTAATTGAATGTGAGTTCTCATAGGGTCAAATACAACTTTAATTGAGTCTTTTGGCAATTTCATGATGAGACGGTTCTGCGTTCCTCCGACTAGGGTCATCGATCGATAACTCTGAGTCGAACCAATCTTAGTACCTCATATGTTAGACTAATACATTAATTGATTAATCTAGGACTAGGGTACTAATACCCTAATTGAATATAGGGTCAACAACAACTTTAATTGAGTCTTTTGTCAATTACATGAAGAGATGGTACTGCGTTCCTCCCGACCAGAGTCGGCGATCAATCACTCTGATCTGAACCGATTCTTACTACCTCATATGTTAGACTAATACCTTTATTGATTGATCTAGGACTAGGGGTGAGTTCTCATAATGTCAACTACAATAGATGACAATGCCTATTTGATAATTTATAACAGATGGCTAATCTATTACAATATATGACTGAATCCATTTGATAATTTACAACAGATGGGTAACAGATGACTTAATCTGTTTGATAGTTTACAACAGATTCATGATCTATCACAATAAATGGCTTAATCTGTATGATAGTTTACAACAGCTATGTAATATATTGCAACAAATTATATAATCTGTTTGATCCAACAGAAAGATATCTGTTGCAATAAGTTGAACATTTGTTTATCTATAATTCAATTGAGTTCATATGTTAGACTAACACCTTAATTGAATGTGAGTTCTCGTAGGGTCAACTACAACTTCAATTGAGTCTTTTGTCAATTGCATGATGAAATGGTACCGCGTTCCTCTCGACCAGAGTCGGCGATCGATCACTCTGAGCCGAACTGATTCTTACTAAATCATATGTTAGACTAATACCTCAATTTATTAATCTAGGACTAGGGTACTAATACCTTGATTGAATAATTTGGGACTAGGGGTAAGTTCTCATAGGGTAAACTATTAATTAATCTAGGACTAGGGGTGAGTTCTCATAGGGTCAGCCACAACAGATGGCAGTGCCTATTTAATAATTTACAATATATGGGTAATCTGTTGCGACATATGATAATCCATTTGATAATTTACAATAGATGGGTAATTTGTTTGATAATTTACATCAGAATCGTAATCTGTTGTTACCTAATTTGATTGATAATTTACAACAGATGAGAAATCTGACGCAATATGTTGAACATTTCTTTTTTACAATTTCAATTGAGTTCATATGTTAGACTCCTAAATTGATTAATATAGGACCAGGGGTGAGTTTTCACAGGGTCACTTCCTAGAGTACTCGGTCAACTGCAACTTTAATTTTTTTATATGATTTTAAAAATTACGCATATTGATGATAGGCGTATTTACACGCCTAAACACCATAATTTACCCATATTTTAGGCTAAGTTTTAAGGACAAAATATATAATTCCTGCACTTTTAGTCCTTTTTCCTGTAAGTGAGCTAACAAACATGATTAGAAAGTTTTCAAGTATAAATGATGAAGATTTCAGCATTTTATTGATAACTTGACGCCAAAGGAAGCTTCATGAAAGAAGGAAAGCAGCGTTTGGACACCTATGGACTGAAAGTGATGCATGGATAACTTGTCCCGGGCCAACATTTACAAAGACTTGGGGATCAGCAGTAACTTAGTAGGAATAGGACAAGTATGCAGTAACCAGTAGGACTAGGACAAGGATAAAAACCCTATTTCAATAGGACTAGGATATGGATGTTATATAAACCCTATTTTGCTGAAACTTTTCAGCATTCTCTTCTTATTCCCCCTTCTATTCCTTCCCATTCTAATAAATTCTTATTCACTCATTAATTAATTCAAGTCTTTTTCATTCAACGTTTGATCCTAATTCACGTTACACCATCTGACAGAGAAATCACGACCCTTGTGACCAACGTGAGATCATGATGATGTTTATTGTGATCTCCGTTGCAATGATGAGTAGCTAAACTTCTCTGTTAGGGTTATGGAAGCCTTATGAGATACTATCTATTGCTATGAGTTTGTGAATTCTTGACACGTATGCTGCTTATATCATTACTCTCTTCATGTTAATTTAAATTCTTGTGGTTGCAAACATATAGAATACGCCAGTATAACATTAACTTGTTCGAAAGAAAAGTTACATGTCTGGAAAAGAGATAATGTCAAGGTAATAGGGCACCAACCCCTGTTAAAAAGTTAGTGCCGTAACTGGATTAACCTCTTGGAGAATTTGTACCATTAGATACGCTTTAAGCTCGAAAGAGTTAAAGTGAAATAGTCCTTGATGGTCGAAAGACGCCTGGATTTACCATAGAATATGATTCTCTATAAGCGCATGCATGTCTGAATTCCGCATAACTCATAGTCAATAGATACGTACAACTCATAAGGTGGACATAACCCTAACTCTCGATTCTTATTGATTAAAACCTACCAAGTACTTCGTTCTACTCTTCTATTTTCCGTTTTTACTCTACTATTTTGTTCATGTTAGACAAGTATTCCCTGTGGGATTCGACACCCAACCCAGTTGGGTTCTATATTTGACAGCGTCCGCTTACACTCTTACGAGAGCTGTTGTTTGAGCGTTATCAAATTTTGGCGCCATTGTCGGGGAATACGGTTGTCTACTAAGTTTGTGATAATTACTAGACCCTTTGGTCAAAGATTCTCGTACTTTACTTTTAGTTGTTGTTTTTGTTTTCTGTAGGTTTTGTTCAGTGCATGCCCAATACTCGAAGTTCTGGTCAACCATTATTACCCATAAACCTTGAACCACAACGTATTGGCAGGATGGAGGCGCAACATGACATTGAGAGAAGGGATACTCAACTGGAGCAGGCTAGATTAGCTGCGTTGGCCGCTGCTCAAGTGCATCAACAAAATATCGATAACGCTGGGTGAGCAGCAGATCCTGATGATGAGGACTTGGGTGATGATGAGTTACTAAACCCTAGGCGTGATGCTGAGATGACGACACCAGCCAACAGAAGAGATCGTCCAGCTAGGTTCAGGCCTGAACACCGAGCCATACCATTCGATGATGATGATGATGATATTGATGGAGCTGGTGCCATAGGAGCCATTATTCCTCCGCCATTGGCGCCCGGAGCCAAGTTCAACATCACGAGCACCATGATTCAGTTATTGCAACTCAAGGGATTATTCGGTGGACTAGCAGGCGATGATCCAAATATACATCTGATCAACTTTATTTCTACATGCAAGTCATTCGACAATCCTGGCATTGGACAGAATGCAATTCGGTTGCGCTTATTTCCATTGTCTCTATCTGGGGAGGCAACTCTATGGTTGAACGGGCTGACTCCTGATTCTATCACTAATTGGAGGCAATTGAAAGACGCTTTCCTAGAAAGATTCTTTCCGCCATCCAAGAGAGCACAATTGAGAGATGAAATCAGCAATTTTTGTCAGCTTCCAACTGAAGTTCTCCACGAAATATGGGAGAGATTCAAGAAGAAGCTTATGAGGTGCCCAAACCATCATATGACCAATGTCCACTTGATGGAGATACTATATAGATCCTTGAATTCAGTAACTAAACCTGTGGTGGATAATGCGGCTGGAGGATCATTTATGGACCTCACCTTTGTTCAGGCAAGTGATATGCTAGACCGGATGACAAAGCAAAGTAGGGCATGGCATACCAGAGATTCTGAGGTAGCAAGCCCCACTTTTTCTATAGGCATGACTGCAGAACAAAGGAGAAGAGAAGAAAAACGTGATCAAGATTTGGCGCATATGAAAACACAAGTGGATCTTCTTACAAAGCATCTACTATCAGGGAAGACCGAAAAAGTCAAAACGGTTGCGTCAAAAAGAAGAGACGAATCCGATTCTGAGGAAGAAGCCAACTACTTGAACAATTAGGGGGTTTTCGAGGCAATGCCCAAGGAAACCAAGGTCGGAACTATTATGATAATTCTGGAAACAAGGACCGTGATCAAGGTAGTTGGAAGAACAAGACTGACAGGAGTGGCGTGTATATTCCTCCTGGAAGACGTGACGCCACTGCATCTGGTTCCGAAAATATGTCCATGGAAGATATGATGGCTAAGCTGTTGAAAGGAGTAGAGGCAACCAGCACGGGAGTAACAGAGGTAATCAGTGATTTGTCCTCAATGAAGCAATTAGTTGACTCGCATTCCACTTAAATTAAACAGCTAGAGCAACAATTGAGTCAATTATCTGCGGCATTCAACCAAAGAAAGGCTGGAACGCTACCCAGCAACACTGTGCAAAACCCAAGGAACGATGGAACATGCATGGCCATTACTACCAGGAGTGGTAAGGTGCTGGAAACTTCATCCAAAGGCACACAAGTGATCAATGTAGAACCTGAAGGCGCCGATGAAGCTACAGAGGACGTTAGTGACGTCACCTCGCCACGTCCACAGCCCAAAAAGATCGATAATACGAAGCAAGAGGAAAAGAAAGTCGTGGAGAAAACTATTCCCCTTCCACCACCACCTTTTCCTCAAAGACTAAAGAAGAGAGCTGATGATACCAAGTTCATTAAATTCATGTCAATGTTAAAACAGCTAACCATTAATGTTCTGTTGGTAGAGGCACTAGAACAGATGCCTGGCTACGTAAAATTTATGAAGGATCTTCTGACAAAGAAGAGGGCAGCAAGCTATGAGCTGGCAGATGATATTCATCATTGCAGTGCAATTGCCACAAGGTCCTTAGTACAGAAGAAGGCAGACCCTGGTGCTTTCACTATTCCTTGCACGATTGGATCTATGAATTTTGCTAAGGCATTGTGCGATTTGGGAGCTAGCATCAATTTGATGCCACTATCCATCTACAGAAAGTTGGGGTTGGGCGACCCTACACCAACCAATATGCGGCTCGTGATGGCAGATAGGTCGGTAAAACGACCTGTGGGTATCTTGAATGATGTGTTGGTGAAGGTGTCTACCTTCATTTTTCCTGCAGACTTTATGATTTTGGATTGCAAGGTGGATTCTGAAGTTCCCATAATCTTAGGACGTCCTTTCCTTGCAACAGGAAGTGTGCTTATTGACATGAGAGCTAATGAGCTGTTATTTCGGTTGAATGACAAAGTGGTTCGTTTTGATGCATGCAAATCAATGAAGCAGCCCAAAGATATGGATGTGTTCTCTATAGCTGATGTTTATTATGAGGTTGAGGAAGAATTATCTGTAGAGAAGCAGTGTACTGTTGAGCCATTGTCTGCTGCGCTGTTGAAGTTTGAGCACGAGAATGTTGAAGATTATGAAGAAACTATTTGTGCTCTAACAGGAATAGGGTCCTATTCTCATGTTCCCAAGCAGATGGACCTTAATCTTACGAATCAGCCTTCACAAACAGCGAAGACTTCCATTGAGGAACCACCAATGCTAGAATCGAAAGAGCTACCAAGTCACCTAAGGTATATGTTCTTGGGATATAGAAATACACTTCCGGTGAGTGTTGCGGATGATTTAAGTGAACAGCACATAGAGGCTCTTATCTCTGCTCTGAAGAGGTACAAGAGAGCTATGGGTTGGTCTATTGATGATATAATTGGTATCCCTCCTGGGATATGTATGCACAAGAGTCATCTCGAAGAAGATTGCATGCCTACAAGTAAGACTCATTGTCGTCTGAATCCATTCAGAAAATGATCCACCATCTATCTCGATGAAGTCTAAGTAATTGAGATAGCTATGTCGTGCCGCGATAATAAATCAAGCGCTTGATGGGAGGCAACCCATCATTTTTATTGTTTTTGTTGTTTTTGTTTTCCTAGGATTTTGTCGAGCCACGACCAAAACAATGGTGCTTTATGGGAGGCAACCCATCGTTCTAATCGTTTTTGTCGTTTTTGAGTGAATGCAGGTGCAAGAGGTGTAAAGGAGGAGATTGATTTCAAATTTTGATTTGGAAGTATTGCATGTTGAAGGTGGTAAGTTAGGAATGAAGAAGCAAAAGGCTATGGGTGAGGCATTGCTTATGAAAATATAGGCAAAAAACAAGGCAAGACCTATGTAAATCTAGGCCACGAACAAGGCAAGGCCTATGCTATGGCCTAAGCTCTCGGATTCTAGAGTGCCATAGCATAGGCGCTGCCTTTGCCTCCCAAAACTCTCAAAACTTTTATTTTTGCTCTTTTAACTTTGCAAGAACATCTTTCGAGGCCATCAACCAAGTAAGTACTTCTTTGCTCTTCTGTTATATTACATAAGTATTACAATACTACACCTATAATAAGTTGTTAAATCGTGAAGTAGTGTTGGTGATTTTAATGTGGTTGATACAACTAAGTGAGTGAAAGAATATGTATGGATGCTCTTGACTTGTTTCCAACTTGTATTTGATTTTGATACACTGTCATACTTTTGCGAAATCGACATGGTCAAGATAATTGCATAATCTTGTAACTTGAAAGCTTACATGTTGAAATGACTTGTTCATTGAGATGAAAATCATGGGTGACTACAAACATGCGATGTTGTGATTATTTCTATGCCATAAATTGATACGATATCTATGTAGTAGTTTTGTTCAAAAGATGCATTAGTCCAAACACAAAAGCATTGTCAAGATTGCATTACGTTAAGAGGACATGAAAGTATGACTGTACTGAACATATTGTTGGAACATATCACCTAAATGTATGTCGATGAAGTCTGAGTAATCAACATCATTCACTTAATTAGTTTGTGTCAACAAATTAAGTGTGGGGTGGTGCCACTACTGCTTGTTTATTGATTGTATCCACCGAGATGAAGCTAACATGACTATTATTTTAATCTCAGGTACAATGGCACCAAAATCAAGACAAGGGAAAGAAAAAGCAACCACTTCACAAAAAGGCCAAAAATGGGGACGAAAAGAGCAAGGAGAATCCTCCTCGCTGCAAATACCTTGCCGCATGTTTGGAATTAAATGGGTCCTAGAGGAGGAAGAAAAGGAGTGGTATAGGAACAATAAAGAGAAAAAATATGTTCATGTGGAGTTAATACACAAGGAAAGCCTAGCAAAGAAAGAACCCCGTATGTTGGCTAAGATAATGACGTTACATCTTGATTTCATCTTCCAAGATATGGGAGAGTGCAATCTTGATTTAACACGTGAATTCTGTGCCAACTGGTCACCGAAAACTACAGGGAGTGAAGTAAAGATTCGGGGCCAAGTTCTGCAACTAAATGCGGAGTTCTTCAACTCCTTTTTAGGCTTGCCATCTATTGATCCATCACCACTCAAGGAGCTGTATAACAGACCTCCGTACAGGGCCATTAGACACACATTGTGCGAAACAAGATCTATGGCACGGTGGAGCAGACACAAGGACACCGGTCAGCACAACACCTTCCCATATGCTTCCTTAAATAGGGAAGCTAGGATATGGATGCGAATAGTCAACTCTTGCCTGATTCCAGGGACACAATACACAAAGATAACACGAGATAGAGTGTGCTTAGTGTACGCGTTGATGACGAATGTTCCTATCAACATTGGGGCAATTATTCGATCTACAATGCGTAAGGCTAGGCTGCACAAGAGGTCCCACTTCAGCTTTGGCAATCTGTTGACTGCAATATTGAGAAAAGAGGACATCGAAGAGGAACCGGCCGATCATAAGCTTCCACATAACCCGAAGAAGGTTGACCTCACAAAGGTTAAAGATGCTGAAACCACGCATGGCGTCAACCTTACTACTGCAGAAAAGCATGCTCGGGATGAGAGTTTCTTTTGCCATCTTTATGGCATGACTCAGTTTACCATGATGAACGGAGGTCGTGTTCCAACTGCTGCAGATCTCCAACAGTTGGATTATGACTACCCAATGAACGAGCATGCGAGGGCAATGTGTGGAGTAGGTGTACACTTCGAGGAACCTCTTGATGACGATGTGCCAACCGATGATGATCGTCGAATGCCAGACTCCGACGTGGAGGAGAACTCTGATGACGACGACTCTAATGACAATTCCGACGAAGGGGGTATGACCCGAGACATAGAGGAGGAGTCCGACTAACCAGGTTCTTCTTATTTATTTTCCACTGAGGACAGTGTGTCCTGTCTAAGTGTGGGGTGCTGGTATTTGTATGCTATACTTCTTTATCTGCATTTGCATTCATTTATGTTTGTCTGTTTTGTTTTTTTTAGTAGTTAAATTTTTTTTAATTTTTAACTTTGCATGAAATTGTTCTGATAGGCAGCATGATATTACGACAAGAGTCTGTGATAAAATCATTACTATTGAGACGTTTAGGCTCTAATAGTGACTCATTATATGATAATTGTGTGGTTCAATTCTTTCATCTGTTGGGTCAAGAGTCTATACTGCTTCCAATAAAGTCGACCATGTGCCTTGTGTGTGTTAGATGATAGTATATTCTATGTTTGTGGCTGATGCTAGAACTTGCCTGGTATGTATGTAAAGCGAAATAAAGAGTGTGAGTTTAGGAGATGATTTAGGCATTTCCTTGGCAACCTATGATTGTTTACCTTCATTTTATCTACCCATGGACATCATCCTAGATAACCCCCTTTGAGCTGTTAGCCTATTTTTCTTTGACAACCTCATATGTAAGCCTAATCCATTTTTTTTCAAGATCATAATTTGATCCAAATTCTTAAGTGCTTTAAATTGTAAAGTAATGTGACAAAATAAGAGGAAATTGGGTGAGAATAGTGTCTTAGAATGTATTGGTGCTTGAATTTGTTATGAAAAATAATTGCTATCATAAGAGGTGCGTTATGAAAAGGAAAAGGAAAAGAAAAATAAAAAGTTAATTCTATTCAAAATTGAAAAATAAAAGAGGTGAGAAAGGGTGGTAGATTAAAAGAAAGTAGAAAGGTTGTTTGAAAGAAAGCATAAATGGCATAATGTGATGTATTAAAGCGCTTAGGAACATAGTCACTATTTCTGGCCAAAATAGTCCTACCCTTAGCCAACATTACAACCTGTAAAAGACCTATTTGATCCTAAGCTTAGCATTTTGATATTTAGTAGAGCATTACACTAAGGGCAAACCTATGGTCATCAGTTGCAACATATGAATTCTTTGTGAGAGTGAGAGCAAGGATAATCTTATACCCATGTTCGAAATATATACAATACTTGTGAGTGATTATGGGCGATATATTGTGAGACACACATGGTTGATGAGTTTTGGGTAGTTGAGTATGATTCTTTGTACATTAACTTGTGGATATGAATTCACCATCATCACGAGGCTATGTTAGAGGTTGAATTGTTTCTAGTAGTGATCAGAAAACTATTCTTTGATAATAATTGTTGTGCCTGTCTTGATGAATATTTTGTGCTGTTACTGTGGAAATCCTAAGTAGATGTTTATATGGACATGATAATTTGTTCAAGGACGAACAAAGCTTTAAGTGTGGGGTGTTGATGATAGGCGTATTTACACGCCTAAACACCATAATTTACCTATATTTTAGGCTAAGTTTTAAGGACAAAATATATAATTCCTGCACTTTTAGTCCTTTTTCCTGTAAGTGAGATAACAAACATAATTAGCAAGTTTTCAGGTATAAATGATGAAGATTTCAGAATTTTATGGATAACTTGACGCCAAAGGAAGCTTCACGAAAGAAGGAAAGCAGCGTTTGGACACCTATGGATTGAAAGTGATGCATGGATAACTTGTCCCGGGCAAAAACAACATTTACAAAGACTTGGGGATCAGCAGTAACTTAGTAGGATTAGGACAAGTATGCAGTAACCCAGTAGGACTAGGACAAGGATAAAAACCCTATTTCAATAGGACTAGGATATGGATGTTATATAAACCCTAATTTGCTGAAACTTTTCAGCATTCTCTTCTTATTCCCCCTTCTATTCCTTCCCATTCTAATAAATTCTTATTCACTCATTAATTAATTCAAGTCTTTTTCATTCAACGTTTGATCCTAATTCATGTTACACCTTCTGACAGAGAAAGCACGACCCTTGTGACCAATGTGAGATCATGATGATGTTTATTGTGATCTCCGTTGCAATGATGAGTAGCTAAACTTCTCTGTTAGGGTTATGGAAGCCTTATGAGATACTATCTATTGCTATGAGTTTGTGAATTCTTGACATGTATACTGCTTATATCATTACTCTCTTCATCTTAATTTAAATTCTTGTGGTTGCAAATATATAGAATACGCCAGTATAGCATTAACTTGTTCGAAAGAAAGGTTACATGTCTGGAAAAGAGATAATGTCAAGGTAATAGGGCACCAACCCCTGTTAAAAAGTTAGTGCCGTAACTGGATTAACCTCTTGGAGAATTTGTACCATTAGATACGCTTTAAGCTCGAAAGAGTTAAAGTGAAATAGTCCTTGATGGTCGAAAGACGCCTGGATTTACCATAGAATACGATTCTCTATAAGCGCATGCATGTCTGAATTTCGCATAACTCATAGTCAATAGATACGTACAACTCATAAGGTGGACATAACCCTAACTCTAGATTCTCATTGATTAAAACCTACCAAGTACTCCGTTCTACTCTTCTATTTTCCGTTTTTACTCTACTATTTTGTTCACGTTATTTGCACACACAAAATCCCCCCTTTATTCGCAGAACTTTCATCAAAAGTCTAATAATTATTGCTTACTTAGTGACCAAGTATTCCCTGTGGGATTCGACACCCAACCCAGTTGGGTTCTATATTTGACAGCGTCCGCTTACACTCTTACGAGAGCTGTAGTTTGAGCGTTATCAAATTTTGGCGCCATTGTCGGGGAATACGGTTGTCTACTAAGTTTGTGATAATTACTAGACCCTTTGGTCAAAGATTCTCGTACTTTACTTTTAGTTGTTGTTTTTGTTTTCTGTAGGTTTTGTTCAGTGCATGCCCAATACTCGAAGTTCTGGTCAACCATTATTACCCATAAACCTTGAACCACAACGTATTGGCAGGATGGAGGCGCAACATGACATTGAGAGAAGGGATACTCAACTGGAGCAGGCTAGATTAGCTGCGTTGGCCGCTGCTCAAGTGCATCAACAAAATATCGATAACGCTGGGTGAGCAGCAGATCCTGATGATGAGGACTTGGGTGATGATGAGTTACTAAACCCTAGGCGTGATGCTGAGATGACGACACCAGCCAACAGAAGAGATCGTCCAGCTAGGTTCAGGCCTGAACACCGAGCCATACCATTCGATGATGATGATGATGATATTGATGGAGCTGGTGCCACAGGAGCCATTATTCCTCCGCCATTGGCGCCCGGAGCCAAGTTCAACATCACGAGCACCATGATTCAGTTATTGCAACTCAAGGGATTATTCGGTGGACTAGAAGGCGATGATCCAAATATACATCTGATCAACTTTATTTCTACATGCAAGTCATTCGACAATCCTGGCATTGGACAGAATGCAATTCGGTTGCGCTTATTTCCATTGTCTCTATCTGGGGAGGCAACTCTATGGTTGAACGGGCTGACTCCTGATTCTATCACTAATTGGAGGCAATTGAAAGACGCTTTCCTAGAAAGATTCTTTCCGCCATCCAAGAGAGCACAATTGAGAGATGAAATCAGCAATTTTTGTCAGCTTCCAACTGAAGTTCTCCACGAAATATGGGAGAGATTCAAGAAGAAGCTTATGAGGTGCCCAAACCATCATATGACCAATGTCCACTTGATGGAGATACTATATAGATCCTTGAATTCAGTAACTAAACCTGTGGTGGATAATGCGGCTGGAGGATCATTTATGGACCTCACCTTTGTTCAGGCAAGTGATATGCTAGACCGGATGACAAAGCAAAGTAGGGCATGGCATACCAGAGATTCTGAGGTAGCAAGCCCCACTTTTTCTATAGGCATGACTGCAGAACAAAGGAGAAGAGAAGAAAAACGTGATCAAGATTTGGCGCATATGAAAACACAAGTGGATCTTCTTACAAAGCATCTACTATCAGGGAAGACCGAAAAAGTCAAAACGGTTGCGTCAAAAAGAAGAGACGAATCCGATTCTGAGGAAGAAGCCAACTACTTGAACAATTAGGGGGTTTTCGAGGCAATGCCCAAGGAAACCAAGGTCGGAACTATTATGATAATTCTGGAAACAAGGACCGTGATCAAGGTAGTTGGAAGAACAAGACTGACAGGAGTGGCGTGTATATTCCTCCTGGAAGACGTGACGCCACTGCATCTGGTTCCGAAAATATGTCCATGGAAGATATGATGGCTAAGCTGTTGAAAGGAGTAGAGGCAACCAGCACGGGAGTAACAGAGGTAATCAGTGATTTGTCCTCAATGAAGCAATTAGTTGACTCGCATTCCACTTAAATTAAACAGCTAGAGCAACAATTGAGTCAATTATCTGCGGCATTCAACCAAAGAAAGGCTGGAACGCTACCCAGCAACACTGTGCAAAACCCAAGGAACGATGGAACATGCATGGCCATTACTACCAGGAGTGGTAAGGTGCTGGAAACTTCATCCAAAGGCACACAAGTGATCAATGTAGAACCTGAAGGCGCCGATGAAGCTACAGAGGACGTTAGTGACGTCACCTCGCCACGTCCACAGCCCAAAAAGATCGATAATACGAAGCAAGAGGAAAAGAAAGTCGTGGAGAAAACTATTCCCCTTCCACCACCACCTTTTCCTCAAAGACTAAAGAAGAGAGCTGATGATACCAAGTTCATTAAATTCATGTCAATGTTAAAACAGCTAACCATTAATGTTCTGTTGGTAGAGGCACTAGAACAGATGCCTGGCTACGTAAAATTTATGAAGGATCTTCTGACAAAGAAGAGGGCAGCAAGCTATGAGCTGGCAGATGATATTCATCATTGCAGTGCAATTGCCACAAGGTCCTTAGTACAGAAGAAGGCAGACCCTGGTGCTTTCACTATTCCTTGCACGATTGGATCTATGAATTTTGCTAAGGCATTGTGCGATTTGGGAGCTAGCATCAATTTGATGCCACTATCCATCTACAGAAAGTTGGGGTTGGGCGACCCTACACCAACCAATATGCGGCTCGTGATGGCAGATAGGTCGGTAAAACGACCTGTGGGTATCTTGAATGATGTGTTGGTGAAGGTGTCTACCTTCATTTTTCCTGCAGACTTTATGATTTTGGATTGCAAGGTGGATTCTGAAGTTCCCATAATCTTAGGACGTCCTTTCCTTGCAACAGGAAGTGTGCTTATTGACATGAGAGCTAATGAGCTGTTATTTCGGTTGAATGACAAAGTGGTTCGTTTTGATGCATGCAAATCAATGAAGCAGCCCAAAGATATGGATGTGTTCTCTATAGCTGATGTTTATTATGAGGTTGAGGAAGAATTATCTGTAGAGAAGCAGTGTACTGTTGAGCCATTGTCTGCTGCGCTGTTGAAGTTTGAGCACGAGAATGTTGAAGATTATGAAGAAACTATTTGTGCTCTAACAGGAATAGGGTCCTATTCTCATGTTCCCAAGCAGATGGACCTTAATCTTACGAATCAGCCTTCACAAACAGCGAAGACTTCCATTGAGGAACCACCAATGCTAGAATCGAAAGAGCTACCAAGTCACCTAAGGTATATGTTCTTGGGATATAGAAATACACTTCCGGTGAGTGTTGCGGATGATTTAAGTGAACAGCACATAGAGGCTCTTATCTCTGCTCTGAAGAGGTACAAGAGAGCTATGGGTTGGTCTATTGATGATATAATTGGTATCCCTCCTGGGATATGTATGCACAAGAGTCATCTCGAAGAAGATTGCATGCCTACAAGTAAGACTCATTGTCGTCTGAATCCATTCAGAAAATGATCCACCATCTATCTCGATGAAGTCTAAGTAATTGAGATAGCTATGTCGTGCCGCGATAATAAATCAAGCGCTTGATGGGAGGCAACCCATCATTTTTATTGTTTTTGTTGTTTTTGTTTTCCTAGGATTTTGTCGAGCCACGACCAAAACAATGGTGCTTTATGGGAGGCAACCCATCGTTCTAATCGTTTTTGTCGTTTTTGAGTGAATGCAGGTGCAAGAGGTGTAAAGGAGGAGATTGATTTCAAATTTTGATTTGGAAGTATTGCATGTTGAAGGTGGTAAGTTAGGAATGAAGAAGCAAAAGGCTATGGGTGAGGCATTGCTTATGAAAATATAGGCAAAAAACAAGGCAAGACCTATGTAAATCTAGGCCACGAACAAGGCAAGGCCTATGCTATGGCCTAAGCTCTCGGATTCTAGAGTGCCATAGCATAGGCGCTGCCTTTGCCTCCCAAAACTCTCAAAACTTTTATTTTTGCTCTTTTAACTTTGCAAGAACATCTTTCGAGGCCATCAACCAAGTAAGTACTTCTTTGCTCTTCTGTTATATTACATAAGTATTACAATACTACACCTATAATAAGTTGTTAAATCGTGAAGTAGTGTTGGTGATTTTAATGTGGTTGATACAACTAAGTGAGTGAAAGAATATGTATGGATGCTCTTGACTTGTTTCCAACTTGTATTTGATTTTGATACACTGTCATACTTTTGCGAAATCGACATGGTCAAGATAATTGCATAATCTTGTAACTTGAAAGCTTACATGTTGAAATGACTTGTTCATTGAGATGAAAATCATGGGTGACTACAAACATGCGATGTTGTGATTATTTCTATGCCATAAATTGATACGATATCTATGTAGTAGTTTTGTTCAAAAGATGCATTAGTCCAAACACAAAAGCATTGTCAAGATTGCATTACGTTAAGAGGACATGAAAGTATGACTGTACTGAACATATTGTTGGAACATATCACCTAAATGTATGTCGATGAAGTCTGAGTAATCAACATCATTCACTTAATTAGTTTGTGTCAACAAATTAAGTGTGGGGTGGTGCCACTACTGCTTGTTTATTGATTGTATCCACCGAGATGAAGCTAACATGACTATTATTTTAATCTCAGGTACAATGGCACCAAAATCAAGACAAGGGAAAGAAAAAGCAACCACTTCACAAAAAGGCCAAAAATGGGGACGAAAAGAGCAAGGAGAATCCTCCTCGCTGCAAATACCTTGCCGCATGTTTGGAATTAAATGGGTCCTAGAGGAGGAAGAAAAGGAGTGGTATAGGAACAATAAAGAGAAAAAATATGTTCATGTGGAGTTAATACACAAGGAAAGCCTAGCAAAGAAAGAACCCCGTATGTTGGCTAAGATAATGACGTTACATCTTGATTTCATCTTCCAAGATATGGGAGAGTGCAATCTTGATTTAACACGTGAATTCTGTGCCAACTGGTCACCGAAAACTACAGGGAGTGAAGTAAAGATTCGGGGCCAAGTTCTGCAACTAAATGCGGAGTTCTTCAACTCCTTTTTAGGCTTGCCATCTATTGATCCATCACCACTCAAGGAGCTGTATAACAGACCTCCGTACAGGGCCATTAGACACACATTGTGCGAAACAAGATCTATGGCACGGTGGAGCAGACACAAGGACACCGGTCAGCACAACACCTTCCCATATGCTTCCTTAAATAGGGAAGCTAGGATATGGATGCGAATAGTCAACTCTTGCCTGATTCCAGGGACACAATACACAAAGATAACACGAGATAGAGTGTGCTTAGTGTACGCGTTGATGACGAATGTTCCTATCAACATTGGGGCAATTATTCGATCTACAATGCGTAAGGCTAGGCTGCACAAGAGGTCCCACTTCAGCTTTGGCAATCTGTTGACTGCAATATTGAGAAAAGAGGACATCGAAGAGGAACCGGCCGATCATAAGCTTCCACATAACCCGAAGAAGGTTGACCTCACAAAGGTTAAAGATGCTGAAACCACGCATGGCGTCAACCTTACTACTGCAGAAAAGCATGCTCGGGATGAGAGTTTCTTTTGCCATCTTTATGGCATGACTCAGTTTACCATGATGAACGGAGGTCGTGTTCCAACTGCTGCAGATCTCCAACAGTTGGATTATGACTACCCAATGAACGAGCATGCGAGGGCAATGTGTGGAGTAGGTGTACACTTCGAGGAACCTCTTGATGACGATGTGCCAACCGATGATGATCGTCGAATGCCAGACTCCGACGTGGAGGAGAACTCTGATGACGACGACTCTAATGACAATTCCGACGAAGGGGGTATGACCCGAGACATAGAGGAGGAGTCCGACTAACCAGGTTCTTCTTATTTATTTTCCACTGAGGACAGTGTGTCCTGTCTAAGTGTGGGGTGCTGGTATTTGTATGCTATACTTCTTTATCTGCATTTGCATTCATTTATGTTTGTCTGTTTTGTTTTTTTTAGTAGTTAAATTTTTTTTAATTTTTAACTTTGCATGAAATTGTTCTGATAGGCAGCATGATATTACGACAAGAGTCTGTGATAAAATCATTACTATTGAGACGTTTAGGCTCTAATAGTGACTCATTATATGATAATTGTGTGGTTCAATTCTTTCATCTGTTGGGTCAAGAGTCTATACTGCTTCCAATAAAGTCGACCATGTGCCTTGTGTGTGTTAGATGATAGTATATTCTATGTTTGTGGCTGATGCTAGAACTTGCCTGGTATGTATGTAAAGCGAAATAAAG
Organism: Capsicum baccatum var. pendulum; assembly: GCA_030864225.1. Lineage (NCBI taxonomy): Eukaryota > Viridiplantae > Streptophyta > Magnoliopsida > Solanales > Solanaceae > Capsicum > Capsicum baccatum. Next base: position 60,986,922 of record CM061550.1, on the reverse strand, counting down.
AGTGTGAGTTTAGGAGATGATTTAGGCATTTCCTTGGCAACCTATGATTGTTTACCTTCATTTTATCTACCCATGGACATCATCCTAGATAACCCCCTTTGAGCTGTTAGCCTATTTTTCTTTGACAACCTCATATGTAAGCCTAATCCATTTTTTTTCAAGATCATAATTTGATCCAAATTCTTAAGTGCTTTAAATTGTAAAGTAATGTGACAAAATAAGAGGAAATTGGGTGAGAATAGTGTCTTAGAATGTATTGGTGCTTGAATTTGTTATGAAAAATAATTGCTATCATAAGAGGTGCGTTATGAAAAGGAAAAGGAAAAGAAAAATAAAAAGTTAATTCTATTCAAAATTGAAAAATAAAAGAGGTGAGAAAGGGTGGTAGATTAAAAGAAAGTAGAAAGGTTGTTTGAAAGAAAGCATAAATGGCATAATGTGATGTATTAAAGCGCTTAGGAACATAGTCACTATTTCTGGCCAAAATAGTCCTACCCTTAGCCAACATTACAACCTGTAAAAGACCTATTTGATCCTAAGCTTAGCATTTTGATATTTAGTAGAGCATTACACTAAGGGCAAACCTATGGTCATCAGTTGCAACATATGAATTCTTTGTGAGAGTGAGAGCAAGGATAATCTTATACCCATGTTCGAAATATATACAATACTTGTGAGTGATTATGGGCGATATATTGTGAGACACACATGGTTGATGAGTTTTGGGTAGTTGAGTATGATTCTTTGTACATTAACTTGTGGATATGAATTCACCATCATCACGAGGCTATGTTAGAGGTTGAATTATTTCTAGTAGTGATCAGAAAACTATTCTTTGATAATAATTGTTGTGCCTGTCTTGATGAATATTTTGTGCTGTTACTGTGGAAATCCTAAGTAGATGTTTATATGGACATGATAATTTGTTCAAGGACGAACAAAGCTTTAAGTGTGGGGTGTTGATGATAGGCGTATTTACACGCCTAAACACCATAATTTACCTATATTTTAGGCTAAGTTTTAAGGACAAAATATATAATTCCTGCACTTTTAGTCCTTTTTCCTGTAAGTGAGATAACAAACATAATTAGCAAGTTTTCAGGTATAAATGATGAAGATTTCAGAATTTTATGGATAACTTGACGCCAAAGGAAGCTTCACGAAAGAAGGAAAGCAGCGTTTGGACACCTATGGATTGAAAGTGATGCATGGATAACTTGTCCCGGGCAAAAACAACATTTACAAAGACTTGGGGATCAGCAGTAACTTAGTAGGATTAGGACAAGTATGCAGTAACCCAGTAGGACTAGGACAAGGATAAAAACCCTATTTCAATAGGACTAGGATATGGATGTTATATAAACCCTAATTTGCTGAAACTTTTCAGCATTCTCTTCTTATTCCCCCTTCTATTCCTTCCCATTCTAATAAATTCTTATTCACTCATTAATTAATTCAAGTCTTTTTCATTCAACGTTTGATCCTAATTCATGTTACACCTTCTGACAGAGAAAGCACGACCCTTGTGACCAATGTGAGATCATGATGATGTTTATTGTGATCTCCGTTGCAATGATGAGTAGCTAAACTTCTCTGTTAGGGTTATGGAAGCCTTATGAGATACTATCTATTGCTATGAGTTTGTGAATTCTTGACATGTATACTGCTTATATCATTACTCTCTTCATCTTAATTTAAATTCTTGTGGTTGCAAATATATAGAATACGCCAGTATAGCATTAACTTGTTCGAAAGAAAGGTTACATGTCTGGAAAAGAGATAATGTCAAGGTAATAGGGCACCAACCCCTGTTAAAAAGTTAGTGCCGTAACTGGATTAACCTCTTGGAGAATTTGTACCATTAGATACGCTTTAAGCTCGAAAGAGTTAAAGTGAAATAGTCCTTGATGGTCGAAAGACGCCTGGATTTACCATAGAATACGATTCTCTATAAGCGCATGCATGTCTGAATTTCGCATAACTCATAGTCAATAGATACGTACAACTCATAAGGTGGACATAACCCTAACTCTCGATTCTCATTGATTAAAACCTACCAAGTACTCCGTTCTACTCTTCTATTTTTCGTTTTTACTCTACTATTTTGTTCACGTTATTTGCACACACAAAATCCCCCCCTTTATTCGCAGAACTTTCATCAAAAGTCTAATAATCGTTGCTTACTTAGTGACCAAGTATTCCCTGTGGGATTCGACACCCAACCCAGTTGGGTTCTATATTTGACAGCGTCCGCTTACACTCTTACGAGAGCTGTAGTTTGAGCGTTATCACATATATTTTAGGATTTTAAGAATAATTAAGATCATTTCAGACCAAATTAACATTTTCAAAACTACTTGCCATTCTTTTCCAAAATACAAATCAACCCATACAAAATGTTTCATCATTTCAAATCTCAAGGTCTGGCTCTTTCTCTCTCATTCTCACTCAACAATACAGTACAGACAATAACTACTTAACGATTTTGCTCAACCGTCCACAACAGATCGCTTTTCTTCTCATTTCCGACCACATAGATGTTATTTTCGATATTATTCTTGCTTGTATCAGTCGTTTTCTTTGTCTTCATAGGCAACAGAGTTCGAGAAGAGCTATATAGTTGTTTTTTTTTCTAAAAAATAAGGGATTTTAAGTTAGTGATGAAAAATAAAACTTTTAGTTGTATTCTCTTCGAGAATGGGTTTATAATTTGAGTTTTGATGGTAAAATCGTAGGAAGAACTCAAGAAATCCCTAGTTTCTATCGTAGTGTTCTGTTGACTATCATGGTGTAGTTGGATGGTGTTGGTAGTGGTGGTGTTTGTGGTTGTTGTGGTGGCATTGGTTGGTGGTGTTTGTGGTACTGTCGGTATTCGTGGTGTTTGTTTTTTTGTTGGCATTAGTTGGTGATGTTTGTGGTGGTGGCTGTTGGTGTGTCGGTATTCGTGGTATTTGTAATATATTTTTTAAAATCTATGCGTACATCAACTATAATGTAATTTTTGTTTTTCTTTGTTTGTAGGTAAAACATGTCTCCCAAAAGAAAAGAAAGTAAAAGTGGATCAACGTCTGACCACTTAAAAAAAGGCTACAGTACAGAGGGATTCGAAGGAGCTTCCTGAACAATCTCAGTCAGGGAAAAGTGAAGCAGAGGAGAGATGTGAAAACAACATTGAGAGAGGTGGACAAGGGTCCGTAGATGGTGATGAAGAAAATGAAAGTGAGAAAGAGGGGGAATTGGAGCGTCAGAAAGAGAAAGAGGATGATCATCAACATGATGATAATGGATCACCGATGGGGCGTGAGTTAATATCAATATCCCAGCATGATCCTGTCAAAACTTTTAGTATTGACAGGTTTGAAGTTGCGATGCTGCTAAATGACCCAGAAGGAAAACAACTAACTGGTCAAATTGTACTTAAATGTCAGATTGGGAAAATTTTGGAACATTTTATGAAAATTATGAAGAACGAAAACATAGGCAGACTTTTTAAGAAGAGCTGCTTTGAATGCTTTCTTGAGCTACCTGAGGACCCCTCTACCCGTATCCGTTTCCCTATGACGATGGTATATGGTCTTCTCAAGCGCAAGATTAAGTACACGGGGGATGATAAAGATCCAGAGGAGGGGGAAAAAGATGGATGAAATCTAGATCAACTACTGTGGCATGCCTTTTTGTTTTGGCTTGCAAGATTTTGCTATGGTGACGGGCCTGAGATGCCATCGTCCAGAAGGACCACCACCCCACAAAAGATCCAAGGCAAAAAAATGCAAGAGAAAAATGGATGGGTTGTTTGACATTGCTCGACGTGGCTACAAAGCATTGGATTTGTTGACAGATCTCGAGGATAAAACCATACCAGAGTGGAAAAGGGTGCAATTGTGCTTAGTTTGGTTTACCCATTCGGTTATATTGGCAAGAGATGTCAAAAAGGTCATAGAAGATGATTTGTTGGCGCGTGCTGAGGATTTTGATAAATTCAACAATTATCCCTGGGGATATGACAACTTCTACTTGACTGTCCAATATTTACTGACAAAGCTATCCTCAGGGACGACCATATTATACGGCTTTCCTTGGTCTTTCATGGTAAAATTAATCACTTATTTTACTCATCCATTAATTTATATTGAATATAGTTGTTATGATTTTTTTTCTTGCTTTCTATTTACACTTTTTAGGCTTGGCCATTTGAAGCCATTCCTCCCCTTCGAAAGCAGTTAATGGATTACTCGGATGAGGTTTCTCATCCAAGGATGTTTAGGTGGTTGGCTGTAAAGAGCAACACCAATATTATGGAGGCTGATCTCTTTAATTCTCCAGATGATGCAGTACGTCTTCTTCAAGTAAAATAATTCTACTTAAAGATAAGACTGATATTGAACAGATGTTATATTTAGTGCATGAGATGTTATATCTGATACGTCAGATGGGACATCTGTTGCGATGGGGTATATCTTGCATCAGATTACCCATCTGTGGCCTTAGTTCTCTAAACCCGACTCCTAAAAGATTCACCATTTATTGCAAATTATGCAACAGATGTTTAATCTGATAATATATCATTCATCTATTGCGACGTACATATCATCTGTTGCATAACAGATTACCCATCTTGTGCATCTATTGCAACAAATGATTGATATTTTGCATCAGATTATCCATGTGTTGCTCTGTTTCTCTGAACCAGACTCAAACAGATTTTAACCATATACTGCAAACTATGCAATAGATGGGTCTTTTTTTTTAAAATGTAGTCCAAGTGTGAAAATTATTATATTATATGATTTAAATGCATCTGTATTTTTTTTTTTATAGGTTGTGCATCCCTGGATCGTGCCTACTGAGGAGGAGTCGGTGATGACTTCTTATATTACTCTAGGTCATGTTGATACTATTGCAGACCCAACGGTGGAGTTAATAAAGAAGGAATTGGCTGGAGCAACAGCCATAAGAAGAGTAGTTAGGCAAGGTCAGCCTAATATTGAGGCTCTTCATGACCAACCTTTTACTAAGGCAGATCCGGGTTCTTTTTCTGGTGGAGTTGTTGGTGTTGGTGGCAGGCATGCTGATGCTACTACCACTCGTGATGATGAGCATGTTGATGCTCAAGAAAGAATAAATATGTTTGAAAATACCCCATTTTGCCCTTACACAGGTCCCTCTTACCCCTCTCCATCCTCGTGTTCTCATTGCGAATGTAATGAGTGCAATGATAGACATGATAAACTCTTTGAAAAAGTAGAGGCTATCTCTAAAGCTATCGAGGAATTTAAATCCAAGAGGTGTGTCATACCATCCAAGAAGGTGAGGGAGCCACACACTCCTACAACATTGGTTAGGAGAAAAAAAAGAGCAATTAGAGACGTACTCTTCGCTTGAAAATCAAAAGAAATTGCAATTCCTCCCTCTCCAAAAGCTGTTGAAGTTTCGAGGCCAGTAAAGAAGGTGGAAATTTACGTGGAACTTGGCGCCAAAGAGAAGAGGGATCTGCGACAGGCCAAGAATGCCAAACCACGCCCACAAGATTACCCCAGGCCTTCCTTTTCCCCCTAAGACTTCCAGACTATGATTGATATGCGTATGCCGTACGAGGACAAAGCAAGTTTACTTTTCCTAACCTAGCCCTTCTAATCTACCCCATGAAGAAGAAGATACGAAACAAATTTCACATCTTTGGCAACAGCTTGGTATACTGGTGCAACTAGTTGTCGTTCTGTTGTAACTTATTATCCATCTGTTGCATAAGTTACGTTGGATTATTGATTCAGAGAACCCTATGCAACAGATGGACCATCCGTTGCATCTTTACAATTACTAACCTATCTAAAAATTGAATTCTTATCTCACAACATGTTGATATAATTCTCTGCCTCATGAGGAAAAGGCAATTAAAGTACCGGGAAGCTTATGATGCTGCCGATAGGATAATGGACCTCGACTTCTACAAGAAGCTCAAGGATAGGTACGATCAAATCAATGGAGAGGCGTCATCCCTTGGCGTGGGACTTGATTTCCTAGTTCCTACGTTGTTCTTGGATGAAGAAAAAATTGTAAGATATGTTAGAGGGGATAGGCCAAATCCACACGACAAGGGCTGGACTGAGGCAAAAGTATTTTTGCAGTCATTAGCGTGAACGACATGCATTATCGAGCTGTTGAGATACTCCTCGAGGAGGGAAAGATCAATGTTTATGACTCCAATATACCTCTCATCGACGATTTTAATCTTTTTCTCCTCGTGGAGCCACTGATGGTGCTATTGTCCATCTTGTTGAGGGAGAGTAAACCGATGAATGATTTTCCAAAGGAAGTGTTGATGAAGAAATTATGGGATTTTGAAGGTTGAAATAGGGGAATGATCCTTCCAAAAGATGATGCCACTAAAGGGAGCGGCTCACACGCTCTTGCACACATCAAATATTTGCTGACTGGCATAGAAATAGCCGAGCCAACGACTTTTATGTGCGACAACGCTTTGGCAAACCTGCAAGAGGTCTGGGATTATGGGGTACTAATTAGACGCTTGAAGCCTGTGTATATAGAAGAGCCTGTGAAATAGAAAATTTTAATTTCAAGTCACCCTTCACTTTATTACATGTACATGTAATGGCAATAATTTTTTTCTGATGAAAGTTGAGTTTTTTATAATGCAATAGATTAGATTGTCATTCTGTTGTAAAATATCTTTAATCCGTTCTGGCAGATAGTTTATCTGTTCTAATAGGTTGGTCATCTATTGCATTACGCCGATGTTATTTCTATGAATAATCTAATAATCTAAGTCTAATCTGTTGCAACAGTGGGAAGACCTGTTTGATAATTTCCACGAATGACCTAAATTTAACAACATATGCCTAATTTTTTTTGATATTTTCCAATAGTTACGCTTGAATATCCATGTGCTCATCGACAACAAACCAGTAGCAAATACACACACCACCATAAAAATTTCAGTAATTAGGCTTCAATATCCATGTGCCCAACAACACCAAACCAGTAGCAATAACGGCAACAGTGTAGTATCTTCTTGATCGATTTTGTTTCTCTTCATAAGCCTTGACTGTCGTTATTCATACCAATCAAAGTAATCGCATCCATCCAATTTATAAAAAAAGAGAGAACACAATTACAAAATAATTACAAGTCAATAATTAATCAATTAATTAAATTAAAAAATATTGCCTTTGAAATCTTACAAGTAAAAAATCTACGACCCAAATTTTATTGAGTCCAAGAAGTCTTTAACAGAGCTTCATGACCGGACTTACAATATCGAAAATCTTTATCACAAAAAATAGTGGAAGATGCGCTCGACAGTGTCAAGGTCAATTAGAAAAAATAAAAGTAATAATTTGAAGAATTTGGATAGATAAAAGAAGATAACGATGAAGAAGAGGATTTGGGAATTTAGGGTTAAATTTTAGGAGGAAGATGAATATGTAAGACAATGGGGGGAAAAAATGACCATTGAGGGCCAAGTGACGGCAAGTCAGCGAAATGTGCCAGGACTGGCACTAACACATTTGATGCCTATTTTATTTTATGTTTTAAAAATGAACATGTCTACTTGATGCCTATTTTATTTTAGGTATTTGAACTAAACACCATCGATGGGTTGTGACTTTTTTATTTCAGTTCACTTTAACCTTTTTACACGTAGTGGAAATTTTTTTATGTCCAACGAAAGTTGAATTTTTATAATGCAACAGATTCTCCATCCGTTGTAATAGTTATCCTACCTGTTCTGACATATAGTTTATCTGTTGTAATAGGTTGGTCATCCGTTGCATTATCTCGATGTTTTTATCTAAAGTCCATCTGTTGTAACAGTGGGAAGAACTGTTTAATAATTCCAATAGATAACCTACCTGTTGTAACATATGTATAAATCTGTTCGATTATTTCAATAGATGTGTAGTCTATTGCAACAGATAAAGTTCATCTGTTGCAACATATGTTTAAATCTGTTTTGTTTTTCAATAGATGTGTCATCTGTTGCATTATCTTGATGTTTTTATCTAAAGTCCATCTGTTGCAACAGTGGGAAGACCTTTTTGATAAATTCCAACAGATCACCTAACTGTTGCAACATATGTCTAAATCTGTTCGAATTTTTCAATAGATGTGTCGTCTGTTGCAACAGATACATTATCTGTTGTATTATTTGAATCTAGTATTTATTTTCAATTAATAAGTTCAAATATAAGGAATAAATAAAATTCATAGACAAAATAAAATAAATCAAAGCCTTCATAAATTAGCTGAAATAAGTCAACGAATAAATGAAATGTAAAAAAATTGTTATGGGTACAAATCTCAATAAATACATCAACAACATTTTAAGTATACTGCCAAGGATTGCTTTGAAAGGATCAAGCTATAAAGATCTACTCAGTATGGACAAGTTATTCTTCATTCGGTTCTATGAAATTCGGCTTTGCTCGTCGTGGATCTTCATTGTTTCTTGTGTACTATTTCTACGATTTCCGTTCTCCATATTTCCATAAAAAGAGTAGGATAAATTCAATGCTGTTAGCAGTAGCTTCTTTTACATCCACCTGGATATCCAGAATTGGTCAATGCTAATCACGGAGATACAATAAAATGGAATAGGATAACTCATATCTTCTAGCAAATCAAATAGGTCTTCCTACCATTTTAAATTATCTCAAACATATTATATTTCTGTTGCAACAATGAATCAACTGTTGGGATAAATTTCTACATGAGGAAAACACTGTGTGATAATTTCCAACGGATGAACCATCCGTTGCAATATATGAATCATCTGTTACAGCAGATAGGTCGTCTATTGGTACAAATAAAAGCTTACGAAGAACTGTTTGATTTGCTAAAACAGACGAGACATATGTTGCACCAGATAACATATCTAGTGCAATAGGTTAGTCAACTATTGCAACAGATGTATGTATCTGTTTGATAATTTTCAGCAGATGTGTCATCTGTTGAAACAGATATGTGTCTGTTTGTTTTGTCAGTTGGAAGACATAATATATTCACCTTCTTCAGCTCGTGCTTATCTCCTTTGGACATTATACGTTGCTCAGTGCAACACACAGACAGAGGAGTTGTAATTTTTCTTTTTTGGATGCCTGATAATGCCCTGGAAATCACTCTCTTTCTCCTCTTAGACCTAATCTCTAATGGAGCAGATGAAAATAAAATTTTCTTTGATGGAATGAGAGCCCTCTTAGATGTCAATTCCTTTACAGAAACAGTTAATGCATTAATAACATTAATCACTACATCATGTTTTGCCCTGCAGTCTTGAGATTTGCATGCAGAACATTCGCTGGGAGAGGCAAAATCTATATAACCAGTATGATCATACTCATAATGGTTTGCTTTAAATACTGTAAGAGAAGCATCATTAGCACCAACAACAGCACCACTACCACCACCAACAGCTCCATCAACAACAACAAGCCCACCCTTCCAAATTATTTTTCTTGTAGTGGCTGTTGCTCCAAATAATTCTATTTTTATTCTGCCGATGACCTTATGATCCGATAAAGTTTGCACAGACTGTAAAGTAAGAAAAAATGACATCTTCAACTCTCAATTGGTCAGAACTAGCGACGGATGCACATTCTAACATAAATCATTACATATATTAGAATGATGATTAGATCATTCAAAACAAACATTAATTAAAAGAAAAAAATAATTATAATTATACTTACTGCATCCTTCGGGGGGTTGAAGAGATCAAGAAATTTTGCATTTTTATGAGTTTTGGCCGACAACCATCTCTAGATTCTTGGACAGGAAACTCCTTCCTGGTAGTTCACTTGTTGTCTCAAATAAGGAATGACTTCAAACGACTAAGCCTATAAAATAACGCCAATAAATCAAAACCATTATTGAGCGAAAAAAATGAATGATATCATAATAGAAGAAAGAAACATTTACCATGAAAGCCTATGGGAAGCCATATAAGTTGACTGTGTTTGGCGCTAACGGAGTCAACAAATATTTGACAGTCATTTTGAAGCTTTCATACTCCCATGGATAGCTGTTAAATGACTCAAGATCCTCAGAGAGCTTTATTAAACCGAGGCTTATGTTGTTGTTAACGTCTCTCGCCCAAAGAATATTATGTACAAACCAAACAAAGCATAATGAATGCTTGTGCTTTTTTGAAAGTCTTTTACCTTTTAACGCTTCTATCAAATTTTTATTTTTGAAGCTTGGACCAACAATGGATGCCAGGTCATCACGATCACACGACTTGCCTTTGCCTTTTTTGGGTGTGCGGGGTGCTTTTTTTTGGGTTATAATAGGTATAACTTTAGAAGGAGGATAGCATTTTAGTCCAGTAACTATGCAAACTCCTTCCAACCAAAACAAACAGGCATGCCACAGTAATTTATCCACACCTCATCTATCTTATCTTTGTTTTCATACATAAGCCTACGCTTGAGAAGTTCATATACCATTTTCATTTTGAAACGAGCATTGTTGTCCTCTGACAAATCAAGATATTTTCCAAAGCAGCTGTCCCTGAAATAAGCATCTAATTTTTGTTCTCAAAGTATTTTTCTGAAGGCTTCGAAAGATTTTTCCATGGATGACTTAACCACGAAATCACCTATTAAATCCGCGGCACCATCGCACTGCATTCTCACAGGATAACAATCAATGCTGAAGGCTTTGACTAGCTCTTCAGTAGAAAGGCTTTTAGCATCTGTATCATCTCTTTTGAAACGTTCCTTCTCCCTGTGTTCATCATATTATGCTCCTGATTGAGATAACACTTGTAAAGCAAGCTCATAGAGTGGTGGATGTAGCCTAGCTGCTTTACTTGTTCCTTTACTTGGACTTAATTCGGTTTTTATTCTTTTGGGAACCATATTATCTAAAATTAATAGGAACATAAAATAATATATTATTGTTGATTAATGCATCATTAAAAAAGGATAACAGTAAATCAAACAAGAAAAACTGTAAAATTACAGTTACAATAGATCACCAATCTATTGCACAGGGTAGTATATCTGTTGCAGCATATAACCAAACTGTGGCAGCGGATGAGTAATCTCTTGCAATAATACAAGACACTCATTTTTTAAGATAGATGAATGGTCTGTTCAACAGATCACACAACTGTTGTGACATCATTTGTTGCGACATATGAGCGATCTGTTAGAACAGTAAAATAATCCATAGCAACGGCTGAGTAATCTGTTGCGATAATACAAAACATATCACTCATCTGTTGAGAAAGACGAATGGTCTGTGCAACAGGTCACACATCTATTGCAACACATGAGTGATCTGTTGGAACAGTTATCAACGGTCAATATTATTTAGATTTCTTCCAACATAGGGTCGTCTATCGCGGCAGATGAATGATCAGTTGGAAAAATCAAGTCTTGGACTTTTCCTATAGGAAGAGTTGGTAGGATTTTATCCAACAGAAGATTTATCTGTTGCATCAAATCATTAATCTGATGGTTCTTCCATTGCACTAGATGGTTAATTAGTTGCATCAGGTTTTTTATCCAAAGCTTAATCTGTTGCAACATAAGGTAAAGCTGTTGCATCAGATTATTAATCTGTTGTATCAGAATTGTAATTTGATGGTTTCTCTGGTGTATCAGATAGTTGATCTGTTGCATCATATGATGAATCTGTTGCATCAGATGGTTAATATGTTGCACTAGATGGGTAATTTGTCGGAGGAAACAGTAGCACGATTTTGTTAAACAAAAAATAGCAATTTTATCATTTTTACCAAGAACAAGAACAGAACAAATCAAACCAAATTGTTCTTTTATTTTTATAAACACAAACAATAAAAATCAAACTTCAAAAAAATGCAACAAACAACAAAATATCATAATTCACTTCGAAAACAGAAGAGAAGAGAAGAGAAGAAATATAAGAAATTAGGATTTTATTCAAACCGCATTTCAAATTAGTGCAACAAATATTGAAATTGTTAACCAATACTATAAGAGAAGTTGGCTCAAGTTCCTCGTTTTCTTCAAAACTAAAAAGGCCATAAATATTTACCTTTGAAAGAAGAAAATGACCGATGAAGAATTCGAAGCTGTTGTGGCCGAAGAGCAAGGCTTTCATGTCGATTAAAGTTGAAAAGGAACTGAAATCCCAACTATTTGTAGTCGGATTTTGAAGTCGCCGAGGATTGAAATAAGAAATTTGCAGAACAGTTGGTTGGGAGAGAGTTGAGAGAAGCTGTCGAGGGAGAGGCATGAGAGACAGGTTAATTGAATTGAAGAGGGGAACTCAAAGCCCAACTATTTATCGTTGGGGGTTGAAGGGAGAAATTTTGCAGAACTGGTGGTTGAGAGAGAGTTGAGAAAAGCTATCGAGAGAGAGAAGAGAGTGGTTGATTTGGATTGAAGAGGGTGTGGGTTGGGTTGATTTGTATTTTTGAAAAGATTAGAATGTTTTGAAAATATTAATCAAGTCCACAATTAACTTGATCAAGTTTCCTAATAATGTTTGACCCTATCTGTTGGTCAATGTCACCAATCCTTTATTCAAGACTTAAAAGACACCTATTCTTCAATTTTCTTAAGAAACTAAGGTTGCATAAAATTTGTCTTTAAAATAAAAATTAATAGATATATAAACACTAAATTTGAATATTATATTAATAATATATATATATATATATATATTATGTATATGTATATATATATTATGTATATATATTGAAAATGAATTAAAAATATATATATTAATTTTAATTTTAATTATTTTAGAAATAAAAATTAATAATAATCTACTCTACATATTGTTAACAACTTTAAGGTTATTTCAAATATTTTGATCAAAAAAATGCTTAACAACACTTGTTTACCAAACACATCAATAACTTTTTTTTAGTTTCAGCACTTTTATCCAAACACGTAACTGTTTATTTTTAAAATAAGTTTCAGCATTTTCAAAAACACTTTTAAAGAACATTTTAAAAGATACTTTTTTTTAGCTTATCCAAACGGGCTCTATATGTTGCAGTTTATTTATTTGCATGACATAGAAGTTCTATGTCAGAAAGAATAGGTGTGCATCTTTCCTTCATTTTTTAGGCTTCGTCGACATTTCCACTGTACATAATTTTCTGAGCTAATAATGAAAACCTCCATACATAGAAAAAGAGATACTATAACATTTGTTAAAACCTATTGGAAAGTCCAAGGTTCGGGCAAATGAATCAATTTTATCTTTATCCAATTTAAATTTCAGGCATATTGATTAGGAAAGGTAATGGGGCAGTGTGGGTGCGGTGCGAGTATTTTCATAACCCGCGAATTTGATAACTGCCTCGTTCCGCACCACATATTTTTTAAACCCGCATAAATCCGTCCCACACATATACCATGCATACTTGCACCGCACCGCACTGCATTTTAAAAAAAAATTCTGAAAACGCTGCTAAGGAAATTTGATTTTTTTTTAACAAAAATTAAATTTGTTACAAATGGAAATCAAGAATACTAAATATACCTTAGTGCTATCAGTAGAGGGTTGCATTTGATAAAAGTATCAGTTGATAAAAGTATATTTTGCAAGTAAATATTGTTAGTCACGATCACTAACCAAGGACCTTCCATATTAAATTTACCTTGTAATGCTTTATCTTAGACATTGTGCATCTTGTTAAGCTTTCGATTCAATATTTACTTGACTGTCTTAAACTTTCCTCTAGAAAAAAAGTGTGCCTAAACATGGTTAGCTACCCAAGAAAATCATCGCAAAAGCCCAAAATCAATTGCCAAAAACAAAGGGCAAAATTATTTTAGCTGACAAAATCTTTAGCTTCTTATAAGCTACAAATATAATCCCATAATTCAAATTCATTACATCTTGTCACATACAAGACATTACGAGATACAGGGACACGAATGTGGAGAAAACTAGTTATACTGCAAGCGGAAAAGTTAACGAAGTCGAAGCGATAAGCAAACTAACACACATATAATCACCACCAGACTTCAGGTAAACATAGGTAAGACCACATTTACCAATTTCCACTTACTAACCAATGAACTTGACATGTTGCCACTTCCCAGAAACAGAAGTTGACTCTGCTGGGTTTAAGATTAAAGTGTGAATGAAAAATGAAGGAAACCAAGTGGAGGGGAAAAAATTGAGATAACACTCAAAATGGAAAGTGTACTAAAAAATGGAAAAGTCTAATAATTCCCCACATTGGTGAGAGAAGGAAACTTTCAAGTGTTTATATTAAGGAACACTTACTCCACATGGTAAGTGAGGCAAGAACCAAGAGGTGCCTCGCGCCATCATCGCTCCTTCTGCTCGGCTTCGGATTTGTCAACTGATCGATTGATGATCTATCTTTTTGGACAAAATTTATTTGAACAATCCAAACAACCAGAGGAAAAAATGTAACCAGTGCGGCTGCTCAAAGAGATACAAATCTTTGAGTAAAAGACACACTATTTCGGGAAAAGGAGATGAACAAACATGAGTGTTCAGAAAGGATACACCTTTTTGGTGAATCATTTCCACCTTTCGGAAGGGGAATTTTTCCTGCATTAAAATACTTCTTGTTTTATGAGATACTCCGTGTGATCATCTAATCATTGAGTGAGTTTGAAGAGAATCCGATTGTTTGAGGTACCACTAAAGTTAGGATTGTTAGGCCATTTTATCCGGGGAGAAAATTCTGCAACCTCGGCTACTTGAAGGGAATTATTTCTTTAAGGACACTCCGTGAATTTGGAGGACTTGACTTTTTGCAGTTTCATCTAATTTTCTGAAAACACACTTCTTTGAATGGTCATTTTGATCTTGTATTGAAGGTGTTGGATAACTTCATAAGTATTCTTGTTTTATACTTGAACTTGTGTTGAAGTTGTTTTCAAAATACAGATTCTTGTATACCCGAAACAACAATCTTAAGAAAATAAATAATTTTCAGAATCTGTATTACTTGATTTCTGGAGGTTAAAGCTTTAAGATTTCTTCTTCGTTTGAACTTAAATAGTGGTTTGAAGAAATAAAATCTTCATCACAAGTTAAAGATCACTCGTTTAACGATTGAAAGTTATAAAAACTTCATCGTTAAACTAGAAACCAGGGGTGTTTAAAGTTGCTACAACTTATTAGTATTTTCATATACTAAAATTCACTGTCTTTTTGTGACAGAAAAATGACTACGGACAGTCATGTGCATGATACTACAACGACTGTGGCAGCAACTAATGTTGCCACAAAGAGTCGTATGAGTGCTCCGCAGGCAATGGAACCAGTGGAGAAACCCAATAAATTCACGGGTGTTGATTTCAAAAAGGTGGCAACAGAAGATGTTCTTCTACCTTACAACTTTGTCTTCAAAGATTCACATCTGAAGAAGCTCCAGAGGTGCCCAAGGGAATTTCAGACCAGGAGAAATTTATTGTTATGGAGGCGTGGAAACACTTCGATTTCCTATGCAGGAATTACATTCTAAATAGCCTCCAAGATGAAATACACGTGTATAGTGGAATGAAGACGACAAAAAAGTTGTGGGGTGTGCTAGGAAGAAAATACAAGACTGAGGATGCTCGAACCAAAAAGTTCTTCGTTGAAAGATTCCTTGAGTTTAAAATGATTGACAAAAAGTCTGTTGTATCTCAAGTTCAGGAACTGCAAGTTATCATCCACGATTTCCTCGCGGAAGGTATGAGTTTGATGAATACCTTAGGTAAACATATTAAAAATGTTCTTGATGTTCACATAAACTTTATTATAGGTTTGATTGTGAATGAGGCGTTTCAAGTCTCGACAATAATAGAGAAGTTACCACCTATGTAGAAAGACTTCAAAAACTACTTGAAACATAAGCGAAAAGAGATGACAGTCGAAGATCTTATAGTGAGACTGCGCATTGAAGAAGACAACAAAGCCGTAGAAAAAAGGTCGAGAGGAAATTCTGCAATGAATAAAGCAAATATTGTAGAAGACGATCAAAACAACTCGAAAAATCAAAAGAAAACTGGACATGAAAGTAATAAACTTAAGAAGAAATTCAAGAGAAAATGCTTTAATTATGAAAAGATTGGCCACAAGTCAACAGATTGTCATGCCCTAAAGAAAGTGAAAAAGAAGGACTAAGCAAATATGGCTGAATCTAAGAAAGAAACAAGCGATCTGTGTGCCATGCTGTCTGAATGCAACTTGGTGGGAAATCCTCGAGAATGGTGGATGGATTCCAGTGCCACCAGCCAAGTTTGTGCAAATAAGAAGTTGTTTACTTTTTTTGCTCCGTCTCAAGCAAAAAAGAAGAAATATATATGGCTAACTCCGCAACTGCAAAAGTTGAAGGAACAGGAAAAGTTTGCCTGAAAATGACATCAGGCAAAGTGTTGACTTTGAACAATGTCGTGTATGTATCAGAGTTATGGAAGAACTTGATTTCTTTATCACTCTTGATGAAAATGGATTCAAATTTGTATTTATTTCCAGAAAAATTATACTTAGTAAGGAGAAGTGTACGTAGGAAAAGGCTACCTCACTAAAGGCCTATTCAAAATGAATGTAATAAATATTGAAATCAATAAAAGTTTAGTTTCTACTTACTTGCTCGAGTCTAATGATTTATGGCATGAACGATTAGGACATGTCAATTACAAAACATTGCAAAAACTGATTAACTTAGAAGTTTTGCCAAACTTTGAGTGCAATAAATCAAAATATCAAACGTGTGCGGAATCAAAGTATGCTAAGCATCCGTATAAGTCCGTTGAAAGGAATTCTAGTACCTTAAACTTAATCCATACTATCAACACCATTTCGTGGTGGGAAAAAGTATTTTATAACTTTTATTGATGATTGCACTAGATACTGTTATGTCTGTTTGCTAAATAGTAAAGATGAAGCAATAGATGCATTTAGGCAGTATAAAATAGAAGTTGAAAATCAGTTAGACAAAAATATCAAAACGATAAGAAGTGATAGGGGTGGAGAATATGAATCTCCCTTTGTGGAAATATGTGTAGAGAATAGGATTGTCCATCAAACTAAAGCCCCGTATTCACCTTAATCTAATAGAATTGAGGAAAGGAAAAATCAAACCTTGAATAAAATGATGAATGCCTTACTTATAAGTTCAAGTTTACCGTAAAACTTGTGGGTGGGAGCTATCCTTACAACTAACTGAATGTAATACCCCGAGACTCTAACCAATAGTTCAACCATGACTCAAGCTCATGAGAAGTAAATTATAGTTCTTTTGTTATTTTCTGATCAAGGGTGATATGTATTAAGGCCTCAAAGATGACCTAGCGATTAGGTGAATCAAAACATTCCTTATCGATTGAATTTTTGGGAAGGATATTTCTATGTTCAACTTCAAATGATCATATCTCTCATTATACTATGAATTATTGAGCTTATGACCTACCAAAATATAGATAATTGAATTAAATTTCCAACGATATCAATTTCATTCAAATTTGGTATTGGAGCCAAGAGTTATGCCTATTTTACTCCAGCATGTTATGCTGAAAAACTGAGTGATGACATTTTGTGATAAGCTGTCACAAGTGTGATGACTTATCACCAATGTCATCAGCCTTAGGTAGATTTCTACCCCCAGTGATGACATTTTGTGATAAGTTGTCACAAGTGTGATGACTTGTCACTAATGTCGTCACCCTTAAGCAGAAAATCATTAAATCCATCCTTTTGTGATGACATTTTGTGACGACTTGTCACAAGTCTGACGACTTTTCACGAATGTCATCAGCTATTTTTTTCAGAAATTAAAGAATAGTTTTTCAAGGGTATTTTGGTCCTTTCTCATCTTTTGGAGGCCCCTATATATATGAGAATTCCCATCTAAACCCTAATTTTTTCATCTCTCTTTCAATTCTCTTAAGAAATATATCTAGGGTTTTTATTTAAGGATATTAATCTTTCAAAAATCATCCATAAATCTTCAATATTTCTTCAAGAACCAAGTTCCTCATAGTGTGGGCTTCAAGAATCATATATTACAAGTGCGGATAGAGTTTTAAGCACTAGAATTCATTTAATTTGAAAGATTAAGGTATGTGGGGTTTTGAACAAGAGCAATCCTTTCATTCTTCTGCCCAAAGTTTTGATTTCTTTCATAGATTTATATGATTTTGCAAGTGGGTTTATACTCAAATTACTTCATCATGAGATTATGAGAATATAAACTGTTCAAGCTTTGTTATACATGATTATTTTACTATTCCTAAGTTATGACTTGATATTTAATATTGTGATTTTCATATTTCTACCATGAGTTGATATTTCAAGTGCTTTCAAGATATGTGTCAAGCTTTAAGCTTCCTTATGACAAATTGAATTATTGAGATTGATTCATGAGATTGAGTTGTTACAATGAGTCTTGATATTTCTTCAAAGTTATTGATGTTACCATGATTTAATGAATTGATATATTTTGATATTGAGAAAGATTGATTTGATTTGAGTCGAGTTAGGAATTCACAAATTGAATATGATTTGATAAATGAGAAAGAGATTTGATTTGATCTTCATGATAGACCCTTATGATGTTTGTGATGGATTTCCTAACGCGTTCTAAGCTTATGTCTGAGAGTAGTATTTAGCACCGAGTGGGAAATGTGGTATTTCCCTCGAAACTACGTGCCACCATAGGATTGATATTGATAATTGTGGGCTAGAGGCCAAGTATGAGATTGTGATCACTAAATTTAGGTTGTACTCTCTGGCAAGAGTACGACGCTCCTGCCAATGTGGGGTTCTCTCCTTAGGAGGGAAAAACATTGGACTCCATGTAGCTCACATGGTTTATGTCGGTTATAAGAACCTCCCATGTCCATAAGAGTTGAGTTTCTTGAATTATCGAGTCACTCTGAGTCTTGAGTTAAAGAGTTGAGTTGTTTATGATGATTTATGAGTTTTTTATCATATGATTTATTTACTATGAGATCATGAAAAGTATGTTTCAATCTAACTCAAGCCAAGTGAGCCATCATTGTACATATGCATATTTTCATGAAATTGATGATGATATTTACATTGTTGCATGAACCCCCATATACTCAGTACATTCCAAAGTGCTGACCTACATATTTTCCTATGGGCTATATTTTCTCATAATGTAGGTTCAGGTACTCAGCCACTGCCGCGTTAGTGATATTCGAGTGCCTCAACTACGTTTCCTCTGTGGTGAATCCTCATGGTTCGAGGATCGTGTCTATATTTTTGGTGATATTATTCTGTTGTTATGGATTTTAGTACTGTCTGATTCAGTTGGGGGTTTGTCCTAATGGCTTCTTAATTTTGATGTATAGAGCCTTTGTCAGACTAGAGGGTTGGTATGTACAGACATTCAATATATTTTGGTTGTACAGTTTAGTATTCTCCAGTATTTCTCTTGAAACCGATATGGTATATCTCTGTTGTGCATGACTATTTTTGGCTTGAATTCCTTAAGGTAGTGTCCGGCTCCGAGGTTAGCTTAGGGCTACGTGTAGCCCTAAGCACCGTGTGGCGTCTTGGTATGAAATTTTGGGGTGTTACACTGAATACTCAATAGAATGCCCCATAGTAAGACACAATCAATTCCATATGAAAAATGGAAAGGAACGAAACCCAAATTGAAATATTTTAAAGTGTGGGGGTGTTTAGTGAAGGTCCAAGTTTTAATGCCTAAAAGGGTAAAAATAGGACTTAAGACGGTGAACTGTGTGTTCATAGGATATATTAAAAGTTGTAAAGCATGTCAGTTTTTGGTTCATAAATCCGAACATCCGGATATCAACAAAAATACAGTAATTGAATCAGATAATTTTGAATTCTTTGAACATATTTATTCGTATAAAACTAGACATGAACAGTCTAGTGTAGGGTCTAAATGACCTCGAGATGAACCAAGTGAGGATATACATAATGATGAGAATCTAAGATGTAGTACACATCAAAGAACGTATACTTTGTTTGGATCAAATTTTGTAATATTTTTCTTAGAAAATTAGCCTCAAACATTTAAAGAAGTGATGACATCTTTAGACTCATTCTTTTTGAAAGTGGCAGTCAATAGTGAGATTGATTTGATCTTAAGCAACCATACGTGGGATTTGGTTGATCTTCCTCCAGAAAATAAACCTTTAGGTTCTAAATGGATCTTCAAAATAAAAAATAAAAGCTGATGGTACTATTGACAAATACAAGGCAGACTTGTTGTAAAAGGCTTTAAACAAAAGAAAGGCATTGATTACTTTCATACCTACTCTCCTGTAATGAGGATAACATCAATTCAGATGTTAATTGCCTCAACGGTGGTATATGATCTTGAAATCCATCAAATGAATGCAAAAACAACATTCTTAAATGGAGAATTAGAGGAAGAAATTTACATGGAATAACATGAGGGTTTTGTGGTTCCTGGAAAATAAAATAAGATGTGAACTTGTGAAGTCACTTTATTGACTAAAACAAGCACCTAAACAGTGATATGCAAAGTTTGACCAAACCATGTTGGCAAACGGGTTTAAGATAAATAAATATGAAAAATGTGTTTACATTAAAGTCACTCCAAATCACCAAGTCATTGTTTGTTTGTATGCGGATGATATGTTGATCATCAGTAGAGACATTTTTTACATAAATGCTAAAAAACAAATGCTCGAGAGCAAGTTTGATATGAAAAACCTTGGAGTTGTGGATGTGATCTTAGGAATAAGAATCCATAGGACTTTACAAGGGTTGGCATTATCACAGACTCATTCCATCGAAAAGGTTCTTGAAAAATCCAAGTATTTGGAATTTGGAATTGACAAGACTCCATTGGATGTGACTTTTGCACTTAAAAAGAATGAAGGTAAAAGTGACTCACAATTGGAATACGCAAGAGTGTTGGGATATTTAATATATATATCATAAATTGTACACGACCAGACATAACATGTGCTATTAGTAAGTTAAGTCGATACACGAGTAATCCCAATAAAACTCATTGGATAAAAATGAAAAGAGTTTTGGGGTATCTTATATATACTCAAGACTATGCTTTGCATTATAATAAATATTCTGCGGTACTTGAAGAACATAGTGATGCAAATTGGATCACCAGATCGAATGAAGTAAAATCCACAAGTGGATATGTATTTACTATAGGTGGAGGAACAGTCTTTTAGAAATCATCCAAACAGACATGTATTGCTCTCTCTACAATGGATCAGAATTTATCATATCAGATAAAGCCCGTGAAGAATAAGAATGACTATGGAATTTCTTGGAAGATATTCCTTATTGGCCCAAACCAGTGGCCCTAGTATGTATACACTGTGATAGCCAAGCGTCAATAGGTAGGGTAGGGAGCATGATGTACAGTGGTAAATCTCATCACATAAGACGGAGACATAATAACGTTAGAGAACTTCTCTCTAGTGGAATTATCACTGTTGACTGTATAAATTCAAACGATAATGTAGCGAATTCACTTACAAAAGGCCTGTCTAGAGAAGGAGTTGAGAGGACATCCAAGGGAATGAGTTTACGGCCTAGGACAAATCAACATGATGGTAATTCCACCTAGCAGACTGGAGATCCCAAGAGCTAGGTTCAAAGAAATCAAATAAAGTTGTGTCTGACAGGTTCAACATTGTCAATATACCTAACCCATTCTTGTGATGTAGAAAATGTTGAGTAAAAAATAATAAGACTTATGGTGTGAAGTCTTTTAATGATTATCTAAATTTGGAAGATTTGACCAAATAGTTTAATCTATTGGATTGAATGTTTAGAAATCACCTATGTAAGGGTGAAGTGGAAGCCATTTCAAGGAGAATGTTAGTAAAGGCCTATTCTCTAAGCTCTCATGAGATTGGGACGTGTTCATGGCTGAAACAAATAAAATTGTGAGAACCATAAATGGTAAAACGCTGGTTGTGTAACATATGTTGTCTTGGTGTACATTAAAGCTCAACGGTTCAAAAAAATCAAATCTACCGATTGACCGAGTGAATCCAATGCATGTTCATTATAAAAAGTTCATAGGAACACCCACTTATCCAGATGCAATTAGTCTTTTCTTGATGATAACATACTTGTCTGTAAAGATTTATAAAAAAGTAGCCATTCCCCATTCATATGGGGGATTGTTGGGTTTAAGATTAAAGAGTGAATGGAAAATGGTGGGAACCAAGTGGAGGAAAAAAATTGAGATAACACTCAAAATGAAAAGTGTACTAAAAAATGAAAAGTCTACTAATTCTCCCACATTGATGGACAAGAAAACTTTCAAGTGTTTATATTAAGGAACACTTACTCCACATGGTAAGTGAGGCAAGAACCAAGAGGTGCCTCACGCCGTCATCGTTGTCACTCGCTCGGCTTAGCTTCGACTTTGGATCTGGATTTGTCAAATGATTGATCGATAAGATCTATCTTTTTGGATAAAATTTATTTGAACAGTCCAAAAAATCAAAGGAAAAAACACAACCAGTTTTTGTTTGTAGTTTTTAAACCTCCATTAATGTGCATGCTTCTGCATGCAGAAATGATGGTTGCGGCTACTTGAAGAGATACAACTCTTTAAGTAAAAGACAAGCTGTTTCGGGAAAAGGTATGAATTTTTGGATAGTTGTGGCTGTTTGGAAAAGATATGATTTTTGATGAACAGACATGGCTATTCAGAAAGGATACACCTTTCTGGTGAACCATTGCCATCTTTCGGAAGGGGCAACTAATGGCTATATAAACCTACATTTTCCCATAGGTTTCGATACGAAGTTTTTCCTGCACTAAAACACTTCTTATTTTCTGAAATACTCCATGTGATCATCTAATTGTTGAGTGAGTTTGAAGAGAATCCAATCGTTTGAGGTATCGCTACAGCTGGATTGTTTGGCCATTTTATCTTGGGAGGAAAATTCTGCAATCTTGGGTACTTAAGGGAAATTATTTCCGTAGGGACACTCCGTGAATTCGGAGGATTTGGCTTTTTTCTGTTTCATTTAATTTTCTGAAAACACACTTCTTTGAAAGATTATTTTGATCTTGTGTTGAAGGTATTGCATAACTTCATAAGTGTTCTTGTTTTATACTTGAACTTGTGTTGAAGTTGTTGTTGGCAAAATACAGATTCTTTTATACCCGAAACAACAGACTTATTATCGAATTGATATTGCATTATCAAAGATTATATCTTTAAGAGTTGAAGGGGAAGAATCCACAAGATAACAACATCATCAACATTATGTTCAATGAACATACAACTAGGTGTCTCTGAGTGAGTTTGCTATATCAAATGCAATTTTATTTGATAATCAGTAATCATTACTAAACCTTCGATGAGAGGAAGAGGGCTACTATTTTCTGATCAACACTTGATGGTTAATGAAAAGATTGTTAAAGAATTGATAGATTACTTTTAGTCTTATAATGATGCGACTATATTTAGGACATAGATTTTTGGTGCTTTACTTAATATGCTCATGATTTTTAATTTTTGGTATTTCAGCCCATAAAATAGATGTTTCTATGTTGTTAACAGTTTTTGCACCAGAAATTAGAAACGAGTTTAGCCTAGTTAAGTCTAAAAGAGATTACAATAGGCTACAATAGCCACAACTGTCTACAGACTAGTGACTACAACATAACGGCTATGCGACA
This sequence comes from Capsicum baccatum var. pendulum, assembly GCA_030864225.1. Taxonomy (NCBI): domain Eukaryota; kingdom Viridiplantae; phylum Streptophyta; class Magnoliopsida; order Solanales; family Solanaceae; genus Capsicum; species Capsicum baccatum. Next base: position 60,963,288 of record CM061550.1, on the reverse strand, counting down.
CTATTTCATAGTGCTAAATCAACCTTGTGTAATAAAAGGATATTTCAAACATCAGTAGGTATCCCCATTAGAAGGAGGAATGGATAAAAACTACAGAAGATTCAAAAGAATTATCTCAAAACTCATTTATTAAAGAGAAGTTACCCTTTACTTGAATTAAAAACACACACACATATCTTAAAGAGGATTACAAAAGCCAGTTCATATAACTTTCTCTTTAATAAAAGAGCATCATCTAACAATAAGAGTATTTGTATAGTCAAAAAGTTAATCTAGTATTAATCTAATGATATATGCCTAGCAATCCATTTCCCAGCAATGAAGATCAGATATGTGTTCGACATCCCGATATGCTTGAAGCAGATTAATTGAATATCAAACTTTCAGTCTTATTCATCATCAGATGAATTTAAATTTGGACTACAACAAGTCAACAACCTCGGATGGAAAGTTTAGGAATCTGGTTACAATCCAATAAGTCCACTATAATCTGGCTATTTTTCTTCGTTAAGTAGTGTTGGACATGAAAATTGGTCGACCATTGAAGTTGAACCTAAAAATAAATTGTATCAAAAATAAAAAGCTATTATTAACTTAACAAGTTATTACAAGAATCACTCACCTTTTATTTTTTTTCCATAACCAAGTGTGAGCACACATCAAAGCCTCCAAAGTAGTAGGATGAAGTCTACTATGATGCAGACCAATCAACCTCCCATTAGTGCTAAATGATTATCTTGAAGCAACAATAGAAACATGAACGTCTAAAATATCATGAGACATCTTCTGCAAAGTAGGAAATTTTAGTCCATTTGTCTTCCACCAACTTAAATTATCAAATGTTGGATTTCGTGGTAGCACACTTTTGTCTAGGCACAAATCAAACTTAGATCTTGTGTTAACATTATCCCTACTAGAAGTGACAAAACTATCAAAGATAGACAGTCGATATTTCTCAACAAAATGAGCAACTTCATTAGAACTAGATGTATCATGTTAAGCAGGTACTCTACTTTTATATTCTTTAAGAGATGGGAACATTGGGTTCGAGCTTCTCGAATCTTACTTGCAACAATTATTTCTTCATAAATTTATGAAAAATAGAACTCCACTAACTTCATATTATACCTTGGATCAAAGATAACAACAACACCTATCAAAATATGCATTTTATTCTAATATTTCTTAAATTTCAACAACATTTTCGATGCCATGGACTTAATCAAAGGATCATGCCTTTTAAACCAATTTTTCAATTCTATATTAATTTCACATACTTTTGGAAAGTACTAACTTGAAGTTGGATATAGATTTCCTAAGAATTGTTCAGTAATATGATAAAAGAACTTCAACTTAACACAAACTTGTTTTGCTGAACTCTATTGCACTTCAGTGGGAAAACAACGATAATTGGTGTCAGTTAGACTCAACTTTATAAACATATCTTATAGTGTAGCACTACTTGCAACATTAAATATGTTGAGTTCCAATGCGTAGGACAATCATATACCAACTTTTTTGCTATAGAAAATATGTAGCAACTGTGCAGCTTCTTCAAACCTTTCAATTTTACCTGATGACTCAATCTAAAATAAGATACTATCACTCACATTATTAACACCATCCTCTATCACCTTCAATACTTCTTGTACAATCAAATTCAAGATATGTGTGACACAATACACATGAAACACCCTACCCATCAACAATAAATCCCCTTACAAAGTTTCTCATTTAATAAGATCTTTATCATAACATTGTTTGTTCTACAATTATCAACTGTAATTGTTGGTATTCTTTTTTCAAGATTCCACTCTAATAAATAATTAAGCAACACACTACACAAAGTATCCTTATCATGTGGAGTGGAAACATAAATAAATCTCAAAATATGCCTTTGAAGCCTCGTCAAGTCATCAGTGAAATGTGTTGTAATAGCCATGAATTTTTTTTAATTTTCTGAAATCCACATATCAGTGTTTATTACAATTCTACTAGCAATTTTTTCCAATAAATTGGAAGTTTTTTTATTTCAAATTGTCAAAATCTTTAAAATGTCATTCTTAATTGTGTTGCTGGACACCATTTTGAATAATGATTGAAGACTAGCAGTGAACTTTCTAAATCCTATATGATCAACAACAGATAGAGGATGCTCATGAAAATAATGGTGTGAGCAAGTTCTCTACGTGAAACATCTTGATCAAAACAATGATATTGGCTAGATTCATCACCCCCTGAACCACTCTCCTTTTCTAAATTACTTGAATTAGGACATCTATGAATATGCTCTCTCATAGCTGACGTACCACTGGTTCTACTTGATTTGATACAAGTATTGCAATACTTACAAATACTATAGCAAAAACCATTGAACGTCAAAAAGTTGATGGATCGTCACTCTAACCGTCAAATAGGTCCATCAGGCCAAGACAGAATGTCCCATTCCTGGGCCTCGAGTGACAGACGACTTGGTGGATCATCACACCCTTTGACAGACCGTCACTCCGAGTCAAAACATTCTAGATTTGGCACTTGAGTGACGAATGACGTGGTAGATCGTCAACTCATCTGACGGACCGTCAGATCGATCGTCACAGGTCTCGATCTGCAATTTTCAAATTTTTCAAAAGGGTATTTTGGTCATTTCCGCCCCTTATGGCCCTATATATATCTAATTAAAGAAGAGGAGATCATTTTCTCTCTTTTCTCCTTTCCTCTTCCAAGAAACATCTAGAGATTAGGGTTTCTTCTAAAATCCAAAAATCCAATCTTCTTTCAAATAAGAACAAGAACACTCCTTTCGTTCTTGTGCCTAAAGATTTACTTTCTATTATTGATTTACATGATATTGCAAGTGGGTTTACACCCAAATTTCTCTATTAATGATTTATGAGATTTGAGTTGAATAAGTTTGATATTTATGATTATTTCACCATCATGTTTCTTAAATTGAGAATTTATTCCATGATCCGTATATTATCATTATGTATTGATGATTTCTAAGCAATTTAAGTCAAGTTCTATGAGTTGAATAATTTATTACAAATTGATGATTTTAGAATGATTTGAGACAAGTGTCATGAGTTATGCCTTTCCATGAAAAATTCGACAATTGAATGTATATTGATATGTGAAATTGAGAGGCAAGAATGAGTCTTATGATGTTTCCAAGAAGTTTTTGATATTTGAAATTATTTGATAAACAAATGTACTTGATATTGAGAAAGCTTGTGTTGAGTTGAGTCGAGTTAGGAATCCACAAGATGTTTATGATATTCAGATGAGATATATATTTATGTTTTAGTCTTTATAATAGAACCATGAGTTGATATTGATTGAGGTGGATTTACTAACTCGTTCTGAGCTGAGTCAGGGAGGAGTATTTAGCACCGAGCAGGAAATTTGGTATTTTTCAAAAACTATGTGCCACCGTAGGATTGATGTTGATAATTGTGGGCCAAAGTCCGAGTATGAGATTGTGAAGATGAGATTGAGGTTGTACTCTTTGGTAAGAGTACAACACCCCTGCCAATGTGGGGTTCTCTCCTTAGGAGGGAAGACGTTGGACTCTATGCAGCTCACATGGTGTAGTCATGTCGGTTATAAGAAACTCCCACGTTCATAATGATTTAAGTCTCTTGAGTTACCAAGTCACTCTAAGTCATGAGTTAAAGAGTTTGAGATGAGATAAATGATTTACGAGATTTATGAAGCATGTATTACTACTGATGATTAATGAGAAAAATGTTTCAAAAAATTCAAGCGAAGAGAATTATTATGGTCAGCATGCATGATTTTCTTATACATTTATGATATTATTTAAATATTGCATCAACCCCCGCATACTCAGTACATTCCCAAGTACTGACTTCCATACTCTTTTGTATTCTATATTTTATTGTGATATAGGTTTGGGTGCTCATTCTCAACAGCGATAGTGATCTTCGAGTACCTTCTTCTATATATTTGTAGTTGGTGAGTCCTCATGGTTCGAGGACCTTTATCTCTCATTTTGTCTTGCTGATAGATGGTCATTTATTTTTCAGTTCAGTACGAGTCAGTTAGGGATTTGTCCCAATGGCTCCTCAGTCTTATGTAGTAGATACTTTGTCAGATTAGTGTGCCAGTATGTACAGGATCTCAGTATTTTGGCTGTACAGGACAGAATCATTTTGTATCGAAGAATGGTCATGACATGCTTATTCCTCTTTATCTTCGCATGACTTGTGTTATAGTGAGTTTTGTAACTGATGACAGGCTTTGAGGGTTATCTTGAGGCCACGTGTGACCTTAAGCACCGTGTGATGTCTCGGGATGGGTTCTTAGGGAATTACAAGCTTGGTATCAGAGCCAGGTTTTAAGAGTCTTGAGGAGTCTGACAAGCCGCGTTACATAGAGTCTTGATCATCGGTGTGTAGCACGTAACATCTATATGAGCAAAAGGCTATAGGATATTTTAGGAAAAGTGGTATCTTTCTTTCAAGAGTCTATTATGCCTATGATTATTTCTCTCTGCTGTTAATCCGTGCTCTCTTATGACAGAAAATGCCTCCTCGTAAAGCTTGCCAAAACAACAAATGAACTTAACCCGTTGATCCTTTTGGTGAGATGGTGTCCCATGTTGAATTTCGGGCAAATTTTTAAGCACGAGCCCGGGTGGTCACCGCCAATGCCCAAAATAATAACCAGGCTACTGTTCTACCTCTGCAAGGGAATAATTTTGCTGCATCCAAGGTTCGTGACTTTATGCAGATGAATCCACCTGAATTCTATGAGTTGAAAGTAGGTGAGGACCTACAAATGTATTTAGATGAAGTGAGAAAGATAACTCATATTATGCACGTGACTGAGGAGAAGAGTGTTGAATTGGCTGCCTATCGAATGAAAGATGTTGCTTATGATTGGGTAGAGATCTGGAGGAAAAGTAGAAGGGAGAATGATGCTTCTGTGACTTGGAAATTATTTTAGGATGCCTTCTTAGATAGATTCTTTCCCCCAGAGCTGAGAGAAGCAAAATTAGAAGAATTTATGAAATTGAGACAGGGCCCCATGATAGTTATGGAGTATTTCCATAAGTTTAAGCAGTTGTCTGAATATGCTCCCGGTATGATGACTGATTCTAGAATTAGTATGAGTAAGTTTTTGGCTGGTGTGTCTAGTTATGTTGTGAAAGAATGTAGGTCTGCTATGCTTAATAGGGACATGGATATTTCTATATTGATGATACATGCTCAGCAGATTGAGGCGAATAAGGTGAAAAAAGAGGGAGAGAGTGAGAAGGAGTAAGAGAGTTAGATCAGAGTAGCAGGTGCATGGTCAGACTAGATTTTCTAGAGGGATTCGCCATCAGTTCTAAAGGCATTCTCTTGTGCCAGTGACTTCATCAGCCAGTACTCCTGCATTTAGAAATAGGCTAGATCAGGGTAATAGGCCTACTGTGTCTAGGTCCCAAGATAGTGTGAGTAACAGATCTCGTCCTTCCCCATACCTGAAGTGCAGTAGGGACCATCCCGATGAGTTCTATGTCGATCAAAGAGGTTGTTTTGGTTGCGGAAAGTTGGTCCACAAGTTAAGAGATTGCCCATATGCTAGACAGGGGAGTCGTGATGTTCTCCCTCAGAGTTAGACTATTAGTGCTCCAGCCCCTGTAGTTCATCCTCCTCCTCCTCATGGTGCCTCGTCTAGTACTGTCGGCGGTCAGCAGAATTACTTTTATGCTATACCACCCCGCCATAAGCATGAGTATTCACCAAATGTTGTTACTGGTATGCTCTGTGTATTTTATTTTGATATGTATTTGTTGATGGACCCTGGGTCAAGTCTTTCTTACGTGACTTTGTTGGTGGCGGTGAATTTTGAAATTTGTGCTGAAAAGATCTTCGAGCCTTTCTTAGTCTCTACACTCATGGGTGAATTTGTTGTTGCCAATGTGGGGTTCTCTCCTTAGGAGGGAAAACATTGGACTCCATATGGCTCACATGGTGTAGTTATGTCCGTTATAAGAAACTCCCACGTTCATAATGATTTAAGTCTCTTGAGTTACCGAGTTACTCTAAGTCATGAGTTAAAGAGTTTGAGTTGAGATAAATGATTTACTAGATTTAAGAAGCATGTATTACTACTGATGATTTATGTGAAAAATGTTTCAGATAATTTAAGCGAATAGAATTATTACGGTCAACATGCATGATTTTCTTATACATTTATGATATTATTTAAATATTGCATCCATCCCTGCATACTCAGTACATTCGCAAGTGCTGACTCCCGTACTCTTTTGTATTCTATATTTCATTGTGATATAGGTTCAGGTGCTCAGTCTCAGCAACAACAATGATCTTTGAGTACCTTCTTCTACATCTCTGCAGTTGGTGAGTCCTCATGGTTCGAGGACCTATATCTCTCATTTTGTCTTGCTGATAGATGGTCATTTATTTTTAGTTCAGTATGAGTCAGTTGGGGATCTATCCCAATAGCTCCTCATTCTTATATAGTAGAGACTTTGTCAAATTAGTGTGCCAGTATGTACAGGATCTCAGTATTTTGGTTGTATAGGGCAGTATCATTTTGTATCTAAGCATGGTCATGCCATGCTTATTCCTCTTTATCTTAGCATGACTTGTGTTATAGTGAGTTTTGAAAGTGATGACAGGCTTAGAGGGTTAGCTTGAGGCCACGTGTGACCTTAAGCACTGTGTGACGTCTCAGGATGGGTTCTTGGGGCATTACAAGCTTGGTATCAGAGCCAGGTTTGAAGAGTCCTAGGGATTCTGACAAGCCGCATTACGTAGAGTCTTGATCATCGGTGTGTAGCATGCCACATCTATGAGCAAGAAGCTATACATGATTTTACTATACATTTATGATATTATTTAAATATTGCATCCACCCTCGCATACTCAGTACATTCCCAAGTACTGACTCCCATACTCTTTTGTATTCTATATTACATTGTGATATAGGTTCGGGTGCTCAGTCTCTGCAGCGAAGTGATCTTTGAGTACCTTCTTCTACTTCTCTATAGTTGGTGAGTCCTCATGGTTCGAGGACCTATATCTCTCATTTTGTCTTGCTGATAGATTGTCGTTTATTTTCAGTTCAGTACGAGTCAGTTGGGGATCTGTCCCAATGGCTCCTCAGTCTTATGTAGTAGAGACTTTGTCAGATTAGTATGCCAGTATGTACAGGATCTCAGTATTTTGGTTGTACAGGACAATATCATTTTGTATCTAAGCATGGTCATGACATGCTTATTCCTCTTTATCTTAGAATGACTTTTGTTACAGTGAGTTTTGAAAATAAGGACAAGCTTAGAGGGTTAGCTTGAGGCCATGTGTGACCTTAAGCACCGTGTGACATCTTGGGATAAGTTCTTGGGGCGTTAGAAACTTGGTATCAGATCCAAATTTGAAGAGTCCTAGGGAGTCTGACAAGCCGCTTTATGTATAGTCTTGATCATCGGTGTGTAGCACGCCACATCTATGAGTAAGAGGCTACGGGATGATTTAGGAAAAGTGGTATCTTTCTTTCAAGAGTCTATTATGCCTATGATTCTTTCTCTCTACTGTTAATCCGTGCTCTCTTATGACAGAAAATGCCTCCTCGAAGAGCTTGCCGAAACAACGAACGACGTCAACCCATTGATCCTTTAGGTGAGACGGTGTCCCATGCTGAATTCTGGGCAACTTTCTAAGTTCTAGCCCGGGCGGTCACCACCAATGCTCAAGCCAACAACCAGGCTACTGTTCCACCTCCGTAAGGGAGTAATTCTGCTGCAGCCCAGGTTTGTGACTTTATGCAGATGAATCCACCTGAGTTCTATGGGTTGAAAGTAGGTGAGGACCTACAAATATATTTAGATAAAGTGAGAAAGATAACTCAGATGATGCACGTGACTGAGGAGGAGAGTGTTGAATTGGCTTCCTATCGAAAGTAAGATGTTGCTTATGATTGGGTAGAGATATAGAGGAAAAGTAGAAGGGAGAGTGATGCTCTTGTAACTTGGCAATTATTTCAGGATGCCTTTTTAAATAGATTCTTTCCTCCAGAGCTGAGAGAAGCAAAATTAGAAGAATTTATGAACTTGAGACGGGGCCCCATGATAGTTAAGGATTATTGCCATAAGTTTAACCAGTTGTCTAAATATGCTCCCGGTATGATGGATGATTCTAGAACTAGTATGAGTAAGTTTTTGGCTGGTGTGTTGAGTTATGTTGTGAAATAATGTAGGGATGCTATGCATAATAGGGATATGGATCTTTCTATATTGATGATACATCCTCAGCAGATTGAGGCGGATAAGGTGAAACGAAGAGAGAGTGAGAAGGAGTAAGAGAGTTAAATCAGAGCAGCAGGTGCATGGTTAGACTAGATTTTCTGGAGGGATCCGCCTTAGTTCTAGAGCTATTTTCTTTTGCCAGCGCCTTCATCAGCCAGTACTCCTGCATTTAGAATTAGGCTGGAGCAGGGTAATCGGCCTACTATGTCCAGGTCAAAGGATAGTTTGAGTAACAGACCTCGTCCTTCCCCATGCCTGAAGTGCGGTAGGGACCATCCCGATTAGTGCTTAGTCAGTTAAAGAGGTTGTTTTGGTTGCGGTAAGTTGGGCCACAAGTTAAGAGATTGCCCATATGCTAGACAGGGGAGTCATGACGTTTGCCATCAGAGTCAGACTATTAGTGCTCCAGCCCCTGTAGGTCATCCTACACCTCCTAAGGGTGCCTCGTCTAGTACTGTCGGCGGTCAGTGCCAGAATTACTTTTATGCTATACCTCCCCGCCAGAAGCAGGAGGATTCACCAGATGTTGTTACTGGTACGTTTCGTGAAGTTTATTTTTATGTGTATATGTTGATGTATCCTGGGTCAAGTCTTTCTTATGTGACTCCGTTGGTAGTAGTGAATATTGAAATTTGTGCTGAAAAGATCCCCAAGCCTTTCCTAGTCTCTACACTCATGGGTGAATCTGTTGTTGCCAATGTGGGGTTCTCTCCTTAGGAGGGAAAACATTGGACTCCATATGGCTCACATGGTGTAGTTATGTCAGTTATAAGAAACTCCCACATTCATAATGATTTAAGTCTCTTGAGTTACCGTGTCACTCTAAGTCATGAGTTAAAGAGTTTGAGTTGAGATAAATGATTTACGAGATTTATGAAGCATGTATTACTACTGATGATTTACGAGAAAAATGTTTCAGATAATTCAAGCGAAGAGAATTATTATGGTCATCATGCATGATTTTATTATACATTTATGATATTATTTAAATATTGCATCCACCCCCGCATACTCAGTACATTCCCAAGTATTGAATCCCGTACTCTTTTGTATTCTATATTTCATTGTGATATAGGTTCAGGTGCTCAGTCTCAGCAACAACAATGATCTTTGAGTACCTTCTTCTACATCTCTGCAGTTGGTGAGTCCTCATGGTTCGAGGACCTATATCTCTCATTTTGTCTTGCTGATAGATGGTCATTTATTTTCAGTTCAGTATGAGTCAGTTGGGGATCTATCCCAATAGCTCCTCATTCTTATATAGTAGAGACTTTGTCAGATTAGTGTGCCAGTATACAGGATCTCAGTATTTTGGTTGTATAGGGCAGTATCATTTTGTATCTAAGCATGGTCATGCCATGCTTATTCCTCTTTATCTTAGCATGACTTGTGTTACAGTGAGTTTTGAAAGTGATGATAGGCTTAGAGGGTTAGCTTGAGGCCACGTGTGACCTTAAGCACCGTGTGACGTCTCGGGATGGGTTCTTAGGGTGTTATAAGCTTGGTATCAGAGCAAAGTTGGAAGAGTCCTGGGGAGTCTTACAAGCCGCATTACGTAGAGTCTTGATCATCGGTGTGTAGCACTCCACATCTATGAGCAAGAGGCTACGGGATGTTTTTAGAAAAGTGGTATCTTTCTTTCAAGAGTCTATTATGCCTATGATTGTTTCTCTCTGCTGTTAATCCGTGCACTCTTATGACAGAAAATGTGTCCTCGTAGAGCTTGGCGAAACAACGAACGACCTTAACACATTGATTCTTTAAGTGAGACGGTGTCCCATGCCGAATTTCGGGTAGCTTTCTAAGCGCTAGCCTAGACGGTCACCGCCAACACCCAAGCCAACAACCAGGCTACTACTCCACCTCCACAAGGGAATAATTCTGTTGCAGCCCAAGTTCGTGACTTTATGCGGATGAATCCACCTGAGTTCTATGGGTTGAAAGTAGGTGAAGACCTAAAAATATATTTAGATGAAGTGAGAAAGATAACTCAGATTATGCATGTGACTGAGGAGGAGAGTGTTGAATTGGCTGCCTATCGAATAAAAGATATTGCTTATGATTGGGTAGAGATGTGGAGGAAAAGTAAAAGAAAGAATGATGCTTCTGTGACTTGGCAATTATTTCAGGATGCCTTCTTAGATAGATTCTTTCCCCCGGAGTTGAGAGAATAAAAATTAGAAGAATTTATGCACTTGAGATAGGGCCCCATGATAGTTAAGAAGTATTGCCATAAGTTTAACCAGTTGTCTAAATATGCTCCCGATATGATGGTCGATTCTAGAAATAGTATGAGTAAGTTTTTGGATGGTGTGTCTAGTTATGTTGTGAAAGAATGTAGGTCTCCTATGCTTAATAGGGACATGGATCTTTCTATATTGATGATACATGCTCAGTAGATTGAGGTGGATAAGGTGAAAGAGAGAGAGAGAGAGAGAGTGAGAAGGAGTAAGAGAGTTAGATCAGAGCATTAGGTGCATGGTCAGACTAGATTTTCTAGAGGGATCCGCTCTCAGTTCTAGAGCCATTCTCTTGTGCCAGCGCCTTCATCAGCCAGTACTCCTGCATTTAGAATTAGGCCAGGGCAGGGTAATAGTCTTACTATGTCCAGGTCCTAGGATAGTGTAAGTAACAGACCTTGTCTTTCCCCATACCTGAAGTGCGGTATGGACCATCTCGATGAGTGCTTAGTCAGTCAAAGTGGTTGTTTTTGTTGCGGTAAGTTGGGCCATAAGTTCAGAGATTTCCCATATGCTAGATAGGGGAGTCGTGATATTCTCCCTCAGAGTCAGACTATTAGTGCTCCAGCCCCTGTAGTTCATCCTACTCTTCCTCAGGGTGTCTCGTCTAGTACTGCCGGTGGTCAGCACCAGAATTACTTTTATGCTATACCACCCCGCCAAAAGTATGAGGATTCACCAGATGTTGTTACTGGTACGCTCCGTGTATTTTATTTTGATGTGTATGTGTTGATGGACCCTGGGTCAAGTCTTTCTTATGTGACTCCATTGGTGGCAGTGAATTTTGAAATTTGTGCTGAAAAGATCCCCGAGTCTTTCCTAGTCTCTACACCCGTGGGTGAATCTGTTGTTGCCAAGTAAGTATATAAAAAGTGTCCTATCATTGTCCTTCTTGGTATGGATTGGCTACACTCGTGTTATACGTCTATAGACTATCGTACCCGTGTGGTCATATTTTAGTTTCCTAATGAGCCAACTTTTGGGTGGTCCGGAAATTGTGTGTCTCCTAAAAGTCATTTCATATCCTATCTTAAAGCTAGGAAATTGATATCCAAGGGTTGTATATATCATTTGGTTCGAGTTAGGGATACTAAGTCTGAGACTCCAACTATTTACTCTCTTAGTGTTGTTAATGAGTTTTCTGATGTTTTCCCAAAAGATCTCCCAGGGGTACCTCCCGATAGAGAGATAGAATTTGGAATTGATCTTCTCCCTGATACATAGCCAATTTCTATTCCTCCGTATCGTATGGCCCCGCAGAACTTAGGGAGTTGAAAGAGCAACTCAAAGATCTTCTTGATAAGGTTTTTATAAGGCTCAGTGCGTCTCCCTAAGGTGCACCCGTTTTATTCGTGCGAAAGAAAGATGGTTCATTGCGCATGTGCATAGACTATCGTCAGCTTAACAAGGTCACAGTCATGAACAAGTACCCTCTTCTTAGAATTGATGACTTGTTTGATCAGCTGAAAGGTGCTAGTTATTTCTCAAAAATAGATTTGAGATCCCATTATCACCATCTTAAAGTCAGAGAGTGTGACATTTCAAAGACAGCTTTTCGCACTCGTTATGGTCATTTTGAATTCTTGGTCATGTCCTTCGGATTAACTAATGCCCCAGCAACTTTAATGGACCTTATGAATCGGGTGTTCAGACCATACCTGGATATGTTCGTTATTGTGTTCATAGATGATATTCTTGTATACTCCCAAAGTGAAATCGACCATGTAGATTATCTTCGAGTTGTCTTGCAAAACCTTATAGACCAGCAGTTGTTTGGCAAATTTAGCAAGTGTGAATTTTGGTTTTGAGCAGTTGCTTTTCTGGGTCATGTTGTCTCTTTTGAAGGTATTCGAGTTGATCCTCAAAAGGTAGAAGCTGTGAAAAGTTGGCCTAGACCTATTTCCCCATCTGATATTAGGAGTTTCTTGGGTCTAACTGGCTACTACCGTTGTTTCATCGATGGTTTCTCTTCCATTGCTGCTCCTTTGACCTAGTTAACCTAAAAGAAGGTTAAATTCCAATGGTCAAATTTTTGCGAGAAGAGTTTTCCGGAGTTGAAGACTCGACTCACTTCAGCCCCTGTGATGACCCTGCCTAATGGTAAAGATGATTTTATGGTGAATTGTGATGCTTCCAGAGTTGGTTTAGGATATGTGTTGATGCAGAAGGGTAAGGTTATAGCTTATGGATCCCGACAGTTGAAACATCATGAGAAGAATTATCCGACCCCTGACCTCGAGTTAGCTGCAGTGGTTTTTGATTTGAAAATTTGGAGACACTACTTGTATGGTGTTTATGTTGATATATTTACAGATCACAAGAGTTTGCAGTATGTGTTTACTCAGAGAGAATTGAATCTTCGGCAGAGGCGATGGTTAGAATTACTAAAGGATTATGATACGAGTGTGTTATATCACCCGGGAAAGGCGAATATAGTGGCAGATGCCCTTAGCAGATCATCTATGGGCAGTGTAGCGCATGTAGAGGAAGATAAGAGGGAGTTGGTCCGTGAAGTGCATCATTTGGCTAGGTTGGGCGTTAGATTACTTGACTCAGTTGAGGGTAATGCTTGAGTCCAAAGTAGTTCCGAATCTTCCCTAGTTTTTGAAGTGAAAGAGAAGCTGGATACAAATTCTCATTTGGTCGAACTTAAAGAATCAGTTAAGGACCAAAAGGTAGAGGTTTTCTTCCAAGAGGGAGATGGTGTATTGGATTTCAGAATAAATTATGTGTGCCTAATGTTGATGATTTGAGGCAAAGAATTATGGCTGAAGCACATGGCACGCGGTATTCTATTTATCCCGATGCTACCAAGATGTACCGCAATTTGTGGATAATTTATTGGTGGAATGGTATGAAAAAGGATGTAGCAAAGTTTGTAGAGGAGTGTGCAACTTTCCAACCGGTAAAGATAGAACATTAGAGACCCGGCGGTATGATGCAAGAATTTAGCATTCCTACCTAGAAGTGGGAAGTAGTGAATGTGGACTTCGTGACGGTTTACCTCTCTCTCGTCGTCATCATGATTCTATATGAGTTGTTGTAGACAGGTGACTAAGTCAGCATGCTTTCTACCAGTACATACATCTTTTACCGCTGAGGACTATGCTAAGCTGTATATCCTAAAGTTAGTTAGGTTGCATGGAGTTCCATTATCTATCATCTCTGATAGAGGTACTCCGTTTACTTCTCAGTTTTGGAGAACCTTCTAGAAGGGTCTTGGCACCCAAGTTCATCTTAGCTTCGCTTTTCATCCGCAGACAGACGGTCAGGCTGAGAGGACTATTCAGACTTTGAAGGATATGTTGAGGGCATGTGTTATTGATTTTAAAGGAAGTTGGGATGAACATTTGCCATTGATTGAATTTGCTTACAACAATAGTTTTCATTCTAGTATTGGAATGACTCCGTTTGAAGCTTTGTAGGGTGAAGATGTAGATCGCCTATAGGTTGGTTCGAAGTGGGTGAAGCTACTGTGATTGGGACTGATGCTGTGATCGACGCCATCGAAAAAGTTAAGTTGATTTGGGAGAGGTTAAAGACAGCCCAAAGTCGTCAGAAGTCGTATGCAGATGTGAGAAAAAGAGCTCTTGAGTTTAAAGTTGATGATTTGGTGTATTTGAAAATATCACCCATGAAAGGGGTGAAAAGATTTGGAAAGAAAGGAAAGCTGAGTCCCAGATATGTTGGCCATTATAGAGTTTTGGATCATGTTGGGAAAGTAGCTTATGAGGTTGAGTTGCCTGCAGAATTGTCAGCTGTCCATCCTGTGTTTCATGTTTCTATGCTCAAGAAGCTCATTGGACACTGTGTTGTTGTTGATCCGTCGGAAGGTTGTGATGTTTAGGATAGCCTTTCGTATGATGAAATCCCGTTTGAAATCCTAGATTATCAAGTCCGTAGACTGAGGAACAAGGAAGTTCCCCTGGGTAAAGTTCTATGGAGAAATCAATCAGCAGGGGGTGCCACTTGGGAAACAGAAGTGGATATGCGAGCTAGTTACCCTTATCTTTTCTCCACGAGTTCGAATCAAGCTGAAGGTACTATTCCCTTAATTCAATTTTCTCTAATCTAATGTATTCCGCTATATGGTTATTCCCTCTACGGTTCATGCATTTGGTTAAGTACTCAAGAGTATTAGAGTAAAGTGAGCCCTTCTATGTGAGTAGTTCCAGCTGTGCATCCTCATTTTCTCTTTTTCTTGGCCGATCTAGCAACATTCGAGGACGAATGTTTCCAAGGGGGAGATATTGTAATATCCCGATCATTCCTTAAGCCTAAATCTATATTTTTGAATGGATATGTATGACTTCCAAAGTGATTGATGTTTAAACCATGTTGTATTTCTGTAATTTCCACTTTTTGTCATGTATAGCATTGAATAAGCTTTCCATCGATACCAGTTTCATCAAAATCTAACATCGGATGAAGGAGTTATGGCCGTTTTACTAAACGGTATCAGAACGCCCAGGTTTGAAGGTAGACTTGGTAGACCGTCAGGTCCCTGGTGGCCCATCAAGTGTCCCATCAAGCCAAGGCAGTAACCTTCTTTTTTGGCCATCGTGTGACGACCTGGTTGGTGGACCGTCAAAAAGTTGATGGACCGTCAAATAGGTCCATCAAGCCGAGACAGAATGTCCCATTCTTGGGCCTCGATTGATGGAAGACTTGGTGGATTATCACACCTTTTGATGGACCGTCACTCTGACCATCACTCTGAGGCAGAACGTTCCAGTTTTGGCATTTGAGTGACGGATGACCTAGTGGACCATCAGCTCATCTGACGGACCGTCAGATCAACCGTCACAGGCCTCGATCTATAATTTTCAACTTTTTTAAAAGGGTATTTTGGTCATTTCCACTCCTTATGGCCCTATACATATATCTAAGTAGAAAAGAGGATATCATTTTCTCTCTTTTCTCCTTTCCTCTTCCATGAAACATCTGGAGATTGGGGTTTCTTTTAAAACCCAAAAATCTAATCTTCTTTCAAATAAATTCAAGAATCCTTCATAGTGATTCAAAGTGATTCAAGAATTAAGTTCCCCAAGTCAAAGGCATCAAGAATCTTGGTCTCAAAGTGTATGGAAGGAGTTCCAAACAAGTTTCTACATCTCCAAAAATCAAAATCCAAGGTATGTGGGGTTTGAACAAGAACATTCCTTTCGTTCTTATGCCTAAAGATTTACTTTCTATTATTGATTTACATGATATTGCAAGTGGGTTTACACCCAAATTTCTCTATTAATGATTTATGAGATTTGAGTTGAATAAGTTTGATATTTATGATTATTTCACCATCATGTTTCTTAAATTGAGAATTTATTCCATGAGCCGTATATTATCATTATGTATTGATGATTTCTAAGCAATTTAAGTCAAGTTCCATGAGTTGAATATTTTATTATGAATTGATGATTTTTGAATGATTTGAGACAAGTGTCATGAGTTATGCCTTTCCATGAGAAATTCAACTATTGAATGTATATTGATATGTGAAATTGAGAGGCAAGAATGAGTCTTATGATGTTTCCATGAAGTTTTTGATATTTGAAATGATTTGATAAACAAATGTACTTGATATTGAGAAAGCTTGTGTTGAGTTGAGTCGAGTTAGGAATCCACAAGATGTTTATGATTTTCAGATAATATATATAATTATGTTTTGGTCTTTATAATAGAACCATGAGTTGATATTGATTGAGGTGGATTTCCTAATGCGTTCTGAGCTGAGTATGGGAGGAGTATTTAGTACTGAGTGGGAAATTTGGTATTTTTCCAAAACTACGTGCCACCATAGGATTGATGTTGATAATTGTGGGCGAAAGGCCGAGTATGAGATTGTGAAGATGAGATTGAGGTTGTACTCCCTGGCAAGAGTACAACAGCCCTGCCAATGTGGGGTTCTCTCCTTAGGAGGGCAAAACGTTGGACTCCATGCGGCTCACATGATGTAGTCATGTCGGTTATAAGACACTCCCACATCTATAGTGATTTAAGTCTCTTGAGTTACCGAGTCACTCTAAGTCATGAGTTAAAGAGTTTGAGTTGAGATAAATGATTTATGAGATTTATGAAGCATGTATTACTACTGATGATTTATGAGAAAAATGTTTAAGATAATTCAAGCGAAGAGAATTATTATGGTCATCATGCATGATTTTCTTATACATTTATGATATTATTTAAATATTGCTTCCACCCCCGCATACTCAGTATATTCTCAATTATTGACTCCCATACTCTTTTGTATTCTATATTTCATCGTGATATAGGTTTAGGTGCTCAGTCTCAGCAGCGACAGTGATCTTCGAGTACCTTCTTCTACATCTTTGTAGTTGGTGAGTCCTCATGGTTCGAGGACCTGTATCTCCCATTTTGTCTTGCTGATAGATGATCGTTTATTTTTAGTTCACTATGAGTCAGTTGGGGATCTGTCCCAATGGCTCCTCAGTCTTATGTAGTAGAGGCTTTGTCAGATTAGTGTGCCAGTATGTACAGGATCTCAGTATTTTGGTTGTACAGGACAGTATCATTTTGTATCTAATCATGGTCATGACATGCTTATTCCTCTTTATCTTAGCATTACTTGTGTTACAGTGAGTTCTAAAAGTGATAACAGGCTTAGAGGGTTAGCTTGAGGCCACGTGTGACCTTAAGCACCGTGTGACATCTTGGGATGGATTCTTGAGGCGTTACAAACACAGATTTCTTTTTTTTTTATTTCTACACATTCCTCTTCTCCCTTCCAACTTGTGCTCATTGATATTTGGGGTCCTTATCATACTCAAACATACAATGGTTTTAGATACTTCTTAACTTTAGTTGATGACTTAACCTGACTTACTTGGACTTATGTCTTGTCCTTTAAAAGCAATGCTACTTCTATTCTCAAGGGTTTTATTGTTATGGTCAAAGTTCGTTATGATTCTTTAGTTCAAACGTTTAGATCAAAAAATGCTTTTGAGTTAGAAAATAGTGCTAATCTTCAAAGTTTCTTTTCGGCCAATGGTATTCTTCATCGAACAACCATTTCACATATTTCTCAATAAAATGGAGCCATGGAAAGAAAACATAAACATCTTCTTAAGGTTTCTAGAACTTTATTATTTCAATCAATTTTTTTTTAAATACTGGGGTGATTGTGTGTTAGCTTCCACTTATCTCATCAATAGGTTCCCCTATGATATTTTTGGAAATATCTCCCTATTTTAAAAACTACATAGCTTTCCTCCCTCTTTCGATCATCTGAAGCATTTTAGATGCCTTTGCAATGCAATTTTTCCAAAATTTGATAGGGAAAAGAACCAGCCTAGGTGTCTTTCAAGCATACTTTTGTGTTATCCCCCTGGAAAGAAGGGGTATAAATTGCTCAATCTTTTTTGTTTTTTCTATTTTCTATTCAAGGGATGTTGTGTTCTATGAACACATATTCTCTTATAATTTTTCTTCCTCTTCTACTTTTTCATTTCCTCCTCCTCCAATTTTCTTTGATTCTGATATTTTTCTACTTCTCATGTTGCTACGACCTCTACTCATATTCCTAATCTTTCTGTTTCTTCTCCCTCTTCTACTGTTTCTCCATCTTCTCCTTTCTCTGTTCCTGCTCCCTTCTTTACTATTCCACTTCCTACTGTTCCCTCTAGAATCCCCCTCTTTTTTCTTACAGATTGTAGCTGTTGTTCTGTCCTTGCCAGTTCTTCTCCTTTATATATCAATTCGAAGGTTGTGTATTGTTGATTTGCACATTCATGAGCCTCAGTTTTACCAGCAGGCTACTTTTAATCCTGATTGGCAAAAAGGCATGCTACAAGAATATAAAGCTCATTGGGCTAATCGTACTTGGGATATTCTCTACCTTTCTTCTCACAAAAAGGCTGTTGACATTCAGTTTTGATTCTCCGTGCTTATAATTAACTCCTTCAGGCTTTCTGATTGTTAAAGGGTACGAAAGATAATTTTCGCACATTTTTTTAAAATTGGTTAAAAATTATTAATAATCATTCTTATTTAAGTATTTTATCAATTTATTATCATATTATTTACTTTTCATAATCTATTGATAATTCTCCTTATATTAGAATTTTTACCAATTTATTATCATTTTAACATTTTCACAATCATATGCACACGTATACTACATGACATCATATGTTTTATAATTTATAATGCACCACATTTTAAAATTAATTACATTTTCATTAATAACATATTGATACCTACATTTTATACATTATTTAATACAATCCATAAATGATATGTCAGATCAATTATTTTAATACACAGAGTAATAATTCAGTCAAGTCAAGGTCTTTTCACATTTGACAAGACTACACAATGACTTTGTCCTTTAAATAATATCTTTACATGGTGGTCAAAAGGATAAAAAATTCTTTGATTAATAACTTATAGGCTAAAGGGGTTCTAAAGGGACAAAAGGAGACCTCACTTTATTTTTGACTAATAGAGGATCTAATTTATTATTATAAATAAGAGGAAGGGAGTAAATTTTATATATACATTTTTTGACACACATAAAAAATACATACACATACTCAAAATCAGACTTTCAACTTTTCTCCCTCCATGGCGCTGTTACCTCTTTTCCAAGAAAGAGCTCCAATGAGACACCACAATTCCTCTCTTCCTTCTCTTCTCTCCCTTTTTCCCCCTGTTCACCATCATTGACTCGCCGTGTTTGTTGACTGGCGAAGCTTCCGACTACTTCCATTGCCACCATTGCATTGTCACCCTTCACCCCATTTTTATTCTTTATTTTTTATATTTTTACAGATCTGACAGGTGGTTATATTTTCGGCATTCGCTGTGGAAGCAACGCTTTCCATTCCTCTATTGTTAATAACATATCTGGCCGAAAAATACTTCACTGGTGATGTCTTTTTCTTTATATATATATTATTGCTATTATTTTTATGTATGTTTATACATTCTTGAAACTTACAAGTTTATTTGTCGCATGTTAAATTCGTCGTATGTAATTGCTTTCTAGTTTCAACTTAGTATTACTGAGAGTTGATCATTCCGTTTTAATATGTTGCATCTTCTTTGAGTTTTGGCGTGTATGTTGGGGAGATATAGCTTTGGATTTTTCTCTTGATAGTAAGTGCCAATATGAAAGTACATTACACTCTTTTGTCTAAATGGTAGTATAATGTTTGTCCTAAATCCTAATAGATGTATTTCTTTATTCAGATATTATATTCTTGGGATTAGCCTATTAATTATTGATTTCATGAGTTGTTAGATTTAGATAATATTATACAATGTTTCCTTGTTAATATTTAGGTTTTTGGTTTCAAATAAATCAGTGTGTATGTTATATGTCTTTTAAAGATTTACGTTTTATTATTTCATCTGATTTTGTGTTTGAAAACTATTACACAAAAGTGGCTAATGAAGAACTCCCATCGGTTTTTGAGGCCTCTCCAAATAAAAGATGGTTATATGTATAAATACATAACAATAAATAAATAAATTTGGATAATGATGAAATACTTATAATGTCACGACAATACAAAAGGTTTTACGATTCGTATCTTGGCAAGGGGATTTAGGACGATCGATAAATCGAACAACCACTTCGTATCCATGGCATATCTAAAACTATATTCGAGTCCACTCTTTAACAAAAAAAATATATTTTTATATACATTTATAAAAATATATTTTTATATACATTTGTTAAATATAAAGTATTATAAGGACAATACTTCTCCTCCATATAAGAAAAATAATTTTATTTTCATATATTACATAAAATACTTTCTTTTTATGAAACACTTTTATTTTTCATACATATTCTTATATACTTTTGCTTATATATCTTCATATACATTTTATACACATATTTTTATAACAATATATGTAATTTATACACACTCTTTACATATAATTATTTATTTTATTTTAATACACATTTTATATATTTGTACGTACAAGCATTCATTGTTTCCTCCCTTTTTTGATAAATTTAATCTGATCGAGAACCTCATTTGTGGATTCTGAAAGATGCCTAACCCCTTTTCTTCGAAATAATTTAAACCCTTATCTATAATATAAACTGATTTTTGCAGATCGAAATACAAATCATACATGTTAATAATTAAATAGGTTTTCTTATTTTTCTTAAAATTGAATGGCGGTTTTGTACAAAAATTAAATCTATAAGAGATCATAAGTCATGCTTGATTTAACCTCGATAAAAATAGGACATGACAAAGGCTATTCCGTGTAAATGGGTGTATAAGATCAAACAAAGATCTGATGACACTATTGAGAGGTATAAGATTAGATTTTTTTTTAGAGATAATACTCAAAAAGAGGGCATTGACTACCATATACTTTCTCACATATGGTCAAATTTACTATTGTAAATGCCTTTTATCACTTGCTACCAAGAACCATTAGATAGTTTTACAGTTATATGTCAATAATGCTTTTCTCCATGGGATCTTCATAAGGTTTTTTATATGAAGGTCGCTCCTAGCTTTGAGATTACTTTTTATTCTGCCTCTCCTTTAGTTTATAAGCTCAGAAAGTCTTTATATGACCTCAAATAAGCGTCCATACAATGATTTTCTAAATTGTCTAAAGCCTTGTTATCTAGAGGCTACATTACAACAAAAATGATTACTCTCTCTTTACCAAGTTGTCGGTGCTTCTTTGATTATTCTTATGATTTATGTGGATGATATATTACTTGGTTGTTTTGATATTCGTAAAATGACCATCCTTAAATCTTTTCTAGATCATTAGTTCAAGATTAATGATTTGGGGTTGGTTCGTTATTTTTTAGGTTTGGAAATTATTGCACATGCCTCAGGCTACTTCATGAATCAACATAAATATGTTGCTGATCTATTGGAAGAGTTTCATTATTTTAATTATAGTCATATTACTTCTCCTATAGATGCCTCTGTCACGTTGACTCCTGATATAGGTGATTCTTTGCCTGATTTTACTTCTTATAGGAGGCTTGCTAGGAAGTTTAATTTTCTACAACATACTAGGCATGATATTTCTTTTGGTATGCAGCATATTAGTCAATACCTTTATCACCCTTGTGTTCCTCATATGAAGGTTGATTTGCATGTTTTGAGGTACATCATGAATGCCCCTGATCAGGGCATTTTTTATCATTTTCTCCTTGCTTGTTTATTTTAGCTTATGCTGACTCTGACTGGTCTGCTTGCCCTCTATCAATGAGGTCTGTCACCAGTTATTTCATTATTTTTTGTGCATTTTCTGTTTCTTAGAAGAGTGAGAAAAAAATTTAAAATTGGTCTTTGCTTTGCTAAAGCTGAATATAAAGCCTTAAGCAAAGATGTGGCTGAGGTTGTCTAGCTTACTGATTTATTTGCTTACCTTGGTTTAACCATTTCTTCTCCTATAACCGTATTTTGGATAGTCAGGCTGCTTTACATATTGCTAAAAATATAGTGTTTCATGAGCGTACGAAACATATTGAGATCAATTTTCATTATTTTTAAAATTGTGTTTTTTCTGATGTTAATTCACTTCATTATGTTTCTTCTGCTGATCAGTTGACTGACAGTATGACTAAGCCTTTGGCATCATCATTCACTTTTGCACAAGCTGAGAATTCTTACACCCTCTAGCTTGAGAGTGGGTGTTGACACAGGCCTAAGTCATAGCCCACCTCCACATAAGGTTTTAGGCCTAACTTGATTCAACTGTATTTTTTTCTATTTTATTTTTTTTTATAAATAAGAGTAAAGGGCTCTTCTAGAAAAAGGGATCAAATATTTTTTCTCACATTGAATAACCGAGCTTTCTCTCTCTGTCTTTTCTATTTTCTATGGTTTTTTCATTTCATATTAATGTTCCGATCTAGAGCCGTTAAGCTCTAACATTATATTCCTGATTGCTTGATATATTATCTTACTGGAGAGGAATAGTATTTTATTGTTTCCATTTTGCATGCACATCTCTACTTTCAATAGTTTTCATCATATGATGGTTGGGGTGGTCTTCATGTGATTCATATGAATAGAGTTCTCATCTTTATATATTCCACCAACTTGTAAAATGTTGACAGTAGGTTGATTCCATGTTGTATTCCAAGAGGATTGCTAATGGCATTTCAAATCTGTCTAGCTGTATCAATCTATTTAATCTTCTAATCCATCTCTGAGAAGAAACTCTTGGAGAATACAAGTTGAAAATAAGCACAATTATATTTTGTCTGAATTAGGCTTATAATGCCTTGTTTAAATTATTTTTCCAGTGCTCATAAAATATTTCAAAATATTAAATTTTGTTCTTACTTATTGTGCTTGTGATGTTGAGAAATTGAATATAAGATATAGATGGATTACATCTAATGCTTAAAGCAAGATATAGTACTAAAAAATATATTAAACTTCACTAGTTAATTGAGAGAAATTGGGAGGGCACCCACTGTCAAGACTTAATTAGGCATATGGCTACCTTTTTTTTTTTTTTTTTATTTAACTTTTTTTGTTTTAGTAAAAGGGTGAAAAAGTAGTGGGGTCATTAGTTTAATAAATTCTACCTTTGTCTCCTAAAAGTCAATAGTAATCTACCTAGGTTGAGTTACTATTTTCTAATTTTTACACAACTCTCAACTCCTTCTTCTTTACTCATTTACAAACTCCTGCTTTCTCCTCCCTCACTCTCTCTCTCACCCTCTTCCCCAACTATTCAACTCCCTTTTTTCTTCTCTCTCAAGGTCAAAATTTCAAATTTGTCGTTACCAGTTAAGTCATTGTCTTTTTCTGATAAGTTTTTGGAGTCTTTTATGGTGGTTTTTTTTCTTTTTTAAGAAGGGTTTTTGAATGCAATCAAGTTTGTTGTGAAGATTTTAAAATAATATGAGTGTTCTGATGCTGGAATTTTTTGTTAATGTGTTATAACAACAATGGTAGTTTTTTTTATGAAGTATAGATTTTTGTTTTAGAATTTTATTGATTAATGACTATATATATTTAGGATTTTTTAGAAATAAATTTGTATTCTGTATCGTATATGAATGTCGATTGATGTGGATAGTGAAATTTTTCTAGATAATGATGTGTAATTTTTTAATTCTTGTTCTTGACCTTGTGGTCGATTAATTTTAATGTAAATGGTATTCAATTTCTCGTAGATCATAAGAAATGGTTAGAAGAGTAGCAAGAGTAGCGAAGGGTCAAAGAAAGCTTCTACTCCTTCTAGTATGACAAGAAGTACCGCTAAACTAAAGCGAGATGCGAAAAAAAATCTTCACCATCTGAACATTTGTTGAATTCAAAAATAACGGAGGAAGTTGATAAGTATGTTGATGAACTAAGTGGTTAGGCTAGTGAGACCGAACTAAGTGGTTAGGCTAGTGAGACCAAATTAGATAGTGGTAGTAGGGCTCATGGAGATGGTGCTAGGGGTAGTAGTAGTAGTGGAGGAGGGGATAGCTTTCCATATAGTTGTAGGTATGAAAATGAGTTTGATGATCCTCTGTGTGTTCTAGAGTATTCACTAGTCCTTAATGCTGACAAATATGATATTTGTATCTATATAGATGAACTTGAATCATTCCCAACAAAAATTTCTATTAGGTCCAGGGTGAAACTTTTTTACCAATTTAAAAGACTTTTAGTTGGGCAGAAACTCTTTTGTAGGTTTCAAAATTCTTGTTTTTGTCAGTTTGAAGAAATTTCAGACCATTTAAAATTTTATGGACAGGTCGTCCATCACATGCGTCTTCATCGTGTCAAATCTAACTTTAAAGTTCATGAGATGTAGTTTTCCATTAATGGTAAGCCTGTTTATTTTGACTTGATTGTGTATGCTTTAATTATGGAATTAAGGTGTTCAACATATTCTAGTGAATCAAAATTGTTAAACTGTATAGGGATTGGAAGAGATTTTGCTATAGAATTAGCCGCAACAAAAGGATTACTACAACAAGTCTTTTAAATTTGGTTAAAGGAAAGAGCCTGAAGCAGAAGGACAAGTTGAAGTGTTGTTTGATTTGGTTCCTACATTTACTATTGCTAGCAAGAGATGTTTAGCAGTTGATCGAAACTTCATAAAAATAATCTATTCTCATGGTTTTTTAAGAAATACCCATGGAGATAGGAGTCTGTTGCATTGACATTGGACTACTTAAAGAAGAAGATGGCACACATGAAGAAGCATAAAAGACATCTTGAGAGGAGAATGATGCATCTTATGCTCAATTTAGATTCCTCTGGACATTAATGGTATACTATCGACCATCCCATCTATTTGATTGTAGACTTTGTTTGACAACCATAGTTGATTAATTATTTTTTTTTGTGATTACAAGTGTTGCATCCTACTATACACGTAAGTGTACGGATCTTGCAAATAATAAAGTGGCCCTTTTGAGTTGAATATCGATCCCACAAGGACTTCGTATCTAACAAACAAGCAATTCAAGTGTTACTATTAAACTAAGCAAGTTTGAATTATAACCAAAACAGGGTTTGAGTTTTGAGAATTTAGAACTTAACAATAAACAATAACGAGATTACAAAATGGCTAAAATGATAGTGAGGAGGAATATAAGGTGAGGAAGAGTCCAGGGTCAAAGCAATTTGAACAATCCTACAAAGTTATAAAATCTCGTTGGTTAAGTTGACTATCTTGACTGCTGATTCATGGGGTTGATAACATGATTATGGTCTTCCGAGCCTCTAATAATATATTTAAATTAGCTACACAACTACATTGTTTAAGGGGAATATGAGAACTAATTTAAGCGCATTTATATGTAATCCCATATTTGAACCAAATTAGCAAACTAGGTATATTCATATCCTAACCACGAATACTATCTTTAATTTATCCAAAAGATAACAATCCATTTCGTATATTTCACGTTCTAATCTAATGTTACTCCTTTCAGGCTCACAATAGAAATATAGATGTTTTCTAAAGGTCTTGAATTAATAGAATAGTAATAACAAGAACATATGAAAAACCAAAAATTATAACTAACTTTAAACCAAAAAATATGATAATTAAATTCAAACCAACTTAATTGAATGTTAAGTAATCAAGTTTGTGGCCTCAACCCTAGAAAGAGGATTTTTATCCACTCATAATCTATTTTGTAATCACAAAGCTAATATAGTTCATACAAGAATTAAGTAATGAAAATAAAAGACTAAAAACCTTATTTGGAGCCTCTCTCATGTATTTTTCTCTCCCAAGTCATCCAAGAATGAATTGATAGAAGCTAAGTGTCCTATTTATAGTGTAATATAAGTTATTCTCAAAAATACCCAAGGTTGTGGCACTCCCTTATTGTGTGGCCTAGATAGCATGGCATGCTCTTATCATGTGACCTAGATAGAGTGTTACGTTCTTATTGCATGTCCTAGCTAGCATGGGACACTCTTATCACGCACTAAAACTATTTCTTTTAATTCACTTTGTGGTCATCTCCGTGCCACGCCCAAATCACAATAAGCTATTGCTTTGGTGGTCCAAACTCTTCAAAACATGCTTTTTAATGTCAATCCATGACTTTGATTGCATCACATTTCAATCTTGATGAGCTTTTGGCTTCAATCCTTAGATTCTCTAGCTTGAATAGTCCATTTGTACACTTCCCAATTCTATTGTTACACCAGCTTGATCCTTGTTTATCCACCCATTGTGGCTCATGGATTTCTATATTTTCCCTGAATAAGCTCTAATAGACTCCTACATTAACTCATCACAAGTGTTAGACCATGAAATAAACAAAACTAATCAAAACTACACAATAACAAGTATAACTTAAGCGAGTTAAACTAGTTGTCGCATAAAACCTTCCCTTGGCCATTTTAACTCTTGTATTAATTCAATTGTAATATAAACTACCTAAACATGAGTCTTAATACATAATTACACAAATATGCTCGTTATAATCCATTAAGTACATCAAATTATCGTCAAAACTAAGATAAATGCCCGTAAATAATGACTCTTAGGTGTATAATATGCCTAAGATCACTAGGTTTGGATCCATAAAGCCTTTCCCAATATTGGGAGACATACTAGTAAATCAAAAGAGGTTCATTTAACCTTGCCCAGATTTCTCATATGGCACACCAAAAAAATTGCCACATTTATCAACGGAGATCCATTTAGACATTTGTGGCAGTCTTCAAAGGTAAGAATATCATATTATTATTAATTGCCTTCTAAAAATAAATATAGTAGGTAATAGCTGATTTTCCTTATTTTATAAATTGTGCACCCCTACCTCACCCCTACTTTGCAAGAGATGGAACAGAGTTACATGCAAACTCTAGTCCCATAAAAGAATGAGGTCAAGGATGTCACCATGGATGCATTAAAGGCTAAGTTGATTGTGTCATTATCCTTGAGTTATTTAGTGCTGTTGATTATGAAGATATGGATCTTTATGGTGGACAAACTAGGTTAGATCAAGAGGCCGGTGAAGGAAAAATGTATTTTATTGAATTGGTTAATCGTGTGTCGAGGATTGAGAAGTTTTTAAGATCTCTTGAGAAGAGTGCGTCGAGTTTGGAACAAAAATTAATGGTTGTTGTGGATTATATGATTGTGTTGATAAGAGGAGGAGTGATAAGAATAAGGAGGAGGAGAAAAAGGTTAATAAATTTGACTTTTTTAGTTTTAATTAATTCATAAGCTAACAATTTTACTAACTATGTCCTAAAATTATAGAAATACACACTGAAATGAGGACCCTAAGAGATACTATTGGAGCGTTTGAAGCAATAGTTGCATGTTTTGAAAGGCCAAATTAGCAGATCCCCACTCAAGTGCTTCCTTAAAATGACTATGTCCCTGATAAGGAATTGATTAAGGAAATAGAATTTGATGGGGTCTATGATGAGGAAGCTTCTAATAAAGATGATGAGTTGATCAAGCCCAAGGAGGTTAATGGGTCTAAATATTTTGATGTGGTATTTCATGAACTACTATTAAAGAAGAGGAGGAGCTGACCAAAGAAAAAACTGATGGTGTCTCTGATAAAGCCATTGCTGAAGAAGAAGATAAGATGACCCAAAAAAAGCACGTGAAGTTGTCTTTGATAAAGATGTTAAAGAGGATGAGGAGCAGACCAAGTAAAATACAGATAATGAGGACGCAACAACTAAACAAGAATAGAAGCTCACCAAGACAAAGCTAGGTGATGGAAAATCTGATATCACAACTGAGCGGGATGAGGAGATCACTAAAGCTAATGCAGTTGTGGGGATCCTGAGGTGGTAGCTAAATAGGAGGAAGATCTCACTAAATCCAAGACAATTGAGGAGAACCCTAATACGACAGTTGAACAGAAAGAGAAGATCTCTAAGGTCTAAGTATTTTATGGAGACATAGATGAAGTTGATGGGGTTGATGAATAAGAAGATGTAATACTAACAAGCTCTGAAATAATTCATTATCAAGAAGCCGTTGAATATGAGCCATTAGGAATTTGTGTTGGTGATTTTTGAGTTGTTGTGATATCCATTGTTGATATTATCAACAATAGAGAAGACAAATGCTTTGTGGTTTAGATAAGGGTTTACCACAATTAAGTTTAATAATTTTGGTATTCGTTTAAGATAATTTTTGTTATGGTTTGGATATGGGATTTTTAAGATAGTTCATTTTTATGATTTTGGTGCTCGATTATGACAATTTTATTTATATTTTCAATGTAGGGTTTTAGACAATTAAGTTTTATACTTTCGGTGCTCGGCTCAGACAATTAATTTTATAGTTTTAGATAATTAATTTTGATTGTATATCTTTGATTTGAATGTCTGAATTGTTTTAATATTTATTTAATATATTTGATATGAAATCAATTTTTATTATAGTTAAGTCTCTCTTTATGTTGACATGAAATTACCTTTAATATTGTAACAACTATTTATGTCGTTATGTATAAACCTTTCACTGAAAATTCTATGTTAAAATTCTTTCCAATTTTAAAGTTGTAATTCAGGCTAGGCTAATTTCGAGCAAAATTAGAGCAAGGTGTGGTCTAGAAAAATTCATAAATAATTTGAGCAAGTTCAGGGGTGTTTGATTTGATTTTTAGTTAGCTATGATTATATGGAATCTATAGGAATTTACATAATTGAATTAAGATAAATGGACTCCTAGAATTGTTCTTAGCACAAAGGGCACTATTTGTAATATCCCCGATTTAAGGTGTGTTGTGAAAGGTAAATTTTTTTAGAAAAATTAGACATTCTATCCCGTCAACGCCACTATAGAGGCCTGCACACCTCTATAGAAGAGAAATTTTGACTATAGCGATGGTCTGACTTGGTCAGCACACACTGTAGCAGCGTATGTCGCTATAGCAACAAATGTCACAGTTTAATTAATTTTTCTCTCTAAAATATTTTATTTTTTATAAAAATCATATTTGGACAAAAGAGGGGCCATTATAACCAGATTAATTTGTTTGGATTCGTAAAGATAAGAATTTCATCCATTTTAACTTGTAGTTGATAATTAATCCTTAAAATTGTTAACTTACAGAGTTTTGGGAGGGTTTTAGGCTGATTTTTGTTATTTTCTAGTGCAAGAGAAAAAATTATGTAATAATGTAATGGGTTGTGATTATTAACAATTAATTTTTCCTTGTATTTCATTAATTTACTAATTAATTCATGAATTTGATAGATTAAGGTGAACAACGGTCGAAAAGCCCTAGGAGGGGGAAGAAATGATCATAAACTTGACTTTAGGGGTTTGTATAAGTTATAATTCTCAATATTATAGGTCATGTAATTAATTATGTGTTTATATACATATTTTAGACCAAGAGCAAGCAGAAATTGTAGGAAAGGGCAAAGCTCCAGCTTAGAAGAGTTGGCACACTTGGTTTGAGGTAGGTGATGGTGTTGTAGTTTAATAAAATTTGTGCTATACATGCATGTTAACTACTTTGTAGTGTGGTTTGATGTGGTCAATGCAAAGGATTTTATATTGTTGTATAACTTTTGACCTACCTCATTGCTAAATGTGGGATGTTTTGGTATTTGGAATGCTCCCATGGGTTATTGGTGAAACAAAGTTGGTAGAAACTTCTAGATTTTAGCACATTGACGGAAATTATTCCATAAAAGTCATAGCTAGAGGGTGGATGTATTACCTATAGCGTGTATTTACTAGTGTCGGGTGAGTTTGATAGTTCCATGAGTGAATCGACGAGTATGTTTATTACAATATGTAATAGTTTAATTTTTTGACTTGGGTTGACCAAAATTCTCTTGGTGATAATTTATTGACTTATTGGTTTTATTCCTAAATGTGAAATTATTGTTTGTTACGCTAAGTGAATGTTGTTTGAGCATGGATTAGCTCGTTATACTATGTTTTAGTTAAGTGTTTATATTCTCTTCTTGGGTTGGACAAATGGACCTACCAGTGTATTGTTATTTTCTTGTGTGTTGATACTACACCTTCTCTTACTTTTGTGAGTGCAACGTATATTCCAGTGGATCCTACGATACCTCACTTGTGAGTCTAGTGTCTGATTCCATATTTTAGGGAGAGCAACATGTTTTGGGATACCATAGAATCTCTTTTCTATAACATAGTTCTTTATTTCTGGACTTATGTTTACATTTCAATTTTTGGGGTTGCATCTTTAGTACATTTGGTAAAAACGATTTTTGGTTCCTCGAGTGGTTTGGTTAAGTAAAATATTCCACATTTTGTTGTACTTATGTTTTGATTTAGGATTGGATAATTCTACGTTTGGATTAGTTTATTATCTCTTTAACTATTGAATTTGGAAAGGTGTTTTGCAGTAGATGGTTCTCCCATCGAGTGAGTGGTGTGGGTGTCAGTCATGATGGAATTGGATTGGAAAAATTTTATATTAGATCCTACGTTCATCGATCTCGTTGTACCAATATGGGTCAAGAAGAGTCTCTTGGAATGGTTCGGGGAAGTTTGTATTTTTCTTTGGGAGGATATAGGGCTTTAGGAAATCTGTCCTTCTTGTGTCTTTCATGCTATACCTTGATTCCAATTTGTATTTAATGGTCTACATTAGTATCTAATATTTCTTTATTTTTTTCCATTAGATGGTAAATACTAGGTTTAACGAGACCCGACCAGAAACCCCTGCACTAACCTCTAGTTATGGAGCCAACCGTAAGGGGAAGAGGATGAGTGAGAGGGCGAGGTAGTGTAGGATAGGACGCGCCACACCCGCTAGGGGTGGAGCTTAAGCAGTAGCTATCCAAACTCTTGAAAGTTTGATATCACCTTCCCTACCTTAGGATCATATATAGGAACGACAATTAGTAAAGAAGCATGGAGTGGAGCCAAAAGTAGTGGCTTAACAAGGGGTTGCAGGACTACCCATATATCTACGGAGGTTGTTTAGAAAATGTTAGATTTTTTGAGTGGGTTGGCAGGGACTGGAGCCACACCTACGGTACCGGCTTTACAGGATTCGATTGTTCATCATACCATGCATATTTCTCTTTAAATGGATGAAACTTCAGGAACCGATGCTTTTTATTATTCGATTTTTGGTTCGATAATGACTGACATGGATCATGAGCAATTGACAAAGTTGATGGAACCACCTACATTTCAGGGTACTGAGTTAGAGGATGCTTTTGAGTTCATCATTGACTATTATAAGATATTTCATAAGATGGGTATTTGACACTACCTGAACCAGGGCCTTGTCGTAATGGGTATCTCAAGTCTAGCCAGGACTAGAGACCATCCCCATTACCCAACCCAACCAACCTACGCATATCTTAAGTTGGATGAATTCCGAACATATAAAAAGATAGTGTTTATGTACCAATATAGACTCTGGGATAGGTCCATGATAGTGATTAACCCAAAAAAGTCCAACGATTCATTATCCAACCAACAACCTTTACCGAACCAACCACAAACCAATCAATAAACCAAGAATGTTGCAATATAATTATATAATCCAAAATAAAAGAGAAGGGAACAATCATAAGTTCAGTCCAACAGTATCATCCCCAATACCAACACCAATACTAACGCAGACACCAATACCGAAACCACTCATTCCAATCCATAGTAGTCACACAAAGCCTCTAACAAAAAGAAAAAAAATATTCTATTGGGATATTCCCCCAACCATAGCCAAAACTAGTATCCATAAATAAACCTAGGTATGTAAAGAATCATGATATGAAATTGAGCCTTACGGAATATGGAATATCACCACTTCAATCCAATATATGATCCCAAATTCTATCACTAAGCAGGAGAAGTAGAACGGTTGGTTCCTGCATTGTATGGGGATACAGCCTCCCGAAGACGAGTTAGCGGGTGAACGCTAGCATGAACTCAGGATAAGTATAAAATAATGCCATTCAGTAAAACAACCCATGGTCTATATGGGTCCAGTGTAACCCCCTGAATAGGCCACGACGCATGTAGCTGCACAAACCAGAGATACCATAAGAGTAGGGGATTCCCAAGTACTCTTTTCTCTCTACGATACATATGTACAGTGTACTTAGAGGTTTCCCATGTACCTCATAGTATCATATAAGGTCACTATGACTACCCCTCATGTCGGTAAACATGAGTTTCCAGTGTCTGTCCATTGGACTCGCACCTTCACAGTTAGCTATCTTACCCCGCCATTATTTTCCAATTAAAACCATTTCCAACCAACCAAACCATTATTCCATTATATTAACCAAGGCCATAAGTAGTGGTATTGTCATACCAACTATAGGTTGCAAGCAATGTACTTAGCTAACTTTTTTATGTTAGGGGATTCCCATTTACCCATAGATTACATTATCAAGTTAACTTGGGGGAATCTCGTGTTGCCCACAATTATTCCATTATTAAGTTTGCTTGGGGGAATCCCATGTACCCTACAAGTTTTTCATTATCATGTATACTTAGGGGATTCCCTTTTACTGCAAAAGGAGGTTTAATTAGCCATAACTATGACCACCAAACCTTACTATTTCACCATTCCAAACCATTTAAATCATTTAGACCATTTAGGGTTCCATTACCAAACCATACCATGCAATAGTTCCATTAAAAGTATAATAATATAATAAAAGCATTCTCATAGGCATTTTATCAAACATGTTGGGACATAATGTTTCCAAAACCAATTTCAATTACCAATTAACCATTCTCATGCAACCAACTGTCCAAACCACCATTAAAGCATGTAAAAACATAATTAAAATATGGGAAAACCATAATTAAGCATTTAAAACCAAAACCCTAACATATATTTGAAAACCCCAAAACCATACAATAATCATGCCATGAAAACATTGTATAACACATGCCTTTAATTGGAACTAACAACGAGGGAGGGTTACATGCCTTAGATTACGAAGATGAAGGAGAAAAATCACCCGTACAATCCCCAAATTGATCCTCTAGATGAAACCCTAGCCTTTCATTACCCAAGGGCCTTAGAGAGAATTAGGGAGAGTTTCTAAGTGTTTAAGATTAGAATAATAGAGTAAATAGCCTTCCAAGTATGATATAATCCATATGGCCTTAATAAGTTAAGTAGGGAAATGTCCAGATTACCCCCACTTAAACTACACAAAATTCTCGCCATAGGGTATGACCATCCCATACTAGTGGTATCCTCCAATATGAGTGGTACCCACTACTCGTACCCAAGGCCTCCCCTTTGGATCCAACACTGTCCAATATAAGACTTACCCAAACTAGGCCATATTTAAGCGTACAACTAGTACCCCTAATCCATATCCTTGGCATAATATAAATTAGAGGAAGTTTGAGCACTGCCTATCTTACATGTCTGTGGTACAACTAGTAGCCAACCATACGACTTATACTACCAAGTCGTACTGATTCCCAAAACCAAATCCAACCCACCAACCAATACTGGTCAGCATACGACATAACCATACCAACAGTACCCCAACATACGACCTGTACCCCCTAGTCGTATCTTGACCGAAAACTAATAATCCAGAAAATTTTCTAAGGTTCCAAAAACCAGGGTATTTCAGTCTCTCCCACTAGGATCATTCATCCCCGAATGACGGATAAGGTAGGTGTCCCACAAACAAAGTCTTTTCCATTATCAAGCATTAATTTAACCTTTAACTAGGTTAGAAAACATAGATGTGATAAACAACACATACTTTCCTCGCGAATATCCAGAGCAGAAAACAAATGCGTATACTTGGACTTTTTGTCCTTTTTCGCTTCCCATGTAGCCTCTTCTACCTTGTGGTTCTGCCATAGAACCTTAATCGAGGCCACATCCTTGGTCCATAACCGATAAAACCTGTCGATGAAATATCTCCATTGGGAACT
Source organism: Capsicum baccatum var. pendulum (assembly GCA_030864225.1). Classification (NCBI taxonomy): domain Eukaryota; kingdom Viridiplantae; phylum Streptophyta; class Magnoliopsida; order Solanales; family Solanaceae; genus Capsicum; species Capsicum baccatum. Next base: position 60,929,436 of record CM061550.1, on the reverse strand, counting down.
CTTCATGAGACAGAAAATACAAGATACCTAATCCTTCCAAAGGAACCACCGAAGAAGGATTACCAAGACACTTTCTCAACATAAAGATATGAAATACCGGATGAATGAAGATCAAAATAAAAGGCAACTCCAATTCATAAGCCACATTACCAACTCTCTGGAAGACCATATAAGGACCAACATACCGGGGATTGATCGTCCTATTTTTACCAAACCACATCACTCTCTTAATGGGAGACACCTTTAGGAATACCTTATCCCAAACCTAGAATTTCAAGTCTCTATGCCTTACGTCCGCATAGGACTTTTAGCGAGATTGGGTAGCCATAAGCCTATCCCAAATCACCTTAACCTTTTTCATATCTTGATAAACCAAATATGGGCCAAACATATCCACCTCACCAAGCTCGAACCAACCTATAGGAGATCTACACCTCCTATCATACAATGCCATAAAAGAGGCCATCTCAATACTAGAATGATAGCTATTGTTGTAAGAAAACTCTACTAAAGGTAGATGCTAGACCCAATTGCCACCATAATTAATCACACATTCCCGAAGCTTGTCTTCCAAGGTCTGAATAGTCCTCTCTGCTTGCCCATCTGTCTGTGGGTGGAAAACAGTACTCAGACTAACCTTAATCCCTAACCCCTTCTGAAAAGAATGCCAAAAGTGAGATTAAAATATAGAACCACGAAAAAAATAATTAGAGTAGGTACTACATGCATCTTTACAATATCATGAAGATACAACTGCGTATATCCCTCAGCCAAAAAGTTAGTCCTCTTTGGCAAGAAGTGAGCGGATTTTATCATCTATCCATGATGACCCAAATCGGATCACATTAATTTTGAGATTGTGGAAAAACAATAATGAAAACCATATTGATTACCTCCTATTTCCATTTCGGTAATTCTAATTCCTGATAAAACTGACCAAGCCTCATGTGCTCAACTTTGACTTGTTGGTATACCATACACTTGTTCACAAAATCATCTACATACCCATTTATACCATTCCACCAATACATCTCCTTGAGATCATAATACATTTTTGTTAAATCGAGATAAAAAAACATAGCGCGATTTATGCGCCTCTGCCAAAATCCTTTGTCGTAAACCATCGACATCAGGAACACATAACCTTCCTTGGTACCACAAAATACCATCATCACTGATCTGAAATACCATTACTTTTTTCTCATCAATATCTCTCTTGATTTTCATCAAGATGGGATCAAGAATTTTATTTTCCTTGACCTCTATACCAAGAGACGATCAGACTATTTCATTTACTATCACACCATTATCATTGGAGTCCAGGAGACGAACTCCAAGATTAGCCAAATGATGAATATCCTTCACTTATTACTACTTCTACTTATCTACATGAGCTAAACTTTATATGGACAACCTAGTAAGAGTATCAGTAACCACGATAGCTTTACCTTGGTGGTAGTGAAGACTCACAACATAGTCCTTGAGAAGCTCCAACTATCTTCTTTGCATGAGATTTAGATCCTTCTAAGTGAACACATTCTGCAGACTTGTATGATAAAAAAAATATGTCCACGTTCACTCCATACAAATAATACCACTAGATTTTCAAATCAAAAACCACCACTGAAAGCCCCAAATCATGAATAGGATAATTCCTCCCATGTACCTTCAACTGCCTGGAAGCATAGGCAATCACCTTCCCATGCTGCATCAAAACACAACCAAGGCCTACCCAGGACACATCACAGTAACCCACAAACCCCTCATTACCTTTAGGAAATTTTATAATCAACGCCAAAAGTGAGCTTATTCTTAAGCTTCTCAAAACTCCTCTCATAAGAATCCATCCAAGAAAACTTTACCTTTTTCTGAGTCAACTTAGTCAATGTGGCAACTATCATCGAGAAACTTTCCATGAACCGCCTATAATGTCCAGTCAAACCCAAGATGGTTCGAATGTCAGTTGGAGTCGTGGGTATGTCCACCTTTTAACCACAACCACCTTTTGTGGATCCACCATGATCTCCTCAGTAGAAATCATATGACCAAGAAAAGTTACAACTTCCAACCAAAACTTACACTTAAAGAATTTGGCATACAACTGTTTCTCCTCTAAGGTCTACAACACCATAAGAAGGTGATTATCATGATCCATCTCACTCCTAGAATAAAACAAAATGTCATCAATGAAAACAATAATAAAAAGATCCAAAAAATTCCTGAAAACCCTGTTCATCAAATTCACAAATATCGCCAGGGAATTAGTCAAACCAAATGACATCACCAGGAATTCAAAGTGCCCATACCAAGTATAAAAAACCATCTTAGGGATATCCACAAGCTGATGATACCCAGACCAAAGATCTATCTTAGAAAAGAATTTGGTACCTTAAAACTGATAAAATAAGTCATCAATCGTTGAAAGAGGATACTTTTTCTTAACTATTACCCTATTCAACTATCGATAATCAATGAAAATATAAAGGGAACCATCATTTTTGTTCACGAATAAAATCGATGCACCCCACGAACTTACACTATTATTGATGAATCTGTTATACAAAAGATCCTTAAGTTGCTTCTTGAGTTCCTTCAACTCAGCTGAAACCATTCTATCGGGAGGAATATTTATTGGACAAGTGTCTGGAACCAAATTAATACCAAACTCAGTTTTCCTGTCTAGAGGAACACTAGGAAGATCATTCAAAAAGACCTCAGGTAACTCATTTACCACTGGAACTAAATGTAAAGAAGGACCTTCAGAGTTAGAATCTTTAACTCAGACCAGATGATAGAGAAACTCTTTGGATATTAATCTCTAAGCTCTAAGATAAGAAATAAACCTTCCCCTAGGAGCTAGGGAACCACCTTCCCACTAAATAATAGGTTCACCAAGGAACCTAAAGACAAACTTACTAGTCCGACAATTTAAAGATGCGTATACATTATCCCAGGTTTGGAACCTTAGAAAATTTCTAGGAATCTCATTCTTTAAACCCATTACGACTCATGGTACGAGCCGTAAACTGGGGTACAAGTGCCAAAGACCTATCATAAGCTGACCAGTGTTAGTTGGTGGGATGGTCTTGGACATTAGAATGGATACAACTTGAGGGTATTTGTGGTAAGGCATGGGCACGAGTCATATAGGTGACTCATAAGGTGACCAGTGTTTGATCATCTTGGTGTTACATTCTGCCAGGGATACGGATCATGGGTATAGATTGTATGCTAAAGTTATAACTTGGTTGGATGAGTCATATACTGGACAGTGTCTGATCCCTGGTTGAAGATTGGTTAGGTTACGACTTGTAAGGAGGCCAGTGGTAACCCTGTGTCGGGTTTTTATGAGACTTAAGTTAAGATATTTTGGATATTTTCCTACTTAGTCTAATAAGAACCCATAATTTATAATACACATAGGAGGTTATTTACCCTATTATTTTATTCTTAAGCTCTTAGAATCTCTTCCAAAATATATCATAATTCTCTCAAGAGCATTTGGGGCAAACAACTAGGGTTTTAACTAAGGGATTACTTTGGGGCTTGTCTTGGTGAATTCTTTCCATCAATCTTCTTGGTTTAAGGAATCATTCTCTTCTCTACTTGTAATTTAAATTAAAGGCATGGTTATATGGTTGAATTCATGGTTTTTACTTTTTCATGATTTTGGTTTTCAATCATTGACTTCAGGGGTTTTGATGTTAAAGGCTTGGTTGTGATTTATTATTGTTTTAATTGGGCTTTCTTTGGATTAATAGTGGTTTTGGATAACGAAATTGCATGGTAATGGTTTAATGGTAATGTAATTTGGTTCTAGTTGTACTAGCCCCCAAGGTTTTTGATAAAATATTTATATAGATATATTCATTGCGTTGACTTATGTTAATGAAACTCTTCTTTATTTTTAGCTTATATAAGAAATCTTACATGTTTTGTAATGATTGACAAAGGTTAATTGATAATAGGTAATGCTTGTGGAGAGCATGGTAGTATCCCAAGAGGTTAATATGGTAAATGGAAAGGGCACTGAGTGTCCCCATAATTTAAATGGTTTATCTATGGATAATGCTTGCAAGTATAGTGGTATGACGATACCACTGGTTTATCGAATAGCCTTGGTAAATAAATAGATAATTGGATTTTTTGGACTTGGTTTTAATTGAACATTAATGGCAGAAAGTGTAAACTAAGCAATAAAAGGTGGCGATCCCAAAGAGGATTAAAATCGAAAAATCACATTTGTCGATATGAGGGGTATTCAATAGCCACGTATGAGTGTCATATTTATATTGGAGGGACATATTAGTTTTCCTAGGGTTATTTCCTGGTCGTACAACTACACGGACTAGGGCCCTTTCAGCAGAGAAAGCTGAACCCATATGGCCCGTGGGTGGTAGAACGACTAAGCTACACAACCTTGGTTAAGGTTTTTAAATGGCATGCTAAACTCGGTGCCTTTTTCTAGAACTTATATATATGTATGGTTGTTTGTATTGGATGGTTTTCACTTGGTTTTCATATATCACATTACTTTATCCTTATCCTAAGATTCGTACTAGTGTTCACCTACTACTAACCCATTTACTAGAGTTGTATACCCACGCTATGCAGGAATCAGACGTTCAACTCCTCCTTTATAGTACTTGATTTGGGGACATCTTATTGGATTGAAGTGGTGAGCTTCCACCCTTTCGAAAGGCATCATTTCATGTTGGACATTCTTAGACTTTTATTTTCTTTCCGGATATAAGTTTTGGCAATGGTTGGTGGCATGTACCAATCGGATATTTGTATTTTTTAGGATAGATTCTTTGTGGTACTTATGGGGTTAGGAATGGATAGGATCGGTATTGTTGTCGGGCTTGCCATTGGAATAAGTTGGGAGGCTGGCATCATCGGACATAACTTCTCACTGTTCCATCATATTATATTTTGGGTTTGACTTTTATATTATGTATTGATACTCTCTTTGGTTTGGAAAGGATAGACTTGATTGGATCAGTCATGGTTGTGACCCTGTCCCAAAGTCTTCATGAGGGCATTGTGAAATCTTGTTAAATCCTAAAAATTCAGCTTAACTAAGGTTGTATAAGGTGGTTAGTTTAGGTAAAAGGGGGAGTTCCCCGGTCCTAGGTGCACTTGGGATGCCTATTACTACAAAGCCCAGTCTGGGCTGTGCCAAATTGGTATCAGAGCCTAGGTTCATGGTCAACTGGGACTCCATAAATTTGTGTTAAGTATAGTCTATTTTAAGGGTGTGTAGTGCGCCACACTCATAAAGGAGAGGTTGCAAGTCTTCTAGGAATGTTTCACTTTCTTGGTATTATTTCTTCAAGCTTGACTTCTCAATTGTGGAATCTTCTCTAATCTTTGTTTGTTCATTTTTCAAAATGCCTCCAAGATATGGAACACAAGGAAATTCTTTCATCCCATCTTTGGATAATGCTAAAGGAGTACCTCCTATATTTGGAGTACATCTTTGATCTCATGGTCCTATTCTTGAGATTATCGGATTTCCTCCTATTTCTCCTATTTCTTCTTAGGTCCCTCAGGGAAATATGATGAATACGGAGTTTCATCAGTCTATGTATGCTATTGCCCAATTGGTTACTACTTAGGCCAAGAGGGGTATGACTAGTATTATATATGTTGAGGCCGCTATGCTTGGACAGTGTATAAAGATGGGTCCTTCGTCTTTTATTGGAGTGAAGGTGGAGGAAGACCCACAGGGATTTTTGTATAAGATGGTAAAAACCTTTCAGGTAATGGGGGATATTAATATAGAAGGAGTAAACTTTGTAGCTTATCAGCTCAAAGAGGTTGCTTATCTATGGTATGAGGAGTGGGTCAGAGATAAGGGTGATGTAGAAGAGGATGGTTTATGGGAGGCCTAGTCTGATGCCTTTATGGATTGATTCTTTCCTCAAGAGTTGAGGGAAGCTAATATAGAGGAGTTTGTGAACCTCAGAAAAAGGGAGAATGTCTGTGAAGGAGTATGCTTTGAAGTTCCATTAGTTGTCGAGGTATGTTCCTGATTTGGTGGCTAATATGAGTTATAGGATGAGGAAGTTTGCTTCTGGGATAAACAAAGATCTTAATCTTGATAGCAAGACTACCTTTGTCATGAAAGATATGGACATATCCAGGATGACTGTTCATATGTAGCAATTTAAGGATGAGAAGAAAAAGTAGGCAAAATACGGAGACTGATAGGATAAATGAGGTAGGTTTTTTAATCAGGGAGGTGCCCAATCTCAAGGTGGTAGAGATGGTGGGAAATGGAAGAAAAAAAGTGGGGGAGTTTTGGTTCCTTCTCTACTGCCAGTGCTCCTTACCCCCTGCAGTCGGGCGATAGGCGTCATCATGGTAGTGATGATTCTCGGGTATAGGGAGCCTTATCTCAGGAAAGTAAAGGTCTATTTATTTTTTCATTTTCTTTTTGTCGATTTTATGATCATCCTCATTGGGGATTCTATGAGTAAGGTAGGGATAAGTTCTTCAAGTATGGCCAAGTAGGCCATCAACTCATGGATTTTTCATCTAACAAGGTTCTATGAGGGCGAATAAGATTTTGGTGGCTTCATCTTTTATTCCTACACTCATTGGTGTGGCATCTGCTTCTATTACTGCTCCTAGTTCCTGTGCTAGTTGGAACAGGTTGTATGCTTTGGCATCACATCAGGAATTTGCGACATGGGCTGATATTGTTACAAGTACGTTATAGCTTTTCTCTTATGATGTGTATTATTTGCTTGATCTAGGTTCTACCTCTTTTTATGTGACTTCTTATGTAACTGTGTCTTTTGGTTTTGATCTGGATATTATTTTGGATCCATTTGGTGTTTCTTTCTCGATAGGAGATCCGTCATTGCTGAATGGGTCTATAGGGGGTATGTGGTATCTGCAAGTGGTAGGAAGACTTTGGCGGATCTATTTTAGTTGGGTATGGTAGATTTTGATGTAATCTTAGTCATGGATTGGTTGCATTCTTGTAATGCAAATTTGGATTGTCGAACCCGTAAGGTCATCTTTAGATTTCTTGTTGAGCCAGAAATAGAATGGGAAGGTTGTTCCTTAGTGCCTAGGGAGAATTTTATGTCTTATCTTAGATCCCGAAGGTTAATATCTAAAGGTTGTCTTTATCACTTGGTCCGGGTTAAAGATTCTAATCTAGAAGGTCCTTCTTTGTCTTCGGTCCCTATGGTTAATAAGTTTCCAGAGGTCTTTCTGTATGACCTTCCAACCGTTCCTCCAGGTAGGGAAATAGAGTTTGGTATTGATTTGCTTCTAGAAACTTATCCAATTTCTATTTCTTCGTATAAAATAGCTCTGGATTAGTTAAGGGAACTCAAGGAGCAAATTAAGGATCTTCTAGACAAAGGGTTTATTCATCCCAACATTTCACCATGGGGTTCACCAGTGTTATTCTTGCACAAGAAAGATGGTTCTTTTCGTATGTGCATTAACTGCAGGTAGTTGAATAAGGTAATAATAAAGAACAAATATCTTTTTCCTAGGATAGATGATCTATTTGAGGGTGCCAAGTTTTTCTCTGAGATAGATCTTTGGTCTGGGTACCATCAGATGAAGATTAGGGAGTTAGATATCTCTATGATGACTTTTTAAACTAGGTATGAGCATTATGAGTTTTTGGTGATGTCATTCAGATTGACAAATACCCCGGCAAGGTTTATGGATCTGATGAACAGGGTGTTTCGATAGTATTTAGATCTCTTCAGCATTGTCTTTATTGAAGATATTTTGGTGTACTTGAAGAGTGAGGTGGATCATACTAATCACCTCCGTGTGGTGTTGCAAACCTTAATGGAACTACGGTTGTTTGAAAAGTTCTCTAAGTGTAAGTTTTGGTTAAATGCTTTGAGTTTCTTGGGTCATTCGTTTCTAGTGAAGGGACCATGGAGGATCTGCAAAAGGTGGCTGCAGTGAAGAAGTGTCCTAGACCTACGACTCTATCTGATATTTAGAGATACTTAGGTTTATCCAGATATTATAGGCGGTTTGTGGAAAGCTTCTCGTTAATAGCTGCTTTTTTGACTAAGTTGACTCAGAAGAAGGTTAAGTTTTCTTGGTCAAATGCGTGTGAGGGAATTTTTGAGAAGTTAAAGGATAAAATGATTTCGGCTGCAGTTTTGACTTAACTGGAAGGCAATGATGGGTTCATGGTTTATTGTGATGCATCTTGGGTTGGTCTTGGTTGTGTGCTGATGTGTCATGAGAAAGTGATAGCCTATGCTTCCAGGAAGTTGAAGGTGAATAAGAAGACTATCCTACTCATAATTTGGAGTTGTTGGCCATTGTGTTTGCTTTGAAGATATGGTGGCATTATTTGTATGGGGTCCACATGGATATATTTTCTAATCACAAGAGTTTATAGTATGTGTTCTCGCAGAAAAAGCTTAATCTTAGACAGAGAAGATGGCTTGAGCTTCTCAAAGACTATGATATGAGTCTTCACTACCATCAAGGTAAAGCTAGCGTGGTTGATGTTGCTCTTAACGAGTTGTCCATGAGTAGTTTGGCACATGCGGAAGAAGAAAAGTGGGAATTGGTAAAAGATTTTCATCGCTTGGAAAATCTTGAGCTTCGTCTCTTGGGCTCCAAGGATGGTGGTGTGATGGTACAATAAGTGGTTAGATCGTCTCTTGGTGCGGAGATTAAGGAGAAACAAGTGTTGGATTCTGCCTTGATGAAAATCAAGGGTAATGATGGTGAGCAAAAGGTGGTGGATTGTGAGATTAGTGGTGATGGTACTTTACGGTACCAAGGGAGGTTGTGTGTTCCTGATATAGATTATTTATGGAAAAGGATCTTGGCTGAGGTGCATAAGTTATGCTATATTGTCTATCCTGGTTCTACTAAAATGTACCATGATCTCAAGGAGATCTATTGGTGGAGTGGCGTTAAGCGAGATGTGGTTGATTTTATGTCTAAGTGATTGGTGTGTCAATAAGTTAAGGTTTAGCACATAAGGCCTAATGGGTTGTATCAAGAGATTAAGTTGCCTGAATGGAAGTGAGAGGAGATCAATATGGATTTCATTACCGATCTTCCTCGGTCTCGAAACCAATTTGTTTTGATTTGGGTTATTGTTGATAGGATGATGAAGTTTGCACATTTTTTGCCTGTGCGAACTAGCTTTTCGATAGAGGATTATGTGAAGCTTTATCTTCAAGAGATCATGAATCTGCATGGCTGCCTAGTTCAGTTATTTTTTATCACGGTACGTAATTTATGTCCTACTTCTGGCGGTCTTTCCAGAAAGGGTTGGGGACTAAGGTGAGTCTGAGTACAGCTTTCCACCCGCAGTCGAATGAGCAGGCAGAAAGAACTATTTAGATGTTGGATGATATGCTTCGAGCCGGTGTGATTGATTATGGTGGCAGTTGGGTGGAGCATCTACCTTTGGTAGAGTTTTCTTACCACAATAGCTATCATAAGAGTATTGGTATGGCTTCTTTTAAGGCATTGTATGGTAGAAGGTGTAGATCTCATATTGGTTGGCTCGGGCTCGAGGAGGCTGATTTGTTTGGTCCGAATTTAGTTCGTCAAGATATAGAAAAGGTGAAGGTGATTCGGGATAGACTCAAGGCTGCCCAGAGTAGTCAAAAGTTATATGTGGATGTTAGGAATAGAGATTTGGAGTTCGCAGTTAGGGATAAGGTTTTCCTTTAGATGTCTCCTACGAAGGGAGTAGTACAATATTGCAAATAGAGAAAGCTTAGTCCTCGATATATTAGTCCTTATGAGATTTTGCGGAGAGCGGGAAATATTGCGTATGAGTAGGAGTTTCCATGTAGTTTGAGTTTGGCTCATCCGGTATTTCGTGTTTCTATGTTGAGAAAGTGCGTTGTTGATTCAACTTCTATTGTGCCTTTGGAAGGGTTGGATATCTTGGATTCTTTATCTTATGAAGAGGTCCCGATTGAGATATTGGATAGGCAGGTTCGTCGGTTATGAACCAAGGATGTGACTTTGGTTAAGGTTCTATCGAAGAACCACAAGGTGGAAGAGAACACGTGGGAAGTGTGTGAGGACATGAAGTCCAAGTATCCACTCTTGTTTGCTGCTCCTAATATTCATGCGGAAGGTATGTGTTTTTGAACACATTTTTATTTTCTGAGCTTGTTAAAGAAAAGATTAACATCTTTGTCTCTTTTTTTTCAAACTTTGTTAAAGGGATGTTCGATAATACAAATAACTCTTTGTGTGGTTACCCCAACCTTTTCCGTTATTCGGGGATGAATGTTTCTAGTGGGGGAGACTGAAGTATTCTAGTTTTGGACCCTTAGAAAATTTCCAGGAATCTCATTCTTTAGACCCATTACGACTCATGGTACAATCTGTCAGTTGGGCTACGAGTGATGAAAACTTATCGTAAGCTGACCGATGTTAGTTGGTGGAATGGACTTGGACACTAGAATGGATACAACCTAAGGGTATAAGTCGTAAGGCATGGGTACGAGTCGTATATGGACTCATAAGGTGGTTAGTGTTTGATCCTCCTGGTGTTACATGCTGCCAGGGATATGGGTCATAGGTACAGGTCGTATGCGGAGGTTATGACTTGGTTGGATGAGTTGTATACTAGATAATGTCTGATCCATGGCTGAGGATTAATTACGATTAGGTAGGTATCAACGGTAAGCTAGGTTACGACTCGTATGGATGTCAGTGTTAACCTTATTTCAGGTATTTATGGGATTTAAGTTGGGATATTCTGGACATTTTCCTACTTACCCTAATAAGGACCCATGACTTCTAATACACTTAGGAGGTTATTTACCCTATTATTTTATTCTTAATCACTTAGAATCTCTTCCAAAACATATCATAATTCTCTCAAGAGCTTTTGGGGCAAAGAACTAGGGTTTCAACTAAGGGATTACTTTGGGGCTTGTCTTGGTGAATTCTTTCCATCAATCTTCTTGGTTTAAGGCATGGTTCTCTTCCCTATTTGTAATTTCAATTAAAGTTAGGGTTATATGGTTGATTTCATGGTTTTTTGCTTTTGAATGATTTTGGTTTTCAATCATTGATTTAGGAGGTTTTGATGTTAAAGGATTGGTTATGATTTCTTATGGTTTCAATTGTGCTTTCTATGGAACAATGGTGGTTTTGGATGATGGAATTGCATGGTAATAATTTAATGGTAATGGAATTTGGTTTTGGCTATACTATGCCTCCAAGGTGTTTGATAAAATGCTTGTAAAGATATGTTCATTGCATTGACTTATGTTAATGGAACTCTTGCTTGTTTTCATCTTATATATGAAACTTTAAATATTTTTCAATGGTTTACAAAGGTTAATGGCTAGTTGTTAATGTTTGTGGAGAACATAGTCGTCTCCCAAGAGGTTAATATGATAAATGGAAAGGGCACCGAGAGTCCCCTTAATCTAAATGGTTTGGATATGGATAATGCTTGTAAGTATGGTGGTATGACGATACCACTGGTTTATCATATAGCCTTGGTAAATAAATGGATAATTGGATTTCTTGGACTTATTTTAAATTGGGCATTAATGGCGGGAAGTGTAAGCTAAGCCGTGGAAGGTAGCGATCCCCGGGGGGGGGGGGATCGAAATCAGAAACTCATATTTGCTGATATGTGGGGTCTTCGATGGCCACATGTGAGTGTCATGTTTATATTGGAGGGATGTACTTGTCATCCCAGGGTTATTGCCTAGTCATGCGGCTATACGCATCGGGTCCATTTCAGTAGGGGGAGCTGAACCCATATGGACCGTAGGTGGTAGGACGACTAAGCTAACGAACCAAGTTAAGGTTTTTATATGGCACGCTAAACCCAGTCCTTTTTCGCAACACTTATATAAAAGTATGGTTGCTTGAATTGGATGGTTTTCACTTTGTTTTGATAAATGGCATTAGTTTATCCTTATCTCGAGACTCATGCTAGTGTTCACCCACAAACCTGTTGATGTTAGGCGTGTTTACACGCCTAAAGTGCTATAATCTACCCATATTTTAGCTAAGTTTTGAGGAAAAAAATACATAATTCATGCACTTTTAGTCCTCTTTCCTGTAAGTGAGCTAACAAACGTGATTAGCAAGTTTTTCAGGTATGAATGATGAAGATTTCAGCATTTTATGGATAACTTGACGCCAAAGGAAGCTTCACGAAAGAAGGAAAGCAGAGCTTGGACGCCTAGGGACTAAAAGTGACGTATGGAAAACCTGTCCCGGGCAAAAACAGCATTTCCAAAGACTTTGGAGATCAGCAGTAACTTAGTAGGATTAGGATAAAGATGCAGTAACTTATTAGGATTAGGATAAGTACGCAGTAGCCTAGTAGGAATAGGATATGGGTATTATAAATACCCTATTTTGCTGAAGCTTTTCATACTTCAGACTTCATACTTCATACTTCTGCAATCAATTACTTTTTATTCATTCAACACTTTCAATTCATTCTCTTTCAATTAATTCTTATTACTTTCTCTTCATGGACTTCTAAATTTTCACAACAAGAGAAACGCTACTTGCAAGGAATTCACTCCATAAGCACTACAAAAGCATACTTCACGTTAGACTCTTATTTTGGTATGATAATAATGTCTATTGTGATTTCCGTCGCACTCATGAGTAGCTAAACTTCTCTGTTGGGGTTATGGAAGCCTTATGAGACACTATCTATTGCTATGAGTTTGTGAATTCTTGACACGTATGCTGCTTATATCATTATTCTCTTCATCTTAATCTAAATTCTTGTGGTTGCAAACATATAGAATACGCCAGTATAGCATTAACTTGTTCGAAAGAAAAGTTACATGTCTGGAAAAGAGATAATGTCAAGGTAATAGGGCACCAACCCCTGTTAAAAAGTTAGTGCCGTAACTGGATTATCCTCTTGGAGAATTTGTACCATTAGATACGCTTTAAGATCGAAAGAGTTAAAGTGAAATAATCCTTGATGGTCGAAAGACGCCTGGATTTACCAAAGAATACGATTCTCTATAAGCGCATGCATGTCTGAATTCCGCATAACTCATAGTCAATAGATACGTATAACTCATAAGTTGGACATAACTCTAACTCTCAATTCTCATTGATCAAATCCAACCAAATAATCCTTTTTACTCTTCTATTGCTATTTTTGATACTCTTAAATTCACGCTATAATCCCCCCTTTTTACGAAACTTTCACCAAAAGTCTAATAATCTTTGCTTACTTAGTGACCAAGTATTCCCTGTGGGATTCGACACCCAACCCAGTTGGGTTCTATATTTGACAACGACCGCTTACACTCTTACGAGAGCTGTAGTTTGAGCGTTATCAAATTTTAGCGTCGTTGCCGGGGAATACGGTAGTCAACTATGTTTGTGATAGTTACTAGACCCTTTGGTCAAAGATTCTCGTACTTTACTTTTAGTTGTTGTTTTTGTTTTCTACAGGTTTTGGTTCAGTGCATGCCAAATACTCAAAGTTCGGGACAACCATTATTACCCATAAACCCTGAACCACAACTTATTGGAAGGATGGATGCGCAACGTGACATTGAGAGAAGGGCTGCTCAATAGGAGCAGGCTAGACTAGCTGCGTTGGCCGCTGCCCAAGTACATCAACAAAATATCGATTACCTGGGTGAGCAGCAGATCCTGATGATGAGGACTTGGGTGATGATGAGTTACTAAACCCTAGGCGTGATGCTGAGGTGGCGACACCGGCAAACAGAAGAGATCGTCAAGCAAGATTTCGGCCTGAACGCTGAGCCATGCAAATACCATTCGATGACGATGATGGTGATCTTGATGGAGATGGTACCACAGGAGCCATTATTCCTCCGCCATTAGCGCCTGGAGCCAAGTTCAACATCACGAGCACCATGATTCAGTTATTGCAACTCAAGGGATTATTCGGTGGACTAGCAAGCGATGATCCGAATATGCATCTGATCAACTTTATTTCTATATGCAAGTCATTCGACAATCCTGGGGTTGGACAGAATGCAATTCGGTTGTGCTTATTTCCATTGTCTCTATCTGAGGAGGCAACTCTATGGTTGAACGGTCTGACTCCTGATTCTATTACAAATTGGAGGCAATTGAAAGACGCTTTCCTAGAAAGATTTTTTCTGCCATCCAAGAGAGCACAATTGAGAGATGAAATCAGCAATTTTCGTCAGCTTCCAACTGAAGCCCTTCACGAAACATAGGAAAGATTCAAGAAGAAGCTTATGAGGTGCCCAAACCATCACATGACAAATGTCCACTTGATGGAGATACTATACAGATCCTTGAATTCAGTAACTAAACCAGTAGTTGATAATGCGGCTGGAGGATCATTTATGGACCTCACCTTTGTTCAGACGAGTAATATGCTAGACCGGATGACAAAGCAAAGTAGAGCTTGGCATACCAGGGATTCTTAGGTAGCAAGCCCCACTTTGTCTATTAGCATGACTGCAGAACAAAGGAGAAGAAAAGAAGAACGTGATCAAGATATGGCGCACATGAAAACACAGATGGATATTCTTACAAAGCATCTATTATCAGGGAAGATCGAAAATGTCAAAGCAGTTGCGTCAAAAGGAAGAGAGGAATCTGATTCTGATGAAGAAGCCAACTACGTGAACAATCAGGCGGGTTTCCGAGGAAAGATTGGTCTCGGAAGATGGACGATGCACTATGGGCATATAGGACTGCATTCAAAACGCCAATTGGCATGTCCCCGTACCAACTAGTTTATGGGAAAGCTTGTCATTTACCCATTGATCTCGAGCACAAAGCATTGTGGGTGTTGAAGCAACTGAATTTGAATTGGGATGATGCTATGAACTTGAGGTTGGAGCAGCTGAATGAGATGGATGAATTTCGTCTACATGCATATAAAAGATCAGACCTCTACAAGGAGCGGATGAAAAAGTATCATGATCAGCGGATTGTTCAACGAAACTTTCAAAAGGGTGATATGGTACTTCTTTTCAATTCCAGACTAAAGCTATTCCCAGGTAAGTTAAGGTCCAAATGGTCTGGTCCTTACAAAATTAGCCAAGTCTACTCGTCTGGAGTAGTTGAGCTAGAAGAAAATAATGGTATTGTCTTTAAGGTGAATGGACAACAAGTAAAACCATATATCGGGCCCCTTGACTCGATGAACTATATGGCCACCATCTATCTCGACGAAGTCTAAGTACTCGAGGTAACTATGTCGTGCCGCGACAATAAATCAAGCGCTTTATGGGAGGCAACCCATCGGGATTTTTTCATTTCCTTTGCATTTTTTTTTACTAAATAAAAATCCAAAAAGAAGATTCGAGCCACGACCGAAACTCAGGCGCTTGATGGGAGGCAACCCATCGTTCTAATCGTTTTTGTCATTTTTTAGTGAATGTAGGTGCAAGAGGTGTAAAAGAGGAGATTGGTTTCAAATTTCGATTTGGAAGTATTGCATGGTGAAGGTGGTAAGTTAGGAATGAAGAAGCGAAAGGCTATGGGTTAGGCATTGCTTATGAAAATATGGCCTAAGCTCTCGGATTCTAGAGTGCCATAGCATAGGCGCCGCCTATGCTCAACAATGCCATAGAATAGGCGCCGCCTATGAAAAAGCATTTTGTCTCTGAATCTCATATGCCATGGCATAGGCGACGCCTATGCCTAACAATGCCATAGCATAGGCACCGCCTATGCCCAACAATGCCTTGCAAAAGGCGCCGCCTATGCCATGCATAGGCAATGCATTAGGGGCCGCCTATGGTCACTTTTGGTCTCCAAATTTGATTCCAAATGGGTCAAAACCCGATCCAAGCTTGTCCTATAAATACAACCTTAGTCTTAAAACAAAAACACATTGCAATTCCACCCTAAAGCGCCGCCTACCTCTCTAAATTCTCTCAAAAATTTTCCTTTTGCTCTTTTATTTTGCAAGAACATCTTCCAAAGGCCATCAACCAAGTAAGTACTTCGTTGTTCTTGTTTTATATTCCGTAAGTACTACATTACTACACCTATAACAAGTTGTTAAATCTTGAAGTAGTGTTGATGATTTGAATGTGGTTGATTTGTTGTGATACAACTAAGTAAGTGAAAGAATACGCAGGGATACTCTTGAATTGTTTCCAACTTGTATCTAATTCTTATACATTGTCATACTTTTGCGAAATTGACATGGCCAAGGAAATTGCATAATCTTGTACTTAGAAAGCTTACATGCTGGAATGACTTGTTCATCAAAATGAGAATCATGATTGATTACAAACATACGATGTTGTGATTAGTTCTAAATGCGATAACTTGATCCAATATCTATGTAGTAGTCTTGCTCAAAAGATACATCAATCCAAAAATGAAAGTATTGCAAAGATTTCATGAAATAAAATCAAAAAGGATAGTTAAGATGACAAGAAAAGTATGAATGCACTGATTATATTGTTGGAACATAACACCTAAACGTATATCGATGAAGTCTGAGTAATCGACATCGTTCACTTCACTAGTTTGTGCCAACAAATTAAGTGTGGGGTGGTGCTACTACTGCTTGTTTGTTGATTGTATCCACCGAGATGAAGCTAACATGACTATTATTTTAATCTCAGGTACAATGGCACCAAAAGCAAGACAAGGAAAAGAAAAAGCAACCACTTCACAATAAGGCCAGAAAAGGGGACGAAAAGAGCAAGGAGAATCCTTGATTTCATCTTCCAAGATATGGCAGAATGCAATCTCGATCTAACACGAGAATTCTATGCCAACTGGTCACCGAAAACTACAGGGAGTGAAGTAAAGATTCGGGGCCAGGTCCTTCAACTAAATGTGGTGTTCTTCAACTCTTTTCTAGGTTTGCCATCTGTTGATCCATCACCACTCAAGGAGATGTATAACAGACCTTCGTACAGGGCCATTAGACACACATTGTACGGAACAAGATCTATGGCACGATGGAGCAGACACAAGGACACCGGTCGGCACAACACCTTCCCATATGCTTCCTTAAATAGGGAAGCTAGGATCTGGTTGCGAGTAGTCAACTCTTGCCTGATTCCAGGGACACAGTACACAAAGATAACACGAGATAGAGTATGATTGGTGTACGCATTGATGACGAATGTCCCTATCAACATTGGGGCAATTATTCGATCTACAATGCGTAAGTCTAGGCTACACAAGAGGTCCCACTTCAGCTTTGGCAATCTGTTGACTGCAATATTGAGGAAGGAAGACATCAAAGAAGAACCGGCTGATCATAAGCTTCCACACAACCCGAAGAAGGTTGACCTCACAAAGGTTAAAGATGCTGAATCCACACATGGCGTCAACCTTACCACTTTAGAACGTCATGCTCGGGATGAGAGTTTCTTTCGCCATCTTTATGGCATGACTCGGTTTACCATGATGAGAGGAGATCGTGTTCCAATTGCTGCAGAGCTGCAACAGTTGGATTATGACTACAAAATGAACGAGCATGCAAGGGCTATGTGTGGAGTAGGTGTGTACTTTGAGGAACCTCTTGATGACGATGTGCCAACCGATGATGATCGTCGAATGCCAGACTCCGATGTGGAGGAGAACTTTAATGGCGACGACTCTGATGATGATTCCGATGAAGGAGGTATGACCCCAGACATAGAGGAGGAGTCTGACTAACCAGGTTCTTCTTATTTATTTTCCACTGAGGGCAGTGTGTCCCGTCTAAGTGTGGGGTGCTGATATTTGTATGCTATACTTCCTTATCTTCATTTGCATTCATTTATGTTTATTTGTTTTGATTTGTTTTGTAGTTAAAAATTTTTTTTAACTTTGCATGAAATTGTTCTGATAGGCAGCATGGTATTATGACAAGAGTCTGTGATAAAATCATTACTATTGAGACGTTTAGGCTCTAAGTGTGACTCACTGTGTGATATCTATGTGGTTTAATTCCTTCATACGTTGGGTCAAGAGTCTATACTGCTTCCAATAAAGTCGACCATGTGCCTTGTGTGTGTGAGATGATAGTATATTCTATGTTTGTGGCTGATGCTAGAACTTGCCTGGTATGTATGTAAAGCAAAATAAAGAGTGTGAGTTTAAGAGATGATTTAGGCATTTCTTTGGCAACCTATGATTGTTTACCTTCATTTTATCTACCCATGGACATCATCCTAGATAACCCCCTTTGAGCCTGAAGCCTATTTTATTTGACAGCCTCATATGTAAGCCCAATCTATTTTTTTTCAAGACCATAATTTGATCCAAATTCCTAAGTGCTTTAAATTGCAAAGTCATGTAACAAAATAAGAGTAAATTGGGTGAGAGTAGTGCCTTAAAGAGAATTGGTACTTGAATTCGTTATGAAAAAGAATGGTTAGTATAGAGGTGTGTTATAAAAAAAAGGGAAGAGAGAAAAATGAAAAGAAAAATAAAAAGTTAATTCTGTTCAAAATTGGAAAACAAAAGAGTGAGAAAGGGTGGTAGATTAAAAGAAACTAGAAAGGTTGTTTGAAAGTAAGCATAAATGGCATAATGTAATGTATTAAAGCGCTTAGGAACATAGTCACTATTTCTGGCCAAAATAGTCCTACCCGTCCCTTAGCCTACATTACAACCTGTAAAAGACCTATTTGATCCTAGGCTTAGCATTCTGATATTTAGTGGGGCATTACACTAAGGGCAAGCCTATGGTCATCAGTTGCAACATATGAATTCTTTGTGAGAGTGAGAGCAAGGAGAATAGTGTACCCATGTTTCGAAAAAATGCAAAACTTGTGAGTGATTATGGGTGATATCTTGTGTGAGACACACATGGTTGACGAGTTTTGGGTAGTTGTGTATGATTCTTTGTGCCTTAACTTCTTGAATACAAATTAACCATCATCACGAGTCTATGTTAGAGGTTGAATTGTTTCTAGTAGTGGGCAGAAAACTACTCTTGGTTAATAATTGTTGTGCCTGTCTTGATGAAGATTTTGTGTTGTTACTGTGAAACCCTAAGTTGATGTTTATATGGACATGATATTTTGTTCGAGGACGAACAAAGCTTTAAGTGTGGGGTGTTGATGTTAGGCGTATTTACACGCCTAAAGTGCTATAATCTACCCATATTTTAGTTAAGTTTTGAGGACAAAAATACATAATTCATGCACTTTTAGTCCTCTTTCCTGTTAGTGAGCTAACAAACGTGATTAGCAAGTTTTTCAGGTATAAATGATGAAGATTTCAGCATTTTATGGATAACTTGACGCCAAAGGAAGCTTCACGAAAGAAGGAAAGCAGAGCTTGGACGCCTAGGGACTAAAAGTGATGCATGGAAAACCTGTCCCAGGCAAAAACAGCATTTCCAAAGACTTTGGGGATCAGCAGTAACTTAGTAGGATTAGGATAATGATGCAGTAACTTATTAGGATTAGAATAAGTACGCAGTAGCCTAGTAGGAATAGGATATGGGTATTATAAATACCCTATTTTGCTGAAGCTTTTCATACTTCAGACTTCATACTTCATACTTCTGCAATCAATTACTTTTTATTCATTCAACACTTTCAATTCATTCTCTTTCAATTAATTCTTATTACTTTCTCTTCATTGACTTCTAAATTTTCACAACATGAGAAATGCTACTTGCAAGGAATTCACGCCACAAGCACTATCAAAGCATACTTCACGTTAGACTCTTATTTTGGTATGATAATAATGTCTATTGTGATTTCCGTCGCACTCATGAGTAGCTAAACTTCTATGTTGGGGTTATGGAAGCCTTATGAGACACTATCTATTGCTATGAGTTTATTAATTCTTGACACGTATGCTGCTTATATCATTATTCTCTTTATCTTAATCTAAATTCTTGTGGTTGCAAACATATAGAATACGCCAGTATAGCATTAACTTGTTCGAAAGAAAAGTTACATGTCTGGAAAAGAGATAATGTCAAGGTAATAGGGCACCAACCCCTGTTAAAAAGTTAGTGTCGTAACTGGATTATCCTCTTGGAGAATCTGTACCATTAGATACGCTTTTAGCTCGAAAGAGTTAAAGTGAAATAATCCTTGATGGTCGAAAGACGTCTGGATTTACCATAGAATACGATTCTCTATAAGTGCATGCATGTCTGAATTCCGCATAACTCATAGTAAATAGATACGTATAACTCATAAGGTGGACATAACCCTAACTCTCAATTCTCATTGATCAAAACCAACCAAATAATCCTTTTTACTCTTCTATTGCTATTTTTGATACTCTTAAATTCACGCTACAATCCCCCCTTTTTACGAAACTTTCACCAAAAGTCTAATAATCTTTGCTTACTTAGTGACCAAGTATTCCCTGTGGGATTTGACACCCAACCCAGTTGGGTTCTATATTTGACAACGACCGCTTACACTCTTACGAGAGTTGTAGTTTGAGCGTTATCACCTATCTATTGGAGGTTGTATACCCACGCTATGAAAGAACCAGATGTTCGACTTCTCCTTCATAGTACTTGATGCGGGGATAGCTTATTGGACTGAAGTAGTGATCTTCTATCCTTTAGGAAGGCATCATTTTTTGTTAGACATTTTTAGACTTTTATTTTCTTTCTAGATATTAGTTTTCTCCATGGTTGGGGGCATGTACCAACCAAATATTTTTAATCTTTTGGATAGAGGATGTGTGGTAATTCTGGGGGTTGGAATGGGCAGGATCGGTATTGGTGTCAGCCTTAGCATTGGAATAAGCTGGGAGGCTGGCATCATCAGACATAATTTCTCAGTGTTCCATCGTATTACATTTTGGGTATGACATTCATATTATGTTTCGATGCTCTCTTTGGTTTAGTATGGTATAAATGGTTGGTTTGGTATAGACATACTTGGTTGGGTCGGTCATGGTTGTGACCCTATCCCAAAGTCTTCATGAGAGCATTTGCAATCTTGTTATATGCTCTAAATTCAGCTCATCTAAGGCTGTATAAGGTGGTTGGGTTTGGTTAAGGGGGTGGTCCCCGGTCCTAGGTGGACTTGGGATTCCTATTACGACAAGGCCTCGGCCCGAGTTGCAATAACGTAGCAACAGTGTAACCAATCCATCCCCAGAATATTATCAAAATCCACCATATCAAGTTTAACTAAATCATTGAGTTACCTACAAGGATAGAATTAGAAAACGGATCAGAAAAACCTCGGGATCAAAACAAAATACACAGCCACAAATGGGGTCACATAAGATAGATTGAATCAGAATCAAACAAACAATACACATCATGAGAAAAGAGTGTAACATATAGTAATGACATCAGGTGATGCTTTAGATTCCTGCCGAGTAGCAAGAGCATATAACCTATTCCGACCAGCGCCACCAGAAGCAAAAATTGATACAAAAGTAACACCCTTTAGTGATAGAATAGAAGATGAAGCAATCGAAGACTTACTCACTCCCGGAGCACACTTACCAACTAGGCAGTTTCTAACCATATGGCCTAGCTGACCACATTTGAAACATCAATCCTTCTCCTCATCACTGAAACCCCTATGCAACTTACCATAAAATCGACAAGGAGGACACGATGAGTCTGATTGTGCCCCACTCTCCTGAGATTGGGCACCCTGTGCTAGAAAATTATTACCACCCTGACTACTTTGGGTCTGGAGCACTACCTGCAGAGAAGGAATCAGAACTCCCCCTCTTCTTCTTTGGCCACTTACCACCATCTCGACCACCTTTCTGTTGAGCAACACCCTGCTCAGATGACCTGAACTTCTTACCCTTTCTTTCCTCAAACTTTTCCTGTTTCCTCTTTTCATCCTTCACCCGCTACATATGAGCCACCAAACTCAAAATATCCATATCCTTAATCAGCAAAGCAGTCTTGCTTTCAAGGATCAAATCCCAAGATAGACCAGAAGTGAACTTTCTCATCGTCACCCTTATATCGAACACCAAGTTTTGAGCATACCTTGACAATTAATGAAATTTCAAGGCATATTCCTTGACAGAAATTCTTCCTTGCTTAAGATTCACAAAATTCTCTATATTAGGTTCCCTCAGCTCTTGAGGTAAGAAGCGATCCAGAAAAGCATTTGAGAAAGTCTCCTATAAGTACAACTCCTCAACATCACCTCTTTCTCTATCCCAATCCCCGTACCATTGTTACGAAACATCCCTGAGCTGATAATATGCAAAATTTATGCCTTCTACATTTGTGGCCTACATCACCCTAAAGATGAAAAACTTGATGGATCCTACTCAGCCTGAGCAACAACCAACCAAGCAATAGTATGAATCGATTGATTAAATTCAACATTCATCACCTCACCCTAAAAAGACTAATAGAAACCGGTGCAACTAAAAAACTATTAGGGACTAGAACCCCAGATTGAGTATGGATCCCCTCTGTCCCTTCAATATTGTCCCTAGATGGGACAAAACTATTTTCTTGTGTTCTAGATTATTGAGGAATAATATGAAAAGCAAACATACAAAGATTAGAGAAGATTCCATGACTTAGAATCCAAGCTTGAAAATAGAATACCAAGAAAGTGAAATATTCCTAAATGCCTTGTAGCCTTTCTTTTATTTGTATGGCGCTCTACACACCCCTAAAAGAGATTCTACTAGACACGACTTTGTGGACTTCCAATTGACCATGAACCTAAATCTCTAATACCAACTTGACACGACCCAAACCAGGGCCTTGTCATAATGGGCATCTCAAGTCCAACTAGGACTGGAGACCATTCTCTTTGTCCAACCCAATGACCTATGCATATCCTGAGTCGGATGAATTCTGAACATATAACAAGATAGCTTTATTGCATAATAGAAGACTCTAGGTGTAAGACCCCATAAAATTCTAAGCTTAACTCAGTCCGTTAATGCTTGAAAAGAGGTCCCAGACTTAGAAACTTTTTTGTTAAGTGTTTATACTAGGAGTATTTTAGTCTTCGTAAGTTGACGATCCTATTTCACAACCTTTATGACTTTAAAGTATCAATTTTTTAGGTTTATTCAAAATTAGGATTGTCAGCAAGTCACTTCGGGTGAGTTTTGGATTTTGTGAACATCATTTGAGGCACGTTTGGAAATCCAAAATAGTGGATCGATGTGATCTCGATACACCGCATCACCTATCTCATCGATAAATATTTTTCTCAGCTCTCAGTGCCAAATTCCCGTGAGTCGATGTAAACCCGACGCATCGCATCGACATTTATTTTTTCCCCCAGTTTTCAGTGTAATTCCAGTGAACCAAAGGGAACTCGATGCAGTGCGTTGGTCATCACATTGATGCCATCAATGCAGTGCGTCTGTCTGTGAGTCACTGGAAATGTTTTCAGTTACTAAAAGCCAACATCTAAAGGGGCATTTGGGTCACTATCCCATCCGTTGTCAGCCCCAAAACATCAGATCAAACGATCCTAGAGGATAAATTGCTCAGTTTCTTTCAAATTCTCTAAAATCTACTCAAGAACAAACCCTAGGACTTTTAATTTAAAGAGAACATCTTCAAGAACAAACCTTCAGTCTTCACGAATTCAAGCATCCAGGTATGTGAAGTGTTCATCCAAGGGTTTCCTTCTACGTGTGGAGTTCAAGAAACTCTTTTAAACTACAAGTTAATTGATTTCGTGAATTTCATGTGGGATTTAAGTTTATTCATGATTATGATGTTAATTGTGATTTAATCCATAGTTTATTCAAGCTTTATGTGCAATTATTTATCAGGTGTGTAGTATCACGTGTATTCATGTTAAAATCCCCTTTTTTTAATTGGGATTTGAAATTATGATGCCTATATTTTGTTTAGTGTCATGTGCATAGATTATGTTCCCCATATGCTTGGTAAATTACTCATGTGAATTAAATGTGAAACTCATGCCCTTCTAGCAAATGTGCAAGCTTATATCTTACAAGTGTTTGATAGAATGCCCCTATGAACGAGTTATGACCAAGTGAACATTGTTATGCTTTTCAAGTTTATGCTAATCTTTACTTTTTATGCTATCGAGTCCTGGGGGTATTCAATACCCAAAAATCTAGTTGCTTACCTTGAGTTACAGTAGTTAAAGAATAGTCTCAGTAGCACCATGAATAGTAGTACTAAGTAATCAATCACAACCTTAGTTCATTATTCAATTCAGAACTCAGTAGTGTTCCGTCAGTCAGTGAAACTCAGTAAACTAAGTCTAGTTCAGTCAGTTAACACGATCAGTAACAGTTCAGTCCAGCCCAATATAATTTAAAAATTAGCTTAGTGTCTTTTCAGTTGAATGTAGGATTCATCACCGAGTGAACCAAAGGATTGGGACTTACCTGCCAGTAGAAGGAGTGATCCTTAAAAGCAATCCTTGTATTCCAGAACTGCATAACTAGCATAAGTTAAGACATCAAACCGCCAGTTAAGGGTTGATGAGGTGTTCTACTTGCCAGTTGAGGGTATTGCCTCTCTCGTTCAGAGCACCTGCCAGATGAGGGTGACTCTTCAGCATGTCTTTACCCTTGGCACGATACTGACACCCTTCTAGATGAGGTTATTGGACCTCAATTAGTTCAGAGAGGGGCATGTCAGTTAGATAATTATCTCACATAGTTTTAGCTTTAGTCTCAGTATAGAACTCAGTTTAGTTCAACAGAATCAAGACTGTCAGACATAGTCACCCAGGTCAGTATAGAACTCAGTTCAATTCTACAGAATTCAGACTGTCAGAAATTGTCACCCAGATATCAGTAATACAGTTATTAGTAAACTCAGATTTCAGTTATTCAGTTATCAGAACTCAGTATCCTATGTGACTATGATCTAAGACACAGTATATGTAGAAATGTGCACAGTATTGCATAATTAGTGTTTCATTAGTTTCAGTTAGACATGTACTCTCATTCAATTATATTCATGTTACTCAACCAGTTATTATTTATGCATATGAACCCATGCATTCAGCCTTACCTCACTTAGCATACTAGTACATTCAAAGTACTGACACATCCCTTTCTTTTGCGTTATGATGTCTTATATCATAGGTTCAAACACATGGGCTCCTGACCGCACTTAGCATCCCAGATTATCAGCAGTAGATTTAGTAGTGAGTGCTCATCTATCAAGGGAATACTTTTATTTTAGTTATCAGTTTATCAGTAGTTTAGTAGTTGGAGCTAGTTGGGAGATTGTCCCATCAATTCCATAATCAGACAGTAGAGGCTTTCAGACTAGAGTATTTCAGATTGATATTTAGTTTTTAGTATTCATTTATGAGTATTTAGTATTTACTTTTAGTTGTGAACCTTATGACAATTTCAGCCTAATTTCTGTATTTATCTCATTATTATTATTATTATTATTATTACTATATGGTTATTCAGTTCTCATAGAAGATATTAGTCATGGGTTAGCTGTGGTCCTTCGAGGTTGTAAGCACCGTGTAGCATCCAGGGTGCAGACTCAAGGCATTACAAACTTTGTATCAGAGCGTAGGGTTCAACAGAGTCTTAGGGAGTTTGAAAGCCACGTCTAGTAGAGTCTTATGCATGGGTGTGTAGCATGCTAAACTTATGGACAAGAGGCTATAAGGCATTTTAGGAAAAGTTTTCCTTCTTTCAGTATTCATGTCGTGCAAGTGAGAATGAGCTCAAGTTAAAATCTCAGTCTAATCATTTTCTTCCTTTCATTTATAGAATATGTCTCCCAAAAAGACTAACAAAAGAAGAACTAGAAACCAACCAACGCCTCCGCCCGTCAGGCAGATCCCCTAAATGAGCATGTGTCTCACTCTAAACTCAGGACTGCTTTCACTGCCTTGGCTTATTCAGTAGTAGCCTAGAACAACCAACTGGCTACAATCCTATCTAGACTTATGACTCAAGCTCCATAGAGTGAGGAGAAGAGATGTACAAAAAGAGGGAGAAAGAATAAGAGGGCTAGAATGCCAAGGCCAAAGAGTGGATGAACAAATTCTCCTTGCCAAAAATATGAAAAAAACCATCAGGGCGTGTGTAGGGATAGTAGTGGGTTGTGTTTTAGATGTAGCAAGCCAGACTATAAAATCAGAGATTATCCTTAGTCAGGTTTGCGGAGTCAACATATTCATCCTTCAGCTCAGTCCAATTGCCTGAATCAGTAGTGTGTTACTTCCAGTGCCACTAGTGGGCAACGCCCAAAATAGGCTTTATGCACTTCAGTCCCGACTGGATTAGGAAAGTTCTCCTAATGTGGTCACTGGTATGTTACAAGTTTATCATTTGCACGTTTATGCTTTGCTAGATCCAGGAGTTTCTTTCTCCTTTATAACTCATTATATAGCTGTTAACTTCAGCGTCAGTCTTACAATCCTAGAAGAGCCCTTCTCAGTTTCTACCCTAGTGGGTAAATCTATCATAGCCCAATGGGTATACAGGGACTGTCCGATTATGGTATCTCAGAAAGTCACTTCAGCAGACTTAGTAGTATTAGAGATGATAGAATCTGATGTCATTCTCGGCATGGATTGGCTTTATTCATGCTATGCTTCAGTTGACTACAGAAATAGAGTTGTCTACTTTTAGTTTCTGAATGAACCTATCCTTGAGTGGAGGGGTAGTACTTCAACTCTTAGGGGTCAGCTTGTTTCTTACCTTAGGGTGAGAAAAAAATGATATCTAAGGGATGTGTCTATCATCTCGTTCGGGTTCAAGACTCTAGTTTAGAGACACCTAATCTGGAGTCAGTATCAGTAGCATGTGAATTCCCAGATATGTTTTCCGCATATGTTCCAAGAGTCCCTCTCGAGTAGGAAATTGGCTTTGGAATAGACCTTCTTCTAGATACTTAGTCAATCTCTATTTTGACATATAGAATATCCCCAGCAGAACTCAAAGAGTTAAAAGAACAGTTGAAGGATCTCCTAGATAAGGGATTCATTAGACCCAGCATATCCCCTTGGGGTGGACTAGTTCTATTCATGCGTAAGAAAGATGGTTCTCTTAGAATGTGTATAGACTATCGTCAGCTAAATAAAGTCACGGTCAAGAACAAGTATCCACTCCCTAGAATCGATGACTTATTTGACCAACTTCAAGGTGCCGGTTACTTTTCTAAAATAGACCTCAGGTCAGGCTATCACCAGCTTAGAGTCAGAGAATGTGACATTTCAAAAACAGCTTTCAAAATTTGGTATGGTCACTTTAAATTCCTAGTCATGTCATTATGTCTTATCAATGCTCCAGCAGCCTTCATGGACTTGATGAACTACGTGTTAAAGTAGTATTTGCACATGTTCATCACAGTCTTCATAGATGATACTCTTGTCTATTCCCTAATGAGGATGAACCTGTAAATCATCTTAGAATCGTACATCAGACTCTCTAAACCCATCAGTTATCATGGCATCTTATCTATTTATGTCTTATATGTCAGCTCTATGATAATAGCTCATATTTGTATACGTTAGTGAAAATCATGTACGCTTATAGTTTCTAGTGTAAGGAGTTTCAGTTCACTCAGTATTACGAATCATGTTTCATGAATACAGAAACTCCAGACTCAGTTCATGGAGCTCATGACTCATGTAATCATGTCATGCTTTACAGTATGCCCAGTTTCCATGACTCATGATACACTCCTGGCGGTCGGCAAAATTTAGATTATGTTATGTATTCCTTGATAACGCCCAAACTACAGCTCTCGTAAGAAAGTGTAAGCGGTCGCTGTCAAATATAGAACCCAACTGGGTTGGGTGTCGAATCCCAGAGGGAATACTTGGTCACTAAGTGTTGTAATTATTATAGACTTTTGGTCGAAAATTCTACGAAAAGGGGGGGTTTAATTATGCATGAACTACTAGTATCAAAGTAATGAATGAGGCGAGTTGTTTAGTAAGAATTAATCACAGAGATTTGTAAGTTAGGGTTATGTCCACCTTATGAGTTCAACGAATCTATTAACTATGAGTAATGCGGAATTTAGACATGCATGCACTTATAGAGATTCGTATTCTAATGGTAAATCATAGTGTTTCTCAACCATCCAGGATTATTTCACTTTAACTCTCTCGATCTTAAAGCGTATACTAACGGTACAAACTCTCCAAGAGGTTAATTCGGTTAAGGCATTAACGTGTAAATAGGGGTTGGTAGCCCTATTTCCTTGTCACACTCTCTTTTCCAAACATGTAACTTTTCTCTCGAACAAGTTAATGCTATAATGGCGTATTCTATATGTTTGCAACCACAAGAATTCAACTAAAACGAAGAGAGTAATGATACAAGTAGCATACACATCAAGAATTCACAAACTCATAGTAATAGATAGTATCTCACAAGGTTTCCGTAACCCTAACAAAGAAGTTTAGCTATTCATGGGTGCAACGGAAATCAAATTAGACATCATCATCATACCAAAACTAGAAGAATCAACACGATGAAGATGGTGTGGCGTCAAGAAGGGGATGATGTTTTCCCTCTTTTGTCGTTGCCCCCACTCTAGCGTGTTTTCCCTGTCTTGGACTTACAGAATCTGTAAACTGAATAATGATTCAGTATCGAATGAAAGGAATCGAATGAATAATGATTGAATCAATGCTGAAAAATTCAGCAAATAAGTTTTTTATAACATCCTTGTCCTAGTCCTACTAAGTTACTGCTGCATCCCTAGGTATTTAAAAATACTGTTTTTGCCCGGGACAAATTCGTCATGCGTCACATTCAGTCCATAAGCTTCCAAAAGCTTCCTTCCCTCTTATGTGAAGTTTTCCTTTGCTTCCTAAAGGTCCACAAAGTGCTGAAATCTTCATCATTAATACCTGAAAACATGCTAATCACATAGGTTAGCTCACTTACAGGAAAATAGACTAAAAATGCAGGAATTATATATTTTATCCTCCAAACTTAGCCTAAAATATGGGTAAATTATGGTTCTTAGGGGTGTAAATACGCCCAACATCATTCCTCGGTTTAGATCTCTTGATAAATCCATGGTGTTGATATTTTATTCCTCAGGCCTCAGTTAAGTGTCAAGGTCAGCATAGTATTTATTCATGCTTCAAGTCCTCATACTTTAACCCTTTAGTAAACTCTCCTTATGAAATAATGTAGTGATGAGCGATTGCTTAGATGGGAGAGAGTAAATGTTTCATGATAAGAAAAGATTTTTGCATGCTTGTTTTACACGAAGCTGTAGTTATGAGAATAGGCCTAAATTCCAGGTTAGTGTGATAAGTAAATGGCTAGCAAGAAGTTGTATTTAGTTGTTTAAGGGAGGGAAATCAGAATTTTTTTCATGAGATGAGAAGTTGAGAAAATGCAGAGTATGATTGTATATTCATATCCTCAGTTTATGTCAGTCTCCATCACGTAGTTATTAGAATCCAGTATTCAGTTCTAGTATAATTCTCAGTTACAGTCTTAGTTACAGTCTTAGTTACCATCTTAATTACAGTCTCAGTATCAGTCACAGCCTTAGTCCAATAATCAGATCAGCAACTCAGTTCCATTTCAGGTTTGCTTTACCATAGCGTACAGTTATCAGTTATTCAGTTAACCGTATCAGTACCTCAGTTTATAAACTATTTTAGAATAATGTTATACGCTTCGTCTTGAATTCTCAAATAATATAGTTTTCACGAATTCATGCTCAGTTATCTCATGTGACTTAGTCAAACTTTACCACATAGGCATAATACTCTATAGTTTTAGTCTAGACTATGTACAGTTCAATATTGTATGACCAGTATTCAGCTATCAACCATTTAGTTAATCAGATAAGTTAGTATGTTTATCCATTTGCGCTCAGCACCCATGTGAATATTTTTAGTAGTCTCAGGTAAAGTGTCATACTAAGGTGGAGAATATAGTTGAGCGGGTATTCAAGGAATATGTCTAAGCTTTAAAATTTGTAGATGCAGTGCATAGGGATTAATCACTCTATCTTATATAATGTTTCTTAGGCCTTACCTCACACTATAGATTTTTAGTCAGGATGTGATTTCTTATTCAAATTTTTTATTTAGCCCATGCCAAGATTTCCTTGCTCCCTAAAGTCAGTAGAATTTTATAGAAAGAGTGTCAAGAAATGCTCCAGTTGAGTATAAGTTTTCTGTATGAGTTAATTCGTAAAGCCAGCAATTCAGTTTAGTAGTCAGGCGGACAAGCTCGTATGGTTTCCCATCTTTCCACCCAGTCGTTCTATCCGAAGTCTTATGAATATGACCGTAACAGAATGGAGCATTTTTGTAGTTACAAGTTCGACTCAGTTCATGTATCATGCCGCAGTTTCAGATCCTAGATATTCAGTCACAATTCAATTCATAGGTACCCTGTGCAGTATCCCAGTCTCTCCTCAGTAGCTCAGCCAAGTCAGAATCTTTTAGGGGACATAATGTCCCAAGGAGGTTATACACTATAATCCCCCGAGATTCCATGATCCAAACCTTCCATTTCTCTTCACGTAACAAATCTTGTTTGGAGTAGTGGGTACTCATAAGTGGACCCTCAAGTTCTAGTATCAGTCGCAAGCCATGTATTTAGGGGCTCAATTCAGTTCAGGATATTCAGTTCATGTATCACATTTCAGGCTCAATTATGTTCTCATATTCCCATTCATTCATGTTCAGTAAAGGATCTTGAGTAGAGATCGGTAATTTTATATTCTTGAAAATCTCTCCCATGAAGGGGGTAAAGAGTTTGGCAAGAAAGGGAAGCTCAGTCCCCGGTATGTCGGTTCTTACCGAATTCTTAGTCTCTTTGTAAAGGTAGCTTATGATCTTGAGTTACCTTTAGATTTAGCTTCAGTACATCCAGTGTTTCATGTCTCCTTACTTAAGAAGTGCATAGGTGACCCAACAGTTGTAGTCCCTACAAGGAGTATAGTTGTTTAAAACAGTCTCTCTTATGAATAGATCCTAGTAGACACCCTCGATCATCAGGATTCGTAGAATGAGGAACAAGGAGGTTCCTCTAATTAAATTTCTTTGGCGGAATTAGTCCATTAAGGGAGCTACTTGGGAAGTAGAACCATATCTGCGGACCAAGTATCTTCACCTCTTCTCTGAACACTCAAATTCAGCTCAAGGTAATAGATTTCCTTACATTCATTCAGTTCCATGCTCAGATTACCTTTACAACTCTGTATCAGTTTAGTTGCACAACATTTTCATATTATGCATACCTTCATGAAATAGCTCAGTCATGTGTCATGTTTTCTGATCTCAATCATGCTTCAATTATGCATGTCAGTATGATAACTCAGTATATCAATACTTTCAGTCATGTAATCATGCTTCAGTATATATAAATTCAGTCTATCAGTATTCCCAGCTTAGTCAGTCTCATTCGAGGATGAATGTTCCAAAGGGGAAGATATTGTAAGACCCCGTAAAATTCTAAGCTTAACTCTGTCCGTTAAAGCTTGTAAAATGTCCCAGACTTAGAAAATTTCAGCTAAGTATTTATACTTAGGAGTATTTTAGCCTTCGTATGTTAGAGATCCTATTTCATGACCCTTATGACCTTAAAGTATCAATTTTTTAGGTTTATTCATGATCAGGAATGTCAGTAGGTCACTTCGGGTGAGTTTCAAATTTTTTTGAACATTGTTTGAGGCATGTTTGAAAATCCAAAATAGTGGATCGATACGATCTTGATGTGCCGCATCGCCTATCACGTTGATAAATATTTTTCTCAGCTCCTAGAGCCAAATTCTAGTGAGTCGATGTGACTCGACATGTCGTGTTGCCTATCGCGTCGATAGTTAATTTCCCCCCAGCTTTCAATTCAATTCATGTGAACCAACGCAAACTTGATGTGGTGCGTTGGTCATCGCGTTGATGCCATTGACGTGGAGCATCGGTTTGCGCATCACTGGACACATTTTTAGTCATTAAAAATCCGTATCCAAAGGGGCATTTGGGTTATTATTCCACTCATTTTCAGCCCCAAAACATAAAATCAAACGATCCTAGAGGCTAAATTGCTCAGTTTCTTTCAAATTCTCTCAAAGATACTCAAGAACAAACCCTAGGGATTTTAATTTCAAGAGCAAATATTCAAGAACAAACCATCAGTCTTCGGGAATTCAAGCATACAGGTATGTGAATTGTTCATCTAAGGGTTTCCTTCCACCTTTGGAGTTCAAGAAACTCTTTTAGACTACAAGTTAATTGATTTCATGAATTTTCTGTGGGATTTGAGTGTATTCATGATTATGATGATAATTGTGATCTAATCCATGGTTTATTTAAAGCTTCATGTGAAATTATTTATCATGTGTGTAGTATCACGTGAATTCATGTTAAAAGCACTTGTTTTTTTGAATTGGGAATTAAAATTATGCTGCCTACATGTTGTTTAATGTCATATGCATATATTATGTTTCCCAAGTTCTTAATAAATTGCTCATGTGAATTAAATGTGAAACTCATTCTATGCTAGCATATGTGCAAGCTAATATCTTTCAAGTGTTTGATAGAATGCCTCTATAAACGAGTTGTGAGCAAGTGGACATTGTTATGCTTTTCAAGTTTATGTTATGCTTTACTTTTCATGCTATCGAGTCCTAAGGGTATTCAATACCAGAAAATCTAGATGCCTACCTAGAGTTACAGTAGTTATAGAACAGTCTCAGTAGCGCCACGAGTCATAGTACTTGATAGTCAGTCACAGTCTCAGTTCAGAATTCAGTAGTGTTCCTTTAGTCAGTGGAACTCAGTAAACTCAGTCCAGTTCAGTCAGTTAACATGATCAGTAATAGTTCAGTCCATCCTAGTATAGTTTAGAAATCAGTTTAGTGTCTATTCAGTTGGGAGTAGGATTCAACATCGAGTCCATCCAATGATGGGGACACACTTGCTTGTAGAGGGTGTGATTCTTCGAAGAAGTCCTTATATTCCAGAAGTACGCAGACAACGTAGGTTGAGACATCAACCTGCTAGTTGAGGGTTGGTGAGGTGTTCTACCTGCTAGTTGAGGGTACCACCACTCCAGTTCAGAGCACCTGCCAGATGAGGGTGACTCTTCAACCTGTCTTTACCGTTGGCACGGTACTAACACCCTTCCAGCTGGGGTTAAGGGTTGGACCCTAATCAATTCAAAGAGAGGCATGTTGGTTAGATGATTATCTCCCACAGTTTCAGTTTCAGTCTTAGTATTGAACTCAGTTCAGTTCTACAAAATCAGGACTGTCAGACACAATCACCCAGCTCAGTATATAACTCAGTTTAGTTCTACGGAATCAGGACTATCAGAAATAGTCACCCACCTATTATTAATATAGTTATCAGTAAACTCAGACATTAGCTATTCAGTTATTAGAACTCAGTATCCAATATGTCTATGATCTCAGGCATAGTATGTAGAAATATGCACAGTATTGTATAATTAGTGTTTTATCAGTTTCAGTTATAAATGTACTCTCATTCAATTATATTCATGTTACTCAATCAGTTATTGTTCATGAATATGAACCCATACATTCAGTATTACCTTACTTAGCATACCAGTACATTCAAAGTATTGATGCATACCTTTCTTTTGTGCTATAATGTCTTATATTATAGGTTCAGACGCACGGGCTCCTGACCGCACTTAGCATCCCTAATGATAGCCAAAACCAATATCCATAAATAAACCAAAGTATTAATACATCCATGAAATAGAGCCTTCCGAAAAGATGGAAGCTCATCACTTTAATCCAAAAGTTCATCCCGAATTTTGATTTCTAAGCAGGAGGAGTAGAATGGCTGGTTCCTGCATCGCGTGGGGATATAGCCGCCCAAAGATAGGTTAACATGTGAATGTTAGCATGAATTCAATATGAGGATAAAATAATTCCATCCAGTAAAATTAAGTAAACCAACCATATGCATACAATTTATACACATACACACTCACAAACATATATATAAAACCATGCCAAGAAAGGCAATCAGGTTTAGCATTCATTTGAAACCATTAACCTAGGTATATGTGGCTTAATCTTCCTTCACCACCCACGGTCTATTTGGGTCCAGTGTAACCCCCTGAACGGGCCTCGGTGCGTGTAGAAGCAGGAATCGGAGATACTACAAGAGTAAGAGATTCCCAAGCACCCTCCATTTGCCATGATACATATATACAGTGTACTTAGAGTATTCTCACGTACCTCATAGTATCATATAAGGTCTCCATGACCTACCCCTCATGTCGACAAATATGAGTTTCTCGTGTTTATCCATTGGACTCCTACCTTCACGATTATCTATCACACCCCGCCTTTATTGCCCAATTAAAATCATTTCTAACTAATCTAAACCATTATTATTAACCGAGGCTATAGATATTGGTACCGTCATACCGACTATAACTTATAAGTATTGTACTTAGCCAAACTTTTTAAGGTAAAGGGTTTTTCGTGTACCCATATACCAAGTTAACTTGGGGGAGTCCCATGTACTCCACAAGTGTTCCATTATATTTGCTTGGGGGATTCCATTGTACCCCATAGTGTTCCATTATCAAATTTACTTGGGGGATTCTGTTGTACCCCACAAGGATGTTTATTAAACCAAACCATTTAAACTATTTTGGGTCTATTACCAAACCATACTATGTAATAGTTCTATTAAAAGTCAAACAATGTAGTGCAAACATTATTATAGGCATTTTATCAAACATATTAGGGGCATAGTATTTCAAAAACCAAAGCCAATTACCAAATAACCATTTCCATTCAACAATTATCCAAAACCATTATTAATGCATATAAAAACATAATTAAAACATAGGAAAACCATAACCAAACATTTATAACCAAACCCCCCCAAATTATATTTGAAAACCCAAAACCATAAAATAATTAAACCATGAAAACATTGTATAAAATCATGTCTTTAGTCGGAATTAACAATGAGGAAAAAGTACATGCCATAATTGAGAAGATAATGGAGAGCAATCACCAACACAAGCCCCAAATTAATCCTTAAGATGAAACCCTAGCTTCCTTTGTCCAAGACCATTATAGAGCATTAAAAAGTATTTTCTAATTGTTAATGAATAGAATAATAGGGCAAATAACCTTCCAAGTGAGATAAAAGTCGTGGGGCTTTATTAAGTTAAGTGGGGAAATATCTAGACTGCCCTCACTTAAGCTGGATTAAATTACCATCATAGGGTATGACTGACCTATATGAATTGTATCCTTTTGTACGAGTGGTACCCACCACTCGTACCCTGGGCCTTCCCCTTGGACCAAACACTGTCCAAGGTACGATTCACCCCAAACCTTATCTTTGTTAGTCTCTTAAGTTTATGTTTTAATAATGTCAAATTAACAAGTGTAGCTGTGCGGCTGCTAAAGATAATGGAAGTCGGCCCCAGAAATACAAGGACATCAAGAATGGAAGGATATCCATGTATCCACGGAAAATTAATTACAACAAGAACAAATGAAAATAAAATCTCAGCTCCAAATTATCTCAAGATATTAGAAGATATAGAATATGACGGCATGTCAAATGGAACCAAAAAACAATTCAAAAATGTTGCAAGCAGATCAATAAAATTTTATGAAAATAGAAGAAGGATTACAATCCCAAAATTAAGGCAGACCACCTCAATCAGGAAGAAACGATCACATGCACATTTGAAAAGAAATCAATCTCTACAAAACCAAGAAAAAAATAGATCACGGACATATCTAATATGGATGTGATCCAAAGTCATATATGGACATATCATACGAATATATTCTTCAATCAAGGAATCAATTTAAATCCTTAATTTAGAAGAAATCTCTTAGATTTCCTTACGAAGAGTCACAGTCGAAGACTATAAAAGAAGAAGACAGAAGGCAAACACTACTTATGCAACTTGAAGGATAAAATTCAAAGTGTTTCATTCTTAATCTTACAAATCTCTGTAACTGATCTGAGGTGATTTTATACACTTTGGTATCATTATTCTAGCTTATTTCGCCTTATTTTGAGAGCAATTTGTGTGCTTTACGTGTTCATATTGATATAAATAAGCATTTAAGTATCCAAGTATGTGATTACAATGTCGAAAGTATTTTTCAAATAAGTTTGTATTTAATTGAGTAATTTAGAGTTCGACCCGGAGCACTAGTTTTACTAGATTGAGCTAGGTGTGTGTCTAGTTGATCTCGTTGGATTCTAACGTGTTTAATTTATTTCAAATATTTTAATGGTGTAATTATAAGTGGAATAACTTGTTTTTAATGTACAAAGTTTAATTTAATTATATCAAGAGTAGGAATAATAAGTGGAAGATCATTGCGAATATGCCTTATCTTAGCTCTTGTCTTGATTTGCCGTTGAGAATATTGTGTTGTGTTGATCTTTAATTTGTGATGTATGATATTGTAGGAGATTTTGTGAACTAAATACGGTGATATATTAATGATAAAAAGTCTCAAAATTTATTGAAAAATACACCACAAAAATCATAAACAAATGATAGAATATTCAACACTTAACCAAAATTTTAAAAGTAAATTTCAGCGAGTCGACGCGAAGTCGAGAAGTCGCATCGATGGTCACACAATTTAACCTTGGAAGAATTTTTCAATGTTAATTTCAGAACACCAACGCGAAGTTGACACATCGTGTCGATGTGTTTGAGCACAGAAATTCAATTTGCGTCGACATAGGACTTGTCCTATTGTTAATTGAACACATGGCACGAAAATGAAGAAAAGGAATCTTGGGGGATATTGCATGGACAGCCATGCACCCTTTTTCATAATCTTATATTAATTGGGAATTATTAATTATTGTACAGCTGGACATCAATTTGTGATGATGGACAATTCAAATACAACTTGGAATTTTTTCACAAAAAGTGGAATATAACCTGGACATCAATGTACAATTTTTGGTCAACCTGGGAGAAGAGCTGGTCAACTTTGGACCACATATGATTGGACAGCTTCGGATATTTTTGGGGAAACACCTGGACAGTAATTTGATGAAAAGCGGAGGTTTTAATTATTTTTATTTAGTTTTAATTTTTCATATCATGTATCCAAATATTTGGATCGTGATTATGAATATTAATGGCTAAAATCGTTCTCTCCGGGGTTAAAGTCAAGAACATAAGTATTATTGTTTTGGATTAAATTTGTTAATTTTGCTTATCATATTTGGTTGTTTGTTTATTCTTGTTTTAATTATTTTATGGATTGATCACCCATAGAATACATATATTGTCAATCTTTTGATCTCGAGAGAGGTAATAGGGAATTAGAACATGGGAATAAACAAAGTTTGGGTTTTTGTTCTATTATAAAATAAAGAATTAAACTTAGTGTCTAGGACAGTGATGTACTTAGATGCCTTACTTGATTCATACGTAGGATGATAGCTTTAATTAACTTAATTGGATTATTATATCCCCGCTCAACGATGTAGTTGTAATATCCAAATTAGGTAAAAGATTATAGGTTGGGAAACCTTGATCATGCACTTAACCTTATAAATCAACAACCAAGATAAGCAAATTAGCGGATGAGATTCAATAACATAGTATGATTGTTCGGAATGCTTTAACCCTGGGCTTTTCTCCATTGATTGTTTCAAGAATTTAATCTTCGCATTATTTACTTTATTTTTAATTTACAAAATTACACTTTCTTTTTGGTTACTTTTGCACTAAATTAATCTTTAAAGTTAAACTAGAATTAAATCATTGTTAAATCAAGTCTATGTGGGATCGATATTCGACTTTGTTTTAAAGGCCACTATATTACTTGGTAGACCACGTACACTTGCGTGTGCGCTTAGGCACTATTAGTAACTTTAGTTTACAATTATTGTATAAAGAGTAGGATCGAGTCAACTTAGTAGCATCAATTGAAGCTGTGTCACAAGATCTGAAGAGAAAAATAAGTCTTCAAAACTTGTTTCCTATCATTGTACACGAGCCAAACTTTCAACGATCAAAGAAAACTTTGAAACCCAAGGGGAATGGACGTAGGCACTACGTTGGTATACTGAACCATGATAAATCTTTGTGTTGTTACTTTCTTGCTTAACTGTTATGAACTTAATTTGTTTGTAAAGTGTTTTGATCAGTAGGTGAGTTGGCTTTGAAGGGTCAATAATTGGCTCATAGAAGAAAAATTTCAATTCACCCCCTTGTAAGACCCCGCAAAATTCTCTCATAGAATGAGCCTTAGGGCATGTCAAGTGAGGCGTAATTCCGGCCTTAAAAGATTGAGAAATAACTTCCTAAGCGAGAATCGTGTTAACCATATAAAATTTTCAAAATTTTAACTTTTTATCACATGGAAAATTTGATAAGCTTTCCATCGATATAAGATTCGCCCAAATCCGATACCCGGGTAAGAAGTTATGGCTAATTTAAGTCCTAGTTGTAAAACAACATCATTTTAGTGTTTGGCACTTCGCAGAGAGGATCTATTTGACAATTGTCAAATTCCAGTGGAACTCCGCGATAGTGGCGCGTCGCAGAGGACCCCAATTTCTCAATAGTCAATTTCCAGCGGTCTAGCACAATGGTGACGCATCGCACTGAAGTTCCAGGTCCCAACCAGTGGGACAACGCGATGGCTCCACATCACGAAGACTCCCAGATTTCTATTTGTCAATTTCCAGTAAGTCACCGTGATAGTGGCGCGTCGTGGTGGCCTATAAAATCAGATTTCCAGTTTAATTTTCCAGCTTCGTACAGAAGTAAAAAGGGGCCCTTTGGACTTTTTCCAAGCCTCTTAAACCATGAAAACATCAAATTGAAGTCAATTACAAGCATTCTATGAAGTTTTTCTCAAGTTTTATCTCAACAAGAACCCTAAGTATCCAAAACCTCTTCCAAGAATCCACCATATATTTTCTAAATTGAATAAAGATTCAAGGTTCCCAAGTCAAGGGATTCAACAACCCTCATTCAAGAGTATGGATAGAGTTCTAAAAGCCAGAGTTCATCCAAAGCTTCTAATTCAAGGTATGTGGGGTTTTGAACAAGGAAAATCCTTTCACCCTTGTGCCCAAAGGCTTATTTAAACTACAATTCTCTTCAATTTATGATATTTTACATGAAATAAAATTAGTATTTTTCACCTATTATTATCAATTACAATATTTTGATGCTTCCCATGAATTGAGAGTCTAATGGCATGATTTTCACATGTTTTCTAGAGAAATTGCAGCTGGGTCTATACCCCATCATTTTAATCCTTGAGAAGTTAATAGATGAAATGTTTGAAACATTGAAGTATATGAGTATGTTGAGATTTTGAGATAAATTGCTGAAATTTTCAGATTTCTACATGAGTTATGAATCTTTATGCTATCTATTATGCTTTTGATGAGTTCTAACATGATATTGAATTATGGGTTATTAATCCCTACTTGATAATTGAGATTTTATGAACTATTGTTCTATAAGCACCCATGATTTGAGTATTCTGAGATTATTGAGAAATGTTTTGACCTAATGGTCATTTAGTTTTGAAATCCACTCTACTACATGAGATTACAGATTTGATTATTGGGTTCTTATTGAATCATGAGATTATTCTAAAGTGTATTTTCATGAGATGAGCGAGATAAACTAAAGGGAGTAGTATTTAGCACCTAGTTGGGTAAGTTACCATAGTTCCTTACCCCAGAACTACATGCCCTCGTAGGTTGGGCCTAAGGCCAAGATATTGGCCCTGAGGCCGAGATAAGTGATCACTAAATTGAGTTTATACTCCTTGGCAAAGAGTATGACGCTCCACCCCAACGTGGGGTCTCTTCCTTAGGAGGACAAAATGTTGAACGCCATGTAACTCGCATGGTTTATGTCGGTTAAGAGAATCTCCCTTAAAACTAAAGCTTTGAGATAAGATATTTTCCTTTAAAACTAAAGTACTTTCCCTTGATATAAGTATTTTTTCCGAAAGCTTGAAATGAGATATTTTACTAAACTGAATGAAATGCCTTCAAGTATGTTTCAAAGTTATATGATTCTGAATTCCAAGTACTTGAGTTCAAAGGAGTTATGAATTCTTGAGCATTAAAGAAGTTTTACTCTCCATGAGACATATGAATAAGTTAAAAGTATTATTTAAATTTTTTTTTACCCTATGGGCAATGAGAATAAGAGAAGATTACCGATTTCAAAGTTAAACTATGATGACTCTCGAGATTTCTGTTATATGCTCCATTCTACATGATTCATGAGCTTTACATTTTATACTTATTCGAGCCGTGTGAGTCATTACTTATTCATGCATGATTTCATTAAAAAGTATTGATGTTGTTTTATATAAATGCATACACCCCCACATACTCAGTACATTCTCAAGTGCTGATCCATATATACGTCTATGTGCTACATTGTCCTATAGTGTAGGTTCAGGTGCTCAGTTCCAACCTTGTCAGTAATTTTTGAGTACCTCTATCTACA
The DNA here is from genome assembly GCA_030864225.1 of Capsicum baccatum var. pendulum. NCBI lineage: Eukaryota > Viridiplantae > Streptophyta > Magnoliopsida > Solanales > Solanaceae > Capsicum > Capsicum baccatum. Next base: position 60,889,125 of record CM061550.1, on the reverse strand, counting down.
TTCCTACAGTGGTGAGTCCTCATGGTTTGAGGACCTATATTCAGACATCTTTATATTTTGAGAGACTATATTGTTATTTCCAGTTCATTTCGAGTCAGTTGGGGACCTATCCCAATGGCTCTCTAGTTCATCGATTAGTAGAGGCTTGGTTAGAATAGTTATCAGATTGTGGTTGTGTTGAGGTTTCCAGTATTGCTTGATCGTTTGGACCGATCATTTCCTCTGTATTTCCTTTTATATGATATGACTATGCTAGTGTTAGAATTATTTCATCTTGAAATGAGTTTTATTAGTAGAAATAGGCTCAAAGGGTTAACTTGAGGATACTTGTAGCCTTAAGCACCATGTGACGTCCCGGGAGTCGATTTCGGATCGTTACAAACTTGTTATCAGAACCTAAGATTTTTAAGGAGTCCAAGGGAGTCTGACAAGCCACATTGAGTAGAGTCTTGACCATTGGTGTGTAGTGCACCACATCTATGAGCAAGAGGCTACAAGACATTTTAGGAAAAGTTGTTTCTTTCTTTCGGATTTGATCGTGCTTATAGTTGTCCCTCTTATCTAATAATTAGTGCTCTTTTATTTCAGAAAATGCCTCTACGAAGAGCGAATGCCCTCAGGAACGATGATGAGCAGCCCCTACCTGTTGATCCTTTGAATGAGACTATCTCTTGTCGAGTTTCGGATGGCTTTTCAGGTGTTAGACGAAGCAGTCACCACCAATGTTTGGGCCAATAACCAGGTCGTAGTTGCTAATCAGTAGGGAGGGGATCTAGCTGCGTCTAGGATTCATGATTTTAAGCGGATGAATCTGCCAGAGTTTTATGGGTATAAGGAAGATAAGGACCTATAGTTTTACCTTGAGGAAGTAAGAAAGATCATGTAGGTGATGCATGTTTCTGAGGAAGAAACTGTTGAGTTGGCGCCTTACAGGTTGAAGGACATACCTTATGACTAGGTTGTATCGTGGAGGAAGGGTAGAGGTGAGTATGATGCTCCTACAACTGGGTAGGTATTCCAAGATGCATTCTTGGACAAGTTCTTTCCGCTTGAGATGAGGGAATCAAAGATTGAGGAGTTTATGAACTTGAGGCAGGGCTCAATGGCTGTTAAGGAGTACTACTTGAAGTTTAACCAGTTGGCCAAGTATAATCCTAATTTGATTTTTGACACCCGATCTATTATGAGCAAGTTCGTGATCGGCGTTTCTGGGTTTGTACTGAAGGAGTATAGGACTGCGATGCTGCATAGTGATATAAATCTGGATGGTTGATGATGTATGCCCAGTAGATAGAGGCGGATAAGAATAGAGAAAGAGATAGAGTGAGGGGTAACAAGAGGGATAGATCTGAGCAGCATGAGTTTATCTAACTAAGGTTCCATGGAGGGAACCACCCTCAATTTCAGAGGCGTCCATCTATGCCATCGCCTTCATCAGTTAGTGCTCCCGCGCCTAGAAGCAGGCAGGATCAAGGAGGTAGATCTCTTCTGTCTAGGTCGCAGAACAGTGTTGGTAACAGGCCTCATTATCCTTCTTGTGCTAAGTGTGGTAGGGATCATCTCGGTGAGTGTTTCGTAGATCTGAGGGGTTGCTTTGGTTGTAGAAAGCAGGGCCACAGACTTAGAGATTATCTTCATGCTAGACAGGGGAATAGAGATGCCCAACCTTAGGTACAGGCTACTAGTGCACCAGCTCCTGTACCTTGTCCCGCCCCTATTTAGGGCGCTTTATCTAGCATTGCTGGCAGTCAGCGCCAGAACATATTCTATGCCTTACCATCCCATCATGAGCTGGAGGACTCTCCCGATGTTGTTACTGGTATGCTCCGTATCTTTTGTCTTGATGTTTATGTGTTGTTAGACCCCAGGTCAAGTCTCTTTTATGTGAGCCCACTTGTAGCTGTGAATTTCAAAATGAGTCCCGAAAAGATTCCTGAGCCTTTCCTAGTCTCCACACTCGTAGGGGCGTCAGTTGTTGCTAAACAAGTGTATAAAGATTATCCTGTTACTGTTCTTCATAGAGTCATACTTGCTGATTTGATAGAGTTAGACATGATGGATTTTGACCTTATTCTGGGTATGATTGGCTTCATTCTTGTTATGTATCTATAAACTATTGTACCCTTGTGGTCAAGTTTCAGCTTCCTGATGAACCAGCTTCTGAGTGGTCTAGGAGTTCGGTATCTCTCAATAGTTATTTTATCTCCTATCTCAAAGCCAGAAAGCTAATATCCAAGGGTTGCATCTATCACTTAGTTAGAGTCAAATACACCAAGTCCGAGGTTCCAACTATTCAGTCAGTCGATATTGTTAATGAGTTTTCAGATGTGTTTTGGAAAGATCTCCCAAGGGTACCTCCCAATAGAGAGATAGAATTCAGGATTGACCGTCTTCCTGATACTAGGCCTATTTCTATTCCTCCATACCATATGGTACCTGCAGAGCTTAAGGATTTGAAAGAGAAACTCAAGGATCTTTTAGACAAAGGTTTTATTAGGCCCAATATTTCTCCTTGGGGTGCACCTGTCTTATTCGTGCAAAAAAAAGACGGTTCTTTGCGTATGTGCATTGACTTTCATTAGCTTAACAAGGTCAAAACCAAAAATAAGTATCCTCTTTCAAGAATTGATGACCTGTTTGATCAGTTGGAAGGTGCAAGTAATTTCTCCAAGATAGACCTTAGATCCGACTATCATCAACTTAAAGTGAGGGAATGTGATATTCCAAAGACAGCCTTCCGAACCCACTATGGTCACTTTGAGTTTCTATTCATGTCTTTTGGGCTAACCAATACCCCAACAGCTTTTATGGACCTAATGAATCGAGTGTTCAAGCAATATCTTGATATGTTTCTCACAGTGTTCATAGATGACATCCTTGTCTACTCCCGGAGTGAGCATGATCATTCAAATCACCTTAGAATTGTCTTGCAAACTCTTAGAGGTCACCAATTGTTTGCCAAATTCAATAAGTGTGAATTTTGGCTAAGGCCTGTAGCCTTTTTGGGTCATATCATTTCAGCCAAAGGTATTAGAGTTGATCCCTAAAAGACAGAAGTTGTGAAAAATTAGCATAGACCTATCTCCTCATTTGACATTAGAAGTTTCTTGGGTCTAGTGGGCTACTACCGCCGTTTTGTTAAAGATTTCTCCTCTATTGTGTCTCCTATGACCCGGTTGACCCAAAAGAAAGTTAAGTTCCAGTGGTCAAATTCCTGTGAGAAGAGTTTTTAGGAGTTGAAGACTCAACTTACTTCAGCGCTTGTGTTGACTTTGCCAGATGGTACAGATGGTTTTGCGGTGTATTATGATACTTCTAGAATTAGTTTAGGTTGTGTGTTGATGCAAAGAGGTAAGGTTATAGCCTACGCTCCTAGACAGTTAAATCCACATGAGTAGAATTACCCAACCCATGATCTTGAATTAACTGCTCTGGTCTTTGCTTTAAAAATCTAGAGACACTATCTTTATGGTGTTCATGTTGATGTGTTTACTGATCATAAGAGACTGCAATATGTGTTTACTCAGAGGGAGTTGAATCTTAGGCAAAAGAGGTGGTTAGAGTTGTAAAAAGACTGTGATATAAGTGTGTTGTATCTTTCGGGCAAGGCCAACGTAGTGGTGCATCGCCTTAGCAGATTTTCTATGGGTAGTGTTGCCCATGTAGAGGAAGGTGAGAAAGAGTTACCTCGTGATGTACATTATTTGGATAGATTGGGTGTTAGGTTGCTTGATTCAGTTGAGGGAAGTACTTTGGTGTAAAGTAGTTCTGAATCATCTTTAGTTTTGGAAGTGAAGGAGAAGAAAGATAGAGATCCTAGTTTGGTCAGACTAAAGGAGACAATTAAGGACCAAAAGGTAGAGGTTTTCTCCTAAGGGGGAGATGGCGTGTTAAGATTGCAGGGTAGATTATGTGTTCCATGTATTGATGATCCAAGGTAGAGGATTATGGATGAAGTGTATGGCGTGCGGTATTCCATTCATCCCAGCACTACCAAGATGTACTGTAACTTACAGGAAATTTATTGGTGGAAAGGTATAAAGAAGGATACAACTAGGTTTGTAGCAAAGTGTGCAACATGCCAACAGGTTAAGATAGAGCACCAAAGACCTGGTGGTGTAATGGAAGAGTTTGGTTTACCCAATTGGAAATGGAAGGTGGTGAATATGGACTTCGTGATCGGGTACCTCTTTCACGTCGTCATCATGATTCTATTTGGGTTGTTGTGGATAGGCTAACTAAGTCCGCGTATTTCTTGCCAGTGATCATATCTTATACAACTAAGGATTATGCTAAATTGTATATCCTGGAGTTAGTTAGGCTACATGGAGTTCCCTCATCCATAATTTTGGATAGGGGCACTTAATTTACTTCTCAGTTTTGGAGGGCATTTCAGCAGTGTCTTGGTACCTAAGTTCTTTTGAGTTCTTCTTTTCATCCGCAGATAGATGGTCAGGCTGAGAGGACCATTTAGACCCTAGAAGATATGTTGAGGGCGTGTGCTCTTGATTTCAAAGGTAGTTGGGATGAGCAATTGCCATTGATAGAGTTCACCTATAACAATAGTTACCATGCTATCATCGAGATGGCATCATTTGAGGCTTTGTATGGTAGAAGATGAAGATCACCCATAGGTTGGTTTGAAGTGGGTGAAGCTACCGTGATTGGGCCTGATGCAGTATTTGAAGCTATGGAGAAAGTTAAGTTGATTAGAGAGAGGTTAAATATAGCTCAGGGTCATCAAAAGTCATATGCCGATGTGAGGAGAAGAGATCTTGAGTTGGAAGTGGGTGATTTAGTGTACTTGAAGATTTCACCCATGAAAGGGGTGAAGAGGTTTGGGAAAAAGGGAAAGCTTAGTCCCTGTTATGTTGGGCCGTATAGAATCTTGAGCCGTGTTGGTAATGTAGCCAATGAGGTTAAGTTGCCCGCAGAGTTGTCAGTTGTTCATCCTGTTTTTCATGTATCCATGCTTAAAAAGCATATTGGTGATTCTGTTGTAGTAGATCCCTCAGAGAGTTCTGATATTCAGAATAGTCTTTCATTTGATGAGATTCCTATTGAGATCCTAGATTTTTAGATCCGTAGGCTGAGGAACAAAGAAGTTCCCCTAGTCAAAGTTTTGTGATGGAACCAGTCAGTTGAGGGCGCTACTTGGGAGGCAGAAGCAGACATGCGAGTCAAGTACCCATACCTCTTTTCCGCGATGTTAGATCAATCTGAAGGTATTATTCTTCCCTAATTCAACCCTTCTTATCTAAAGTTCAGCTATGTATCTATTCTTGCATGAGTTCTTGCAATTTTTGAGGTATTCAAGAGTTTAGAGAGATTTTGAGCCGTCTAGCAAAAAAAAAATAATTTCTTCAGCTATGTGTACTCTGTTTTACCTATGTTCCTAATCTAACTAGCGACATTCGAGGGCGCATGTTTTCAAGGGGGAGATATTGTAAGACCCTGCAAAATTCTCTCGTAGAATGAGCCTTAGGGCGTGTTAAGTGAGGCGTAATTCTGGCCCTAAAAGATTGAAAAATGACTTCCTAAGTGAGCATCGTGTTAACCATATAGAATTTCCCTAATTTTGAATTTTTATCACATGAGAAATTTTATAAGCTTTCCCTCGATATAAGATTCGCCCAAATCCGATACCCGGTAAGAAGTTATTGCTAATTTAAGTCCTGGTCGTAAAACAGTGTCATTTTAGTGCTTGGCGCATCACGGAGAGGGTCTATTTGACAATTGTCAAATTCCAATGGAACTCCATAATAGTGGCGTGTCGCAGGGGACCCCAATTTCTCAATAGTCAATTTCCAGTGGCCTAGCGCGATTGTGATGCAGCACACTGAAGTTCTAGGTCCTAACCAGTGGGACAATGTGATGGCTCCGCATCGCGGTGACTCCCAGATTCCCATTTGTCAATTTCCAGTGAGCCACTGCGATAGTGGAACGTCTCGGTGGCCCATAAAATTGAGTTCCTAGTTCTATATTTCTAGCTTCGTACAAAAGTTAAAAGGGGCACTTTGGACTTTTTTCAAGCCTCTTAAACCGTGCAAACACCAAATTAAAATCAATTACAAGCATTCTATGAAGTTTTTCTCAAGTTTTATCTCAACAAGAACACTAAGTATCCAAAACCTCTTCCAAGAATCTCAAGAATCCACTATAGATTTTCTAAATTGAGTAAAGATTCAAGGTTCCCAAGTCAAGGGCTTCAAGAACCCTCATTCAAGAGTACGGATAGAGTTCCAAAAGCAAGAGTTCATCCAAAGCTTCTAATTCAAGGTATGTGGGGTTTTGAACAAGGTAAATCCTTTCGCCCTTGTACCCAAAGGCTTATTTAAACTACAATTCTCTGCAATTTATGAGATTTTACATGAAATTGAATTGGGGTTTTTCACCCATTATTATCGATTACAATATTTTGATGCTTCCCATGAATTGAGAGTCTAATGGCATGATTTTCACATGTTTTCTTGAGAAATTGCTGTTGGGTCTATACCCTATGATTTTAATCCTTGAGAATTTAATAGTTGGAATGTTTGAGATATTGAAGTATATGAGTATGTTGAGTTATGAGCTAAATTGCTGTAAATTCCAGATTTCTATATGATTTATGAATAGAGCATTTCCTCCGTATTTCCTTTCATATGATATGACTATGCTAGTGTTTGAATTATTTCATCTTGAAATGAGTGTTATTAGTAGAAACAGGCTCAAAGGGTTATCTTGGGGCTACTTGTAGACTTAAGCACCGTGTGACGTCCCGGGAGGCAATTTTGGGTCGTTACACCCCTCTTGAATTTCAATTGGTATTAGAGAAGGTTTCGCCGATAGCATTGTTTAACCGCAAGTGAGTGATGATCAAATGGCGAGTTATCAGATTTCCGTTGCTCTTCTTTAGAATGGTCACTCCTCCACAAGACCATTGTACTTTAATGGACAACCTTACTCTTACTGGAAGAATAGGTTTAGGATCTTTGTATAATCAAATGACTTTCAAGCATGGGTTATTATTAAGAAGGGTCCAAAACCGACTCTAGGACTCAAGGAAAAGTCAAAGTACAAAGAGAAAGAATCTAGCAGTTCTAACATTGAAGATCTTGAAATCTTCGAAGTCACAAAAGAATAGCAAAAGGTAATTCAAACTAACGCACGTGCTATAAGTTTGATTTTGTGTGAAGTTAGCGGAGAAGAATACAACAAGATCTCAATGTGTGAAATACCAAAATAAATGTGGAACAAACTGGAAGTAACCTATGAAGGAACCACTAAAGTCAAGAAGTTAAAAATTGTTGCTCTTGTCAATGAATACGAGTTATTCAAAATAGATGATAATGAAACAATGTTCGATAGATTCAGTGAAATCATGTGCAAACTAAAATTAGTGGGGATGATTTATCCTCACAGCCTCCAAGTCCAGAAGCTACTCTAAAGTCTCCCAAAAACTTGGGAAACCAAGGCTGCCATTTTGGAAGACGGAGATCTTCATAACATATGACGAACTGTGAGGTAACCTTGTTGCATATGAGAAAAATTATATCATCAGGTTTCACAAGGATGAGAAGAATAAACTAGTAGCCTTCAATATTGCTCCAACTAGAGAGGAGGATATTCTAGAAGATGCCAACAATGAAGGAATGACCCTCATCAGCAGGGGGATAAGACAGATCATGAGACAGAGACAACAAAGATCCCAAGAAGGCACAACCAATGACTCCACTAGAAATGATGATCTCTGTTACTACTGTGGAAGGCCTGGACACTTCAAACAAAATTGTCCAGAATTGAGACTACGATAGTCCAAAAAAATCAAAATTTTGGATCCTGGAGCAATGAAGATGAAACTGAAGAAGAAATAGAGGCTGCCAATATATGATTTATGGCGATAGGTAAACCTAATGAGGAACAGGTCTGGAAGATCTATAAAAAGGAAATGTGGGTCATTGACGGAGGATATTCCAGATATATGACTAGAAAGAAGGATAACTTTTCCTTCCTAACGTAAGTAGATGGGGGTTCAGTCAAATTTTGTGACAATGCTAGAGATAATGTTATTGGAGTCAGCTTAGTGAGACTCAGCTTCTCATGCAAATTCACCATAGTATACCTAGTAGACGGAATCAAACACAACCTTCTCAGCATCAGTCAACTATGTGATGCTGGATTTGGAGCCCTCTACAAAGCTGAAAGCAGCTCTATTGAACATAACAAAGGAAATATCTCTCTTATAGATGAATGCACTGATAACATTTATGTTTTAAATAGTCCTAATTTTTCCACCTTAACCTGCCTCACTGTACAAGCCAATGATGCTTGGTTATTGCACAGGAAGCTCGGGCATGCTAGCATGCATATTATTGGGAAATTGTCTAGGCTTGATTTGGTGAAATGTCTGCCAAAACTCAAGTTTAAAAAAGATCACATCTGTGATGCCTGCCAACTGGGTAAACATACCAGAATATCTTTCAAAGCCAAAGACATTGTTTCTACTACCACGCCTCTCTAAACAATCCACATAGATCTATTTGGTCCTACCAAGACCGCAAACATTGGTGGAAAATGACATGTATTTGTCATAGTTGATGATTACTCATGATTTACTTGGGTTATGTTTCTTCCACATAAACACGAAGCTTTCACAAACTTTTAGATTTTTTGTAGAAAAATATAGAGAGAAGCTGGGCACTTTATTACATATGTTCACAGTGATCATGGAGGAGAATTGAAAAATAAGGTGTTTGAAGAGTATTGTGCACAGAATGGATACTCTCAGAACTTCTCCTCACTGCGATCTCTTCAATAAAATGGTGTAGTAGAATAGAAGAACCGGTCCCTACAGGAAACTGTCAGGAAAATATTGTTAGAACATAATCTCCCAGATCATTTTTTAGCAGAAGCAGTCAGTACAACATGTCATATCATTAACAACTGTCTGATCAGACCTATTTTGAAGAAAACTCCCTATGAACTATGGAGAGGAAAGAATCCCAACATCTTCTATTTTCATCCCTTCGGCTACAAATGCTTTATTCAAAATAATGGTAAGAATACCCTAGGAAAACTCGACCCACAAAATAATGAAGGTATTTTCCTTGGGTACTCTCCCACTAGTCGTGCTTGCAAGGCTTCTAATAAAAGAACTTTGTGTGTTAAGATATTTGTGCACATTGTTTTTTCTGAATCTAACCACCTCCCTACGAGTATAAGTGTTGATGAAGAGCAGTTGAGTACTATACAGAATAGAAAAAATCATAGTAGAACTCCAGAGCCCTCCCAAGACAAGTCGAATACATCCTTGATAGAGTCAACTCCCACACCAGAAATAGTGAAGCCAAATATTCCGAAAGAAGGAAAGTATGATGCCATTCATCAAAATGAACTTATCATCAGAAATCCAGAAGATAGAGCCCAAACTAGACCGTCATTAAGGAAATAGGTATCTATTGCCCTTATGTCCCAAATTAAACCAAAGAAAATGATGAAGCTCTCAATGATGAATCATGGGTTGAAGCTATGAAGGAAGAACTAGAATAATTTGAATGAAATTAGGTTTGGACTCTAGTTGAAAGACCAAGAAACTGCTCAGTAATTAAAACAAGATGGGCCTACAGAAATAAGGTAAATGAAGAAGGTAAAGTTATTAGAAACAAATCCAGGCATGTAGCTCAAGGCTACTCTCAGTAGGAAGGTATTGACTATGATGAGACATTTGCCCCCGTGGCAAGGTTAGAGTCAATACGAATCTTATTAGCTTTTGTCGTGTTCAAATGTTTTAAATTATATTAAATGGACGTAAAAAGTGCTTTCTTAAATAGGTTTATTCATGAGTAAGGTTTTATAAAACAACCTCCTGGATTTGAAGATCCCTCATTTCCAAATCACGTTTTCAAGTTATCAAAAACACTCTACAGGATCAAACAAGCTCCAAAAGCTTAGTATGAGAGACTGACGTACTTTCTATTAAAAAATAATTTTCTAAGGGGTAAAATTTACACAACTCTATTCATTCAAAATCTTGATTCAAATCTCCTAATTGTGGAAATTTATGTTGACATCTCCATGTGCGAGAATTTTGCTAATTTGATGAAAGGAGAATTCAAAATGAGTCTTATGGGTGAGCTCACATTTTTTCTGGGACTACAAATCAAGCAAACTCCCAAGGGAAACTTCATCAGTCAATCCAAATACACGAAAGAACTCATCAAAAAATTTGGCATGGAAAAGGGAAAGGCCTATGGAATACCTATGAGCCCATCCACAATCATTGATTCAGACCTGGCTGGAAAATATGTTGATGAAAAGATGTGCCAGGGAATGATCGGATCTCTACTCTACTTAACTACAAGTCGGCCATATATTATGTTCAGTGTGTGTAAATATGCCAAATTCAAGTCGTCACCTAAGGAATCTCAAATCACTGCCATTAAACGAGTCATCCAATATCTAATAGGAACTCAAGACCTTGGTCTATGGTGTCCCTTCTCCTCACACTTTAATTTAATCATATATTCAAATACTAATTTTGCAGGAGACAAGAGAGACAGGAAGAGCATCAGTGGAACATATCAAGTTTTTGGTGATGCTCTTATTTCATTGCATAGCAAGAAAAAAACTTTTCTTGCTCTCTCGATCACAGAAGTTGAATACATAGCTGTCGGAAGCTGTGGAACTCAAGTCCTATGGATTATGCATTAGCTTCTTGACTTTGATTTATCTTTTGAATCTGTTTCCTTTATGTCTGATAATACCAATACCATCAGTCTATCTAAGAATATTGTGCATCACTCTACGGCTAAACATATTGATATCAAGCTCATTTCACTAGAAACCATGTCAAACACGGTGACTTTTGCCTAAAATTTGTTGACTCCAAAAATCAACTAGCAGATATCTTTACAAAACTTCTACTAGAAGAAAGATTTTGCTCTCTACAAAAAATGCTTGGTATTCTTAGCATTCATGATATTTAACAAAATAAAAACTGCTTTATTTTTGGTGCATTTCTCTGTTTACACATTACCTGTGTGTTGTTTCCTTTTGATTATGTCAAAGGGGGAGAAACGTAGAGACATTAGAGTAGCCTAGCAGCCTACCATTCAGGGGGAGTAGAGCAAGTTCACAAGTCTGCTAATACTTACACAAGTCAGGGGGAGCAAGCTAACAAACAGGGAAGTTAACTGATGTTTACTACTGTTGTCATTATAAAAAAGGGGGAGATTGTTAGTCTCATAAGTTTTTGTTTCAATAATGACAAAGTAACAAGTATATATATGCAGCTGCTAAAGATAATGAAAGTCGGCCCCAAAAATAGACGGACATCAAGAATGGAAGGACATACACGTATCCAAGGAAAATCAATCACAACAAGAACAAATAGAAGGAGAATCTCAACTCCAAATCATCTCAAGATATTGGAAGATATGAAAGATCTTGACATGGCAAATGAAACCAAAAACAATTCAAAAATATGGCAAGCAAATCAATAAAATATTATGTAAATGGAAGAAGGATAACAATCCCAAAATCAAGGCAGACCACATCAAACCGAAAAAAAAGATAACAAGCACATTTGGAAAGCAATCAATTTCTATAGAACCAAAAAACAGATCACGGACATATCTAATATAGTTGGTGTATCATACGGCAATATTCCTCAACCAAGAAATCAATTTAAATCTATGATTGAGAAAAGATCTCTTGGGTTTCCTTGTGAAGAGTCACAATCGAAGACTATAAAATAAGAAGATCGAAGGCAAACACTACTTACACAACTGCAAGGAGAAAATTCAAAGTGTGAAATTCTTAGTCTTACAAAGCTCTGTAACTTTAGTTTACAATTGTTATATACAGAGTAGGATTGATTCAACTTTATAATATCAACTGAAGCTGTGTCATAAGATCTGAAGAGCAAAATAAGTCTTTAGAACTTGTTTCCTATCGTTATACTCGAGCCAAACTTTCAACGATCTAAGGAAACTTCGAAACCCAAGGGGACTGGACGTAGGCACTACATTGGGGTGTCGAACTAGGATAAATCTTTGTGTTGTTACTTTACTTATTGTTACTTTCTTGCTTAACTATTTTGAATTTAATCTATTTTTAAAATATGATCTGTAGGTGAGTCGACTGTGAAGGGTCAGTGTTGACTCACAGAAAAAAAATTTCAATTTATCCCCCCCCCCCCATCCCGAATTTCAATTTTTCCAAGTATACAACTAGTACCCTTGACCTGTGCCCCTGTAAGAATAAAATCACTAGAGGTTTGAACACTCAAAACCCAGTGATATTTGTCTGCTAGCCAGAATATAAGATATAATCCCCATAGGTGTGCGGCTAACAAAACACTGCCACACAATTGAGGTATGCTAGTAAAGGCTAAGGTAATGGTATTAGCAAAAAAATCCAAGACCGTATGGTATGGAGATAACCAATCCATGCCTAGAATCACATCAAAGTCTACCACATCTAGGACAATAAGACCAATCTACATATCAAACTCATGAACAGTCTTCAAATAAGATCTATATACCTGATCCACTACTAAAGAATCACCCATAGGGGTAGCTACACGCAATCACATAGATAAGTACTCTAAACATTAACCCAGCAGTGATGCAAAATCAGTGAAAACACATGAAAATGTGGAGTTGAAATCAAACAAAGTAGAAGCTGGATGATGGCATAAAAAAAACATACATGTGATTACAGCATCTGAATCCTTAGCCTTTGGTCTACCTGGTATAATATACAAATAATCTTGTCCACTACTTGACTTGGTGTTTTTCCGACCATTTGTCCTACCTCCCTACAAACCACCTCTTCTACCTCCCTACGACCATCTTTAGAACCCTAGGGACCACCCCCATGACCCTATACACCACCCATGGCTGGCAACAACACTGATATGAGCCACTATGTAGTGTAAACTAAAGGCTCAATTATCCCATGTTGGGATACTCACGGACAAAGTGTCCAATAACCCCGCAGTCATAACAAGCAAAGACACCCTATACTGTCTTGAAGGTCCGATGTATCTAGAGTAACTTCCCCGACTCAACGATCCTGAAACACTCCTCAGTGTTTGTCTACTACTCTGACCACTGGAACCACTATAACTAAGTTAACCCTTGTCTGATATCTAAAGAGGTGCCTAAAAGGGGCTAACTAGGTTGACCCTAATATTTTTATTGGGGGTACCTACTGTGAAAAACCCATCCTTTGAATTGTGAGCTACTTGTCTCTTATAGTAACTGCCCTGGTAATGAGGTGTAAGGCCCCGCAAAGTTCCCTCCCAGTTTGAGTTGTAGGGCATGTCGAGTGAGGCGTGATTCCGACCCTAAGAGATTGAGAAGTTGCTTCCTAAGTGAGTAACGTGTTAACCATATAGAATTTATATAATTTCTACTTTTTATCACGTGCGAAATCTGATAAGATTTCCATCAGTATAATATTTTTCCAAATCCGACACTCGGGTAAGAAGTTATGGCTAATTTAAGCCTTAGTCGTAAAACTGCATCATTTAACTACCTGACGCATCGCGGAGAGGGTTGATTTGGCAATTGTCAATTTCCAGTGGAATCCCGCGATAGTAGTGCATCGAGGAGGAGTCCCAGATCCTAACCAGTGGGAAAACATGATGGCTCCGCATCACGGAGGCTGCTAATTTCCCAATTGTCAAATTTCAGTGAGCCACCACGATAAGTGGCGCGTCGCGGAGGACAATGAAATCGGGTTCCAGTTCAATTTTTTCAGTTTTGGACAGATGTTTAAAAGGGCACTTTGGATCTTTTCCAAGCCTATAAAATTGTGGAAACACTAAATCAAAACCATTTACAAGCATCTTATGAGGTTTTTCTCAAGTTTTCTCTCAACATAAATCCTAAGTATCGAAACCTCTTCCAAGAACCTCAAGAATCCACCATGGATTTCCTAAATTTAGTCAAGATTCAAGGTTCCCAAGTTAAGGACCTCAAGAACCCTCATTCTAGAGCACGAATAGAGTTCCAAAAGTGAGAGTTCATCAAAAGTTTCTAATTCAAGGTATGTGGGGGTTTTTAACAAGGGTAACCCTTTCACCCTTGTTCCCAAAAGGCTATTTACATCATGAAATTCTTGAAATATATGAGGTTTTTACATGAATTTGAATTGAGGTTTTCACCCATTATTATTGAATGCATTATATTGATATTTTCCATGAATTAAGAGTCAAATGGCATGATTTCTACATGTTTTATTGAGTATTTACAGCTGGGTATAAACCCATGATTTTACTCCTTGATAAGCTAAAATTTGCATTATTGAGATATTGATGCATATGGCTATATTGAGATTTTGAGGTAATTTGCTGAAATTCCTAGATTTCCACATGATATATGAATCTATATGCTATATATTATTCTTTTGATAAGCTTTAACTTGAGATTTAATTGTGGGTTAGTAAGCCCTATTTGAGACTTGGGAAATTATGAACTCTTGTTCTATGAGCACCCATGTTTTGAGTATTTTGAGATGATTGAGAAATGAATTGACCTAATGGTCGTTGAGCTTTGAAATCCACTTCACTATATGAGATTATCGATTTGATTATTGGGTTAGTGGTGAACCATGTGATTATTCTAAAAGTGGATTCTTTTTTTTATGAGATGAGCACAAATAATCTAAAGGGAGTAGTATTTAGCACTAAGGGGTAAGTTACTATGATTTCACACCCCAAAACTACGTGCCACCGTAGGTTAGGCCTGAGCTCGAGTTTATGATGATTATGACTGGGCTCGAGGACAAGTTTTATTTAGTGATCACTAGACCTAGGTTATACTCCCTGGCAAGAGTATGATACTCCTCTCCGATGTGGGGTCTCTTTCATAGGAGGACAAAACGTTGGACTCCATGTAGCTCGCATGGTATATGTCAGTTACGAGAACCTCCCGTGACATTTAGACTTCGAGATCAAATACCTATTTTTCCTTCCCTATAAGCTATTTTCCTAAATGGTTGAATTACAAAGATGTTTCCCCAACTAAAGTTTTTTCTTGATGTGAGTTATTTCCTAAATGAAAGCATCTTCCCTTGTTATAGTACTTTTATAAAGCCTTGAGGTAAGTTGTTTCCATAAACTAGAATGCCTTTTCATTTGAGATAGAGTGATTTCCCTAAAGCTTGAGATAAGATATTTTCCTAAAGTGAATGAAATGCCTTCAAGTATGTTTTCAAGTTATATGATTCCGAATTCTAAGTATATGAGTTCTAAATAGTTATGAAATGTTGATCATTGAAGAAGTTTTACTCTCCAAGAGACTTATGCATGAGTTGAAAGTATTGTTTAAAGTCCCTTAGCCTTTGGTTATTGAGAATAAGAGAAGATTTCAAATTTTGAGATTAAACAATGATGAATCACGAGATTTGTGTTACATGCTCCATTCTACATGACTTATGAGCTTTATATTTTATACTTGTTCAATCCATGTGAGTCGTCTCATAATGCATACATGATTTGATTAAAGAAATTTGTTACTATTTTATTCATATTCATTCACCCCCGCATACTCAGTACATTCCAAGTACTAATCCACATATATGTCTATGTGATACATTGTGTCATAATGTAGGTTCAGTTGCTCAGGCCCAGCCTCGACCGTGATTCTTTGAGTACCTTGCCTACGTTTTCTACAGTGGTAAGTCCTCATGATTTGAGGACCGATCTTCAGATATTTACACTAGAAAAGCCAAGCCTTAGCGCAGAATAATAGGTAACGAACCAACAAACAGAAATAAGAAAAGACCACATATAATGATAATAGAGTAATAATAAGCAACAAATAGAAAGGAAAGATATAAACTATATCAAATGACAGAAGGAAAAGGACTAAAATATATAAACGAATCCCATACAAGATCCCGTAAAGTCGGTACTAGAGCCAGTACTAAGAAATACCCAGAATACTATATAGAATCCAAAACATACAATATATATAAAAGCAGTATCGAGTACAAAAGACTAAACTGGAACAGATAGTGGCGGATCAACCTCGATGACAATAAACTCACCGTACTTTGAATATGTATAAAAATAAGTAGGAATCATGTCAACGCCAGCTGCTAGTACTTAGATCTGCATCAGGGTAAAGATGTAGCAGTGTAGTATGAGTACCAACGCAATGGGTACTCAGTAGGCTTCATTGATCGACTGAGCTTAATACAGAAAAAGTATAACTAAAATGCAAGGGTAAAGTCTAAGTCAATAGTAAATGGGGATAAAAAAGTAAACACTACCAAGTTACACAAATGTGATAAAGGAATAAGTAAAAGAAATACAGAAAGATAATTAAGACATGATATAGATATATATCAAATGTTACGCAAATTAAAACTACCTATCAAAAACTTGCATAATAGCACACAATTACCATAAATAAAATCAATCTAAAAATAGGGTAAGCCTAGCCTACCTGGATGCCAAAGCTAAGAATCTCTCTGAGAAGCCTCTAAATAGTGCTCTACTAGAACTCGAGCTTGAATAAGTTGATGTGGATAATTATTTTCTTCCTTTAATTGAGCCTAAACAACTTAATGAACAGATTTATTCCCTTCTTTTTCACATAGTGAGTCACTTTTGCTGACCTCTCTCTATCTATTTAAGTATGTTGGTTAATATATGTTAGCATCTTTTTTACTACTAAAAATAAATGCATTCCTATCGTTATTTAGGAATAAAATGCATGGTTATCATTAGTTTAGGCATAAAATGTCCATATTTCAAATACAAATAATGACACACATTATTACTTATAATTTTATACCCCTTCCTCCACTTTCACGTGGAATGGAGGTGGCAACAACTTTTACTGATCTCGTTATGTATATATCCAAGTATTGTACAAGTTTGTGGTAAAATAAATAAAATATATTGAATATACCATAATTAATAGAAAATTATTTATTATATAATAATAATATTTTAATATATCTAGATTTATCGTCTCCACTTAAAATATTAATAAGTTATAAAACTATTATAAAGTAATATAGAGATATTATAATTAAAGAATCTTATACAAAGTAAAAAACTTTTAGAAGGATAATAAAATTATATTTCAGTAAAATTCTAAAACGAATCACCCCTAGTATTTGTTGTTTGAAATATATAACATGACTGAGGGGTACTGTAGTTATTTTTATTTTGGTTAATGACCTCTATTTTGATTTTACTAGTATTTATTTTAGAAATAATCATTATCTCTCCAAAAATAGTGGTAAAAATAGATTACATGAATATATGTGTTATGACTCAATTCCGTCATAAGTGTCACCCACACTACTCACCCGGTGGGAGAACCATCTAAAACTAATCCATAAGTAGAAATATCCAATCCTAAATCAAAACATAAGTATAACAAATGCAGAACGTAGTACTTGACCAATCAGCCCTAGGAATCAAAAGTCGTCCGTACTAAAACTACTAAAGACTATCAAGAAGGGGATGGAATTTCAAAAATTGAATATAATTATAAGTCCAAAAATTAAAGAACTATGTCATAGATGAGAGATTTCCTGGTAGCCCAGAACAAGCTGCTCACCCTGAAATTTAGAATCAGCCACTGAAATTGAGGTCTCATAGGAGTCAATGGAATATGCGTTGCATTCATGAAAGTAAGAACAGGTGTAATATCAATAGATAACAAAATAATAGTGTACTAGTAGGGTCATTTGGCCAATCCAAGATGAGAATATTAACACTTATCTAAAACATAGTATAACAAGTTAGACCATACTCAAACAACATTCACTTAGCATAACAAACAACATTTCGTAGTTTAAGTAAAACCAACAACTCAACAACTTACTAAGTCAAGTTTAGTCAAGCCAAGTCAATAAATTAAACAACTATCAACCGTCTAAATATATTTCCTTGTACAGTCAAGGAACCAACAAATTCACTTGATCTTAGTACTTACACATTATGGGTAATACATCCACCCTCTAGCCATGACCTATATGGAATAATTTTTGTCCATATATTAAATCCAGACTCAACTGTCTGCCAACTTTATTTCACCAATAACCTGTGGAAATATTATAAATACCAAAACATCCCACAATTAGCAATAAGGTAGGTAAAAAATCATACAAGAACAAAATCATGTGCATTGACCATACCAAACAATATTCACTAACAACCCACATGACAAAGTAGTTAAAATGTACACATAATATAAATTGGATTAATCTACAATACCATCACCTATCTCGAACCAAGCTTGCACAACTTTTCTAAGCCCGAGCTTTACCCTTTTGTGTGCTCTTGGTCTAGAACATGTATATAAACATATAATTAGTGAAATGAACTATCATGTTGAGAATTATAATTCACACTCAAACCCCTAAGGTCAAGTTAATAATAATTCATTCCCTGTTCTAAGTCTTTTCAATTGCAATTCACCTAAAACTACTAATTACATGGATTAATTAGTGAATTAATGAAATACAAGGACAAATTAATCGTTAATAATAAAAAATAATTATCTTATTACATTTTTTCCTCCCCTTCACTAGAAAACAACAAAAATCCACCCTAAAACCCTTGCCCAACTCTGTATCTTAAAAATTGTAAGGCTTAATTATAAACTATAAGTTAACAAGAGATGAAATTCTTACCTTTATGAAGCCAAACAAAAAAAATTGATGAAAATCACCCCAAAATCGCCCCTCCTTTTCCCCAAAATAAGTTTTAAGAAAAGAAATTATTTTAGAGAAAAACCTTAACAGAAATGTGACTTCCGTCACTATAACAGTACCTACCGCTATAGCAGGCTCTGATCAAGTCTGACCGTCGCTATAGCAGGAATTTTTTTGCTATAGAAAAAATTTCTTTAGTGGTGTGCCATCGCTATAGCATCATAGATGAGACAAAATGTCCAGTGTTGCTCAAAAATTTCACTTTTTACAACACACCTTACACCAGATACATTCCAAATGGTGCCTTTTGCGCTAATATCAGATGTGGGAGTTCTACTTACCCATGTTCGGTTATATAGATTCCTATGGATTTATTATCATCTTAGCTAAATAAAAATCAAATCAAATACACCCAAACTTACAAAAATCAATATCAAAATTCCCTAAACTATACCTTACTTTGATTTCGCTCCAACTAGCCTAGCCTGAAATTTACAACTTTAAAACTGGAAAGAATATTAACATGGGACTTTTAATGGGAGGTTTATATATAACGATAAAAATGGTCATTACAACATATACCAATTTACCCATCATTCATCCTCAGATAATCAAACATAAAATAATAGGCTAAAAAAAGAAGAAAAGAGATTACCTGTATCATCAAACAACTGAGGGTACTTGTCCCGCATGTCCTACTCAATTTCTCAAGTGGCTTCCTCAACTAGAAGATCATTCAATTGAACCTTAACTGAATGAATTTCATTCGTCCTCAATTTTGAAACATCTTGATCTAGAATTGCTACTGGTTCCTCCTCTTAAGACAAGTCTTTATCCAGAAGAATTGAGTCCTACTTAATGCTTTAGTCTCTATCCACATGGTAACTTTCAAGCATACAAATATGAAATACTGGATGGGATCCCAACATCCCCAGTGATAGAATCAACCTATACGCAATTGGTCCCACCTTCTTAAGAACCTCAAGGGACCAATATACCAAGGATTGATCTTACCTCTCTTATCGAACATCATGACTCTCTTCATGGGAGACACCTTAAGAAAAACATGGTCCCTAATCTTGAAGTCCATTTCCCTTAATGTATGATCTACGTACTTCTTCTGAATACTTTGAGCAGCCAATAACTTTGTTTGAATGAAACTTACTTTCTCTTGATCCTTCATTACCAAGTCAGTGCGCAAAGGTTTGACTTTGCCAGTTTTAAACCATCTAATAGGTGACCTACACTTCCTTCTATAAAGTGCCTCAAATGGTGCCATATAAATATTGGAGTGATAGTTGTTGTCGTATGAAAACACATACAATAGAAGAAACTGATCCCAATACCACCAAGATCAATCACATATTCCCTCAGTATGTCCTCTAGCACCTGAATTATCCTCTTTGACTGTCCATCAGTTTGAGGATGAAAAGTTGTGCTAAATGTGAGATTAGTATCTAAATCCTCATGCAACCTATCCCAAAATTTGGAAATATACTTTGCATCTCTATCTGAAATAATAGTAAGTGACACCCCATGAAGTCTCATAATCTTCTTGGCATAGATTTTAGCTAACTATGGAGAGTTTTAGTCTACCCAAACTGATAAGAAGTGAGCTTCTTTCATCAGCCTATCCATTATCACCCAAATGGTATTGTACTTCTCCAAAGTCTAGCAATGTGCTCCCATTTTAATTTAGGTATAGGCATACTCTGAAGAAACCCCGTAGGCCTTTGGTATTCATACTTTCTTACACTTTTGACACTTGGACATATATTCCACTATGTCTCTTTATATCTTGAGCCACTTATAAACTTGTCTTAAATCATGATATAACTTGGTCATACTCATATGAATAGAATAACGCAAACCATGGGCCTCTGAAAGTACATCACAAATCAAAACACCAACCAAAGGAAAACATAGGCTCCTTTCAAACAACAACACCTCGATAGTGTCAAGGGTATCATCCACCACCTCCCCACTTACCACTTAATTCTGGAGTGCATTCAGTTTCTCAAACTTCTTGGCCTTAATATGCTCTACAAATGTTGATTATACCTCAAAACTAGAAAACACTCCACCCCTGTTTGAGACTTCAAACTCCATACTTAGAGATGCTAAAGTTTAAAGCTATCTAGATAAAGGTCGTCTGGACACCCTTAAGAATGACAAACTACTCGTACTTACACCTTTGTGGCTCAATGTGTCTGCACCACATTAGACTTACCTGGGTGGTATTGAATAGTCACATTATAATATTTCAACAACCCTATCCATATCCACTGATTTAGATTCAAATTCCTTTAAGTAAATACGTACTATAGGATATGATGTTTTATGAAAAATCACACACTTGACACCATAAAGATAGTGTCTCCAAATCTATAATGCAACACTGCCACTACCAACTCTAAGTCATGTGTTGTATAGTTTTTTTCATGAGGCTTCAACTGCCTTGAATCATAGGAAATGACATTCCTATCCTGCATTAACACAACACCTATGACCAAAAGTAAAGCATCATAAAACACTATAGAGTCTTTATCTTCAACCAGTAGCGAAGGATAAGCGTTATAGTCAAGAGTGTCTTGAGCTTTCAGAATCTCTCCTCACATTGATATGACCAAAAATATGGAACTTTCTTCTGAGTCAACTTTGTTAAGTGTATTAAAATGGATACAAAATTCTTGACAAACTTGTTGTAGTAATTAGCAAGAACCATAAAGCTCCTTACCACGATCATTGAACAAGGACGAGTCTAATATTTAACTATCTTAATCTTTTGGGGACCATCAGCACCCCTTTTTTAGAAACCTCATGTCCCAAGAAGGCCATCAAAGACAAATAGAGCTCACACTTTGAAAACATAGCAAATAGCCAGCGATTCTTCCTTAGAATCCCTATAACTATACGAAGGTAACATGCATACTCTTTCTTACACTTGGAGTAGACTAGAGTATCATCAATATACATGATAGCAAAAGAATCCTAAAATTATTTAAAAATACCACTCATCAAGCTCGTAAGGGCTGGAGGTGTATTAGTCAACCCGAAAGACATCATCAAAAAATCATAATGGCTATACCAAGTTTTAAAAGTTGTCTTTGGTATGTCCTACGGTATTATTGTCAACTAATGATAACCCGACCACAAATCAATCTTTGAAAATACTAATTCACCATATAACAAGTCAAACAAATTATCTATGTGAGGTAGGGGATATTTATTTCTGATAGTAACCTTATTCAGTTGTTTAAAATCAATGCATATCCTCAAACTATTATCTTTCTTCTTAATAAAAAGAACCTAAGCACCCTACGGTAAAACACTTAGATGAATAAAACCTTTGTCAAGTAGTTCATGCAATTAAGTTTTGAGCTCTCTCAACTCTTTTGGAACCATTCTATAAGGAAGAGTTCATGTAGGCGAGTGCTTATCTCTAAGTCAATGTAGAAACTGATATCTTTATCCAAAGTCATTCTCAATAGGTTTGAAGAAAACGCATCCTAAAAGTTAGAAACTACCAAAACTGACTCTATAGAAGGGGACCCCATACTTACATTCTAGAGATAACCTAAAGTTCTAAACATCCCTTCACCACTAACCTTTTGGTCCAGAAAAATTATATAATTCTCACTGGCTTAGCCTTATACACTCCATTCCACCTTAGTTTATCTATTTTTGTCATAGACAGAGTCACTGTCTTAGCATTACAATTTAAAACATCATAATATGGAGATGATCAGGTCATACCTAAAATTACATTAAAGTCCAACATATCCAAAATAATCCAGTCTACCTAAGTTTGAAAACGCATAAATAATACATGACAAGAATAGTAAACATGTGTTATAACCACAGACTCACTCACTAGAGTAGAAATATAAATAATGTAATTAAGTACATCATAAACCAGATTCAGTCTCATTGTAAATTAAACAGATGCAAAATAATAAGCATACCTCATATCAAATATAATAGAAGTTATTTGGTCACAAATAGAAATAGTACATGTGATCATCGTATCAATAGCCTCAACATCAGCCTTTCCAAAAATATATAACAATGAGATAGGTCATCAATCATAGTTATCCCCTTTCCCCATTTTGATCCTCCCTTTGCGCTGCTATTTTCTTGACTATCTCAACCACCTACCTAATTTCACCATCCACGTTGTAGATGATCCTTACCATTACCTTCTCTCTCTTATCTTCTGGAATAATAGCACATGTCTACTATTGTGCTTGAGCATTCACCTATCTAACAAGACACTCCCTTCTAAAGTAATAAATAACACCATAATGGTAACACCCTCGCTCGAGGAAAGGCCGACTAAAAAATAAGTAAGAAGCCCCTTGTCCTATAATAGTCTGTTTCTATAAAGAAACCTTAGTTAGAACTACAGTAGAAGCTAGCAAGACCGGCTAAAGATAGGCCAAGTAGCCCTACAGATCAAGGCCCTTAGTGTAAGACCCACTAAAATTTCTAATATTATAGGAGTTCTTGGCTAATACCTTAGCCAACCCTCTTGCATTATCCCCTCTAACTTTTTTACATAATTAGAAACTTCATTGAACCCCTTTCAGTAAAAGTCATAGACACAGATAAAATTTGAAGATAATATTTTAAACCCTTAATGAATAAGTGAATCCTCTCCTCCTCAGTAGCCTACAACAAAGTGGCATAGTGAGATAACAAATAGAACTTAGCCTCATAAGTTATAACTAACATATCACCCTTCTCCAAAGCTAAGAACTATTCCT
This sequence comes from Capsicum baccatum var. pendulum, assembly GCA_030864225.1. Taxonomy (NCBI): domain Eukaryota; kingdom Viridiplantae; phylum Streptophyta; class Magnoliopsida; order Solanales; family Solanaceae; genus Capsicum; species Capsicum baccatum. Next base: position 60,865,690 of record CM061550.1, on the reverse strand, counting down.
TCTTGCATTCTTGAAGAGCACAAGGCACATACTTCTCTAAGAATAGACCATGAAAATACTCCCAAGTCAATGGGGGCGAATCAGCGACCGGCATTCTACCAATATTCTCCAGCATTGCTAAGAATTATTTTCCAACAAAAAAGTCACAAACTTAACTCCATGTTTCTTCACAATAATGAAATACCCTAGGTTTTGGAACCTTAAAAAATTTGTTAAATTTTTTAGTTTTTGATCAAGATACGACTATGGGGTACAAGTTGTATGCTATGGTACGATTGGTATGGTCTTATCGTATGCTGACTAGTGTTGTTTAGTGGGTTGGATTTGGGTTTTTCCAATATAGCTGGGTATGATTTGTACCATGGACTCGTATGCAGGCAGTATTCAAACTTTCTTTGATTATATTGTGCCAGGGATACAATTTAGGGTACTAGTTGTATGCTTGAATTTGAACTAGTTTGGGTAAGTCGTATATTTGGTAATGTGGGGTACAATGGGGAGAACTTAGGTACGCGTGGTGGGTACCACTCGTATTAGAGGATACGACTAGTATGGGATGGTCATATCCTATGGCAAAGATTTTGTGCAATTTAAGTGGGGATAATTTGAATATTTCCCTACTTAACCTATTAAGGACCTATGACTTATATCATACTTGGGAGGTTATTTACCCTATTATTCTAATCTTAAACACTTAGCAACTCTCTCTAATTCTCTCTAAGGATCTTGGTAAATGAAGGGTAGGGTTTCATCTAGAGGATTAATTTGGGGCTCATATGATTGATTTCTCTCCATTATCTTCGTAATATAAGGCATGTAATCCTCCTTTATTGTTAGTTACAACTAAAGGCAGATTTTATGCAATGCTTTCATGGCATGATTATTGAATGGTTTTGCAGTTTTCAAATATATATTAGAGTTTAGGTATTAAATACTTGGTTATGGTTTTCCCATGTTTTAATTATGTTTTTACATGATTTAATGGTGGGTTGGACAATTGGCTGCATAAGAATGGTTAATTTTTAATTGAAATTAGTTTTGGAAACATTATTCCCCCAACATATTTGATAAAATGTCTATGAGAATGCTTTTACTATATTATTGGACTTTTAATGGATTTATTGCATGGTATGGTTTGGTAATGGAATCCTAAATAGTATAAATGGTTTGGAATGGTTAAATAGTAAGGCTTGGTGGTCATTGTTATGGTTAATTATCCTTCATTATGGGGTACAAAGGAATCTCTAAAGTATACATGATAATGAATAACTTGTGGGGCACATGGGATTCCCCCAAGAAAACTCAATAATGGAATACTTGTGGTGTACATGGGATTCCCCATAGTTAACTTGATAATGTAATCTATGGGTACATGTGAATCTCTTTACATAAAAAGATTGGCTAAAGACATTGCTTGCAGGATATAGAGCTATAGTCGGTATGATGATACCACTATCTATAGCCTTGGTTAATAATATTGGAATAATGGTTTGGCTGGTTTTAATTGGGAAATAATATCGGGGTGTGATAGCTAACCATAAAGGTGCGAGTCCAATGGACAAACACTGGAAACTCATATTTTTCGACATGAAGTGGAGTCATCGTGACCTTATATGATACTATAAGGTACATGGAAATCCTCTAAGTATATTGTAGATATGCATTATAAAAAGAAAAAGTACTTGGGAATCACCTACTCTTATAGTATCTCCGGTTCGTGCAGCTACCCGCATCGGAGCCTATTCAGGAGGTTACAATGGACCCATATAGCCCATGGGTGGTTCTAGAATGATTAAGCTACACATACCTAGGTTAATGATTTTAAAGACATGCTAAACCCAACTTTCTTTCCCAATATGGTTATATATATATATATATGTATTATTTGTATACGTATGGTTGGTTACTTGGTGTTACTAGATGGAATTATTTTATCCTTATCCTGAGTTCATTCTAATTTTCACTCGCTAACCTATCTTCAGGCGGTTATATCCCTACGCGATGCAGGAACCATCCATTCTACTCCTCCTACTTAGTGATCGAATTCAGGATCAACTATTGGATTAAAGTGGTAAGCTTCCATATTCTGTAAGGTTCCATTTCATATCATGGATATCTTTACATACTTTAGTTTATTTATGGATACTAGTTATGTCTATGGTTGGGGGCATGTCCCAACCAGATACTATTTTTCTTTTGGTTAGAGGCTTTGTGTAACTATTATAGGTTAGAATGGGTGGTGTCGGTATTGGTGTCAACCTTAGTATTGGTATTGGGGTTGATACCATTGTACTGAACTTATTATTATTCCATGCTCTTGAATTCTTGTTTATATTATTGGAACTTATTTGGTTTATGGATTGGTTTGTGGTTGGTTCGATAAAGGTTATTGGTTGGATAATGAATGGTTGGACTTATTTGGGTTAGTCATGGTTATGGACTTGTCCCAGAGTCTAGATTGGTACATAAATGTTATCTTATTATACGTTCAAAATTTATTCAACACAGGATATGCGTAGGTTGGTTGGGTTCGGTAACAGGAGTAGTCTCCAGTCCTAGATGGACTTAAGATGCCCATTACGACAAGGCCCTAGTTGGTGTCATGTCAAGCTAGCATCAGAGTTTTAGGTTCATGGTCAATTGGGAGTCCACAAAGTTATGTCGAGTAGAGTCTCTTTTAAGGGTGTGTAGTATGCCACATTCATAAGAGAGAGGCTACAAGGTATTTAGGAATGTTTCACTTTCTTGGTATTTTATCTTCAAGCTTGGAGTCTAAGTCCGAGAATCTTCTCTAATCCTGGTTTGTTCATTTTTTTGATCATGCCTCAATGATCTGAGATGCAAGGTAACTCTTTTGTCCTAACTAGGGAAAATGTGTAAGGGACACAAGGGATCCATACTCAGCCTAGGGGTCCAGTCCTTAATATTGCGGGAGTTCCACCGGTTGCTACTAATCCTCTTCTTTATGAGGTGATGAATGTAGAATTTTGTCAATCAAATCATGTTATTGCTCAGTTAGTTATTGCTCATGCTGAGTGGGATGTATCTGGTGTTTCATGTGTTAAGGCCATAAGGGTTGGCCAGTTTATGAAGATAAATCCTCCTACTTTTATTAGTGTAAAGCTGGAGGAAGATCCTCAGGGTTTCTTGAATGAAATAGAGAAAATCTTCAGGGTGATGTAGGCCATGAATATGGATGGAGTAAATTTTGCAGCTTATCAGCTTAAGGATATGATGTACCAATGGTACGAGGAGCGGGATGATAATGTTGAGGAGTCTATTTTGTGGGAGACTTTCTCTACTACTTTGTTGGGTCATTTCTTTCCTCAAGGGATGAGGGAAGAGAAGGCGGAGGAATTTGTCAATCTAAGACAGGGAAAATGTCTGTCAAGTAATATGCCTTAAAATTTCATCAACTGTCAAAGTATACTCCAAAATTGGTGTCTGATATGAAGGCAAGGACGAGAAAGTTCACTTTTAGACTGTCTCAAGATTTGTTCCTTGAAAGCAAGACTGCATTGTTGATCAAGGATGTTGATATTTCTAGGTTGGTGGTTTATATGCAGTAGGTGGAGAAGGAAAAGAGGAAGCAGGAGATATCTATATCCTATCTTCGGGAGGCAATGAAGCATTTTTAGGGAAAAATCTCATTTTCTCGATTAATTTCCATGCATTGGGTCTGAGTTGGTTCTTAATCTGTATTAGTTCACTCTTTACGTAGATAGCTAGGACAAGGGGTGTGAAAGTCTAGAATCAGGACCTCAATCCCACTACTAGAGTTTCAATTAGGGGTTGAGGTTGACCTAGAGGTCGTGGGTAGTATAGAGCAGTAGCCTCAGTTTGAGATCATGCTAGGGATCCATCTCCTGATCCTTTCATAGCACTTGAGACTGAGAGAGCTCTAAATATTTAGCTACCACAGTAGCAGGTGGGCCAGGAGAAGCCCAGGCTACACCAAATTTTATATCTTATTCATTTCTTTGATATGCATTGTTATAGTTATTGTGGTTAGTTTATGGTCCGACGATCAGGGAGCTCAGCCAACATAAAAGGGTGGTATTAATTTAGGGGCACAACCTACAGCAGCGGCGCCAATGGTATAGGTTCAGCACCAGTACTCCCACAGCTGACAGCAACGCAGCCAGTTATGTCTTTATAGAAGGATAAGATGTTGGGCTAATTTTTTGGGACTCCAGGAGAGAATATTTATGAGTTACTATCCAATTTTGAGGAGAGGTTATGAAATATGGGGTTGGTTGAGTCGTGGGGAATATACTTTATTGCTTATTAGCTAGACACATAAACAAGGAGGTGGTGGAGATGTTATCTTGATTCCAAGCCAACTGGATCTCCATCAGTGACTTGGAATTAGTTCTTCGAGGCTTTCTGGGGGAAGTATATACCTCGTAATATGTGCGACCATCTTTGAGATGAGTTTTCTGCTTTAAGATAGGGCACAATGTCTGTGGCTTAGTATGAAGTGAGATTTCATGAGTTAGCCAGGCATCCAGTATGATTCTACTTATGGATTATGAGTGGATTCGATGCTTTGTTAGGGGATTGAAATTATTCGTTGGGCTACATAGAGTTTGGTGTCTTCAAGAAAGTCTTTTGTTTTATATTGCTGAGTATATTTATACTATAGAGAAGATAGATAATGAGGCCCAAGGGGTCAGTGATAAGAGACCTCATTACTAGGGTAGTTACTATAGGATCCAAGTGGTTCATAATTCAAAGGTCGAGGGTTTCATAGTAGGTACCACCACCAACAATATTAGGGTCAGCCTAGTTGGCTAGTTCAAGCATCTCTTCAGATATAAGACAAGGGTCAAGTCGGTTATAGTGGTTCCAGTGGCCATAGCAGCAGTCAGCCACAAAGGTATGTGTCAAGATCGTTGAGTTAGGGAAGTCACTCCAGATACATAGGTACTTTTAGATAAAGTAAAGTGTCTAAGGCAAGTTATGACTGTGGGATTATTAGACGCTTTGCCTGTTAGAGTCCCAGCCTGGGATGCTTGAGCCTTTAATTTAAACTACATAGAGGCTTATATTAGTGTCGTTGCTAGCCATGGGTGGTGCACAGGGTTGTGGTGATGGTCCCTAGGGTTCTAGAGATGGTTCATAGGGAGGTAGGAGAGGTGGTTTGTAGGGAGGTAGGACAGGGGGTCGGATAGGCACCCAATCTAGAAGTGGCCAAGATCATTTCTATATTATACTAGGTAGACTGAAGGCTAAGGATTTAGATGTTGTAATCATAGGTATGATTTTTGTATACCATCAGCCAGCTTCTTCTTTATTTGATTCTGGTTGCATATTTTTATATGTTTCCACTTATTTTGCATCACAACTAGATTTATATTTGGAGTACTTATCTATGTTATTTTGTGTAGCTACCCCCGTGGGTGATTATTTAGTAGTGGATCAGCTATATAGATCTTATTTGGTAACTATTCATGAGTTTGATACTCAGATTGATCTTATTGTCTTAGATATGGTAGATTTTGATGTGATTCTAGACATGGATTAGTTATCTCCATACTATGCGGTCTTGGATTATTTTGCTTAGACCAGTACCTTAGCCTTGCCTAGCATACCTCGATTGTGTGATAGGGTTCTGTTAGCCGTGCACTGATGGGGATTATTTCTTATTTTTGGTCTAAAAGACTAATATCAATGGGTTGTGAGTCATTTTTTGCATATGTTTGGGTTGTTAGTGCTGAGAGTCCATTACCTGACGCGTTCAACGTCGTTCATGAGTTTCTTAATGTGTATCTGACCTACCTGGCCTTCTTCCTGAGTATGATATAGATTTTATTATTGACCTTGAGCTAGACACCTGACTTATTTCAATGGCTCCATATTGTATGGCTTCTGCGAGCTAAAGAAGTTGAATTTTCATCTTTAAGATCTTTTAGGTAAGGGTTTTATCAAATTGAGTGTATCGCCAAGGGGTGATCCAGTTATAGTTGTGAAGAACAAAGATGGCTCTATGTATATATGTATCGACTACAGGCAGTTGAATAAGGTGACCGTGAAGAATAAGTATCCTATGCCTCATATCAATGATTTGTTAGACCAACTTTAGGGTGCAAAATTTTTTACTAAGATAGATTTTAGGTCTGGTTACCATCAATTGAGAGTTAGGGATGTAGACATCCCTAAGACAACCTTTAGGACTCGTTACGATCATTATGAGTTCATGATGATGCCTTTTGGGTTGACCAATGTCCCAACAACTTTTATGGATATTATGAAGCACTTGTTTAGGCCATATTTAGAATCCTCTGTGATAGTATTTATTGATGATATTCTGGTATAATTAAGGAGTAGGAAGGAACTCGAGCTGCATATGAGAAGTGTTTTCCATAATTTGAGAGATCATCGATAGTATGCCAAGTTGTCAACATGCAAATTCTAGCTTGAGTCAGTAGCCTTCTTGGGGAACGTAGTATCCAAGGACTGTATTAGGGTAGACCCAGTGAAGATTGAGGCTATTTGTAGTTGGGCAAGGCTTACGTTACTATAACACCCTGGGTTTTTGGCCCTTAGAAAATTTTCTAGATTTTTGGGTTCTAGTCAAGGTATGACTAGTGGGTACAAGTCATATAATAGGGTACAAGTGGTAAGCCTTGATAGTATGCTGACCAGTATTGGTTGGTGGGTTGGATTTGGTTTCTGGAATAGATACAACTTGGGTGGTATGAGTCGTATCGCTGAATATGGATTGTTTGGTTCCTTCACTTAATATTATACTTAGCGACTTAGGCTGGATCTGAGTACGAGTGGCTCACCATGATTTGTAAGCCAGGGTACGAGTCATACCAGAGACTCATATAGTGGACAGTATTCAGCCCTCTAGTGATTTTATTCTTCCAGGGGTACGGGTCAAGGGTACTATTTGTATACTTGGATAAGACATGGTTTGGGTGAGTCGTACCTTGGACATTGTTTAGTCCAAGGATGAGGCCTATGGTACGAGTGGTGGGTACCACTCGTACAGGAGGATACAGTTCGTATGGCTCAGTTTACCCTAACACGGGAATATTATGTACTTTAAGTGAGGGCAATTTGGATATATACCCAATTAAACTAATAAGTCCCCATGACTTTTAACTCACTTGGAAGGTTATTTTCCCTTCTATTAATTAACACTTAGAAAACACTCTCTAATCCTCTCTAAAGTTCTTGGCAAACAAAGCTAGGGTTTCATCTTAAAGATTAATTTGGGGCTTGTATTGGTAATTTCTCCATTATTTTCTCAATTAAGGTATGTACTCTTCCCACATTGTTATTTCCAACAAAAGGCATGGTTTTATGCAATGTTTTCATGGTTTGATTATTGTATGATTTTGGGTTTTCAAATATAATTTAGGGGTTTTGGATATAAATTCTTGGTTATGGTTTTCCCATGTTTTAATTATGCTTTTATATGCATTAATGGTGGTTTTGGATAATTGGTTGCATAGGAATGGTTATTTGGTAGTTGTCTTTGGTTTTGGAAATACTATGCCCCCAATATGTTTGATAAAATGCCTATGATAGTGTTTTCACGACATTGTTGTACTTTTAATGGAACAATTGCATGGTATGGTTTGGTAATCTAACCCTAAATGGTTTAAATGATTTGGAATGGTTTGGTTTAATAAATATCCTTGTGGGGTACAATGGAATGCCCCAAGTAAACTTGATAATGGAACACTTATGGGGTGCAACAGAATCCCCCAAGCAAACATAATCGAACACTTGTAGGGTACATGGGTCTACCCCAAGTTAACATGGTAAATGGGTACACAAGAATCCCTTTACCTTAAAAGGTTTGGCTAAGGACAATACTTGCAAGTTATAGTTGGTATAACGATACCAATATCTATAGCCTTGGTTAATGATAATGATTTGCATTGGTTGGAAATGGTTTTAATTGGGAAATAAAGGTGAGGTGTGATAGCTAATCATAAAGTTATGAGTCTAATAGATGAATATAGGAAACTCATGTTTACCGACATGAGGGGTAGGTCAAGGTGACCTTATATGATACTACGAGGTACGCAGGAATCCTCTTAGTTCATTGTACATATGTATCAGGGCTAGTGAAGGGTACTTGGGAATCCCTTACTCTTATGGTATCTCCGGTTCATGCTGCTACACGCATCAGGGTCAATTCAGGGGGTTACATTGGACCCAAATATCCCATGGGTGGTTAAGGACGGTGAAGCTACAAATACCAAGGTTAATGGTTTCAAATGCATGCTAAACCCAATTCCTATTTCCGACACGGTTATATATTTATATATATATATATGCAAGGTTTGTATGCATATGGTTTGCTTACTTGGTTTTATTGGATGGCATTATGTTATCCTTATATTGAGTTCATGCTAGTGTTCACCCGCTAGCTCGTCTTCGAGCAACTATATCCCCACATGATACAGGAATCGACTGTTCTACTCTTCTTGCTTAATGATCGGACTTTGGGATCAACTTTTGGGTTGAAATGGTGATCTTTCATTATTCCAAAAAGATCCATTTCATGAATGTTATTTCATATTTTGGTTTATTTATAGATATTAGTTTTTTCTATGGTTTGGGGCTTATCCCAACTGGATATTAATTTTCTTTTGGTTAGAGGCTTTTGTGGAACTGCTATGGGTTGATATGGGCTGGATCAGTATTGGTGTTAGTCTTGATATTGGTTCTAATATCATAGGACTAAATTTCTCATTGTTCCATCCTCTTTTATTTTAGGATTATATATAATTATTTTGGAACTCATAAGCTTATGGTTTGGCTGTTATTAGTTATCAGTTAGGTATCGAACGGTTGGACTCTTTTAGGCGATTATAGATATAGACCTATCCCAGAGTCTTGGATTATGAATAACTCTATCTTGTTATATGTTCTAAATTCATCTGACTCAATATATGCATAGGTTGGTTGGGTTGGGTCAAGGGGTTAGCCTCTAGTATTGGTTGGACTTGAGATGCCCATTATGACATGGCCCTGGTTTGGGTCTTGTCAAGTTGGTATCAGAGCTTTAGGTTCATGGTCAATTGGGAGTCCACAAATTCGTGTCTAGTAGAGTCTCTTTTAGGGGTGTGTAGTGCGCCACACTCATAAGAGAGAGGATAAAAGACATTTAGGAATGTTTCACTTTCTATGTATTCTATTTTGAAGCTTGGAGTTTAAGTCCTGGAATATTCTTTAATCCTTGTTTGTTTGCTTTTCATACAAGCCTTGATGATCTACAACATCAGGAAACTCTTTTGTCCCATATGGGGATAATGTGGAAAGGACACAGGGGATCCATACTGATGATAGGCGAATTTACACGCCTATAGCACTAGATTTTGCCCATATTTTAGCCAAGTTTTGAGAACAAATTATATATTTCATGCACTTTTAGTCCCTTTTCCTATAAGTGAGCTAACGAACATGATTAGCAAAGTTTCAGGTATAAATGATGAGAATTCAGCATTTTATGGATAACTTGACGCCAAAGAAAGCTTCATGAAAGGAGAAAAGGGAGTCTTGGACGCCAAGGACCAAAAGTGGCGCATGGAAAATCTGTCCCGGGCTAAAACAGCAATTCTGAAGACTTTGGGGACTAGCAGTAACTTATTAGGATTAGGATAATGATACATTAACCTAGTAGGTTTGGGTTAAGTAATTCATTAGCTTAGTAGGAATAGGATATGGGTATTATAAATACCCTATCTTGCTAGAGATTTTTATTCATTCCTCATTAATTCTATTACTCTATAACTCTTCTTCTAACCCTTTCATTAATTCTACTTTTTATTCTTCTTCTATTCATCTATTCAATTCTTAATTTCCGCAACAAGAGAAACATTACTTTGCAAGGAATTCACGCCTAACGCCTAACACACTTTTCTACACGAAATCTTTATTGTGGTATAATAACAATGTCGATTGTGATTTCCTTCGCACTCATGAGTAACTAAACTTCTCTGTTGGGGTTATGGAAGCCTTATGAGATACTATCTATTGCTATGAGTTTGTGAATTCGTGACAAGTATACTGCTTATATCATTACTCTCTTCATCTTAATGCAAATTCTTGTGGCTGCAGACGCATAGAATAACGCCAATATAGCATTAACTTGTTCGAAAGAAAAGTTAGATGTCTGGAAAAAAGACAATGTCAAGGTAATAGGGTCCCATCCCCTATTAAAAAGTTAGTGCTGTAACTGGATTAACCTCTTGGAGAATTCGTACCATTAGATACTCTTTAAGCTCGAAAGAGTTAAAGTGAAATAGTCCTTGTTTAGGTCGAAAGACGCTTGGATTTACCATCGAATACAATTCTCTATAAGCACATGTATGTCTGAATTCCGCACAACTCATAGCCAATAGAGACGTACAACTCATAAGGTGGACATAACCCCAACTTCTCAATTCTCATTCTTTTACATCTTACCAAACATTCTTACTTTTTACTTTGCTATTTTCCGTTTTTACCTTATTACTTTGGTTACATTACTTGCACGACAAAACTCCCCCCTTTTTACGAGACTTGCACTAAAAGTCTAGTAATCTTTGCTTACTTGTTGACCAAGCTATTCCCTGTCGGATCGATACCCAACCCAGTTGGGTTATATATTTGACAGCGACCGCTTTACACTCCTACGAGAGCTGTAGATTGAGCGTTATCAAAAATTGGCGCCGTTGCCTGGGAATACGAGTGTCAATTAAGTTTGTGATAATTACTAGACTCTTTGGTCAAAGATTCTCGTACTTTTACTTTTAGTTTTTGTTTTTGTTTACTGCAGATTTTTATTCAGTGCATGCCCCATACTCGAAGTTCTGGTCAACCGTTATTACCTATCAATCCTGAACCACAACGTATTGGCAAAATGGAGGCACAACACGAAATTGAAAGGATGGCTTCTCAACAGGAACAGGCGAGACTAGCTTCTCTAGCCGCCGCTCAAGTACATCAATAGAATATTGATAACCCTGGGCGAGCAATAAATCCTGACGACGAGGACCTAGGTGATGACGAGCTACTAAACCCTAGGCATGCTGCTGAGATCGCAACACCTACCAACAGAAGAGATCATCAAGCTAGGTTTAGACATGAACGCCGAGCTATGCAACCAGCTTTTGACGATGATGATGATGATCTTGATGGAGCCGGAGCCACAGGAGCCATTATTCCCCCACCATTAGCGTCCGGAGCCAAGTTCAACATCACAAGCACCATGATTCAGTTATTGCAACTCAAGGGATTATTTTGTGGAGTAGCAGGCGATGATCCGAATATGCATCTCATCAACTTTATTTCTACATGTAAGTCGTTTGACAATCCTGGTGTTGGTCAGAATGCAATTCGATTATGTCTATTTCCATTGTCTCTGTCTGGGGAGGAAACTCTATGGTTGAACGGGCTGACTCCTGATTCTATTACAAATTGGAGGCAATTGAGAGACGTTTTCCTAGAAAGATTCTTTCCGCCATCTAAAAGAGCACAATTGAGAGATGAAATCAGCAACTTTCGTCAGCTTCCAACTGAAGCCCTTCATGGAACATGGGAGAGGTTCAAGACAAAGCTAATGTGGTGCCCGAACCATCATATGACTAATGTTCACCTAATGGAGATACTATATAGAGCCTTGAATTCAATAACTAAACCAGTGGTGGATAATGCAGCTGGAGGATCTTTTATAGACCTCACCTTTGGGCAGGCAAGCAATATGCTAGATCGGATGACGAAGCAAAGTAGAGCTTGGCATACCAGGGATTCTGAGGTAGCAAGCCCCACTTTATCTATTGGCATGACTGTTGAACAAAGGAGAAGAGAAGAAGAACGTGATCAAGATATGGCGCACATGAAAACACAAGTGGATCTTCTTACAAAGCATTTATTATCAGGGAAGACCGATAAAGTTAAAGCTGTTGCGTCAAAAGGAAGAGACGAATCAGATTCGGAAAAAGAGGCCAACTACTTAAACAATCAGGGGGTTTTCGAGGGAATACCAAAGGAAACCAAGGTCGGAACTATTATGATAAATCTAGAAACAGGGACCAAGGTAGTTGGAAGAACAATAATGAAAAGAGTGGTTTGTACGTTCCCCCTGGAAGATGTGACGCCACCACATCTAGTTCTGGAAGTATAGAAGACATGATGGCTAAAATATTGAAAGGAGTGGAAGCAACGAGCGTGGGAGTAACGGAGGTAGTTAATGATTTGTCCTCTATGAAACAATTAGTTGATTCTCATTCCACTTCAATCAAGCAAATAGAGCAGCAATTGAGCCAACTTTCAGCAGCACTCAATCAAAGAAAGGCTGGCACTTTACCTAGCGACACTGTGCAAAACCCAAGGAATGATGGGTCATGCATGGACATTACTACCCGAAGTGGTAAGGTGCTGGAAACTTCAGCAAAAGGCAAGCAAGTGGTTGACAAAGTAGTGGACATTGATGATAAGGCAAAAGGGGAAGATGCCGCAGCAGCTGATCCTGATGTCCATAACGTCACCCCTCACGATTTGCAACCTGAAAAAGCTGAAAAACGGAAGCAAGAAGATAAGAAAACTGTGGAGAGAACAATTCCATACCCACCAACACCTTGCTCTCAAAGATTGAAGATGGTGGCGGATGACACGAAGTTCAGCAAATTCATGACTATGTTAAAGCAGCTGACCACTAATGTTCCATTGGTGGAGGCACTTGAACAAATGCCTGGGTATGCGAAATTTATGAAGATCTTTTGACAAAGAAGCGGGCAGCAAGTTATGAGTTGAAAGATGATGTTCATCACTGCAGCGCAATCGCTACCCGATCAATAGTTCAGAAAAAGGCTGACCCCGGTGCTTTCACTATTCCTTGCACCATTGGATCTTTAAATTTTGCCAAGGCATTATGTGATTTAGGAGCCAGCATCAATTTGATGCCACTATCTATCTATAAAAAGTTGGGGTTGGGTGATCCTACTCCAACCAATATGAGGCTCGTAATGGCAGATAGGTCAGTAAAACGACATGTTGGTATTCTATGTGATGTATTGGTAAAGGTTTCTTCATTCATCTTTCCGGCAGACTTTGTTATTTTGGACTTTGAGGTAGATTCAGAATTTCCCATAATCTTGGGGTGCCCTTTCCTTGCTACGGGAAGTGTGCTTATTGATTTGAGAGCTAATGAGCTTGCATTCTGAATAAATGATGAAGTGGTTCTCTTTGATGTTTGCAAATCAATGAAGCAACCCAAAGAGATGAATGTATTCTCGGTGGCTGATGTTTACTTTGATGATGAGAAAGAATTACTTGAAGAGGAGCAGCTGATTGATGACCCATTGGTGACTTTGCTTATGAATGGTGAGAGTAAGGATGCTAAAAATTGTGAAGAAGCTATTTGTGCTCTATCAGTATTAGGGACATATCGCCATGCTCCCAAGAAGCTGGACCTTGATCTCAAAAATCAACCCACACCACCAGCTAAGCCATCTATTGAAGAGCCACCCACGTTAGAATTGAAGGAGCTGCCAAGTCATTTAAAGTATGCATTCTTAGGAAGCGGAAACACACTTTTAGTCATTGTGGCAGCAGATTTGGGTAAGCAACAAGTTGCAGCTCTCATTGCTATTCTAAGGAATTATATTGCACACCCACCATTGAGCATCAAAGGTGTCTAAACCCACCTATGCAAGAAGTGGTGAAGAAAGAAATCATCAAGTGGTTAGACGCAGGAGTTGTGTATCCAATCTCTGATAGTACATGGGTAATCCCGGTACAATGTGTTCCCAAGAAAGGAGGCATGACGGTGGTCGCGAATGAAAAGAATGAGCTTATTCCACTTAGATCCATCACCGGATGGAGAGTATGCATGGACTACCAAAAGCTAAATTCATGGACACTCAAAGATCACTTTCCAATGCCATTTATGGACCAAATGCTAGATCGATTAGCGGGGAAAGGATGGTTTTGTTTCCTAGATAGTTATTCAGGCTATAATCAGATTTGTATTGCCCTCGAAGACCAAGAGAAGACAACGTTCACATGCCCATATGGTACGTTTGCCTTTAAACGTATGCCATTCGAGTTATGTAACGCACTATCCACCTTTCAGCGATGTATGATGTCCATTTTTTCTGATATGGTTGAAGACACTTTGGAGGTATTTATGGATGATTCTTTAGTTGTTGGTGAGTCTTTTGAAGCGTGCTTGACAAACCTAAGCATGGCATTGGAAAGATGTGTAGAATTCAACCTAGTGCTGAATTGGCAGAAGTGCCACTTTATGGTAAAAGAAGGTATCGTTCTTGGGCATAAAATCTCCGAAAGGGGAATTGAGGTTGATCGAGTGAAAATTGAAATCATTGAGAAGCTACCACCTCCAATTTCTGTGAAGGGAGTTCATAATTTTCTCGGTCATGCAGGTTTCTATCGACGGTTCATCAAAGATTTCTCCAAAATTACTAGTCCATTGTGCAAACTCTTGGAGAAAGACGCAAAGTTTGACTTCAATGAAGATTGTTTGAAGGCATTTGAATGCCTCAAAGGAAAACTAATTGAAGCTCCTATCATGGTAGCACCAGATTGGTCTCTCCCGTTCGAAGTCATGTGTGATGCTAGTGGGGTAGCCGTTGGTGCTGTACTTGGACAAAGAAAGGAGAAGCTATTTCATCCTATCTACTATGCGAGCAAGGTCCTAAACGAAGCCCAAAAGAACTACACTGTCACAGAACAAGAGCTCCTAGAGGTTGTGTATGCGTTTGAGAAGTTCCGAGCTTATTTGTTGGGTACCAAAGTGATCGTTCATACAGACCATGCAGCTCTAAGGTATCTAATGAAAAAGAAGGATGCAAAACCAAGACTAAGTCGATGGGTTTTGCTGCTGCAAGAATTTGATTTCGAGGTTAAAGATAGAAGAGGTTGTGAGAACCAAGTGGCTGATCATCTATCTAGACTCAAGAACAAGATTGTGGCACAGCCTGAAATCGAGATTGATGATGCATTCCCTGATGAGGATATCTTATCGGCAACAATGGAAGGATTACCATAGTATGCCGACTTTGCGAATTTTGTGGTGAGTAATGTGGTACCTGCAAACTTATCCTACCATCAAAAGAGGAAGTTTATGCATGACGTACAACACTACTTTTGGGATGAGCCATATTTGTTTCGATGATGCGCGGATGGTATTATCCAACGATGTATATCCCATGTAGAGGTGCCTACTATATTGGAAGCATGCCACACTTCCCAAGTTGGAGGACATCACGCAGGTAATCGGACAGCAAGAAAGGTATTACAAAGTGGATATTATTGGCCTTCAATATTTAGAGATACCTACAACTCTGTTAGAAGATGCGACCAATGCCAGCGCCAAGGCGCTATTTCGAAACACCATGAGATGCCTATGTCGAAAATTCTTGAGGTAGAGCTATTTGATGTATGGGGTATTGATTTCATGGGTCCATTCGTAAATTCGTTTGGAATGAAGTACATCCTAGTTGCTGTAGATTATGTCTCAAAATGGGTTGAAGCTGTAGCGTTGGCCGACAATGAAGAAAAGCGTGTTGTAGCATTCTTAAAGAGGAATATTTTCTCTCGCTTTGGAGTACCACGTACTATTATAAGCGATGGAGGATCTCACTTTTGCAACAAGCTATTCAAATCCGTGTTGGAAAAATATGGTGTCAAGCAACATAAGGTAGCCACGCCTTATCACCCACAAACTAGTGGCCAGGTAGAGGTTTCCAATCGGGAGATCAAGCAAATCCTTGCGAAGACGGTAAAAGCTAATAGGAAAGATTGGTCTCGGAAGTTGGATGATGCACTATGGGCCTATAGGACTGCATTCAAAACACCAATTGGCATGTCCCCTTATCAACTAGTTTATGGGAAGGCTTGTCACTTACCCTTTGAGCTTGAGCATAAGGCATTGTGGGCATTAAAGCGATTGAATGTGAATTGGGATGATGCAATGAATCTGAGAGTGGAGCAGCTGAACGAGATGGACGAATTCCGTCTCCATGCATATGAAAGGTCAGACCTATACAAGGAGCGGATGAAAAAGTATCATGATCAGCGGATTGTTGGACGAAACTTTCAAAAGGATGATATGGTGCTTCTCTTCAACTCCAGATTAAAGCTATTCCCAAGTAAGTTAAAGTCCAAGTGGTCTGGTCCATACAAAGTTATCCAAGTCTACTCGTCTGGAGTAGTTGAGTTGGAAGACAATAATGGTATTGTATTCAAAGTGAATGGCCAACGAGTTAAACCCTATATCAGTCCTCTTGATTCGATAAATTATATGGCCATCACTTATCTCGACGAAGTCTAAGTACTCGAGGTAACTATGTCGTGCCGCGACAATAAATAAGGCGCTAGATGGGAGGCAACCCATCGTTTATCATTTTGCATTTTTTGTCTTTTGCTTTTGATAAATAAAAATCCAAAAAGAAAAGTCGTGCCACGACCAAAACTAAGGCGCTTGATAGGAGGCAACCCATCGTTCTAATCGTTTTTATTGGTTTTGAGCAAATGTAGGTGCAAGAGGTATAAAACGAGGAGATCGGTTACAAATTACGATTTGGATGTATTGCATGTTAAAGGTGGTAAGTTAGGAATGAAGATGCAAAAGGCTATGGATTGAGCATTGCTCATGAAAATATAGGCATCGAACAAGGCTAGGCCTAGGTAAAACTAGTCCACGAAGAAGGAAAGGCCCATACTATGGCCTAAGGTCTTTGAATCTAGTGTGCCATAGCATAGGCGCCGCCCATGCTCAAGTATGCCATAGCATAGGCGCCGCCTATGCTAAAGCCTTTTGTCTCTGAATCTCATATGCAAAGTGAAAGGCGCCGCCTATGGTCACCAAATGCTAAGCTAAAGGCGCCGCTTATACTAGACAAGGCTTTGCAAAAGGCGCCGCCTATGCCAAGCATAGGCAAAGCTAAAGGCGCCGCCTATAGTCACTTTTTGTCTCCAAATCCGATTTTAAATGGGTCAAAACCCGACCCAACTTGGTTCTATAAATAGGAGACTTAGTCTTAAAGCACAAACACATTGAAAACCTAACTTAGGCGCCGCCCATAGCATCCAAATCCTCTCAAGAATTTTTTTTTTTTTGCTCTATTTCTTCACAAGAACATCTCCAAAGGCTTCAATCACGTAAGTACTCTTTTGTTCCTCATTTATTTTTCGTAAGAACTACGTTACTACGTCTATTATAAATTGCTAAATCTTGAAGAAGTATTGGTGATGTGAATGTTTAGTGTTTGAATTATTGATACACAACCAAGTGAGTGAACATATACGTGAGGATAATCTTAACTTGTTTCCAACTTGAATTTGATTTTGATGCATTGTTATACTACTTGCGGAATTGCTATAGTCATTAACATTGCATAATCTTGTCACTTGAATACTTACATGTTGGAATGACTTGTTCATCGGAATGAGACTTATAGTGGCCTACCGACATAGGAGGTTGAGATTATTAATAGATACTATACCTTCATGTAATCCCTATGTAGTAGTCTTGCTATATCCATCATGAAAGTATTGCAAAGATTACAAGAAGTGTGACATCTCTGATTTTATTGTTGGAATATAGCACCTAAAACGTATGTCGATGAAGTCTAAGTAATCGACCACTTTCACTTCCCTAATTTGTATCAACAAACTAAGTGTGGGGTGGTACCCCTATTGCTTTTGTATAGATTGTATCCATTGAGATGATGCTAACATGAACAGTGTATTAAGTCTCAGGTACAATGGCACCCAAAGCAAGACAAGGCAAAGATAAGGCTACCACTTCCCAAAAAGGAAAGAAAAGAGGCCGCAAAGAGCAAGGAGAATCATCCTCAATGCAATTACCACACCGCATGTTTAGAATAAAATGGGTTCTTGAGGAGGAAGCGAAGGAATGGTATAGGAACAACAAGGAAAGAAAATATGTTCATATGGACTTGATAAACAAGGAAAGCCTAGCGAAGAAGGAGCCGCACATGTTGGCAAAAATCATGGCATCACATCTTGATTTTATCTTCCGAGACATGGGAGAATGCAATCTCGATTTGACAAGAGAATTTTATGCCAACTGGTCGCCGAAAACCACAGGCAGCGAATTCAAGACTCGGGGCCAAGTTTTACAACTCAATGCGGATTTCTTCAACTCTTTTCTTGGCTTGCCTTCAGTCGATCCATCACCATTCGGAGAGCTGTACAGTAGACCTCCATATAGATCAATTCGACACACACTTTGTGGAAGTAAATCCATGGCAAGGTGGAGCATACATAAGGACACCGAACGACACAACACCTTCCCATATGCTCCTTTGAATAGGGAAGCAAGGATATGGTTGTGTATTGTCAACTCTTGCCTCATACCAGGGACCCAGTACACCAAGATAATAAGAGATAGAGTGTGCGTGGTATACGCATTGATGACGAATGTCCCTATCAACATTGGGGCAATCATTCGATCTACAATGCGGAAGGCTAGGCTACACAAGCGGTCCCACTTCTGCTTCGGCAATCTGTTGACTGCAATTTTGAGGAAGGAAATCATCGAAGAGGAACCAGCTGATCATAGACTCCCACACGATCCAAAGAAGGTTGACCTCACAAAGGTCAAAGATGTTGAAACCACACATGGCGTCAACCTTACTACGGCAGAGAGACATGCTCGGGATGAGAGTTTCTTTCACCATCTTTATGGCATGACTCAGTTCACAATGATGAGTGGTGGACGTGTTCCAACTGCTGCAGAGCTCCAACAGCTGGATCATGACTATCCAATGAATGTCCATGCAAGGGAAATGTGTGGAGTAGGTACAAACTTTGAGGAACCTCTTGATGACGATGTGCCGACCGATGATGAGCGACGAATGCCAGACTCCGACGTGGAGGAAAATTCTGATGACGATGACTCCTATGATGATGATTCCGACGGAGGGGGTATGACCCCCGACATAGAGGAGGAGTCCGACTGACCAGGTTCTTCGTATTTATTTTTCACTGAGGGCAGTGTCCCGTCTAAGTGTGGGGTGGTGGTATTTGCATGCTATACTCCTTTATCCGCATTTGCATTTATTTATGTTTGTTTGTTTTAGTTTTTTTTCGTTTTTCATTTTTTTAGTAGTTAGATTTTTTTTACTTAGCTTCGCATGAAATTATTCTAATAGGCAGCATGAGATTATAACAAGAGTTTGTGCTAAAATCATGACTATTGAGACGTTTAGGCTCTAATTGTGACTCACTATGTGATATTGTATGGTTCAATTCCTTCATCTATTAGGGCAAGAGTCTATACTACTCCCAATAAAGTCGACCATGTGCCTTGTGTGAGTGAGATAATAGTATATTCTATGTTTGTGGCTGATGCTAGAACTTGTCTGGTATGTATGTAAAGCGAAAATAAAGAGTGTAAGTCTAGGAGATGATTTAGGCATTTCTTTGGCAACCTATACTTGTTTATCTTCTTTTTACCTACCCATGGACATTATCCTAGTTAACCCCTTTTGAGCCTTTAGCCTATTTTCTTTGACAACCTCATATGTAAGCCTAATCCATTTTTTTTTCAAGACCATAATTTGATCCAAATTCCTAAGTGCTTTAAAGTATAAAGTCATGTGACAAAATAAGAGGAAATTGGGTGAGTATGATGCTTTAGAATGTATTGGTGCTTGAATTTGTTATGAAAAAGAAAGTACTATCATAAGAAGTGTGTTGTGAAAAGAAAAAGTAAAGGAAAACTAAAAAGTTAGTTGTGTTTAAAATTGAAAAAATAAAAGAGGAGAAAAAGGGTGGTAGAATAAAAGAAAGAAGAAAGGTTGTTTGAAAAGAAAGTATTAATGGCACAATGTGATGTATTAAAGCGCTTAGGAACATAGTCACTATTTCTGGCCAAAATAGCCCTACCCGTCCCTTAGCCTACATTACAACCATCAAAAGACCTATTTGATCCTAAGCTTAGTATTCTGACATTTAGTGGAGCATTACACTAAGGACAAGCCTATGGTCATCAGTTGCTGCATATGAATTCTTTGTGAGAGCGAGAACAAGGATATTTCTATACCCATGTTTGATAAATATACTATGCTTGAGAGTGATTATGGGTAATATATTGTGAGACACACATGGTTGATGAGTTTTGGGTAGTGGTGTATGATTCTTTGTACCTTAAATTTTGAATATGAGTTGACCACCATCACGAGTCTATGTTGGAGGTTGAATTGTTTCTACTAATGATCAGAAAACTACTCTCTATTGATAATTGTTGTGCTTGTCTTGATGAATATTTTGTGTTGTTACTGTGAAACCCTAAGTTGATGTTTAGATGGACATGATAGTTGTTCGAGAATGAACAAAGCTTTAAGTGTGGGGTGTTGATGATAGGCGAATTTACACGCCTATAGCACTAGATTTTGCCCATATTTTAGCCAAGTTTTGAGAACAAATTATATATTTCATGCACTTTTAGTCCTTTTTCCTGTAAGTGAGCCAACGAACATGATTAGCAAAGTTTCAGGTAAAATGATGAGAATTCAGCATTTTATGGATAACTTGACGCCAAAGAAAGCTTCACGAAAGGAGAAAAGGGAGTCTTGGACGCCAAGGACCAAAAGTGGCGCATGGAAAATCTGTCCCGGGCTAAAACAGCAATTCTGAAGACTTTGGGGACTAGCAGTAACTTATTAGGATTAGGATAATGATACATTAACCTAGTAGGATTGGGTTAAGTAATTCATTAGCTTAGTAGGAATAGGATATGGGTATTATAAATACCCTATCTTGCTAGAGATTTTTATTCATTCCTCATTAGTTCTATTACTCTATAACTCTTCTTCTAACCCTTCCATTAATTCTACTTTTTATTCTTCTTCTATTCATCTATTCAATTCTTAATTTCCGCAACAAGAGAAACGTTACTTTGCAAGGAATTCACGCCTAACGCCTACCACACATTGCTACACGAAATCTTTATTGTGGTATAATAACAATGTCGATTGTGATTTCCTTCGCACTCATGGGTAACTAAACTGCTCTGTTGGGGTTATGGAAGCCTTATGAGATACTATCTATTGCTATGAGTTTGTGAATTCGTGACAAGTACACTGCTTATATCATTACTCTCTTCATCTTAATGCAAATTCTTGTGGCTGCAGACGCATAGAATAACGCCAGTATAGCATTAACTTGTTCGAAAAAATAGTTATATGTCTGGAAAAGAGATAATGTCAAGGTAATAGGGTCTCATCCCCTATTAAAAAGTTAGTGTCGTAACTGGATTAACCTCTTGGAGAATTCGTACCATTAGATACTCTTTAAGCTCGAAAGAGTTAAAGTGAAATAGTCCTTGTTTAGGTCGAAAGATGCTTGGATTTACCATCGAATACAATTCTCTATAAGCACATGCATGTCTGAATTCCGCACAACTCATAGCCAATAAAGACGTACAACTCATAAGGTGGACATAACCCCAACTTCTCAATTCTCATTGTTTTACATCTTACCAAATATTCTTACTTTTTACTTTGCTATTTTCCGTTTTTACCTTATTACTTTGGTTACATTACTTGCATGACAAAACTCCCCTCTTTTTACGAGACTTACACTAAAAGTCTAGTAATCTTTGCTTACTTGTTGACCAAGCTATTCCCTGTGGGATCGATACCCAACCTAGTTGGGTTATATATTTGACAATGACCGCTTTACACTCTTACGAGAGTTGTAGATTGAGCGTTATCACATACTCAGTCTAGGGGTCCAGTCCCTAATATTTTTGGATTTCCACCAGTTTCTACTAGTCCTCTTCAGGGTGAGGTGGCGAATGTGGAATTTCGTCAATCGATTTATACTATTGTTCAATTGGTTGCTGCTCAGGATGAGCGGGATGCATTTGGTGTTTCATCTGTTGAGGCCACAAGGTTTGTCTAGTTTATGAAGATGAATCATCCTACTTTTATAAGAGTATAGGTGAAGGAGGATCCTTAGAGTTTCTTGGATAAAATGGAGAAAATCTTTAGGGTGATGTAGGCCACGAATGTGGAAGGCATAAATTTTATAGCTTATTAGCTCAAGGATTTTACGTACCAGTGGTATAAGGAGTGGGATAGAGATAGAGGTGATATTGAAGAGTTGTCCTTATAGGAGACTTTCTCAAATTATTTTGTAGATCGCTTCTTTTCTCAAGAGCTGAGGGAAAGAAAGATAGAGGAGTTTCTGAATCTTAAGCAAGAAAGAATGTCTGTCAAGGAATATTCCTTGAAATTTCATTAGCTATGAAGGTATGCTTCGAAATTGGTGTTCGATATAAGGGCATGGATAAGAAAGTTCACTTCTGGGCTATCTCAAGATTTAATCCTTAAAAGCAAGGCTACTTTACTGATTAAGGATATGGATATTTCAAGGTTAGTGATTTATATGCAGCAGGTAGAGGATGAAAAGAGAAAACAAGTGAAGTTTGGGGAAAGGAAGGTTATGAAGTTTAGGTCTTCTAAACAAGTTGGTGGGCAATAGCAAAGTGGTTGGGATGGTGGTAAGTGGTCAAAGAAAATGTGGGGGAGTTCTGAATCCTTCTATTCTATTAGCGCTCCTTACTCAAAGTAGTCGGGTGACAGGCGCCCGTAGGGTGGTGATAATTTTTTGTCATAGGGTGCCCAATCTCAGACGAGTGGGGCTCAGTCGGCTTCTTCATACCCTCATTAAAGGTTTTTTGGTCATTTTAATCAAGGTTTTTAGAATGAAGTGAGGGACAGGTGTTTTAAATATGGTCAGCTAGGCCATATGCTCATGAATTATCTTATCGAAAAGGATGTTTTGGGAGTATTTAAAGCTCCGGTTACTTCATCTTCTACTCCTGCACCTAGTGGTGCTGCTTCTGTGTCTGCTCCTGCTTCTAGTACTGGTGTTGTTTGGAATATGTTATATGCTCTCGTATCTCTACAAGAGTCTGAGGCATCTCCTGATGCCACTACTAGTACATTACAACTCTTTTTTGTGACGTGTATTGTCTATTTGATTTTGGGTCTACTCTTTTTTATGTGACCCCATTGGTGGCTGTGTGTTTTGGTTTTGATCCTGAGGTTATTTTGGATCTATTTTCTATTTCTAACCCGATAGGTGACTCGATTATTACTAAAAGAGTCTATAGAGGGTGTGTGGTATCTATTAGTATAAAGCAGACCTTGGTAGATCTATTTGAACTGGATATGGTGGATTTTGATGTTATTCTTGGTGTGGGTTGGTTACACTCTTGTTACACGTCCTTAGATTGTCAGACCCGTCAGTTTGTTCTTAGGTTCCTTGTTGAACAGGTTATAGAGTGGGAGGATGGATGTTTATTTCTTATCTTAGAGCTTGGAGATTAATCTCCATGGGGTGTCTCTAACACTTGGTTTGGGTTAAAGATTATAACTCAAAAGGTCCTTCTTTTCATTTAGTTTCGATGGTAAGTAAATTTCCTGAGGTCTTTTCGAATGATTTTCCTGGTGTTTCTCCGAATACAGAAATTGAGTTTGGTGTTGATTTGGTTTCGGACACTCATCAGATATTTATTCCTCCTTATAGAATGGCTTTGGCTGAGTTAAAGGAACTCAAGGAGCAACTTAAGGATCTTTGGGATAAGGGGTTTATTCATCCTAGGGTATCCTCGTGGGGTGCATCGGTGTTGTTCGTGTGCAAGAAGGATAGTTACATTTGGATGTGCATTAACAATTGGCAATTGAATAAGGTAACAGTCAAGAACAAGTATCCTCTACAAAGGATAGATGACTTGTTTGATCAGTTGCAAGGTGCCAAGTTCTTTTCTAAGATAGATGTTTTATCTGGGTATCATCAGCTTAAGATTAGGGAGGAGGATATCCCTAAGGTGGTTTTATGTACTCGGTCTGGGCACTTTGAATTCTTGGTGATGTCATTTGGATTGACTAACTCCCTAGTGGCGTTTATTGATTTGAAGAATAGGGTTTTTAGGCAGTTCTTGGATCATTTTGTCGTTGTCCTTATTGATGACATTTTGGTATATTCTAAAAGTGAGGTGGATCATACCTTTCACCTTTGTGTGGTGCTACGGACCTTAAAGGAACAATAATTGTATGCCATGTTCACAAGTGTGAGTTTTAGTTAAACATTGTGACTTTCTTGGGTCATAAAATTTCTAGTGATGGGATCATGGTGGATCCATAAAAGGCTGTTGTGGTTAAAAGGTGGCCTAGAACCATGACTTCAACTGACATTCGAAGCTTCTTGGGTATGGCTAGGTATTATAGGTGGTTTGTGGAAAGTTTCTCGACAATAGCTACCCCATTGACTAAGTTGACTCAGAAGAAGGTAAAGCTTTGATTTACTAAATATATGTTAATTATTAACACCCACATGTCATTTCCTTAGTAATGCATAATACCAAGATCCTTGCATAATTGTTAAAACTCTAATTATTCATAGCCCCGAATTTATACTCGAAAAACCCAAAAAGCAACATTAGCGTTGATACTTGTCTCCCCTATTTTTTTTATCTTTTTGTAATATTGGTTTGAATTTAACTTGTATCTATTATTTCAAATCAACTTGATTGCCACTCACATTGTTCCTCATGGATTCGACCCTGACTCCTAAGTTGGGTAAATATATTAATGACGATCGCCTTGCACTTAATTTGACGTGTAAGTTGAGCGTTATAAAAAATAGCGTCGTTGTCGGGGAACAATTTAGCGTATCAAGTTAGTTTTGAATTTTAGCTTACTTTCTTGAATTCAAGCGTGTAAATGTTTGTTTGTGATTTTCTTTTGTAGGTAGATTTTTATTCTATTTTAGTTTTCTCTATGGCATCTTCTGAAAAGTATGATGTCGGTAGTCAGGAATCCTATCGTGATGGCCTATGTCCAATTTATGATGGATCACACTTTAGGAGAGATTGTAATTATGCTCCCCGGAGAGAGATGGACCTACCATCTCGATCTTATAGGGAGTATAGTGTGTCCTTTATGTAGTGGTCAAGATGGACATTGGGATGACTGTCCAAATGCCCCCCCCCAATTATGCTAACCGGGTTACTAGTTCTTCTTATGATCTTTATAGGTCTTATGATGCAAAGAAGGAAGATTAACATACAGAGTCCAATATCTTTGACACAAGGCTACTAGCTATTTTGGATCGGGTAGATACAACGGGGGAGAGTATACAAGACACGCATCAAGAGGCATTAGTATGGAAAAGTGTCAAAATGGAGGAAATGGGCAAAGAAGAAAAGCTTGAAACTATCACTACCATGCCCATTTCCTAAGAGGAGTTTTGTCAAGAAGAGAAACCAAGTTAGGATGATGAGCTTAGTAGTGAAGACTCCTCGGTGACTTCCCAATCTACTGAGTCATATGTGGAGGAAGAAGCCGAAATAAAAGGAATAGTACTAGAGTCGAAAGAAGACACAAAGCTAAACTCTTATGATGACTCTAATTCATTTCGGGGTACAGATGCTTTGGAGGAGAAAATATCAGAATTAGAGGTTAGGCCTCGTTCAAACCACTTTTCAATATTATGCTTAAAGGATGTGATGAGGATCCATCCCTCTGCACAAAAGGTGGATTATAGGGAGACGGAGTCTTATTCTTATATTTTGGAGTTTGATACTCCAAAGGAGCACATGGAAACCACACCATCAAAGACTAAGTAACTCAATTTTTGATGCACACAGAGTGGCCTATTGATGTCCTCACCTTTGCCCAAAGAACCAATCCAAAAATTTGATATAAAATTGGGTAAAAGATTTAAGTCTTCAAAATGGCGAGAACGAAGCTTACTCGCCATGTCCTCACATCTTCCAAGTTTTATCTTGGAAGATTTGAATCTGCTGTCCCTCTGTCTCTCGTTTCATATTTAAAAAAATTTGGGATGGAGATTCAAATATTCTAAGTTGAAACATAAAATAAAATGGATGAAAGGGATCCATAAATCAACTCACGCATACCTTAGAAGGAAGATTCTTGATGATTGATGGAGGAATTTCCTTGAAATCGGATCTTCAAGCTTAGTTATGCAACCCTAGTTGTTTTTCTCTTTTAGTGCTCTTGGATGATGAGCTTTGAGATGATAATAGGGTTGTAATATGTTTAGAAGCTATATATTTCGTAGGGTTAAGTTTAGGGATGTGTAGGGAGTGTTAAAAGACTTAATTACCCTTAAAATAACTCAAAACGGAGTGTTTTTGACACCTGGAACTGACTTAGGCGATGCCCAAGTGATAGCCTAAGCTAGGTTGGGCGGCGCCTAACCAATCGCCTAAGCTTGGGTTGGGCGGCGCCTAACCAATCATCTATCCTTACTGTCTCTCACGAAAATGGGCATAACTTTTCACTCGGGTATTGGATTAAGGAGAAATTAGTATCGTTGGAAAGATAATTAGATTCTCTACGATTTGGTGGGCTTAAATCAGCCAAAATACCACATTGACATCGATTTATACTCATTCAAAGATGGCCCTTGCAAAATCGAACACTAAAACTTGATGGATTCAAAAACTCTTAGCTTGTATTACCTTAAGTGACTCATATGAACATGCTTAATGCATCATAAGCTATCCTATCACTAGGATATTCATTGTAAGTCACGTACTCAAGTATGAATCATAGGATAGGAGATTTCATACGTAGGAATACTTATTCACTTCCTAGCTTAGAAATATGTAGGGTATTACAGTTGGACTCAAGGTCAGAAGAACCTAGCCATCTAATGGGTTACGAGGAATGGCAGGAGAGTTCCTACAGAAAAGAGCCATGCAGTATAAGTGGTCAGTGAAGCCTACAACATGGGCAAGTGGAGCTTGTAGTTGAGAGAGTGCTATGTAAGGCAAGAACCAGGCTAGCACCAAGTGAACCGTTAGGCCGCGACAACGTAAAGAAGGACCTAAGTGCAGGCTTCTTTGTGGAAGGATGAGCGTCAAAAGTCAGGTAGAGGAAAATCCATCAGGTGTGTGAGCGGTATGTTAAAACCAAACCATTTCATGGAGTGGTGTTGTGCCAAAGTACTATGGGTAAGTAAAATTATCAAAGTGGGCTTAGCTAAAGCGCTGAAAATGGATTAGGTTCCAAGTTCGAGGATGGGTTTTTTCAAAGAGTATAAAAGTGGGTTGGAGGCCACAAATGCGTGAACCAAGGGAGTTCTTGCCATAGGCTATAGGTACGAGGGTACCCCAAATATCGAAGAAATGTGAAGGAAAAGAGAGAGTTTTGAATGAAGTGTCTAATTCACAGAGTAGTGTGCAGATGCCAGCACTTTGAGATAAGAAGTACTTGCCAAAGGTACGTCCTAAGAGAGTTTGAGGTGTTTATGGGCAAGGAGCACATGAGATACCAAAAGGTTCCATGGTGAATCATGGGGTTCAGAAGGCTGTTGTGTATGATGATTGGGACAAAGTTTGTCAATTAGGCTACTGTCAGTGATGTCGCTCAAATAAGAAAAGATAAAAGGACCATAAGGGTATGTTGGCAAAGATGCCACATCGAGGGATACCTACCTAGCTATGTTGTGATAAAAAGGTGAAAGTACAGGAGGGAAGATAGTTATCTGCCAGAGGCAAAGGATCGAAGGGATAGACATACCAGGTATGGATGGGCTAGTAGGATCGCCAAGGTGGAAACAGATTCCCGGACGAGATGAAGGTCGTAAGGAGCACGATGCAGATATTACTTAAGGTCACCGCAAAGTTAGTCACCAGAGGGTGCAGGTGTGGAGACACTGTCTGAGAAGAAGTGCATAGTGCGCACTTGGATAATACTTGGGGAAGAAGGGAAAGGGGCCTGACTCCATAAGGATTTGGGGGCCGCAATGTAAATCCCCAAGGATGCAAACTTTGGGTTGTCGTCGGTATCGCATGTCATTGAGGATAATGACTACTTCAGGTGTGTGAAGGTGTGACTCCCCAAAGTTTTGGGGCCTGTCACCTGGAAAGACTGCGTGTGCCACCTAGGCCGCACCCCTTTCAGCTATGCGGGCGGCATGTGCTGAAAGAATGTGCTGAAGTTGAGGATGAGGCAAAGTAGCATAAAATAAGGCAAAAAGCATATATATATATATATGTTGAATTACATGTCATAAGAGTACCAAGGTGATTTGAAGAGGGATTGGTGTGAACCCAATGGGGTGGAGGCATGGTGAGAATCGTGTGCGGTATTCAATGTCAGCATTGTGCCATTTTGAGCTACAAGTGGGATATAAGTATTCCGGTTTAAAGTGTTGATATTAAGGTTACCTTATGTATTCTTACCAAATTTAGGGTCGTTTGGAGTCCGTTTAGATAGAGGCTTGACTTGGCCAAGTTTCAGTGGAATTATCATAATTTCCTGATTGGTCCGAAGGCCATAACTCGTTCCATGAGAATGGGAATGGGATTAAACTTCATGGAGGTGTGAAGAAAGTCAATATAAATGAGTAGTAATAAATGGCACCCAATTTGGAGGTCGGATGGATAGTCTAAGCCCAGTATAATTCTCGGGAAGAATGATGTCTAGTGTCAGACATTGGGATTATTTATTTTAAGCATATATAAGGGGGGTATACATGTTGACAGCCTACCAGCCTCCCCCACCTGTGTCGACAGATGGCCACCCCAAGTAAATTGCCTTGAGGGACAACCTCAAGGGCCTGCCTTGGCATATCAAAAGAATGGGCAAGGTACTCATAGGGCCCAGGAGCCCTATGGGCAACCTTGAGTACCTTCATCTACATTTCTTCGGTTGTTGAGTCCTCATGGTTCAAGGACTTGTGTCTCCAATTTTGTCTTGTTATAGATGGTTGTTTACTTTCAGTTCAGTAAGAGTCAGTTGGGGATCTGTCCCAATGGCTCCTCAGTCCTATGTAGTAGAGTCTTTGTCAGACTAGTGTAGCGTGTACAGAGATTTTAGTATTTTGGTTGTACAGGACAGTATTACTTTGTATATCAGTATGTTCAAGACATAGTTATTCCTCTTTATCTTAGCATGGTTTGCGCTATAATGAGTTCTGAAAGTGATGACAAGCTTAAAGGGTTAGCTTGAGGCCACGTGTGGCCTTGAGCACCATGTGATGTCTCAGGATAGGTTCTTGGAGCATTACAACAACGCAGGGTTGGGTGGACTAGCGTTGGGCGCCCCAACAAGGCTAGAGGTTGGCTATATAAACTGACATGCCCTGCGAGCTGTCTAAGTGATGGAAGGATGCCTCCAAGACAATAGAGCAATTGAGATACTCTCCCCAAGAGACTTGTGAGCTGACTTGTGAGCTTGGCCAAGGTTCAGCCAAGCGAGCAAGGGTTCGTTGACCTAGACGAGCAGTTATGGGGTGACACTGTGCTATAGAAGTTGGATGCAAGTTGCATGGGCTACGTTTGGCTATGCCATAAGACATGAGAGGGCATGTCTAAGAAAGACGCTTGTGACTTAGGCCAAGGATTGAGGGTTTCCCTACTCGGGCGAAGCAAAGGCCAAGTGCATATGCATAAGGCGATGTCAAGATTGAGGATAGGACTGTGCATGTGATGGAGATACTCAGGCCCAAGAGAGGGACAAGTATGTCTGTAGCCATCCCCAGGAGCGCATATGGATGAGATCCAAGGATTGAAGGTGCGCCACAAAAGTTGTTTATACGTTGGCCATGACTGGTGACATGTTGGTAGAGCGGAACCAAAGGGAGCAAACCTCTAT
The DNA here is from genome assembly GCA_030864225.1 of Capsicum baccatum var. pendulum. Lineage (NCBI taxonomy): Eukaryota > Viridiplantae > Streptophyta > Magnoliopsida > Solanales > Solanaceae > Capsicum > Capsicum baccatum. The sequence continues at coordinate 60,836,048 of CM061550.1, read as the reverse complement.
AGTAAGCTTCCCACAGGCACAGGATCGTGCTAAAGACCAGGGAAATGATGAGGTTTGGCCCATAGTTGGGGGAACCATAGGCGCTGCACGGGAAAAATTGTGTACCGCTGACACAGTGAAGAATGAGCCAGTGACTACAATATATGTACTACTTTAAATAAAACATATACTACAATATATACACACACTAAATATATAGTTATATACTAATTTCTAAAACATATACACATGTATACGTTAAATATATATTATTTTAGAAAATATACACACATATATACGTACCATTCAATATATATGTACTACTTTAAATAAAATAAACTACAATATATATGCTACAATATATACACACACTATATATAAGTTATAAATTAATTTATAAAACATATACACATATATAGTTATATACTAATTTATAAAACATATACACATGTATACTAATATATATACACGATCCATTTGTTATTTAAAAAAAAAAACCGGATCGGTTAATCGACGGGCCTGGACCGGTCTTGGTCTGGGCCGAGTTAATCGGGTCCAAAACCAAAAATAAATTGGCTTGGTATCCGGTACCCTACAGCCCATGGGCTGATCGGGCCGGGTCAAACCGGGACGAATTGACTAGGTGGGTCAGGTCAACCCGGCCTGTTTGACAGCCTTAATTAAAACTATAAAGGTGATTTACCACACAGTAATTAACTAGATTAAGTTGGTTAGAAATCACTTTTCAAATTCAATTGGGTATTTAATCATAAGTTTGAAAGTAAGGATATATAAACTTATTATAACATCATCCTCTTATTATTTTATCCCAAAGTTTATAAAAAAAGAACCTCATTTTCAATCATTATTCATTTAATATCCTACATTTAATATCTATTTACAAAATCAAAAACAAAGCAAAAATATTCGATAAAGGTTTTCAAGAAGCTTCACCGCCAAAAGTCATTTCCGCCAAAAAAGAAAATCCCAGCCTGTCTCAATTTTTTGACAAAATTTCAATGATTCCGTGTCAAATCTTGTTATCACAAGCTTTTAATATGTTTTGCAATAAAGCTCGTTTCACCCCAAAATTTTATTTTCACCATTTTTACAAAAGCTTCATCTTTTCTAGTTTCTTTATCAAAAGGTAAATTCTACAACTTTTAAATTAGTTCATTTATACTTGAGGATACATTGTTGCAGTTGAGGTCGATTTTTGTAAGCCATTGATTTGTCTTTATTTTTGAACTGTCATTAATCCACTGGGAGTGAATAGACCTAGGATTCAACCAGTGTTTTCATTACGTAATAGACCTAGGATTCCAGTGTTTTCATTATGGCTCTAGTTGAAATGGTTGTAGTTAGTGGTGATTTCATGGGTGAGTGGGAGGAGACTCCAAAATGTTGAAATTGAAAGTCTTGGACCAAGCAGTTCTTATCCGTTGTTCTAGATCGCAATACTTTGTACGATGATATTATTAATAGTTTAATTGAATACAGGGAATTGTCTTGTGATTGTAAGGACACTGTAATTAGTTATTTGATGAATGAAAGAAAAAAATTACATCTATCAGTCATAAAGAATGATATGCAAGTGGTAATATATATGCTTGATATGGCGTAGATGGTTCTACTCTTTTTTAAGGATAAATATTAAGGAGAGATGTGAAGGAGAAACTTCGACATCAGCCGCACCACTCCACCTCTACCTCAATCTCAAATCAATGATGATTCACCGGGAGATGAATGGGTATATGAATGAATCGATGATGGAGCATCAGATGAATGTAGAGATGATTATGGAGGTTTGGAAGAAGAGACTGAAAAAGGTGAAGGTAGTGGTACACACTACAACAAATTCGATTATCAGTGACGAAATATTTTTTAATGAAAATATCATATTTCGTCACAAAATTTTTTTCGTGATGGAAATATAATTGTCACTCGCTCGTCCCTAAATCATAGGTCGTTAAATATCTATTGAGACGACTTAGTTTTTTGTCACTAAATAGCCTTGCATTAACTACGAAAATATTTGTTGTCCCCAAATGCATAGCATTTATGACGATCTTGTTCATCATAGAAATTATATTTTTTGTAGGTAATAGTATTTTTTGTCACTAAAGAAGTTATAATACCAAAGAGAATGATGTGTTGCTAACTATTTATTTGAATTAGTGATGAATTAATTTGTCTCTAATCTTCTATGTATTTCATCACGAAACAAAAATTATTTCGTCACTAAATACTATCTTTTACATACATATTCTCTATTTGTCTCTAAATGTATAAATTAGTAACAACATTACTTTCTTATTATTTTGTAGTAGAAAGAGATCACGTCTTCACTAAAAATATTTTTTTCACCTATGAAATAATTTTGTCACTAGAATATAGCATAATTAGTGGCGATAGCAATTGTCACAAAATACAAAGTTAATTTGTAGGTAATAAGTGGGCTATTTAGGGACAAAATTCATTCTTGTCACCAAATGATGTAATTTGATGATGAATATGTGATAGTTTTAAAATGTAAAAGTAAAGCTTTTACAGACAAAATATTTCGTCACTAACCACAACCATTTGTATGTAGCTAGCTAGGTTTTCATAATTTGAAATTGAAATTATATATAAATATCTTAAACTTCATTATAAAGAGCATTATACATTTTTTTTAAATAACATACTAAAAGAAGTAAGATAATAGAAAAAAAGTTTTAAAACATTGTCATATATTAATTAAGAACAACCAAAATAACATTCATGAGATGATATCTCACTAGATACGCTTAAATAACAATCAATATTGATCAAAATTCATCCAACTTGAAAGTCTAATTGAGATCTACTAAACATTAACAAAATAAAGATAATAAAATGGAGGGTTCTTCTCAAAATATCATTGCAAAAGCATTTTTTTGTAGCAACTAGTCTTGATTTCTACCTTCCACAACATGTGTAAAAAAATAATTATTAATGTATTTATTAAATATGTATTTATTAATTTTATGATAACAACAAGTAAATCATATTTGCATATGCGATCAAAACATCTGATTTCTTTCATAGTTAACTTCAGCTTGTTCAGATGACCAGCCTTTTTCAGTCGAGTAATGAGTGTAGAAGTCAATTCTGTCTGGTTTCATCCCTTCATATTCTTCACCCTATAAAACAAATAAAAAAGATGATTGCATAGAATGAAAATAAAGTTAGCCTGCTCCATGAAGTAAGAAGATGAAAATCTAGTACTCATTGATAAAAAAATGGTATTCACAATAATTTCATCACTAAATCACCATTAACGAGAGAACAAAAAAATATATGACTTACAATTTCAGCACGAGCAACTACAAATGCTTTCGAACCCATGATATGATTATATTTTAGCTTGTTTAGCTGACATCGTTTCTACAGAGACAACACGTATATAATTAAGTTAAATAGCATTGAAATAAATATGGTGCATATTTATTCGAATATAGTTCACCTTATACTCCAGATCTGACCACATGTTACAAAGCCTATTTTAATTTTCAGGTGTCAGTTTTGATACTTTAATTTTACGAGTATCTTTCTCAAAATGTGAACTTTCAGACATCTTTTTTAATTTGTAACTCCATTGAGGACTCCTATTTTTTAGGATATCTTCACAACTACCTTTGACGTAATGTTCGTCCAATTTAATTTCAAACTTCTCTTGGAGAAAATGTTTAAAGGGGTAAACATAAAAATCAAGATCCCTGACGTATTAAAAGGATACTATCATCAGTGTTGCAAGATTAAAAAGTGTAACAAATCTTACATGACATCTAATCAGTGCAACATCTTTTCTCCTCTTTTGTAAGTTCCTTCCAGTTGTTTGGAAGCGTAAGAAAATTTCGCCCAATTATCCTCAACTAATTTGATAGTTTTGATGACTGGACCGCCTTAACTGGCTTTCCCTTACCAATTGAAATTTCTTTTACCATCTTTTTTCTCAAAGTCCTTTTCAACTTTTCAAGACCTTTTTTTCTAATTTTTCCTCGATGCTTCATAATTCTACTTGTATCATCCGAGTAGAAAAAGTCAGTTGCAAATAGTGGTATATACATTATAGCATTTCTAAAATTATAATTAAGAACAACTTTTAATGGATGAATCTTATTAGTCAAATTCGACACATGTAATATTAAGATTGCAGAGTAATACAAAAGAGTGACTGTGGAGGATGAAAAAAGAATAACAAATTAATTTTATAAAATGCGATACACTACCTCAACTAATTAATTTTGTTGAGTAATTACAAATTCGACACTCAAGCCAATTTCTCTTGTTATTATCCGTGTCGGCACCACAATTGCATAGTAATTACAAATTCGACACACTACCTCAACTAATTAATTTTATGAAATATCCATCATCTTTCATCAACATAAGTACCGAATAACTTAGTTTAACCAAGTTTTCATGTATGGTGTTACCAGTAATAGTTGCAGGAGTACTTTTGTTTGACGGATCGACAGATTGAGTAGCTGAAATAGTTTCTCCAGTAAGTGTCTTTTGCTTATATATGCATCCTCTTGGTGCCATATCTTTGCTTATATTCCTGCTAAATATCATAGCATATGAATTATAAAGCTTAACTAGTGAATTTGTCCGCGCATCGCGTGATCTTAAGAAATTATATCATTTATTAAAAAAATAATTGAAATAGAACTGATAATCTTTTCTCAAATATATATATATATATATATATATATAATCTTTTTCACATAAAATCTACCTACACTATTGATAATATTTTCTTTCTTACTATATATTTTAGGACTTTATAATTGTAAATAAGTTAATTTTAAATTATTAATTGCATATGAGTCATTAAAAATAAAAATCACAAAATATTTATCAATTAACATTTATCTATCAGGAATACATGATTAGTTATTAACTTCTCAATTAACAGTTGTCTAACAAGAATAAATGATAGTTTATCTTTCGTAAACTTTAAAAATATACTAAAATCTTAAAAACTTGGTACAATGAACATATACATACATTTCAAGGAGGAATCATGGTCTATGCCTCTTATCTCTACTAAATCAATATTATATGTAGGTGTTAGGACATAATAAACTTCAAACATATATTACTAACACCAACAAAACATAGCTTACACTTAACTTCTATTTAATTTAATTAAAAGCTGAAAAGAAATATATTAAAGGCACACGCCATTTTATACAAAAATTCCTACTTATTAGTTTAGGATCATGACATTCAAAAATTCAATCCACTTTTTAAACTCTCAATTAAATTAAAAAAAAAAAAACAAATTAAAATATAGAAATTTATATCAAGTTGAATTGCTTAAGTAGTTACTTGAAATTTCAATGGACCTAAGCTTCATCCTTCAAAGTTTAAACTGCTCTAATCCTGTCATCTGTGACATCTAATTAGGCCTTTTGAATGGGATGAGACAAGCCCATCATAATTTCAGTACTCCCTCCCTTCACTTTCTCAAATCCGCTCCTTAGCATTCATCATTTTTATTCCTTTGCTTTTTTTTTTTTTTGGTTCCTCTGGCTCTGTGGAAACTATAAAAATAGGAAACTTGAATTATTAATAAAATAAGACACTATATATACCCTTGAATTTCTTCCTATTTCCTCATCATTCCACAAACTCAAATTCGACGTAAAACTTTTTTTTCTCTCTTTTTTTTAATCTAATTTTCTTAGTTTCTTCCTCTCACTTCTAAGATTTTATTACCAATATTGCAATCTAATAAACTATAGTCACGAACAAATCAAGTTACTTACGGAAAGATAAAAGAAGAACTCACAACTTTCTTAGTGACGTCAGTTGAAACCTGCATCAACAACAAAAACATAAAAATAAAAATAAAAAGATGAAGAAAAGCAAAAATTGAGAGATTAGAAAAGTACGGTATTTTTTTTCTATCTCTATATAAGGTAAGAGTCCTTTAATAAGGAAAGAATTAATACAAAATATTAGTTGATTTGAAAGTCCTAAATTATATAATTTAAACAAGGTAAAAACTAATACAACTTTTAGTTGGTTTTAAATTTAAAATATTATGAAAATAATTAAATTATTATTTTTAAATATAAAGATAGTAAATGACTATTTTATCTATTGCAAATTCTTTTAATAAAGAGTAAAATGTTCAAACAATATTTCTAAGGCTTTTCACACTTTTAATATACTAGTCTCTTGAAACATGCGTTGCACGTTAGTCCTATTATTATTATAAAACCTTATATTTTAAAAAATTGAACATTAAAGTTAACAATATTAATTTTATCTATATTTTATTCATTAAATAAAATTCATAAAAGCAAACGATGCATTTTTCATCCAGCAAAGCCTAAGTGAAACTAATTAAAATCATATTGTCTCTATCCTATAAGTATGTCGAGATCATACCATTGTTAACTCTGTCTTTCAATTCAAATTTTTTGTTGAAAGGATTCTTTTATACCCCACAATGTAAACTTTACCATTTACTAAGTCTAAGTTGAATAAGAATTGCACTTATGTAAATGTCGAAATTTAATTATAAAATTGGATAATTGTGCGGGGGAAATATTGATTATAAATTTGCTTAATTCCACTTGTAGTAGGTCATTGTTATTATTAGAATCAAGAAAACAAATAGAAATATAAGTCATATTTTTTTCTTATCATATATTTATATTTTAAGAGACCTTTTCTATTTACATAAGAAAAAAAAAAAAACTTAACAACATCAATTTAGCGCATATTTTATATTTACCATATATTTTAGGATTTTCAAATTTTTTTCAATGATTAATAATAATGAAAGGAAATAAGTGACACAAAGAACATAGTGGGTCAGTTGATAAACCCCAAATTATGAAAAAGCTAGATAGATTTATTTATCATTCAAATAAAAGTTATGCATATTAAGATTCAACACTTATAGTAACACAATATTTCGAATTCAACTAATAATATTAATTAAAGATTCAACTATAATACTAACGAATAATATTTTAAAATATCGTCAAATAACATAATCAAAACTAAGTCACAATTAAATAAAAAAGAAAATAAAAAGGGAGATAAACCTTTAATTTTTTTTGACCATTTCATTAGGTGGCAACGTGCTTATTTCTTTCAATTTTTTGATAAATTTTCAACGGAAAGAGAAACACGAGAAATTATCAAAAGGACAAAATTCATTATCAATACCAAAGTAAGAAGAAAAATAGAAGTAGAGAATATGCATGTTTCTTGTAAATTTTGATCTAAATATTACTTAAATATAATTATAAATTTTGTTTTGTAAAAGGTAAAGTTTTAATTCACTTAAAAGTGTTAAATATTATAATTTATTACCTAGATTAAATAACTAAAAATTGAATAATTCACAAATAAAATTAACTACGAACAAAACTTTACCCAAAATCTAAAAGATCTTATGAAAAAGTTGTCCTACCAATTAATTAAATTTTTTAAAGATTCTTTTAAGGTTTAAAATTTAATTGAATACAAACACTACTTTAAAAAAAAGTACGGCAAAGTTAACTATCAATTCATTGTTTTTGTAAAGTTTGTTTTTAAGGTAAAAAATTTAATTGACTTTAATTAAATATATTTATAGTAAAAACTTTTCTTATTAGAAGTATCAAAATTAATGACAACTAAAACTTTTTAAAATAATTTAACAATTTTAAATCAACTAAATTTGATTTTGAGAAGATTTGAAAATCTAGAAGTAAATATAAAAGCGTTAGAATAAGAAAAATTTATGAAGTACCAAATTTTAAAAAATTTTAGTACGTAATAAGAATGTGATCAATGATTTGGTAAAGATTTAACTTTAAAAATAAGAAAAAAATTTAAATATAGCAAAAAAAAAGGAAAATAATCGTGCCACAAATATGATTCAAATTGATGCGTCTCTCTTAGCCTCTGGCAGCAAGGGAAAGAGGTACTGCATGAGAAACATAAAAGTGATGATCAATCGATCACTTGAAACTTCTGGTGGTAAAATATATATGCACTTACACTAAAATATATGTTCATATTTACATTATTATATTAAAATGTGAAGGATCTTCGAAAAGCGAGTTGAATTTTTTACACATCACTAAAAGTCTCTGCAATAGATAAATTATACGTGCGAGGCCCGTGCGGTTAAACTAGTATCCCGAAATATGTATAATACGTGTATACTAATCGCATATATATATGTATAATTAGTGAGAATTTATACATTTATTATACATAAATTATACAATAATAATACATTTTTATGTACATAGAGATACATATTTTATGCAACAATGATACAATTTTATTATGTATGCTACATGTTTCAGATGTAATACATATTGATACAATTTCTATACTATGATGAAAATAGTTGTATACATTAGTGATACAAAAATGATACAATTTTTTCTGCACATAATACATTTTTCATACACATATAGTAGTGATACATTTTCTATATAGTAATGATATTATTTTATACGGAATGAAACTATTTTAAAGAGGCTAAAAACCTTTTTTAAGCTTCTTGGGCCATCTGATGTCCATCATTTTTGTTCTTGTCCACTTAATATATTGTTCTACTTATAATCATTAATATTAGTAGCCGAAGAAAATTTTGTATTTCGCTACGAATTTTTTTCGTCGCAAATAGTTGAATTATTTAACTACAAATTTTAAAGTTGGCTCTATCTATACTTTCAAATTTTTGTGACAAATTTTTACTGTCACTAAATCATAGATTGATTAGAGATAATAAAATGCTCGTCAGTAATTATATATATTATTAGTGACAAAAACTAATTTCATAATTAAATATAAAGTTTATGGCTAAATCTTACAACATTTAACTACAAAATATAATTTGTCACTATTGTAACAACATATTTTTTGTGACAAAATATTTTTGTGTCTAAAAATTAATTAATTTTAAAATAAAAAGTTGATTTGTCACACACTAGATAAATTATTAGTGACGAAATAATGTGTCACTGATAACACATAATTCGTGACTAATGTTGCTTAATAAAATGGTGCCAACTCATTTTTTGAAGAAAAATTTTAGAAGACAAAATTGTGCTACGAAAATTTATATTTTGTCACTAAAAATATGTGACCTATGTATTTAACGACGAAAAATAACTTTTGGTATTAAAAATGAACAATTAGTGACGAATTGTATATCGTAGCTAAATATCACATTTGTTGTAGTGGGTGTTGAGAAACAACCCCTCCTTCACCGATGGAACTGAATTTGAGATGCATCAAACATTTGATGACAGGAAATAGTTGACATTATGTCTTTCAAGCTTTGGTGAAGAAGTCCTTCTATTTTAAAATGGTTAAAGGTTGTTCAATGTTTCTACAACTTGAGGTGTAAGAGTTGTAACTGTGAATGGATGTTGCACGCTGAAAAATACGAGACGTCGGATAGGTTTCACATCTACAGTTACGTAGGTCGTAACACTTATGGTGTTGAAAACGGCATGAAAAAGCACAAAAATATCTCATCGACTCTAATGGTCTCACTCTTGACCAATGATTACATCCACAACAAAGGGCCAACCATAAAAGGAAATAGATAGGACCGTTTTCAAAGAGTTTTAATGCAAATCAAGATATTATAAGTGCTGATATGCAGTTGTACTGGCCAAGAACATGGCCAGGGATACTTCAAAGCACATATGTACTTATGTGTCGAGCTTTTCCCACATAGTATAGGATATAAATTCTGATTTTATAAACACTATTAGGTATAATACCGAATATGGCAGTTTCATGTATTACTTCATCACCTATTAATATTGCATTCTGAGATATTACCACATGAGAAAATTAATTATCGTTGATGACACATATTTAAATGGTAAATATGAAGATGTGTTGTTGAGTTATGTTGTTTTGGATACAGAGAAGCACATTTTTTCAATCGTTTTTTGTGTGGTTGACAAGAAATATGATAATTCACGGTCCTTCTTTTTTGAGAAGTTGTAGTCTATTATTGTCAATGAACTAGAGTTTTGTATCATCTCTGACAGGCATGCTAGCATAGCCAATGGCTTTTCTAGGATATATAGGCATGCTCACCATAAATTTTTCATAAGGCATCTTGGAGAAAGCCTCTGAAAGAATTTTCGATGCGGGAAATATCTATATTTATACTACCATGCGATAAGGATCAGCAATAGGGAATTTGTCAATCATTTTTTAAAGTTCAAGAGTAAATGCCCCGAAGTAGTTGACTATTTTGAGGCTACTATTAATTTTTCAAAGTGAAGCAGAGTATACTTATCTGGGAAGAGATTTGATGTGATGGCCACAAATATCGTGGAGTAACTTAATACAGTGTTGACAAATAAAGAGAGTTTTTCATGGCCGTCATATTCAATTTCATAGCCAAAAAGTTTGCTTTAAATTCAAGAAAAGGCATGCATAGATGCTACAACCTACAAGCCACAAATAAATTTGTTTCCAAAATTGAAAAGATCATATGTAAAAATATGAACGCAGAAAATAAATTACACTTGAGTAATATAATTAAAAACGCAAATGAGTACAATGTAATCGGGAGTAGTGTTATTGCCAAGGTCAATCTACTAGAGTATATATTCTTGTAGAAAGTTTGACTTAGTGAAAATCCCTTGTAATCATGCTATGGCATCCTTGAGGTTGAATTTCGGAGATAATTACGAAAAAAATATTTATGAATATACTTTTTTCCTCTATCTTGTTGAGCATTATTAAGTACATATAGTGACACTCTTTACGTAGTTCTTCTGAAGGTGAAATGAATTATTTTTTGAGCATTTAAAAGAGATGAAACTGCTGCCATCTCATTACGGGCCCAAGCTCGGAAGAAAGAAAGTGAAATGTGTTTTTGATGTTTGAAACCGATTAGGAGGGCAAGGAAAACGAACAACTCCATATTATGTAAGAAAAGTAACCACAAAAGAACAACTTGCAGGTTGCATAGATGTTAATGTTTTTTATTTTTCATTTCAAAGTACATTGTAATTTCTCAAAGGTAATGTGATTAAATTTTGCACATTAATACTAGTTTTATTGGTCTTTGCATTTTAATTTCAAAGTAATTTTTAAATTCCTCAAAAAATGATGATAATTAATTTTTTTAATATAAAATTAAATTATGCTAGTATAAAAGTAAGTTATAGCAATATAATGTTAGTTAATTTATCGCATGTGGAAAGTTAAAACAAGAAAATTAAACTGCACAATTCGTTTTTAGTATATGTGGTTTATCATCCACATGACTGATGTACAAGTATAAAAGGAATTAATTATTCAAGTGGTAAAAAATTATCTATTTTGTGTACCGAGGTTATTATTACTATTTGATAAAAGTGCTTCATTTCTCAAGAGACAATCCATCAGACACACATCGCTTTCAGTTGGTGGGGTCTCAAATCATCCAACTCTTAGTCTATTAAGTCTAATGTATTCTATCGTCTATTTCATCTTACTTAACACTCCCCCATCTTCTTCATCTTCGTCTTTCAGACTTCAATCAGAAATGTTGCGAAGTGTCAACAGTGCTATCTCCCACAATCACAATCGTCAATGTCGCCACCAATGCAATGAAAACTACAATGTACTCGTGCTTAGGAATAATTTTAATAGACTCTTCTAAGGTCTTTCCCAAGATCGGGAGAGAAATGAGGGAGATATGAGAAGAATTGTCCGATGTTTGAGGGAAGTTTTAATTCGACTGAAGATCTCAGTTAATAAATTATCACCCCCTCCCTCCCCACCATCATCCCTGTAGTGTTGTAGTTTTTTTAATTATTATTTTTATTGTTTCTTTATAGTAGCGTTTAGCTCATTGTGTACCTCTTTTGGTGGCATTCAAATTCTGTGGATGGAAATGAACTTTTGCATGCATAAAGTTTATGCTTATATATTGTATTGTCCATTGTTATTTCAATTTTGAATTTCTTTTATCAATTATTTTGAATGGTTTGTGAATACGAAAGATTCTAAAATCCTTAAACCCTTCGAATTTTCAATCAATTTATCTGATATTATTGTATATATTGAGTATGAACAATTACAACTAAAAGGATAGAAATAATTCTAAATAAATAACTAGATATTTAATGAGCAATTACAACTAAAAGTGTACAAACACTTATAAATAAATAAATACACATTTAATTATCAATTATAACTAAAAGGATAAAAATATTTTTAAATGAATAAATGACTACTTAGAAATGTAATGACCAATTACAGTCAAAAGTGAAAAACAATAAAGCATAAATAATTACAAGTAAAAAGCTATAAGAAATAGGCAGTACTTATAAATCAAAAATGAAGATATGTAATTGCCCTTGTCCATGAATCATTATATTATAGATCGTAATCGAACGTAGACTTCAACCGATAACAATTACATATGGTTACAAAAATTAAATTTAAAAAATAAATGGGTAAAAATCACTTTTAAAACTTTTATATGACTTATTACAACATATTGTTGTCCACATAAATTGATTAGGGCGATCAAAGGTGCTTTCGGATGAGCAATGATGGTCTAAGCCCCATAAAATGGCTAAAAAAATAAATAAAAAATAAATGGATAAAAATCAGTTCAACACGATAATACAACTTATTACAACATATTATAGTCCATATTAAATTAATTAGAGTGATCCAAGATGCGTTTGGATGAGCAATACAATACTTATCAGTTATAACAATGTTATGCTTTGAGCATATCTTCATACCAATGTTATGGTTAGTTCTGTCATGTTAGTTATGCCATTGCTCATCCATAAGCACGTTTGATCACCCTAACCAATTTATGTGGACAATAATATGTTGCAATAAGTTGTATTAAAGTTCTGAATTGATTTTTATCCATTCATTTTTTATTATTTAATTATTCTCTTTTTAGCCATTTTACATGGCTTAGACCACCATTGCTCGCCATTTTACATGGCTTAGAGCACCATTGCTCATTCGAAAGCATCTTTGATAACCCTAACAATTTGGGTGAACTATATTATGTTGTAATAAGTTGTACCAAACTGTTGGAAGTGAATTTTACACATTTATTTTTCTTATTTATTAATCCCCTTTTTAACCGTATACAATTATTATCAATTGAAGTATATGATATATCAATTCGTGGACAGGTATATCATCGACTTGATTGTCTATTACTAGTATTTTAAAAAGACCCAATGGTAAAATTTAAACATTCTGTCATCTCCAACAGTAAAATTAGAAATTTTACAAATCACAATACTAACAATAAAAAATTTTTGTATAAAAGAGAGCCATACTTGTTTCTCCATATTTTGAGCTTCTACATTCTTCTTTATTGCTCAACTTTTTTTTAAATTTTCTTTTTCATTTTGAACTCCAATAATGTCTCATTCATCCAAAACATACAAAGTTGAACCATCTGACATTTATTTTTGTGGTAAGTTAACTATCTTGAAGACATTATATGTCAAAAAGAATCCAGGTCGTAGGTTCTACAATTGCACAATTGAAGAGGTGAGTTTTTAACTAGTAATGTATAAGTTTTATAGTGGTTTCATTGTTGAAAATGAATAATATATTTTCTTATAAAAAAAATGAAGGATGTGATTATTTTAGGTGGATTGAGCCACGCCATGCAGTAAGAGACAATATTAAAAATAAATCAATATTGAGTTCAGGACCTAGAAGTGGCCCTTATCGAAGAAGTCAACATTTCAAGGTGTAGCAAGTTTCAAATACTACAAAGGATTAGAAAATCATAAGAAAGGAAGGACTTTCTTATGACATTGTTTAGGAAAGCTGAAGACACAAGGAATCACTCTCGAGAGACAAAGAAATGGAAAGGGACCAACTAAAATAAAGATTGAATATGGCTTAAGAAGAATGTAACGAAGAAGAATGTAACAATCCGATTTTTCATATCATGATGGTGCTTATCTTATTCCAACAGTAGACAACCCAAGCTATAGCCCGAAACGATAAGCAACGGGCTAACAGGTAGAAACCAAAAAAGACCACATATAATGATGACTATAGTAATAATAAGTGAAAAACAGAAAGGAAACATATAAACTATATCAAACGAGAGAAGGAAAAGGACCAAAATATACAAACGAATTCCACCGAAGACCCAATAAGGTCGGTATTAGAGACACTGCTAAAATATACCCAAAGTACTAGGCAGAATCCAAAACATACACCGTATATACAAGCAGTCTGAAGTAACAAAGACTAAACTGTAACAGATAAAAGAGTTTCAACCTCGGATGACAGCAAGCTTATTCTGCTCCAGATCAGTACTAGAAAGTAGGAATCACATCAATGTTGGTTGCTAGTACTCGGATTTACATCAGGATAAAGAAGCAAAAGTATAGTGAGTACCAAAGCAATAGGTACTCAGTAGGCATCATCGACCAATTGAGTTAAATACAAAAAAAGTATAACTAAAATGCGAGAATATAGTATAAGTCAATAGTAAATATGGATAGAAAGGTAAAAATCTATCGAGCTACACAAATACGATAAAGGAATAAGTAAAAATGATACAGAAAGATAAATAACACAGTAATAAAAGGCAAATCACACATAACATAACTGGACCCCCATAAGCACACTAGACACTGAAAAATACAATTAACCCAACCTTAACCCCATAAGTTGGTGGGACACACAAGAAGTAATTAAAGAAAATAAACATAAATATTCCATAACTGAATTAATTCCAAGAAATTATAGTAGTCATCCAGATGTGCATTGGGCTTGAACCGGCACCAATAGATAGTAACGAGAGGCCAACGCCAGGCTTGAATCGGTAGTGATTAATAATAACAAGAGGCCATATGCCGGATTCAAACCAAAAATAGTAGGTAATAACGAGATGCCACATACATGATATACAACATAACTCATAATCAGATGTCAGACTTGAAGCGAAAATTAGAGGAATCACAACTCCCAGAATAACAGTAATCAATATCAGAACTTTCAGATCATCATAACCAGATGCAGGACTCAATCCAGAACTTATAATAATCATACCTAATTGTATAATTAAAACCCAAAGCATACCATAACCGATGCCAAATTTTACAATGAATGATTGAAATAAAGTATATGCTGACCCTAAACTGTAATTAAAATACATTTAAATAATCTTTCATGTACTTTGTTAAAAAAAGATGAATCCAAGATTTTGCAACTTAAATACCATATTCTAACCTCGTAAATACTACATCATACTAAAATATAACAAAATCAAAATTAACTACGACAGGGTCCTAACCTGATAAATAAGTCATGATATACATGTATCAAATAGTATGAAAACTATAACTACCTTCCAAAGATAGTATAATAGCACACAATTATCATAAATAAACTCAATCTAAAGATAGGATAAGCCTAGCCTACCTGGACACTAAAGCTAAAAACCTCTGAGAAGCCTCCAAATAGTGCTCTACTAGAACCCGATCTTGAATAACTTGGTGTGGATAATTATTTTATTCCTCGAATTGAGCCTAAACAACTTAATGAACTGATTTATTCCCTCTTTCATGTAGTAACTTTTGCTGGCCTCTATATGTGTGTTGGTTAATATATGTGAGTATCTTTTTCAATACTAAACATAAATGCATTCTTATCATGAGTTAGGCATAAAATGCATGGTTATCATTAGTTTAGGCATAAAATGTTCACCTGCCAAATACAAATAATGATACACATTATTACTTATAATGTTGTACCCCTTCCTCCACTTTCTCGTGGAGTAGAGGTGGCAACAATCTTTACCTATCTCTTTATATATATATTCGGATATTATATAGGTTCGTGATAAAATAAATATAATATTTGGAATATATCATAATCTATAGAAAATTATTTCTAATAAAATCTTTATTATATAATAGTAATATTTTACTATAAGATTTACTATCTGTACTTAAAATATTAATAAGTGATAAAATTATTATAACGTAATATAGAAATGTTATAACTAAAGAATCTTAGACAAATTAAAAATATTTTAAAAGGGTAATAAATTATATTTCTACCAAATGCTAATTTAGATTAAATATTTCACAATATATCTAGTATCACTAAAGTTCTCAAACGAACCATCTGAAAATCGAACTGTCAGTCCCAACAAGTCACAAATAACGTGGGGTAGTTATAGAAAAACTCTAAAGATCGAAAATGTGTGAAAATAAGGTAATGACTTTGAGGGTCATTACAACATCGACTACTGAAATGACTTTCATCCGTGAAAGTAAAGGATAATGAAATACCTAAAGGCTCAAACAGGTAGGGATACTGAGCGTGCTTATCATGCTCAATTTGCCAAGTAGCCTCCTAAGCTGGACGGTGATGCCACTAAACCTTAACTACTAGAATGACCCTGCAATGCAACCATCTGACATCTCTAGCCAAAATGGACACTGGATCCTCTACAAACGCCAACCTCTCATCCAACTGAACTGAGTCCTACCAAAGTACATATGACTCATCTAAAATATACTGTCACAACATAGATACATGAAACACTAGGTGGATGGTTGAAAAGATAGGAGGCAATGCCAATATATATGATACCTCCCCAACAGTCTACATGATCTCAAAGGGTCCAGTATATCTGGGGCTAAGCTTTCCCCTCCTCACAAACCTCATCACGTCCTTCATGGGTGATACTCATAAAAAACCCTATCACCAACTCTAAACCTCAATGGATGACGTCTACGATTAGCATAACTCATCTTCCTACTATGAGCAGCTTGTAGCCTGTCCTGAATCACCCGAACTTAATCTAATGACTCACGAAGTAAATTGATGCCACGAGGCCTAGCCTCAAAAGTATCAAACCAACCAATAGGAGATTGACATCGCATACCATACAATGCCTTAAATTGGGCCATTTAAATGCTGGAATGGAAGCTATTATTATATGCAAACTCTGCCAAAGGTAGAAACTGGTCCCACTAACCCCTAAAATCCAACACACAAGAGTGAAACATATCCTCTAAAACCTGAATAGTCCACTCTGACAGCCCATCAATCTAGGGGTAAAATGCGGTGATAAGGTCAACCTAGGTACCCAACACCTCCTAAAATGTCCTCTAAAAGCTAGATAAAAGTAAACTAAGATCCTCGGTATGAAATAATGGACACAGGTACCCCATGTAAGTAAACCACCTCCTAAATAAATACGGGTCAACCTCTCAATACTGTAGGAAACTCAAATGGGGATAAAATGTGCAAACTTGGTCAATCGATCCACAATGACCCAAATACTATCTAAACCACGAGATATGTGAGGTAACCACAAATGAAATCCAGCTAACTCGCTCCCACTTCCACTTGAGAATGGGTAGTTGCTAAAGCAATCCACTAGGTCTCTGATTCTCATCTTTTACCTACTGGCAACAAAGGGATTAAGCCACAAACCCTGCTATACTCTCCACATACCACTCCACTAGTAATGTCACCTCAAATCCCTATATATCTTAGCTATCCCAAGGTGAATAGATTATCTAGAGCTATGAGCCTCGCAAAGAATCAACTAAATCAAATCTCTAACCCTTGGAACACAAATACGACTATTAAACCTCAAAATACCCTCAGAATCTAAGGTAGCCTCCTAGAATCACCTTACAATGCCTACCTTAAATTTTATGAAGCTTTCTATCCCTAAAATGACGACGCCGAACTTGCTCCAATAAGGTATATTTGGCCTCAAAACTTGTAACAATCCTCCGAGGGTCAAAAATATCTAAATGAATCATCAAGTTAGCTAAGGACTGGATGTATAAAGTCATCGACCATTGAGAAACTAAAATAAAGGCTAAGCTACCCATACTAACTAAATTCCAACTCATAGTGTCCGCTACCACATTCACCATGCCCAGAACATAGAAAATAGAGATATCATAGTCCTTCATCTACTCAATCCATCCACGCTACCTCAAATTAAGCTCCTTTTAAGTCATAATATATTGAAGACTGTAGTGATTAGTAAAGATCTCACAGCAAACTCCATATAAATAATGCCTCTAAATCCTAAGTGCAAACACTACCACTACCAACTCAAAGTCATGAGTGGGGTAGTTTCACTCATGCTCCTTCAACTGCCTCAATGCATATACAATAACACGACCTTGCTACATCAGAACATACCCCAGACCAACACTAGATGCATCACAGTAAATAAACAAAACCTCACCCTCAACTAGAAGAGTCAGAATAGGAGCTGAAGTAAGCAAGTCCTTGAGCTTTAAAAAGCTCGCCTCACAACTCGAACACTAAAATTAAACCTCTTTCCTAGTCAATCTAGTCATAGGGGTTGCAATAGAAGAAAAAACCTTAATGAACCGCCTATAGCAACCTGCCAACCCAACAAAATTGAGAACCTCACTAGGTTACTAACATGACCCAAACTAGGGCCATATCATAATGGTCATCTCAAGTCCAACCAGGACTGGAGACCACCCTCGTTACCCAACCCAATCGACCTATGTATATTCTGCGTCGGATGAATTCTGAACATATAACAAGATAGTATTATTGCATTCACTACAAGAAAAATGGCCAATAGGGACAAGAAAAATGGTCCCTAAAAGTCTATTTCCGGTCCCTAAAGGTCAATAACGACGGGAAAAATCTGGTCTTCACCCGTCCCTATAGCCTCCGTCGCTAAAGGAAAATAGGGATGAAATTTTTTACCGATCCCTAAAGCCTTTTTGCGACTGATAAAATTCTGGTCCCTAAAAATATTTTAGGACCACGTTTATGGTCTTTATACATCCACCTTGAATTCTTTTACGACAAACTTAGCTGGTCCTTGAAAGCTTTTACGACCAAAAATCTGGTCCTTGAAATGTTTTAAGGACAATTCAATGTTGGTCCCTAAAGAAGTATTTTTACCTGTTTTAATTAAAATTGATGAATTAAAAAAATAGTTTTTGACCAAAAATGTCACAACCAATATACAATTTCTACTATTGATAATCAAATGTATATAAATAAAATTATCAATAGTATTACCAATACAATGAATTAACATCCGACAAAAAGTACATACAAAAATATACTGTCCCAATACTGTTTACATAATTCATCAACCAAAGTAGCTAGCATCTCTAAGTATATAACAAAATGTTTTTCCAAATAATCCTACAAAAACAATGTCTTCTCCTTTGACAAAACTCTCCAGAAAAGGTGAATTCTCTAAAGGAGTATCCATCATAGAGTTGAAAGCAAGATTGTAAAACTTGCGACCTGAATATAAGTGGCAAACAAACAAAATTAAGCATTTGGTTAGCATCATTATAGGAAATCAAAGTATACAAAGTAAAAAATAGATTGAATAACTGTAACACCTTTTCCTGCATATTTCTGTAGGAAAAAGATAATGAGCAGCAGGGTCACTAAAATTAAACATATAATGACTATATTTTCATTAAACAAAAATTCAATTAAGTTTCTTAAGGGCAATAAAGCACAGAGATTTTGTTCATGTACGGATAAACCAACAACAATAACATACTAAGTGTATTACCACCTAGTAGGGTCTGGGCAGTCCATACCACTACCTCCGAAGAAGTAGAGAGGTTGTTTCCAATAGACCCCCGGCACAAGATATGTATAGATATATACATAACATATTCACTTATCAAGATCATTGGTCGCAGAGAAACCTTTGTAGGCATCGAAAGCCCAAATGCTCCGCACAAAATGTCTCTAGTTCATTGCCATTGCCTCTCTTATTCCATACATCCATTTTCATTCTCTCAACAACATCATCCCAATCCATCAGAAATCCATCCCAGTTTTGAATTTTAGTGTCAGAAACAGCATCTAGTATCTCTTGCAACCTCACAATCCTGTGACTCGGGTCTCGTCTCAGCTCTCTGACTGTTGGATCAACTCCTGGTACCGAGTCTAGTCTCAAAAATAGACCTATTAGTGCATGTTCATCCTGATTCTCTCTCGCACACTTGACCTTTCAGCGTCAACTATTTCCTATCATGAACTTTATTATAGTGAAGTCATCTATTGTTCTAGCTAGTAGCTAAGTTGTTTGTATACTTTGCAATAATAGTTGTTAACATAACAACCTGTAATAGGATAGTCCATCATTATGTAACATTACTAACACTCAAAGATTGTACCTAGTAATTACCAAAGTTGCTTGGACTCTTCAAAAATATCTACTATTATATACAAGTTGTCAAGTGTACGAATAAACCACGAATGGAAAACCTTAAGTGCTCATATTGAAGAAAGATTTACACGACGTGCCGTGTGATTGTGTAATGTTTCAGCTAATTGTTCAGCATTTATCTACTCTGCAATTAGTGTATGATGAGTGGCATTGTTATGTGTCACCGTACAAGAAACTTAATAAATCTCCAATACATCACCAAAACAGGACTACAAACACATCAAAATGGTGGCCATTAAGATTATAAGGTTAAATGGTGGCCGTTAAGGTTATATGGTTGTTTACTAATTTAGAGTTATAAGGTTAAATGGTGGCCATTAAAGGTTATAAGGTTAAATGGTGGTCGTTAAGGTTATAAGCTTGTTTACTAATATGAGGTTGTTTACTTAATGGTGGCCGTTAAGTTTTACATATAGATTAGGCATTAAATGGTGGCCATATAGATTAGTAGGTTGGTCTCTAATCGGTGGCCGTATAGATTAGCAGGTTGGTCTCACAAATAAAACTCTAACCTTTATGCAGCAGGAGGAGAATACACATGGTCTCAACAAGGAGGAGAGTGCACGGTATGAGTAATATAAATTGCAAACCATAGATTCACTAAGGTTCTTTTTGTCCTCCCAGGAAGACAGATTAATGTTCGAGCCACCAAAGCTAGCAACCTGCAGCAGTTTAAGCATTAGTTCCGAAATAGGAAGGCTATCTAATCGAAGTTACCTGCATCACTACACCAGCAACAATAACAACGCATTGAGCAGCTCCCAAGACAGTATTTCCTGATGAGCTTCATAAAGATGCAGTAACCACATTATATGAAGATCTGGGATAGGAGAAAATGCCATCACTAGTTTATAAAAGCTCTCTGTAGCTACATATCTATATTTGTTGACATTCATAACAGAGAACTACAGGAAAATAGTGAGAATTATAAGAGAGATAATGACAAAACACCATTGAAGAATATTAATACGTAGTACTTAGAGCAGTGATTAAGGAGGCCAAACTTACCAGAAGTGCATGTCCCAGACTGGAATCAAGATACATAAGAAGACTCTCAAAAAGAAATTTCACCTCCCCATACTTAGTATAATCCCACAAAGTGAGGACCGAGGAAGGGAGAGTGTAGGCAGAGAGACTGCCTCCAATAAACCAACTAACTCAAAAAACAGTACATAGAAACAAGACACTAACTAAGGTAAAATAATACGATAATCGAAGTATAATAAACAACAAATAATAACACATATTGAAGGGCATTTCCAAACTAGTAAAAGCAGTACATTATATGAGCTAATTAGGAATTTGCAATTTGAGTTACTCGTTGTATAGTCATTCAGACAGAATGATGTACAAAATTGCAAACTTATCAAACGTCATGGAAGTAACCTCCTATCACATTTTTCCCATTTGGTTGCCCCAAAAAATTTTCAAATTACTATAACCTCTCGTAGGTTATTCAAGATAGTGTTAAGTTGATGAGAAAAGAAATGTTGAATATAGTGGTACTTTTACCCATGCTAAGCTCATCCAAAGAGAGATTAGAAGAGTTTGAAGTGGCCTGCCAAACAATTGCATAAGCACTAAATTGTTGGCAATTTATTACACAGAATGTAGCACCATGTGCAGACATATACAATACAACATAAGCTTTCCACAGTTGGCTCGAACATAACAAAAAGTAGGACTACTAGCTATACAGCCTAACTCTTTTGATTAGTTTTTGGTGCACCTAGGAGGTCCCTTATTGTGTACATTGCCTTTTATAGAGAACCATTTTTAGGTTTTATACAACTTCCATATGGGGTTTTGAACACAACATCAACAAATATTACCTTATTAATACACAAACATGCAGCCTAGCTAAAGTGTCTTAACTTGAAGCAAAAACTGATTTCAGCACTTCAAATTCACCTTTTACTATGCAACTCAAAAAGAAGTACCTTAAATTTCGACTTGCCAGAAAAGAAAAGAAAAAAGAAACCAGACTACCTTAGACATCTGAGTAAGCTTACAGTAGCCGAAGCAACTTGCATAGCCTCAATGGCTGCTATCTATGCAGCATCTCTGTGCTTCATGACTTCCTATAACACAAAATGGTATTTTCTCTCAATTTACCAGGACCTTGTTAACCTTCTCCATTGATAGAGACTTTCCCGTCCCTGGGCAGCCACAGATATACAAATTTCTTGCCTTATCTTGTTCCACACTTGCTTACAGAACTCTAGAATTCTATTGGTCTCAATTTCCCAACACAAATGATTTGATGGATCCCTAGACACATGCAATGCCTTTTTCACTACATTTAACTACTCCATATCTACAAAAAGCAATAGAAATTAACAAATCTTCAAATAAAAAAATGGCATCCAGTAGCTATGAAGTGCAGATTCTTGTTAATTTAACATAATTAAAATTGATTATATCTCAATTAATGAAAGAAGAACTACTATTACACCTAAATCCCATAGTAGTTTTAATATACTATATGAATAAATATATACATTTTGATCCAATTGAACCAAAAGGGAAGCCAGTGCACTAAATCTTCTGCTATGTATTGGTCCTGAAAAAAGCAAGATCACAAGGATCTATTATGCAAAACTTTAACCTACACTTCTGCAAGAGACTATTTCCATAACTTGAATATGTGACCCAGAGGCCACATAATAGCAAATTTACTGGTTACCCCAAGGATCCCCTTCTCTAGTTCAATTGAACTATGATGGCCTTTTCAAATAACAAATTTGATGATTATAATACTACAGATTCTCAACATTTTCTGACTAATACACAGATCTCTATAAACAAATTAAAATTAACTCCTGGCAAACACTGACCAAATTAATAAACAAACTCAATTTTAAGAAATTAATTAAATCAAATCAATAATCAAACGTACTCACAGGTTTCTCTATAAGACTTTCAAATAATCTCCTTTTCACTGGTGATTTGCTCAGATTTACTACTTTATCTCCGAGATTCACCTGAATTCCACACAAACAAACAAAAAACATAAGATCCCGCAAGCACACAAATGGCAAAAACCTAAGTAGTTGAACATACTCATGTATCAAACAATGTAATTGTCCTATCTGCTGGGGTGTAAATCCATTTACAAAGCCATCATTTGCAGAAGGCATACCGGGTTGAACCGGATAACATCTTGGCATCATGTTTTTCGCAAGGGAAAGATATGGTAACAAAGGGCGTAGTGGCCTATTCACCAAAAAAACATAATCAATCAACATTTTAAACTAATTTCACCAAAATGTTCCAAAATAACTACTAAAGAAATACAATTAACACATATACCTACATGAAATTGCAAACAATATAAAGCATCCATCGTAAAAACTCTATATATGTATATAAAATCACTTCAATAATAGAGTTGAATAACCCAGTCAAACATAGTCTACTAGAGCGTAAGAAAGAACAGAACTTTTGATTTTAATCGAAAAGGAGAAGGGGAAGAAATAGACGAGGGAGGACAACCTTACTCATAGATGAGCAACGACCAAAACCTTCAACCTTTGAGTGAATATCAATGAGCTATTTAGGAAGATAGGCAATGAGATTTAGGGATTTTACTTCATCGAGGGCAAGAGAGAGCTATTTTGGCAGTGAAAGAGAGAGAAAGTAGGACCTTCTGGATAGAGAAAGTTTATTCACATAAAATAATATAAAAATATATTTCATATCCCGCTTGTGACTCCCGCTGAATTTTTCACATTTTGGCGACCAGATAATATTTTCCAATGGTCTTAATTGGATTTTTGTACATGTATAGAGACCACTAAATAATGTCATCCCTAAAAATATATTTTTAGGGACCATATTTATAAGTTGTTCCTAAATCGTGGTCTCTAATAATCAGTTTTCTTGTAGTGATTATATAAAACTCTAGGATAGGACTATATCTGTGTCCACCAAAACGAGTGCAACCGTTTGATACCCAACCGATAACCAATACCAACCAAACCATAATCCAAACCATAACCAAATGAGTTCCATAAAAATTATATATAATCCCAAAATAAAGAAGATGGAATAGTGAGAAATTTAGCCCTATGGTATTAACCCCAATACCAATGCCAATATCAAGGCGAACACCAATATCGGTCCAGTCCATACCAACCCATAAACTTTCTTTTTGCTGATAATTACATACTCTAGGATGACTTGTGTACTAACTTTTACTCAATGGATTTGTCTGATGATTGTGTTGGCTGACAGAGCTTTACAATATGATCATGATGCTAGAAATCTTGTCTGGCATGCTTGATTCAATTAGCATTTTGTGCTTGATTGTCTAACTTGATTGTCAGGAGGGCTACCTAGTCTATGAAGGCAATCAATGGTGCTCTTGCGGTAAATCTTGTTAGAATACGATTTTACAGATTGGAGTGCGTATGAAGTTAGAAATATATAAAACTGAGACAAAGGTAATGGTTTGATCTAAAATTATTAAGATGTTAGTTTCTCTTGCTATTTACTATTTTTTCTTACAGGGATGGGCAGTCAGAGAAAGAGAAGCAATCCTTCGTGATACATTTGTGTGTGAATATGTTGGATAGGTACTTGATGAGCAGAAAGCAAATAAAAGATACAATAGATTATAACACATTCTATTTGGTAGCTAAAGTTTGTTTGTTGTATGTCAATGAACCTTATATATCAGGATCCTACCTATTGAGTAAGTATGATACAGAAGGTTGTATGTACTTTTTGGAGATAGATGCTCACATCGATGATTTGAACGGACTGATTGAAGGGCAATCTCCACATGTAATCGATGCTACTAACTATAGAAACGTTTCCCGTTATATCAACCACAGGTACTTTTACAACTCTCCTGACTTGAATTAATCTCAATGTGGTTATAACTACCTCAATTTGCATTATATTTGGACTATCAGCTCCAATTTAAGTGTAAAAGCATAGCAATATGGAATACTCATCTCAAAGTTCTTTTATAATGCCTAACAACACTTACAATGGTCAGTTCATTAACTTTAGAATGATAACCAACAAATCTATTATTCCAATTTTGCAACCAATAGTCAATCACAACTCCAAAGATCTATTATTTGATGTTAAGGCTTGCTCTTGTTTTGTGATTGTATCATCTTGGTTGTCAGCAAATTAGCTCCATTGATTTTTTAAATTAAATTCAGCCTACATTGCTAAATTTCTTATGTCCTTCTTGACCTTTGTAGGTGTTCGATAAATGAGTGGTCTTAATCAACTGACAACTAGCCTTGCAATCATGTTCAGTGTAGTAGCATGTACAATGGTTTCGTACTCCCCTTGAAGACAAGTTCTCCTCCATTCGCTTCAGACAAACTGAACCGTGGGTTTCTCAAAATATCAGTTGAACTTGGCACTTTTCAGAGCAGGAAATTGTTGGTGTTTGAACTCAAAGAGCCTAGGTAGCTGGATAAAGCAAACAAAAAATCTATATTAATAGTATTAGTTAATAGAGGATGTCAGTTTTCTTTTTTTTCCGTGAAGTATTTGTGTAAACAATGACATAACTGATGCATATATGGTGTTTATGTGTATATATGAAAGCAGATTATGGTAATTTGATATATATAGATATATACTCATTTGATTAATGCCATTAGAAATTGTATAACTATATATATAAGGACAAAAACTTTGTCCGAATATTCTTTTAGGATCAATAAACTAGTGGTTTGGGGACATTATATGAAAGGAGCTTTGCCCCCTCTTCATAATCTTTCATCAGCTCTTGATATTTCAAATAAATTCTCTGGAAATCCCCACCTTTTTGCTCATCGTAGGTTCTTGGAGAATGAGATGTCCCTCCTCTATCAATTTTATTTTGATGTGGTTCACAAAATGATCCTTCCTAGACAGGAAAGAAGAACAGTTGCCAATTTCCTTGATCTTACTTTGATGGAACTGTTAGATTCTCAAATTCTAATAGACCTTCCTAGACTCATCATCAAGCACATACAATGAGTCTTAGTCCAAGATGCAAATGGCCATGCGTTGACATATGAGTTTTGGCTTGCATCTGTCTTTGAGGATTTTCATGTCCCTGTCAAGGTGTGGTCACTGCAGACCACAAAGGATGTTATTGGATATCTGAACCATGCTATGTTACCTATTGTTATGAGGAATACTGATAACCCAATGCAAAGATTGAGGAATGCTCTTGATGCCAAGCAAGGTGAGGTAGAGGTTGCCCAGGCTGCATTGGGGGCTGCCCAGGCTGCTCATAAGAAGGAGAAATAGGTCTTTCAAGATTAAATTGCTTCCCTCACAGCTACCATGGAAAAGGAAAGAGCTGACAATGTTGATATCATTAGGAAGTTGACCTCCTTTATCCCTTCTTCCTTATCCACTTAAGCCCTTCTTAGTGCCTTAGGCATCTTTTCTTTGTTGTCCTTTGGTCCAAGTTGTTTCTCCTTTATTAATATTATTGGGTAATGATAATTGTACCTTGTTCTATGAATGAAATGGATTTTTGCTTCATGTGTTACGCTTCTGTTTTCTTAATGCATTATTGTTTTCTTGCCCCGAGTCTTAATTCTTTTAGTGATAGCCCCAGTGGCCATGAATTATTAAATTGTTTTCACTTGTTGGTCCAGATTTTGCGATGATTTCAAAAGAAGGAAAAACAAATTATACAATGCTTATAATCCAATTGACTAACCTGTTTCATTATGTGATCTTCTATTTTGAATCATTTACTGAGTATGTCATGATTGAATAAATGATGCTGAGCTGCTGAGTTTATCATCATCCAAAAAGGGGAATTTGTTAGGTCATGTGGATTTTTGATGATAGATAGGTGAATAAAACATATTGTGAAAGCTGGTTCATTCAAGTGTATAAAGCATAACTGCAAGCAAGGTTGTTGATAAGATGATATTACGCATAAACAAGAGTGGATAAGCAAGAATATTCAGACATTCTCTCAACACTTATCACTTTAGTAAAGTATATAGAAGAAAAATACAGTATCCAGAAGTTGAATTGATCAAGAAGTCCAACAATAAGAGGAGTCCTGCAAGACTAAGGAATAAATAAAAAGAATCTTATTCAACCAACGAGGGAGAGACGGCTACAATAAGAAGTGAAGTTAGTTGAAAGAGTTCCACTGAAGATAGAAGTAAAGATCAAAAAGGACTTTATCAAGATGTGAATATATACGAAAAATAACATTCAAGTAACTCACTCATGCACTGATAAGATAGTCAACAATCAATTAAACAATTCACTCACTTGAAGAAGAACTTGGTCTCTTATTTAGCAAGTCTTAGACTGTGTGTACTAGATAGGTTCTTTGAGTTATAATGAGTCATTGTTCTAGTCTCAGTGATCTATAAACTGAGTTAGGAATTGTGTCTTCAAGTTAGGTAACTCGAAGACTTGGGAACACTTATCTTGGGAAGATTTGTATTTTTGTAGTTATAAGAGTTAGAAGTTTAATTCCTGTTTACAAGAAGTCTTACAATTTTGTTGATTGTTGAGGCTCAAGAGTTATAGTGGAGTTGGGGTTAAATCCTGTAGAGGTACAGGTCGTGGTTTTTTACACCTTTCTTGAGCTGGGTGTTTTCCACGTAAAAACACTATGTTCAGTTTTTAGTTGTGTGAACCACATTTACTTACTTGTTCCACAGATAGGCAACCAGTAGAGTCCAATATTGAAATTAGTAAGGCACGCACTCTAACAATATATAATGTCTTTATTATCTAAGTCGTGATTAGAGATTTACTTTAGAATAATTAAATCTTACCCATTCAATTTGAACTATGCCATATGTCATCAATCAGAATAAAAACTTGGGGAAAATGGAGAGAAGCCGGATCAGTAAGGTTGTTATTTTTGGATGATCCGTTGGTGGTTATTATTTCAGATATAGCTGAAGCCATGGCAATCTTGAAGAAGGAAAAAGAATTGGGAATGTTGCAAAGACTGGGAAGAATGTTTTGAATGGGATATTGTTTGAAAAGATTGTAGGATAAAATGGTTGATTTATAGTTGAGATGTGGTCCTTCATTTTTGTAACTTATTTAGTTAGGTTGCATTTATTTTTATCAAAATTCAGACGTTTGAATCCGAATGCACATCTGAATGATTAAGATGTTGTCTCTAGATCTGAAAACTAAATGAATAAGATTATTTGTTTTTCAACATCTGAATGTGTAAAATTTATTTATTTGAATATATAATAAAAAATATAATTTAAATTAAAAATTAATTATATATTAAAAAATTTAATTTAATACAACAAAATTATTATTTGATTGAAAAAAATATTTATATTTGTTAGTGATAGTGGAGATGGTTTGTACAGGTGGTGATGGTGGTAATGATTGATGTTAGTGACTAGTAATGTTGGTGGTGATTGTTGTGATGATAGAAATGGTTGGTATAGTAGTGACTATTATGATGGTGACATTGATAGCAGCGGGGGTGGTTGTGATGTGAAGTTGTTTGATGTTAGTTTTTAGAGGTATTGATTGTGATGGCTGAAATAAATGCATGATGTTTGATGATGTGTTGGTGGTAGTTGGAGACATTTTTATAGCTGTGATAGAGTAGATGGTTGTTAGTAGAGATAGATTGTAGTAATGGAAGTAGTTGAAGCGATAGCGGTGGTGGCCGAAGCATGTGTGGAGGTTGATGATGTATTAGTGATAGTTAGCCATGGTACTAGTTGTCACACTCCTATTTTTACCACCCCAACCTCGCTAGGGAGTTGGTTTTAGAGAAAATGGGTTTTTCCAATTAAGGTGAGGTTTTGAATAAGAATTATTTTATTTACAAATAAAATTCAACAAATCAATCATAAAGAATCTTCCTTCTAAGGTTTTGAATGTTGAATAAGGTTTTGAAGGATCAAATCAATCAAATCAAGGAGAACCTACTTATCAAAGAAAGGAATTGCACTAAAACTGAATATTTGAAATCAGTGAAACTAAAAGAAGAATATTACTCTCCTTTCCCAATTTATTCCACACTTCTCTTTCATCCAAAGTGTCTAAGAGCAATACATTTCCTTAATAATTCAAATTCATTAAAACGAAAAGAAGTTTTGAACTTTCATTTGATATTTTTCTCTGTTAAATAATTACTTCAATAGTTTTCTTGTTAACACTAATATAACGTACCAAGTAAAATAATATTTTAAACTCTATTTACATTCAAAGACCATATCATATTTGTCACCATTATTAAAATGAGATAGAGGGATTAGTCCATAGTGTTAAACTGAAGGGGGATTCCATTTCTTATAACTGAGGTGTTTGGTTAGTTTGCTCACACCTCGACTCTTTCAGTGGGTGTGTTTTACCTCTTACCAGCCAAACCAGATAAAAAGAAATCACCTTATAGCACAAAACACGTAACTTTTGTCAGTTTTTTCTTCTTTACTGCAACTCTATTACTGAGTGCAGATTCTCCTTCCTTCTCAAGCTGACTTATCTTGCTCAATGCAGCTTCTTTCTCTTTCTCAAAATCGGCCATTTCACTAGATAATGATTCACTCTCCTTCTGTAAATCAGATATTCCATCATTAGAAGCTAAATCACAGAGGAAAATGAAAATATAACTTGCTAATAACATTTGATATCAATATTCAAGTGGTTAAAAATTAGGACCAGCTAACATTGATACAACTTAAAACCTTCAATTTTTATTCCAATGCTGTTAAAGGCTAAACCACTAAGCCAGGCACGATTAAGGAAATCTAGTGATCTGTAAGCTTGTAAGAAATGTAGAAAAATTCAAAGAATATATTAGCACTTCTGTTCAAATTCTCTGTTAAAATTTGACATTCATAGGTTAAACCGACTTATGTTGCTCGGATTCTTCACAAATGACATCTCGTGTGTGTCGGATCCTTGAAAGCCACGCATTTTTGAAGGATCAAATCAATCAAATCATGGACAACCTAGTTGTCAAAGAAAGGAATTGCGCTAAAACTGAATATTTGAAATCAGTGAAACTGAAATACAAATATTATTCTCCTTTCCCAATTTATTCCACACTTGTCTTTCATCCTATATCTCTAAGAGCAATACATTTCTTTAATAATTCAAATTCATTAAAACAAAAAGAAGTTTTGAACTTTCATTTGATACTTTTCTCTGTCAAACAATTACTTCAATAGTTTTCTTGTCAAAACTAATATAACATACCAAGTAAAATCACATTTTAAACTCTATTTACATTCAAAGACCATATCATATTTATGACCATCATTAAAATGAGATAGAGAGATTAGTCCATAGTGTTAAACTGGAGGGAGATTTCATTTCTTATAACTGAGGTGTTTGGGGTATTTGATGCAGATTTCAAGTGTGAGAGTTGCTATTGTCATATTACACATTCCTAGATTAAAATTCAGTTTGAGTGATGTAAGCTTATAGGGGGCAATGTAGAAAGAATTGTTAAAAATGCAGATTCAGATAATTATGTTAGTCTTCTTTTAATTTTATTCACATATTCACTTTGGGATGGAAGATATCAAGTACAGAATAGGATAGAAGTATGTGTGATTTAATTCTTCCATTGTTTGAACAAATGCTTAATAAACAGAGCAAGAAACACAATTAATTTTGCTACAGAGTATCAAAATATCACACAAGAGTGTATAAAATTTGTTGTATGACTTGTTTAACACATTGAGAAGTGTATAATGATTTAGGTTCCTTATTTTGAATAGAAGAAAGTCACTGTTTTCGATGTATTATCTACCGAATGAACTTTGCTTTTATTGATTTTTTTTATTTTGCATGTGTTGTTGTTTTAACAATTTTTCTTTTTTCCTAAAACTTTCATTTCAATTTGTTCTAACAAGTTTTGCGGGATTATTTTCCTGCTGTCCCGTTACCTGTTTCTACATTTGTGGTGGGTTTTTGTCCTTTTTTCCACTCAAATTAGATGTCTTCTTGTTTTTTTTTTGGCGTTCAATGCACATTATGATGTTATGTTTTTAATTACATAAAGTAAATTTGTTCTATTTTATTTTTTAATTCTATTGTCTAAGCATACGTTTTGTTTGTAGGAATAAGAAAAATAATAGCCACAAAAAATTATAAAACAAAAAGATTGTGAAGTCAAATGTGTAAATAAAAAGAAAGATAATTGATATCTAAATGGAGAGAAATCTTCGACGTCGTATTGCTTACAGAGAAATGTCATCTGAAAAAAAAAAGGCACTTCTCAAACGACGAAGAGTGGAATATGCTGCATAAAAGCAGGCTCCCTCAGAAAATTCTACTGCTAGCGCTTCTAATCCGTCAACTCCTCTTTTAGAGCAACATGATTCTTCCTCAGCCTGCTCTGTATATTAGGGATAAACCTTCTGCTTTCAGAAATGGTTAGTTAAATCAAATTTTACTTTCACTTCTTACCACCATTTACGTTTAATTTTCATGAATCTAAAATATTGCAGTACGCAAAGAAATATAGATGGGTTGCTGGCATATCGATCAATTACCCTGCTCTCCTACTATTTTAAAAATGTTTCAAACTGTAAATTTTGTGCAGCCAAAAGATTTCAACACGAAACTTGAACCTTCTGTTGTAACAATGGTTCCATAAAATTAGTTTTACGCCAACTACCTTCTGCATTAAAGCATCTTTATTATAACCAATTTGAAGAATCTAAACATTTACATCACTACATTCAATAACATGTTTGCCTTTAGTTCACTTGGTGTAAAGTATGATAAGGAGTTGGCAAATATAACTAAAGGTATCTACACATTTAAGGTACAAGAGCAAATGTATCATTTCTTACCTAACCTCACTGCTGCAGGTAATAAAACAAAAAATTTACAGCTTTATTTCTATGACAATGAGAATGAGAGAGTAAATAGAATGACTTTCTCAGAAGAACTAGACAAATATTTTATTGAAAACTTGATGAATATTCTACGAATTAATTCGTACTCTCAGTTTTTAAAATCTTTAACAAATATTTCAATTTTGTCTAATTTCTATATTGCACTTAAATGTGATTCTACCTTGGATCAATGAACATACAACTTACCCAATGTATCACAAGTAGCAATAATATGAACTTACGAAGAATTGAATAGCCCTATTTCTATACCATATATTTGTGTTCACACATATAGTAACAGTAGCCAATTGGTTCACTATTACTATGGTTGCTACGACTCCTTACAATAACCTTTGTTATTTTCATATGGCGAAAGTGAATGGCATTGTAGCATATAAATGATTTTGCAACCAAATAATTCTTCGAGAAATCGTTCTTCCTGCAAACATAAACAACTTCCACTTGTCAGAAACATGTCTTCCATTGATGGATACCTTAATATTAAAAAAGGAATTTTACAAAAACAACGAAAAAAATAATACTTATTTCTGTCGTGAATATTATTGTTACAAACTTCAACTTAGAGATAAAGAAGAAAGTGTCACTTTACATTTTGAAAGATTATTCCAACAATATTCGGTAGATCAATATATAAAACACAAAAAACAAAGATTAAACTTCTTTTTACTTAATCAAGATTTATTTCGAACTGAAATATTAGCGGAATTTATTGATCTACAACGACTAAGAGAAACAGAAGTTTCAAATATTGCCCGAAAACATTCTTACCTACTAGCTTTATAGGGGGTCCACGAGATATGCAACGTAGATACATGGACGCCATTGCATTAGTACACCATTTTGAAAAATTGAATATTTTCTTAACAATGACATGTAATCATTCATGGCCTGATATAGAACATCTGTTGCTAACGACTGATGAAATACAATATAGATCCGATTTAATAAGTCGAGTATTTAAAGCAAAAGTGGAAGAACTAAAGTTAGATCTTGTTAAAACAAAAATATTTGAAAAAGTTATTGCTTATATGTACACTATAGAAGTTCAAAAAAGAGGTCTTCCTCATTCTCATTTTCTTATTATACTTGAGGATGAGTATAAGTTATTAACACCAAAGGCTTATGACAAAATCATTTGTGCTGAAATACCTGATGTCGACACAAATGAATATTTACACTCTTTGGTTGCTAAACATATTATGCATGGTCCTTACGGAAGTTTAAATCCTAACAACTCAGGCATGGAAGCAAAAGAAACTTGTAAATTTAAATACACTAAAAATTATGCAAATGAAACATCTAAAGGAGAAAATTCATACCCAATTTATAGAAGACGAGACACTGAAAATTTGTAGAAGTTAGAATTTAATATCTTGACAATTCATGGGTCGTACCACACAATCCATATTTACTGAGTAAATTTAACTGTCCCATAAATATTAAAATTTGTGCAGATATTAAAGTTGTTAAATATATCTACAAATACATTTGCAAAGGTCATGATAAAATAATTTTCAATCTTCAAACTAATGAAACATATACAAAAATAGATGAAATAAAAGAATATCGTACAGGTGGATGGGTATCACCGCCAGAAGCTATGTGGCGTATGTTTGCTTTTCCTATTAGTGAAATGAATTAAATGTGTATCAACTCCAGGTACATCTTCAAGATCAATAATTTATCTCTTTCAAAACAACTACAAAATTAAGTTCAATTTTGAACAATCCAGAAAATAAAAGAACAATGCTAACAAATAGACACGCCATAAATCTTAATTTACTATACAAAGAATTTCCACAACACTTTGTCTAGTTAATCAGTGATAAAATATAAGCACGCAAAAACCAGCGTTATGTTGTTGGACGTTTTGTCAGTTGTCATCCAACCGAAGGAGAAAGATACTATCTGTGATTATTAATAATGAATATACGAGGTCGTAAATCATATAACGAACTTAGAACTATAAATGGCATATGTTGCACGACATTTAGAGAAATTGTAGAAAAAAGAGGATTGTTAACTTCCGATAATAACTTAATTGAATACCCATCAAAAGCTACTAATTACCAAATGCCATGTAGTTTACGTCGTTTATTTGCCACACTATTAGTATGTTGTAATCCTGCAAATCCAAAAGCTTTATGGAAAAAATTTGAAATACCTATGTCTGAAGATTTTATAATTACGATAAATATACAAACAATTAACATTCGTTATATGGTTATGAACCACATAAACATCATATCACATTCAATGGGACAAAACATAATTGAGTTCAAAATCATATCAGAAAATTTTACACCTTTCACATTTTCTTACAGAATAACGCAAGAGTCTAGAGACATCTATTTAGAAAGGAACATAGCTGTAACTGAAAAAAATTTACTGCTATATAAGAAATTGAATAAAGAGAAGCTTACTGCTTATAGTGCATTTCTTAATAAAATATTATTAAATGAATTGGGAGCTTTTATATTGATGGACCAAGAGGAACTAGAAAAATATTTTTATACCGAGCTTTACTAGGTACTGTAAGATCCAAAGGACTTATTGCTTTAGCTACAATAACTTCCGGTGTTGCAGCTTCTGTACTCCCCAGAGGACGAACTGCTCACTCACACTTCAAACTTCCTATCAACATAGGATAAAACTACAGTAGTAATATAAGTAAACAAAGTTCATTTGCTGCTTTAATTCAAGATACCAAGTTAATAGTTGGGATAAAGTATCAATGGCAATGATAAAACTTGTAGAGGCTTTTGATTTATTGTTGAGAGATCTTGTAAGTTCCCATAAAATCTCAGTCGATTCAGTCATGTATAGCATGCCAAAATAGGTCCCGGACTTAGAAAATTTTAGCTAAGTATTGACACTTCGTCTAATATTTGACCTCGATATTTCAATGGCTTTATTTTCAATTCTTACGACCTTAAAATGTTAAATTTTAAATTGCTTCACGATCAGGGATGTCAATAGGTGTTTGTAACACCCCGTAAAAGTCGTGCATGGATTAGCCTTTAATAGAGTGCCCTTAGACTTAAAAACTTGAAATTTTTGTGAGTGTAATGAGGACTTAGTGTCATTTTAGCTGGCAATCTTCGGGATACAACTTTTCAACCTTTTCGATATTCGATTTTAGATTTTCAAGTTGCGTTACGATCGGCAAGCTCATAGTACATCTCGGATAAGTTTTGAAATTTTTCGAAATGGATAAGGTTGCGTTTGGATTTCAAAACAGTAGCAAAACGCATAGCCTATTGCCCAGTTTTCAATATTTCTGGGTCAATTTCAAACGATCATAACACCCTGTATACAATGAACTGTGTGAGCTATAATATATCAAACGAAAGCTATTTGAGTCCTCTTTAAAATGAAGTTGGTTTCATCTAATTTGAATATATGAGTAAAAAGTTATAATCGATTTACTCCAGCCTATCAAACTGTCAATTGAGGGACAGATTTGACCTTAATTGTTCCTTAGGGGTATTTTGGTCATCCTCCACCCCTATATATACCACCAACACGGGATTTAATCCCTCAAACACCATAATACACATACTTTTCCAAAATTGCTCAAGAATTCTCCTTAGGGTTTCAAAATAAAAACCCAAATAGTTCAAGATTCGACCGTAGGTTTTCAAAGATAATTATATATTCGGAATCACCAATCCGCAAGCTTCAAGAAACATCTATTATCCTTGGAAATAGAGGTACTCGGGGTTTTTCCAAAATTCTCATGGGCATAGAAAAAAATCATGTTTTAGAATGGGGTTTTAAATTATGTATATATATTTATGTATAAGATGTTTTAACGTCATTGTTTTGGTCTTTTGACCATCTCCAAAGCGATTTGACAGTTTATATACATATATGAATGAATGTGTTTCAATTTTGAATACATGAACTTGCTAAAGACATTTGACCACCAGGTGTTTGATGAAATTTCTGCATGAATTGAACTTTAAGTTTCGAAATATGAAATCCTTTACATCAGTTACATGTTTTGGTTGTCTAAACTATGTTTTGAATGAAAGCTCTTGCTTAATACATTATGGCTCAAAAAAATCATGACTTGCAATGTCTTGGTATGAAGATACCAATTCAGACTAACGCCATATCAGACTCAGACTAACAGACATTTCAGACTTTCATGATTTTAGACATTCAAAATATTGCATGTACAAAAAAGGTTAAAAATGGGAATACAGAGATGTTAGGTGGTTCCCCGAAGAGGGCTTCAGTTCAAGCGACTCATTGCCTAAAACCATGGTTTGCCGACCCGGGTATACTATTATGCTGACTTAAATGTCCTATGGCGTATCAGACTCAGACACTCCAACCCTTGCGGC
Source organism: Capsicum baccatum var. pendulum (assembly GCA_030864225.1). NCBI lineage: Eukaryota > Viridiplantae > Streptophyta > Magnoliopsida > Solanales > Solanaceae > Capsicum > Capsicum baccatum. The sequence goes on along the minus strand of CM061550.1, from coordinate 60,799,620 downwards.
ACACTTGGGTTGAGGGCTTCCCCGCCGAGTCAATGGCGGATTCCATACAGTCCGTGGAATATCAGACTTGTAGGGGAATACCACCTAACTCAGAAGTAAAACACAGATCTTGATTTGAAATGAACAGGCAGGTTACATGTTTTCAGAAAGTGCCCATGTATTTTTCGGAAACAGTTTTATACATGATGTCTTGATGAAAAATTGCTTTCACTTAATATATATATATATATATATATATATGTATATGTATGTTCCATTATACTATTTTTTGATTGCTTCGCGTGCCAGTACTTTTGTGCTGACCCCCCCTCCTTCCAGGTCCTGAGGCACAGTCTAGGGGTCCAGCTACTCAGTAGATATTCTCGGATTTGTAGACTTGATCTCGCAGTGGTGAGCCTTCTATTATTCGGAAGGCCTAATTATGTCAGACATTATCTTATTTGTTATGTTTTTGGTTTACTGGGGGCCCTGTCCCAGTTTCTTTTCAGACAGATGTTTGTGTTCTTAGTAGAGATTTCGCAGACTGATGTCAGATAGTATTATCCAGAAATGTTGCAGAACTTGACCATGTATTCCGTACTCAGTTTCAATTCCGCATTTTATTATGATTATGAATGTTGTGCATGATAACCAGTTAGAGAATGGGTGTTCCGGGCCTTCATGGTTCGGGATGCTCGTCACGGCTAGGGCCTAGGCTCGGGTCATGACAAACTTGGTATCAGAGCACGGTTCATGGTCCCAGGGTGTCTGCGAAATCGCATCGGGTAGAGTCTTATTTATGGGTGTGTAGCGCGCCACACTTATAAGCAGGAGTCTACAAGACGTTTAGGAATGTCTCTCTTTCTTCATGTTCTAGTTCATGAAATAGAGTCAGAATGTTCCTCCTTCATACTCTAATTCGTGCTATGGTGACGTCCATACGAAAGTAAAATCATCCCAAATTCTTTCCTTACTCTGATGTTCTTAGACCCATCACATTTCTAGGGTGAATCGAGTGCAGAAGTTTAGAGTCTAAATGGTATTGTCCCTTCGGATCGCGTCATATAAGATCTTAAAATTGTGCAAGGACTTGAGAAGAGTCCGTTATTGCTTCAGAGTATATGGGTTCCATTGTGAACCTTGATCTTGATGAAATCGCGCTTTTCAGCCGTCTGTATTGAGTATATTCGGCCCTTTTCAGAAATTTATGTTGCAGATGTCATGCTTAAGGGAAAAGATGCGTAGTAGAAGTGCTGGAATTGTATTTCCACCCAAATAGTAGTATAAGTTAAAGTGTCGGTGTCATGACCTATTGGTAGCAAGTAGCGTGTGTGGATTGTATGATAATCTGTGGGGAAAATATTTGACTCAAATTTTTTTTTTATCTATACAAAGTAAGATGTGTATTCTCAAATTATGGAATGTTGTGTGACAAGTTTCTATCTCTTGAAAATATTTTATCATCGTGTTGGTGAAACTAAAAAGTCTAGTGAAGCCGTGTGGGGCTCTTTCGATTCACTAGCATAGTTGCTTTGTCATTCTTCTTATTTTCTTGTTCAAACTACAAAAAAATCAAAGTCTAGTGAAGCCGTGTGAGGCCTATTTCGATTCACTAGCAATTTGTCATTCAACGTGTGGTTCTTGTGTTGGTTGAATATATATATAGCTGAATCTTTTTGCATGAGATAGAGTTGGTAATGAAGCGATTCGTCCTTGTGTGTTAGTTTATTAGTAGAAGATAGAGAAGGAGTTATTAGGCGAGGTGAATTGTCCTTGCTTGAAGTATGAAAATGGCCAGATTAGCCAGTAGGTTATAAGTATAGACTCATGGTTGTTGTGGATTTTGAAGATAGTGTAAATGTACGCTTGGGTAAGTAATTGTGATGTGAGAAAGAAGTATAAGTAGATACGATTGTACGGGGTTATAATATAAGGATAAAGTTGACCATGTCTATTATGAGGCTTTAACCCCCTTGACCCTCTTTTCATTGGTAGTTGTAAACTAGTGCTACTTGTGAGAAGGTATGTAGTAGATTTTTGAGATATTTGGGTAGAATGTCTCAATTTGATGGATTAGTATATTTATATTATGTTGCATTCTTCATTTGGTAGTAAATGATTGATACTAAACTATAGGCTTGAATTTGAATGGTGTGGTGGTAAATAGTGGCACGAGTTTGATGATGCATGTTTTGTGGGATTAAATTAGTAGGCTTGATGTGCTGAAATAGTCCATGCTAATGGATTATGATAAGGAAAAACCGTTAGGTCATGATCGATTATTGTGGTTATGAAGTTCTAGTGCACTAGTGTTTCGTGATGTTTATTTCATAGTTTCCAAGTGAAAATTTCGTGTAAGGTTGGGTTGTAAATCATGCATAGCACTAGATATTAAGTTTGAACAGTTGATGTCCATGAAGGTGGATGTGAATATTTCTTGGTTAATGAATACTAGTTGTATAGAAGTGATCTAATAGACTTAAACGGTGCATGCAATAGAGTAAGTTTATTTGATTCGTAGTGGTGTATGATATTGCATGTATGATGTAGAAGTATGCCTAAGGTGACATGAGGTTGTGGCATTTTTCTAAGGCTATTACTTGTTGTGCGTGGCTAGTGGTACCATTGAATTGTTAACTGGAGAAAGACTAGTTAGATGGTACATGGTGATCTAAATAGCCATGTTAAGGTGTTTTGATTGATAGTGTTGGGCCTTTTGCGGTGATCTTGATTCTCATAGTAGAGGGATATAAATTTGGAGTTGCAATAGTGGTATGCTCTATCGAAAGAGATATGGTTCATCAAAGGCTTGGTGATATCCATGTTAAGTGTTAGCATCTAAGCTTGACTTTTGAAGGTTAAACCGATAGAATAAGTGTGCAAGCATTATACTATGACTATTGGTGGCTAGAGAAAGATAGAGTGTATCCCGGAAGGTAGTCATTCGGGCTAAGTTCTATGATATGCATGTATTATTATTTTTTTTTCAGACCCTAGAGTGTAGTAAGTGTAGTTCAGTTAGAATATGGTAAAGGATCTCCCAAGCTCTAGATGATGACTTGAAGCTAAGGGGGAGATGACAGAACGAATGACCAAGTAAGGCTCTCAGATTCTAGTAGTGATGCAGTATGATTTAGAACGTTAGAAAGTGAGGGTGAGACTCAACTCATTCTTATCTTAGTATTTTTCAGTGATCCCAATGCCTACTCAAGCTTTACGTTTCAGTTCCGTGATCATAGTTCGTGATTCCTGTATATGATAGAGAGTCACGTACTCTTCTAGTTCCAAGATAATGAGTTCTAGTTCATTCAAGTAGTCGGAATCACATTCCTTATGTTAGGAACTCTAGTTGAGGTCATGCAACTTATGACGCATGTACTCACTCTTTATAGTGTGCTCAGTCCCGTATACAAATCTTCTCATGCTTCAGGGTCTTATGTTTTAACCTTTTAGTGTCCTCCCTATGCAATGATAGTGGTGATGAAGTAAATGTTCTTGTTGATGGAAGATCATAGTACGTTTGTTTAGATAAGGCCATAAGTATGAAGTGAGATTTGGGGCCAATCTTTGATACATGTGATGTGTAGTGGAAAAGTTTGTGTGTGTATGTTTTTAGGATAGTGCGTGGGAGTTATATTGACAATAGTTTAGAAACTATGTGAAGTATGTATTTATGGGTGGTTGCCTTGAAGTAAACATGTGGTTATAAAATAGGCTTGAATGACATTTTGGGATTGTAGTGGAAGGTCGCAATATGCATTAGCGACTTCATATTAAGAGTTCAGAGTAGTCATTGAAGTGGTAAGGCATGTTATGCTTAGAATGTGGTCTTTAAAAGAGGTATAGAAGGTGGCATCATATGGTTTAGAATAATAGCGTGGTGTAGCATGTTGTATTTTTGTGACTTAGAGTTAGGCTTGATCGCGGGGTAAGGATTAAGCTAGTTTAGACATTAGTAGAAAAATTTGTCAATGCTCATATGAGAAATTTAAGCTGAGTTGAATGAATATGATATTTATAGGAAATAGTATAGTTAAGGGATATTCGGGAAGTGCGCTAAGCCTGAAAGTAAGAAGTCGTATTGCCAAAGATCTGAAAATTCTATCCTAATTTAGGAGTTATATGTCTATATTCCAGACTGCAGAGTAGTGTCAATGTTGTGATTTCCTCAGTTGGATGTCTTGTGTAATCCATACCCAAATTCGTGGCTCCCTATTACTGTTAGAACTTCTTTAGAGAGAGTATTGAAGAGATACTCCAGTTAAGTATGAAGGTCCAGCATAATCCAATCTGTATAGTCAGTAAGTCAGTTTAACAGGCAAATTCGCATGACTTGTTTTCTCGTCTTTTCATTTATTCATGCTACCCAAAATCTCAGACATGCTACTATTCCAAGATAGAGTATACCAGTAGCTGCGAGTATAGCTCAGTTCATGTGTCATGCATTAGATTCAGATTCCAGATGTTCAGTTATGATTCAATTTGTAGGTGCCTAGTGCATTGCCTCAATTTTTTTTTTCGAGTATCTTAATGAATTGAGCATTCATAGAGGGACATACTGTCCCAAGGGGGAGATACCTCATTCAGTTGCATGTATAGATTCTTATTACAAGCCTCGCACAAGTTATCATTGTGTAATCAGTCATACATTCATACGTTAGTCCATTCAGATATGCGTGCATTAAAAACGCATGTTAAATAGAAAAAGTTCAGCTTATCAATGTATTTAGTCCTGCGTCCATGAGAACAATTCAATCACAGATCCATGCATCAGATATGCATGTTCATTATGAGAAATTCAGCTTATGAATAGCTTCAGTCGTGTATTCCATGCATCAGATATGCGTGTCCGATATAAGAAACCAAAATATCAGTAGTCCAGCCATATGGTCGTGTTTCAGATCAGTGTATTTTTTATTAGAAGAGATGCCGTGTCCGCCTCATTCTATATCTTTAAGGCTTCAACAAGTTCCTATCCATCATTCGAGGACGAATGATCCCAAGGGGGAGATAATGTAACACCCCGTAAAAGTCGTGCATGGATTAGCCTTTAATAGAGTGCCCTTAGACTTAAAAACTTGAAATTTTTGTGAGTGTAATGAGGACTTAGTGTCATTTTAGCTGGCAATCTTCGGGATACAACTTTTTAACCTTTCCGATATTCGTTTTTAGATTTTCAAGTTGTGTTACGATCGGTCAAGATCATAGTACATCTCGGATAAGTTTTGAAATTTTTCGGAATGCATAAGGCTGCGTTTGGATTTCAAAACAGTAGCAAAACACATAGCCTATTGTCCAGTTTTCAGTATTTCTGGGTCAATTTCAAACGCTCATAACTCCCTGGATACAATGAACTGTGTGAGCTATAATATATTAAACGAATGCTATTTGAGTCCTCTTTAAAATGAAGTTGGTTTCATCCAATTTGAATATATGAGTAAAAAGTTATAATCGATTTCCTCCAGCCTATCAAATTGTCAACTGAGGGACAGATTTGACCTTAATTGTTCCTTAGGGGTATTTTGGTCATCCTCCACCCCTATATATACCACCAACACGGGATTTAATCCCTCAAACACCATAATACACATACTTTTCCAAAATTGCTCAAGAATTCTCCTTAGGGTTTCAAAATAAAAACCCAAATAGTTCAAGATTCGACCGTAGGTTTTCGAAGATAATTACATATTCGGAATCACCAATCCGCAAGCTTCAAGAAACATCTATTATCCTTGGAAATAGAGGTACGCGGAGTTTTTCCTAAATTCTCATGGGCATAGAAAAAACATCATGCACTCTGATGATTGTGTTGGCTGACAAAGCTTTACAATATGATCATGATGCTAGAAATCTTGTCTGGCATGCTTGATTCAATTAGCATTTTGTGCTTGATTGTCTAACTTGATTGTCAGGAGGGCTACCTAGTCTATGAAGGCAATCAATGGTGCTCTTGCGGTAAATCTTGTTAGAATACGATTTTACAGATTGGAGTGCGTATGAAGTTAGAAATATATAAAACTGAGACAAAGGTAATGGTTTGATCTAAAATTATTAAGATGTTAGTTTGTCTTGCTATTTACTATTTTGTCTTACAAGGATGGGCAGTCAGAGAAAGAGAAGCAATCCTTCGTGATACATTTGTGTGTGAATATGTCGGATAGGTACTTGATGAGCAGAAAGAAAATAAAAGATACAATAGATTATAACATATTCTATTTGGTAGCTAAAGTTTGTTTGTTGTATGTCAATGAACCTTATATATCAGGATCCTACCTATTGAGTAGGTATGATACAAAAGGTTGTAGGTACTTTTTGGAGATAGATGCTCACATCGATGATTTGAACAGACTGATTGAAGGGAAATCTCCACATGTAATCGATGCTACTAACTATGGAAATGTTTCCCGTTATATCAACCACAGGGACTTTTACAACTCTCCTGACTTGAATTAATCTCAATGTGGTTATAACTGCCTCAATTTGCATTATATTTGGACTATCAGCTCCAATTTAAGTGTAAAAGCATAGCAATATGGAATACTCATCTCAAAGTTCTTTTATAATGCCTAACAACACTTATAATGGTCAGTTCATTAACTTTAGAATGATAACCAACAAATCTATTAGTCCAATTTCGCAACCAATAGTCAATCACAACTCCAAAGATCTATTCTTTGATGTTAAGGCTTGCTCTTGTTTTGTGATTGTATCATCTTGGTTGTCAGCGAATTAGCTCCATTGATTTTTTAAATTAAATTCAGCCTACATTGCCAAATTTCTTATGTCCTTCTTGACCTTTGTAGGTGTTCGATAAATGAGTGGTCTTAATCAACTGACAACTAGCCTTGCAATCATGTTCAGTGTAGTAGCATGTACAATGGTTTCGTACTCCCCTTGAAGACCAGTTCTCCTCCATTGGCTTTAGACAAACTGAATCGTGGGTTTCTCAAAATATCAGTTGAACTTGGCACTTTTCAGACCAGGAAATTGTTGGTGTTTGAACTCAAAGAGCCTAGGTAGCTGGATAAAGCAAACAAAAAATCTATATTAATAGTATTAGTTAATAGAGGATGTCAGTTTTCTTTTTTTTCCGTGAAGTATTTGTGTAAACAATGACATGACTGATGCATATATGGTGTTTATGTGTATATATGAAAGCAGATTATGGTAATTTGATATATATAGATATATACTCATTTGATTAATGACATTAGAAATTGTATAACTATATATATAAGGACAAAAACTTTGTCCGAATATTCTTTTAGGACCAATAAACTAGTGGTTGAAAGGGATCCATAAATCAATAACATACAATTTTCCTAAGAAAATGATGTTAAATATTCCGCAAAACATTGGAACATCAGGTAGTTGGTGGCTCAGTTTCCCCTGTCACTGTGCCTTCAGCTTCAGTTCCTCCTGTTAAGGTACTTCCATGTTTGGTAACTTCGGTTAATGAACTGGGTTGTGTAACCTATTTCTTAATGTCACTTCCTTCCTGCAGATTAGTCCTAACACAGGATTCATCAAAAACCACATGTATGCTTTATTCAAAACAGTTATTTCTATTATTTAAAACCCTATAAGCCTTACTATGAAGTGAATAACCTAAGAAGATTCCCTCATCACTTTTAGCATCAAATTTTCCCATATTGTCCTTTCGATTATTATGTATAAAACATTTACAACCAAAAATTCTAAAATGAGAAATGTTTGGCTTTCTTCCTTTTAGTAATTCATAGGGAGTCTTCTCTAACAGAGGTCTGATCATATATCTATTTATGATATATGCTGAAGTACTTATTGCCTCATCCCAAAGGTTTTTAGCAATATTTGCTGCAATTATTATTGTTCTAGTCATATCTTCCAAGGTTCTATTCTTTCTTTCTACCACTCCATTTTGTTGTGGTGTTCTGGGAGGCTGAGAAGTTATGATCTATACCATTTGCTGAACAAAATTCTAAGAACTTTACATTCTCAAATTTTGTATCATGGTCAGAACTTATCGAAACTAATGAAGTGCCCAGTTTCTTTTCAATTTTCTTAATGAAAATTTTAAAGACATCAAAGGCATCTTCTTTAGAGGCTAGAAACAAGGTCCAGGTAAACTGGAATAGTCATCAATAATTACAAAAACATACCTTTTTCTACCTCTGCTTTGAAGTATCATTGGTACACACAAGTCCATATGAACCAGGTCAAGGCACTTGGTAGTGCTAAAATGGTTTTTTGACTTAAAAAAGACCTTACCTTCTTCCCTCTTACACATGCACTACATAACTTTTCTTTCTTGAACTTGGTCTTGGGTTGTCCCAATACCATGTCTTTGGAAGAAAGTATGTTCAGTTGTTTCAGACTTACATGTCCAAGTCTCATGTGCTAAAGGAGGGATCATTTTCTATTGCACTTAGACAAGTCAACTCAGGTCCTGGTATTTCTATTATGTCAGCTTTGTATACATTTCTGTATCTCCTTGCAGTGAGGACAATCCCTTTGGTGTCCATCCTTTTGACTTTGACTCCTGCAGCAGTAAAAATAACTTTATTACCTTTGTCACACAGTTGTAAGATGCTCAGTAGGTTATGCTTCAATCCTTCTACAAAGTACACATCCTCCAATGCTTTTGACTCAGATGAGCCAATTTTTCCAACTCCAGTAATAATTCCCTTTTTTTAATCACCAAAAGAAACTCCCCATCCATCTATTTTGGAGAGTGAAAGGAACTTTTTCTTGTCACCAGTCATGTGTATTGAGCAAGCACTGTCTAAGTACCAGTGCCTTTTGCTTTCTTTCACCTTCTCCTGCAAAAGAAATCAATGGTTAGACTTAGGAACCCAGACAAGCTTAGGTCCTAGTTTATGAGTAAAAGGATGAATTAAATTTCTTCTTGTTTATGCTGGCAACATGTATTGCTACTTGTTTCTCTGACCAGAACTAGTTCTGTTCTTTTTGGTATGAGAAAATCTATTAACGAGGTTATGAATATTTGATCTGCCTTTAGCAGCCACTGGACATTCAGTGGTGGGATGTCAAAGGTTGCCACAGATATAACGCAAATCTCTAGGATCATCAAAACTTTTGTAGAAACCCAACCCTGCCTTTTCATTGTAATTTTTTTTACTCAATTTGTCAATAATTCTTGAGGAGTTTGTCCATCTTTTTGACCTTTCAAGATCAAGTTTGAGTTTAGAAACTTCTTGACTCAACTTATTCATTTTTTTAGTTAAATCATGACATTCTTGTTTGTATTTAACTAACTCAAGTTCAACATTTTCTTGTTCCTTACTCATGGCTTTTTTTCTATTTTCAGTGAGAGTTAATTTAAGAATTTCAGATTTAAGATCATTGTTTGAAGACTCAAGTTCTACAACCTGTTTCTTGAGAGTGCAGTTTTCCTTCTTAAGCTTTTAAATCAATGAGATCAAATTTTAGGCTTGCAAGACTGTTGAATAACTCATCCCTATCAGAAGTTAATTCTTGAAAATCATCAATTAGTGCACTCATCAAGGAAACAAGTTTTGGTTTGAAAACAATTGCAGTTTTTCTTTAAGTTAACTATACTTACCTCAGAAGCATCTTCTTCTTCTTCTTCTTCTTCTTCTTCTTCTTCTTCTTCTTCTTCTTCTTCTTCTTCTTCTTCTTCTTCTAATTCTAAGTCTCCAAGAGCCATGAATGCAGTTTCATCAGCTTCGTCTTCATTAGAGTCAGATCCCCAGGCTGCTATCATTGGATGTTCCTCCTTTCTTTTGGCCATTTCTTTTAGTTTCTTTTCAGCTCTTTCCTTCTTCCATTCTATTTCCCAGACTGGGTAGTCTTTGATCTGATGATCAGTTTTGCCACACTTGTAGCAACCATTTGGATTGTCATTGGAATATTTGTTGCTACTTGTTCCCTTCTTCTTCTTAAAAAATTTTCTGAAGTTCTTTGTTATGAAAGCAACTCGTTCTTTATCAAGTTAAAATTCCTCATCACTATCAAAAGCTTTCAATGCCAGAATTTTCTCAGGAGCTTCTTGCTCTTTGGTTCCATGAACTTCCATTTCATAAATCCTTAAGTTCCCTACTAGTTCATCCAGGGTCATACCTACGAGATCCTTATTTGTCTTTCTGATTGCAGTCATCTTAACATTCTATTTTGATTTTGGTAATATCCTCAGTACCTTTTCAACTTGTTTCTCCTCTAAAATGACTTTTCTTAAGGATGTCAGCTCATTTGTTAAGGTACTAAGACTTGTCATCATTTCATGCAAGGTCTCATTTTCCTTCATCTTAAATGCCTCATACTCGGTGAAAAGAAGAAAAATCCTGAATTTTCTTACTTGAGAGGTACCTTCATCAGCATTCACCAGTGCATCCCAAATTTGCTTAGCAGTGGCGCAGGTTGATACCATGTTATATTCAGTAGGTCCTAGTCCACAGACCAAGATGTTCTTGGCCTTATCATTTTTCTTCAATACCACTAAGACATCAGGAGTAAATTCACTCCTTACTTTCTTGACTGGTTCACCATCAACTAACTCCATTGAAATAGTAGTACCATCGGTAATCCTATCCCATAATTAATAGTCTTTACGTTGGATGAACATTTCCATCTTTTCTTTCCACCAGATAAAGCGAGAGCCATCAAAGAGTGGAGGCCTAGTAGTCGACTGACCTTCACTGTGTCCAGTAGGAGGTGCGAAATTCATCATTGATCTTTTCTTAGGTGCTAGCCCGTTAAAACAACCTCGCTCTAATACCACTTGTTAGAGTATGTGCCCTACTAATTTCAATATTAGACTCTACTGGTTGCCTATCTGTGGAACAAGTAAGTAAACGTGGTTCACAGAAGTAAAAGCTGAATACAGTATTTTTACCGGAAAAACACCCGACTCAAGAAAGGTGTAAAAAACCATGACCTGTACCTCTACAGGATTTAACCCCAACTTCACTATAACTCTTGAGCCTCAATAATCAACAAAATTACAAGACTTCTTGTAAACATGAATTAAACTTCTAACTCCTATAACTACAAAAACACAAATCTTCCCAAAATAAGTGTTCCCAAGTCTTCGAGTTCCTTAACTTGAAGACACAACTCCTAACTTAGTTTATAGATCACTGAGACTATAACAATAACTCATTACAACTCAAATAACCTACCTAGTACACATATTCTAAGACTTGCTAAACAAGGGACCAGGTTCTTCTTCAAGTGAGTGAACTGTTTAGTTGATTGTTGACTATCTTATCAGTGCATGAGTGAGTTACTTGAATTTTCTTTGTCGTATATATTCACATATTGTGATAAAGTCCTTTTTGATCTTTACTTCTATCTTCAGTGGAACTCTATCAAGTAACTTCACTTCTTTTTGTAGTCGTCTCTCCCTCCTTGGTTGAATAGGATTTTTTTTCATTTATCCTTTAGTCTTGCAGGACTCCTCTTATTGTTGAACTTCTTGATCAATTCAACTTCTAGATACTGCATTTGTCTTCTACTTTACTGAAGTGATAAGTGTTGAGAGAATGTCTGAATATTCTTGCTTATCCACTCCTGTTTGTGCTCAATATCATCTTATCAACAACCTTGCCTGCAGTTATGCTTTGTACACTTGAATGGACCAACTTTCACAACATGTTTCATTCACCTATCTATCATCAAAACTACACATGCCCTAACATATATTTAGTTTAAAAAATTATTGTAATCCCACAATCTTATCAATATATTATCTTGTCCATAAATATAGCAACAAAAATTCTTTTCTTCCTAATTTTTTTTTTGCATAATCATGGTCCAACTTTTAATTTCTATTTAAATTAAACTTTTAATTGCATTTTGGAAACTTTCTCTTTAATAATCACTAGCTATTTTATTTTCTTTAAAATAGGCAAAATAAAATAGGAGAGCCAATAAGTTCTCCTATTTTATTTCACCTATGTTCCCTCTATTTATTTCACCTATTTCAAAGAAAATAAAATAGATAATTTTTAAAAGTTTATTTTTTAAATAATAAAACAATCAAAAATACTAATTTAAACTACGAGAGATTTCTCTCATTTTTTCCTATTTTGTTTCACCTATTTTAAAGAAACTAAAATATCTATTTAAAAAAAAAAGTTCCAAAAAGGTGATAAAAAGTTAATCTAAAATAGAAGAGCCGATTATTTCTCCTACTTTATTTCACCTACTTTAAAGAAAATAAAATAGCTAATTGTTAAACAAAAAGTTTCAAAAAAAATAGAAAATAAAAAAATCAATCAACAAATAAATTGAAAGATGGAATTCTTGCATAGGAAGAGAACTTTTTTTTGTTGCGTTATTTATGGACATGTTTGTAAGAATGTGGGATCACAATATTTTACTAAACTAAATATATAATGTATTTATTATTCAAACTATAGTTAGAGTTGTATTTTAGAATAACTAAATCTTACTCATTTAATTTGAATTATGTCATATGTCACCAATCAAAATAGAAACTTGAGGAAAATAGAGAGAGAAAATGAAGAGACCCCAATCCCAACCTTACGATCACAGGGAAGATATATACAAGAGTTCGCCTCGCTACAAAATCTGATCTGCACCATATATACCAATTATTTTACCAAATCCATGCATACCATAATTTCACTCATTTATACAAAGCCACCGAGTCCTCCTTAGGGGACTGGGGGCTTACTTTTCAAACAAAACCCTATTTCGCCTTTCTACGGGTCATCCGTACTTCTACTTGTAGTCTCCCCAACTCCATTTACCGGACCCAAAAATAACAAGGACAAAGGCTTCAAGCTCGTCCTTACAACGTTCGACCTTAAATTCTCTGTTGTGGAAGGACAAGTTGAGGAGTTTCGGTCCAAACACGATGATGGGAACAATAAATCACTCGCGGGATATGCTTTTTTTTTATGCGAATTATTCGGGCTTCTATGATAAACCGGGGTTCTATTTCGAGAGCCTTTACTTCAGGGAAAGTTATAGAAAGTTGGAAATGGGGAGATTGTTGTTCCGGACTGTTGCTTCCATAGCTGCGAACAATGGGTTCGTATCGGTTGAGAGAATAGTAGCAGTTTGGAATAAGAAGTCATACGATTTTTACATAGATATGGGGGTTGCAATATTTGATGAGTTTAGATATGGAAAATTGCATGGTGAAAATCTTCAAAAGTATGCTGATAAGGAGAAATATGATGCAGGAAGCACTAATATGTATTATTTTTTCAATATTGGAAGTGCTATTTATAAATTTCTATTTGTAATTTTGTAAAAGCATTCTGCTTTTACAACCCAATCTATCGAAAACAGTCTCTCTACTTCTCCTGAGGTAGTGGTATGATCTGCGTACACTCTACCCTCCCCACACCCCACTAGGTGGGAATACACTGGGTATGTTGTTGTAAAAGCAGAATGCTCCTCAGTGTGCATGTACTATTACATTTGTATTTGAAAATATTAAATTGGTTATCATATGTATAACCCAATCTCTCTTATATTTTCATTTAATTAATTTTGGGAAAAGGATACTTATAGCATTTTTAAAATAAATAGTCCAAGTTTGATATCTTTTCAAAAAGTGGTCAGTCGGGTATACTATTTCCGTTTTATAGTCATTTCCTAATTTGGGTCATTTTGACCCACATAGTCCAGATACAGTCCATATATAATACTAATACAGTTTATATACAATATTGATACAGTTTTCAACTTGGGTCATTCGGCCCTTTTAAAAATATTTCAATTTTTTTTTGCTATAAATTTTTTAACTGAAAAAATGTTCTGTTTTTTCTTATTGTTTAGAAATAATAATTAAATATAATTATATAAAAATGATATAATTATTTTATAGAATATGCATCTATATACGATATATGTATAGAAATTGTATAATTCTATCAAATATGTATATGTATAAAATATATATAAAAATATATATAGAAAGTTTATAAAAATTATACAATTGTTGTATAAAATGTGCAAAAAAAATGTTTAATTTTGTCTAAATTATGTATCGAAACTGTATAATTTTCGTATTGAATATTTATATGTATCAAATATGTATAGAAACTGTATAGAAGGTGTGTAGAAACGGTATAGAACAAGCCAACAAATTGAAATGACTAGAAAGTGAAATTTAAATTCCATGACCATTTTCATGGAAATACTTTAATTTGAAATGTCGTTTCTGTTCGATCTCTTTTAATTTTATCCGGCACATTTATTCGTTCGTAAATCACCGAGTTCTTTTTTCTTTGACGTGATTTTATTTTTAATAAACTATCTGGATTATTAATTAACTATTGTGACCTTACTTACTGTCGTCTATGTAATTCATAATGCATAAATATAATCCTAAACTTGACATCAAATTATAACTTTGACCTTAAACTTTGATAGTGCACAAATAGGACCTTTAACTATTCAAAACCTGAACAAATATGACCTCCGATTTTCCAACCCCCATGCGTGAGTTTCACTCGCGCCTATGTGGAAAGCTCATCCAATCACACGGTGCCACGTCGTTAAAAGGGCTGACTTGGAGGGAGGTCATATTTGTGCAGTTTTGAATAGTTAAAGGTTATATTTGTGCACTGTCAAAGTTTTGCTTTTTGTGTTAAAACGGCGTTGTTTTTTTTCTACTATTATTATTATTATTATTATTATTATTATTATTATTATAATTTTTTATTTATTTCTATAGCAGCTAGGGGTGGGCGTTCGATATTCGGTTCGGTATTTTCAAATTTCGGATTCGGGTATTCGGTAATTGGTATTTGAACGTAGATACTATCTACCATACTTATAAATATCGATTCGGTAATCGGTATATTAAATTTTGATTCGGTACGGTATTTGGTAATACCATATTAAAATTGAAGATGTGCAAATGTACATTTAAATTTCAAAGAGTATATTTAAAAGAAACCCTAGTTAGCATTATTTTTGTTGCTTTTTACGAATATATTACCAAGGTCTAAGAGATTCTTTGAGATGACTAATACTATTGTTTGTTGGGTTCGTTAGACATATCGTATGTTTATATATATATGTAAAAATTTGGTATTCGGTAAATACCGAATACCAAACGGTATTAATATCTTGTACCAAATTCAACCCCAAAATATTAAAATTTTATTCCCAAATATCATACCAAATACCGAATTACCAAATTTTCTGATTCAGTTCGGTAATTCGATTTTCGATATTTTATGCCCAGCCCTAATAGCAACAGCACCTAACTTTTTTTTTAATTAAAAAAAAAAGTCACTATCAGGGATCGAACCCGCGCAGTAGGTTGAAGGAGCACCCAAGAAAAACAAATAACACCACTGGGCTATGTAAGTGCAATGTTTCATGTGGTTCAACATTAATATACGTACATAACTATAGATTTTCTACCTTATATATACATAATTTTTTTACCGAGGGAATTTGCGTGAACCCCATGGCAACCACGTAGGTCCGCCCCTGCGTTAATTTAATAACGTTAATTTAATAATATTTTAATAATTTTAATTTAATATACTGCTATTAGTATCCTTAATAACGTTAATTTAATAACGTTTTATTAAAAGTATAATTTTTTATTATTAGTATAGTTTCATCTTTAATTTAATATTTAAATAAATTATATTCAGATATATTATATAACATAAATTCTCCTTCTGCTTTATAATATATATACATACCCGCGCAATTTTTTCGTATGAGGCTGACCCACCTAATTAATAAATCTTCAATATTGCTCTTTTTTCGCAATGACAAAAGAAATTGGATGTCATTTTCATCTTTGAGCCGAAAATAATGAAAAAATAATAGTGTAAAGTTATTTAAAGGTCATATTTGTGCAGTTTTGAATAGTTAAAGGTCATATTTGTACACTGTCAAAGTTTAAGGTCAAAGTTATAATTTGGTGACAAGTTTAGGGTCATATTTATGTATTATGCCCTTAGATTTTAAGCTGGACGCACCCAGTTTTGCGTGTTGAATACGCGTTTTGCCACGTAGGATCGGAGGTCATATTTATGCAGTTTTGAATAGTTAAAGGTCATATTTGTGCACTGTCAAAGTTTAAGGTCAAAGTTATAATTTGGTATCAAATTTAGGGTTATATTTATGTATTATGCCTTCAATTTATAAAAAATGTTTACTAATATAGAATCAATTTTTTACCTAATTCAAGTACTTATAAAGTTTGACCCTTGTAGTAGTTCCAATTCTGCCACATTCATCAAAAAGAGAAAACAAATAAGTAGTACTTCCTCCGTCTCGTTTTATGTATCTGTAGACATTGAAATTTTATGGACTCTACAAAAAGAGTTCAATTTCTGTTAGAGTTCTAGAATGCTACTTTACCCTAAATCTCGCCTATTTGAAGGGTAACAAGTTCCCTGAAACAGGCATCTTGAATATCCCATAAGCTGATGGGTGTTCGTAAAAAGATCGGAATCTTCAATATTCCACAAAATCATGGGATATTCATAAAGAGATCATCCTATGTTCGAGAATAAGCCACTAACGGCCTTTGAATTACGGAGAAAATCAAGAGAGAAGATCAAGGGAGGAACAGATTTGTAACCACAATCATTTATGAATAAAAAATTCTTGTTTATCCATATTTTTGTTTGTGGTTAAAATTCATTTTCCATGAATTTAATTATGTTGCAAACAAATTGGCACGCCCAGTGGGACCAAATCTGTCCTTCATCTCTTCTCTCATAAATCAGATCTACAAATCTATAGCCGGAATAAAGATGGAAGCTCTATTTGTACTTCAAGACTCGTCATCAAATCTACACTTCAACAAACCTTAAAGTAGGGAGCATTTGTAGACATCTAAAATTTGTGGACTCTTCAATAAGAATCCAAGATCTGCAAATCTGTAGCCACCGCATAAAGATAAAAGCTCTATTGGTACTTCAAGACTCGTCATTAAATCTACACTTTGATAAGCCTTGAAGTATTGGAAATTTGTAGACATCTAAAATTTGTGGACTCCTCAATAAAATTTGAGTATCGTCATTTTTTTTATTCGTCTAAAAATGAATGTCATCTTTTCTTATTTGGCAATTATTTAATGGCATTATTATCATTTTATCCTTAGTGGGTTCCATTTATTAAGAAAAGACAACTAAAAAATAAATATTAAAAGGGACAATTTTGTAAACTTTACAAAGTTGTCACCTTGAATTAAAAGGGACAAATAAGTTTGTCAATTAAGTGAGAGTCCTTCAAGTTTTAAAAATTAGGTGAAAGGGACAGACTTTTTTTCAATTTTTTTCACTATTTTCGCTCCAACAATTTTGCACAGTTGTTGAACAACTTTGCAAAGTTGTCGAACAACTTTGACAGTTGTTGAACAACTTTGATAGTTGTTGAGACAACTAATGCAGTTGTCGAACAACTGTTCCGATTGTTTAAGAATTTTTTTTTAACTTAATAATATTGTGAGATTCATTTATCCTTTTTTTTTAATTCAAGACTTGGGAGAGTCCTCTAAATTTATAAAAAAATTATATAATTACAAATAATTTAAAGGGTAATCGATACTAGTTTTAATCCGTAGTATATGATATTTTAGATTGGAGATAACCTTTAAGAAATCAATTATCCTAAGAAAGTAAGATGTATTTCCACTAAAATTACCCTTACTTATGTAATATCAATTTATATTGATTTCTTAATTGTGTAGAAGTTTATTTGTCCAAATAAAGATAAATCTAATTATCTTAATTTTATTTTTGGTACTTTAAGAAAGAATTTTTTTTGACAATTTTTAAATTTTAACTCTAATATGATATGTTCAAAATCACAAAATTAAAGGACATTTTTGTATATCTAAAAATTTTCATTATTTGTTTATCTGTTTCAAATTAAAACCAAATACACAAATTGAAATGGAGAGAGCACTCCACATGTTTCATTTTGCTTGTTGATATATTAAAAATGTAATACCCTGGAAAATTTTTCGTTGAAATTTTGTGCGTAAACGTGTTGGGTTCTATCTTCTAGAATGAATTATAATTTTTTCGTGTGAAATGTCTTAGATTATGACCCACCATTGCGTAGAGTATCGAATAAGATTTCCAAAAATATGT
This sequence comes from Capsicum baccatum var. pendulum, assembly GCA_030864225.1. Lineage (NCBI taxonomy): Eukaryota > Viridiplantae > Streptophyta > Magnoliopsida > Solanales > Solanaceae > Capsicum > Capsicum baccatum. Next base: position 60,781,567 of record CM061550.1, on the reverse strand, counting down.
GGATCATTCAAAATGGACACCCGAGCAACGAGTTATTAACATTCCGATCGAACCGTGAATAGTAGTGAACAGTAAAACGTGCAGGAAAAAGTACTGAGGCCTGACGTATTTTTGCTCCAAATTTAAACAATCATAAATCCTTGTACATAATGATCAAGGTAACTTACTATATATCAACGGAAAGCTCTGCGAGTCCTCTTTCTAATGAAATTGGTTTTATCCAATTTGTCTATCGGAGCAAAACGTTATGGTCGATCTACTTCAGCCTATCAAAAATGAATTTTTGGGTCAACTTCAAACGATCATAAATCCTCGTACATAATGATCTGGGTGAGATACTATATATCAATGAAAATATATGAGAGTCCTCTTTCTAATGAAATTGGTTTCATCTAATTTGGATATCGGATTAAAACGTTATGGTTGATCTACTTCAGACTATCAAAATAGTCCACCAAAGGACAGATTCGAGAATTATTTTTATTTTTAGGGGCGTTTTGGTCATTCCCCCTCACCCAAAATCCGTCCAAACCCTATATTAAAGCCTATTAGAAGCATTATATGTTATATTTCATCAAATTCCCTCAAAAAGAAAATCCTAAGCTCCTACATCCAACTTCAAGAACCTCCAAAGTTCACCATTAATTCTACAAATTTATTCAAGATTCCAAGTTCCTAGTTCAAGAACTCCAAGAACCATCATTCAAAGGTACTATTAACATCTCAAAAACGAGTATCGATCTAAAATTCATCATTCAAGGTATGTGGGGTTTTTCAACAAGAACTCTCTTTCGTTTTTGTGTCCAAAAGTAATTTTCTTTACAACGGCATGATTTTTATTTCATTTTTATGAATTTGAAGTCTGAACCCATATCTTATGATGATTTTATGAAATCTTGATGTTTATGATTTTGAAAGATGAATTTACATGTGTGGTGATATAAAGCATGAATCTTGAACGATATTTATCATGATTTTGATATTTGGGTCGTGAATCCCCATTGGAAATTGTGTTTTTTTAGAAAGTGTGTGTTATAAGCACGTTGATGTTGAATATTAGAGATATTTTGAATGATTTGACCTTTTGGTCTTAATTGAGTTGTTTTGAACTCGAGTGTGAAAGAAATCCACAACGTGGTTGATTTTGATAGATGGGAAGCATGATGGCTGCCGATGTATATTTATATATTACTGAAATTGTTTTGTTGTGAATTGTCTTTGAAATGATCTGAGCTAAGTCCGAAAGAAATCTTTAGCACCAAGTGGGAGGTATAAAGTGACCTTACTTTCCTAGAACTACGTGCCCCCGTAGGAGTGAGCCTGAGGCTGATTTATATAGTGATCACTAGTTTGTGTGGATTTGATATCGATAGTCCTACTCCGATGGCAAGGATAGGACGGCTCTCCCCAATGTGGGTTGTACGTTGGACTCCATGTAGCTCACATGGTTTATGTCGGTTATAGGATCTCCCAGTGTGTGTGTGTTTCCTTGTGTCTATGGTGAATGGTGAAGTGATTTGAAAGTGGAATTGAGAAAGTTATTATTTCAAAAGATTTAAATGATATTTACATTATGAGAATTGATATTCTTGATGAACTGAAAGTGATTGACAAATTATATGATGACTCACATGTGTTATTGTACTTATTTCATCCTCTCATGATTATGGTGATTTTCTTCGGGCTATGTGAGTCTTTCATACTTCCTGCATATTTCTTATAAATATTTATGATGATGATGTTTATACAACTGTATACACCCCCATATATTCGGTTATTTTCCATGGTACTGACCCACATCTTCGGATGTGGGCTACATTTTCTTGGAATGTAGGTTCAGGTGCTCAGTTCTAAGTTCGACATTGATTCTTCGGACACGCTGTTCTACATCCTCTGTTGTGGTGAGTCCTCATGTTCCGAGGACGTGATGTCTGATGTTGGTTTCACAGAATTGTTTACATTTGATAACTGAGTATGAGTCAGTTGGGGCATGTCTCAATGGCTCGCTGGTTTTATTGATTTTCTTAGAGGCTTGTCAGACTAGTATAGATGTTGGGAGTTAACTAATAAGTCGTATTTTGTTATCTTTCTAAAAAAAATTTATTCTTGGATGATGATTACTCTATTGATATTTGAGGGTTATTTATGAAAACTCCGTTGATTTGTGTTGAACTGAATGAAAAATGGCTCAAAGGGTTAGCTTGGGGCTACTCGTAGCCTCAAGCACCGTGTGACGCTCCGGGATTCGTTTTTCGGGGCGTTACAAAAAATAGATACTTCATTCTACTGGACTATTTTAATAAATTGAGAGAGTATTACAATACTTATTTTATCCATATTATTCTTAGTATTAAATAACTATATAAGTAATCGTAATTAAATTAGGATTTTAAAATATCATCAATAAAATTAATTTAATAAAATACATTTTCAATCAAAAGAAATTTTATTCCCATCATTCCCTATAAGTGCTCCTTTTGACTTGAGCACAACCTTTAATAAGCTTTTCACTTCTAGAAAATTAAAGATTACCAACTTACATCTAATTAAATTTTATCTCTTTCTAAATTTACACTAATTACTATATTTAAATTCAGAGGCATATTAAAAAAACTATGATTAAAGTACTCTTGAAAATTTAAATATATATTTCCCACCATTTCCAATAAGTACTCATTAATAAACATTTCACTTCTAGAAAAGTAAAGATTACTTTACCAATATACATCTAATTAAATTTTATCTCTTTCTGAATTTACGCTAATTATTATATTTAAATTAAGAGGCATATTAAAAAAATTATAATCAAAGTACTTTTGAAAATTTAAATATATATTTTTCACCATTCCCAATAAGTGCTCCTTTTGACTTGGACACAACCTTTAATAAATTTTTTACTTCTAAAAAATTACAAATTTCTTTACTAACTTACATCTAATTAAATTTTATCTCCTTCTAAATTTACGCTAATTACTAGATTTAAATTCAGAGGCATATTAAAAAACTTATGATCAAAGTACTCTTAAAAATTTATATATATATTTATTTAAAAATAAAATTACAGTAAAAAAGAAACACGTACGGAGAAATGCACGTAGTAAGAATTGTAATCGAATATGAATGAAAACGATAGAGTAACAAGAAAAGATAATAAAAGTTATATAAAATAAATTTTAAAAAATAAATACAAATTAAGAATAAGCCCACAATTTGTACTACATAATAGTAAATTTAATATTACAATATTAATGTGAGGACGATTAAATTTGGCCACGCTCACTTATATATAACTAGGTGGTCCAAGTCAGTGCGATGCACAGGCAAAATTATGATGGTGAATAAAACAGTTATGCTTCATAATATGTGAAACAAAGATTATATTGCTACGCTGGTAGATTGTGAAAGTATTACATATAAGTATTTGTTGGTACAAAAAGTGCCATAAGTGAAAGTTATTGACACGAGCATGATGGTACATTCCTGCTTGGTTATAGAAAGATTATTTTCTTGAAGACACCACTGGAGAACAAAGATCAGCTTTTGTGACCTCACAATCCTATTATCATTATCTTCAAAAAGTACAGGAGAATTGTTCCATAATTAGTACACAGTGAACATTATGTTTCAAACATAGTATCAAATTAAGTTCGCACATGTGAAATTATGATGAAAGATAAAACAGTTATGCTTCATAATATGTGGAATAAAAATTACATTGTTACGTTATTAGATTGTGAAAGTACATACATATAAGCATTTGTTGGTACAAAAAGTGCCAAAACTGAATGTTATTGGCACGCGAGCATGATACATTCTTGCTTGGTTATAGAAACATCATTATCTTCAACACAACACTAGAGAACAAAGACCAGCTTTTATGACCTCACATTCCTATTATCATCACCTTGAAAAAGTACGGAAGAATTGTTCCATAATCAATAAACAGTGAACATTATATTTTAAACATAGTATGAAATTAAGTTATAAACAAGAGTTGGAAGAGGCCTAAATTTAATAGTTGGCGAAAAGGATAAAGAGAAAGTGTAACTTTAATTACTTTTATTGTATGATTGCCTTTGTTATCGAAACATCAAGTTGAAAGATGATCTGAAAAGCAAGCTGCAACAGTGAGTCCATTTTCTTGCAAAAGAAGTGTTTAGATAAAGGAAAAATATTATTAATTTATATAAAAGAATTATTTATAAAGAATTGATGGTTTCATTTGTCTTACATACCAAGGTCTCTAAAGCTATATTCACAAAGAGAAACCAGTCACAAGAGTATTCATAAGGTAAATCACGACCAACAGAAGCCAAGACAATGAAAGGACAGTACTTCATTCTGATATATTTTTCAAATCTGCTTATGCATCTCTCTTTCCATATTTTCCATATCAGCATAGTAGGGAACAGTGGTGTAGCCACATACATAGATGCTCAGGTTGTAATAGAAGTTATCAAGTAAGGATGTAGTTCAAGCTAAATCTAATCTAATTCTATACAACTAATATTATTTCTTAGCAGTAGCTATCCGAATAAGTTGAACACGTAACAAGTTCAAGACCTTTTGCAGAAAAATTATATTATATGTATAAAAAATTAATTATATAAAGTATATAAATATATTGCTAGGTACTTTTTCTACATATATAGTAATTTTTGAATACCCTTAATGAAACTTGTGACTTCACTACTGGTAGGGAAGACTTGCAGATGAAGCTTGTTGATAGGATTGTGAGTTGTGACCCTTCTCCATCCACAAAGCTAGGTAATTAAATATGTTGTGAGAAAATTTCACTCAATGGAATGAATAAATACAGAATTTTCATAGAAACTAAACCAAGATATCCAAAGAAACTCGCAGAGGTCCATAATGTGATTCCTGCAAATAGCACAATTGTGTAAGACAATATCTGCAAATTAACAGTTTTGCAGATCAAATCAGCTAAACATTAATATTTCACTGTTGATTTGTAATAAACTACAAAATATTTCTATTCTTACTCCAACCACAGACAATCACAGAAAGAATGTATGCAGTGAATTAGTCCAAAATATCATCACGAAAGAGATTGATGTTAACTGACATTGAAGCCTCAAGTTTGGGTTGAAACTGATGGGAACTTTTTTTTTCGATAGACCCAATATCTGGTGAACCCTTTCTAATGCCACTTTATAAAGTTGGAGGTTTTACTACCAGATTATAATTTTTTTGAAGGATGGTAGAATGTATGCACGCCTTACCTCTACCTCAAAGATAAATAGGTTGTTTCTGATAGATTGCTCACTCAAGAAAGATTTTTCAAAGTAGTCTTTTCCTTGGGAGATGGAGTAATATATAATTTGATCAGTCATCACAAAGATTGTACCATCAAAATCTCATTAGCAATTACCGAAAGTATTGAACAGACACAAAATTTAGAAAATACTTAGTAGGATAGAGGTAAATAAAGCAACACAAAAAAAAGAGAATCAGGCAGCAACAATAACCGCGGAAAGTTCAACATACAATTACTAAAAAACTTAAGATTTCCTAAATTTTATTTTGAAATGGGATAAAAAAATCTTTAATTAGTAAGTTTCAAATGTAGTAAATTAGTTCCACCATATATGTATTACTCCCTCCGTTTCGGAATAAGTGAATTGTTCGAATATTTATTGGTGTTTCAAAATAAGTGAATCATTGAATTTTTTTTCAAATTTACCCTTATGATTTGACAACCAATTAACTTTTGAAAAGGTATTACAAGGTTAACTTTTTCTTTTTTTTTTGAGGTAAAAATGGAAAGTTGTGTTAAATTTATATCTTTAATGTTTTTTTCTTAATATGTGTGCCAAAATCCAACAATTCATTTATTATGAAACGGAGGGAGTACTATTATACCGTTCCCCAACCACTGATGCGCAAAGTAGTTTTGAATTGAGATATAGTTGCTTCACTGATTGATATGGAAGCAGGGAATCACAGAACGTAAAAGATAGAACAAGGGGCCATCTAGCCAGCCGATTCCAGAAGAAAATTCATTGAAAGGGAAGATAGTTCAGCAATTTCTTTTCTTTCAACACGGAATAGTAATGAATTAAAGAAGCAGATATGTTAGAACGTATATTAAGGAGATGACTGACCTATTGAGACATTGGTTGCATGATAGAGGCAATAAGGTGCTAGTTCTTTTCTCCAAAAGTCTTCGCAGCAATATAAACAAGAAACAACAATATTTCATTTACAAAAGGATAAGAGCCACCTGATAATCAAAAAATATTTAGATGATTCCAACATATATAAATTTTGTTACTCTATTAATAAGTAATTTAACTATACCTTTGTTCCACCAAATTCAAAAGTAATTGCAAAAGAAAAATTGATCAACCTGCAAATGTATTTAACAAATGAAAGAGGGTGTAATATAAGTAGTGACAAAATATTATAGTAATTATATTGAATATATTATTAATATTGAGAGAAAGAATATGAAAGCAGTTTCTTGACAATATTTATTATTTTTTCATTGGAGTTGATGACTCCATTTTCTGTTTCATCTTGAGTATGTTCCGGCGTTCATTTTATTGTTTGGCTTGTTCAACAGATGAAGTGGAATCCTTTGTTTGCTTCTTGCTTTCTTATTTGATGTGAGATGTGGATGATGCAGGAAGAGAGGGTATGATGTCTCCTTTCCCAGTACAAGCTAAAATGTAGACTTTTCCAAAGATTATATGATCAGTGCGTGAAGGTACTTTTTCCATTTGAACTCTGAACATATTCTGATTCAGTCTGATTTTATCATTTTGCATTGACTGGGATTCATTCTGTGGAAAAATATGTTTAGTTTTTATGTTTGTTGAATAATTAAGTTGATGTGTATGTTGGATGGTTAAGTTTTTTTACCTCAGTTGAAGCAAGCTCGTAAATCTGTTCTGCTGTAAGAGACAATAATTTTTCTTTTTCTTTGCCTCTAATAATTTCAATTATTGAGCCAGTGTTATCCTTAAGATTGACATCGAATTGACACCTGTATTAATGTGTTAATACTTTAGTTAATAAAAAGAAATATATTTTTGATATTGTGGGTATATGTGTATATAATATTAGCACCAAAGTAACTGGGAATCAACATAGTTCGTTGATGACAATTCATACATTGGAATTTCCTTTTCACTATATTTCTTACTTTTTGTGGATAGTTTGGACAACCTAAGACATAACAATATTTGAGGCTGATTGGTTGAATTATTTGCACTTTGATCGTGAAGGCATGATCCTATGGAGAAGGCATTATTTATCATCAGTAGGATAAATTTTAGCATAAGTTGTGAATCAGGTAAATAGAGATTGTACTAACATCTTGTTGTGACTAAATGACTCTAATTGACACTATCTCTTCATCTTCTAAAGCAGAGACCAAAAATTCAGATTGAAATGTTCTTCTTGCAGTAAAAAAGTTGAGCATTTCACCATTTTCTACAACCCTATTTGAGTTGGTGTTTGATAGATTTTAGCATATCAATAATAATGTACAAATTAGTACAAAGTAGAGTAAAGTAAGTTGATACTATGATTTCAGTTGAAGGCATTCCAACTAAGGAGGATCAATCTATTTCGTTGTATTAAATTAAGTGGTTAACGATATGCCTATAATAATTATAATAACAATGATGTTATGGAAGAGAGTAGAAGGTATATAAGTAAATTAATTATAGTATACTGGTTAGTTTACCATTGTACTTGGATACTCCAATAAGCCTGATACAGATGATTGGATGTTGTTGAAGCTGTGCAAGGAGTTTCTTGCCTTCTTCTTCAATAAGAACTTCTTCACATAATGTGAATGTGTAAGCCTGATTGTTGTGTATAGTGTAGTAACTAATATGTTGTATATTTTTTTATCGTACAGTAGGAGGAATGGTAGTAAATTTGACAAATATGCTTACTTGGTATCAATAAGGAGGAGTTTCTGCAATCTTTTTTGAATGTTGGTAACATATCTTAGAGGAAAGCAGTTGAAAAGTATCGCTAACACATCTATCAAAAAAAATATTTTATCTTGTGTTGAAGCAGATATTTAATGACAGAAAGAGTAAAATGAGCATACTGTATTCTGCTTTCTTAAGGTTTTCCTTTGCAGCTCGGGAGGCTTGGTTGTTGATATCCTGAATTAACGTGGCATTTACCATTCGGGGTGGTGGTAACTTATTTTCATCCGAGTCATCTTTATCAATTGGATCTACTATGGTCTTTTTATCAATAATTCATTCGAATGTATGTAGTGGTATTTCATATCTCCGAGTTGGTTGTTGCACTGGTGTACGCATTATCAAATATGTGTGAAACAGTTAGAACATATCTTGAAAAGGGGAGATGTCATCACTGTAGATAATTAATTTTACTTGATTGTCCTAAAGGTAATTTTATGAATAATAATATAAGAGGCAGAAGTAAGGAATGTAAATAATTAGTTTGATTTTGAAAACAAGAAGTTACCTATTTATTTTGAAAGATCATGTTCATATATTTTATCTTTTGTTTTGTACCTTCCCCTAGTCTACAGATATCTATAATTTGCACCTTACATATCTAGTTAGGTGTTTGAGGGGTGACTGCATGTATATTTAGTCTTTCTGTAATCTTTTTTATAGCCTGCAAAATAGCATCATCTACGGTTAGCAAGATATATAATATCAGAAAGTTCTGAGATACTGTTATTATCAATAAGTAGATCATTCATAAAGGTAAGTTTAAAATTGCATCTGTTTAGAAGCTATTAATAGAAGTGTCACGACCCAAATGACCATGAGTGACACCTACACTAATCTTCCTGTGGAAGAACCATCTAAACCGAACCATTACCCAATCACTTAGTCAATATTAAGGTGATATTATTATAAAATCAACATAATAACAATAATCCAAGACTAATTATTATTATTGCGGAAGTCAAACAAACTACTTACTAAAATTTTCAAGACCCAAAAGTCATCGTACAAGAACTACTAACAAAGATCATATCTAAAGTGATATCCAAAAATAAAGTAAATAAAGAATGTTTCATTGCCCGAAAGATGGACAAGAACAAATAAGATGACCCATGGCAGCCTGGAGACGGATTGCTCACCCTTGGATCAAGATCTGCTATCAAAATCTAGAGGTAAGGTCATGTCTGAGCCTAGAACACTTTCTGCACTCAACAAAAGAAGAGTAAAGGGTAGTATCAGTACAAACCACTATGTACTGGTAGGTATCATAGGCCAACTCAATTTAATAACATGTACACAACATAAATCAAAAAATAAGTAGACATGCATCGTCACACAATAAATATTCAATGAATCAGCAATACAGCAACAACAGGTCAAATAGTGCTCACAAACAAGCCACATAACCATCAAGAGTATCAACCATACTATAAACATCCACAAAAATAACACAAATATATACACACATGCTATGGGACTTATTTTTGCCCAAATAGTCATGACCTGCAGAGAATAATCTATGTTCATGTACCGTACCAGCTTGGTACCCAATCCAATATAAATGTAAATGTACCGGCGTGGTACCCGATCCAACATAAATATAAACGTACCGGTGTGGTACCCGATCCAACATAAATATAAACGTACCAGTGTGGTACCCGATCCAACATGAATATAAATGTACAGGTGTGGTACCCGATCCAACATGAATATAAACGTACCAGCGTGGTACCCGATCCAATATAAATATAAACAAACCGGCGAGGTACCCGATCCAACATGAATATAAATGTACCGGTGTGGTACCGGATCCAACATAAATATAAATGTACCGGCGTGGTACCCGATCCAACATAAACATAACCAAGTAATATCAATATCAATTTACACAACCTCAGAGCATGCCACACAATGTACCGAGTTTACATGTACACTTAAAGTCATAAGACAATTCCATCAAGTCAATTTTCTATATTATACACGAATCAACAATCCAAACATCAACAATTTCAAGCATGTCCGAATACCAATCCACAAGTATCCAATTTAGGAGCATACACATAATTAAGTCGAGTCTAAACTCCAATTAAACCGTAACCTACCTCTATCGAAGAATTCGAATGTAGCTAGTTCGTAAGCGTCCTGCCCTTTCTCAAAGTTTTGAAATGTTCAAAATCTGTTTCAATATATATATATATATATAAATTTCATAAGAGTATAAATTAGTGCGTCGAAATTCAACTAAATGGGTCATTATTCGATCCCCAAATATTCTTACTCTAAAATTTCTAGCCTTTAAAACCTGAATTTATTAAAATTATAAGTACAAAGGATAAAATTCTATGGAACACTCGCGTTTTCTGAAGCAAAACCGTATAGCGTCTTTTTAGGAACTGGTAATGACATAAATAAGATTAGCATCACTTTCTGCTGCTACTATCTATGTACACTCTCACATAACAACCTAAGAAGAGAACCAGATCACAAAAGAACTGAAAATCATCAAAAAAAATAGAGATAGCATAAGAATCAGGAAACCATGCAACCACTAGTGCAGAAAGCTTATTCTTTTAACAAGATTACAAACACTACAACATATATCATTCAACTAACCTTCCATCTAACAGTATGCCTCAAACTAAGATACTGCAGGTATTTCAATTATAAAGAAAATCATCATATATAACCTCCCTTCAACATAATTATCCAATCATTACTTAAATGAAGTTTACTACCTAATATTTAACCCACTTGTACGCCACTTTTCATGAACTAAGGTAGGGCCCAATCACACCATTACTTGATCTATCTAATGTTAATACATTTAATAATTTAAAATCTCATGGTAATAATAACTCACTAAAGAAAATGTTTCTTGCCTAATTTTTTTCCACCCACCCTTGCGTAACTAGTAACAATAGATAGACAAGTACGAAATCAATTTTAACAAAGCAACTCTACCTGAAACTCAATCGAGAGAGATAGTATTTAAAGCTGCGGGTGAAAAAAATTGCTTTGTTGCTAACTGTTGTGTTCATCTGCCCTAGTTGGAAACCTCCGATATTATTCTCTAATATAATAAACTCTTCCACTTAAACTTATTTTTGTGTTGGCCACATAAGTAAATAAATTGTTATTTTAATCCATTAATTAAATAATTATTAAAAATATCCAAAACATTCAAACACCTCAAGAATTGGTACTACTCATTACCATAAGTCATAAATTATGTACCAACTATGGAGAACGCTAAAATAGAGAAGATGAAAAAATTCCACAAATGACCGGGAGGGTCGTTACATCAGATACCAATTAAACAACCGTTCATCCCCAAACGGGAAAACAACAGACGATAAGGGAAATTAGAAATTACCTAAATCAATAAAAAGATGTGGATACTTGCTACGCATGTCTGCTTCGGTCTCCCAAGTGGCCTCCTCAATAGGATGATTCTTCCACTGGACCTTCACAGTCACAATCTCCTTAGTCCTCAACTTATGGACAACCAAATACCTAGCCGAGCCTACGCTCACCCCTACCGCCCAGACTCAGAAGGTTCAATTAGTATACAACCACACAAGGCATATTGTTCACCCATATATATGCAACCGTCCTTTACCGATTGATAAATATAGGTGCATACTGGTGATAGTGATACGCATGCAGGAATGAATGCAAAGTACACAATCAATATCACAACTTATCATAACTGTCCTCATCAGACCATTACCATCGTAATCAATCTCCGACCTTGCCGAATATCAACACATTATCATTAGTATCCTCTAGACTTACCGGGTATCAACATATCATAAATATATTCTCCAGCCTCGCCGGGTATCAACATCATAACAATAGTATCCTCTAGCCTTACCGGGTATCAATATCATCATACAAAGATACTCATACAAAAAAAAATAGTCATCACCATAGAATACCTATCTAGTCAATACTTCCCAATTACTCATTATTAGCCAACCAACACTTATTATAATAAAATCAGTAGTTCACTAATCATCACATAACCTCTAGTTATTAGCCTAAACATAATCCTTATTTCCAGAATAGCAACTAACCACTATTTATAGACACCATCGAACATCTAGTCAAGGTTCATCACTAGACCAAAACAGTCATTTATCCACCATTCATTATTATCAACTAATAATCCTATATCCGTTAATCATTACTAAATAATACATTACTACTTATCACCTAACCATCTTTTAGAAATAGACACCATGCATTATATAACCATCATTTATTAACTAATCCTTGCTTAACTATTTATTAGTTAACCATTTAGCAACTATTAATAGTTATTAACTAGTCACCTTTTATGACCAACATCTCTTGTTATCTAACCTCATTAACACATAATTCCTCATTTATCGACTAATCGACATCACAAACATAGTCAGTAATACAAACTAATCTTCACCTATACTAGACCCTACCTCACCATAGGTCACGCATTAACCATCGTTATCTATCACGTTTAAACTAAGCAAGATTCGTTAACTAATACATTAGATTCCTAGCCATCACCAGTATCCAATCAATAAAGTCGTAAGCAACATACCGCATCTTCCTCCGTCCCATACCAGAGAGATGTGTATATAAACATATACATATTTATAAACTGTAATCGTATCCTTTACACTGATAAACACTTCTTGGATATTCAATCATTATCATAACACAGCTCTTGACCCATTAATTTATCCTGAATAGTCACAACATCATAATCACGGCCTTAGGCCCATATACATATCCGAAACTCATATCGATAATCATATTTATAAGTGGTAGCATATCTCTAATCATCTCACATATAGGAGACAAAATATAGATAGGCATGTAATCGTCTATAAGATATCTTATATCGATAGGTCATACGTCATAACTAGGAGGAATATCACATCTCTAGGCAAATTTACATATCTAAGAGGAAATAGCATCTCTATAGGCCACTTAACGTATATAGGAGAAACATCATCTCTAAATGCCCAATATCACTTGTACAAGAAGTATTATAACTATAACTCAAAAGCCACAATCTGAAAACATCAATACAAGTTACCAAGTTACGAAGTAACCTTATTCTAAGGTTTACTAGCGTTATCTATGTCTAGCATCCGCAACTAAGTCCACAAGACTTAACACAAGTTTAGGTCTAAGTGGTCCAGATGATCCTACTTCTAATCCTCAATTTTCATAATTAGGCACACTGCTCCAAACTAGACTAAGGTATCTAGTTCATCTTCTAGTTGTCAAGTAAGCCATATTCTAGCCTAAGATAGCAACTTCGACTAGAAATAAGCGTACTCAAGTCAACTCTACCAAACTTATGGGTTCAAGGCTACCACACTAGCCCAATAAGGCTAAATATACAAATCATGCTTCAAATACTAAAACCATATCCCAAAGATAGATTTCTATCATACCACACTACAACTAATCTAAACTAGAGAGGAAAACCAATGGGATTCAAAAGCGGTATAAACATGCACTTTACTGGTCCCAAGCCCGCGTCTAATCTCTAAACATCAACAATCGAGGCCAAGTCATCCTACTCATAGTCAAGCCTAATATTCGTATCCACACACAACATATATCACACACCATCTATGAAGAAAAGTAGACAGAAGCCTACCAGAACCCATACTTAAAAAACTTCGCATCAAACTTTTTCTCTTCTAAAAAAATCCAAAATAATCCTAAGTGATTCTAATGTTCTTTTTTACTCTTAAAATAAATTAGAATATCATCAATAAATACAATCACGAAAGAATTTTAGTAGGATTTAAATATCCCATTCATCAAACTCATAAAAGCAGTTGGGGCATTGGTCAGCCCGAACGATAATCACACAAAACTCATAGTACCCATACCATATTCGAAAAGCAGTTTTAGGAATATAGTCAGGCCGAATCTTAAGAAGATGATACCCGAAGTTCAAATCAATCTTAAAAAATACGGATGCACCCTGCAACTGATCAAATAAATCATCGATACGGGGCAAAGGATACTTATTACAGAATGTAACTTGTTTAACTGCCTATAGTCTATGCACATACAAAGACTATTATCCTTCTTCTTCATAAACAAGACAGGAGCACCACATGGAGAGGAAGTTGGATGGATAAAACCCTTACTCAACAAATCTTGCAACTAAGCCTTTAGCTCCCTCAACTCAGCCGGAGCCATCGTATAGGGCAATAGAAATAGGATGATTACCTAGCTCTTGATCAATATAGAAACCAATGTCATAGCTGGTGGCATACCAGGAAAATCCTCAGGAAAAACCTCTTGGAACTCACACACCATAGAAACTGACTCAATAGATGAGACCTCTACGGAAGTGTCCCAAAGATGTGCTATGAAGGCCAAACAAAATAAATTGGTTATAGGTCATTGACGATCTTATCACCAATATCACATTCCAGGCAAGTTATCGATCAAATTCTATAGGCAACAACCTCTACTAGTTTTGGTCACTTTTATTTAAAACTTATTTTTTTGTCAAGCATTAAGAATTCGTTCACATAAGGAACTCAAAGATAATGTCACATAGCTAGTCCACACAAGGAACTCATTATAATTTCAATACTAGAACTGCACAAAAATTCTAAAGACAGTCTCAATGGTCGAGCCACACAAGGATCTCCAAATAATATCAAATAATCAAAATACTCAAGGGTCCATCCACAACATCATTAACAAGAACCTCTCATTACGGAAAATACATATCACCTCAGTCTTTTATTCATGTCACATTTCACGATTTTTTTCTGACATCATATTCTCATATCATCCTCTCAATTCTCATACCATCAATCTTATCAGTATAATAGTAACAAAAATAAGTAAGCACTATAGAATTTCTAGTTTCACAATAACGAGAAATCAAATAATCCATCACATTTATCAACAAAAATAACTTAGTCAATTTTCATCACTTAACAAAAATAATTCACAACAATGACAAAAATCTAGCAATAAAAGTTTAGCCAAATATCAAACACAAGAAATCAATAAGTTCACAACTTTCACAAATCTTTACCTATTAACAATAACTTTTAGAACTTATTAACAAATACCAATTGAAATCGCCTAGATTTTTATTCAAAATTATTAAGATACCAATTGGATGTCTAGATACCAATTGGATTCAATCTAGTAGTCCAAGATTAGGACGGTACGATGGAGAGAAAGAAAGAAAAATGACTTCTACATGCTTCATAGCCTTACGAAGATTAGGTGTGGGGCTCTACACACCAATCTACAGAACTCTACTTAACACTGCTCTTATTAACAGATACCAATTGAAATCGCCAAATACCAATTGAATTCAAGAAATAGCACGTCAGAAAGAAGAATTTGAATTTTTCTAGTGTCCTATAGCCTCTTGAAAAAAAATTACAGACGTCTCTGTGCTATTCTGTAAGACTCTCCTAGAAATATTTTTGTACGATGAGATCGACGAACCTAGGACTCTGATACCAACTTTGTCACGACCCAAATGTCCATGAGTGGCACCCACACTAATCTTCCTGTAGGAGAACCATCTAAATCAAATCATTACCCAATCACTTAGTCAATATTAAGGTGATATTAATATAAATTCAATATAATAACAATAATTCATGACTAATTATTATTAATGCGGAAGTCAAACAAACTACTTACTAAAATTTCCAAGACCCAAAAGTCATCGTACAAGAACTACTAACAAAGATCATATCTAAAGTGATACCCAAAAATAAAGTAAATAAAGAATGTTTCATTGCCCAAAAGGTGGACAAAAACAAATAAGATGACCCATGGCAGCCTGGAGATAGAGTGCTCACCCTTGGATCAAGATCTTCTATCAAACTCTAGAGGTGAGGTCATGTCTGAGCCTAGAACACTTTCTGCACTCAACAAAAGAAGAGTACAGGGTAGTATTAGTACAAACCACTATGTACTGGAAGATATCATAGGCCAACTCAATTTAATAACATGTACACAACATAAATAAAATAACAAGTAGACAGGCATCGTCACACAACAAATATTTAATGAATCAACAATACAACAACAAGTCAAACAGTGCTCACAAACAAGACACTTAACTATCAAAAGTATCAACCATACTGTAAACATCCACAGAAATAACACAAATATGTACACACATGCTATGGGACTTATTTTTGCCCAAATAGTCATGACCTAATGTACCGTACCGGCGTGGTACCCAATCCAACATAAATATAAACATATCGACATGGTACCCACTCTAACATGAATATAAACATACCGGCGTGGTACCCGATCCAACATAAACATAACAAGTATTATCAATATCAATTTACACAACCTCACAGCATGCCACACAATGTACCAAGTTTACAAGTACACTTAAAGTCATAAGACAATTTCATCAAGTCAATTTTCAATAAACATTTATACACTAATCAACAATCCAAACATCAACAATTTCAAGCTTGTCCGAATACCAATCCACAAGTATTCAATTTAGGAGCATACACACAATTAAGTCAAGTCTAAACTCCAATTAAACTATAACCTACCGCGATCGAAGAATTCAAATGTAGCTAGTCCGTAAGCGTCCTGCCCTTTCTCAATGTTTTGGAATGTTCAAAGTCTGTTTCAATATATATATAATTTTCATAAGAGTATGAATTAGTGCGTCAAATTTCAACTAAACGGTTCGATCCACAAATATTCTTACTCTAAAATTTCTAGCCTTTAAAACCTGAATTTATTAAAATTATAAGCATCAAAGGATAAAATTCTATGGAACCCTCGCGTTTTTTAAAGCAAAACCGTATAGCATCTTTTTAGGAACTGGTAATGACATAAAATAAGATTAGCATCACTTTCTGTATCTACTTTCTGTGTATACTCTCACATGACAACCTAAGAAGAGAACCAGATCACAAAAGAATTGAAAATCATCAAAAAAAAAATGAAGGTAGCATAAGAATCAGGAAACCATGCAACCACTAGAGCAGAAAAGCTTATTCTTTTAACAAGATTACAAACACTACAACATATATCATTCAGCTAACCTTCCATCTAACAGTATGCCTCAAACTAAGATACTGCAGGTATTTCAATTATAAAGAAAATCATCATATATAACCTCCCTTCAACATGATTATTCAATCATTACTTAAATGAAGTTTACTGCTTAATATTTAACCCACTTATATGCCACTTTTCATGAACTAAGGCTACCATTCTCATCATCATTAGGGCCCAATCACACCATTACTTGATCTGTCTAATATTAATACATTCGATAATTTAAAATCTCTTGGTAATAATAATTCACTAAAGAAAATGTTTCTTGCCTAATTTTTTTCCACCCACCCTCACGTAACTAGTAACAATAGATAGACAAGTACGAAATCAAATTTAACAAAGCAACTCTACCTGAAACTCAATCGAGAGAGATAGTATTTAAAGCTGCGGGTGAAAAAAATTACTTTGTTGTTAACTGCTGTGTTCATCTGCCCTAGTTGGAAACCTCCGATATTATTCTCTAATATAATAAACTCTTCCACTTACACTTATTTTTTTGTTGGCCACATAAGTAAATAAATTGCTATTTTAACCCATTAATTTATTGATTAAATAATTATTAAAAATACCCAAAACTTTTAAACACCTCAACAATTGGTACTACTCATTATCATAAGTCATAAATTATGTACCAACTACGGAAAACACTAAATAGAGAAGATGAGAAAATTTCACAAACGACCGGGAGGGTCGTTATAAGAAGATATTTATATACTGCAAAAATGTGGCATGTAGCTATGTAGGTATAATTCTAAATCGATTTTATTCTATGATTTTCATTACATGAAATTTTGTGACCTAGGATAAACTAATAATTAATGATGTTGATTGCTTATTTTGCCACACCCAGAGTGAATTGCTAACCATTTTGCTTTTAAATATTCTTTCAGTATGCATAGGGGAAACGTTAGCATACTTGTTACCAAGGCCTTTCTAAATAGGAAGTACAAAAAAATAGAAATGAGAAAATAAATGCAGAAACAACCAGAAAATTTCATGCACTCAAGCCTTGCTACACTTGTAGCTAAATAAGGCATAAGGTAATGTACCAAATATGGTTCTTACTCTTATTCTAGGTAGCTGATACAAGAAACTAAGTAAAAGCAACACAACAAATATAAGATGTGCAATCAATTTAAACTACTCTGTTCCCTGCTCATTGCATTTTTTCTTCACAAGAATCAAATCAGTATGGTAATAGCTTTCACAACATTAATTTAGAATTATTGATTCATACTTTGAGTAACTCACATATAAATTTAAATAAATTGATATAAAAGGCTTATTAAGTGCACACAATAACATTACAAAGAGAACAGAAATGCATATCAATTAGGTAACATATCACAAAGAATGAACTTCATATTGTAGAGGACGACAACAGAACTTAAGAAGATGATATTGAGTTCACGAATGATGATCTTCCTGACTTTCATATTTTATGCCAGGTTGTGCGGGCCGAACTTGAAACTTTTAAAAAGATGATCATGGAATTGGAATAATTTGAGGTTTTCCATTATCAAACAAGTACACATGGGCATATGTACTCATTAAGCCTACAATAATTGATAATTTTGTTCTTTTATCACTTTTTTTCCAGATGCTTCATATTTTGGTTTTGTTAGATGAGGAGAGCTTCTTTCTTATTAAAGTTTTAATAAAGAAGGCTCTCAAAAACACTTGAACAATGATGATTGAAGATACATTTTTATTTATTTTTTCATTGCGTTTGACTCTATTTATGTATTGAAATTTAACAAGGAGAAGAATGTCCTTAGCTTCTTGTGTAGTTTATATTTTTTCTTAGTTAGATTAGCAGTGGTTGATTTACAAACCTTGAGCATACTACACAAGAAACACAGTCATGAGTACTTTCATTTGCTTCAAAAAAGATCCTCGCCCTTGATGGATAGTAGAACAAAATCTAGCAACAAACCAACAAGAAAAATAAAAAATGACTTGAAAATTAGTTTCGAATTTCAGATTTTCTTTGTTTGTAAGTGTTTGAAACTGTATTGCAGTAAGAAAAATAAATGCACCATTACTAGGCCAATCAATTTCATTCAAAATACTAATTTCATGTAACCTAAAGCTAAATAAACTTCCGAAATTTTCATTGTCACAATAAAAAAACAAACACGTAAGAAACATGTCCTTAATATACAAAAGAAACTTAGAGGTGCTCAAGCATACAACTATTAAACTGAAGAGGCATGTATGTTTGGACCAAATGTCCCCTAAATTGCATTTGAAAAGGATACTTTATGGTTAGTGTATGTAGAATACAAAACAACCTGTAAAACTTAAGTGATGATTTAGCCAGTCCTTCAACTAATTATTAAACTCCGAGATCTCATTTACTATTGAACCAAAAGTGACCAAAAAATATAAACTGGAGGACCCTTTATGTTTAGTCGTTCTCTCAAACATGATTTCACAGAAAGATTCCAATCTAAATAACTAATATGCAGGTAAAACAACATAAATCCACACAACCCGCATATATTTTCAGGTATTCCCTGGACGTACAGATATAGAAAATGAAGAAACTTTGATAATGAAGTAGTAACCTAGCAAATAATAGTAATTCAGCTTAGACAATCCATCCATAACAATAAAACAAAACAAGTAACCAAAACAAAAATTACATTCTCCAGTCATTGAAAAGTGTAGGAAGCTGAATATACATGAACTCAATGAAGACATCCCATAATAAAACTATGAAATGAACTGTAAGATGCATAAATTTGAGCCTATAAAGACTCAAGCAGTAGCTTAAGGTCACTGATTCTTTCCCTTAAATCTAAGTTTCAGATTAATCTCATCATTTTCTTTACTCTTTTTATGGTCTCTCTCTGATGATCCTAATATCAAAAGCTTAAAAGTACCTTTGAAAATTTACAATCTGCAAAGATGTATGGAAGTAAATTAGTGATTTACATTTTTATGCCTAGAGGTTCTATATTATGGATCTTGTAAGAAAGAGGTGGAAGTTGCTTCAATTTTGGTATTTTATCTCTAATCCAAACCTATGATAATTAAAAGTTTACAGAACTATTCAGCTTTCATGCCTCCTCTCAACTAATTCATATCCTTATTCAATCAGATATGTTGAAACAACTAAAGATAATGAATCGCTAGTCTAAGCAAAAGAGAGAAAACAAAAAGAAGTAAACTTTTCTACGTTTGCTTGCTACAAGGGTAGGATGATTTTGAAATTTTTGAAACTAATGAAAATTTTAGGAGATAAACACATTGCAGATATCATCATAACAGAAAAAATTTGGAAAACATTAGCTAATGGTAGATAGAATCAGATGCTTACTTTATCCTACCATCCTCAATGCAAGCAACACTACCCATGAACAATCTATTAAGAGCATCATCCACTATGTTGGCCTTGCCTGTATGATACAGAACACTTATATCATAGTCTTTCAACAACTCTAACCACCTTCTCTGATGTAAGTTCAAATATTTTTAAGAAAATACATACTGCAAACTTTTATGGTCTGTAATACTATTCTGAGATGGTCTGCATGATTATGTTCATGGTGGGAGTAGACAATAATGTCATCTATGAAAACTATAATGAACATATCTAAGTACATCTTGAACACTTTATTCATCAAGTCCATGAAAGCTACTGGGGCATTGGTAAGATCAAATGACATGACTAGAAATTCAAAGTGACCATACAGAGTTCTGAAAACTATTTTCAAAATGTCACATCCTCAGACTTTGAGATGATAATAGCCAGATCTGAGGTCTATCTTAGAAAATTAATTGGCACCCTAAAGTAGGCTAAATAAGTCATTGATTCTGGGAAGTGGATACTTGTTCTTAACTGTGACTTTGTTCAAGTAACGGTAATGAAGACACATTTTAAAAGAACTGTCTTTCTTACGCACGAATAAAACTGGTAAGCCCCATGGGGAAATACTAGGCCTGATGAATCCCTTGTCTAGGAGATTCTTCAACTGTTTTTTTAATTCTTTGAGTTCTGCTGGAGCCATTCTGTATGGCAAAATAGAGATAGGTTGAGTATCTAGAAGAAGGTCTATTCCAAAGATAGGTTGAGTATCTGGAAGAAGGTCTATTCCAAAGTCAATTTCCCTTTTGGGAGGAACTCTGAGAAGATCTTCAAAAAACACATCTAGAAATTCACATGCTACTGAAACGGACTCAAGATTAGGGGTCTTGGAACTAGAGTCTTTAACTTGAACGAGATGATAGACACACCCCTGGGATATTATTTTTCTCGCTCTAAGGTATGAAATAAGTTGACTCCTAAATGCTGAAGTACTACCCCTCCATTCTAGGAAAGGTTCATTCGGGAATAGAAAATAGACAATTCTGTTTCTACAGTCAATTAAAGCATAACATGAATAAAGTCTATCCATGTCGAGAATGACGTCAAAATTTGTCATCCCTAACTCTACTAAGTCTACTAAAGTAACTTTCCTAGATACCATAACCAGATAGTTCCTGAATATCCTCTGGGATATGATAGACTTACCCACTGTGGTAGAGACTGAGAAGGGCTCTTCTAGGATTTTGGGACTGACTTCAAAGTCAACATCTATATAAAGAGTTACAAAGGACAAAGAAGCTCTTGGATCTAGCAAAGCATAAATATGTAAAAGAAAAGCTTGTAATGTACCAGTGATCACATCAGGAGAACTTTCCTGATCCTATCGGGACTGAAGTGCATAGAGTCTATTTGGGCGTTGCCCACTGGTGGCATTGGAAATGGCACCTTACTGATTCGAGCGACCGAACTGAGCTAAGGGATGATTGTACTGACTGTGTGAACCTGACTGAGGACAATCTCTGATTCTGTGACCTGGCTTGCCGCACCCGAAACATACATCGCTGTCAGCTCTGTAGACACCCTGATGGTTTCTGCCACACTTCTGGCAAAGAGGATTTGTTCGAGCACTGCTAACACTACCCTGAGATTTAGAGCCTGGTGTCCTATCCTTATTACTACTTTTGAACTTAGGAACTGGAGTACTGGCTGAGGAAAGAGCCGGAGCTGAAGATTTTGAGCAGAACTGAGGATGGTTACCACCCTCTGACTTAGGTTGAGTAAAGTTGAAGCTACCTGTTCTAGCCCTCTTATTCTCCCTCTCTTTATCCTTAGTCTTTTGCTCCTCTATCTGCTGATCATGAACCATCAACCTAGCCAAGTCCATCTCTTTAATTAGCATCGCAGTTTTGACTAAAATTTCAGACACACCAGACATAAACTTAATCATCTTAGATCAACTATCAGCTACCACATGAGGAGCATATCTGGCTAACTGAGTAAACTTAAAAGATTACTCCTTCACTATCATACTACCCTAATTTAAGTTAATGAATTCTAACACCTTATCTTTCCTCAACTCCAATTGGAAGAGCCTATCTAGAAAGGCAATAACAAACTCCTCCTATTTTATAGGCTCTGCATCTGCGGCTTTATCTGTCTTCCACTACTTAAACCATGTATGAACCACATCCTACAAATGATATACAGCTAACTCAGCACTCTCACTAGTGTCTACCCCCATATTATTTGTGACCTTATGCACTATGTCAAGGAATTCCTATGGGTCCTCTTCAGACTTAGACCCTGAGAATGAAGAAGGGTTCATTTGGGTGAAGTCCTGAATTCTAGCTGCAGCAGTATTGGCCATTGGGTTGGCCTGAACAGCAGTTGGGAATTCATTTTGGGCTACCACAAAATGGGCTAAAGTGGTGAAAGCTGCTTTGAATTTTGTGGGAGAAACATGGTCATCCAGGAGATCTGCCTGAATAGGCAGAGGAGCTGGCTGGTTTCCAGTTCTTCTTTTGTTAGTTTTTTTAGGAGGCATATTCTTAAATGGAAGGGAAACTTGAATTAGACAGAGAGTTTAACTTGAGCTCATGCTCACTCGTACGAAATGAATATTGAAAGAAGGAAAACTTTTCCTAAAAATATCTCGTAGCCTCTTGCCCATAAGTGTGGCGCACTATACACCAATCCACAAGACTTTACTTGATGCGTCTTTCAGACTCCCTAAGACTCTGTTGAACCTTAGGATCTGATACCAAGTTTGTAATACCCCGAGTCTGCACTCGGGAAGTCACATGGTGCTTACTACCCCGAAGGACCACCAGCTAACCCATGACTGGTAACTGCTGTGAGCACTGAATAATAATACTAAAATAATGTGGAAATTAGGTTGAAATGCCATAAGGTTCATAATCTGAATACTGATAAGTATAATAATTGATAATAACATTGTAAACTGAATACTGCCTGAACTAGTCTAGTCTAAAAAACATCTACTGAACTGTCTAAATGTAGAGTTGATGGGACAAGCCTCCAAATAACTCCAACAAATAGATACTGAATCTACTATAATACTGAAACAAATACTATCCTCGATGGATGAGGACTCACTACGGAATATTCTACTACTAACTGAATCTAGCTAAGCGCGGTCAAGAACGTGAGTGTCCGAACCTATGATATGAGACATCATAGCGCAAGAAAAGAGTATGCGATCAGTACATGGAATGTACTGGTATGCTAAGTGAGGTAGGATGATATACATGGGTTCATATACATGAATAATAACTGACTGAATAATATGTATATGACTGAATGAGAGTACATAGATAACTGAAATTGCTGTAAATATTGATTATGCAAGACTGTGCATATATATATATATATAATATAACTGATATCATACTGAAACTGAATACTGAGTTCGAATAACTGAATGACTGATATCTGAGATTACTGATAACTGAATTACTGATAACAGGGTGACTATTTTTGACACTTCAAATTCTGTAGAACTGAAATAAGTTCTATGTTGAGTCTGATACTAAAACTATAACTGTGGGAGGTAATTATCTAATCGACATGCCCCTCTCTAAACTGATTGGGGTCCAACCTGTAACCCCAGTTGGAAGGGTGTCAGTACAGTGCCACGGGTACAGACACTGGCGATGTGGATCCTCTGAAATAACGTCCCGAAGGACTAAGGGTCACCCTCTACTGGCAGGTTCCCTGATATGAATGGCATTACCCTCAATTGGTAGGTAAACACCTTATCAATCCTCAACTGTCAGGTTGATATCTCAGCCTATGCTGGCTACATAGTTCTGGAACTAAGGGATTGTTACTAAAGATCATACCCTTAACTAGAAGGTGAGCCCCCATCCCTAGATTCGCTCGGTGCTGAATCCTACTCCCAACTGAATAAACACTGAAATGATCACTAGACTGTACTAGGTTTAACTAAACTGTTACTAATCGTGTTGACTAACTGAACTGGACTGAGTTCACTGAGTTCTACAACTAACTGAGAAGTATTATTCGTGTCATTAGTGAGACTATTCTGTAGCTACTATAATTCTAAGTAAATAGCTAAATTTTTGGGTATTGAATACCCCCAGGACTCGATAGCATCAATAGCAAGACATGGCAACATCTTGAAAGCATTACATTAATTATTTATTCCTCATGCATTCATTTAGACATTTTGTCAAACACTTGAGATTCATGGATTTGTACATGAAAGGGACCACAAGAAATCATGTCATGGGTTCACTATTCAATTCATATAGGCATTTTATCAAACATTTGGAGAGCATAATTAATGCAACTAGAATTCATCAAGATATAAACATCATGGGTACTACATTCAACTTGCAAAATTCAAGGGTTTAATATGAGAATCACATAATTCTATATAGGTGCTAATTAATTCACTTGAAACTTGTAATGAATCTTGAATTGAAAACCAAACATCAATACATACATGAACACAATTAAATTCAAGTATGTAAATGATGAAATTAATAAACTTGTAGTTTAAAAAGGGTTCTTGAACTCAAAGGGTGGAAGAAAACCCAAGGATGAACATCTAACATACCTTGGTAATTGAATTCGTGAAAATCATTGGTGTGTTCTTGAATATTGGACTTGAAATTAAATGACCTAGGGTTTGGTTCTTGAGAGGATTTGAGAGAAAGTGAGTGATTTTTCTCTTAGGATAGCTCAAATTCGTGTTTTAGGGCTAAATAATAGTGGATAATTTGACTTAATTACCTCTCTGGATGCGGAACTAAAAGAGTAAAAATTGTGCTCAGTGATGCGCAGATTGACGCGCTGTGTCAATGGGGTCAACGCAATGTATCGAGATCACATCGGCTAACTGGAAATTGCATGCTTAACACGGGTGATGATGCTATCGATGCGATGGACAATGCGTCGTGTCGAGATCGCATTGATCCACTATTTTGGGCATCCAAATAGGCTTCTAATGATGATCAAAAAATCCAAAACTCATTCGAGAACACTATCACGACCCGAGCCTAGGCCCTAGCCGTGACGAGCATCCCGAACCATGAATGCCCGGAACACCCATTCTCTATCTGGTTATCATGCACAACATTCATAATCATAATAAAATGCGGAATTGAAACTGAGTACGAAATACATGGTCAAGTTATGTAACATTTCTGGATAAGACTATCTGACATCAGTCTGCGAAATCTCTACTAAGAACACAAACATCTGTCTGAAAAGAAACTGGGACAGGGCCCCCAGTAAACCAAAAACATAACAAATAAGATAATGTCTGACATAATTAGGCCTTCCAAATAATAGAAAGCTCACCACTGCAAGATCAAGTCTACAAATCCGAGAATGTCTACTGAGTAGCTGGACCCCTAGACTGTGCCTCAGGACCTGGAAGGAGGGGGGTCAGCACAAAAGTACTGGCAAGCGAAGCAATCCAAAAATAGTATAATGGAACATACATAGATATATATATATTAAGTGAAAACAATTTTTCATCAAGATATCATGTATAAAATGGTTTCCGAAAAATACATGGGCACTTTCTGAAAACATGTAACCTGCCTGTTTATTTCAAATCAAGATCTGTGTTTTACTTCTGAGTTAGGTGGTATTCCCCTACAAGTCTGATATTCCATGGGCTGTATGGAATCCGCCATTGACTCGGCGGGGAAGCCCCCAACCCAAGTGTGCCGCAAGGGTTGGAGTGTCTGAGTCTGATACGCCACAGGACATTTAAGTCAGCGCATAATAGTATACCCGGGTTGGCAAACCACGATTTTAGGCAATGAGTTGTTTGAACTCAATCCCTCTTCGGGGAACCACCTAACATCTCTGTATGCCCATTTTTAACCTTTTCTGTACATGCAACATTCTGAATGTCTAAAATCATGAAAGTATGAAATGTCTGTTAGTCTGAGTCTGATATGGCGTTAGTCTGAATTGGTATCGTCATACCAAGACATTGCAAGTCATGATTTTTCTGAGCCATAATGTATTAAGCAAGAGCTTTCATTCAAAACATAGTTTAGACCACAAAAACATGTAACTGATGTAAAGGATTTCATATTCCGAAACTTAAAGTTCAATTCATGCAGAAATTTCATCAAACACCTGGTGGTCAAATGTCTTTAGCAAGTTCATGTATTCAAAATTGAAACACATTCATTATTTTCTTTGAAATAGGTGAAATAAATAGAGGGAACATAGGTGAAATAAAATAGGAGAACTTATCGGCTCTCCTATTTTATTTCGCCTATTTTAAAGAAAATAAAATAGCTAGTGATTATTAAAGAGAAAGTTCCCAAAATGCAATTAAAAGTTTAATTTAAATAGAAATTAAAAGTTGGACCATGATTATGCAAAAAAAAAATTAGGAAGAAAAGAATTTTTGTTGCTATATTTATGGACAAGATAATATATTGATAAGATTGTGGGATTACAATAATTTTTTAAACTAAATATATGTTAGGGCATGTGTAGTTTTGATGATAGATAGGTGAATGAAACATGTTGTGAAAGCTGGTCCATTCAAGTGTACAAAGCATAACTGCAAGCAAGGTTGTTGATAAGATGATATTGCGCACAAACAGGAGTGGATAAGCAAGAATATTCAGACATTCTCTCAACACTTATCACTTCAATAAAGTAGAAGACAAATGCAGTATCTAGAAGTTGAATTGATCAAGAAGTTCAACAATAAGAGGAGTCCTGCAAGACTAAAGGATAAATGAAAAAAAATCCTATTCAACCAAGGAGGGAGAGACGACTACAAAAAGAAGTGAAGTTACTTGATAGAGTTCCACTGAAGATAGAAGTAAAGATCAAAAAGGACTTTATCACAATATGTGAATATATACGACAAAGAACATTCAAGTAACTCACTCATGCACTGATAAGATAGTCAACAATCAACTAAACAATTCACTCACTTGAAGAAGAACCTGGTCCCTTGTTTAGCAAGTCTTAGAATATGTGTACTAGGTAGGTTATTTGAGTTGTAATGAGTTATTGTTCTAGTCTCAGTGATCTATAAACTAAGTTAGGAGTTGTGTCTTCAAGTTAAGGAACTCGAAGACTTGGGAACACTTATTTTGGGAAGATTTGTGTTTTTGTAGTTATAGGAGTTAGAAGTTTAATTCCTGTTTACAAGAAGTCTTGTAATTTTGTTGATTATTGAGGATCAAGAGTTATAGTGAAGTTGGGGTTAAATCCTGTAGAGGTACAGGTCATGGTTTTTTACACCTTTCTTGAGCCGGGTGTTTTCCCGGTAAAAATACTGTATTCAGCTTTTACTTCTGTGAACCACGTTTACTTACTTGTTCCACAGATAGGCAGCCAGTAGAGTCTAATATTGAAATTAGTAGGGCACATACTCTAACAAGTGGTATTAGAGCGAGGTTGTTTTAACGGGCTAGCACCTAAGAAAAGATCAATGATGAATTTCGCACCTCCTACTGGACACAGTGAAGGTCAGTCGACTACTAGGCCTCCACTCTTTGATGGCTCTCGCTTTATCTGGTGGAAAGAAATGATGGAAATGTTCATCCAACGTAAAGACTATTAATTATGGGATAGGATTATCGATGGTACTACTATTTCAATGGAGTTAGTTGATGGTGAACCAGTCAAGAAAGTAAGGAGTGAATTTACTCCTGATGTCTTAGTGGTATTGAAGAAAAATGATAAGGCCAAGAACATCTTGGTCTGTGGACTAGGACCTACTGAATATAACATGGTATCAACCTTCGCCACTGCTAAGCAAATTTGGGATGCACTGGTGAATGCTCATGAAGGTACCTCTCAAGTAAGAAAATTCAGGATTTTTCTTCTTTTCACCGAGTATGAGGCATTTAAGATGAAGGAAAATGAGACCTTGCATGAAATGATGACAAGTCTTAGTACCTTAACAAATGAGCTGACATCCTTAAGAAAAGTCATTTCTGAGGAGAAACAAGTTGAAAAGGTACTGAGGGTATTACCAAAATCAAAATAGAATGTTAAGATGACTGCAATCAGAAAGGCAAATAAGGATCTCGTAGGTATGACCCTGGATGAACTAGTAGGGAACTTAAGGATTTATGAAATGGAAGTTGATGGAACCAAAGAGCAAGAAGCTCCTGAGAAAATTCTGGCATTGAAAGCTTTTGATAGTGATGAGGAATTTTAACTTGATAAAGAACAAGTTGCTTTCATAACAAAGAACTTCAGAAAATTTTTTAAGAAGAAGAAGGGAACAAGTAGCAACAAATATTCCAATGACAATCCAAATGGTTGCTACAAGTGTGGCAAAACTGATCATCAGATCAAAGACTACCCAGTCTGGGAAATAGAATGGAAGAAGGAAAGAGCTGAAAAGAAACTAAAAGAAATGGCCAAAAGAAAGGAGGAACATCCAATGATAGCAGCCTGGGGATCTGACTCTAATGAAGACGAAGCTGATGAAACTGCATTCATGGCTCTTGGAGACTTAGAATTAGAAGAAGAAGAAGAAGAAGAAGAAGAAGAAGAAGAAGAAGAAGATGCTTCTGAGGTAAGTATAGTTAACTTAAAGAAAAACTGCAATTGTTTTCAAACCAAAACTTGTTTCCTTGATGAGTGCACTAATTGATGATTTTCAAGAATTAACTTCTGATAGGGATGAGTTATTCAACAGTCTTGCAAGCCTAAAATTTGATCTTATTGATTTAAAAGCTTAAGAAGGAAAACTGCACTCTCAAGAAACAGGTTGTAGAACTTGAGTCTTCAAACAATAATCTTAAATCTGAAATTCTTAAATTAACTCTCACTGAAAATAGAAAAAAAGCCATGAGTAAGGAACAAGAAAATGTTGAACTTGAGTTAGTTAAATACAAACAAGAATGTCATGATTTAACTAAAAAAATGAATAAGTTGAGTCAAGAAGTTTCTAAACTCAAACTTGATCTTGAAAGGGCAAAAAGATGGACAAACTCCTCAAGAATTATTGACAAATTGAGTAAAAAAAATTACAATGAAAAGGCAGGGTTGGGTTTCTACAAAAGTTTTGATGATCCTAGAGATTTGCGTTATATCTGTGGCAACCTTTGACATCCCACCACTGAATGTCCAGTGGCTGCTAAAGGCAGATCAAATATTCATAACCTCGTTAATAGATTTTCTCAGACCAAAAAGAACAGAACTAGTTCTGGTCAGAGAAACAAGTAGCAATACATGTTGCCAACATAAACAAGAAGAAATTTAATTCATCCTTTTACTCATAAAATAGGACCTAAGCTTGTCTGGGTTCCTAAGTCTAACCATTGATTTCTTTTGCAGGAGAAGGTGAAAGAAAGCAAAAGGCACTGGTACTTAGACAGTGCTTGCTCAATACACATGACTGGTGACAAGAAAAAGTTCCTTTCACTCTCCAAAATAGATGGATGAGGAGTTTCTTTTGGTGATAAAAAAAGGGAATTATTACTGGAGTTGGAAAAATTGGCTCATCTGAGTCAAAAGCATTGGAGGATGTGTACTTTGTAGAAGGATTGAAGCATAACCTACTGAGCATCTTACAACTGTGTGACAAAGGTAATAAAGTTATTTTTACTGCTGCAGGAGTCAAAGTCAAAAGGATGGACACCAAAGGGATTGTCCTCACTGCAAGGAGATACAGAAATGTATACAAAGCTGACATAATGGAAATACCAGGACCTGAGTTGACTTGTCTAAGTGCAATAGAAAATGATCCCTCCTTTAGCACATGAGACTTGGACATGTAAGTCTGAAACAACTGAACATACAATCTTCCAAAGACATGGTATTGGGACAACCTAAGACCAAGTTCAAGAAAGAAAAGTTATGTAGTGCATGTGTAAGAGGGAAGAAGGTAAGGTCTTTTTTAAGTCAAAAAAACATGTTAGCACTACCAAGTGCCTTGACCTGGTTCATATGGACTTGTGTGTACCAATTATACTTCAAAGCAGAGGTAGAAAAAGGTATGTTTTTGTAATTATTGATGACTATTCCAGTTTACCTGGACCTTGTTTCTAGCCTCTAAAGAAGATGCCTTTGATGTCTTTAAAATTTTCATTAAGAAAATTGAAAAGAAACTGGGCACTTCATTAGTTTCGATAAGTTCTGACCATGGTACAAAATTTGAGAATGTAAAGTTCTTAGAATTTTGTTCAGCAAATGGTATAGATCATAACTTCTCAGCCTCCCAGAACACCACAACAAAATGGAGTGGTAGAAAGAAAGAATAGAACCTTGGAAGATATGGCTAGAACAATAATAATTGCAGCAAATATTGCTAAAAACCTTTGGGATGAGGCAATAAGTACTTCAGCATATATCATAAATAGATGCATGATCAGACCTCTGTTAGAGAAGACTCCCTATAAATTACTAAAAGGAAGAAAGCCAAACATTTCTCATTTTAGAATCTTTGGTTGTAAATGTTTTATACATAATAATCGAAAGGACAATATGGGAAAATTTGATGCTAAAAGTGATGAGGGAATCTTCTTAGGTTATTCACTTCATAGTAAGGCTTATAGGGTTTTAAATAATAGAACTAACTGTTTTGAATAAAGCATACATGTGGTTTTTGATGAATCCTGTGTTAGGACTAATCTGCAGGAAGGAAGTGACATTAAGAAATAGGTTACACAACCCAGTTCATTAACCGGAGTTACCAAACATGGAAGTACCTTAACAGGGGGAACTGAAGCTGAAGGCACAGTGACAGGGGAAACTGAGCCACCAACTACCTGATGTTCCAATGTTTTGCGGAATATTTAGCATCATTTTCTTAGGAAAATTGTATGTTATTGATTTATGGATCCCTTTCAACCACTAGTTTATTGGTCCTAAAAGAATATTCGGACAAAGTTTTTGTCCTTATATATATAGTTATACAATTTCTAATGGCATTAATCAAATGAGTATATATCTATATATATCAAATTACCATAATCTGCTTTCATATATACACATAAACACCATATATGCATCAGTCATGTCATTGTTTACACAAATACTTCACGGAAAAAAAGAAAACTGACATCCTCTATTAACTAATACTATTAATATAGATTTTTTGTTTGCTTTATCCAGCTACCTAGGCTCTTTGAGTTCAAACACCAACAATTTCCTGGTCTGAAAAGTGCCAAGTTCAACTGATATTTTGAGAAACCCACGGTTCAGTTTGTCTGAAGCCAATGGAGGAGAACTGGTCTTCAAGGGGAGTACGAAACCATTGTACATGCTACTACACTGAACATGATTGCAAAGCTAGTTGTCAGTTGATTAAGACCACTCATTTATCGAACACCTACAAAGGCCAAGAAGGACATAAGAAATTTGGCAATGTAGGCTGAATTTAATTTAAAAAATCAATGGAGCTAATTTTCTGACAACCAAGATGATACAATCACAAAACAAGAGCAAGCCTTAACATCAAAGAATAGATCTTTGGAGTTGTGATTGACTATTGGTTGCGAAATTGGAATAATAGATTTGTTGGTTATTATTCTAAAGTTAATGAACTGACCATTGTAAGTGTTGTTAGGCATTATAAAAGAACTTTGAGATGAGTATTCCATATTGCTATGCTTTTACACTTAAATTGGAGCTGATAGTCCAAATATAATGCAAATTGAGGCAGTTATAACCACATTGAGATTAATTCAAGTCAGGAGAGTTGTAAAAGTCCCTGTGGTTGATATAACGGGAAACGTTTCCATAGTTAGTAGCATCCATTACATGTGGAGATTTCCCTTTAATCAGTCTGTTCAAATCATCGATGTGAGCATCTATCTCCAAAAAGTACCTACAACCTTCTGTATCACACCTACTCAATAGGTAGGATCCTGATATATAAGGTTCATTGACATACAACAAACAAACTTTAGCTACCAAATAGAATATGTTATAATCTATTGTATCTTTTATTTTCTTTCTGCTCATCAAGTACCTATCCGACATATTTACACACAAATGTATCACGAAGGATTGCTTCTCTTTCTCTGACTGCCCATCCCTGTAAGACAAAATAGTAAATAGCAAGAGAAACTAACATCTTAATAATTTTAGATCAAACCATTACCTTTGTCTCAGTTTTATATATTTCTAACTTCATACGCACTCCACTCTGTAAAATCGTATTCTAACAAGATTTACCGCAAGAGCACCATTGATTGCCTTCATAGACTAGGTAGCCCTCCTGACAATCAAGTTAGACAATCAAGCACAAAATGCTAATTGAATCAAGCATGCCAGACAAGATTTCTAGCATCATGATCATATTGTAAAGCTTTGTCAGCCAACACAATCATTAGACAAATCCAGATTATTGAGTAAAAGTTAGTACACAAGTCATCCTAGAGTATGTAATTATCAGCAAAAAGAAACACCATAGACTAGAAGTCACAAAAATATGAAAGAATAATTATAAGAATGTAAATTTTACCTCCAATATTATCTGACCTCTCTCATCATATAGGAACCTCCCACGCATAGGCTTTCCATAAATATCTTTTGCATCCCCAAAGTCATTGTCAAAAATGTAAATTTGGTCACAAATTTGAGAAGATCATGTTGAATTTGGACAAGCACACCCCAATTGGGAACCCTTCATAAAAGAGAAAAAACTAATTTAGAGAGGAAGGGAAAGAGTGGTGAGGGAAGATAATCACTCAAGATTATGAAAACCACTTGTTCCAGTGCTTCGCCAAATGTAATGGAAGTTGCACAGAACACTAGAAGTTAAAGTAATTTACATGGAACACCCTTTGTTGAAATTCTGGCTCCGTGATAACGCCCAAACTACAACTCTCGTTAGAAAGTGTAAGCGGTTGCTGTCAAATATAGAACCCAACTGGGTTGGGTGTCGAATCCCACAGGGAATACTTGATCACTAAGTGTTGCAACTATTAGTAGACTGTTGGTCCAAAATTCTACGAAAAGGGGGGATTTGATGATGGCATGAATTACTAATATCTAAGTAACAACGGAATACTTTGTTTAGTAAGATTTAATCACAGAGAATAATAAGTTAGGGTTATGTCCACCTTATGAGTTCTACGTATCTATTAACTATGAGTAATGCAGAATTTAGACATGCATGCACTTATAGAGATTCGTATTCTAATGGTAAATCCTAGTGTTTCTCAACCATCAAGGATTATTTCACTTTAACTCTCTCGAGTCTAAAGTGTATAACTAACGGTACAAATTCTCCAAGAAGTTAATCCGGTTAAGGCATTAACGTGTAAATAGGGGTTGGTAGCCCTATTTCCTTGTCATACTCTCTTTTCCAGACATGTAACTTTTCTCTCGAACAAGTTAATGTTATACTGGCATGTTCTCCATGTTTGCAACCATGAGAATTAAATTAAAACGAAGAGAGTAATGATATAAGTAGCATACACATCAAGAATTCACAAACTCATAGCAATAGATAGTATCTCACAAGGTTTTCATAACCCTAACAGAGAAGTTTAGCTACTCATGATTACAACGGAAATCACAATAGATATAATCATCATACCACAACCTAGAATAAACTTGGCGATGGAGATGGGTTTTAACGCCAATAGCCAAGTAACGTTTTGCCCTCTAGCTGTTTTTCTCAAGAGAGTCGTGTTTCTCTTTCTAATCTTACAGATTCTGTAAACTGAATAATCCAAAGTCGAATGAATGGAATTGAATGCCTGCTGAAAAATTCAGCAAATAAGGTTTTTATAACATCCTTGTCCTACTAAGTTACTGCTGCACCCCTAAGTATTTAAAAATACTGATTTTGCCCGGGACAAGTTCTCCATGCACCACATTCAGTCCACAAGCTTCCAAAAGTTGTCTTCCTTCTTTCGTGAAGTTTTCCTTTGCTGCCCAAAGGTCCACAAAGTGTTGAAATCTTCATCGTTAATACCTGAAAAACATGTTAATCACATAGGTTAGCTCACTTACAGAAAAATGGACTAAAAGTGCAGGAATTATATATTTTATCCTCCAAACTTAGCCTAAAATATGAGTAAATTATGGTTCTTAGGGGTGTAAACACGCCCAACATCACTCCGCCTCTGGTTCCACGCTGTTATTAAGTATGCTACACTCACCAAAAGAGCCCAAATGACGTAGTTGGATGTTAATTTGAGGGTTTAAAATAAACAATATCTAGTTGAGGTGTCGAAATTAAAGCTCATGCCAAGTTTAGAGGCTGAGAATGTGTTTGACTTAAAATGAATATACCGTTTTAATTGCATGGATGTCATTTTGTAGTTTTCACTCAGGTATTACATAAATTCTAGTTGTTGACTTATTAAGCATTATTTTCTTTTTTGGCTGGAGTTGGTTAATAGCCAGCATTTTGGCAGATATTAGAATGCAATATCATGAAATATACTTTTTTCAGTTATTCTTTTTATCTCATTCTAGTTTCACCTTATTTTTATAGATTTTAGTTTCATAAGAATATCAATCAAAAAATTTAATGAGAGCAGTCTTCACTAGGTGACGAAATCTATTAAGAAAATAGTTTTGGTATTCTCCTTTAATATATCCATTGAAAAAAATTGGATTTTACACATATAAAATGAGTTAAGATATGATAATATATTATATTTTCTTACAACAAAGTTAACAACTAATTAAGGTAGTTACATCATTTTTCAGGTGGAGTTATTATAATATTCGATCAAAATAAATTGTGATAATCGAAGCAAAGTAGAATGACCATTATATAGTGAAAGAAAGAAATGTCACTTTTGTACCGTAGACACAAAGCTAAGTCATGGATTTCATCCCAAAAAAAGTGATTATGATTGAAATTTTCTCACTAAAATAATAGGAATCATATATTTTTTTATTCCAATCACCACCTCGATCATGCAACTTTTTTTAGGCATTGGATAAATTAAGATAGCCACATCATTTTCTGGTGGGATTATTGTTATAATTTGATTAAAATAATTTGTGATGATCGAAATAAAGTAAAGTAACTTTTATATAATAAAAAAAAGAAAATTAATTTTTATGTAATAGACATAAAATTAAATAATTATGGACGAAATTTTCTCGGCGAAGTAATGGAAATCATAGATTTTTCCGTTCCAATCATTGCCTCCATCATGCAACTTTTATAAGCCATTGGACAAAGCCTGCATAAAGATTGTGAAATTTTCAACTTAATTTTATTTAGCAGGCATTTGATCATAAAAATTAATTTTTTTTTGGAGTTGAAGTTGGAATTGAAGTTAAAGTTGAAATCGAATTTTGAGTCGGCAATGTATTTTTAAAAATATTATTTTAAACTATTGAAAAGATATTTTTAAATATAATTTTATATCCTCAATTTTTAAAAATTATTAAATCACTCAGCTTTACTAATTTACCTACAAGATACAATCAATGTGAAAGGAGACAATAATATTATCTTTATTATCGGTGTTGCATAAAAAGTCGTAAAATTGGGCGGGTTAAGGTTCCGTTGGATCATGAGGTGATTTTGAAGTGAAGAAAAAATTGAAGTTGTCTTCAATTTTGAGGTCTTTTATCGATGAAAAAAAAACAGGCAATGTGATAGTTAAGCATTTAACTCCGGTTGTTCGATGAAATTAATAAGATATTTTTATAAAAATAAAAATGAAATTATTTGTAACTGTAAATAAAGTTGAAATTGAAGTTGAAAAAAAAGTAAAAACAAGATTTTACTTGTTTTCACTTTTTCAAAAATAATTTGATATTAAATTTAGAATTCTCATGGCCAAACATTCCAAGTTTCACATAAGTGAAATAATTTTTCAAAAAAAAAATAATTTTTTTTTATGACCAACGGGTCCTTAGATATAAATAACGACAATAACTAATACTTTCTCGATCTCATATTAGTTAGCTTACTATAAATAATTATCATAAATTATTTAATGATTTATTAAATTAAAATAAAATTAATTATATTTTTTCTCATTTCACCTTTACTTTAATTCTCTTTACTAGTGTAAATAAGTAATTTGTAAAATTCTAATAAAGTATTTTAAAAGATATTTTAGTAATATTACTTTTCTTATTTATGAAATCTTAATAAAAGAAATTTTTTTAATTAATATTGAATGGAGGAAGTAGAATGTTCTTTTTTTATTTAAATTTATTTGTTTAATTTAAATTTAACGTAAAAAATTTTAAAAATAAATTAAATCCTGTCAGCTTAGAAAAACATGTGAAATGTATCAAAAAAATCATCTAATCTAATAATGTTAAATATTCTAGATGAAAATTGAAATTACTGAATATCTATTTCCTCCATTTCATTTTATTTAGTCTTTTTTCTAAAAATATTTATTTTAATTTAGTTGTTTTTTTATGAAATCAAGAGAATTTTATTGTGTTCTTTCAATACTATCCTTAATATTAAATGATTAAACAAAGTATATTTATACAAATTTATATTTTCAAAATATAATTAATAAGGCTAATTTATTAAAATAAATCCTCTAATTAATATTCTTTTAATGAGTATATCAAGTGTATAGGGTTAACTAATATAAAACTGAGAAAATATATATTAGAAGAGTGTCAGTTTGTTGGCATTAAATTCAATTGTAAGGATATTAAAGTTATTTCAAAATTTTGCAAGATCAAGTTACTTTGTCTTTTGTGCTTTGATAGTTGAACCTTACCAAAACTTTTTTAAAAAGCTCATATTTTTATGTGTAATTACAGAACTTGTCATATCATGATGGACCCATTAACTTTCATATTTGACAAATGTCAACATGTGGCCCTTCCATCTATTTCTCATTTGTATTTTTTATTTAATCTTCCATGTATTCTCATTTTTATTTCCCAATTTGATTGATGCATTATTTTTATTAGGATTATAAAATTCATTAAATCTAATATATTTAAGTAAGTTACTAAGATAATAATGGAGTAATAAGTAATGTAATTAAAAAGGTAAATAAATTTTATTCTGTATTCATTTTATATTAAAAATATATTTCTTTTAACTTTTTTATTTATTTAATTTAGAAAAATTTATTATTTTTTTCTAATATCATTTTTATCATTAAATATATGAAATACTAAAATAAAATTTAAACTTTAAAGTATATTTAATAAAATTAATTAGCAAAATAAACTTCTAATAAATATTTTCTTAAAATGTCAATTCAATATATATCAAATTTTAAGGAATGAAAGAAAAACACCTAATAAGATTTTACTTTTGCAAGTAATAAACGTAATTTATTATTATAGCCTATACAAAACACATTATCAATTATTTGATTAAGCATACTCTTGTGAATCACTTTGAAGTTGAAATTTTAAGTGTTAATTACATATATGCTTGTGGTCATGTTTATCACCTCAAATTTAAAGCACACATAATTAACATCTTAAAAAATTAAAAAATATAAAATAATTGGCTGACAGTTGAAATTATATTAGTGTCGGTTAAATTGAAATAGAAAAAAATATATTATAAATTATAATAATTAAAAATTAAAATTATTTTAATGATTGATTATTTAAATTTTATTTGTATCACATAAATTAAAAAAATAATATAAATTGAATCCGTACTAACATTGATCGTCGATATCTAGTATTAAAAATAAAAAAGGTGTTTTGTGTCAAAACGAATTAAAATATAAATTAAAACGGAGGGGTACCTTTATTTAGAACGTACCACAATTTGCAAATTGAATCGTATCATTTCTACTCTCACGCAGTCATGCTTCTCATCTGTGTACCTTTCTCTCCTGACACGTTTCATGCTTTTCCTTTTGCTGCCACGTTATTGTTTTATTACTACTCTTCCCATTCATGGCTGCAACAAGAAGATAAAGCGCATCCTCTATATAAATATAAAATAATATATGGTGTAAATTATCCAAATAATTCCTATTTTTCATGGTGTAGTTTTCCTCTTTTGGTGATTAAAGAAAGAGAAGGTTCCATGGATACAAGAGAGAGAAGTCTTAGAATAGCAATGTTACCATGGCTAGCTCATGGTCACATAGCTCCTTTTATAGAGCTAGCCAAAGCACTTTCCAAGAGAAATTTCTACATATACATATGTTCCACACTAGTCAATATCAATTCATTCAAACAAACAATATCTGAAAAAGATTCAATTTTAATAAAGATAGTGGAAATTCACCTTCCAAATTTGCCAGACCTTCCTCCTCACTACCACACTACCAATGGCCTCCCACCCCATCTCATGTCCACTCTAAAAAATTCCATGGACATGGCCCAACCTAGCTTTTTCCATATCCTTACTACTTTGAAACCAGATTTAGTTGTATATGACTTTCTTCAGCCATGGGTTCCAACTATGGCTGCTTCACTGAATATACCCTCCGTATTGTTCCTCACCCCTGGTGCAGCAGCTAGTTCTTATCATTCTCATATTGGTAGAAAGAAACCTGTTTCTGAATACCCTTTTCCATCCATTTACCTAAGAGATTATGAGTACAATAGGAATAGACAAATGTTTGAACCAACAGAAGATGATGATGATGGATTTACTGATACACAGAGAAAAGTCAATGCATGCACAGATGAATCATCTGAAATCATCTTGATCAAGTCAATCAGAGAACTAGAAGGAAAATACATTTATTTTCTCTCAAATTTAAACAATAAGAGGTACTCCCTCCGTCCCAAATTTTCTAATTTGATTTTTCATTTTAATTATCTTTTTTTCATATTTTTTTTCATGTTTTATCTTTTGCATTAATTATTTTTTCTTCAAATTAAAATGTAAAGATCATTTAATAGGTTTACTATAATAAACTAGGCATGTTATTAATTATTTTTCTTAATTAATGTGTCATCTCAATTTGGTAAGGGTGATGGGTGATTTGAGACGGAGGGAGTATGTTTTACTCTTGGCG
Organism: Capsicum baccatum var. pendulum; assembly: GCA_030864225.1. NCBI lineage: Eukaryota > Viridiplantae > Streptophyta > Magnoliopsida > Solanales > Solanaceae > Capsicum > Capsicum baccatum. The sequence goes on along the minus strand of CM061550.1, from coordinate 60,742,298 downwards.
AATGGCTTATCTTCAGTTCATCCAAATTTACTTAATTTTAAAATTTGCTTTTTTATATCTAAATATGATTTTTGCTTATCTTAAAATAGTCCAAATTTATTCAACTTGCTTGAATTGGTTTGAATGGCATTGTAGTTGAATAATACCAATAGTTCTATCAGGCGGCTCTACACTTTCGAGAAAAAGGAAGGGCTTACCCCAAATTTGAGGGCCTTATTTTGTAAGTAATAATGGTGGTAAGTAATAATGGTTTCTGGATTTTTTTTAAAATATTAAATATTATTTATAGAAAAAATAAATTTTTTATATAAAAAGAATTTAGGAGGAGTTTGATATATAGCTAGTCTGAAGTGCTATGTCTAAAGAAATTAATGCATTCGACTATATTATTAACTAAAAGAAATTGATTATATAATTTTAGGAGTAGACTTTATAAAAATAATTAATTTTTCTTAAAAATAATAATTTTCCGCTTTGATTTTGGCCTTAGGCCACAGATTTTCTTGAGCCACTAATATTAGTTAATAACTTCTTAACAAAATCATAGCTGACTTACTTATTAGTTACAGAACAAAACTAAATTATTTTTGAAATAAAAATTAAGTATTAGTTGAGTAACGTTTGAGAAATTACTCCCCTGTCAAGTTTACCATTTTGAGCCAATAATTTGATGGGTCATTTTGAATTTAGTCCGTTCAAAAGGGGTGATAGTCCAAGCTGTTTAAGAACTTGGTGTATTGGATGAGTTACCATTAATTCAGCCATTTCCAGGTATGTTCCAGTTGGACCTCTTGTTAGAGTAGCAGACACAGATAATGAGCATTCAGAGATCACCGAGTGGTTAAACAGCAAAGAAAGATGCTCCACAGTTTTTGCTTCATTTGGTAGTGAATATTTCCTATCCAAGGAGGAAATGGAAGAACTGTCTTTTGGTCTAGAGCTTAGCAAGGTGAATTTCTTGTGGGTGGTTAGATTCCCAGTTGGACAAAAAATCAGCCTCGAAGCAGCTCTTCCAAAGGGTTTCCTTGACAGAGTTGGGAGCAGAGGAAAAGTAGTACTAGGATGGGCACCACAACTAAGTATATTAGGACATTCAAGTATAGGAGGATTTGTGAGTCATTGTGGATGGAGTTCAGTAATGGAAGGGCTTAAACTTGGAGTTCCAATTATAGCCATGCCAATGCATCTTGATCAGCCATTAAATGCAAAGTTGATAGTAGATGCAGGGGTAGGAGAAGAGGCTGTTAGGGACAAAGATGGAAACATTGACAGACATGAAGTGGCAAAGATTATAAGGAAAGTGGTGGCAGAGAGAAGTGGGAGAAGGTTGAGAAAAAAAGCAAGAGAGCTCAGTGACATATTGAAGAATAATGGAGAGAACGAAATAGATGAAGTTGTGGAAGAGTTGTTGAACCTGTGTCTTGACACTAGAACTATAGTGTAAATAAGTATTTCTTGAAGTAGTTGTCAGGTATTTGCCATCATTTTGCTCTGTTTTACTTGTTGACAAAGTATTACTTGTATCTATATATATATTCCTCTTTCATTGAGACGAATAAAAGTACCTCTTTCATTGAGACGAATAAAAGTAGCGAACAAAGATATTCTCTGTACCTAAAGACTACATATCATGTGTCCGATCTTTTTTTGCTTAAAATGTTAATAAGATTAATAGATTAAGCAAACAAATCTTATCTTTTGTTTTTGTTTAGCCATTTTTGCTAGTTTGGACCTTTCTAATTGCACTTAAAACTTTTCTCTTCTTAAATAAGAGAATTTATTGGTTGTGTCGATGGAGCTGACCTTATGCCTTTTTCTAACCATTGACCGACTTCCATTGCTACGTTCTCAATCAAGTTGGTATGGAAACTCTGCTACACTTGGTTAACGCAGAAATGCATGAGTTTACTAATATAATTCAGGAACCAACTGCAAGTATTCAAAGTAAGCCTGTCAAACTCGCCCGGTTGACCCGGCCAGAATCGGCCCGTTTAAAAAATTGGTCCGGTTTGACACGGCTCGGTCAACCCATGGGCTGTAGGGTATTGGGTCCGAATCGATTTAATTTTTGATTAGGCCCGGTTAACTCGGCCCGGATCAAATTGGTCCGGTTTGACCCGGCTTGGTCAACCCATGGGCTGTAGGGTACCGGAAATTGGTCCGGTTTGCCCTAGCTTGGTCAGCCCATGGGCTGTAGGGTATCGGGTCTCGGGTCGATTTAATTTTTTGATTAGGCCCGGTTAACTCGGCTCGGATCAAGCCCGGTTTAGGCCCGTCTATTAATCGGTCCTGATCCGGGTCTCGGGTCGATTTAATTTTTTGATTGGGCCCGGTTAACTCGGCCCGGATCAAGTCCAGTCTGAGCCCGTCGATTAATCGTTCCCGATCCGGGTCCGTCGGTTAACCGGCCTCGGTCCGAGCCCGTCGGTTAATCGGCCCGGATTTATTTCTTTAAAAAAAGAAAAACAAAAGTGGGTTGTGGGGCCCAAAGTCCAAACTAGCCGTTGGTCCAATGGCTATATAGTTGTTTTTTGGTCCAAACGGCTAGTTTGTGATTTTTTATTAATTTTTTTTTTTTTTTTACTTTTAACATATTTTTTAACCCCCAACAAATTTCTATAAATGCCCTACACTTTCAAATCATTTTTCACACAATTTTTCATTCTCTCAATTCTCATTCTCTCTCAAATCTCAATTCTCAAACATTCTTATATTTAATTTCCTAAAGTGCTCACTTTAATTTTTTCAATTTGCGATTACAAAGTACGAGTGGAAGTTTTTAAAGTCGCAACCTTCGGATACTTTCAAAATTTGGTGTTGTCGTTCCATCTCTTACGTTTAATTTTTATTTAGTGTATTAATTGTTGAATATTTAATTTTATTATATTTGTATATTTTGAATTTTTTTAGTTTAATTTATATTATGGATAAATTAAGAAACTTCGCAACTAAAGGTGTTAAGATTTTTTGTCCCGGAAGCGGTAGTGGTAGTAAAAAATGAATTACTAGCGGTAGAGGTACTTCAAGTAGTAGATATATCCGTGTGCCTCCGGCACCGCTTTGTCAATTTTTTGAGGAATAAGTAGGTGTACTTTTAGGTGTAGGTGTCGACGTATGGATTATGTAGAAGCTCAGAAAAATTACGTTATAGAAGAAGAAAATGAAGTAGATATGGTTAATTTAGATGCGGTTAATTTAGACAAAGATGATGAAAATATTGGTGAGACACTCGCAGTAGGAAATGCTAACGTTAGATCTGGATCATTTAAACTCCCTCTCCGTCCTCCCCACTCGTAAAACAACTAGTATTGCATAGTAATTTTTTAAACGTATATCAGATATTGAGGTTCAATGTAATATTTGTAAACAAATATATAAGCATAAAAACGGAGGCAAGTAAGGGGTACAGATACGTTAATGAGACATATGTGATGCTCACGAAAGAGAGTTAGATATTGTACGAGGTGGTGCGGATGTTGATGGGCCAACGCAAACTAGAATCGATCAGGTAATGAAGAAGTATAATAAATTGAGGGATCGAGAAGAAATAACTAAAATGATAGTTGTGAGTTGTTTGTCTTTTAGTTTTCCTTCTTCCGATGCCTTTATTCATTATATTCAAGTAATTTATAATCCTATGTCTAATGGTATTCTTAGAATTACTTGTCGGTCTGATATTTTTAGATTTCATTCACAATATTATTTTTATTTATCAACATTGTTAAAAAAATATTCAATGTAGATTGTCCCTAACTTCTGATCTTGGTGGTGCTGTAAATAAAAATGATTATTTAACTGTTACTTGTTACTGGATGGATAGTAATTTTGTGATGCAAAAATGTATTCTTGCTCATCGTAAATATACTGGAGTTTTTATTGTTGATTCGATTGTTAAAGTTGCAGAATTTTATGGTATCAAAAATTAAATCTTATGTATTGTTTTTGATAATACTTCTTATAACAAGACTGTTATACCAAAGTTAAAATCTAAGCTATCTCCATCGTTACCTAAAATTTTTCAAATTAAGTGTGCATGTCATATATATAATTTAATTGTAAAAGATGGTCTTGAGTTTTTTGAGCTTTATATTAAAAAAAATTGTCTTGCTGTTGATTTTATTCAAGGAAATAATTGAAGAAAAAGAATTAGAGAATTTAAAGTTAAATGTCAAGAAAATGGACTTGCGCCGATATTGATGTCTAAGAAAATTAATATTAGATGAAATTCTACGTATGAGTTTTTAAAAACTTGTTATAAATATAGAGTTCCTATTACACTGGTTTTTAATCAACATTGTGGTTCATTTGCTAATTCTATTAATTGCATGCTACATGATTCTAATTGAGTTGTAATTAATGATCTTGTTAAGTTTTTAGAAAATTTTTATATAGCTACGGTTGAATTTTTTGGTGCTTATTATCCTACTGTTTGTAATATTTTGACATATATAGTCGATATTTTTGGTTTGCTCAAAGAATATAAAATAAAGAAGGTTATAAAGAAGCTGTTGGTGTCAGGTTTACTAAATTTAAAAAATATTTTTTTCTGATTCTCCCTATTTACTTGGTTGATGTTATGCTAAATTCATGCATGAAATATAATACTATGTGCCACTTTAGTACTATTATTTATGCTAACTTAGAAATAACTACTAACAATGATTCTGAACAAGTACAACCTGATTTATGGACGGCTATGGGTGATGCGAATGAATACACAGAAAAATTATACAATCACTATGCTGATTTAGTTGATTTATTCGTACCTACAAATATCACTCCAACTGTCGCTCCTCATCCTCCTGAGGAGCCATCATTTTCTAAAAGGCCGGCACATAGTGATTTTCCTGATTCTTTTATGATTTACCTTGTTGGAGCAGTGTTGATGAGAGAGCTTATACATCAACTTATCGGGAAGAGCTTAAATATTATCTTCGATCGCAGACGACGGATCAACACATTGAATTAGTGGAGGAGTAATAAAGCTAGAGATATCTTGAATGTTCCAATGTCAACCGTTGCATCAGAGAGCGCTTCTAGTCAAGAACGACAGCAACTTGGAGACAATCGACACTCATTGGGAAACAATGCAATGAATGTTCTAGTTTGCCTTAGAGATTGGATTAGAGCGGAAAGAAGAAATCAAGGAATGGAACCGAAGCCGAACGACGAGCAGAAACTTGAAGAAATTATGTCTTCACGGGAGAACTCAGCAGAATCAAGTCCAATGCATGATTTTGTCCCCGTTGACTTTGACTATCCTATGCAAGTTCCTGTTAATATTAACATGAATGAGTTGGAAAAAATAATGCATAATTTGTAGATTTTTCATTCATGTAAATTATAAATTTTGGATCATTTCACAATCAATAAAATTCAACATTCATTCACTCCTTAGTCCTTCGCCCGATTAGGGAAACCCTCAATCCTTAGCCTTAGTCACAAGCGTTTTTCTTAGACATGCCCTCTCATGTCTTATGGCATAGCCAAACGCATCCCACGCAACTTTCATCCAACTTCCATAGCACAGTATTGCCCCATAACTGCGCGTCTAGGCCAACAGACCCTTGCTCATTTGGCTGAACCTTGGCCAAGCTCACAAGTCAGCTCTCGAGTCTCTTGGGGAGAGTATCACGTTGCTCTATTGGCTTGGAGGCATCCTTCCATCACTTTAACAGCCCTCGGGGCATGTTGGCTCATATAGACAACCTCTAGCCTTGTCGGGACGCCCAACGCTAGTTCACCCAATCCTAAGTTGCCCGTAGGATTCCCGAACCCTATGAGTACCTTGCGCATTCCTTTGACATGCCAAGGAAGACCCTTGAAGTTGTCCCTCAAGGCAGCACACTTGGGGTGGCCATCTTTCGACACAACCGGGGGAGGCTGGTAGGCTGTCACCATGTATACCCCTCTTATGTAAGCTTAAAATAAATAATCCCAATGTCTGATACTAGACATCATTCTGCCCGAGAATCATACTGGGGCGTGGACTGTCTGTCCGACCTCCGAATTGGATGCCATTTGTTCTTACTCTTTTATCTTGACTTCCTTCACACCTCCATGAAGTTTCATCCCATTCCCATACTAATGAAACGAGTTATGGCCTTCGGATCAATCAGTAAATTACGATAATGCCACTGGATCTTGGCCAAGTCAAGCCCCTATCCAAACGACCCCAAATTTGGTAAGCATACATAAGGTACCCTTAATATCAATACTTTTAACCGGAATTCTTAGATTCAACTTGTAGCTCAAAATGGCACGGCGCTGACATCGAACACCGCACACGATCCTCACCATGCCTCCACCCACTTGGGCTCACACCAAGCCCTCTTCAAATCACCTTGGCACTCTTAGGACATGTCATGCAACATATATAGATGCTTGTTGCCTCATTTTATGCCCCTTTTCCTCATCCTCAACTTCAGCACATTCCTTCAACATATGCCGCTTGCATAACTGACAAGGGTGCGGCTTAGTTGGCACACACAGTCTTGCCGGGTGACAGGCCCCAAAACTTTGAGGCGTCACAGTGTGTATATATTGTAGTATATATATTATAGTATATTTTATTTAAAGTAGTACGTATATATTGAATTGTACGTATATATGTGTGTATATTTTCTAAAGTAGTATATGTTTAACGTATACATGTGTATATGTTTTAGAAATTAGTATATAACTTTATATTTATTGTGTGTATATATTGTAGTATATATATATATATATTTTAGTATGTGTTTTATTTAAAGTAGTACATATATTGAATGATATGTATATATGTGCATATATCTTCTATAGACGTATATATTTAATGTATGCATGTGTATATATTTTATAAATTAGTATATAACTATATATATAAATATATATAGTGTGTGTGTATGTATATTGTAGTATATTTTATTTAAAGTAGTACATATATATTGAATGGTATGTATATATGTGTGTATATTTTCTAAAGTATTATATATTTAACGTATTCATGTGTATATGTTTTAGAAATTAGTATATAACTATATATTTAGTGTGTGTATATATTGTAGTATATATATTATAGTATATTTTATTTAAAGTAGTACGTATATATTGAATTGTACGTATATATGTGTGTATATTTTCTAAAGTAGTATATATTTAACGTATACATGTGTATATGTTTTATAAATTAGTATGTAACTATATATAGTGTGTGTGTATATATTGTAGTATATTTTATTTAAAGTAGTACGTATATAATGAATGGTACATATATATGTGTGTATATTTTCTAAAGTAGTATATATTTAACGTATACATGTGTATATGTTTTAGAAATTAGTATATAACTATATATTTAGTGTGTGTGTATATTGTAGTATATATATATATATATATTGTAGTATATGTTTTATTTAAAGTAGTACATATATTGAATGGTACGTATATATGCGTATATATTTTCTATAGACGTATAAATTAAACGTATACATGTGTATATATTTTATTAACTATATATTTAGCGTGTGTATATATTCTACTATTGTAGTATATATATATATATTGTAGTATATGTTTTATTTAAAGTAGTGCATATATTGAATGGTACGTATATATGAGTATGTATCTTCTATAGACGTATATATTTAACGTATATATGTGTATATGTTTATAAATTATTATATATATCATTATATTGTAATATATATCTTGTAGTATATGTTTTATTTAGAGTAGTATATATATTTAACTACCATATAGTCGTATACATGATTAAATGTGTAATTGTGTATATGTATTATGTGTATATATTTTTTAAATTCTAATGTAGTATATTCTATATATATAGTGTATATATATTTTTTAACATATTTAAAATGTATATAGGTGGGTATATATAGCGTATATTGGAGATTCTTTTTTTGTTTTGTTTTTGACCAGTTTTGATCGAATTTTTAACCGATTTTGACCGGGTTTAGGTGGGTTGGATCGAATTGGATTAAGTGGACATATTTTCAGGGATGTTTTTAAAAATTTTACTGTTGACTCCAGAATTAGACCAATCCTTTAACCAGATCTGAAACCGAACCGACTCACAACCCGACTAAACTTCACGGACCGATTCTGAATTTACCCAACTCGACCCACCTGACACCCTTAGTTTTAATTTATGGTCTGCTTTAGATTCTTTTGCAACGAAAGAGAGTACTTTGCTTCACAAATGTGGACTACATCAATACTTTATTAGTATTATAATTTATTGGAGATATACAACTTGCAAATCACATCTTGCTAATTATTGGAAGGAGAAAATTCATGTGGGCTGTGGTGGGCAAGTGGCAAATAACATGTTGACTAGTCTGACAAGTCCTCCCGAAGTGGAAACATTTATTGTTGATTGACTCGATTAATTTGAATATATTGTAAGAACTTTTACACTCTAATGTTTGGAACTAAAATTGCTAGTTAAGTGGGGAGGAAACTCCGATCTTTTTACTACATCCTGAAAAGATTGGTCACAAATTATAAAAATAACTTTCTACGTGGAAAACAAATACCTTTGAAAACATTTTGTTTATAACTGAAAGATTAATGGACCATTTTGTGACAAGAAGGAATAATATTTTTCAATAATTTGTAAGGAGCAGAATGTTGTAACAATTTGTTTTGACATATATAAAATTGATGAAATTATAAAAATATCTTTAAGTTTTTGAATCTTTAACAAAGACCGTATGGTTTTGATTTGTTTTCCTAGTCTTGACCATAGATTCTCAATGTATATATAACCTGACTTGCAAGTTCAAAAATACCCAATCATACCAAATTAACATACTTGCTAACCCCCAAAATTATACAGAACTTTCATCGGTCATGCTCATTATCAGTGTAACAAATCACAATCGTATATATACATTTAAGCTTGACAAAATTATCATTTTATAATGTACTAGATGTCTAATACATTAATATTCTAAAATCATAGTACGATAATTTTATAAAATTTGCTACTAACACAATTAATATCATTTTTTTTAAAAATCTATGGCTTAATGGCACCTTCAAACTTTAAACACTTTACACGTTTAATATTCTGTTCTCTGTTTATTGTAACACATGTTTCGTGGAAAATTCATGAAAAAAATCATCTACGTTGAAAATAATTTTCTCAATTTTCCTTATAGAGCTTTCATGCATCTTCGAGATGCACTGTCCTTGACAACTTAATTCGACTTCCACCCCTCATATATGTAATCCATAGAATTTTTAGCCATATTGCTGAAATTGTCAACATTTAGTTTTGGAAAAATTATCGCTTTTTTCGTAGATGTTAGCATTTCTATGCCATTTTCATATTTTTCATTGGCCTAAATTGGCCGCAACTTGTTAAGCATTTTCCTGTTCAAATAATAGTCAAAAGAAATTGGTGAAAGTCTTCGTCTAAATTTAGATGGTGGAATATACCAATTATACACTACGGATCAAACTTTTCTTTATCTTGCTTGGAAATTTTTTTCCATGGAACAACCAGAATAATGAGGCAAAAAATAGTAGTGTACTGTATCCAAAATGGAGGCTTCTCTTTCCACCTACTCACAAACCTTTTATCATCATATCTTAAAGTAATGAATAAATATACTTGTAGGAGTTGCTAATGATGCTCGAACGCACACTTGAGTTTCCTCCACCAACCACAGAGCAGGGACGGATCTATTAAGAGCGGTGAGGGTGCCATGCCACCAGCAAACTTCGACGGAAGCTCTCTCTCTATATACATATATATACACAGATATAGTCAAAATATAAACATGCCACCCATAATACTAAGTGGATTAGGTTCCAAGTTCGAGGATGGGTTTTTTCAAAGAGTATAAAAGCGGGTTGGAGGCCACAAATGCGTGAACCAAGGGAGTTCTTGCCATAGGCTATAGGTACGAGGGTACCCCAAATATCGAAGAAATGTGAAGGAAAAGAGAGAGTTTTGAATGAAGTGTCTAATTCACAGAGTAGTGTGCAGATGCCAGCACTTTGAGATAAGAAGTACTTGCCAAAGGTACGTCCTAAGAGAGTTTGAGGTGCTTATGGGCAAGGAGCACATGAGATACCAAAAGGTTCCATGGTGAATCATGGGGTTCAGAAGGCTGTTGTGTATGATGATTGGGACAAAGTTTGTCAATTAGGCTACTGTCAGTGATGTCGCTCAAATAAGAAAAGATAAAAGGACCATAAAGGTATGTTGGCAAAGATGCCACATCGAGGGATACCTACCTAGCTATGTTGTGATAAAAAGGTGAAAGTACAGGAGGGAAGATAGTTATCTGCCAGAGGCAAAGGATCGAAGGGATAGACATACCAGGTATGGATGGGCTAGTAGGATCGCCAAGGTGGAAACAGATTTCCGGACGAGATGAAGGTCGTAAGGAGCACGATGCAGATATTACTTAAGGTCACCGCAAAGTTAGTCACCAGAGGGTGCAGGTGTGGAGACACTGTCTGAGAAGAAGTGCATAGTGCGCACTTGGATAATACTTGGGGAAGAAGGGAAAGGGGCCTGACTCCATAAGGATTTGGGGGTCGCAATGTAAATCCCCAAGGATGCAAACTTTGGGTTGTCGTCGGTATCGCATGTCATTGAGGATAATGACTACTTCAGGTGTGTGAAGGTGTGACTCCCCAAAGTTTTGGGGCCTGTCACCTGGAAAGACTGCGTGTGCCACCTAGGCCGCACCCCTTTCAGCTATGCGGGCGGCATGTGCTGAAAGAATGTGCTGAAGTTGAGGATGAGGCAAAGTAGCATAAAATAAGGCAAAAAGCATATATATATATGTTGAATTACATGTCATAAGAGTACCAAGGTGATTTGAAGAGGGATTGGTGTGAACCCAATGGGGTGGAGGCATGGTGAGAATCGTGTGCAGTATTCAATGTCAGCATTGTGCCATTTTGAGCTACAAGTGGGATATAAGTATTCCGGTTTAAAGTGTTGATATTAAGGTTACCTTATGTATTCTTACCAAATTTAGGGTCGTTTGGAGTCCGTTTAGATAGAGGCTTGACTTGGCCAAGTTTCAGTGGAATTATCATAATTTCCTGATTGGTCCGAAGGCCATAACTCGTTCCATGAGAATGGGAATGGGATTAAACTTCATGGATGTGTGAAGAAAGTCAATATAAATGAGTAGTAACAAATGGCACCCAATTTGGAGGTCGGATGGATAGTCTAAGCCCAGTATAATTCTCGGGAAGAATGATGTCTAGTGTCAGACATTGGGATTATTTATTTTAAGCATATATAAGGGGGGTATACATGTTGACAGCCTACCAGCCTCCCCCACCTGTGTCGACAGATGGCCACCCCAAGTAAATTTCCTTGAGGGACAACCTCAAGGGCCTGCCTTGGCATATCAAAAGAATGGGCAAAGTACTCATAGGGCCCAGGAGCCCTATGGGCAACCTTGAGTACCTTCATCTACATTTCTTCGGTTGTTGAGTCCTCATGGTTCAAGGACTTGTGTCTCCAATTTTGTCTTGTTATAGATGGTTGTTTACTTTCAGTTCAGTAAGAGTCAGTTGGGGATCTGCCCCAATGGCTCCTCAGTCCTATGTAGTAGAGTCTTTGTCAGACTAGTGTAGCGTGTACAGAGATTTTAGTATTTTGGTTGTACAGGACAGTATTACTTTGTATATCAGTATGTTCAAGACATAGTTATTCCTCTTTATCTTAGCATGGTTTGCGCTATAATGAGTTCTGAAAGTGATGACAAGCTTAAAGGGTTAGCTTGAGGCCACGTGTGGCCTTGAGCACCATGTGATGTCTCAGGATAGGTTCTTGGAGCATTACAACAACGCAGGGTTGGGTGGACTAGCGTTGGGCGCCCCAACAAGGCTAGAGGTTGGCTATATAAACTGACATGCCCTGCGAGCTGTCTAAGTGATGGAAGGATGCCTCCAAGACAATAGAGCAATTGAGATACTCTCCCCAAGAGACTTGTGAGCTGACTTGTGAGCTTGGCCAAGGTTCAGCCAAGCGAGCAAGGGTTCGTTGACCTAGACGAGCAGTTATGGGGTGACACTGTGCTATAGAAGTTGGATGCAAGTTGCATGGGCTACGTTTGGCTATGCCATAAGACATGAGAGGGCATGTCTAAGAAAGACGCTTGTGACTTAGGCCAAGGATTAAGGGTTTCCCTACTCGGGCGAAGCAAAGGCCAAGTGCATATGCATAAGGCGATGTCAAGATTGAGGATAGGACTGTGCATGCAATGGCGATACTCAGGCCCAAGAGAGGGACAAGTATGTCTGTAGCCATCCCCAGGAGCGCATATGGATGAGATCCAAGGATTGAAGGTGCACCACAAAAGTTGTTTATACGTTGGCCATGACTGGTGACATGTTGGTAGAGCGGAACCGAAGGGAGCAAACCTCTATAGTAAGCTTCCCACAGGCACAGGATCGTGCTAAAGACCAGGGAAATGATGAGGTTTGGCCCATAGTTGGGGGAACCATAGGCGCTGCACGGGAAAAATTGTGTACCGCTGACACAGTGAAGAATGAGCCAGTGACTACAATATATGTACTACTTTAAATAAAACATATACTACAATATATACACACACTAAATATATAGTTATATACTAATTTCTAAAACATATACACATGTATACGTTAAATATATATTATTTTAGAAAATATACACACATATATACGTACCATTCAATATATATGTACTACTTTAAATAAAATAAACTACAATATATATGCTACAATATATACACACACTATATATAAGTTATAAATTAATTTATAAAACATATACACATATATAGTTATATACTAATTTATAAAACATATACACATGTATACTAATATATATACACGATCCATTTGTTATTTAAAAAAAAAAACCGGATCGGTTAATCGACGGGCCTGGACCGGTCTTGGTCTGGGCCGAGTTAATCGGGTCCAAAACCAAAAATAAATTGGCTTGGTATCCGGTACCCTACAGCCCATGGGCTGATCGGGCCGGGTCAAATCGGGACGGATTGACTAGGTGGGCCAGGTCAACCCGGCCTGTTTGACAGCCTTAATTAAAACTATAAAGGTGATTTACCACACAGTAATTAACTAGATTAAGTTGGTTAGAAATCACTTTTCAAATTCAATTGGGTATTTAATCATAAGTTTGAAAGTAAGGATATATAAACTTATTATAACATCATCCTCTTATTATTTTATCCCAAAGTTTATAAAAAAAAACCTCATTTTCAATCATTATTCATTTAATATCCTACATTTAATATCTATTTACAAAATCAAAAACAAAGCAAAAATATTCGATAAAGGTTTTCAAGAAGCTTCACCGCCAAAAGTCATTTCCGCCAAAAAAGAAAATCCCAGCCTGTCTCAATTTTTTGACAAAATTTCAATGATTCCGTGTCAAATCTTGTTATCACAAGCTTTTAATATGTTTTGCAATAAAGCTCGTTTCACCCCAAAATTTTATTTTCACCATTTTTACAAAAGCTTCATCTTTTCTAGTTTCTTTATCAAAAGGTAAATTCTACAACTTTTAAATTAGTTCATTTATACTTGAGGATACATTGTTGCAGTTGAGGTCGATTTTTGTAAGCCATTGATTTGTCTTTATTTTTGAACTGTCATTAATCCACTGGGAGTGAATAGACCTAGGATTCAACCAGTGTTTTCATTACGTAATAGACCTAGGATTCCAGTGTTTTCATTATGGCTCTAGTTGAAATGGTTGTAGTTAGTGGTGATTTCATGGGTGAGTGGGAGGAGACTCCAAAATGTTGAAATTGGAAGTCTTGGACCAAGCAGTCCTTATCCGTTGTTCTAGATCGCAATACTTTGTATGACGATATTATTAATAGTTTAATTGAATACAGGGAATTGTCTTGTGATTGTAAGGACACTGTAATTAGTTATTTGATGAATGAAAGAAAAAAATTACATCTATCAGTCATAAAGAATGATATGCAAGTGGTAATATATATGCTTGATATGGCGTAGATGGTTCTACTCTTTTTTAAGGATAAATATTAAGGAGAGATGTGAAGGAGAAACTTCGACATCAGCCGCACCACTCCACCTCTACCTCAATCTCAAATCAATGATGATTCACCGGGAGATGAATGGGTATATGAATGAATCGATGATGGAGCATCAGATGAATGTAGAGATGATTATGGAGGTTTGGAAGAAGAGACTGAAAAAGGTGAAGGTAGTGGTACACACTACAACAAATTCGATTATCAGTGACGAAATATTTTTTAATGAAAATATCATATTTCGTCACAAAATTTTTTTCGTGATGGAAATATAATTGTCACTCGCTCGTCCCTAAATCATAGGTCGTTAAATATCTATTGAGACGACTTAGTTTTTTGTCACTAAATAGCCTTGCATTAACTACGAAAATATTTGTTGTCCCCAAATGCATAGCATTTATGACGATCTTGTTCATCATAGAAATTATATTTTTTGTAGGTAATAGTATTTTTTGTCACTAAAGAAGTTATAATACCAAAGAGAATGATGTGTTGCTAACTATTTATTTGAATTAGTGATGAATTAATTTGTCTCTAATCTTCTATGTATTTCGTCACGAAACAAAAATTATTTCGTCACTAAATACTATCTTTTACATACATATTCTCTATTTGTCTCTAAATGTATAAATTAGTAACAACATTACTTTCTTATTATTTTGTAGTAGAAAGCGATCACGTCTTCACTAAAAATATTTTTTTCACCTATGAAATAATTTTGTCACTAGAATATAGCATAATTAGTGGCGATAGCAATTGTCACAAAATACAAAGTTAATTTGTAGGTAATAAGTGGGCTATTTAGGGACAAAATTCATTCTTGTCACCAAATGATGTAATTTGATGATGAATATGTGATAGTTTTAAAATGTAAAAGTAAAGCTTTTACAGACAAAATATTTCGTCACTAACCACAACCATTTGTATGTAGCTAGCTAGGTTTTCATAATTTGAAATTGAAATTATATATAAATATCTTAAACTTCATTATAAAGAGCATTATACATTTTTTTTAAATAACATACTAAAAGAAGTAAGATAATAGAAAAAAAGTTTTAAAACATTGTCATATATTAATTAAGAACAACCAAAATGACATTCATGAGATGATATCTCACTAGATACGCTTAAATAACAATCAATATTGATCAAAATTCATCCAACTTGAAAGTCTAATTGAGATCTACTAAACATTAACAAAATAAAGATAATAAAATGGAGGGTTCTTCTCAAAATATCATTGCAAAAGCATTTTTTGTAGCAACTAGTCTTGATTTCTACCTTCCACAACATGTGTAAAAAAATAATTATTAATGTATTTATTAAATATGTATTTATTAATGTTATGATAACAACAAGTAAATCATATTTGCATATGCGATCAAAACATCTGATTTCTTTCATAGTTAGCTTCAGCTTGTTCAGATGACCAGCCTTTTCCAGTCGAGTAATGAGTGTAGAAGTCAATTCTGTCTGGTTTCATCCCTTCATATTCTTCACCCTATAAAACAAATAAAAAAGATGATTGCATAGAATGAAAATAAAGTTAGCCTGCTCCATGAAGTAAGAAGATGAAAATCTAGTACTCATTGATAAAAAAATGGTATTCACAATAATTTCATCACTAAATCACCATTAACGAGAGAACAAAAAAATATATGACTTACAATTTCAGCACGAGCAACTACAAATGCTTTCGAACCCATGATATGATTATATTTTAGCTTGTTTAGCTGACATCGTTTCTACAGAGACAACACGTATATAATTAAGTTAAATAGCATTGAAATAAATATGGTGCATATTTATTCGAATATGTTCACCTTATACTCCAGATCTGACCACATGTTACAAAGCCTATTTTAATTTTCAGGTGTCAGTTTTGATACTTTAATTTTACAAGTATCTTTCTCAAAATGTGAACTTTCAGACATCTTTTTTAATTTGTAACTCCATTGAGGACTCCTATTTTTTAGGATATCTTCACAACTACCTTTGACGTAATGTTCGTCCAATTTAATTTCAAACTTCTCTTGGAGAAAATGTTTAAAGGGGTAAACATAAAAATCAAGATCCCTGACGTATTAAAAGGATACTATCATCAGTGTTGCAAGATTAAAAAGTGTAACAAATCTTACATGACATCTAATCAGTGCAACATCTTTTCTCCTCTTTTGTAAGTTCCTTCCAGTTGTTTGGAAGCGTAAGAAAATTTCGCCCAATTATCCTCAACTAATTTGATAGTTTTGATGACTGGACCGCCTTAACTGGCTTTCCCTTACCAATTGAAATTTCTTTTATCATCTTTTTTCTCAAAGTCCTTTTCAACTTTTCAAGACCTTTTTTTCTAATTTTTCCTCGATGCTTCATAATTCTACTTGTATCATCCGAGTAGAAAAAGTCAGTTGCAAATAGTGGTATATACATTATAGCATTTCTAAAATTATAATTAAGAACAACTTTTAATGGATGAATCTTATTAGTCAAATTCGACACATGTAATATTAAGATTGCAGAGTAATACAAAAGAGTGACTGTGGAGGATGAAAAAAGAATAACAAATTAATTTTATAAAATGCGATACACTACCTCAACTAATTAATTTTGTTGAGTAATTACAAATTCGACACTCAAGCCAATTTCTCTTGTTATTATCCGTGTCGGCACCACAATTGCATAGTAATTACAAATTCGACACACTACCTCAACTAATTAATTTTATGAAATATCCATCATCTTTCATCAACATAAGTACCGAATAACTTAGTTTAACCAAGTTTTCATGTATGGTGTTACCAGTAATAGTTGCAGGAGTACTTTTGTTTGACGGATCGACAGATTGAGTAGCTGAAATAGTTTCTCCAGTAAGTGTCTTTTGCTTATATATGCATCCTCTTGGTGTCATATCTTTGCTTATATTCCTGCTAAATATCATAGCATATGAATTATAAAGCTTAACTAGTGAATTTGTCCGCGCATCGCGTGATCTTAAGAAATTATATCATTTATTAAAAAAATAATTGAAATAGAACTGATAATCTTTTCTCAAATATATATATATATATATATATATATATATATATATATATATATATATATATATATATATATATATATAATCTTTTTCACATAAAATCTACCTACACTATTGATAATATTTTCTTTCTTACTATATATTTTAGGACTTTATAATTGTAAATAAGTTAATTTTAAATTATTAATTGCATATGAGTCATTAAAAATAAAAATCACAAAATATTTATCAATTAACATTTATCTATCAGGAATACATGATTAGTTATTAACTTCTCAATTAACAGTTGTCTAACAAGAATAAATGATAGTTTATCTTTCGTAAACTTTAAAAATATACTAAAATCTTAAAAACTTGGTACAATGAACATATACATACATTTCAAGGAGGAATCATGGTCTATGCCTCTTATCTCTACTAAATCAATATTATATGTAGGTGTTAGGACATAATAAACTCCAAACATATATTACTAACACCAACAAAACATAGCTTACACTTAACTTCTATTTAATTTAATTAAAAGCTGAAAAGAAATATATTAAAGGCACACGCCATTTTATACAAAAATTCCTACTTATTAGTTTAGGATCATGACATTCAAAAATTCAATCCACTTTTTAAACTCTCAATTAAATTAAAAAAAAAAAACAAATTAAAATATAGAAATTTATATCAAGTTGAATTGCTTAAGTAGTTACTTGAAATTTCAATGGACCTAAGCTTCATCCTTCAAAGTTTAAACTGCTCTAATCCTGTCATCTGTGACATCTAATTAGGCCTTTTGAATGGGATGAGACAAGCCCATCATAATTTCAGTACTCCCTCCCTTCACTTTCTCAAATCCGCTCCTTAGCATTCATCATTTTTATTCCTTTGCTTTTTTTTTTTTTTTGGTTCCTCTGGCTCTGTGGAAACTATAAAAATAGGAAACTTGAATTATTAATAAAATAAGACACTATATATACCCTTGAATTTCTTCCTATTTCCTCATCATTCCACAAACTCAAATTCGACGTAAAACTTTTTTTTCTCTCTTTTTTTTAATCTAATTTTCTTAGTTTCTTCCTCTCACTTCTAAGATTTTATTACCAATATTGCAATCTAATAAACTATAGTCACGAACAAATCAAGTTACTTACGGAAAGATAAAAGAAGAACTCACAACTTTCTTAGTGACGTCAGTTGAAACCTGCATCAACAACAAAAACATAAAAATAAAAATAAAAAGATGAAGAAAAGCAAAAACTGAGAGATTAGAAAAGTACGGTATTTTTTTTCTATCTCTATATAAGGTAAGAGTCCTTTAATAAGGAAAGAATTAATACAAAATATTAGTTGATTTGAAAGTCCTAAATTATATAATTTAAACAAGGTAAAAACTAATACAACTTTTAGTTGGTTTTAAATTTAAAATATTATGAAAATAATTAAATTATTATTTTTAAATATAAAGATAGTAAATGACTATTTTATCTATTGCAAATTCTTTTAATAAAGAGTAAAATGTTCAAACAATATTTCTAAGGCTTTTCACACTTTTAATATACTAGTCTCTTGAAACATGCGTTGCACGTTAGTCCTATTATTATTATAAAACCTTATATTTTAAAAAATTGAACATTAAAGTTAACAATATTAATTTTATCTATATTTTATTCATTAAATAAAATTCATAAAAGCAAACGATGCATTTTTCATCCAGCAAAGCCTAAGTGAAACTAATTAAAATCATATTGTCTCTATCCTATAAGTATGTCGAGATCATACCATTGTTAACTCTGTCTTTCAATTCAAATTTTTTGTTGAAAGGATTCTTTTATACCCCACAATGTAAACTTTACCATTTACTAAGTCTAAGTTGAATAAGAATTGCACTTATGTAAATGTCGAAATTTAATTATAAAATTGGATAATTGTGCGGGGGAAATATTGATTATAAATTTGCTTAATTCCACTTGTAGTAGGTCATTGTTATTATTAGAATCAAGAAAACAAATAGAAATATAAGTCATATTTTTTTCTTATCATATATTTATATTTTAAGAGACCTTTTCTATTTACATAAGAAAAAAAAAAAACTTAACAACATCAATTTAGCGCATATTTTATATTTACCATATATTTTAGGATTTTCAAATTTTTTTCAATGATTAATAATAATGAAAGGAAATAAGTGACACAAAGAACATAGTGGGTCAGTTGATAAACCCCAAATTATGAAAAAGCTAGATAGATTTATTTATCATTCAAATAAAAGTTATGCATATTAAAATTCAACACTTATAGTAACACAATATTTCGAATTCAACTAATAATATTAATTAAAGATTCAACTATAATACTAACGAATAATATTTTAAAATATCGTCAAATAACATAATCAAAACTAAGTCACAATTAAATAAAAAAGAAAATAAAAAGGGAGATAAACCTTTAATTTTTTTTGACCATTTCATTAGGTGGCAACGTGCTTATTTCTTTCAATTTTTTGATAAATTTTCAACGGAAAGAGAAACACGAGAAATTATCAAAAGGACAAAATTCATTATCAATACCAAAGTAAGAAGAAAAATAGAAGTAGAGAATATGCATGTTTCTTGTAAATTTTGATCTAAATATTACTTAAATATAATTATAAATTTTGTTTTGTAAAAGGTAAAGTTTTAATTCACTTAAAAGTGTTAAATATTATAATTTATTACCTAGATTAAATAACTAAAAATTGAATAATTCACAAATAAAATTAACTACGAACAAAACTTTACCCAAAATCTAAAAGATCTTATGAAAAAGTTGTCCTACCAATTAATTAAATTTTTTAAAGATTCTTTTAAGGTTTAAAATTTAATTGAATACAAACACTACTTTAAAAAAAAGTACGGCAAAGTTAACTATCAATTCATTGTTTTTGTAAAGTTTGTTTTTAAGGTAAAAAATTTAATTGACTTTAATTAAATATATTTATAGTAAAAACTTTTCTTATTAGAAGTATCAAAATTAATGACAACTAAAACTTTTTAAAATAATTTAACAATTTTAAATCAACTAAATTTGATTTTGAGAAGATTTGAAAATCTAGAAGTAAATATAAAAGCGTTAGAATAAGAAAAATTTATGAAGTACCAAATTTTAAAAATTTTTAGTACGTAATAAGAATGTGATCAATGATTTGGTAAAGATTTAACTTTAAAAATAAGAAAAAAATTTAAATATAGCAAAAAAAAAGGAAAATAATCGTCCCACAAATATGATTCAAATTGATGCGTCTCTCTTAGCCTCTGGCAGCAAGGGAAAGAGGTACTGCATGAGAAACATAAAAGTGATGATCAATCGATCACTTGAAACTTCTGGTGGTAAAATATATATGCACTTACACTAAAATATATGTTCATATTTACATTATTATATTAAAATGTGAAGGATCTTCGAAAAGCGAGTTGAATTTTTTACACATCACTAAAAGTCTCTGCAATAGATAAATTATACGTGCGAGGCCCGTGCGGTTAAACTAGTATCCCGAAATATGTATAATACGTGTATACTAATCGCATATATATATGTATAATTAGTGAGAATTTATACATTTATTATACATAAATTATACAATAATAATACATTTTTATGTACATAGAGATACATATTTTATGCAACAATGATACAATTTTATTATGTATGCTACATGTTTCAGATGTAATACATATTGATACAATTTCTATACTATGATGAAAATAGTTGTATACATTAGTGATACAAAAATGATACAATTTTTTCTGCACATAATACATTTTTCATACACATATAGTAGTGATACATTTTCTATATAGTAATGATATTATTTTATACGGAATGAAACTATTTTAAAGAGGCTAAAAACCTTTTTTAAGCTTCTTGGGCCATCTGATGTCCATCATTTTTGTTCTTGTCCACTTAATATATTGTTCTACTTATAATCATTAATATTAGTAGCCGAAGAAAATTTTGTATTTCGCTACGAATTTTTTTCGTCGCAAATAGTTGAATTATTTAACTACAAATTTTAAAGTTGGCTCTATCTATACTTTCAAATTTTTGTGACAAATTTTTACTGTCACTAAATCATAGATTGATTAGAGATAATAAAATGCTCGTCAGTAATTATATATATTATTAGTGACAAAAACTAATTTCATAATTAAATATAAAGTTTATGGCTAAATCTTACAACATTTAACTACAAAATATAATTTGTCACTATTGTAACAACATATTTTTTGTGACAAAATATTTTTGTGTCTAAAAATTAATTAATTTTAAAATAAAAAGTTGATTTGTCACACACTAGATAAATTATTAGTGACGAAATAATGTGTCACTGATAACACATAATTCGTGACTAATGTTGCTTAATAAAATGGTGCCAACTCATTTTTTGAAGAAAAATTTTAGAAGACAAAATTGTGCTACGAAAATTTATATTTTGTCACTAAAAATATGTGACCTATGTATTTAACGACGAAAAATAACTTTTGGTATTAAAAATGAACAATTAGTGACGAATTGTATATCGTAGCTAAATATCACATTTGTTGTAGTGGGTGTTGAGAAACAACCCCTCCTTCACCGATGGAACTGAATTTGAGATGCATCAAACATTTGATGACAGGAAATAGTTGACATTATGTCTTTCAAGCTTTGGTGAAGAAGTCCTTCTATTTTAAAATGGTTAAAGGTTGTTCAATGTTTCTACAACTTGAGGTGTAAGAGTTGTAACTGTGAATGGATGTTGCACGCTGAAAAATACGAGACGTCGGATAGGTTTCACATCTACAGTTACGTAGGTCGTAACACTTATGGTGTTGAAAACGGCATGAAAAAGCACAAAAATATCTCATCGACTCTAATGGTCTCACTCTTGACCAATGATTACATCCACAACAAAGGGCCAACCATAAAAGGAAATAGATAGGACCGTTTTCAAAGAGTTTTAATGCAAATCAAGATATTATAAGTGCTGATATGCAGTTGTACTGGCCAAGAACATGGCCAGGGATACTTCAAAGCACATATGTACTTATGTGTCGAGCTTTTCCCACATAGTATAGGATATAAATTCTGATTTTATAAACACTATTAGGTATAATACCGAATATGGCAGTTTCATGTATTACTTCATCACCTATTAATATTGCATTCTGAGATATTACCACATGAGAAAATTAATTATCGTTGATGACACATATTTAAATGGTAAATATGAAGATGTGTTGTTGAGTTATGTTGTTTTGGATACAGAGAAGCACATTTTTTCAATCGTTTTTTGTGTGGTTGACAAGAAATATGATAATTCACGGTCCTTCTTTTTTGAGAAGTTGTAGTCTATTATTGTCAATGAACTAGAGTTTTGTATCATCTCTGACAGGCATGCTAGCATAGCCAATGGCTTTTCTAGGATATATAGGCATGCTCACCATAAATTTTTCATAAGGCATCTTGGAGAAAGCCTCTGAAAGAATTTTCGATGCGGGAAATATCTATATTTATACTACCATGCGATAAGGATCAGCAATAGGGAATTTGTCAATCATTTTTTAAAGTTCAAGAGTAAATGCCCCGAAGTAGTTGACTATTTTGAGGCTACTATTAATTTTTCAAAGTGAAGCAGAGTATACTTATCTGGGAAGAGATTTGATGTGATGGCCACAAATATCGTGGAGTAACTTAATACAGTGTTGACAAATAAAGAGAGTTTTTCATGGCCGTCATATTCAATTTCATAGCCAAAAAGTTTGCTTTAAATTCAAGAAAAGGCATGCATAGATGCTACAACCTACAAGCCACAAATAAATTTGTTTCCAAAATTGAAAAGATCATATGTAAAAATATGAACGCAGAAAATAAATTACACTTGAGTAATATAATTAAAAACGCAAATGAGTACAATGTAATCGGGAGTAGTGTTATTGCCAAGGTCAATCTACTAGAGTATATATTCTTGTAGAAAGTTTGACTTAGTGAAAATCCCTTGTAATCATGCTATGGCATCCTTGAGGTTGAATTTCGGAGATAATTACGAAAAAAATATTTATGAATATACTTTTTTCCTCTATCTTGTTGAGCATTATTAAGTACATATAGTGACACTCTTTACGTAGTTCTTCTGAAGGTGAAATGAATTATTTTTTGAGCATTTAAAAGAGATGAAACTGCTGCCATCTCATTACGGGCCCAAGCTCGGAAGAAAGAAAGTGAAATGTGTTTTTGATGTTTGAAACCGATTAGGAGGGCAAGGAAAACGAACAACTCCATATTATGTAAGAAAAGTAACCACAAAAGAACAACTTGCAGGTTGCATAGATGTTAATGTTTTTTATTTTTCATTTCAAAGTACATTGTAATTTCTCAAAGGTAATGTGATTAAATTTTGCACATTAATACTAGTTTTATTGGTCTTTGCATTTTAATTTCAAAGTAATTTTTAAATTCCTCAAAAAATGATGATAATTAATTTTTTTAATATAAAATTAAATTATGCTAGTATAAAAGTAAGTTATAGCAATGTAATGTTAGTTAATTTATCGCATGTGGAAAGTTAAAACAAGAAAATTAAACTGCACAATTCGTTTTTAGTATATGTGGTTTATCATCCACATGACTGATGTACAAGTATAAAAGGAATTAATTATTCAAGTGGTAAAAAATTATCTATTTTGTGTACCGAGGTTATTATTACTATTTGATAAAAGTGCTTCATTTCTCAAGAGACAATCCATCAGACACACATCGCTTTCAGTTGGTGGGGTCTCAAATCATCCAACTCTTAGTCTATTAAGTCTAATGTATTCTATCGTCTATTTCATCTTACTTAACACTCCCCCATCTTCTTCATCTTCGTCTTTCAGACTTCAATCAGAAATGTTGCGAAGTGTCAACAGTGCTATCTCCCACAATCACAATCGTCAATGTCGCCACCAATGCAATGAAAACTACAATGTACTCGTGCTTAGGAATAATTTTAATAGACTCTTCTAAGGTCTTTCCCAAGATCGGGAGAGAAATGAGGGAGATATGAGAAGAATTGTCCGATGTTTGAGGGAAGTTTTAATTCGACTGAAGATCTCAGTTAATAAATTATCACCCCCTCCCTCCCCACCATCATCCCTGTAGTGTTGTAGTTTTTTTAATTATTATTTTTATTGTTTCTTTATAGTAGCGTTTAGCTCATTGTGTACCTCTTTTGGTGGCATTCAAATTCTGTGGATGGAAATGAACTTTTGCATGCATAAAGTTTATGCTTATATATTGTATTGTCCATTGTTATTTCAATTTTGAATTTCTTTTATCAATTATTTTGAATGGTTTGTGAATACGAAAGATTCTAAAATCCTTAAACCCTTCGAATTTTCAATCAATTTATCTGATATTATTGTATATATTGAGTATGAACAATTACAACTAAAAGGATAGAAATAATTCTAAATAAATAACTAGATATTTAATGAGCAATTACAACTAAAAGTGTACAAACACTTATAAATAAATAAATACACATTTAATTATCAATTATAACTAAAAGGATAAAAATATTTTTAAATGAATAAATGACTACTTAGAAATGTAATGACCAATTACAGTCAAAAGTGAAAAACAATAAAGCATAAATAATTACAAGTAAAAAGCTATAAGAAATAGGCAGTACTTATAAATCAAAAATGAAGATATGTAATTGCCCTTGTCCATGAATCATTATATTATAGATCGTAATCGAACGTAGACTTCAACCGATAACAATTACATATGGTTACAAAAATTAAATTTAAAAAATAAATGGGTAAAAATCACTTTTAAAACTTTTATATGACTTATTACAACATATTGTTGTCCACATAAATTGATTAGGGCGATCAAAGGTGCTTTCGGATGAGCAATGATGGTCTAAGCCCCATAAAATGGCTAAAAAAATAAATAAAAAATAAATGGATAAAAATCAGTTCAACACGATAATACAACTTATTACAACATATTATAGTCCATATTAAATTAATTAGAGTGATCCAAGATGCGTTTGGATGAGCAATACAATACTTATCAGTTATAACAATGTTATGCTTTGAGCATATCTTCATACCAATGTTATGGTTAGTTCTGTCATGTTAGTTATGCCATTGCTCATCCATAAGCACGTTTGATCACCCTAACCAATTTATGTGGACAATAATATGTTGCAATAAGTTGTATTAAAGTTCTGAATTGATTTTTATCCATTCATTTTTTATTATTTAATTATTCTCTTTTTAGCCATTTTACATGGCTTAGACCACCATTGCTCGCCATTTTACATGGCTTAGAGCACCATTGCTCATTCGAAAGCATCTTTGATAACCCTAACAATTTGGGTGAACTATATTATGTTGTAATAAGTTGTACCAAACTGTTGGAAGTGAATTTTACACATTTATTTTTCTTATTTATTTAATAATCCCCTTTTTAACCGTATACAATTATTATCAATTGAAGTATATGATATATCAATTCGTGGACAGGTATATCATCGACTTGATTGTCTATTACTAGTATTTTAAAAAGACCCAATGGTAAAATTTAAACATTCTGTCATCTCCAACAGTAAAATTAGAAATTTTACAAATCACAATACTAACAATAAAAAATTTTTGTATAAAAGAGAGCCATACTTGTTTCTCCATATTTTGAGCTTCTACATTCTTCTTTATTGCTCAACTTTTTTTTAAATTTTCTTTTTCATTTTGAACTCCAATAATGTCTCATTCATCCAAAACATACAAAGTTGAACCATCTGACATTTATTTTTGTGGTAAGTTAACTATCTTGAAGACATTATATGTCAAAAAGAATCCAGGTCGTAGGTTCTACAATTGCACAATTGAAGAGGTGAGTTTTTAACTAGTAATGTATAAGTTTTATAGTGGTTTCATTGTTGAAAATGAATAATATATTTTCTTATAAAAAAAATGAAGGATGTGATTATTTTAGGTGGATTGAGCCACGCCATGCAGTAAGAGACAATATTAAAAATAAATCAATATTGAGTTCAGGACCTAGAAGTGGCCCTTATCGAAGAAGTCAACATTTCAAGGTGTAGCAAGTTTCAAATACTACAAAGGATTAGAAAATCATAAGAAAGGAAGGACTTTCTTATGACATTGTTTAGGAAAGCTGAAGACACAAGGAATCACTCTCGAGAGACAAAGAAATGGAAAGGGACCAACTAAAATAAAGATTGAATATGGCTTAAGAAGAATGTAACGAAGAAGAATGTAACAATCCGATTTTTCATATCATGATGGTGCTTATCTTATTCCAACAGTAGACAACCCAAGCTATAGCCCGAAACGATAAGCAACGGGCTAACAGGTAGAAACCAAAAAAGACCACATATAATGATGACTATAGTAATAATAAGTGAAAAACAGAAAGGAAACATATAAACTATATCAAACGAGAGAAGGAAAAGGACCAAAATATACAAACGAATTCCACCGAAGACCCAATAAGGTCGGTATTAGAGACACTGCTAAAATATACCCAAAGTACTAGGCAGAATCCAAAACATACACCGTATATACAAGCAGTCTGAAGTAACAAAGACTAAACTGTAACAGATAAAAGAGTTTCAACCTCGGATGACAGCAAGCTTATTCTGCTCCAGATCAGTACTAGAAAGTAGGAATCACATCAATGTTGGTTGCTAGTACTCGGATTTACATCAGGATAAAGAAGCAAAAGTATAGTGAGTACCAAAGCAATAGGTACTCAGTAGGCATCATCGACCAATTGAGTTAAATACAAAAAAAGTATAACTAAAATGCGAGAATATAGTATAAGTCAATAGTAAATATGGATAGAAAGGTAAAAATCTATCGAGCTACACAAATACGATAAAGGAATAAGTAAAAATGATACAGAAAGATAAATAACACAGTAATAAAAGGCAAATCACACATAACATAACTGGACCCCCATAAGCACACTAGACACTGAAAAATACAATTAACCCAACCTTAACCCCATAAGTTGGTGGGACACACAAGAAGTAATTAAAGAAAATAAACATAAATATTCCATAACTGAATTAATTCCAAGAAATTATAGTAGTCATCCAGATGTGCATTGGGCTTGAACCGGCACCAATAGATAGTAACGAGAGGCCAACGCCAGGCTTGAATCGGTAGTGATTAATAATAACAAGAGGCCATATGCCGGATTCAAACCAAAAATAGTAGGTAATAACGAGATGCCACATACATGATATACAACATAACTCATAATCAGATGTCAGACTTGAAGCGAAAATTAGAGGAATCACAACTCCCAGAATAACAGTAATCAATATCAGAACTTTCAGATCATCATAACCAGATGCAGGACTCAATCCAGAACTTATAATAATCATACCTAATTGTATAATTAAAACCCAAAGCATACCATAACCGATGCCAAATTTTACAATGAATGATTGAAATAAAGTATATGCTGACCCTAAACTGTAATTAAAATACATTTAAATAATCTTTCATGTACTTTGTTAAAAAAAGATGAATCCAAGATTTTGCAACTTAAATACCATATTCTAACCTCGTAAATACTACATCATACTAAAATATAACAAAATCAAAATTAACTACGACAGGGTCCTAACCTGATAAATAAGTCATGATATACATGTATCAAATAGTATGAAAACTATAACTACCTTCCAAAGATAGTATAATAGCACACAATTATCATAAATAAACTCAATCTAAAGATAGGATAAGCCTAGCCTACCTGGACACTAAAGCTAAAAACCTCTGAGAAGCCTCCAAATAGTGCTCTACTAGAACCCGATCTTGAATAACTTGGTGTGGATAATTATTTTATTCCTCGAATTGAGCCTAAACAACTTAATGAACTGATTTATTCCCTCTTTCATGTAGTAACTTTTGCTGGCCTCTATATGTGTGTTGGTTAATATATGTGAGTATCTTTTTCAATACTAAACATAAATGCATTCTTATCATGAGTTAGGCATAAAATGCATGGTTATCATTAGTTTAGGCATAAAATGTTCACCTGCCAAATACAAATAATGATACACATTATTACTTATAATGTTGTACCCCTTCCTCCACTTTCTCGTGGAGTAGAGGTGGCAACAATCTTTACCTATCTCTTTATATATATATTCGGATATTATATAGGTTCGTGATAAAATAAATATAATATTTGGAATATATCATAATCTATAGAAAATTATTTCTAATAAAATCTTTATTATATAATAGTAATATTTTACTATAAGATTTACTATCTGTACTTAAAATATTAATAAGTGATAAAATTATTATAACGTAATATAGAAATGTTATAACTAAAGAATCTTAGACAAATTAAAAATATTTTAAAAGGGTAATAAATTATATTTCTACCAAATGCTAATTTAGATTAAATATTTCACAATATATCTAGTATCACTAAAGTTCTCAAACGAACCATCTGAAAATCGAACTGTCAGTCCCAACAAGTCACAAATAACGTGGGGTAGTTATAGAAAAACTCTAAAGATCGAAAATGTGTGAAAATAAGGTAATGACTTTGAGGGTCATTACAACATCGACTACTGAAATGACTTTCATCCGTGAAAGTAAAGGATAATGAAATACCTAAAGGCTCAAACAGGTAGGGATACTGAGCGTGCTTATCATGCTCAATTTGCCAAGTAGCCTCCTAAGCTGGACGGTGATGCCACTAAACCTTAACTACTAGAATGACCCTGCAATGCAACCATCTGACATCTCTAGCCAAAATGGACACTGGATCCTCTACAAACGCCAACCTCTCATCCAACTGAACTGAGTCCTACCAAAGTACATATGACTCATCTAAAATATACTGTCACAACATAGATACATGAAACACTAGGTGGATGGTTGAAAAGATAGGAGGCAATGCCAATATATATGATACCTCCCCAACAGTCTACATGATCTCAAAGGGTCCAGTATATCTGGGGCTAAGCTTTCCCCTCCTCACAAACCTCATCACGTCCTTCATGGGTGATACTCATAAAAAACCCTATCACCAACTCTAAACCTCAATGGATGACGTCTACGATTAGCATAACTCATCTTCCTACTATGAGCAGCTTGTAGCCTGTCCTGAATCACCCGAACTTAATCTAATGACTCACGAAGTAAATTGATGCCACGAGGCCTAGCCTCAAAAGTATCAAACCAACCAATAGGAGATTGACATCGCATACCATACAATGCCTTAAATTGGGCCATTTAAATGCTGGAATGGAAGCTATTATTATATGCAAACTCTGCCAAAGGTAGAAACTGGTCCCACTAACCCCTAAAATCCAACACACAAGAGTGAAACATATCCTCTAAAACCTGAATAGTCCACTCTGACAGCCCATCAATCTAGGGGTAAAATGCGGTGATAAGGTCAACCTAGGTACCCAACACCTCCTAAAATGTCCTCTAAAAGCTAGATAAAAGTAAACTAAGATCCTCGGTATGAAATAATGGACACAGGTACCCCATGTAAGTAAACCACCTCCTAAATAAATACGGGTCAACCTCTCAATACTGTAGGAAACTCAAATGGGGATAAAATGTGCAAACTTGGTCAATCGATCCACAATGACCCAAATACTATCTAAACCACGAGATATGTGAGGTAACCACAAATGAAATCCAGCTAACTCGCTCCCACTTCCACTTGAGAATGGGTAGTTGCTAAAGCAATCCACTAGGTCTCTGATTCTCATCTTTTACCTACTGGCAACAAAGGGATTAAGCCACAAACCCTGCTATACTCTCCACATACCACTCCACTAGTAATGTCACCTCAAATCCCTATATATCTTAGCTATCCCAAGGTGAATAGATTATCTAGAGCTATGAGCCTCGCAAAGAATCAACTAAATCAAATCTCTAACCCTTGGAACACAAATACGACTATTAAACCTCAAAATACCCTCAGAATCTAAGGTAGCCTCCTAGAATCACCTTACAATGCCTTTCTTAAATTTTATGAAGCTTTCTATCCCTAAAATGACGACGCCGAACTTGCTCCAATAAGGTATATTTGGCCTCAAAACTTGTAACAATCCTCCGAGGGTCAAAAATATCTAAATGAATCATCAAGTTAGCTAAGGACTGGATGTATAAAGTCATCGACCATTGAGAAACTAAAATAAAGGCTAAGCTACCCATACTAACTAAATTCCAACTCATAGTGTCCGCTACCACATTCACCATGCCCAGAACATAGAAAATAGAGATATCATAGTCCTTCATCTACTCAATCCATCCACGCTACCTCAAATTAAGCTCCTTTTAAGTCATAATATATTGAAGACTGTAGTGATTAGTAAAGATCTCACAGCAAACTCCATATAAATAATGCCTCTAAATCCTAAGTGCAAACACTACCACTACCAACTCAAAGTCATGAGTGGGGTAGTTTCACTCATGCTCCTTCAACTGCCTCAATGCATATACAATAACACGACCTTGCTACATCAGAACATACCCCAGACCAACACTAGATGCATCACAGTAAATAAACAAAACCTCACCCTCAACTAGAAGAGTCAGAATAGGAGCTGAAGTAAGCAAGTCCTTGAGCTTTAAAAAGCTCGCCTCACAACTCGAACACTAAAATTAAACCTCTTTCCTAGTCAATCTAGTCATAGGGGTTGCAATAGAAGAAAAAACCTTAATGAACCGCCTATAGCAACCTGCCAACCCAACAAAATTGAGAACCTCACTAGGTTACTAACATGACCCAAACTAGGGCCATATCATAATGGTCATCTCAAGTCCAACCAGGACTGGAGACCACCCTCGTTACCCAACCCAATCGACCTATGTATATTCTGCGTCGGATGAATTCTGAACATATAACAAGATAGTATTATTGCATTCACTACAAGAAAAATGGCCAATAGGGACAAGAAAAATGGTCCCTAAAAGTCTATTTCCGGTCCCTAAAGGTCAATAACGACGGGAAAAATCTGGTCTTCACCCGTCCCTATAGCCTCCGTCGCTAAAGGAAAATAGGGATGAAATTTTTTACCGATCCCTAAAGCCTTTTTGCGACTGATAAAATTCTGGTCCCTAAAAATATTTTAGGACCACGTTTATGGTCTTTATACATCCACCTTGAATTCTTTTACGACAAACTTAGCTGGTCCTTGAAAGCTTTTACGACCAAAAATCTGGTCCTTGAAATGTTTTAAGGACAATTCAATGTTGGTCCCTAAAGAAGTATTTTTACCTGTTTTAATTAAAATTGATGAATTAAAAAAATAGTTTTTGACCAAAAATGTCACAACCAATATACAATTTCTACTATTGATAATCAAATGTATATAAATAAAATTATCAATAGTATTACCAATACAATGAATTAACATCCGACAAAAAGTACATACAAAAATATACTGTCCCAATACTGTTTACATAATTCATCAACCAAAGTAGCTAGCATCTCTAAGTATATAACAAAATGTTTTTCCAAATAATCCTACAAAAACAATGTCTTCTCCTTTGACAAAACTCTCCAGAAAAGGTGAATTCTCTAAAGGAGTATCCATCATAGAGTTGAAAGCAAGATTGTAAAACTTGCGACCTGAATATAAGTGGCAAACAAACAAAATTAAGCATTTGGTTAGCATCATTATAGGAAATCAAAGTATACAAAGTAAAAAATAGATTGAATAACTGTAACACCTTTTCCTGCATATTTCTGTAGGAAAAAGATAATGAGCAGCAGGGTCACTAAAATTAAACATATAATGACTATATTTTCATTAAACAAAAATTCAATTAAGTTTCTTAAGGGCAATAAAGCACAGAGATTTTGTTCATGTACGGATAAACCAACAACAATAACATACTAAGTGTATTACCACCTAGTAGGGTCTGGGCAGTCCATACCACTACCTCCGAAGAAGTAGAGAGGTTGTTTCCAATAGACCCCCGGCACAAGATATGTATAGATATATACATAACATATTCACTTATCAAGATCATTGGTCGCAGAGAAACCTTTGTAGGCATCGAAAGCCCAAATGCTCCGCACAAAATGTCTCTAGTTCATTGCCATTGCCTCTCTTATTCCATACATCCATTTTCATTCTCTCAACAACATCATCCCAATCCATCAGAAATCCATCCCAGTTTTGAATTTTAGTGTCAGAAACAGCATCTAGTATCTCTTGCAACCTCACAATCCTGTGACTCGGGTCTCGTCTCAGCTCTCTGACTGTTGGATCAACTCCTGGTACCGAGTCTAGTCTCAAAAATAGACCTATTAGTGCATGTTCATCCTGATTCTCTCTCGCACACTTGACCTTTCAGCGTCAACTATTTCCTATCATGAACTTTATTATAGTGAAGTCATCTATTGTTCTAGCTAGTAGCTAAGTTGTTTGTATACTTTGCAATAATAGTTGTTAACATAACAACCTGTAATAGGATAGTCCATCATTATGTAACATTACTAACACTCAAAGATTGTACCTAGTAATTACCAAAGTTGCTTGGACTCTTCAAAAATATCTACTATTATATACAAGTTGTCAAGTGTACGAATAAACCACGAATGGAAAACCTTAAGTGCTCATATTGAAGAAAGATTTACACGACGTGCCGTGTGATTGTGTAATGTTTCAGCTAATTGTTCAGCATTTATCTACTCTGCAATTAGTGTATGATGAGTGGCATTGTTATGTGTCACCGTACAAGAAACTTAATAAATCTCCAATACATCACCAAAACAGGACTACAAACACATCAAAATGGTGGCCATTAAGATTATAAGGTTAAATGGTGGCCGTTAAGGTTATATGGTTGTTTACTAATTTAGAGTTATAAGGTTAAATGGTGGCCATTAAAGGTTATAAGGTTAAATGGTGGTCGTTAAGGTTATAAGCTTGTTTACTAATATGAGGTTGTTTACTTAATGGTGGCCGTTAAGTTTTACATATAGATTAGGCATTAAATGGTGGCCATATAGATTAGTAGGTTGGTCTCTAATCGGTGGCCGTATAGATTAGCAGGTTGGTCTCACAAATAAAACTCTAACCTTTATGCAGCAGGAGGAGAATACACATGGTCTCAACAAGGAGGAGAGTGCACGGTATGAGTAATATAAATTGCAAACCATAGATTCACTAAGGTTCTTTTTGTCCTCCCAGGAAGACAGATTAATGTTCGAGCCACCAAAGCTAGCAACCTGCAGCAGTTTAAGCATTAGTTCCGAAATAGGAAGGCTATCTAATCGAAGTTACCTGCATCACTACACCAGCAACAATAACAACGCATTGAGCAGCTCCCAAGACAGTATTTCCTGATGAGCTTCATAAAGATGCAGTAACCACATTATATGAAGATCTGGGATAGGAGAAAATGCCATCACTAGTTTATAAAAGCTCTCTGTAGCTACATATCTATATTTGTTGACATTCATAACAGAGAACTACAGGAAAATAGTGAGAATTATAAGAGAGATAATGACAAAACACCATTGAAGAATATTAATACGTAGTACTTAGAGCAGTGATTAAGGAGGCCAAACTTACCAGAAGTGCATGTCCCAGACTGGAATCAAGATACATAAGAAGACTCTCAAAAAGAAATTTCACCTCCCCATACTTAGTATAATCCCACAAAGTGAGGACCGAGGAAGGGAGAGTGTAGGCAGAGAGACTGCCTCCAATAAACCAACTAACTCAAAAAACAGTACATAGAAACAAGACACTAACTAAGGTAAAATAATACGATAATCGAAGTATAATAAACAACAAATAATAACACATATTGAAGGGCATTTCCAAACTAGTAAAAGCAGTACATTATATGAGCTAATTAGGAATTTGCAATTTGAGTTACTCGTTGTATAGTCATTCAGACAGAATGATGTACAAAATTGCAAACTTATCAAACGTCATGGAAGTAACCTCCTATCACATTTTTCCCATTTGGTTGCCCCAAAAAATTTTCAAATTACTATAACCTCTCGTAGGTTATTCAAGATAGTGTTAAGTTGATGAGAAAAGAAATGTTGAATATAGTGGTACTTTTACCCATGCTAAGCTCATCCAAAGAGAGATTAGAAGAGTTTGAAGTGGCCTGCCAAACAATTGCATAAGCACTAAATTGTTGGCAATTTATTACACAGAATGTAGCACCATGTGCAGACATATACAATACAACATAAGCTTTCCACAGTTGGCTCGAACATAACAAAAAGTAGGACTACTAGCTATACAGCCTAACTCTTTTGATTAGTTTTTGGTGCACCTAGGAGGTCCCTTATTGTGTACATTGCCTTTTATAGAGAACCATTTTTAGGTTTTATACAACTTCCATATGGGGTTTTGAACACAACATCAACAAATATTACCTTATTAATACACAAACATGCAGCCTAGCTAAAGTGTCTTAACTTGAAGCAAAAACTGATTTCAGCACTTCAAATTCACCTTTTACTATGCAACTCAAAAAGAAGTACCTTAAATTTCGACTTGCCAGAAAAGAAAAGAAAAAAGAAACCAGACTACCTTAGACATCTGAGTAAGCTTACAGTAGCCGAAGCAACTTGCATAGCCTCAATGGCTGCTATCTATGCAGCATCTCTGTGCTTCATGACTTCCTATAACACAAAATGGTATTTTCTCTCAATTTACCAGGACCTTGTTAACCTTCTCCATTGATAGAGACTTTCCCGTCCCTGGGCAGCCACAGATATACAAATTTCTTGCCTTATCTTGTTCCACACTTGCTTACAGAACTCTAGAATTCTATTGGTCTCAATTTCCCAACACAAATGATTTGATGGATCCCTAGACACATGCAATGCCTTTTTTCACTACATTTAACTACTCCATATCTACAAAAAGCAATAGAAATTAACAAATCTTCAAATAAAAAAATGGCATCCAGTAGCTATGAAGTGCAGATTCTTGTTAATTTAACATAATTAAAATTGATTATATCTCAATTAATG
The DNA here is from genome assembly GCA_030864225.1 of Capsicum baccatum var. pendulum. Taxonomy (NCBI): domain Eukaryota; kingdom Viridiplantae; phylum Streptophyta; class Magnoliopsida; order Solanales; family Solanaceae; genus Capsicum; species Capsicum baccatum. The sequence goes on along the minus strand of CM061550.1, from coordinate 60,707,192 downwards.
AAAGAAGAACTACTATTACACCTAAATCCCATAGTAGTTTTAATATACTATATGAATAAATATATACATTTTGATCCAATTGAACCAAAAGGGAAGCCAGTGCACTAAATCTTCTGCTATGTATTGGTCCTGAAAAAAGCAAGATCACAAGGATCTATTATGCAAAACTTTAACCTACACTTCTGCAAGAGACTATTTCCATAACTTGAATATGTGACCCAGAGGCCACATAATAGCAAATTTACTGGTTACCCCAAGGATCCCCTTCTCTAGTTCAATTGAACTATGATGGCCTTTTCAAATAACAAATTTGATGATTATAATACTACAGATTCTCAACATTTTCTGACTAATACACAGATCTCTATAAACAAATTAAAATTAACTCCTGGCAAACACTGACCAAATTAATAAACAAACTCAATTTTAAGAAATTAATTAAATCAAATCAATAATCAAACGTACTCACAGGTTTCTCTATAAGACTTTCAAATAATCTCCTTTTCACTGGTGATTTGCTCAGATTTACTACTTTATCTCCGAGATTCACCTGAATTCCACACAAACAAACAAAAAACATAAGATCCCGCAAGCACACAAATGGCAAAAACCTAAGTAGTTGAACATACTCATGTATCAAACAATGTAATTGTCCTATCTGCTGGGGTGTAAATCCATTTACAAAGCCATCATTTGCAGAAGGCATACCGGGTTGAACCGGATAACATCTTGGCATCATGTTTTTCGCAAGGGAAAGATATGGTAACAAAGGGCGTAGTGGCCTATTCACCAAAAAAACATAATCAATCAACATTTTAAACTAATTTCACCAAAATGTTCCAAAATAACTACTAAAGAAATACAATTAACACATATACCTACATGAAATTGCAAACAATATAAAGCATCCATCGTAAAAACTCTATATATGTATATAAAATCACTTCAATAATAGAGTTGAATAACCCAGTCAAACATAGTCTACTAGAGCGTAAGAAAGAACAGAACTTTTGATTTTAATCGAAAAGGAGAAGGGGAAGAAATAGACGAGGGAGGACAACCTTACTCATAGATGAGCAACGACCAAAACCTTCAACCTTTGAGTGAATATCAATGAGCTATTTAGGAAGATAGGCAATGAGATTTAGGGATTTTACTTCATCGAGGGCAAGAGAGAGCTATTTTGGCAGTGAAAGAGAGAGAAAGTAGGACCTTCTGGATAGAGAAAGTTTATTCACATAAAATAATATAAAAATATATTTCATATCCCGCTTGTGACTCCCGCTGAATTTTTCACATTTTGGCGACCAGATAATATTTTCCAATGGTCTTAATTGGATTTTTGTACATGTATAGAGACCACTAAATAATGTCATCCCTAAAAATATATTTTTAGGGACCATATTTATAAGTTGTTCCTAAATCGTGGTCTCTAATAATCAGTTTTCTTGTAGTGATTATATAAAACTCTAGGATAGGACTATATCTGTGTCCACCAAAACGAGTGCAACCGTTTGATACCCAACCGATAACCAATACCAACCAAACCATAATCCAAACCATAACCAAATGAGTTCCATAAAAATTATATATAATCCCAAAATAAAGAAGATGGAATAGTGAGAAATTTAGCCCTATGGTATTAACCCCAATACCAATGCCAATATCAAGGCGAACACCAATATCGGTCCAGTCCATACCAACCCATAAACTTTCTTTTTGCTGATAATTACATACTCTAGGATGACTTGTGTACTAACTTTTACTCAATGGATTTGTCTGATGATTGTGTTGGCTGACAGAGCTTTACAATATGATCATGATGCTAGAAATCTTGTCTGGCATGCTTGATTCAATTAGCATTTTGTGCTTGATTGTCTAACTTGATTGTCAGGAGGGCTACCTAGTCTATGAAGGCAATCAATGGTGCTCTTGCGGTAAATCTTGTTAGAATACGATTTTACAGATTGGAGTGCGTATGAAGTTAGAAATATATAAAACTGAGACAAAGGTAATGGTTTGATCTAAAATTATTAAGATGTTAGTTTCTCTTGCTATTTACTATTTTTTCTTACAGGGATGGGCAGTCATAGAAAGAGAAGCAATCCTTCGTGATACATTTGTGTGTGAATATGTTGGATAGGTACTTGATGAGCAGAAAGCAAATAAAAGATACAATAGATTATAACACATTCTATTTGGTAGCTAAAGTTTGTTTGTTGTATGTCAATGAACCTTATATATCAGGATCCTACCTATTGAGTAAGTATGATACAGAAGGTTGTATGTACTTTTTGGAGATAGATGCTCACATCGATGATTTGAACGGACTGATTGAAGGGCAATCTCCACATGTAATCGATGCTACTAACTATAGAAACGTTTCCCGTTATATCAACCACAGGTACTTTTACAACTCTCCTGACTTGAATTAATCTCAATGTGGTTATAACTACCTCAATTTGCATTATATTTGGACTATCAGCTCCAATTTAAGTGTAAAAGCATAGCAATATGGAATACTCATCTCAAAGTTCTTTTATAATGCCTAACAACACTTACAATGGTCAGTTCATTAACTTTAGAATGATAACCAACAAATCTATTATTCCAATTTTGCAACCAATAGTCAATCACAACTCCAAAGATCTATTATTTGATGTTAAGGCTTGCTCTTGTTTTGTGATTGTATCATCTTGGTTGTCAGCAAATTAGCTCCATTGATTTTTTAAATTAAATTCAGCCTACATTGCTAAATTTCTTATGTCCTTCTTGACCTTTGTAGGTGTTCGATAAATGAGTGGTCTTAATCAACTGACAACTAGCCTTGCAATCATGTTCAGTGTAGTAGCATGTACAATGGTTTCGTACTCCCCTTGAAGACAAGTTCTCCTCCATTCGCTTCAGACAAACTGAACCGTGGGTTTCTCAAAATATCAGTTGAACTTGGCACTTTTCAGAGCAGGAAATTGTTGGTGTTTGAACTCAAAGAGCCTAGGTAGCTGGATAAAGCAAACAAAAAATCTATATTAATAGTATTAGTTAATAGAGGATGTCAGTTTTCTTTTTTTTTCCGTGAAGTATTTGTGTAAACAATGACATAACTGATGCATATATGGTGTTTATGTGTATATATGAAAGCAGATTATGGTAATTTGATATATATAGATATATACTCATTTGATTAATGCCATTAGAAATTGTATAACTATATATATAAGGACAAAAACTTTGTCCGAATATTCTTTTAGGATCAATAAACTAGTGGTTTGGGGACATTATATGAAAGGAGCTTTGCCCCCTCTTCATAATCTTTCATCAGCTCTTGATATTTCAAATAAATTCTCTGGAAATCCCCACCTTTTTGCTCATCGTAGGTTCTTGGAGAATGAGATGTCCCTCCTCTATCAATTTTATTTTGATGTGGTTCACAAAATGATCCTTCCTAGACAGGAAAGAAGAACAGTTGCCAATTTCCTTGATCTTACTTTGATGGAACTGTTAGATTCTCAAATTCTAATAGACCTTCCTAGACTCATCATCAAGCACATACAATGAGTCTTAGTCCAAGATGCAAATGGCCATGCGTTGACATATGAGTTTTGGCTTGCATCTGTCTTTGAGGATTTTCATGTCCCTGTCAAGGTGTGGTCACTGCAGACCACAAAGGATGTTATTGGATATCTGAACCATGCTATGTTACCTATTGTTATGAGGAATACTGATAACCCAATGCAAAGATTGAGGAATGCTCTTGATGCCAAGCAAGGTGAGGTAGAGGTTGCCCAGGCTGCATTGGGGGCTGCCCAGGCTGCTCATAAGAAGGAGAAATAGGTCTTTCAAGATTAAATTGCTTCCCTCACAGCTACCATGGAAAAGGAAAGAGCTGACAATGTTGATATCATTAGGAAGTTGACCTCCTTTATCCCTTCTTCCTTATCCACTTAAGCCCTTCTTAGTGCCTTAGGCATCTTTTCTTTGTTGTCCTTTGGTCCAAGTTGTTTCTCCTTTATTAATATTATTGGGTAATGATAATTGTACCTTGTTCTATGAATGAAATGGATTTTTGCTTCATGTGTTACGCTTCTGTTTTCTTAATGCATTATTGTTTTCTTGCCCCGAGTCTTAATTCTTTTAGTGATAGCCCCAGTGGCCATGAATTATTAAATTGTTTTCACTTGTTGGTCCAGATTTTGCGATGATTTCAAAAGAAGGAAAAACAAATTATACAATGCTTATAATCCAATTGACTAACCTGTTTCATTATGTGATCTTCTATTTTGAATCATTTACTGAGTATGTCATGATTGAATAAATGATGCTGAGCTGCTGAGTTTATCATCATCCAAAAAGGGGAATTTGTTAGGTCATGTGGATTTTTGATGATAGATAGGTGAATAAAACATATTGTGAAAGCTGGTTCATTCAAGTGTATAAAGCATAACTGCAAGCAAGGTTGTTGATAAGATGATATTACGCATAAACAAGAGTGGATAAGCAAGAATATTCAGACATTCTCTCAACACTTATCACTTTAGTAAAGTATATAGAAGAAAAATACAGTATCCAGAAGTTGAATTGATCAAGAAGTCCAACAATAAGAGGAGTCCTGCAAGACTAAGGAATAAATAAAAAGAATCTTATTCAACCAACGAGGGAGAGACGGCTACAATAAGAAGTGAAGTTAGTTGAAAGAGTTCCACTGAAGATAGAAGTAAAGATCAAAAAGGACTTTATCAAGATGTGAATATATACGAAAAATAACATTCAAGTAACTCACTCATGCACTGATAAGATAGTCAACAATCAATTAAACAATTCACTCACTTGAAGAAGAACTTGGTCTCTTATTTAGCAAGTCTTAGACTGTGTGTACTAGATAGGTTCTTTGAGTTATAATGAGTCATTGTTCTAGTCTCAGTGATCTATAAACTGAGTTAGGAATTGTGTCTTCAAGTTAGGTAACTCGAAGACTTGGGAACACTTATCTTGGGAAGATTTGTATTTTGTAGTTATAAGAGTTAGAAGTTTAATTCCTGTTTACAAGAAGTCTTACAATTTTGTTGATTGTTGAGGCTCAAGAGTTATAGTGGAGTTGGGGTTAAATCCTGTAGAGGTACAGGTCGTGGTTTTTTTACACCTTTCTTGAGCTGGGTGTTTTCCACGTAAAAACACTATGTTCAGTTTTTAGTTGTGTGAACCACATTTACTTACTTGTTCCACAGATAGGCAACCAGTAGAGTCCAATATTGAAATTAGTAAGGCACGCACTCTAACAATATATAATGTCTTTATTATCTAAGTCGTGATTAGAGATTTACTTTAGAATAATTAAATCTTACCCATTCAATTTGAACTATGCCATATGTCATCAATCAGAATAAAAACTTGGGGAAAATGGAGAGAAGCCGGATCAGTAAGGTTGTTATTTTTGGATGATCCGTTGGTGGTTATTATTTCAGATATAGCTGAAGCCATGGCAATCTTGAAGAAGGAAAAAGAATTGGGAATGTTGCAAAGACTGGGAAGAATGTTTGAATGGGATATTGTTTGAAAAGATTGTAGGATAAAATGGTTGATTTATAGTTGAGATGTGGTCCTTCATTTTTGTAACTTATTTAGTTAGGTTGCATTTATTTTTATCAAAATTCAGACGTTTGAATCCGAATGCACATCTGAATGATTAAGATGTTGTCTCTAGATCTGAAAACTAAATGAATAAGATTATTTGTTTTTCAACATCTGAATGTGTAAAATTTATTTATTTGAATATATAATAAAAAATATAATTTAAATTAAAAATTAATTATATATTAAAAAATTTAATTTAATACAACAAAATTATTATTTGATTGAAAAAAATATTTATATTGTTAGTGATAGTGGAGATGGTTTGTACAGGTGGTGATGGTGGTAATGATTGATGTTAGTGACTAGTAATGTTGGTGGTGATTGTTGTGATGATAGAAATGGTTGGTATAGTAGTGACTATTATGATGGTGACATTGATAGCAGCGGGGGTGGTTGTGATGTGAAGTTGTTTGATGTTAGTTTTTAGAGGTATTGATTGTGATGGCTGAAATAAATGCATGATGTTTGATGATGTGTTGGTGGTAGTTGGAGACATTTTTATAGCTGTGATAGAGTAGATGGTTGTTAGTAGAGATAGATTGTAGTAATGGAAGTAGTTGAAGCGATAGCGGTGGTGGCCGAAGCATGTGTGGAGGTTGATGATGTATTAGTGATAGTTAGCCGTGGTACTAGTTGTCACACTCCTATTTTTACCACCCCAACCTCGCTAGGGAGTTGGTTTTAGAGAAAATGGGTTTTTCCAATTAAGGTGAGGTTTTGAATAAGAATTATTTTATTTACAAATAAAATTCAACAAATCAATCATAAAGAATCTTCCTTCTAAGGTTTTGAATGTTGAATAAGGTTTTGAAGGATCAAATCAATCAAATCAAGGAGAACCTACTTATCAAAGAAAGGAATTGCACTAAAACTGAATATTTGAAATCAGTGAAACTAAAAGAAGAATATTACTCTCCTTTCCCAATTTATTCCACACTTCTCTTTCATCCAAAGTGTCTAAGAGCAATACATTTCCTTAATAATTCAAATTCATTAAAACGAAAAGAAGTTTTGAACTTTCATTTGATATTTTTCTCTGTTAAATAATTACTTCAATAGTTTTCTTGTTAACACTAATATAACGTACCAAGTAAAATAATATTTTAAACTCTATTTACATTCAAAGACCATATCATATTTGTCACCATTATTAAAATGAGATAGAGGGATTAGTCCATAGTGTTAAACTGAAGGGGGATTCCATTTCTTATAACTGAGGTGTTTGGTTAGTTTGCTCACACCTCGACTCTTTCAGTGGGTGTGTTTTACCTCTTACCAGCCAAACCAGATAAAAAGAAATCACCTTATAGCACAAAACACGTAACTTTTGTCAGTTTTTTCTTCTTTACTGCAACTCTATTACTGAGTGCAGATTCTCCTTCCTTCTCAAGCTGACTTATCTTGCTCAATGCAGCTTCTTTCTCTTTCTCAAAATCGGCCATTTCACTAGATAATGATTCACTCTCCTTCTGTAAATCAGATATTCCATCATTAGAAGCTAAATCACAGAGGAAAAATGAAAATATAACTTGCTAATAACATTTGATATCAATATTCAAGTGGTTAAAAATTAGGACCAGCTAACATTGATACAACTTAAAACCTTCAAATTTTATTCCAATGCTGTTAAAGGCTAAACCACTAAGCCAGGCACGATTAAGGAAATCTAGTGATCTGTAAGCTTGTAAGAAATGTAGAAAAATTCAAAGAATATATTAGCACTTCTGTTCAAATTCTCTGTTAAAATTTGACATTCATAGGTTAAACCGACTTATGTTGCTCGGATTCTTCACAAATGACATCTCGTGTGTGTCGGATCCTTGAAAGCCACGCATTTTTGAAGGATCAAATCAATCAAATCATGGACAACCTAGTTGTCAAAGAAAGGAATTGCGCTAAAACTGAATATTTGAAATCAGTGAAACTGAAATACAAATATTATTCTCCTTTCCCCAATTTATTCCACACTTGTCTTTCATCCTATATCTCTAAGAGCAATACATTTCTTTAATAATTCAAATTCATTAAAACAAAAAGAAGTTTTGAACTTTCATTTGATACTTTTCTCTGTCAAACAATTACTTCAATAGTTTTCTTGTCAAAACTAATATAACATACCAAGTAAAATCACATTTTAAAACTCTATTTACATTCAAAGACCATATCATATTTATGACCATCATTAAAATGAGATAGAGAGATTAGTCCATAGTGTTAAACTGGAGGGAGATTTCATTTCTTATAACTGAGGTGTTTGGGGTATTTGATGCAGATTTCAAGTGTGAGAGTTGCTATTGTCATATTACACATTCCTAGATTAAAATTCAGTTTGAGTGATGTAAGCTTATAGGGGGCAATGTAGAAAGAATTGTTAAAAATGCAGATTCAGATAATTATGTTAGTCTTCTTTTAATTTTATTCACATATTCACTTTGGGATGGAAGATATCAAGTACAGAATAGGATAGAAGTATGTGTGATTTAATTCTTCCATTGTTTGAACAAATGCTTAATAAACAGAGCAAGAAACACAATTAATTTTGCTACAGAGTATCAAAATATCACACAAGAGTGTATAAAATTTGTTGTATGACTTGTTTAACACATTGAGAAGTGTATAATGATTTAGGTTCCTTATTTTGAATAGAAGAAAGTCACTGTTTTCGATGTATTATCTACCGAATGAACTTTGCTTTTATTGATTTTTTTTATTTTGCATGTGTTGTTGTTTTAACAATTTTTCTTTTTTCCTAAAACTTTCATTTCAATTTGTTCTAACAAGTTTTGCGGGATTATTTTCCTGCTGTCCCGTTACCTGTTTCTACATTTGTGGTGGGTTTTTGTCCTTTTTTCCACTCAAATTAGATGTCTTCTTGTTTTTTTTTTGGCGTTCAATGCACATTATGATGTTATGTTTTTAATTACATAAAGTAAATTTGTTCTATTTTATTTTTTAATTCTATTGTCTAAGCATACGTTTTGTTTGTAGGAATAAGAAAAATAATAGCCACAAAAAAATTATAAAACAAAAAGATTGTGAAGTCAAATGTGTAAATAAAAAGAAAGATAATTGATATCTAAATGGAGAGAAATCTTCGACGTCGTATTGCTTACAGAGAAATGTCATCTGAAAAAAAAAAAGGCACTTCTCAAACGACGAAGAGTGGAATATGCTGCATAAAAGCAGGCTCCCTCAGAAAATTCTACTGCTAGCGCTTCTAATCCGTCAACTCCTCTTTTAGAGCAACATGATTCTTCCTCAGCCTGCTCTGTATATTAGGGATAAACCTTCTGCTTTCAGAAATGGTTAGTTAAATCAAATTTTACTTTCACTTCTTACCACCATTTACGTTTAATTTTCATGAATCTAAAATATTGCAGTACGCAAAGAAATATAGATGGGTTGCTGGCATATCGATCAATTACCCTGCTCTCCTACTATTTTAAAAATGTTTCAAACTGTAAATTTTGTGCAGCCAAAAGATTTCAACACGAAACTTGAACCTTCTGTTGTAACAATGGTTCCATAAAATTAGTTTTACGCCAACTACCTTCTGCATTAAAGCATCTTTATTATAACCAATTTGAAGAATCTAAACATTTACATCACTACATTCAATAACATGTTTGCCTTTAGTTCACTTGGTGTAAAGTATGATAAGGAGTTGGCAAATATAACTAAAGGTATCTACACATTTAAGGTACAAGAGCAAATGTATCATTTCTTACCTAACCTCACTGCTGCAGGTAATAAAACAAAAAATTTACAGCTTTATTTCTATGACAATGAGAATGAGAGAGTAAATAGAATGACTTTCTCAGAAGAACTAGACAAATATTTTATTGAAAACTTGATGAATATTCTACGAATTAATTCGTACTCTCAGTTTTTAAAATCTTTAACAAATATTTCAATTTTGTCTAATTTCTATATTGCACTTAAA